>JAPCYP010000040.1:1470756-2941512 GCA_035048595.1 Echinosophora koreensis | reverse complement strand
TGTACAAAATCAAGGAAGAACAAATTGAGTAGAACAATGCTGAAGTTCTAGGATTGAAGAGGACTTTTAAAAGAAAAACAACTGCTGTTAGGAAAAGAATTCCTAAGAATCCTGCTGCTGGTATTGTGATTTGGGAACCTACTGCAGAGGCCCCTCAACCTGCCACATCTCAGAAAAGGACAAGGAACCTAGTCCTGTCCCACAATGAGGATGATGAAGATGATGAGAACAATGTCCCCGTCAGTGAGATATTGAAGAAACAAAAGTCTGATGCTGCTGCTATTCCAACAAGGAGACGACAACCTCAAAGGAAAGCTAAGTCTGTTATGACTTCTGAGGTAATTCTTCCTGCTAATGATCCTATACAATTAGCAGTAGATGCCTTAGTATCTAGCTTTGAGGATAGAATGGATGTTGTCTCTACACCTGCTAATTCTATGAATCAAACTGAAACCGTAGATGATGTATATATTCCCACACCACCATCACCACAAAGAACTTCCCCCAACCACAAACAGCCTCACCAAAAAGGCCACAATTCCAACCCTTGATACCTGAAAATGACCCCTGATTCAATCAACCAGATGATGGAATTGTCCTTGGCGCACCCTTTCCCAAAATGAAAAAGACAAAATTTCCATACACTCACCCCTCTGTACTTTATGATGGCAAATTTGAAACTCTAGCCAAAGTAAAGAGGGATTGGAAAATTTTGTATCACATTCAGGAACCTGAACCTGCTTCAACCAGACCCTGGTATCCTTTACCAGAGTATCAGTATGAACCTGAAACCATTTGCCAACCCTGGTATAAACCTCACCCTGATATTCCCCCTGGCCCTCCACCATCCAAAATGTACAACAAACTTGGACCTTTCATCACTCATCTACCACTAAATAAATTCTCTCCTAGAAAATTTTATCCAAATCTAGTCAAATACCCTCCTTTCAAACTTTTCACAGAAGGTGTAGAGAGACATATCATCTCTGACTGGTCTAAGGATCCAGCAAAGAAAGATCTGACAAATGTCATCTACAAAAGGTCAAGATCCTTTAGACATATTCCTATTATCATGGATAACAAAACCAAATGGAAACAATTCAAACATCCAAGAGAATATGGAAAAGTTGCTGATATAATTGATCATATCATGTATGCTATGCTGAAGTCAGAGTTTTGAGCTATTCAGGGTTGTTAGAGCTGCAAATTTTGTACCTCCTATTTGGCTATTCCACACCCTGAAAGATACAAAGATTGGGATCAAGCCTTATATGCTTTGTCCAAGGCTACCCATGATTGACCTGAAAAAGGACAAGGACAAGGACAAGGACAAGAGGAAGCAGAGAAACACTGGAAAAATGCCATTTCCAGATTGCTGCATGATTAATCCTGAAGCTGTCAACCTCACTGATCAGAATGTCATGAATTATTGGTTGGCACAACCTGCTGAAGACATTTTTGAAGAAGTTGCTGTTGACATTTGGAGAACTCACATGGTGGAATGTGCAAAGGAAGCTTCCTCCTCTGGTCTGAGTAGTGAAGAGAAAAGACTCATTCCAAAAGTTAGAGGAAGGAGTGGGCTTTAATATTGTCGATTCTTCATTACAAGGACATTTTGGGACTTCCTGTCACTAGTCCTGTTTTTGAAGAAGACCCTGTCCACTGGGCCTAAGAGCTGCCTCCACCTGTTCTTACTCTTGCTACTTCACTTCCACCATCACCATCTTCAGAGCACACTGATGAGGAAATTATTGTTGAAGACCCTGCTTTGGATGTTGACTCTGTTCAAACAGTTACTGAGGTTGAGGAAATTGTTGAGTCTGTTCCTAGACCAAGCATCTCTGAGAAACACTCTTCTCAATGACTGGCCTTGACTGTCATCCATCCACCAGAGCATCCTCAACACTCCAGAGCAGTGAGCACATTTCATGGAAAAGAGCATCTTCAAGACTCTACTGAAAGCTCAAGACCCTCATTGCCACAGAATTTGGAAAATGTGATTGGGAAGATAGTAGAAGATAAAGTTGAGAAAATGAACATGCAAGTTAAAGAGCAAGTCAAGCAACAAGTTGAAGAATCCATGGCCCCAACTCTTGCTCTTGTCAACAAACTGTTGGAGTTCTTGACTGACTTCAAACAGAGACAAAACCTTGACCCCCCTCCTCCACCTCCTCCTGCCTAATCATAACCTTTTCTCTTTCTTTTCTTTATACTGACTATGATGGTCCCCCTCCTTTTACCTTTCTGTTTGATGACAAAAAAAGGGGGAGAAAGAGAGAATTAATTAAATTTTATAACATCAGTTCTTGAAAAGTATACATTTGTTTGCATATGCATGATTTTACTTGCTTATATATGCTTTGACATATTCTATTATATGCTCTGATAAATACTCTTTCTGATTGCTCTGATACTATCCTTAGCTTGTATGCTCTGATACTATCTTTTAACTGATAAGTAGCTGAACTGATCTGATAAGATATATATATATATATATGATATGTGCTGCTGAGTTTATGTCTTATATTTTATTCCTGTTAAGTTTGAATGCTTTGTCTTAGGGGGAGCTTTGTAAGCTCTCTTAGACTTTGCTCACTCAAATTTAATTAGTTTTTGTCATCATTAAAAAGGGGGAGATTGTTGGAACCAAAGTGATTTGGATTAATAATATCTGAGTTTTGATGTTAACAAAAAGGATTAAATTTGCATGGCAAAGTTTTAGTTGAGATCTAACATGCTTTATCTAGTCTTGCAAGAATGTTCAAAATTTATAAGTTATGGAAACCTTGAAAGAGTTTCCTTATATCCACGTCCATTCATGTAGACGAGCTGCTCAAAATGTTTGGTATATTTATTTATTTTAATATATTTGAGTAGACGGTTAATAAAATATTCTTAGTAGACGGGAACTTTAGTTTCTATGAGTAGACGAGCTTAAATGCCACATCAATAAACGGAGATCAAAGCAACTCACTGAAATATAGCAAGTCCAAAGACTTGATGATAGACGAGAGGATATGCCACGTCAGTAGACGAGCGAAAAGAGTTTTTAACCATGAGCGTGTAGACGCAGTTTTTAAGTAGACGAGCTCTTTTTTCTTATGAGTTTTTCATATGCTTAGTAAATGCTACCCCGACCACATAGAAGTATTTATTTCAAATGTTTGATATTTATTTCAAACGAATGTTGGTCCTTCCTATTTGCTATAACTGTTTTAATGCCTTGTTTCTTTGTGAGAGAAACATAGTACCATCGAGGAAATGCAAAAAGCAAAATAGTACAATGAGGAAATGCAAAACGTTCTGTACCCTGTCACCTTTATTGATGGAACTGCTGGAATTGTTACAAAGGAGGCAAGACAGTTTTCAAGTTACAATTGCTCAGAGGTGTGACCATTTTGTGCAAAGTGATAACCAATAGTACATTTCACAATGGCCACGATTAAGCTATCAGTCACAACGGATATTATGTATTTGATGCCATCTCTAAATGGTGATATTCAAAACCACCGTTGAAGATTTTCAAGTGAAGAAAAAGGTCAATATAAATAGAAGACCTCAACCTCTGAAGAAACAACTTTTGCTAATCTGAACTTGTGCTAGAAAAACATTTGCCTTTCTACAAGCTCTTTTTTTTTTATTCTTTCAAGAGCAAAAGTCTGTAATTCTTTAGCTTGAATATTGTTGTAATATTCAACTGATCTTAAACTTTCATATCCTCACACATAGTGAGTTAGAAGATCAAAAGCAAACAATTTTTTTGTTAGAGTTAGAGCCTGAAGAGGCTTGGTAAGAAAGAAATACTTGTAGCCTGGAGATGTGTTGAATACTGTAATCTATTTGGAAAAATAATGGAGTAAAACCTTCAAGTTGAAGGGACTGGATGTAGCTCTTAGTTGGAAGAGAGTGAACCAGGATAAAACACTTGCGTGAATCTTCTAATCCCTTATCTCTTAGTTTTATTTGTTTATACTGACTGTGGGGATTTGAACTTGATTTTGTTAAGCTTTTAAAAAGATAATTTTCTGTGTGTGTGTGAGAAAATAAGTTTTGAAAAAGGTTGTTTTCGAAAATTATTAACAACACAATTCAACCCCCCTTCTTGTGTTTCCCTGTGTCAACTTCAGTCTAGAGGCTGTACCTTGGGTTCAATGCGTTGCTTTGTGGGAAATTTGAGGAAACTTCAGAGCATTTGTTCCTGTCATGCCTTTTTGCCTGTGAAATTTGGAACTGGTTGGCTTCCATTTGTAAATGCAGCCTTGATTTATCCTCTTTCAATTTAATCCTGGCAGTGTGTGATCGAGGTTGGAGCAGCCAAGAAAATGATACTATCCTGGCTGCAATTGTTAATTTTGTTTGGATGATTTGGTTTTGCAAGAATAGCCTAAGGTTTAATGATAGAAGAGTGAGCATTAGATCTGCTATGAGCCCAATAAAAGCCTCAGTCTCTCTTTCGGGCAATTCATCCAAAGTTAGTATGTTTTCTTCTATTCAAGAGTTCTCCATTCTCAAAGCATTTTCAATCAATGTACATTATGTTTGTGCTCCTCTGGTTAAGGAACTAATTTGGTATCCTCCTCCTTGTCACAGGATTAAGGCTAACACAGATGGTGCTTCAAGGGGTAATCCTGGTTGGTCTGCTTGTGGTGGTATTTTTCGAGACTATAGAGCAGCCACACTTGGTTGTTTGCTAAAAATTTAGGTGTCTCTAATTCATTCAATGCTGAGCTAATTGGTGCCATGACAGCTATAGAGCATGCTTTTTCAAGAAGGTGGAGGAATCTCTGGTTAGAATGTGACTCTTAGTTGGTTGTTTTATGCTTTCAAATCAAAGAGAGATGTTCCTTGAAAATTGAGAAATAGATGGATCAATTGCATTAGAATGACTAAGCAGTTGAATATTATTGTTACTCATATTTTTAGAGAGGGGAATTCTTGTGCTGATAGATTGGCTTCCCATGGTCTTTCTATTCAGGGGTTTTTATGGTGGAATACCATTCCAGATTTTATTAGGGAAGACTTTTTTAGAAATAGATTTAGTCTCCCCCCCCCCCCCCCCCAATTTTAAAATTTTGTCTTCTTTTTCATTATTAATAAATTAAGGTGTGCTGCAAATGATTGTTAGGGTTTGGGGTGCCAACATAGTTAGGATGCCTTTCCCTAAAGTGATGCCTTTACATACCTTTTTGCTTTTTTTTTTTTTTTTAAAAAAACACACTGTATTTTTGCATTTGCTAATTGACCCCAAATTTTAAAAACTAATTTAAAGACACAAACTTAGTGTCTGAAAACCCAAGAACTAATATAGACGAACACATTTTGTCCCTCACCTCCATCGTCCAGGTGATCGGTTCTGTTGGAGGTTTTTCGTGTGGTCTGGCATGTTTGTTAGTTGGTGCTGTTTTCTAGAGCTACTGGCGGTGAAAGTTTTGATTTTTGTTGTTGTTGGGAACAATGGCTAATGAAGGAGATAAAGGCCATGACTTGTATGCAGTCATTTGGTTGAATAAGGAGTGCACTGAATCAGAGCTTAGAATAGCAATGTCTTCCTTCCTCCGTGGCAAAGTTGGAGGATCAGTCCTCTGACCTCTTGCAATTGCATAAACCTTTCTCTTTTGTTTCAGATCTGTTTTGTTTTCTATGTATGGACTATGGATCTCATTGTTTCAATTTTCAAATAACTCTCTTTAATCTCTTTCATTTAATTTTTTTTTATTTTTATTTCTTCGCTAAGATTCATTTAATTCTCAAAGGCTATGGATTTCATCATAGATGAGAGTCAATTTCTCTGATCTTAAGGAGCCTTCGTGGCCATTTTCATAGGCAAAAAAATTATTGCTTCTAAAATTCGTAAATCTACACAAATACCCGTTCAAACTATATTCATGAATTTAGATCTGGAAAAATGATTAAAGGGATTTTGCAGTTGCCATCACAACCCAGCCGCGGAACCCCTTGGTGTTATTGGTGGGATGGTTGACAGGTGGTGGTGCTTATAGAACGAGGAGAACCCAGATGAAATGACACTCGGTTGACTCGGAGTGAGCTAGCGAGATAGAGTGAGTGAGGGGAGGAAAGGGAAAATGAAATTGTTAGAAAAAAAAATTTGCACCAATTAATGATCAATTTTTTTAATCACAAAAATAATATTTTAATATAGGTGAAACTTGTAAATACAAACAGTACGAGTATTATACTATAATATACTATATTGATTGGCCCAAAATTTGCCACATGGGTGGTGCACCACTGTACCACTTTGGTGAGTGGTGCACCTTAGCCGAAACCTAGAATCATTTGAAACATCAAATCATTCTAAGTTTGATCATTAATCAAAATACTTAAGAGTCATTTATGCACACCGTCTACTATGACAAGCCCATATTTCTTCCCACTGAGAGAGGCAATCCTTATTAGACCAAACAAATCCAAGTGTAGCAACTCTAATGGTTTGGATGTTGAAACAATATTCTTTGAATTAAAAGAATTTTTAACTTGTTTCCCCCTTTTGACAGGCATCACAGGGAACATCCGATTTGTAAACAAGCTTTGGTAATCCTCTTACGAGGTTATGCTTATGTAGCTTTGAGATTAACCTCAATCTTGCATGACCAAGTCTCTTGTGCCTAATTCATTGTTCATCATTCACAGACATTAGACATGATACATTTTTATTAGAGAGGTCCTCTAGGTCAACTTTATACACATTGTTTTGCCTCTGACTAGTAAAAATAGTAGACCTATCAAGATATTTGAATACATTTATCTTTATTAAATGGAACAACAAATCCGCCATCACACAATTGACTAATGCTCAATAGGTTGTGTTTTAACCCTTCAACTAGCAACACATTATCAATAGAAGGTGAGTTGTTCTTACCAATCTTACTTATACCAACTATTTTTCATTTTTGGCTGCATCCAAAGGTTACTGACCCTTCATATCTTGGCTTTAGGTCTTGGAACATAGACTTTTTTTCTATCATGTGACATGAGCATCCACTGTCCAGGTACCATGATTGGTGTCTCTTTCCTACTGTCAAACAGATCTCATCTTCCTTGAGCTCTATGTCAGAGGAAGTAGTTGCCATGAGGCACAACTCGGACGCAGGTGAGGATGCTGATGGTGATCTCAGAAAATGATCATCAAGATGGTAGTTTTTAGACTAGAGACATAGGTTTAACTCTTCACCAGCTTCTTCTTCTTCTTCTAAAGAATCAAGATCTTCCCATGTTGCCATGAGATTTTTGTTTTTCTTCTTAAAGAACTTTTTCTTGTCCTTCAGCTGAGGACACTCAGCTTTGAAGTGACTAGGTTTTTTACATTCATAGCACATCATTTGATTCTTTTCTTTGGCTTCTTCATGAGTTTTGAAATTCCTTTTCAAGAAGGGCCTTCTTTTCATGTTTTTCTTCTTTTTTAAGATTCTTTCCAACTTTCTAGAGATGTGTGACAGCTCCTCCTCCTCATCATCTTCATCAGAATCTTCTTCATCTTGTTCAACTTCATCACTTGACTCATTGGCTTTGAGAACCTTTGAGCTACTGCCTGCTAGCCTTTTGAGCTTTCAAGGCAATGGTTTTACCTTTACTTATGGGGTTATCTTGATTGAGTGCTTGCTCATGAACTTAAAGAGTACCCACGAGTTCATCCAAAGTCAAGGTTGACAAATCCTTGGCTTGGGTGATTACGTACTGTGACTAGTGGCCTCCATTCCCTAGGCAAACTTCTAAGGATTTTTGTGACATTCTCCTTGGTTGTATAAACCTTTCCAAGGATCTTCAGATTGTTTATGATGGTTTGAAACCGACCCATCATATCAATGACACATTCTCCTTCTTCCATGGTGAACATTTCATACAAAGAAAACAACAAACAAACAACGCCGGTAACCCTAATGCATAAGAGAAACGATAATCAGATTGAGAAACTAACAAAAAAATCGATGTCGACATCGTCAGCATGTCGACGTCCTTACGAGCTTAGGCTTACCTTAGGCTAATCGGAGAAACCAAAGCACATATGAGAAATAGATGATGATACGACGTCAACGACACTATTGGTTTCGCGTTTCACTAGCTTGTTTGTCCTCACCAAGCTTCGGAAGTTCACTCACGTTCTCTGGTCTCTCCTCAAGCTCTCTGGTCTGTCTTGGTTAAAAGGTAGAAGGTAAAGCTTTCAAACTTACATAACTTTTTTATTTTTAACTTTCAGTCTGCCAATGCTCGAGCATAGGAGACCTCCATGCTTGAGCATTCCACCTCTCTAGTGTGGGGCTCCTCCACTCTTGAGCGTGAAGCATGCTTCACCATGAAGCAACCACTTATCGTCCACGCGTCCTTGTCCCATTTGCCACATGTCCCAGTTGTCCAATTATTGTTTGTTGAGCAAGCCACGCTCAAGTGTCCCAATGGGCCACACTTGAGCGTGCTAACGCTTGAGCGTTGGTACCCAACACGCTCAAACGTGTTGCCCTGGCCAGTATGTCCTCTTTCGCACGTTCGTCCGATTAGAAGTTGATTGATCGCATACCTCTTAAGCATACTTTCAAACACATAAACACATACCACCAACACATAAACTAGGGTTTCCAAAGCATGGATGTCACAGAAAGGAAGAGAGAGAGAGAGAGAGAGAGAGAGATAATGGAAAGACCGATGATGGTTTCACTTTCAATAATTTATAATTGTTTTTCTTGTAAATGACTATTAATTACTTTTCCACATAGATAGTTGAAATGCTCTTTTGGCAAGCGATACGTAGATAATTGAAATAATAATTTTCAATTTTGAAAATGATGAAATTATTTCTAAAATTATTTACATGAGTTATGAAGATGATATCCTTTTTAGTATTTTAAGTTAATTTTTTTTATGATCTTTTATATTTTACATTATCTACTTCTTTAAATTTTTAACCTGATAAAATAAATTTATTGGTAGCGTATTGATAGCTTACCAGCTATATATACCCCCCATGTATCCATATTTAATAAGGCAGTATATCGTCTATACACGTACCGGAGAGTATTGTAAACCCGATAACTATGATTTAAGTCCAACGCTTGCAAGTCCAACCGCAGCTCCAAGTTATTTTGGCCGTCATAACTAACTCTGTCATTAATTTTAACAACGAAATTAGCGACGGATTCTGGATTTCAAAAAGAATATTTACGACGGATGCAGTGACGAAATTTGACAAAGTTTGCCTAATATAATAGTAAGAAATTTGACAAACTGATGATGGCCTTTCCAAAGCACTTTCAATTTGTTGTACCTGAAAAGGTTGTAAATTTTGATGATGACAATATTAGATAATTTTTTTTAAAGGCAAAATGAATTCAAAAGCATTTAAGCAAGTGGTCAGGGGTTCGATCCCTGACTCTTCCGTTTGCGTATGGAGAAAACCTGGTTGGGAGAGGTCAGTCCTTAAATGTCATCCAATACCAACTCGAGGGATTAGTCTCCGCAGTTACGCTCGGATGATACCCTGAGAAACAAAAAATATTTATCTGTAACTCACACAACTTTTCATATATATATATATATATATATATATATATATATATATATATATATATATCCCTCAGTGATGATCAACCATCTATGTGATTAATCTTTTGAGATCTCGAAACACCCACGTATGAGATCTACAAAGTTACAACTAGATAGCATACGGATAATCTATGGAATTGTCCTATCTTAGAAGTCAAGTATTCATGTCAGTGTTTCCCTTGGATTGTTGAATCCTCCAAAAGCCCTTGTCTTGTAAAATAGTTGAGAGATTACAAGTTGCAATGCCAGTATCCTGCACATTATTAGGCAAACACATGTTTCTGTGATCTTAGCAATATTAAATTGCTGTCACTTGCCTTCAAGTCATGTTCTTCCATAATTTCTAGATATGCCACATTCTCAGGCTTCTGTTATGCAGCTCACATGCGAGCATTCATTTTGAGGAGCTAAATAACCATTTCAAGTGAAGCTTGAGAAATCAAACCCTCGTTATCCGTGGTATATCGCATAAATAAACTTAAACTAATTAAAAGCCACTGCTACAAAATATGGAATCTTCTATTAATCATATGTAATGTAGCAGAAGCCCAAATAATCAATGACATAATTATTAAGTATTCATTCTACAATCACCAATTTAGCAACAAAACCTTTTCTAATTTTTTTACAGGTTACTGGCATTTGAGTTTCTCAAGAAGCCGTAAGTGCATGCAAATCAAACACATGCATTACCATTTAAAGTACGAAAGATTCCATTCAAACAAGGTACAGAGAAGTCAAATAGGTACCTTTTAGATCCAAATTCAAGTGCCCCCAGATTCAAGCAAAGTAATTGGGTCGATGTGTTATCACTGAGCATTACTCCGAGTTCGTTTTACTATGAACAAATAGAGAAGTCAAATTACTAAGGAGATCATGTGCCACTGCAACGGTAGAAGAGTCACAATCATTTAGAATATGTAAATGTCGAAGAGGGAGAAACCAATCATTAAAAAAAAATAAAAAAAAATAGTAAATTACTTCCCCCATTCCTTCGCATTGCGTCCACTACAACATAAGATCTAACTTTATGATAAAAACTGACACAAGCTTTCTTATATATATATATATATATATATTCATAAAAAAATTCAGAGCTGGGCCGTTAAAAAATTTATAAAATAAAAAAATTCAGAGCTGGATCAATGATATATACTTGAACCCGTCTCCATCACTCCATGTGCAAGTGGTGTTTGATGATTAATGAAGGCGCGGTTTCCTCCTTGTACGGCAGAGGCACAGAGAGGTTTTGGTGTAATTGTAAGGCATATTCTGATCCTAAGTTGAGGTACTACACACTACTAAAAATGTTGAAATTAGCGACGGAATTTATGGATGGCATCATATCTTGCGACGAATTAAGTGACGATTTGTGTTTTGATTTACACTATTTCGTGGTTTATTATTTAGTGACGAAATATGTTGCCATTGAAATTCTCGTAGCAAAATCCGTCGCAAAAATTTTTCTTTGACTTTAGTGACGAAATTAGCGATAAAACATGTTCGTCGTGAGGTCCGTCATCGCTGATGTTTTAATTTGAATTTACCCCTTGTTGTAACTTTGTACTAACTTTGTAGATCTCATTTATGGGTGTTTCGAGATCTCAAAAGATTAATCACATAGATGGTTGATCATCATTGAGGGATATATATATATATATATATATATGAAAAGTTGTGTGAGTTACAGAGAGATATTTTTGGTTTCTTAGAGTATCCTCTGAACGCAATTGCGGAGACTAATTCCTCGAGCTGGTATTGGACGATATTTAAGGGTTGATCTCTCCCAACCAGGTTTTCTCCATACGTAAGAGTCAAGGATCGAATCCCTGACCACTTACTTAAGGGGACCAAGCTTACCTTGGACCAACCACATGTTGGTTACAGAGAGATTAACCTTACGATTTATACTATTAACCTTTCTGTTGTCTAATATTTTGCTGCAGATGATTGATAGTGGGTGCTACCTAGTTGAGATTGCAGTTATTATTGTGATACTTTTGTATTCATTTTGCCTTTACAAAAAATTATCTAATGTTGTCATCATCAAAATTTAATACCGCAAAAGCTTTGGGAAAACATACTTTTACAACCTTTTCAGGTACAACAAATTGAAAGTGCTTTGGAAAGGCCATCATCAGTTTGTCAAATTTCTTACTATTATATTAGGAAAAGTTTGTTCCTTGCTTGAAGCCTTAAACTAAATGTAGGATGTTTTCAAGGCCCGATCCATTAAACAGTGCCACTCTTCACTATTTAGAACAGTAGTTTTTACTTTATATAAAATGCTTATATATTCTCAGGAAAAATATCTTATTATTTTTGTTTTAGAAATAAATTAGAAAACGACACTCTTCTCTTTTGTTTTTTACCCTCATCTTTCAGGCTCCAATTGATGCTTTTCAATTAAATACTTTTTCATGGTTTAATACCTGTGTCCTTAATAAACATATATAATTTTTTTATATGCAAATGTTAGTAATTAGTGTGTTATGTTAGTGGGGAGTTAAAACCATGACCTCCTTATCACTCCAAACCCTATATCTCTCTCTCAAACCACCTTGACCATCTTATAACAGTCATCTATTTGCTACTTGATGGAAAAATATGAGGTTTTGTTTGGTAATGTATGAAAAACTGCAGACTTAGTATGGAAGAGATGATGTTATGAAAAACTGCAGAGTGCCAAAACTTTCAGCTATAAAGTAATAGATCAGACATCAATTAAAGTCACCAGACTATAGAAGTGCTGCAAAACAATTATTAAGGCCTAATATAACAGCTTTGTTTAGAATGTTGTTTGAACAGTTGAACTAGAGATTTCATGAATTTTGAAACCCTTCTTTTTGCTCTGCTAGGGTTTGCATGGTGATTTAGGGTTTTTGCATGCAAGCTCCTCTCATGGCCTCCTTCTCGGATCGCCCATGGGAATTTTTGTTCCCTGATCTTCTTCCTTCTTCTATTCTGTCTCCTAATGATGCCCCTCAATATCCTTCTTCTCGAACTTTTGATCAGAACGTATCAAAGATTGCTAATGCCGAAGCTCCATCTAAACCTTTATCTTTTGCTCAGATCGTGAATAACAACAGCTCGCTGGATTTTTCTTTGTCTCAATTGCCCAAACCGCGAAAGTTAGGAGATGCAATATCAATAAAAATATCTGAAGCAGAGTATAAGATCGGTCTGGAGAGTTCAAAGAACTGTCTTCATGGAAGGTTTTTGATGGCCAAAGGAAATCAACCCCTAAAAGCCAATGACTTACGATCCAAGTTAAACGTTCTTTGGAAACCAGAAGCAAATTGGCGAATGACTCCTTTGGGGAAGGGGTTCTTTGAATTTTATTTCTCTTCTCAGGATGATCTTAGAAGGGTGAGGTCTGCAGGTTCTTGGAATATCAATCCTGGAACTCTAAGATTGTCAAGATGGAGTGCTGATTTTAATCCAAACACACTAAAACAGTCTTTGGTTCAATGCTGGATTCGTATTTATGATCTTCCTCTTGAGTATTGGCATCCAAAGATCCTATTTGAAATAGCCAATGCCATTGGGACTCCTATTGCTTTGGATGAGACAACAAAATCAAGATCCTTTGGTCACTTTGCAAGAATTCTAGTTGAGATAGATCTTAAAGGGAAATCTCCATATGAAATCATGGTTGAAAGAGATGATTATGCTTTCAATGTCAATATTGAGTATGAGAATCTGCCAGCCTTCTGTGATTTCTGTAAAACAATTGGTCATGGAGCTGGTGAATGTTTTAAGTTGAAAGGAGACCCTCCGATCAAGGACCAATTTCAGGCTAAGCCTCCCAAGATAACTAGAGCTTATGTGCCTAAGAACAATCAGAATCATCAGGTAAATAATGAGGATAATGCTCTGTTAAATCTGACTAATGCTGATAAAGAAGTTAATCCACATGACAACATTCAGGGTGGAGTTAACCAGGATGACCTTTTAGTGAAACCTGTTGCCAAAGAAAATATTGAGATAGACCCTGCTATAGGTTTGCCTCATATTGATTTGGTCTCCGAAGGAGGTAACAACATTTTTGTGATTCCCAGGGAGACAGAAGTGGTGGTGGTAAATTCCCCATTGCAGCAGCAACCAAGTGATCTTCGAGCCTCTCATAATCTGATTCAGGAAATTGTGGCAGATGATACTGAATTAGCTGATTTACAGAAGGGACCTTTGAACCCTCAGATTCTCAATGATGACCATGGAAGTCCAATCTTAGGTTTTGTGGATCCAAATCATCCTCAAAATAGATCTCTAGGCTTCTCTAGCTTAAGGTCTACATTTTCTAGCACTGATGATAGTAGTGGAGTAAAATATGTTTCTGATACTCCTGACCACTCAGTGAGTAGTAAAGATATTGGTGCATTACAGCTTTCCTTTCCTCAGGTAAAAAATTCCACTGCTGCTAATGATTTGAAAATTGTTGGTAGGCTATGGAGTGATAATGTTAATGACAATCCAGATGCTGTGGATGAGGTTAGTGCTAATAAGTACAGTATTGCTCAGTCAAATGATGATAGTGCAGGCTTCACCAAAGTATTAACTAAGTCACAGAAAAAGAACATGAAGAAGAAAGGAATTAAGGTTGGAGATGGTTATAATACCCGATCAAGGGCTGGAACTTCCAATTCTAATTAATGAGGATCTTATTTTGGAATGCTAGAGGCATTGGAAACCTAAATACTAGGTTGGTTTTGAAAAAACTTTGCAATTTGCATAAACCTGATATTGTTTGTATTGCTGAACCTATGATTGCTTATAAAGATGTTCCTGCTAATTACTTTAGAAGTCTGAATCTGTCTCTTTTTGCTGAAAATAGTAGAGGGTCTCTTCTGCCAAATCTCTGGTGTTTTTGCACAGATAGCTTATCTCCTATGGTCCTTTTTAACTCTGATCAGCAAGTTGCTTTTACCTTAAAAATTGAGGGAGAAGACATTTTTTTCTCAGCTTGTTATGCTGCTACAACCTATAGTGCTAGAAGGAGTCTCTGGTCAGAATTAGACTCATTGATGTTATCTCATAGAGCTCCATGGTGTTTCATTGGAGATTTCAACTCTATCCTTGGTGCTCATGAGCATAGGGGCAAGGGTATCCCTCCGAAGATTTCTTGTGATGAATTTAGGAATTGGACTGATGCATCTAATCTGATTCATCTTGACATAAGTGGTTCCCAATTTACATGGTCCAATGGCAGAATTGGGCCTAGCTACACTGAAAGAAGGCTGGACAGATCAATATGTAATGTGGATTGTTTGAACTTTTGGTCTAGTATGGCTTGCAGCACTTTAACTAGGAGTAAGTCAGATCATTTTCCTATTATGCTTGTATTGAAGAAGGAACAGAGGTTATATGGCTCTTCATTTAAATTTATGAAGATGTGGTCTAAGCATCCTGATTGTTTAAAGCTGATTTCTGAGAGTTGGCAGCAGCAAGTATATGGTTGCCCCATGTTTGTCCTTGCACAGAAACTAAAAAACTTAAAGTTTAAGCTCAAAGATTGGAACAAAACTGTCTTTGGTCATGTGCATCAGCAAGTCAAGGAAGCTATAGATTCTCTGGATAAAGTTCAGAAAGAGATTAATGATAATGGCTGCACAGAGTCTCTTTTTACAAGTGAAAAGGAAGCTCAGTTTCATTTGCAGCAAGTTCTGTCCTATGAAGAGGTTTTTTGGCATGAAAAAGCAAGGATAAAATGGCATACACAGGGAGATAGGAATACTGAATTTTTCGACAAAATGTCAAAGTTTAAGGGGGTTACAAAGCAAATATCAGTTATGAAGCAAGGAGAGGAGATTCTTACTAACCATGCTGATATTGAGCAACACATACTGAATTTCTACAAGGACTTGTTTGGTTCTAGAGGAGAGTGTCAGGAAAATGATCTCATTTCTGATGTGATCCCTGCTATGGTCTCTTCATTAGACAATGCTATGTTGACCAATTTTCCTTCAATGGAGGAAGTTAAGAATGCTGTCTTCTCAATGAATGGCAATAGTGCTCCTGGCCCAGATGGCTTTGGTGGATTTTTCTTTCAAACCTATTGGGATATCATTGCCAAGGATGTTTTCAATGCTGTGCTGCATTTTTTAAAGATGGTTGGTTGCTTCCTAACCTTAATTCCAACGTAGTGACTCTTATTCCAAAAGTTAAAGGTGCAGATAAGATTGAGCAGTATAGACCTATTGCCTTAGCTAATTTTCAATTCAAAATTATCACCAAGGTGCTAGCTGACAGATTAGCTATGGTTGCTCCTAAAATCATCTCATGTAATCAAAGGGGTTTTGTGAAAGGTAGACAGCTCACAGACTGTATCTGTTCTGCTTCTGAATGCTTTAATCTTTTAGATAAGAAAGCTTTTGGTGGGAATTTAGCATTGAAGATAGACATCAAGAAGGCCTTTGACACTCTAGATTGGCAGTTCTTGCTTAAAGTGTTGCTTGCTTTTGGCTTTGACAGGAAGTTTTGTGACTGGATTCACACCATTCTTTTATCTGCCAAGTTGTCCATATCTATAAATGGGCATGCTGTGGGATTTTTTGGCTGTCACAGAGGAGTGAGACAGGGTGACCCCTTGTCCCCTCTTTTATTCTGCATAGCTGAGGAAGTCTTGAGTAGAGGAATCCTCAATCTAGTTGAAGATGGAAAGTTTAAGCTAATGAGTGGTCCGAGGGGTTTTAAAATGATTAGTCATATTTTATATGCAGATGATATTCTGATTTTTTGTAGAGCATCTTCCAAAAGTTTGCAGCATTTGATGAAGCTTTTTAAAGCTTATGAATCTGTCTCTGGACAAGTGATTAGTGTTGAGAAGTCAAAGTTTTTTGTTGGCTCAATGTCTGCTACTAGAATTTCTAGAATCTCTGAGTTGCTTGGTTTTAATCCTGGCACTTCTCCTATCATTTACCTGGGAGTCCCTCTTTTCAAAGGCAAGCCTAGAAAGGTTCATCTCATGCCTATTGCAGACAGAATCAAAAACAAGTTGTCTTCATGGAAAGGTGCTTTGCTTTCCATAATGGGCAGGGTGGAGCTAGTCAAGTCTGTAGTTTTTGGTATGCTGCTATATAGCTTCATGATTTATAGCTGGCCTGTTAGTCTTCTGAATCTAATTGATAAGTGGACTAGGAACTTTGTGTGGTCTGGTTGCATAAACACTAGGAAGATAGTTACAGTGTCTTGGAGGAATGTGTGCAGGCCTTTGTCAGAAGGAGGGTTGGGCATCAGATCCCTGAAAATTGTAAATAAAGCTGCTATGCTAAAGTTAGGTTGGGAATTAGTGTCTTCTAACTGCTCTTGGTCTGCTCTGCTGAGAAATAGAGTGTTTAGGAATGGCAATCTTGTTCCTTATCACATATCATCCTCTATTTGGCCTGGAGTTAGGCACATCATCCCCATTGTTTTGGAAAACACTGCATGGCTTTTGGGGAATGGTTTGAGCATTAATTTTTGGACTCAAAAATGGCTTTCAAAGCCTGTTGTCCAATTCCTGAATGTCCCCACTGATTGGTTCTGTCATTTAAAAGGTACAGTTGCTGATTTTTTATCTGGAAGGAATTGGTGCATACCTCAGTTTCTTTTAGATAAAAGTCCTGCTCTTACAGCCGAGCTTGTTAATTATGTTATTCCTTCAACCCCTGTGGATGATCAAATTGTCTGGATCAAGACTGAATCAGGTAACCTATCCTTTAAAGAGGCTTACAATTGTTTATTTCCTTCTGGTTCTGTCATGCCTTGGTCAAAACTGATATGGAGAAGCTGTGTTCCACCTTCAAAATCTTTCATTCTTTGGAGGATAATTCATAATAAAATGCCAACTGAAGTCAATCTATGGAACAAAGGCTGCATTATTGTCACTCAATGCTCTCTATGTGATGCTGCAGCAGAAACTTCGAATCATCTTTTCCTCAGTTGCAGCTATGCAAAATCCATTTGGAGGTGGTTTAGTGATTTGCTTGATGTGCATATTGATCTTTCCAGCATTGAGAATATTTTGAAAATCTGTGAGAAAGATTGGAGCTCTCAATGTCTGGAGGTAGTAGTTTCGGGTATTATCAATGTTTTATGCTCTATTTGGTTTTCAAGAAACCAAGCAAAGTTCAATAACAAATGGATCACCATTCAATCAGCAATGAATTTGGTCCTGTCCAATGTCTCCTTGTCGGGTAACTCTAGTGCTGGTCATATGGCCAATTCTGTTGCTGAGTTGATGTTATTCAAAAAGTTCAAAGTCAAAGGAAAGCTATGTAAAGCTCCTAAAATTATTGAAGTTCCTTGGCATCCCCCTCTTTGCAATATGGTTAAGTGTAATTCGGATGGTGCAGCCAAAGGTTTCCCTGGTTTAGCAGCTTGTGGTGGCCTCTTCAGAGACAAAAGTGCAGCTATAATGGGTTGTTTTGCTGAAAATATTGGTGTGTCCAATGCTCTTTGTACTGAAATTTCCGGAGTCATGACATCAATTGAGATAGCTTTCAAGAATGGTTGGTTAAATCTCTGGTTAGAATGTGACTCCCAAATGGTGATTTTAGCTTTCAAAGACAGCAACTTGGTTCCTTGGAAATTGAGAAATAGGTGGCATAATTGTATTGACTTAACTAGAAAAATGAGTTTTAGAATCTCTCACATTTATAGAGAGGGCAATTCTTGTGCTGACAAATTAGCTAATTATGGTATCTCAATCAATGGCTTTATTTGGTGGGACTTAGCTCCTGATTTCATTAGGGAAGATTTCTTTAGAAATAGAAATGGTCTTCCTAGCTATAGATTTAGATAGCTCTTTACTGGGTAAGGTTTGGCCCCCCCATATTTTTTTTGTATTCTTTCTTATTTTTATTAATATTTTGGTGTGCTGCAGATGATTAGTGATGTCTGAGGTGCCAACCTAGTTGGGATGTCTTTCATTGCAGTGATGCTTTTGCATACCTTTTTGATTAAAAAAAAAAAAAAAAAAAACACAGCTTTGTTTCATTTCATTATTCTCCAATGGATTCGATTACATCTAGCTAATTGACCTCACTCTTCCTCACTTTCACTTTAATGCATCAGATTGACCCCATAAGGAGCAAAAAGAAAAACAAAGACAAAATAAAATAAAAAATATTGAAGAATTGCAAAATTTTATACTATCTGCACAATGGACTTTGAGGCTGGTGTGAATAAGCAAGTTGGTTTTCTGAGTAGCAGTATCCCATCATCTCTTCCACGCTAGGCCTACAATCCTGAGTGGAAAACTTGTCCTCCTTTCCTTCCACCATCTTCAAGATACTCTCGAAAACCAACACTTCACAGGGAATCCTCAGAACACCAGTCTGTTGAAACCCAAATTCTTCTTCTGCTTCTCTCAGTAGTATCTGAAAGGCCTGATGACTCAAATACTCAGTTGGTATGATGAACCTCTTAAGCTCTTCACCAACACAAACAGCTAGGTAGCCTTTTGGAACAACAGCATTATTATTGCTTGATCCTCCTCCCTCACGATCAGATAAAGAAAGTGTTCTTTTCAGAAACTTCATGCTTTTACAGCTGTTGCTGTTGTTGTTATTGGTGCTGCTTTTTGAAGAAGAGCTGGCTTGCCTTCTCCATTTCTTAAGGATCTGTTGAAGTCTAACAATTTCTCTGATCTTGTTAGATTTCTTTGGATCCATGGACATGGCGCCTCTCTCTTTCTGAGGGTTAAGTTAGTTTGTCAGGTTGCTCTATGCTTTTTTTGTGAACAACTCTGGCTAGATGGGGTTGCACTCTTCCAATTTATAGAAGACCGAGACCTTGCTTGGTAATCCTCATTTCCTAATAAAAATATGTTACTTGTTTTGTAAATGAAGAATAATATTGTTGGAATTAACTTATTTAGAATATTTTTAAAATATATTGTTAGTTGAAAATTTTATATTGTATTGCAGGATTAATTAGTTTGAAGTAATCTTATGAATTATTTGTTGACCTTGTTATATTTTCTAATTTGTTTCTTTATTTGATTAAGATTATAATTTACTATAAATTGGAGTCATTGCTCTCTCTTTTCTACCATATTTATCACATCACGTATTTTAATCATATTCCTTGATTATGATTAATTACCACTTTCTTTTTCTTAATTCTCTTGCCTTAAATCTATTTTGTTTAACATGGTATTAGTGTTATATATCCTCCTTTCATAAAAAAAAAAGTGTTATATATCCTCCTTGAAATGAGTTACGCCTTTTTGTTGTGTAGAGTCATGAAACTCATTTGAATCATTACCAAGGGTTTAAATCGCGGTCGCGGTTGCGTTGCATTGCGGATATTGCGGGAAAATGCAGCCGATGCGGCTGTAATCACGGTCACGATGCGGTTTCGGCGACTACCAAAACCAACATGTCGTTGCTCAGATTTCGGTTTCAGACCCTGATTTGAAACCTTAATCATTACTCATCAAGGTCAAACTCATATGTAATATTGTTGTTTTTCTCATTTCTCTCTTCTCAATTTCTCTTCTTAGGTTTAATTTGCTATGTCTTGTTGTGCGTTATCTGACAATGCCTCTTTCACTAAGTGTCGTTTCAACAATGCCTCTCCTACAGTCACTGTCTTCAGAACTTGATCAATTCCATTTTTCCAGCCTCTTCTGATTCCACATATTGGCTCCAATATTTTTGACACGAAAGATTGCCATGGTATTCCAACTTGAAAGAATTGCTTCCTTCCAACTTGACTTTTGTCCCTTCCATTTGTATTTTTCCACGTTGTGTGCCTTTACAACATTGTCCCTTCCATTTGTATTTTTTCAGACCTTGAAGTTATCTATCTAAATTGTTTTTGGTTTATTTTCTTTTATGTACGTCTATTTGTAACAAGAAAAAGTCTAGTGAACTTTATTAGCTTGAAGGGAATTGTTAGAACTTAGAACATATTTAGAACAAATTTAAAATATCCTAGTTGATTTTTGGACTATATATATATATATATATATATATATTTGTGAAATCAATTAGTCATATAATTCAGGAAGCAATCTTTGAAGTTACTTCATAATCTCGTTCTATTTTTTGATCATTTATTTACTTATTATGTTAGGGATAGAGTCTAGTATAATTGGTTATTACTTTGTCATCTATGTCACATCAATCATATTATATCCGTCAATAATATTCTTAGTTTACAATTGTTTCTCTCTTTTTTCCTTATTCACATGCTCTAGACATAATTTTTTTCAATAATTATATATAATCATCGTTTGAGTTTCCTACGTCACGTGCATGAGAAAACCTAGATCAGAAGTTTTCCAGGTTAGGATGAGTTAAAGTTCAAGTTGTGTATCCCAGGCTTCACATGTGAGTGATTAGTATAGGAAAATGCTTAATTATTAATGTATTTTTTTAACATTATCTTTCTCACACATCCTTGTGATGAAGGTTAAATCCATATGGGCTGGTTTATTTAAAATCACAGGTGATTAGGACTTAGATCCTACAAGTAAATTATGAATTAATTAATAAACACATTTTGCTTGATTAAAGTCAAGGTACTGTAGTACAATACAATTGTACCATTCAAACTTCTTTTATTTTATTGCACTGCTTCTTATTTTAACTGCTGATATGGTTTGAATCGAAGTCATTTTTAGGATTTCCAAGAGATCGCCATGTGACACGGCATTAATAATACAAGCAGACGGTGCCTGAGTCAGTTTTAACACTTTAATTTCCTAGGTCCAAGTCTAACTTTAACTTTACGATGATACTCTTCTGTGTGCAAGTTTAATATCATGAGCCGTGTTATTTAGACAACGAAGCTGGACAACATACGGGACAACTTTATCCTGTAGCGTTACTGTAGCACTATAGTAATGTTATTATTATTTTTTTATTTTTACAAATGTTGACTTTTTTTAAAAAAAATCGATTTCTAAAAAAACCTATTAACCAGATAATGAACTGAATTCACCAGATATTTGCACCTGATTAACCAGATATTTACACATACTTAACCAAAAAACCATTAACCAGATAATGAACCGAATTAACCAGATATTTGTACATGATTAACCAGATATTTGCACATACTTAACCAAAAATTTATTTCTAAAAAAAACCCATTAACCAGATAATGAATTGAATTCACCAGATATTTGCACCTGATTAACCAGATATTTACACATACTTAACCAAAAAACTCATTAACCAGATAATGAACCGAATTAACCAGATATTTGTACATGATTAACCAGATATTTGCACATACTTAACCAAAAATTTATTTATCAAAAAAACCCATTAACCAGATAATGAACTGAATTCACCAGATAGTTGCACCTGATTAACCAGATATTTGCACATACTTAACCAAAAAACCCATTAACCAGATAATGAACCGAATTAACCAGATATTTGTACATGATTAACCAGATATTTGTACATACTTAACCAAAAATTTATTTCTCAGAAAAACCCATTAACAAGATAATGAACTGAATTCACCAGATATTTGCATCTGATTAACCAGATATTTACACATACTTAACAAAAAAACCATTAACCAGATAATGAACTGAATTAACCAGATATTTGTACAAGATTAACCAGATATTTGCACATACTTAACCAAAAATTTATTTCTCAAAAAAACCCATTAACCAGATAATGAACTGAATTCACCAGATATTTGCACCTGATTAACCAGATATTTGCACATACTTAACCAAAAAACTCATTAACCAGATAATGAACCGAATTAACCAGATATTTGTACATGATTAACCAGATATTTGCACATACTTAACCAAAAATTTATTTCTCAAAAAACCCATTAACCAGATAATGAACTGAATTCACCAGATATTTGCACCTGATTAACCAGATATTTGCACATACTTAACCAAAAAAACCCATTAACCAGATAATGAACCGAATTAACCAGATATTTGTACATGATTAACCAGATATTTGTACATACTTAACCAAAAATTTATTTCTCAAAAAAACCCATTAACCAGATAATGAACTGAATTCACCAGATATTTGTATCTGATTAACCAGATATTTGCACGTACTTAACCAAAAATTTATTTCTCAAACAAACCCATTAACCAGATAATGAACTGATTTCACCAGATATTTGTACCTGATTAACCAGATATTTGCACATACTTAACCAAAAAAACTCATTAACCAGATAATGAACTGAATTCACCAGATATTTGTACATGATTAACCAGATATTTGCACGTACTTAACCAAAAATTTTATTTCTCAAGAAAACTAAATATTTAAAAAAAGAACAAATTATTTTTTTATAAAAAAAAATATTTTTTTAAAAAAAAGTCAAAAAAAAAGTAGCATTACTGTAGCGCTACAGCAACACTACAGTGGACAAAAATGCCACTGTTGCATACGGTCATATATGGTTGTCCCGTAGTTGTCGCGTATTCGGGTTGTCCAAATAACATTTTTCTAATATTATATAAGTTCATTGCACTGCTCTGCAATAGGCCGCATGAGTGAAAGAAAAAAAGAAAAAGGAAAATACTTTGTATTTTTTTTTCAGAAGAAAATAGATGAAATTGTTGGAATATTTTATTCCAATATCATAATGTGGGTAGATATTGGTAATTAATTATATTAATTATTTATCAATTAAGAGCCTTAATTGATTGTGATCAAATTAAGAGATAAGGCCAATCAGATTTCTGATTTGATGGTTGATTATCATTAATTATCTGATATAGGCGAAATATGAGTGAATGTCACTGATAACCAATTTTGGTATAATGAAAACCCTAATTGGTCATCACCCTATACATAAGCTATGGTCACCAAAACACCGAAAAAAACAACGCATACTGCCTCTTCTCCCATCTGAAGTGTAACACCTTCCTAGGCATTACATGTTTTTCTCTTTAAAATACAACTGAACGCGAAAAAGGTATCGTTACTTATTGCTGGTTACTTTCGAAAATTATTTAGACCCTTGGTCCTAAGAAAAAAAAAATCGACAAAGTCTCCTCTGTAATTTCAACATTCCAGACAAAACACCTGCCAATATACTTATATTTCTATTCTTCGAGCCATAAAACATATATATATAACTGTGCATCCATGCATCTCAAAATAATTAATACATCACAGTTTTGATTTACACAGTAGGTGGGTCATTAGCTAGAGTTTCTAGTACTTGTAAGAAAATATTTACATGATACATACCATACTAAAATAAGAGGGTTAAGTGGAGAACCAGGATTACAAAAAAAGCGTGGCTCTCATAAGCCTGATGTACAGCTAACCGAAGTTGACACTACCCCTATCTGACAGAACACCTATGCTGGTCGAACTAGTGGAATCCGTTAGGGAGACCTCCATGGTCGCCCCTAACAGGAGAAGAATCGGGTGAACCTACTCTGTCATCCACCACAACAGGACCTATAACCTCATCATCTACAGGGTGGTACTCCAACTCCTCATCATCATCCTCTACAGGATCTTCTTCAATAGGGTCATCTTCCTCAGGATCTTCTTCAATCATAATTTCATCATCGTTCTCTCCTCCTACAACGACTATAGGTGCAGGCAACTCCAGAACGGGAGAGGTAGGTCCAGATCCAGGTACTACTTGCAGAGGTGGAGGTTGATGATGAGTGTTCCCAGTCTCTAACAAGGTCCTCAAAAGAAGCCAAATCGGTGGTAGTGGCACTTCGACAGTCTTTAAGCTGTGAGCATACTGTGTCGCTCCTGCTTCACTTCCCTTTGTCGTCAGCAGTGGCCCGGTATATCTGGCGCTCTGGGTGTATTACCCATGCACCTTCATCCTCTCTTTTTCAAAGGCGAGGCCCAGAAACCCCGAGTAAGTCAGGTGATGCATCGGATCCATCTATATACCCATAATAGTGTACCATAAAAGTAAAGCACCAACCCCAAAAAAATGCAAAGGTGAGTTACCAATATATGAGTATAAACATAGCAGTCATATATTTAATATCATAAACAACATTAAATTACCAAAGTAACCACTCATATAATTACAATAATGTTCAAATTAAATATTTTATTCGTAAGTTTTCTGTTATCACTTCAATATCCACTTTCTAACACAATCTCCGGAGATCCTAACTTCCCTTCCTCGATTATGATTGGCCGTGATAATTCCTATAACACAATTGTTTCGCGTTGGGTGGCCTCTCTACTGGGTCCTTTCCCCAATTGTTCTAGGAGTTCGCATATTACCAAAATAAGATTTGATAGTCCCCTATTAAGTACATTTCGTGCAGGGTAGCCGATTTCCACGACAAGAGGTTGCAAAGCCCCAAGCATTTCGTGGAGTTCGAGCCCGAATGTCCCTAAAGACCCAAAGACTTAAGAACATGCCTTTGGTCCGTAACTATCAAATTTGTCAGTTCATCCTGTGTGAAACTGTGGCTCGACGGCATGTCTGCCGGAACATCTTTTCAGATATTAATTAAATGTTTAATATCAATATCAACTTAAGTTTTAAAATTTTTGTTAAAGATTTTTCAAAATCTTTTATTAGCAGACTCTAGTCCGATGTCTCGGAACTCTAGGTCCTTAACAGGAGGAAGGCTAGTCTGGCTTCACTGAAATCATAATACAATCTGAAACCTCGGCACGGAAATCTAATCCTTTTCTGTTTCCTTTCCACTTTCCAAAGAAAGCCATGAATCATATTTCCATTCTTCTGTGACCTTATATGTTGATAAAACAAAGTCTTTTATTAATAAGCCATGACATACATCATGCTTCAACCAATCTCAAACAACAACCCAAATTACAAAAGTGCATATATTCATCAAATATAAATAACTCTAATATTTTAGCATCATGAACTCCATATATATATATATAGTTTTTCAATATCATAACATCATAGATCCACATATATAGACATTCCCACAGACATTCAATATATCATAAAACATCCCAAGCAGTTCATAATATTAAATACATAACTAATAGGAACTCCTCAGGCTTAGTCCCTTTACCTCAGAAATTAGAGTTTCTTGTCTTGGAAGGAGTCAAACGAGCTTTGGTTTCCTTCAGTACCACCTTAGTAACTAGTTACTTAGTGAATCCTTCACAAACCAATAGATTACAAGTTAAAAAATTGAAGAAATCCTACTACTTTCTACTAGAGTGATTTTCGGTCAACACTAGGAAAATTGGCTAGGAATTTTGGTTTAACTTAAACTCTTAGAGCTTGATCATACAGGTCCTAGGGAGCTAAAAACAAGTATTAGAATTGGAAAAATGAGACAAAATCATAAATCCTCCCTCAAGGTCAGTTTCAGCCTCTAAGGGGAATGAGGGTTTGGATTCTTTTCATTTGTCCAAACAACAACAACCACAACAAAGACAACAAGTGATGTGATCCTAGAAAGCACAACCTTACTGGGCCAATGGGGGCAAGTCAAATTTGAAGCAAATCCAAATCAAACCTGCTTCACTATTTTGACTGTTTCTTGAGTTGTGGATGTTTGATTGAAGTGATCTTGGATGCGTTGGGAAACTTAGAAGATTATCTACAAATATTATTTTTGACTCAAGACCTGATTCGGTGTCTACCATGACTAAAATTGGGCTACAAGTTTAGCACGAAATTCTGTACGGGTTTTGATTTAGTTAGGCTTTTAATTGGGCTTAAGAGTGTTCCAAGCCCGTTAGGACTTAGAAGAGTAACTTGCACTTCAAGTTAAACTAGCTTGCACCTTAAGTAGGATGAGCCTATAAATAGGCTTCATGTAAATCATTTTACAAGTTTGGAATACATTTGAGTTTTCTCACACTTGAGATTTCTAGAGAGAGTTGAGAGTTCTCCTCTTCTTGGTTCATGAGTTGAACCTTTTATTCTTATCTTGAATATCCTTATTCAAGTGGTGAATCTTCCCTTGGCTTATCAAATTCAATCTTCTTATCAAAGATGATTCAATTTGTGGCGCCTTCCCTTCATCTTCTTCCTATTCCATTTTCTACTTTTGTTCTTTAATTCTTGCACTTTAATTCTTGCAATTTACTTCTTGCATTTTACTTTCTAGTTCATATATAAATTGTTCTTCTCTTCTACTCCTTTTGGTTTCACTTGATTCTTCACTTGAAGATCAAGTTTCTATTCTATTGTTTTTTTGTGTGTTTGACCTTGAGTTCTTAGCACTTGAAATCAAAGAAAGATCCTCAAATGTTTAGTGATCAATCCTTGATCATATCATGTGGTATCTAGAGCTAGTTCTTTGATCTTCAATTGTTTTGAATTTTTTATCAATTTTTTTCAAATTCAATGATGAACTATGAATTGGCGCAATTATCATGATCAATTTCATTTGAGTTAGGCGCCATTTGTCACTAGATTTGGATGATGAAATTCAAATTGAATTCAAAAGTGATCATAGATTTAGAATTTGAAATGAGTTTGAATTGATCTTGCTTGTTTTTTTGGTGAAATTTTTTTTTTCCTCTACATTTTCACTTTCAATTTTTGGCTCCAATTCTTGCATTTGCTTTTCCATCACATGTGATTTTGGTTGCTTCTTGAAAATTCAAGCATAGATCTATTTGCCTTACTTTGTGATTTTGAACAAATTGAAAATTCAAATTCAAATTCCAATTCACAATAGTAATTAAGATTGATTCAAATTTTAATCAAAAGTGCTTCAATGATTTCAAATTTTTAGAACCTAATGGATCTTCATGAAATTCAAATTGTGGAAATGATGTATTTATCATCCACTTGAATGAAAGATCTAGGTCTCTAATTACTTGATTTGTGCTCATTCACTTGGAAATTATTTCACACTACTTGAATTGTTCATATTTCTAAGTATTACACCAATGTTGTTCAAGTTTGTTCATGCTTGAAGGATCTCTTTTGTATTTCAAAATTTTCATTGTAATTGTTGTGGAAGTGTAATAAGAAAAAGTCAAGTGACTGCAATTAAAAAAAAAAAAAATCTGGTGTAAAAGAAAAAGTGTGCCAAAACCGTAAATATACAAAGTTTTGGGGCAAAAGTACGAAATCTAAAAAAAATTCAGTAAAGGCAAAAGACTTGCCCCCATTCCACTTGCTTATATTTGTATTGATCCTTCACATATTGGTGTAGCACAATTCACATTGATCATTAATTGTTCACCAACACTTTGATTAAAATTGAATTTTACTTTGTTAAACTCTTTCAACTTGTCTTCTTCACATCAATTTGAGTGTACAATTTGTAACACCTCGTTTTTCATAAATAAGCTTAATGCATTATATATGTTATATATATGTTTGCATATGCTTGTTAGGTTTGTTTTTGATGTCTAAGTTTATGTTTGGGAAAGTTTAGCCTTAGAAAGGTTCAACCCTTTTAGACTCCTAATAACCTGTTTCACTGTTTTGACTATATCTTGAGTTCTAGATGTCCGATCGAGGTGATCTTTATGGCGTTGGAAAGCTAAGAGAATTATCTACAAGTTATATTGTAAGTGTTTTTCCAAAATCGATCATATAGGGGGTCTGGAAAGGCCATCTTTGAGCGCCCCGTGCTCAGAAGTTGAGCACGGCCTTGCTCAATAGGGAGCAAGGCCGTGCTCAGGCATCAGAGTCTATAAATAGAGCATTTTCGTGAGGGTTACGAGCCAAACCCTATTTTGGCACTTTGGGCAGCTTTTGTGGGGCAAAAACCTCTTCTCTCTTCCTCCCCTTAAGCCCCTTTGATGCCTTGGTGTTCTTGCTCTATTTTTGGGAGGTATTGGTTGGTCTGTGCCAATCATAGAAGGTAATGGTTCTTTCCCCTTTGGTTTCCTTTTCTTATTTATGAATTGGGAACTAATTGGTTAACCTTTTGTTTGACCAAGGTTTGGAAAGCTAGTCAAGCTGCTTGAGGGAAATGCATTGGTCCTTCATTTGGGTTGCCAGTTGGCTTTTATTGGTTGGAATCTTCATACCAGGTATGGGGAGAAGGGTAGTGTATATCATAGGCATTGGGGGTAGTGTAAGGTAAAGGGGTTCCCATAACCCCGGTTTGTTATATTTGATGATATGATTAATATGTTGGTTGATTTGCTATGATAATAGGTTTGATTGTTAATATGTTGTCTTGCATGCCCATGTTCATAATATGTTCTTGATGGTTATGTTGTTATTGTTAATTGTTAATATGAACATGATGTTGTGTTGTTGGTTATTGGCATGATTATGTTGGATGATTGTTGAGATATGACTGTTGAATATTAGTTGATTCATGATGTTGTTGATTATGTTTGTTGAATGGTTGATGCCATGACTGTGATGATGTTATGATTGAGTTGATGAGGATGTGGGATCTGGAAAATATGTTGTTAAAACGGATTAGGATTAATGGACTTAATCATTGAAATAATTGGTTAAAACCTAAGTTAGAACTCTGCCCAGAACAGTACTATCGTGCATTGTGCACAACCGTGCTGAACAGGGAGTATGACCGTGCTCCCAGTTTGAATTCTGGAAATGGCCGTGCATTAAGCACGACCGTACAACAGAGAAGCACGACCGTGCAGCTGAGCACGACCGTGCTGGATAGGAAGCACGACCATGCTCCACTTAAGCGGCAGCACACCGTAATAAGTTAAGCACGACCGTGCTGGGGTTTAAGCAAGACCGTGCTCACCCTTCCTGGACAGAAACAGAATTAAAGGACTTTAAGGGGTTTCAAACCCCATTTCCCCAATGATGATAGATGATAAAACTAATCAATGTTATGGATTAGATAACTCGGTTATAATTAATAAAGATGATTAAGAAGATGAGATGGTGAGATAATAAGATGCAAGTCGGTATCCGTTGGGTTACCGCACGTTGACAAGTTGTACCTTGGTCCTTAAAGGGCCAAGGGGACCTTGACCCCACGGTTTGGGTCTAAGGTGTTGTTAATGTTGAAGCCTTGGGTGCTTATTGGCCCAAGCATGTTGAGTTGAACCTTGGTGCTTATTGGCCAAGGGAGCCTTGACCCCACGGTTTGGGTCTTAGGTTACGTTGACGTTGATGTTGAAAGTCTTGGGAGCTTCATGGCCCGAGCAAGGAGGTGGTTGAGATTGTTTGTTGTTGTGCCATTTGCATATTGCATTGGAGTTGTTGATGGGGGAGGTTCGACATAGGGGAGATCACCCGAGAGTACGGTGATCTGGCCATCCACGGTAGGTCACCTGATGGTTTGGTGACCGAGGTCCCCCGTGATGAGGCATCCACGGTTTGATGCGTTGGCTATCCATGGGGTTCACCTAAGGTTTGGTGAACTGCCGGTGTTGGTGCTTCTATGGCCAATACGGATATGTAACTCCAAAGTCGTTCATCTTGAGTTAGTTGGATCCACATGCATAGATGGAGTAGTGGAGTAGTTGATGCATTGCACTGCATAGCATACTTGGTTGATATAATATTGTGGATGTTGATGTATGTTGTGGATGCAAACTTATGATGACGCCATGTTTTATGTTTACCTTATTTCCTATTTCCATGCCGTATATGTTTACATGATTCTTACTCCCCATTGTTTGTTTGTTTGTTTGGCCTGATCGACACCTTGCAGAGAATGGCTAGCAGTAAGGAGAGGAGTGACTCTGAGGAGCCACCACTCATAGTTAGGGTTTTCCCCTTTCATTTAGTTGGTTAGTTTCAGTTGTATTCCGAGGATTTTATTCCGGAACGGTTATACCAGCTCTGTATGTGACATCGGGGTTGGGTTATGTTGTTTATCTTTGTTATGTTTTAATTGTTTTAAACATGTTTTAATTTCCGCGTTGTGAACTAGTTCATGTGGGACCTTTCTACCCATGAACCTTTTTATTAAAGGACTTATGTTTTATGTTTTATCTTTATCTTTTATGCTTAATAACATGCGGGGTAGTTGGGTGTCACACAATTCTTCTTGAACCTTTCCTTGCTTGTCTCACTAGTGCAAAATATGTAATAAACAAGCAAGGTTAATGTCTGTTAACCAAAACTTAGACGTTAAAAAGGAGGCGGTGACAGAACTGTAGTTATCAGTGTCACTTAAGTCACCTTTAACATCAGTTGTATACACAATTGACGTTAAAAGTGATGCTGGTCACTTTTAATGTCAGTTATTTATACAACTGACGTTAAAAGTTCATCTTTTACATCAGTTGTATAAATAACCGACGTTAAAAGTTGAATCAAATTTTTCCTATGTTCATTGACTACCGTTGGATGAAACATGACGAGGATCACTAGGTAATTAACGGTTGAGATCCTCTCAAGCTGTGTTTTATTTTTCTAACTTTTCTACTCTCTTTATTCCTAATCTCTCTCAAGTCTCATCGTCTCCATTTCATTTCAGAAACAATAAAGACACATACACCATAACATCAACATGACCAAACTCACAGAACTACTAGGCATAATCAAGGACAAGGCTTCCCAAAGCAAAGCCGTGTTACTATCCAAACGCACCACTCTCTCCCTCTTGCGTGCCACCAGCCACGACTCCTTCACCCCTCCCACCCACAAGCACCTCTCCACCCTCCTCTCCTCCGGAGAAGGCTCACGTGCCACCGCCTCCGCCGTCGTGGAACTCCTCATGGACCGCTTACAAGGCACCAACAACTCCGCTGTGGCCCTTAAGTGCCTCATCGTCGTCCACCACATCATCAACCACGGAAGCTTCATCAGCTCTGCCACCATGCCTATTTGTTCTAGTCCACCATTTGGTTCAATCTGCTTGGTAGTTGCAGATTTGGTTTAGATCGAAGGTCCCTGCTTCAAGGAGATCTACCAAAAATGATGAGGACGATGCCAAGATCTTGTCAAGGAGATGGTGCTGCTGTCTTCAAAGAAGTTTGAAGTTTATCTGTTGTAAAGTTTCGATTTTATGTGTTTTCTTTTGATTCTTTTGTAAAAGTTTCGATTTTTATGTGTTTTCTTCTGATTCTTTTGTAAAAGTTTGGATTTTTATGTGTTTGTTACTGATTCTGTTGAAACTTTCTATTCTTGTGTGTTTTCTTCTGATTCTGTTATAAAAGTTTGGATTTTTATGGCTTTTATTATGGCTGGCAAAAGGATCCGCGGATTAATTATCCATCCTGTTCATCCATAACAAAATCTATCCAATCCATCCAATAATAAAAAAACATGTAGATGGATTGGATTGGATTTGATTGCTTTTATCAATGGATGGTTAATGACCCATCCAATAATTTTCTTAATCCATTGGACAAAAAACAGAAGAAGGAAATGGATCAATTATTATCCATTCAAAAACCAAAACTGAACCCCACACCCACAGCCATGGCCATGAATTCCCATCCTCTGCGTTTAAACCAGTGACGTAAACTTGAACCAACTGAATCACATACTGAATAAAAGGTGAAGGAACAAGTTTGGTGACATACGAATTCTTTTTATCCTTCCATTTTATTTTTAATTTGTTAGTGACCTTCATGATTCTTATTCATGTGACTTATATGTCACTTTAACGTGTATATCATTTATTTTCTCGATAACTGTTCGATGGAATGTTTGAGACAATTGAATGTTTTTAAATCTAATTATGTTGTTTTTTTTTTTAAAGAGTAATTATGTTGCTATTGCCATTATAGCTTGATCTGTTTTGATATAATCTGGAAGATTGCAAGGTCTAACTAGTTTGTCAACTGATGAAACTTACCAATATTGAATTCTTGATTGTTTGATTTGTTCCAGCTATTTGAATAATAAATATGGGTAACTATAACTGGCTTAATTAAGGTCTTAAAATTCTAAAGAAAGAAAATATTTAGTTTGTAAAAGTTGTTAAATTAAAATTTTAATGTATAATATTTATATTGTATAAAGACTTGTGTATAATATATTTTTAAATGGATGGGTCGGATATCCGTCCATATAAAAATGATTAATGGATGGGTTGGATGGTTTTTTATTAAATGGATCGTGGATGGGTTGGATTTTTTTAAAACATTTTTAATGGATCGAAATGGATTGATGGATTGTTTTTGACCCATCCATTATGTAACACCCTGTTTTTCGGTTTAATTTTAATTAAGCTGGTTTTAATTAAGTTGGATTTATGCTTCAAGGGCTTAGTGGGATTTTTGGTTAAAAGTCTCTTCCTAGTACATGAGCACACCCGTGCTCATCAACCAGCAAGCCCGTGCTTAAAGTCAGAAGCGTGATTCTGATTTTAAGTTGAGCACGACCGTGCTCAACATTGACCACGCCTGTGCTCAAGGCGTGGACCGCGTCTCGTGACGCTAAGTGGAGCACGACCGTGCTCAAGGGAGAGCACGACCGTGCTCAGGTCCGAACGTTATATACCTGAACAGAACTCGAGGGTTTAACGTTTTAACCCTAATTGTGAGTGCAGCAGCCACCTTGAGTGCGGCCAGAACTAGTCTCCTTTCCCTTCCTCCTCCTGGAACAGTTTAAGTGAGTATTGGAGACCTTGGGAGACCGCTAGCATACCTGTGTTGATTATATAGGTAACGTTTATTCCCTGTCTAAGTTTCCTTTTCATTATTGTGATTAGGGAACTAACTGTTCGTGTTCCGATTTGTTTAAGGATCGTTTGAGGTCGAGCCGTCTTAGGGGAGGAACCGTTTGCTGTCAGGACTTGTTAGAGAGCCTTCAATCCAGGTATGGGGAGAAGGGTAGTATATTCATAGGTTTGGGGTTAGGGTAAAGTGAAGGGGTTCCCATAACCCCGAATGATATATGTTATGTATGGATTAATAGTTTGAACGTATTGTGTGATAACATGGTGTTGCTGTTATGTGTGGTATGCTGATACGTGAGTATGTTGATGTATTAATGCACATTATGATAATTGCTCTATGAGTTTGATATGATGATAATGATAGTTGTTAACATGATGTTGTGGTTGATGCCATTGTTGATTGATGTTGGTAAGGTTGAAGGATTTAACCCTTGAAAAGTGTTGATAATTGATTTAGGATGTTTAATGGGTTAAATTATAAAATTGGCTAAGTTTCAGCCTCTGTTCCTGCCCAGAACAGCACTGTCGCGCGTTGAGCACGACCGTGCTGAACAGGGAGCACGACCGTGCTCCCAGTTGAATTCTGGGAAGATGGCCGCGCTTTGAGCACGGCCGTACAGGACAAAGAGCACGATCGTGCTGCTGAGCACGACCGTGCTCATTATGAAGCACGACCGTGCTTCACTTACAGGGGAGCACGCCCCTCACGTGCTTAAGCACGACCGTGCTGGGTTACGAGCACGACCGTGCTCAACCCACTGTGACAGAACAAGATTAAAGGACTTAAGGGGTTTTAAACCCCAATTCCCTATGATGATAACTGATTAGACAACTTGGTTAACATTATTAAAGATAATTAAGGATGATGAGATGGTGAGATGTTTAGTCGATACCCCTTTTGGGTGCCGCAATCTGATGAGTGGTGCCTTGGTGCTTTTTGGCCAAGGAGGCCTTGACCCCACGGTTTGGGTATAAGGTGTTGTTGTTACGTACCTTGGTGGCCGAGAGTTTGCCCCAGGTACTACGGTTGATTTCGCTTAAGTCCTCAGGTAGATTTCGCGAGGCAAGTTGGTGCGGTTGATCCCGCTGTTACTTTCGGTCGATTCCGTTGGAGTTATGGAGGTGGTGTTGCCGTTGTTGTTGTGTTTCATACGCATTGCATCGGAGATGTTGTTTAGGGATGTTCGACATAGGGGAGATCGTCCTAGAGTACGGCGATCCGGCCATCCACGGTTGGAGTAGATTCTCCTAGCGCCCCCGTGACGAGGCATTCGTTGGTTGATGCGTTGGCTATCCAAGGAGTAGATTCTCCGGCGTTGAGTAGATTCTCAATGTGGATATGTAACTCCGAAGTCGTTCATCCCGAGTTTAGTGGATCCACATGCATTGATGGTTTAGCGGAGTAGGACTGCATTGCACTGCATAGCATAATGATGATGTTGATGTTTGATGTGATGCTGCTATGTTTGTTGTTTACTTTACTGCCTATCTCCATGCTAATATGTTTATACGATTCTTACTCCCTATATATGTTTGTTGTTTGTGTTTGGCCTGATTGGCACATTGCAGAGGATGACGAGCAGCCCGGAGAGGAGTGACTCTGAGGAGCCGCCACTCATCGTAGGGCTAGTTTATGTTTTATAGTCGTTAGTTTCTATTGTAATTCCGTGGATTTTATTCCGGAACGGTTATACCAGCTCTGTATGTGACATCGGGGTTGGGTTTTATTCTTTGGTTGATTATGTTTTTATTTGATTAAACGTATTTTGTTATTTTCCGCGTTGTAAACGAGTTCATGTGGGACTTTTCTACCCATGGACAACTGTTTTATTTAATTCAGTTAAATGCATGTTTTCTTATTATTTGTTTTATATTAACTGCCTTATAATATGCTGGGTAGAAGGGTGTCACACATTATAATCCGAATCAAAATCCATCCAATCCATCCGTTTGCCACCCCTAGCTTTTATACTTCTGATTCTGTTGAAAGTTTAGATTTTTTTTAAAAAAAACATTACTTATAACGTCAGTTGTTTACGTCAGTTGTTCTAGACAACTGACGTTATAAGTAACACTTTTAACGTCAGTTAAAATAAATCATTGACGTTAAAAGTGTAATTTTAACGTCAGTTATGAACTGACGTTAAAAGTTAAACTTTTTACGTCTGCTCTAATAACGTCAAGTATTTTTCAGACGTTAAAAGGCAATTTTAACTGACGTGAAAAGTACTTCCTGTACTAGTGTCTTCTAAACTCCTTTGGTTTTGTCTTAGTTGTTTTCCAAATTCTTGACCTCTTTGAATTGATTGCCTATTGGTTGCTTTATCACTTGTTTTTGGACTAATAGTTGAGAATCTGTTTCAATTTGTAGATCCCTTGAAGAGGAAACTCTTAAGTGGAAAGAGACAAGAGTGAAATCATTTTGTAAGAGTCTACTTAAGTAATATACACGAGTGACCATCTTTGAGTGAATGGTGAGTGAGTGGTGAGGTCCTTGTACTTTTCATTTTCTTGTAATTCTTTGCTCTTTAAGTGTATTTGTTCCTAGTTTGATTTGTACTTAATTCTTTTGCTTTTTGGTGGTGTAATTGTTCTCATTGGTGCAATCTTCATTTGAATTGTGTAATTTTCAATTTGCTGGAATTTGTATGTAATTTCTCAAATTATAAGTGCACCATGACTTCACTACATGACGAAGACAATGAAGATTCTTCTACATCATCACCAAGAACAAGGAACTTGAATAAGAAGTTGGATAACTTGACAAGGAACATGGAAAGAATGTTTGAAAGATTAGAAGCACTTGAGCACAAAAAAGGATCAAGGCATGACAACTCACATAGAGACTCCTCATATTTGGAAGACAACGACCATAGACCTAGATTTGATAAATGGAGACCTAGACATGAGCATAGAGGAAGCAGGAAGGAGAAGGATGACAAGTTGCATAATGTAAAGGTAAAGATCCCTAGCTTCCATGGGAAGAGTGATTCCAATGCTTACTTGGAATGGGAGACCAAATTGGAGCACATATTCTCTTGCTACTACTATAGTGAGGAAAATAAAGTAAAGGTAGCTAGTCTAGGATTTCATGATTATGCTTTAATTTGGTGGGATCAATTGTGTAAAAGGAGAAGAAAGTATGATGAGGAACCAATTAGTACTTGGGGAGAAATGAAGAGGGTTTTGAGAAAACGATATGCGCCTTCAAGCTACACTAGAGACCTCCAACATGCACTACAAGTGAAGAGAAAGAACTCCTTCAAGAAGGAGGGTGACTCATCAAAATAACTTGAAGTTGTTGGTAAAAGTGGATCCAAGGCCACATTTCCTAACTCTAAACCTTCCACTTCTACCCTTTCTTCTATGTCTTCTATGCACCACAACCAAAAGATTACTCTTGTATCTCTCTCCCCTAAAGAAATTGGTGAGGACCAAAAGAAAATAAGAGAAAAAAGGGAGCTTGAGAGAAAAGCCAAGAGTGAAAATGAACATAAAGAAATCAATGCAAAAGAAAAGCATGTGCCACAAAACAATGAGAAAAAGTCAATTGGCACAAGTGAGCAAAACTTTTGCGAAAACCAAAAGAATAAAGAAAAAGATGACAAAGAATGCATCGTTTTAAAAGAAAAAGAAGTATAGAAAATACTTTTGGAAAATCCACCATTGTATTTTCTTTACTCCAACATTTTTGGTAACAAGCCTCTTCCATCTTTTTCTTTACCTACTACCTTTGAGTTTCTTTTGGATAAACTTCAAGTCACTCCTCAAGAACCTAAAGAAATTCAAAGGCTTGTAGTAATCTACAATGATGATCTCTTGGTACATAACAAAACACAAGCAAATCTTTTTGAACATTTAAAATGTGTTTTGTTACTACTAAAAGAGGAAAAACCTTTTGCAAGTCTTGAAAAATACACTTTTGCACCACCAAAGTGGAATGCTTAGACTATGTTGTAAGTGCTAAAAGTGTGCATATTGAAAATGTTAAAAGTGAGGTAAAAGAAGATTTATTAGTAGAGCAACCCTTAAATAATTTTTAAACATAATGATGTTTACTTGCCTACTAATATTTCTACTATACCTATGTGCATTGAACCTATTTTGCAAATTAAAAAGAAAGCAATGCACATCCGTCAAGGTTCCCATTCATTGAGAGGACTAAAACATATATTAAATATCTTTCCAACCATTTCTCTCAATAATGGACAAACTTTACCACACAACTTTCAAGTGATTACAACTCATGGCAAATATTTGAAAGGGTTGTTGGCAAAACTTGTTTTTAAAAGGATGGTTTTTTTACCCTGGAGGATGGGTTGAGAATTACAATAATAATAAGGGAGCCTTCCCAAATAAGGGAGTTTCCTTCCCAATTTTTTTTTTAGGATCTTTATAAAAGAATAAACCTAAACATCTTCTCTTTAATGTAGGATTAAAATTCGGGATGAATTTTCTTCAAGAAGGAGGGGATGATGTGATCCTAGGAGGCATAACCTTAATGGGCCAATGGGGGCAAGTCAACTTTGAAGCAAATCCAAATCAAACCTGCTTCACTATTTTGGCTGTTACTTGAGTTGTAGATATCCGATTGAAGTGATCTTGGATGCTTTGGAAAACTTAGAAGATTATCTACAAATCTTATTTTTGACTCAAGACCTGATTCGGCGTCTATCATGACTAAAATTGGGCTACAAGTTTAGCACGAAATTCTGTACGGGTTTTGATTTAGTTAGGCTTTTAATTGGGCTTAAGAGTGTTCCAAGCCCGTTAGGACTTAGAAGAGTAACTTCCACTTCAAGTTAGACTAGCTTGCACCTTAAGTAGGATGAGCCTATAAATAGGCTTCATGTAAATCATTTTACTAGTTTGGAATACATTTGAGTTTCCTCACACTTGAGATTTCTAGAGAGAGTTGAGAGTTCTCCTCTTCTTGGTTCGTGAGTTGAACCTTTGATTCTTATCTTGAATATCCTTATTCAAGTGGTGAATCTTCCATTGGCTTATCAAATTCAATCTTCTTATCAAAGATGATTCAATTTGTGGCGCCTTCCCTTCATCTTCTTCCTATTCCATTTTCTACTTTTGTTCTTTAATTCTTGCACTTTAATTCTTGCAATTTACTTCTTACATTTTACTTTCTAGTTCATATATAAATTGTTCTTCTCTTCTACTCCTTTTGGTTTCACTTGATTCTTCACTTGAAGATCAAGTTTCTATTCTATTGTTCTTGTTTGTGTTTGACCTTGAGTTCTTAGGACTTGAAATCAAAGAAAGATCCTCATATGTTTAGTGATCAATCCTTGATCATATCAACAAGATGCTCATGAAATGAGTTTGGTTTCACAAGTTTGATCTCTATAACAAGATGATGATGCAAGTTCATGAAGGAAAACAAAAATGGGTTTTCCAAACAACAAAGACATTGAAATGGGTATGATTCATTGAAAGGAAGTAGAGAAGCTCAAGTTGGTGAAGCTACCTTAGATGAAGAATGTAACACCCTAGTTTTTACATATATGATTAATTATTTTATTTGGATGTTTATTTTTATTTTGTTATGTGATTTAGTTTGAGTAATTAAATTACTCTCTTCAAATTATTTTATTGGGTGCGTTAGCACTGACTTATTTCAGTGAATGCATGCTTACTAGACAATAATTTACGTTATTGTCACTATTATTACCAGTACAGAAAAATATTTTAAATAATATAATTAAGAGAAAAGCATTTTTATATTTTCATTCTATTTAATTTTAGATTTGAAAATAAACTGGTTTGACATTAATCGGAGATTAAATGTTGGACAGTGGATTTTCTTAGTTGATCAATCCAACTATCAATCTCTACTTTATTTCAAATTTTGGAAGTATATATTTGTCACCCTTTATTTTTTTGATTCAAAAACTAAAAACAAATTTATGTTTATGCTTAATATTTATCACTCATTTTTGTACCTATTACTAAATGTTAACTTAAAACATAAACTCTCTCTTTTTTTTTTTAGCAGACCCGTAAACCCCCCTCTCTATTTCTTTCTTTCTTCTTCTTCTTCTTCTTCTTCTTCTTCTTCTTCTTCTTCTTCTTCTTCTTCTTTCCTTTCTTTCTCTCTTCTTCTTCCCCACTTCTTCTTCCTCCCTCCAAACTCAGCTCCTCCCTCTGCCTTGCTGTCCGGTTCGTGCCGCCAACCACCAGCCCAGTCCGGCCGCCGCTCGTCGATTGACTGGAGAGGACGAACCATGCCGCCGTCTCCTCCTACTCGCAATACGTCTTCCCTGCAGAAAACGGAGCTCCATCCGTCGCTGCTCCGCCATTCGCTCGCCGGAACCGTTGGGGTGCCGCTGCCGCTGTACCCAAGACAGCCACCATACCCTTTTCCTTTCACCATTGGTAAGTATTCTACCCTTAATCTCTTCTAGTTCAAAACCTCAAATCTGATTTTGAAACCTAACCCTTTAATCTCTGATTTCAATCTTGAAATTGAAGCTTGTTTTATGCTATTAGGACTATGAATTTGTGTTTCCTAAAGCAATTTCATTATTCTTTAGTTAAAATGAGTTTTCCCTAAATTGATGTATGAACCCTAAAGCCCCAATTCGATTTTATTGAAATTGATTATGCTTTTGTAGAATCAACTATGTGTACATGTAATTGGGACTGTTAGTTTATGTTTTGACTGTGACACCCTTCTACCCCGCATGTTAAAAGCCATTTAATTTGAAAACAATTAAAGGAAAAACACGCAATTATTGAATAAAATAAACAATTGTCCATGGGTAGAAAAGTCCCACATGAACCGTTTATAACGCGAAAAATGAAATAAGTTTTCAATAGTAAAAACATAACAAACCAATAAGTATAACCCAACCCCGATGTCACATACAGAGCTGGTATAACCATTCCGGAATAAAATCCACGGAATTACAATTGGAACTAACAACTACGATAACATAAACTAGCCCTAAAATGAGTGGCGGCTCCTTAGAGTCACTCCTCTCCGGGCTGCTCCTCATCCTCTGTAATATGCCAATCAGGCCAAACACAAACAAACATGGGGAGTAAGTTCATGTAATCATATGCAGCAAGAAGTAGGAAGTAAAGTAAACAGTAAACACAGCAACACTACACCAAACATCAACATCATCATTATGCTATGCAGTGCAATGCAGTCCTACTCCGCTAAACCAACAATGCATGTGGATCCACTAAACTCGGGATGAACGACTTCGGAGTTAAATATCCACATTGAGAATCTACTCAACGCCGGAGAATCTACTTCTTGGATAGCCAACGCATCAAACCAACGAATGCCTCATCACGGGGGCGCTAGGAGAATCTACTCCAACCGTGGATGGCCAGATCGCCGTACTCTAGGACGACCTCCCCTATGTCGAACATCCCTAAACAACATCTCCGATGCAATGCGTATGCAACATAACAACAACGGCATCACCACCTCCATAACCCCATCGAAATCAACCAAGATAACAGCGGAATCAACCGCAACAACTTGCCTCACGGAATCTACCTGAGGACTTAAGCGGAATCAACCGCGGTACCTAGGGCAAACTCTCGGCCACCGAGGTACACAACAGCATTAACACCTTAGACCCAAACCGCGGGGTCAAGGCTTCCTTGGCCCAAAAGCACCAAGGTACAGCTCATCAGCTTGCGGCACCCAAAAGGGTATTGACTTAACACCTCACCATCTCATTATCTTTAATTATCTTTAGTATTATCAACCAGATTGTCTAATCAATTAATCATCATTGGGGAATAGGATTTAAAACCCCTTAAGTCCTTTAATTCGGTTCTGTCCAAGTGGGTTGAGCACAGTCGTGCTAGTAACCCAGCACGGTCGTGCTTAAGCACGTGAGGGGCGTGCTCCCCTTTAAGTGAAGCACGGTCGTGCTTCTTATTGAGCACGGTGGTGCTCAGCAGCACGGTCGTGCTCTTTGTCCTGCACGGCCGTGCTGAACAGCGCGGCCATTTACCCAGAATTCAACTAGGAGCACGGTCGTGCTCATCGCGTGACAGTGCTGTTCTGGGCAGGAACAGAGACTGTGTTTTAACCAATTTCTAAGGTTTAATCCATTATCCACCCTAAGTCAGTTATCAATACACTTTTAAGGATTAAACTCAATAATATCATCATATCAACTTAACAGTGGCATCAACCAATAGTATATCATGTTCATAGTCATTACAATAATATAACCACAACCAACATCATGAACATAGGCATAAATATTACCAACACTAGCATGTTATCAGAACAACCAACAAATCATGCTTGCATAAAAGTCAATCATACAAACAGAACCGGGGCCATGGGACCCCTTTACTCTACTCTAACCCCGAGCCTATGATCATACTACCCTTCTCCCCATACCTGGATTGAAGGTAGCTCTAACAATGATCTTAACGGCAAATGGTTCCTCCCCTAAGACGGCTTGACCTCAAATGATCCTTAAACAATTAAAAACACGAAGGATTAGTTCCCTGTTCACAATAATGAAAAGGAACTTAAACAGGGAAGAAATGTTACCTAAGTAATAACACATATATGCTAGCGGTCTCCCCAAGGCTTCCAGAACTGATCAAGACGAAAGAAAAACAGAATAGACTCTTCCTGGCCGCACTGTGGCTGCTGCAACTCACCAAAAATAGGGTTACACGTTAAACCCTCGAGTTCTGTCACGTATATAACGTTCGGACCTGAGCACGATCGTGCTCACCCTTGAGCACGGTCGTACTCCACTTAGCGTCACCGAGACGCGGTCCACGCATTGAGCACGGGCGTGCTCACTATTGAGCACGGTCGTGCTCAACTTAAAATCAGAAACACGTTCCTGACTTTAAGTACGGGCGTGCTGGCTAATGAGCACGGGCATGCTCATGTATCAAAAAGGGACTTTTAGCCAAAAATCCCACTAAGCCCTCGACCGATGAATCCAACTTAATAAACTCAGCTTAATTAAATAAATTCCGAAAAACAGGGTGTTACAATTCCACCCCCCTTATAAAAATTTCGTCCTCGAAATTTACACGTACTTCAAGGAAAAAGATTCGGGTACGCTTCCATCATCTTGCTCTCCAGCTCACAGGTAGCACTTTCCTCAGTTGCCCCACTCCAAACCACTTTGACCAAAGGAATTTCCTTACCTCTTAGCTGCTTCACCCTCCTATCCTCGACTCGAAGAGGTAACACCTCAAACGTCAGGTTCTCTTTCAACTGTATAGCGTCGGGTACTATCACGTGACTAGGGTCATGAATGTACTTCCTGAGTTGAGACACATGAAAAACATTGTGGAGATTTGACAAGAACGGGGATAAGGCTATTTGGTAGGTGACTTCGCCGACTCTTTTGAGGATTTGGTAAGGACCAATGAACCTCGGAGTAAGTTTCCTCGCCTTCATCACTCTACCAACCCCAGTCGACGGGGTAACTCTCAAGAATACATGATCGCCTTTCTGGAATTCGAGCGCCTTCCTCCTTTTATCATGGTAGCTCTTCTGCCTACTTTATGCAACTCTCATCTTTTCCTGAACCAACTTAATCTTTTCTGTTGTTTCCTGGACTATCTCAGGTCCTAGCACTACACTATCACTAGGTTCACTCCAACACAAGGGTGTCCTACATCTCCTCCCATACAGGGCTTCATAAGGCGCCATCCTAATGCTGGAATGGAAGCTGTTGTTGTAGGTGAACTCAATCAGGGGCAAAAACTTGTCCCAACTTCCTGACTGTTCTAACACACAAGCCCTCAACAAGTCCTCTAAGGACTGGATGGTCCGCTCAGACTGCCCATCAGTCTGTGGGTGATACGCTGAACTAAGCCTAAGCTTTGTCCCTAAGGCCTCTTGCAAACTATTCCAAAACCTAGAGGTAAACCGCGGGTCTCTATCTGAAACTATGCTAGAGGGTACACCGTGAAGCCTAACTATCTCCTTGATGTACAGCGTAGCCAACTTCTCTAAAGGATACTCCATGTTCATCGGAATGAAATAGGCAGACTTAGTCAGTCTATCCACAACAACCCAAATCGCCTCAAAACCAGCTGGAGTCCTAGGGAGTCCAGAAAAAAATCCATGGAGATACTATCCCATTTCCATTCTGGGACACTCAAAGGTTTACCCGAAGGCCTCTGATGCTCGATCTTAGCCTTCTGACAAACTAGGCACACATACACGAACTTAGCTACATCCTTTTTCATCCTAGGCCACCAAAACATCCTCTTAAGGTCCTGATACATCTTAGTGGCACCTGGGTGCACACTCAGTCCACTCCTATGACCTTCTTCTAAGATCAACTTCCTAAGTTCAGAACATCTGGCACACAAACTCTATCCTTGAACCTCAAGATGCCATCACTGCCATCCTTAAATCTTAGGTCCTTACCCTGAGCGAGTAACTCTCGCTGGTCTCAGAGATACTTATCTAACTTTTGACCCTCTCTAATCTGATCCATCAGACTGTTGGTAACCTTTAAGGTTCCAAGCCTAATACTCTTAGGGGTAAACTCACAAGCTAGACTAAGATCTCTAAATTCCTCAATCAAATCCATCTCCCTAACCATCAAAGCAGAGATATGCGGGGTTTTCCTACTCAAGGCATCGGCCACCACATTGGCCTTTCCTGGGTGATAGGTCAGCTCGAAGTCATAGTCCTTTAAAAACTCCATCCACCTACACTGCCTCATATTCAATTCTTTTTTATCAAAGAGATACTTCAGACTCTTATGATCACTAAAAACCTCAAACCTCGCTCCATAGAGGTAATGCCTCCAAATCTTTAAGGCAAATACTACAGCTCCTAGCTCTAGGTCATGGGTAGGGTAGTTCTTCTCGTGGGTTTTCAACTGCCTAGAAGCATAAGCAACTACCTTACCATTCTGCATCAACACACCACCTAACCCTTGCTTAGAAGCATCGCAGTAAACTACGAAGGGTTCACTAGGATCTGGCAAAACTAACACTGGTGCTGATGTCAACCTATTCTTAAGGGTTTGGAAACTCTCTTCACACTTAGAGTCCCACACAAACAACTGTCCCTTCTTGGTGAGACGGGTTAGGGGTAAAGCTATCTTAGAGAAACCTTCTATAAACCGCCTATAATACCCGGCTAACCCCAAGAAACTCCTAATCTCGGTTACAGACTTTGGCGCTTCCCACTGGAGCACCGTCTCTACCTTAGCTGGGTCCACTGCTATGCCACCCTTAGAGATGACATGTCCTAAGAAGCTCACTTCTTCTAACCAGAACTCGCACTTAGACAACTTAGCATACAACTGCTTCTCCTTAAGGGTCTGCAATACAACCCTCAGGTGTTCCTCGTGTTCCTCCTTACTCTTGGAGTACACTAAGATGTCATCTATAAACACCACCACAAACTTATCCAAGTAAGGGTGAAAGGTCTTGTTCATGTAGTCCATGGAGACCGCAGGAGCATTGGTCACACCGAAGGGCATAACCAAGTACTCATAGTGACCATATCGCGTCCTAAACGCTGTCTTCGGGATGTCCTCAGACTTAACCCGAATATGAGGGTACCCAGACCTCAAATCTATCTTTGAAAAGACGCAAGCGCCCATCAACTGGTCCATAAGATCATCAATCCTAGGGAGGGGATACCGATTCTTTATGGTCACCTTGTTGAGTTGTCAAAAGTCGACACACAACCTCATACTACCATCCTTCTTCTTTACCAACAACACAGGTGCTCCCCACGGAGACACACTCGGCCTAATGAACTGCTTCTTCATCAGGTCCTCTAACTGTTCCTTCAACTTAGCTAGTTCTAGTGAAGACATTCTATAGGGTGCTATGGAGATTGGCCCGGTGCCGGGCGCTAAGTCTATGGTAAACTCAACATCTCTCTCTGGGGGTAAGTTATAAACATCCCCCGGAAACACTTCAGGAAATTCTCGCACAACAGGCAAGCTGGCGACATCAGGAGGGCTGCTCTCTACATCCAGGGAAGCTAACATCATGTATACTTGGGCTTCGTCTCTCATCGAAGCTTGTACTTGGTTGGCAGAGAGAAGGTCCGGATTCTTAGACTCCTTTGGAGTTCCAAAAATCAAGGTTTTGTCAAAACAGTTCAGAAGGACATGGTTGGAAGATAACCAGTCCATACCCAGAATAATGTCCAGGTCTTTCAAAGGTAAGCATACAAGATCAGCAAGGAAAGTTTTACCATTTATAACGATATGACAGTTCTTGCATACATATGAAGTGGAAACAAGTTTATTTGTAGGTGTAGAAACCAACAAATCAAACTCAAGGAAGATAACAGGCAAATTAAGTCTCTTGACCCTATCATGAGATATAAACGAGTTAGTAGCACCTGAATCATACAATACCGTTAAATGAGTTCCATCAATTAAACACGTACCTTGGATCAAGTCATCAGACTCGGAGGCTTCAGCTCCACTAAGAGTAAAGACTCTTCTAGTGGTCTTCAGTCGGTTGGCCTGGGACTTCTGATTCTTGCTAGCGCTGGGAGGCTCGGCCTTGGCTCCTTCACACTCTCGGCTGATGTGTCCTGACTTGCCACATTTGAAGCAGATAACCTGCGTCTCCTTGCACTGAGACGAGTAGTGATCTGTAGCACCACACTTGCCGCACCTCATGGGTCTAGAGGCATTAGAGAACCCGCCCCTAAACCCATCCTGCTGAAACTGTGGCTTCTTGCCACTCTGTTTGAAATCCCTGTCGGTCGGAACATACCTCTGCTTACCCTTATCCCTCTGATCAGTCCTCTTTCCACTCTGGCTATCTGACCCTCTGGAACTGGCAACTCTGAACTGGCTGGCATCCTCATAGATCCTGCACTTGTTGACCAGGATTGGAAAGATCCTGATCTCCTGATAGCTGATGGCCTACTTGATCTTAGGTCGGAGTCCAGCCTCGAACTTGACATACTTCGAGCGGTCATCTGTCTCATGCTGATAAGGAGTGTAGTACCTCGCCAGCTCCTCAAACTTGGCCGCATAGTCACCGACTGACAGCGACCCCTGCCTCAAAGACAAGAATTCCATCTCCTTCTTGTCTCTGATATCCGCTAGAAAGTATTTCTCCAGGAATCTCTGCCTGAACACAGCCCATGTAACTGTTGTGCCCTCAGCATGCATCCTCTGCCTGCAGTTATCCCACCAGTGCTCTGCCTCCTCGGTCAACATGAAGGTAGCAAATATAAGCTTCTGTGATCGTTGCAATCCATGGCTTGGAAGATCTTCTTTGTCTCCCTCAGCCACAACCGTGCTCCCTCTGGGTCGTACACTCCCTTGAACTACGGAGGGTTGTTCCTCTGGAACTTATCTAGTCCCTGGAACCCAGCTGGCTCGCCGTTGTTGTTAGGGTTGACCTACCCAATAGCATTGGCTACGAGTGCCAATGCGTCTGCAATCGCCTGGTCGTTACGTCCTTTACCGGCCATTAGTTCCTGTACATGCCCGAAAACAACTTTTAGTACAGAACCTAAGCGGATAAAAGCGATAGGCAACTAACTTAAAACATCATTATCTATAACAAGTATAGACAATTCAAACAAGAGTCACACAACAGACTCACAACAGACTCATACCACGTCCGAACAAGGTCGAACTACTCTGATACCACTAAATGTGACACTCTTCTACCCAGCATGTTATCAGGCATTTATTGTAAAAGAAATTAAAAATAAAACATGCAATTATTGAATAAAATGAACAATTGTGAATGGGTAGAAAAGTCCCACATGAACCAGTTCACAACCGCGGAAAATATAAATCAAGTTAAAACAAATAAACATAATAACAACCACCCAACCCCGATGTCACAACTCAGAGCTGGTATAACCGTTCCGAAAAAATACATCCTCGGAATACAACTGAAAAACAAACTATCTAAACTCAAAAACAACCCTACAATGAGTGGCGGCTCCTCAGAGTCACTCCCCTCCGGGCTGCTCGTCATCCTCTGCAAATGCTGATCAGGCCAAACACAAACAAATAACAGGGAGTAAGATTCATGTAAACATATATAGCATGGGAATAGTAAGCAAGGTAAATATATAACATAGGCATACATCAACATCCAACAGTACTATATCAACCAAGTATGCTATGCTGTGCAATGCATCAACTACTCCGCTACTCCAACTATGCATGTGGATCCAAACTAACTCAGGATGAATGACTTTGGAGTTACATATCTGTATTGGCCATAAAAGCACCAACACCGGCAGTTCACCAAACCTTGGGTGAACCCCATGGATAGCCAATGCATCAAACTGTGGATGCCTCATCACGGGGGGCCTCGGTCACCAAACCATGGGTGACCTACCGTGGATGACCAGATCACCGTACTCTCGGGCGATCTCCCCTATGTCGAACCTCCCCCATCAACAACTCCAATACTCTATGCAAATGGCACAACAACAAACAATCTCAACAACCTCCTTGCTTGGGCCATGAAGCTCCTAAGACTTTAACATCAACGTTCAACATAACCTTAGACCCAAACCGCGGGGTCAAGGCTCCCTTGGCCAATAAGCACCAAGGTTCAACTCAATGTGCTTGGGTCAATAAGCACCCAAGACTTCAACTTCTCAACATGCGATAACCCAACGGATACCGACTTATCACTTCATTATCTTAATCATCTTAGATAATTATTAACCAGTTTGTATAATCTTTCTCTTTGATTAGCTATCTCAACTTATCATCATTGGGGAATGGGGTTTAAAACCCCTTAAGTCCTTTAATCGTATTTCTGTCCAAGAGGGGTCAGCACGGTCGTGCTTAAACCCCAGCACGGTCGTGCTTCGACACGTGAGGGCGTGCTGCCCTTTTAAGTGAAGAACGGTCGTGCTTCACGTTCAGCACGGTCGTGCTCAGCAGCACGATCGTGCTTTTTGACCTACACGGTCGTGCTAAACAGCGCGGCCATTTTCCAGAATTCAAATGGGAGCACGGTCGTGCTCGCTGTTCAGCAAGGTCGTGCTCATCGCGCGACAGTGCTATTCTGGGCAGGAACAGTAAGCAAGTTCTTAATCAAAAACCTAGATTTAATCCCTTAATCAACCTAAATCCATTATTATCACGTTTTAAGGGTCAAAACCCATCAGTAACAACCGCATCAACTCAAAATAGTAACATCATCTCAATCAATCATCCAATACCATCATAACAAAAACATTGATCATAACATTATGAGCACATCATGAACATAGGCATAAACCATCATACATCAAGACAGCTGAAACATGTTATCACATAACAGACCAAATTAAACAATCATGTTATTAACAAATACTTCTTAACACATAAGCATACAACGACTCCGGGGTCATGGGGGACCCCGTTACCTTACTTTACCCCGCTGCCTAATGAATACAATGCCCTTCTCCCCATACCTGGATTGAAGGTTGCTCTTACGGTCAAACTGGTCACGTCCCTACGAGCGGCTCAGTCCAATTCTACACCTTGGTTCACCAAAAACACACTTGGTCAGTTTCTTTAACCAAAACAAGAAAGAAACTGAAGGGAGGGAAGATACCATTACCTCTAAACCAACAAGACTCTCAAGGGGCTCCTAAAGGCTTCCAAAACTCCAGAAACGGGTTGAGTTTAGTGGAAGTAGGGAAAAAGATCGCTCTGACCGAAACTGGTGACGGCTGCTAACACAAAATAGGGTTTCACGTTAACCCTCGGGTTCTGTGCCAAACTTATAAAGCTCGGACCTGAGCACGGTCGTGCTTACCCTTGAGCACGGTTGTGCTCCAGTTAGCGTCACCGAGACGTGGTCAGCGCATTGAGCACGGGCGTGTTCACTATAGAGCACGGTCGTGCTCAACATAAAATCAGGAATACGCTCCTGACTTTAAGTACGGGCATGCTGGTTGATGAGCACGGGCGTGCTCATGTACCAGAAAGAGACTTTTAAGCTAAAATCCCACTTAGCCCTTAACCAACACTTTTAAATTAATAAAACTAGCTTTAAAAAAATATTTACGAAAAACGGGGTGTTACAGTTACTGGACGAGCATGCTTAATATCTTTATTATGTATGCATTTAGATGTGAGATGACCATTTTTGCTGCAATCTTTACAGTATGCATTAGACAGCTAGATTTTATTGGATTGTGTTGTACATAAGATTTTGTTACTTTGTGATTTTCATGTGGCTTTGATACTTTATGAGATGCATTCTGCTTCTCTTTGTCATAGCCTAAGCTAGACTTGTAATGAGGTGATCTTGAGTACCTTAGTATCAAATATAACTTTTCTGAGCCTCCAATAAACTTAGACAGACTTTATGTCAGATATTTCACATCTTGTTTTAGTTTTGCAACTTCACTAGGAACATTGGGTTCATTTTGGAGTCTATTAGTTAGACTGACATTCTCACACTTGAGCTTCTTGTTTTCATCAACAAGAGCTTGTTTTTCAATGTAGACACTATTATATTCTTTAGTTAACTTAGAAAACCTTTTTCAAGGAGTCTTAAACTCATGTGACAGAATATACAAGTTATTTAACAACTCATCAAATGCTTCTTGTAAAGTAGACGAGTCAGATTTTGTTACCTCAGCATCTGCATAGTCATCATCTGAAGAGGTGCTTGCCATGAGACAGATGTTTGCCTCTTCCTCAGCTTCTTCTTCATCAGAGGATGATTGATCTAGATCCTCCCAAGTTGCCATTAGACCTTTCTTCTTCTTGAAGAATTTCTTTTGTCCTTTAGCTATGGGCAGTCAATTTTGAAATGACCAGGCTTTTTACACTCGAAACACAAAGGTGGACCCTTGTCCTTTCATTCAAACTTATCTTTTGAGAATTTTTTGTTGAACTACTTTCGTCTGAATCCACCATTCTTTCTCCACATTTTTTTGAATCTTTTTGGAGATGAAAGAAAGTTCATCTTCATCAGATCATTCATCACTATCAGAAGGGCTTGCTTCATCAGAAGATTCTTCAGCCTTTAAAACTTTTGATGAGCTGTCCTTCTTGGCATTTAGGGCAATTGACTTCCTTTTTCTAGTACTTTCTTCTTCATTGAGCATTATGATGACAACCAAATTGAGGGTTGCCTTGACAAGATCTTTTTGGTTGAATTCAAGAACATAAAATGGCGCAAAACATCTTTCAAAAACAAAACAAAGTTTGAATCAAATTGTAACAAAATCAACAAGTGAAGAAAGTATAAAAATGGATGAGAAAGGGATGAAGATGGCGCCACAAACAAGGATGTTTGATAAGCCTATAAGGTTCGCCACAAGAATCTTGGATTCTTGATAAGAACAAGTTTTTGTTCATCCAAGAACCCAAGAGAACAAATCTCTCACAATGGATATCAATCCAAAATTCAACTTCCAAGTTAACATTTACATGTTATGGGCGTGTTACATATAGTCCCAAGGCTGCCTACTTTGGCTTGACTCTTTGCCTTAGGGGTTATTCCATAACCCCTCATAACTAGCCTAATAATTCACTTAAATCTAATACTAATGACTCAATTAAGCTAAACTCTACTCAGCCACCAAAATGACTATTACACTTCCTATCATTATGTGGTGGTTACACTTACTTCTCATATTAAAAGTGTAACCAACCCATAATTTACACAAATTATTAACACACTAATTAGGAGTTTCTTTTAGTATACAAGCTAAAGATCCCTCCCACAAGACTCTAAGCAATTCGTGTGCACCATGAATTTAAGTGGGCTTGACCCATTTGCAATACTAGCAAATTTGGTCACACTCACATAATTCATTACAATTATTGGATTAAATAAAAACAACTAATAATGGCCTCTTCTTCATGAATTTCGCCCCTCCTTGTCATGGATCATTCAATTGGATAATGTAAGTTAACACTTTGAGCCTTAATCCATTTGGTCTTGATCTTGGGCTTGCTTCTATCAAAATAGGAGCCATTATTTGAATGGAGACTTGTTGGACTTTCCTTGCTCTTGTTCTTGTGTTAGGCCCATCAAGTCCTTGTCTTGCTTCTTGGACCATGTTCTTTATTGGGCTCTTTTCATCCTTGAGGAAATCTTGACTTGCCCCCCCTGGCTTACATCACATTAGTTCATGGACCTTTAGGGATCCAAGTAACTCTTCTAGAGTGAGAGTATTGAGCTTTTTAGTTTCTTGAATAGCAGTGACCTTAGGTCTCCACTGCTTGGGAAAGCTTCTCAGGATTTTTCTTACATGCTCTCTATTCTCATATGTCTTTCCAAGAGATCTCAAACCATTTGTGATAGTTTGAAATCTTCCAAAAATTTGGTCTATTGTTTCATGTTCACTCATCTTGAATAGTTCATACTGGTGAACCAGCATGCTCATCTTTGACTCCTTCACTTGGGATGATCCTTCATGAGCTAGGGCTAGAGTATCCTATATTTCCTTAATTACGTTGCAGCTATGAACTTTATCATGCTCAGACCTGGTAATAGCAAACATCAGGTAGGGCTTTCCCTTAAAGTTGAGTTGATGTTGAGTCTTTTGCTCAGAAGTCCATTGAGCTCTAGGAATGGCAGCTCCATTGTCATCTATTTGTTTAGTATAGCCAGTTTCAATTAGCTCCCAAATGTCCACATTTTGTGCATCAAGAAAAGCCATCATTCTCTTTTTCCAGTAGTCATAATCACTACCATCCAAGAGTGGAGGTCTGTTGATTGCTTGTCCTTCTGTGTCCATGTTTGTTGGATCGTACTCCCACAACACTTGTTTAGAAGCTCAACCCTTTCAAGGCCTATCTCTGATACTAACTGAAGTTGACACTGTTGGGACCAAAAATAAATTTCCACATCAACAAACATAGGGAAACATAAGAAGGGGGTTGAATTGAGAAGATTTGTCAAACTTCTTTTGAAAACAGTTTTGCACGCAAGCTAAGAAGTAAATGCACACAAGAAAATTATTTTTGGAAGAGATTTAATAAACTAAATGTCAAATCCCCAAAGTTAGTAATAAAAGCAACTTAAAAGAGATAAGGGATAAGAGATTCACAACACAAGGATTTATGCTGGTTCACTCTCTTTCAACCAAGAGCTATGTCCAGTCCCTTCTACGTGAAGGTTTTCTCCACTCTAAATCAATAGCTTACAAGTATTCTTTACACTTGCCTCTTCAGGCTTACACTCTCACAAGTATTCAACACCTCTCCAGGCTTTTCAGGCTCTCTCTAACTTAAGAAATGAAAGGTTGTTCTTACAAGAAAGTAATTATTTGTGAGGATATGAAGGTTTAAGTTCAGAAAGAATTACAATATGATCGAGAGAAGATTTTGACAGAGTTTATCATTTGTTTGCTGGGGGTCGTCTAGTATTTATAGTGAATGCAGCCTCAGCTTGTTGTTTCTTCAACGATCTTCAATATATGTTCGTTTTGAGATAGCATTTAATGCAAGGATCTGTTGAGATCTGATAATTTGATATGGTGTTGCGAAAAGAGCTCTTAGTTATCAAACAAAGCTAAAAGTGATACTGTCACTTCTCTGTTGTACTCGGAAAGTTGCCTTTTGTTTTTCCTTCTTTGTATTTAGTCAACTTTGCAGCAGGTCTTGTGTCGGAGTACAAAAGGATTTGTGTAATCGATGGTACTATGTTTCTCTTACCAAGGGATAAAGAATAAACAATCAAAATAACCTAGGTAAAATCATCGAATCATATGAATTAATTAAACAATTATTTGAAATAAAAGCACTGAGTAGACGGGTCCTTAAGCATTACGTCTTTGGAAGTGCATTGTTAGACCATGACAGATCGTCTAATGTTCTACCGGTTAGTCCATTATTAGGTCGTTTAGAGTTTATCGGGTAGTTTACTTAGCAGATCATCTACCTTTTGTCGGGTAGACCACAAGTCTTTAGACTTGCTATATTTAGCCTAGCTATTTTCTCGGGTTAGACTAGTGGCTCGTCTACAAAACTCGGTGTAGACCAGCGATACGCCTTTGGGTCTATTTAAAGAGTTCTAGACTTGCACCCTCGTCTAGCAATACAAAAAACAGTCCTACACACTTGAGTACACGAGTTTGATCATAAACATTACTTTTTCATACAAATTTAATCTTTTTGTTAACATCAAAACTTCTATCGATTATTAACCATAACTGCTTTGGTTCCAACAACCCATACAATCCTTGGGCTACGTCCAGCCCCAACACCACGGTTGGATTTTTGAACTAGTCAATTAACAAGTTACAAGTATTTTTTGCTTTCACACAACCTCCCCAAGTTTCTTGCTCCAGTATCCTTTCACAACTAGCCTCTACAAGCTTAAAACCAGTCTTAGACAACACTAGCTCACACATACTAGCTTCAGAGAACTTAACACAGGTGTGCAAATTAAGATGGTGTGTAAAATAACTTTTGAAGAGCTTTTACAACACTCAAAGAGTGGATGGCATTTTGACATGTGTGGTAAGATCACTTATTTTTGGCTTTGCAATATAGCGAACTCAATTTTGAAGTGAAGAATATTAGAAGAAAGAACCCTTTTTTTTTTTTTTAATCAAGATGGCATGCAGAACCATAGTAGAAACTAGCATCCCAACAATGTTGACAACTTAGACTCTACCAATCACTTGCACCACACCAAAATATTATTAAAAATGAAAATACAAAAAAAAAAAATACAAAAAACATGGGGACATAAACCAAAACCCATGAGAAAGAACAACATCATTTGAATCTATAACTAGGAAGACCAAGCCTATTATGCTAAAATCCTCCCTAATAAAAAAGGCAGCTGTTCCTGCCGAGTTCCGAGTTACCGGAATCTCGCTGTAAACGTCAGACTAAGGTTGAACGTTGGGGTTGTTTTAGATCGTGGCTTGACAGAATACTTATATTCCGGTCCTACGTATCCCAATGGGAATCAAAGCCAAACGTAGTTCTGTGTTCAACCTTTGATCACGTGGTGCATCAATCTCTTAATCTTGTATCTGATGTACTCCGGTGGGCAAGGACTTATTGACAGTCTCTTGATCACAACCGGGACCTCTAATACGCTTAAGAGAGAACACCAAACTCAAGTGAAGTAAAAAGTGAGTCTCCTCTTAGACTCTTCCTCTTTTTATAGAGGAGTAGAGGGATAAACCGATCCTATTTTTTAGGATCTAGTTCGTCTCTTATCACTTATCACTTATCTTTTTTAGCTCAGCTCCAACCACTTTTATTGATAAGAGTTATTCCTTATCTAAAGTAAGGTTGTTAGCTGGGTTTTAGATAAGTGTATCGTTAAGTTAGTTAGGCTTCCGAGCTCGGCGGCCGAGCTTACCACCTCGGCCAGTACACAAGCCCCCCAAGCTTCGAGTTCAAAAGAGTGAAGAAGTTTTCATGACAGAAGCCGAGCTTGCCCTTTGATGAATATCTGAGTTCATGGCTTAGGTTTTGGTTTTCCTTTTTACCATGCTTTCAGCGACCAATATTGCACCTCGGCCAACTCATGAGCTCGGTGGCCTCCGTTGGCCAAGCTTGACACTTTGCTGTTTTTGTCATCCGCACTTCGGTTCGTAACTATCAGGTCGGTGGGTTTGCAAGCCGAGCTTTATACCTCGGGGGTATGCGCTACCTCGGCTTATACACAAGCCCCCCAAGCTTTTAAGCTTCAGAGAGTGTGAAAGCTTTACTGAAGGATCCCGAACTGTGATAGGAACGGTTATTTAAAATTTGTAATGTGACGTCGGGGTCTTAGTTCCCGAGATGAAAAGAGACGTTACCTTGCCTTTAAGACCAAACATGCTTGTGACACGTGGCCCTTATGGCCACATTTCCAAGGTCTGCGCTGCGGCTGCGTTTATGGGTGGCAGCGTGTAAACCGATATTCGTGCCACGCGTTATCCTGAGATTGGTGGACCGAACCCACGCAGGCCGGAGGAGACGTTTCGGTTCATTTACACGGCAACCGTCATCATTACTTTTGGTTTTCGAAAAAAAGTCTCCTATAAGTGGAGGGATTTCTAGAGGCAGACCCTCACTTTCCTCATTTTTACGTTTTTCCTCCGGAAGCTTCTTCTTCTCCGAGCCTTTGTCTTTCCAGCCTCTTTGCATTCCTTTTTCTGTTCCAGGTACGTCCTCCTTCCTGCTTCTTATTGCTTGCATAGCCATGGAAGCTTCATTTGAGGTATCCCAGAATGCCTCTTCTGAAGTTAGAATTCTAGAACCGGATGTAAATCCTATAGGTGGCTCTCCTCATCGTTCTCCTTCCGTTTCGGCTGAGAATCGTGCTGTGTCATCTTCTTCCTCCTCTAAAGGGAGTAGTTCTGCTACTCCTGAGGCCCTTACTGCCCCAAAACGCCGTAAACGTGCAAATAGGATGCCTAGGGTTCCTTACCCAGACATTACCATTCCAGGGTATTTCTGGGTAAAACCAGATGTTGGAGCCTTCTATTCAAATTTCAGGAGTCTGGAGTCTTTTCACTGTATAAAAGTCAGGATATCTTCCTCTCCTGGAACTGTAAGAATGCTTCCTTGTGCCAACAATGAGCACGTTTTTCTTCGGGCTCTTCCTATTGAGCCCCATTTTACTTATGTTTATAGGACCTTGTTCGAGCAGATTGGGGTGACTCTTCCTTTTACCCAGTTCGAGTGTGACATTCTGAAGTTCATGAATGTTGCCCCTACCCAACTGCATCCCAACAGTTGGGCCTTTATGAAGGCATTCCAGATTCTTTGTAACCAAACTGGAATGATGGCCACTGCCCCTAAGTTTCTTTATTTTTATAAAGTTAGGTTCGGGGACCGAGTTGGTTGGATTTCCCTTAGTGGACTTGATAGGAGGGGAATCATCGGACTCTACAAGAGTTCATACAAAGACTTCAAGTCGGACTTTTTCAAAGTCCGACCTACGGAGGGAAATGAGTCTTTTTTCTTTGACTCGGGTGGAAAACCGAGGTTCCCTTTTTATTGGCAACCCCACCCTTCAAAGTTTTCCAGCTTCGACCCCGGTTGTATGACTGCTCAAGAGCGGGCCGACGTCGAAGTTCTTAAACTTTACCCCCGGCCACTGCCCTGCGGGAAACTTCTGAAACTGCCGACTTCTTCCACTAGGCGAGCTGATTTTGATTGTAAGTAGCTTTTATTGATAGCCTTTGAACTTACTCTCTGGCTTTATATGCTGACCGACCTTCTTTTTGCAGTGATAATGGGAAAATTCAACTATAAGGCACTACTGAAGAAGTCGGCTCACCAAGATGCAGGTGCCTCTGGCTCGGCTGCCGATCTGAAGGGCAAGAAGAAGAAGAATGCCGAGGCTGCTGTTCCTGACATTCGCCCCCCCAAACGGTCTCGGGCCGTTGCCCAGCCGGATATACCGAGGAGCAGGTCGCCTCTTCCTTCGGTCAATGAAGATGTTAACGTGGAGAGGGGTGCTGAAGGAACCTTCCATGTGACCGACCTCACAACGGAGACCAAATGGTACGACGGCAATTGTAACCCCGGCTTCAGCTCGATTTGGGGCAGTGACTTCAACCCTAGCTCTTTAATTGACGGACAAGTACTCAAGCCTGCGGATGCTCGGCTTTTGTTGGAGCAGGGGCCCGAGGCAAGCATGGAGGCAGCGGCTGCTTACGCCCTCCGAATTGCTTCTATTACCAGATTCTGGAGTAATGAACTCTCCACCAACGCAAGGAAAATGGAGGCAATGAGGGCCGATGCAGCTCGCGCTCTACTGGTGAGGGATGAACTCGCCCAGGCTGTGACCAAGATGGAAGAACAAGCTCGGTTAATCGGGCAACTAAAGTCGCAGAAAGCCGAGCTTGAGAAATCGGCCACCTCTCTACAAGCCGAGCTGTCCTGTGAGAAAGCTGAAAGGGCAAAATTTGCTGAGGAAGCTCAGTCAGAGAAGGAGGCCGTCCTGACGCTCCATCAGTCATTGGATGCTGAGAAGGAGGCCAATCTGAAACTTCAATCTGACCTTAAAGAAGCCGAATCCAGCATCATGCAGGAGCATGTTAGCGGATTCCTTCGAGCTGTGAAGCAGCTACAGCATTTTAACCCGGACGCTGATTTCTCTCAAGCTGATGTGGACAAGGATTTCAACAAGGAGGGAATCTTGGTCCCCTTGTCCGAGCTTGAAGACGAGGAGGAAATATCGGGCGAGGATGGGGCTGAGCAGCAAGATGCCGGGGAGGGAGTAGACCACGAAAGCGGGATACCTGACCCATCCCAAGATGCTCCTCTGCCAGATGAAGATGTTGGTGCCACCCTTGCTCATGGGGATGCCGATGAATAGCGTAGTTCTTCTTTAAAAATGTATTTTGCTGCTTGGGCTATGCCCTTTTGTACAGGGCTTTTGTCCCTTAAGAAAAGCAATGAAATTTTTCAACTCTTGCCTTCATATTGTAACTTGTCTTTTTTGCTTACTTAGAATTTATTCCAAGTTTTTCTCACCTCGGATATTTTTAGTGCGTTTCAAAGTTTGTTACCGGGTGAAGCTCGGTTTTTCAAACTTTGTTTGTTTTGCGCGTGGCCTCTTTTGAGCTCACAAGCTCGGCCTTTTATAATTTAAGCGTTGCTTTTTTAAGTTCGGCATTTCGACTTTAACTCGGTCGATTTCAGCGCAGTCAACTTTTTCAAGCTCACGCTTGTACCTTTTTGGGTCCGGCATTTCGACCTCAACTCGGTCGATTTTAGCTCGGTCAACCCTTTTAGGTTTTATTCGTACCTTTTTGGGTTCGGCATTTCGACCTCAAATTGGTCGATTTTAGCTCGGTTAACCCCTTTAGGATTTAATTTTTACCCTTGGGTCCGGCATTTCGACCTCAACTCGGCCGATTTTAGCTCGGTCAACCCTTTTAGGCTCTGTGTGTGAAAACAAGTGAATTTTTAGTCCTGTAAAACGGACTTTATTCATTTATTTCTCAGGCATGCCTCATTAAAACCTTCCCGGCCAAAACCTCATGGGAAAAAGACCATGGTAGGAAAAAGAGTACATTACCTAACTTTACATTGCTTAACCAAAATAAAACTTGAGATGAGAAGTGTTCCAAGTTCTTGGAACAGCCTTCCCTGATAACTCTTCTAGCCTATAAGCACCATTTCTAAGATTTTCAACTATTCTGAATGGGCCAGACCAGTTTGCTGCTAGCTTGCCTTCTCGGGAGTCCTTCCTTGCATCGGTCTGCAATCTTAGTACTAGGTCTCCCTGAACAAACTCTCTCGGTCGCAATCTTGAGTTGTATTTCCAAGTTGCCTTCTGCTTGCATAGTTCTTCCCTGATCTTTGCCTCATCTCGGACTTCTTCAACCATATCAAGCTCAACTCGAATTTCTTCTGCATTCTTGCTTTGGTCGTGATGCTGCCTTCTGAAAGAAAGTTCGCCGAGCTCGACTGGAATCATCGCATCAGTTCCATAAGTTAGCCTGAACGGCGTTTCTCCTGTTGATGACTGTGGCGAGCAATGATAAGACCAGAGGATGCTCGGTAATTCTTCAGCCCATGCTCCTTTTGATTGGCCCAACCTTTTCTTGAGCTCGTTTAGAATGACTTTGTTAGCTGCCTCTGCCTGACCATTTGTCTGTGGGTGCTCAACCGAGGTCACCTTATGTTTGATTCCGAGATTGGAGTAAAATTCTTTAAGGTTCTTGTCCGTGAATTGCTTTCCATTATCAGTGACAATCGCATAAGGTAGACCATGTCGGCATATAATGTTTCTCCATACAAAACTCTGGACCTTTTTAGCTGTTATAATAGCTAATGGCTCGGCTTCAATCCATTTAGTGAAATAATCCACTCCTACCAGTAAGAATTTTACTTGGCCTTTGGCAACAGGGAAAGGGCCCACAATGTCCATCCCCCACATAGTGAAGGGCCAGGGTGACATCATTGAATGGAGCTCCTCTCCTGGAACTCGTGCCACAGCAGCAAACTTCTGACAAGAATCACACTTGTTAGTCCAGGAAGCACAATCTGATCTCATAGTTGGCCAATAGAAGCCTGCTCGCAGAACCCGAGCTGCTAGAGATCGGCCACCAGAATGCATTCCACAGATTCCTCTATGCATCTCGTCCATTACATACTCGGATTGTTCCTTGGTGATGCATTTCAACAAAGGCACTGAAAATCCTCTTCTGTACAGCTCTCCATCTCGGATTGTGTAATGACAAGACTTCAGACGAATTTTCTTTGCTTCTTTGGGATCAGCAGGTAACTTGTCCGAGGTCAGGAATTCCCAGAATGGCATCATCCATCCTCGATCATAGTGCTCGGTTATCATTACCTCGGTACTTTTTATGCTCGGTTCAGGGAGATTTTCCTGAATGAAAGTTTTTAACTGGCCAGTTTTCTTGGTGCTAGCCAACTTAGACAACAGGTTGGCTCTAGTGTTTTCCTCCCGAGGTATATGCTCAATAGTGAAATTGTCAAATTCTGAAATTAAACTATTGACCTTGCACAAATACCTGGTTAATTGAGGATCTTTTGTTTGATAATCCCTTGAGACTTGCCCTGTTACCAGCTGTGAGTCACTTCGGCACTTCAATCCTTTGACTCCAACCTCTTTAGCTAATACCAGCCCGGCAATAAGAGCTTCATACTCTGCCTGGTTGTTTGATGCATTGAACCCAAACTTCAAGGACTGCTCTAGGATGAGGTTATCTGGGCCCTCCAGGATTACTCCAGCCCCGCTTCCTTTTAAATTTGATGAGCCATCTACATATAGAAGCCAATTAATAGGTTCGGGGCTCGGCTTTGAAGAGAGCTCGGCAACGAAGTCGGAGAGGCATTGGGCTTTCATTGGCCCCCTCGGTTCGTACTGTAAACCGAACTCTGATAGTTCAACTGACCAAGCTATCATTCGTCCTGCCAGATCGGGCTTGCGAAGCACTTGCTTAATTGGATGATCTGTTTTGACTATCACTTGGTGCGACTGGAAGTAAGGTCTAAGCCTCCGAGCTGCCATTACCAAAGCGAGAGCAAGCTTTTCAATGACTTGGTACCGTGTCTCCGCATCTTTCAAGATTCTACTGATGTAATACACTGGCATCTGTTGCTTCTCCTCCTCTTGGATGATTACTGCACTGATTGCATAATCATTAACAGATAAGTATAAATATAGCTCCTTACCGAGCTCTGGCCGAGTTAGAATCGGAGGCGAGGCCAGAAACAATTTCAATTCTTCAAAAGCCTTTTCACACTCCTCAGTCCAGACAAACTCCTTGGGTTTCTTCAATAGTTGAAAAAAGGGTCTAGCTTTTTCGGCCGATTTGGGGAGGAACCGAGATAGGGAAGCTAAACGGCCTGACAGCCTTTGTATTTCTTTCACTGTTTGCGGACTCCGCATTTCAATGACAGCCTTGCATTTATCTGGATTGGCCTCAATCCCTCTGTGTGTTAGCATGTATCCCAAGAACTTTCCTCCTTGTACACCGAAAGAACATTTTTCAGGGTTCAACCTCATGTTGTACTTTCGGAGTTGGGCAAAGATTTCCTCCAAGTCGGCAGGGTGTCGTTCTGGGTCATCAGACTTTACCACCATATCATCAACATAAACCTCGAGATTTTTTCCGATCTGATTGAGAAACACTTTGTCCATGAGCCTCTGATATGTTGCACCAGCATTTTTTAAACCGAAGGGCATTACCCGGTAGCAGTAGTTTGCCCCCTCGGTCATAAACGCCGTTTTCTCCTCATCTGGTGGATGCATTCTTATCTGGTTGTACCCCGAGTACGCATCCAAGAAAGTTAAGACTCTATAACCCGAAGCTCCATCTACCAATCTGTCAATGTTTGGAAGAGGACAAGAATCCTTTGGGCACGCCTTGTTGAGATCGGTGTAATCAGTACACATTCTCCACTTGCCATTGGCTTTTTTAACCAACACAACATTGGCTAGCCAGGTAGTATATTTTACTTCTCTGATAAAGTTGGCCTTTTTCAGTTTTGCAGTCTCTTCGGCTACAGCTTTCCTTCTCTCTTTGCCGAGTTTCCTTTTCCTCTGAGCTATGGGCTTGGCTTCCGGACATACAGATAGCCTGTGGCACAAGAAATTGGGATCTATGCCAGGCATATCGGATGTCTTCCAAGCAAACAAGTCGGCATTCTTTCTCCGGACTGCTTGTATCTGTTGTTTCAGCGAGGGATTGAGCTGACTGCCGATGCTTGTGCACTGACCGACTTGGGCTCCCAGTTGAAATTTTTCCAATGACTCCGTAGGTTCTGCTCTGGAACTCATACATTTCTATTCTTGGATCCAATTCAAACATGTCATCTGACTTTGCCGAGCTTACTGAACTGACCGAGCTCACCACTTCTGCCTGATGATCTTCAGTATTTTCGGTGATATCTGGCTCCCGAGTTACCTTTAAACTGTCTGCGTAGCATTGTCTGGCCATTCTCTGATCAGCTCAGACTGCAACTATCTCACCCGAATCAGCTGGAAATTTCATGGTGAGGTGAGGTGTGGAGACAATTGCTCCGAGCTCATTCAAAGTCGGTCTTCCGATGAGGATGTTGTATGAAGTGTTAGCATCCACAATGACATATCTGACGGATATGGTTCGAGCAAGCTTGCCTTCACCAAATGTTGTCAAGAGGTCTATATATCCTCGAGTTTTGACCTGCTCTCCGGCGAACCCCACTAGCTTGTCTTCCTGTTCTTTTATCAACTTTTCTGGAATTCCGAGCTTTTTAAAGGTTGCCAAGTACAGAATGTCGGCCGAGCTACCCTGATCAACTAATGTACGTTTGACCAAGTAATTGGCCACTTCAACTGTTATTACCATTGGGTCATCTTGATTGGGATATATTCCTTGGAAGTCACTTTCTGAGAAAGTAATTGGTGGTCTCGACCTTGCGGTTTTTCTGGAAACCGAGTTGACAGCTCGGATAGCCTTGATGTGGCGTCGCCGAGCTGAACTCGTTGTACCTCCTCCTGCGAAACCTCCCGAGATGGTATTAATGACTCCTCTGACACCAACCTCTGCCTCAACATTTGGGGGTCGCTGACTGTTATCTCGATCCCCGTTCTGATTATTACTTCGATGATCTTCATCTCGGTTTCGATTGTCATAACCCCGCCTTCTTCGTCGTCTGCCATCTCGGCCACCACCATCTCGACGGACAAACCGATCAAGTCGGCCTGCTTGTACCAATTCTTCAATTTTATCCTGAATTGTTTTACAGTCTTCAGTAGTGTGGCCATAGTTCTGATGCCACTTGCACTCTTTACTCTTATCGGCCTGAGCTGGGGTTTTGGATGGCCTTGGCAAAGTGATCAACTCGGTATTGCATACCTCCTGAAGAATAGCGGTTCTGGATCGGTTCAGTGGAGTGTAGGACTGGTGTCGGGGTTGGGACTGCCTTTCTGAAAATCCTCTGTCATTACTCCTGAAAGCTTTCTGTGAATTGGCCCCTTTATCTCTTTCTTTGTTTGAGATTATGCTTTTTTCCTCAAAACTTCTTTTCTTTGATTCCACCATTTCTTCCGAGTTCATGAACCCTGTGGCTTTTTCTTGGAGTTCTTCAAAATCCCTCGGTGGCTTCCGAGATAGATATTCAAAGAACAGTCCTGGCCTCAAACCATTCATAACGGTATGAAGACAAAGTTCTGAGCTCATATTGGGGATTAAAACCTGTTGAGCACTGAAGCGAGCCATGTAATCCCTGAGTGATTCATTTTTCTCCTGCCTGAAATTCACAAGCGAGACCGAGTGCTTTCTATGCCTTCGGCTTGCTGCGAATTGTGCAGTGAACTTTGTAACCAACATGTCAAAAGAATCCACTGACCGTGATGGAAGATTCGTGAGCCAAGTCAAGGCAGGTCCCTGCAAAGTGGTTGGAAAGATCTTGCACATGATGGCTTCCGAGTCGGTTACCAGGTAAACAGATGAAATAAAAGATTCCACATGTTCTGTTGGATCAGTAGTGCCATTGTACTTATCCATGTTAAGAGACTTGAAATGCCGAGGTATGATCACCTCGTCAATGGCATCAGTGAAAGGTAATCTCGGTCGTCTGTCCCGTGCTTTCTCTCTCTGAGTGGTCCCCTCATTACGAGATCGGACCCTTGAGGCTTCGGGCCCAGTTCTGGAAGGTCGGCTTCTGTCATCACGAGAAGGTACATATGTTGGGTCTCTCTGGCTGTCCTCGGGCGAGGAATGCTCTTCCTCGGCATGAGTTGCCGATCTTCCCCTTTTCCGAGTTCCCAATAGTCTTTGGTACTCCGTACGAGTCTCCTCGTTCTCCTGACGCAACTGTCTTAATTGTGCCATGATCTCTCCCAGCTGCGGATTACCTTCATCGAAGGGAGGGGGGTTGTTGTGATTGGAGTTTGACTCCTCGACGTGATTTGCACTGTGGGCCCCTCCCTTCGGTCCATTCCGTGTAGTCACCATTAAATCTTATGGAACCGGGGAAAGTTTTTCCTCGGCCCCACGGTGGGCGCCAAATGTTCCTGCCGAGTTCCGAGTTACCGGAATCTCGCCGTAAACGTCAGACTAAGGTTGAACGTTGGGGTTGTTTTAGATCGTGGCTTGACAGAATACTTATATTCCGGTCCTACGTATCCCAATGGGAATCAAAGCCAAACGTAGTTCTGTGTTCAACCTTTGATCACGTGGTGCATCAATCTCTTAATCTTGTATCTGATGTACTCCGGTGGGCAAGGACTTATTGACAGTCTCTTGATCACAACCGGGACCTCTAATACGCTTAAGAGAGAACACCAAACTCAAGTGAAGTAAAAAGTGAGTCTCCTCTTAGACTCTTCCTCTTTTTATAGAGGAGTAGAGGGATAAACCGATCCTATTTTTTAGGATCTAGTTCGTCTCTTATCACTTATCACTTATCTTTTTTAGCTCAGCTCCAACCACTTTTATTGATAAGAGTTATTCCTTATCTAAAGTAAGGTTGTTAGCTGGGTTTTAGATAAGTGTATCGTTAAGTTAGTTAGGCTTCCGAGCTCGGCGGCCGAGCTTACCACCTCGGCCAGTACAGCAGCAAATCCCGCCATTTGAAACCCAAATGGCTTATATTTTGCGGAGATTTTACTCTATTTCTCTCTTTTTGTTTCTTGTGTTTTGAGTCTTTATTTTTTCCACCAGCTGCTATTTATAGAGCTGCATTCTCTACTAGCCGTTTGTGAATGTTTGGAGGGGGTCTTGTCACCTTTATTGACAGCTAACAGTAGCTTGTCCTTTTCAGACCTTTCTAGTGAGGTTTCTAATAACCTTGCTAATGTAGATGTTGAAGGTCAATAGTTGGTGCTGAATAGTGAAGTGATGAACAGATATAAGGAGTGTTATAGTGTTGCATAGCTGGTTGAGAACAATGGTTGATCAATTTTCCTTGATAAACTTGTCTTTATTTAGTAGCTTCTGATAAAGGTTTTGATGCATCTTCTGATAGTTTTTCATGAAGCCTCTGATGACGTTTTTGATTACACTTCTGAATTGGTCTTCATGCATCTGGTTTATCTTTATTGAGGATGAGAGAAGGCAAAGCATGAGCATTTTGTTTTCCTTGATGATAAAAAAGTTTATTCTCCTTTCTAATAGAGCGATCTTCTAAGATCTTTCACCTTTCTGATTGTAGCTACCTCTTTTCTTATCCTATTCGTTTGTACATATAATTTTAAGACACATCTAATCTAAATGCAACCATTAGTCCTTCTCACATCAAAACACTTAATCTTGCTATAGAAAGTTTGTCTCATTGAAATCTAAGTTCAAGAGGATTTTATCTCAACATTTCCTCCTTTTTGTATCCAAATCCAAGCAACCCCACTGCAAGATAGTGGCAATTTCATAATTATGCTCAACACTGAAATAGTACAATCTTCACTTCACATTGCACACTATATACATACCTAACTTACTTGCACTATATGAATTGTATTATTAACTATAAATCCGAATACAACGTTTCTTATCAGTCTACTCAAAATACAAGTATTAAAAAACTATAATAAATAAATGTTAATTCAATCTTTATAAACTAAGTTTATATATGTATTCACTTTTTAACATTACAGAGTTTTATTAAGAATGTATATTGACTTAAATCAAGTTTTTTTTAAATATTTATTTTTTATCGTATTTCTAAAATTTCTAATTTCTAATTACATTATTTATTTTAATATTATTTTAATTTACCATAATTAAATGTGATAGAAAATTAAATATATTTATTAGCTAAAATAATTAATTGATTTCATATCAATGACTTTTAGGGGAAATTTCAAAAGTTCGCTTATTAAAATAAGTTAATTACTTACTTAATTGGATTTATTAAATATATTTTTATATATTAATGAAATAAATTAATTACGTATTAATGACTTCCATTTACGGGTAGATTTCAAAATTTCATTTATTAAAATCAGTTATGTTTTTACTTAATTGGGTTCATTAGATGAATCTTATATATATATATATATATATATATATATATAAAATATAAAGTAAATAGAAAGAAACTTTTGAACATAATAAAAGAAAGTGTTAAAAAATTTCAACATCAATCCCCAAACAGAAAGAAACAAAAAATGCTTAATACATCGATTGATGCAATCGATTGACATGCTCAATGTTTATATAAATCCTTTTCCCTAAGAGTTTTCAGACTTCAAATCCCCAAAATCTTTCATCTCCTTGAACCCTAACCCTAGCAGAGCAAATTTTCCCACCCTTCTCCAAATCTACAATGGCTCATGTCAAGCAGACCGGATACAGTGAACCTCAACCTCCATCCTCACCTTTCTCTTTTACATCCACTTCAACTCCACCTTCCTCTCCAATACAAGTATCTTCTTCAAGACCGAAGAGAAAAAGATCAGAGAAATCTGTTACTCAAAAGGCTGAGAAGCTTCCCATTAAGAGCAAGAAGAAGAAGCAAGATAAGGGAAAGAAAGTAGTGGATGAAACTCCAACGAAACAACACAAGAAGAAGAAGGCCAAGATTGTGAAAGATGGAATTTCAGAGGCAGAGCTATCACAAAGGTACTTTAGAGAAATACACAAAGCTAGGACAGTAGACTTTGCATATTTTGAGGAACATGGATTTACTTTTCACAAAGTGCTAGAAGAACAACAACTTTCAGAATTTCTTCAAATTAAGAGTGACATTTACCCTATTATGGTCAAGGAATTTTACTGCACATTTGAAATGAACAATGAGGGAATTTTTGCTGAAGTGAAAGGTGTCAAGATTGACATGACCTTTGAGGACTTTTCTAGATTTGCTGGTTTGATCTATAAGGGGAAAAACATAGCTGGAACAGGTCCTGATAGCTTTTGGGTCAAAACTTATGATAAGGAGGTTGCTAGAAGTTCTTTGCTGATAGATAATGCTCCTGAAGGGAGAATGACCAACATTAGTTCTATGCATGTTCAACACAGGCTGCTACAATATGCATTGACCAGGATTTTGGTTCCCAGAGGAGGCAATCATGCTGTACTACAGAATAATGACATTCTATTGCTATGGGCAATGCTTGAGAAAAAGCAGTTGAGCTGGGGCTATATCATAGCAAACCACATGAATGAAAGCAAGCTCTTAGGAGCACAATTACCATATGCAGGATTGGTGGTAAAGCTTCTTAAGCATTTTGGTATTTCTCTTGAAGGAGAACATAAAACTCTGGCCAAGTATGCAAACAAGAAGTTTGGTGAAAGTACCATAAGTAAAATGGGACTCTCTAAAGTTGATGGAGTATGGGTGAGAGCTGTTATACCTGCTGGAGAAGCACCCCCTCCAAGAAACCCACCAGCAGCCAATGATCCACAGCTCACTAAGAAGCTTGATCAGATCATCCAAATGATTCATGAAAGTGAGGCCAAACAAGCCAAAAACCACTTGGTGCTTATAAGAGCTGTAGACAATGTTACCTTTAGGCTCCAAAAATTGGAAGGACAAATGACCACCTTGAATCAAAGGTTGGGCATTGAACTTCCTGTACCTCAAGTAGATGATCTTACTATTGAGGATGTGGTTAAAGTTGCAAGGGAGGCTGTTGCTGCAGCTACTGCTGAAGCAGATGAGCAAGACTAGAACTCTATCTTATCTACCTAGTTTTGCCCTTAGGTTTATGTTTGGTTTTTCTTTATGAATTCTAGTTTGTCTTTGTATTTTGACTTACTTTCAAAAATGTATCGTCAATGATTGTAATATTTTCAATGATGAATAAATGACATGCATTTGTTTTGGTATTAAACTTCTTCCATATTTTATTTTTGACAGTGACCAATGGGGAGAATATACACCTTACATGAAAACTTTGATACTTATACTTACTTTGATCTTTTATACTTTACACTTGACTTTGAAATCTACCTTAAGGCTGTCCATAAGATAGGGGGAGATTTATCTTAACCATACTAAAAAAATTGCTGCACAAATCTCAAATTCATTAAGATAAGTATGGTGAGTTTATCATAATTGGCGTCGTTGTCGGGGACCATTTCTAGTTATTCGATCATATTATGAGTAGTTTTATCTCATTACTAACTTGTTTGTACAATATTTTGTTGTTAAGACTAGTTTTTCCATTTTACAGGTTTTAGGAGGCTGAATTGGTACCCGGACTGTGAAATGTGGAGATGAAACTTAGTGACCAAAGGTTTGTGGCCATTCTGAGCAAGATGATCCATTAGAATCAGTCACTCAGATTTTAGCCAAATTCATCCATCTGGTATTCGTTTTGGACTTCTCAAGACATGACCGGTAATTAAAAACTTGCTTTTTCTAGCTCTTATTGGACTGATTTTTGGTGTAGCTCTTGGAAATATATTTTCGATCATAACCCAGTATAAATACTGGGCACCACCCTATCTTGGCCAAATTCCATCGTTTATACAAGTTTTTTTTTTAAATTTTTTTTTTACTTTGCTCCATAATTAACTAGAATTATGTAGTTTTCATCCTCTGGTGGTCCCATAAATTTAAAAACTCATTTGATATGGTTTTTGTTTACATAACTTACCGAGTAGTGTAGAATTGCCTATTGTGTTTTTTGCTCTCTTTTTTTACTATTATTTCTGAGACACCCCGATGTCCCATTAAGAAAACCCTAATTAATTAAACCTTAATACATAATTAACGTTAACGCGTTTATTACATTCGAAAATATATGTAAAATAAAAATTGTAGTTATTTTAAAACAGTTTAAACATACGCAAGCGACATCATTCACACATATATACAATATATACAACACATCTATCAGAGTACGCCAAGTCCCCTCTATGGGACCATTACAACTTACAACCATCTATACAGACTCAAAGTATAAACATATACAGACTAACCAAAGGGACACAGAAGAAGTCCTAGAGATACCCGGCCCACCTCTCAAAATACATCAAAATACAAAACAATCTCGCAGAGTCTCACCGCCTACAGACGCATCCGACATATCCACATCATCAGTGATGTGGGCGTCTAGAACTACCCTTGCCTTCGCCTTAACGGCGCACTTATACCCGTGGTGGAATCTTCTGTAGATAGCGTTGTGGCCAGTAATCTTTCCAAGTCGTCGTTCCCATCTTGCCATTGTTGTTTATCTACCATACCGATAACATACATAGAAAGATAGAGGAAGAAGGGAGATAAGCAACAGAACATAGTCATAAAAATGGGGATGGGGACACATAGATCAACAGTCACATATACATCATACAACAAACAAACAATCATCCATCTAGTCACACCAACACAATCATCTTCAAGAGTCACACTCTCAGATCATTCCTCTAAGGAGTCTCACTCCTATGCATGTCGGCCGATATATCTCATCCGGGTCTCAACCCCAAGACATTCCTTTATCAAGCCTCTCTACTTAAGGAATGTCAGTTAGTTTGTCTAGGTAACTTTTACGCTCGCCGTGACCCATAAGAGTGCATCTCTCTGTGAGCTCAGCTCCATCAGAGGTATCTGGGTCGCCTCGGATAGTCAACCTTAGACGTGGATACTCAGGGCAAAGTCGGGACAACTAGGCTCTACCGGGGTACACGACGCACTAGGAGCTACCTAATGGTCACTGTGAGCCTCCCGAGTCCAGTTTGTACATCCCCAAGGTCTCTCCCTAGACCGACCCTTCTGTAATCCGTACTCGCACTCGAGCACAACTAACCTCGTATGACCCCCTGTCATACGGCTCGCCACCTTGGCAATATGCAATGCAGCAACCATCCTTAAGGTAACACCGGAACCTTCTCTCACAATCCAAATCTCAAAATCACAGTCTCAGATTGGATGGCAATACATGATCACACTATCAGTCATTCCCATTCATCCAATAATCATCAACAATATATTATAGTAATAAAATATCATGCCATCACATCAATCATGCCATCACATCAATCATCACAACCAAGCATGTTATAGCAGTCATCATAGTAACAGACATAGCAAACAACCCCAATCATTATCAGTTCTCTAACCTAGAGTTTCAAACCGAATATTGACAAATCTACAATAACTAAACCCAAGACATTATTAAAATATTATTTTAGTGGGGTTTAGCCATTGTTGATTACTCAATATCCTAGTAGGGTCTGGGGCACCCTACATACATGCATATATATATATATATATATATATAACTATGACTCTATGCTTGCCTCCCCGACGATGTCGGTTACTTTCTCCCCATCTTGGCTTTTCCGGTACAATTTTCCAAGCTCTCCACACGCCTCCTCCAAGCTATACAACTGCTGTCTTGCTTCCCAGGGGACCCTCAGTGCTCCCAAAATTTGCCCTAACACATGGACAAAGTCCTAGCAATGTCATAAACTCTAATCTTGCGACAGTTTCTCAAAAGGAGCTTAGATTCAAGCTAGACCCAAGAAAGAAAATGATTGACAAATGCTAAGTGAAGGATTTGAGCATTACCTCAATTCTAACAAAGAAACACTAGCCTATATGTGTAGTACTCGTTGCCCTGATCACAGATTTGAAGTCGGAATCGTGATCTGACGGACGGATTTCCCCCGGGCTTAACTTTCTCTCTCTAACACTCTTTCTCTCTCTCATTTTCGAGCTCCCCTTCATCTCTCTCTTTTTCTCTTGAAAATTTGAGAGTTTCTCCAACTTTCTAGCATTTTAAAAGCTAAAGGGGGTGAGTCAGCACTGATTACGCCCGGCCTAAGTTTTCTGCGCCCGGCTCAAGTTTTCTGCGCCCGGCCAAAATGCGTAGATCACCGCCTTTGAGTTGCGCCTGGCCTAACAAACCTGCGCCCGGCCTAATTTCTGAGCCTGGCTCAACAAACCTGAGCCCGGCCTAACCCACGTTGACTAGTTTGACCAGAATCTCTGATTCACACGTTTCTTCGCGTTCTGAACTCGTTTGAAGTCCGATTGACCCCAAATTTGAAACACATACTAATTAACACCTAACGAACAAAATTAGGCTCTCACACCAACTTAATTACTGTCTGATTCCTTAATCAAGAAAACGGGTGTTACATTACTACCCTCCTTAAAATAAATTTCGTCCTCGAAATTTAAATTAAATTACCTCTTGTAAACAGATGCGGATATTGTTGTTGCATATCAGCTTCTCTCTCCTAGGTTGCATCACCAGTAACTGCATCCCAGATGACTTTGACTAAAGGAATTTGTTTCCCGCGAAGTTCTTTTATCCTCCGGTCCTCAATTCGTACAGGTAATGCCTCATTTTCTAAGTTTTCTCTTAACTGTATTGATTCAGGTTCTATGATGTACGATGGATCAGGATAATATTTTGAGTTGGGATACATGAAAAACAGCATGAAGATTTGAAAGATTAGGTGGTAAGGCTATCTGATAGACAACTGGACCAATTCGACGAAGAATTTGAAATGGTCCGATAAAACGAGGAGTAAGCTTTCTGGAATTTATTGCCCTGCCAATTCCAGTCCTTCGTGTGACTCTCATAAAAACATGACCGCCTTCCTGGAATTCCAAAGATCTTCTCCTTTTGTCACTGTAGCTCTTCTGCTTATCTATTGTTGCTTTCATTTTCTCCTGAAGCTTTCGATCTTGTTCCGTTGTTTGCTGTATCACCTCAGGTCCAATCAATTGATTTTCTCCTGTTTCATATCAACAGAGAGGTGTTCTACATTTTCTTCCATGTAATGCTTCATATGATGCCATTCCAATACTTGAGTGGAAACTGTTGTTATATGTAAACTCAATCAATGGAAGAAATTCGTCCTAACTACCCGTATATTCCAACACACATGCTCTTAATAAATCTTCCAGTGACTGAATTGTCCTTTCTGACTGACCATCTGTCTGAGGATGATAAGCTGACCTCATTCTTAACTTCGTTCCCAATGCACTGTGTCAGCTTTGCCAAAATCTTGATGTGAATCTCGGATCCTTATCCGAAACTATACTTGCTGGCACTCCATGCAGTCTAACTACTTCTTTAGCATATAACTGGGTTAAGCTTTCCATTGCGAATTTTGGATTGATAGGCAAGAAATGAGCACATTTCGTTAATCTATCAATAATTACCCAGATTGCATCATACTTCTTAGGCAAACCAGACACAAAATCCATTGCAATACTGTCCCATTCCATTTTGGGACATCCAAAGATTGCAATAATCTTGTTGGCTTCTGGTGTTCAATACACACCAAATAGGATTTGGACATACTTTGCAACTTCCTTTTTCATTCCAGGCCACCAAAACATTTTCCTCAAATCTGGATACATCTTCATAGCACCTGGATGAAAACTTAATTTGCTTTTGTGTGCTTCTTCTAGAATCAAATTCTTAATTTCTCTATCATTTGGCACACAGATTCTATCTCCAAACTTTATTACACCATTAGTACCTTTCTTAAACTCAAAGGGTTCACCTGCTTCTATTTTCTGATTAACCTGTTGGAGATATTGATCTTCTGCTTGCATTTTCCAGATTAAGTCTAGGAATTCACTGGTAATAGTAACCATTCCAAACTCATCTTATCCTGGAATAATTCCATTATCCCAAGAGTCATGTCTCTGAATTGTTCGATCAATTCCAATTCTTTAACCATTATAGCAGATACTTGTAAAGATTTCCAACTTAAAGTATCTGCTACAACATTAGGTTTCCCAGGATGATATGGAAGATCAAATTCATAATCCTTTATGAATTCTATCCATCTCTGTTGTCTCATATTAAGCTTTTTCTAATCGAACAAATACTTTAAACTTTTATGTTCACTTTTAACTATTCCTTTCCATCCCTCTTATTCAATTTCAACTTCCTCCATCTTTTCACTATTAACTCCTCTTTCGAGGGAATCTACCTTTGATTTCCATGTCCTCATCTGTCGGCTACCATGTCTCTAGTACAGTTCAATAACACACTGAGGTGGCCAAGCTCAGTATCCTATTACAAAGTACTAGTTTACATGGCATATAACAAACACATTCTTATCCTCTCCTGAGACATAGCCTCGCACTCATTTGTCCACTCAACTTTTCCTTTTCTCATTAATTGCTTTAGAGGTAACACGATCTTTGAGAATCCATCTACAAACCTTCTGTAGTATCATGCCAGTCCAAGGAAACTTCTAACTTAGCCTATTATCACAGGGCATTCTCAATTCACCACTATTGAAACTTTGGCAGGATCTACAGTTATTCCATCCTTATTTATAACATGCCCAAGAAATTGTATTTCGTCCAACCAAAATTCACACGTAGACAACTTTGCATAAAGTTGTCTGTCCTTAAGTATTTGAAGTATTTGAAGTACAGTCCGAATATGCTCTGCAAGTTTTTCTCTACTCAGAGAGTTGATCAGAATGTCGTCAATAAACACCACGACAAATTTGTCAAGATATGGTCTGTAGATACGATTCATGTAATCCATGAATACAACAGGTGCATTAGTTGCGCCAAAAGGCATAACCAGATACTCATAATGACCATACCGACTCCTGAATGCAGTCTTCGGTATATCTTCTTTTACTCTGATCTGATGGTATCCTGATCTCAGATCTATCTTAGAAAACACAGTTGCTCCCCGCAACTGAACCATCAGATAATCTATTCTTGGCAACGGATACTTATTCTTGATTGTTACCTTATTCAGTTGCCGATAATCTACACACAATCTTGAGCTACCATCTTTCTTTTTCACAAATAAAACTGGTGCTCCCCATGGTGAAACACTAGGTCGGATGAACTCCTTCTTTAACATGTCATCCAACTGCTTCTTCAACTCTTCTAACTCTGCTGGGGACATTCGATACAATGCTATCGATATTGGTCCGGTCTCTGGTACAAGATCAATTGTGAACTCTATCTCTCTCTTAGGTGGCAGCCCTGGAACATCATCCGGAAAAACTTCTGGAAATTCACAAACAACAGGCAGTGTATCCAGCTTAGGAGACTGCTTGGCTTCAAAGGAAAACAATACCATGCAATCTCTAAGTCTTCCATCTTCCGAGTTACTGTAACTGGCAGGCAATAATCCAGATTGCTCCCAAAAACAAAGGTTTTTATTTGAACAGTCAAATATAACATGATTGGCCGAAAGCTAGTCCATGCCTAGGATAATCTCCATCTGCTACATAGGCAAACAGACAAGGTCTACAATAAATTGCCTATTTTCTAAAATAATAGGACAATTTCTACAAACAAATATAGTGGTTAACGTTTCACCCGTAGGAGTAGAAACAGTAAGGTCATAGGGTAATGAAGAAATAGGTAAATGACAATAATCCATGCACTTCATCAAGAATGACTAGCACCCGAATCAAACAAAACAGATAAGAGATTTCCAAACATTAAGCACTTACCTTGTATCAAATCAGGACACTGAGAAAACTCAGATTCTCTCACGGTGAAGACTTTTCCAACAGGCTGTGGTCTTCCACCTTGCTAACCTTTGGTTTGAGTCTGTCTTCCTATTCCTTGATTCTTCCGAACTGGTTGTGTATTCTGAATTCTCCCGACATTGCTTTGAGGACAATTCCAAGACATGTAGCCCACATTACCACACTTGTATTATGTAACATTCAACAACAAAGGGCAGTCTCCCTTGAAATGAGGTCCTCCGTACTTAAAACATGTCAAATCTTTCTGTTGTGCTTGACTAGAACTCTCCCATCTAACATTTGCTAACTTCTAAACGGGGCGACTGTACGGCTTTGCCCTTGTCTGAAATTTGCCTCCTCTTCCTCTCTGAGTTGAACTTTCAGTGTGCAATCTCGAGATATGTGGCCCATCTTGCCACATTGGAAACACCAACGGTCATCCTTTGCTGAGCAATCCTTAACTTGATGCGGCCCTCGGCATCGGAAGCATTCTTGAGGTCGTTGTTGCTGCCTCTCATCTTTCTCTTCTTGCTTTCTGATGAACTGGGTATTCTCCTGAGTTTGTTGCAGTATAACAACGACCAACTCTCTCATCACCCTCATCATCTCGTTGGTTTCACCGCCATTGTTCGTTCCCGACGAACTTCCTAGATTGTTGGTATTTGGATTATCGGTGACTCCGCCAATTCTTGGCCCTTGCACGGCGTCCATTTCCACACACCATTTTAACTTCCTAAAGAAAGTATTAGTGCTCACTTGTAAGACATATAATTCAATACATAAGCAGTTACATCCAATATATGTCTTACAAATGCGGTAGGGATTCATTCTCATACTTTAAGAATAATTCGCGTATCGGATACTCTACCCAATCTAAGCATAGCTGACATCCAATGAGGATCCAACTAATAGTGTCGGTACTCATCCTACCCCACAGTCCTCACTCCTAATCAGACCTAATCCCACAGTCCGGTTTAGAATCGAACTGCTCTGATACCACCAAATGAGACACCCTGATGTCCCATTAAGAAAACCCTAATTAATTAAACCTTAATACATAATTAACGTTAACGCGTTTATTACATTCGAAAATATATGTAAAATAAAAATTGTAGTTATTTTAAAACAGTTTAAACATACGCAAGCGACATCATTCACACATATATACAATATATACAACACATCTATCAGAGTACGCCAAGTCCCCTCTATGGGACCATTACAACTTACAACCATCTATACAGACTCAAAGTATAAACATATACAGACTAACCAAAGGGACACAGAAGAAGTCCTAGAGATACCCGGCCCACCTCTCAAAATACATCAAAATACAAAACAATCTCGCAGAGTCTCACCGCCTACAGACGCATCCGACATATCCACATCATCAGTGATGTGGGCGTCTAGAACTACCCTTGCCTTCGCCTTAACGGCGCACTTATACCCGTGGTGGAATCTTCTGTAGATAGCGTTGTGGCCAGTAATCTTTCCAAGTCGTCGTTCCCATCTTGCCATTGTTGTTTATCTACCATACCGATAACATACATAGAAAGATAGAGGAAGAAGGGAGATAAGCAACAGAACATAGTCATAAAAATGGGGATGGGGACACATAGATCAACAGTCACATATACATCATACAACAAACAAACAATCATCCATCTAGTCACACCAACACAATCATCTTCAAGAGTCACACTCTCAGATCATTCCTCTAAGGAGTCTCACTCCTATGCATGTCGGTCGATATAACTCATCCGGGTCTCAACCCCAAGACATTCCTTTATAAAGCCTCTCTACTTAAGGAATGTCAGTTAGTTTGTCTAGGTAACTTTTCCGCTCGCCGTGACCCATAAGAGTGCATCTCTCTGTGAGCTCAGCTCCATCAGAGGTATCTGGGTCGCCTCGGATAGTCAACCTTAGACGTGGAAACTCAGGGCAAAGTCGGGACAACTAGGCTCTACCGGGGTACACGACGCACTAGGAGCTACCTAATGGTCACTGTGAGCCTCCCGAGTCCAGTTTGTACATCCCCAAGGTCTCTCCCTAGACCGACCCTTCCGTAATCCGTACTCGCACTCGAGCACAACTAACCTCGTATGACCCCCTGTCATACGGCTCGCCACCTTGGCAATATGAAATGCAACAACCATCCTTAAGTTAACACCGGAACCTTCTCTCACAATACAAATCTCAAAATCACAGTCTCAGATTGGATGGCAATACATCCCCGGCCTTAAAGCCACAGTCTCAAGGCATTACCACGATGTCAACTCTTAATATAACCATATCACACTATCAGTCATTCCCATTCATCCAATAATCATCAACAATATGTTATAGTAATAAAATATCATGCCATCACATCAATCATGCCATCACATCAATCATCACAACCAAGCATGTTATAGCAGTCATCACAGTAACAGACATAGCAAACAACCCCAATCATTATCAGTTCTCTAACCTAGAGTTTCAAACCGAATATTGACAAATCTACAATAACTAAACCCAAGACATTATTAAAATATTATTTTAGTGGGGTTTAGCCATTGTTGAGTACTCAATATCCTAGTAGGGTCTGGGGCACCCTACATACATGCATATATATATATATATATATATATATATATATATAACTATGACTCTATGCTTGCCTCCCCGACGATGTCGGTTACTTTCTCCCCACCTTGGCTTATCCGGTACAATTTTCCAAGCTCTCCACACGCCTCCTCCAAGCTATACAGCTGCTGTCTTGCTTCCCAGGGGACCCTCAGTGCTCCCAAAATTTGCCCTAACACATGGACAGAGTCCTAGCAATGTCATAAACTCTAATCTTGCGACAGTTTCTCAAAAAGAGCTTAGATTCAAGCTAGACCCAAGAAAGAAAATGATTGACAAATGCTAAGTGAAGGATTTGAGCATTACCTCAATTGTAACAAAGAAACACTAGCCTATATGTGTAGTACTCGTTGCCCTGATCACAGATTTGAAGTCGGAATCGTGATCTGACGGACGGATTTCCCCCGGGCTTAACTTTCTCTCTCTAACCCTCTTTCTCTCTCTCATTTTCGAGCTCCCCTTCATCTCTCTCGTTTTCTCTCGAAAATTTGAGAGTTTCTCCAACTTTCTAGCATTTTAAAAGCTAAAGGGGGTGAGTCAGCACTGATTATGCCCGGCCTAAGTTTTCTGCGCCCGGCTCAGCCAATTACGCCCGGCTCAAGTTTTCTATGCCCGGCCAAAATGCGTAGATCACCGCCTTTGAGTTGTGCCTGGCCTAACAAACCTGCGCCCGGCCTAATTTATGAGCCCGGCTCAACAAACCTGAGCCCGGCCTAACCCGCGTTGACTAGTTTGACCAGAATCTCTGATTCACACGTTTCTTCGCGTTCTGAACTCGTTTGAAGTCCGATTGACCCCAAATTTGAAACACATACTAATTAACACCTAACGAACAAAATTAGGCTCTCACACCAACTTAATTACTGTCTGATTCCTTAATCAAGAAAACGGGTGTTACAATTTCTGGGTTTTTTTTTTTTTTTTTTTAGCTTATATGTTAGTGTCTGGAGCTTATATGCTTGTATCATATTGATGACTTCACACATAGTGGCACTTTGATCATTGTCTTTTTTATGATAGCTTCTTAGAGAACCTTGCATACACTCATTAAAATTCAAACTGAAAGTGCAAGTTACTCTTTGATTGCATGTTGTGGCTGTGATTCATAGTGCTTCCCTACATGCAAGATTATATGCCTAATGTGGAATATGAACCATCATGCATATATTATCCTCAAACTAGTTTTGCTCATTTTGATTGATCCTTATAAAACTTACAACACTTAGCCAATATTCAACTTCAATTTAATAACTTTGTTAATATCAAAACCAAAGAGATCAGAACCATAACCACTTTGGTTCCAACACAACTGTAACACCCCAATTTTTCTTTTCAAGTTTGATTGTTACATGGTTTATGTTAGAGCATAAATGGGTAAAACAACTTGATGTATAAACAATCAATTTTAAGGTTTCTTCTTTGTTTTGGCCCAATAATTGATTATTTATACCACCATAATCGATTACAAGGTTTCTGGACTGAGTTCCTGAAGTTCGGAATCATCATAATCGATTATATATCAGCCATAATCGATTATGAGCTGTCTGAAACTGAAAAACCTAAAACAGAACATGCATAATCGATTATGAGGAGTGCCATAATCGATTATGATTTGTATAATCGATTATAGCTCCCTATATAATCGATTATCTCCTGAAAAGTCTATATAAAGCCCCTCTTGACCAACCTAAACATGAAAAATTGGAGTTCTATGGCAAAAACCTCATATTTTTTAGAGAAAACCTCAAAGTTAATCACCCTAAACGTCACTACCACTAAAGTTTGGCCATCTACATCAATCACACACTTTCATCTTCATCTTCCTACAACTTCATCTTCTCCAAGGAGCAAATTTTTTCTCCTTCCTCCATAGAAGTTTCGGCCAAAGCAAGGAGGTGAGCATATTCACACTCCCCACAATCATCTAAGCCTATGTTCTTCTTATCATTTTCCATTTTAAGCAAGTTTGAAAAATGGGTATGTTCTACCCAACTTCATAACTCATCATTCACTTTATCTCTTGAAAAACTAAGAGCATATTTATTCTCCTCTTGACTTTCTAAGCCTTTGTGATTTCACACAAAAACCCATTTAGAGACTTCTAAGCAAATGGGTATTTTTGTACCAAGAACTTGATTTCTTGGTTCATCCATTTTCTTCACTTCAAGTAAAGTTACTTTCATGATTCATCCTTCTTATTCATAGCTAGATTCATGTAGATAATTCTTTGTTAAATGAATCTTGTCTTGCTAGGTTTTACCCTCTCAAAACTGTGACCTCAAGGTGGACCACCATCATCAATTTGCTTAAGTTTAAGAGAGCTACAAGAGGTATGGGGGAGACTAACCACCATCATATCATAGGGTGGATGTGTGGTGATTTATTTAATTTATGTTTGTCTTGGAAACCCTAGAGTAGAAAGGGTATTCAAATTATGTCGATTCTCTTGATTGTTGATTGGTTATATTGTTGAGCTTGATGACTGATTATGATTAGTGAGGTATTTGATTAATTGAGTATATGTTTGGTTGAGGACAATATTTCGTTGTTTTCCCTTGATTGTTGATAATAAGTGTTACGTTCTAATTTGTGGAACTTTATGCAACCGTGTGGAGAAGTTTGATTTTTGTATTTTAATACTTTATAATGATTGTTATAATTTGGGAAAGTGATAGATTTGATGAAAGGAATCAAAATTTTGAACTGTTGGGCATTAGGCCAAAATCGGGCAAAAAGGGGAAACAATGTTTTGTAATCTTTGAAGTATTTTCCCTAAGGATTATTTTTGAACAGTTTGGTACTCATGTACTACTTTAAAACCTTTAGTAAACTATGTTATCATTGGTAAAAAGGTTTTGATTTTTTTATAAAAGGGAATTTAGCCTCCAAGGCTTATGTTTCAAAACAAAACGGTAAAAACCTAAGTCAAAGTGACTTAGAGGGAAGACACGAACTTAATTAATTATGACTTGTGGTAAATCAAGACCATATGTTGTAAAGTATGGATGATTTAATCATCCATACCTCCATAAGTCTTAATGGAACAAAGATGTGTTTTGTTTCTTATAAACCAAGTAAAAAGGGCTCAATGTAGAAAAGTGCAAAGAGAATGATTGTTGGACCTTTGGTTCGACTTCCATAATATGTTAGGTTTGGAAATGAGAACCTCAATACACTTGTACACAAAGATGAAACAATTGTGTGAGAACTTTATCTCGGGTGTAAAGGGAGTCAGTGATTCGGACCCGAGTACATCAAGCATCTGAAAAGCATATCGAATAGATTCTTGCGGAATCACGAGGTTTATCCGATGGATAGACAAAGTTAAACGCTTCGGCATTATTGCCTAAACACATAGTTGATACTATGTTCTTTAAGGCATTTGTGCCTAGGAAGTTGAGCCAACATGCATGTGCGCATGAGGACATGCTAGTGACGAACTTAAATGGTCTTGGGGATGGTCAGGGTAGGAGGGTCACAAATGGCCAGTTGGTGATTCTTCTTGGTCGTGGCGTTCCATGCAATACACAGACATCAACGACTAGGCGCTAGCCGGTCATGGTTATTGAGAGTGTTTCACAATCAGTTGTAGTACCACAGATGTGGCTGTTACTATTGAACGCACAAGATGCCAACTATGGGAAGTTGTGAGACATTTACTCTAATCACCCCTTCCGAATGTTCTTAATCACCCCTTCCGAATGTTCTTAATCACCATGGTGCAGGGATTCAGAGTCTTTCCTAGAGTCTTAGATGTCTCCTATCTAGGTGAATCTTTGCTCTATGATTGCGCTTGTGAATTATTATTGTCATACTGACTTGTTAATGATATAACTACATGTTGATATTATCTATATGATTGAGAGTCTCATTACTGTGTATTTGCTTTATGTTATATGATGAATGGTGATCTCACCTCATTTCTTGTGTTGTCTGGCTTCTTTGTTATCTTTATAATCTGTGAAGACGATGGTGACACTATCCCATCATCATGTCCAGCTTGAGATGGGGATAGCTGGTAACTTGGACGCATCTATAGTGGCCAATGTATATAGAAGACGTGAGGAGTACCCATGGTGTGATGATATGTCTTCCTTATTTGTTTCTTTTATATGAGGATGACGCCTCGTTATAGTTTTGAGTAGGCCAGCTTGATGAGTCCTTCTGCTTACAGCTAGTTTTATGGAGCTGCGTCTCCAATATTATTATATGTATTTTTTTCAGTTATGTTATGTTATTGGCGTTGGTATTTCCATAACTTTTGATTTTGACTATGTTTATGACTGTTAATCTACTGAGAAACCGTGGACTGTGTTATGTTTATATTTGATGACGTTAGATGTTTTATTTGCTTGCTCTCTCTTGAGAAAGGGGGGAAAAAGGTAAACCCATATTTTCAAATAATATTTATTTTTCCGCTTTACTCGGTCTTACAGAATGTCACAGAGAATATAGTTCCCAAGGAGGGTGCTACAACAACCGTCACAATATGGGACTTCTTGTATCCAGTGCAATCCCAAGATGGATCTACAAGGGTAACTTTTAGTAATGTAATGTTATTCACATTATCATGTTATACATTAGCTTTTCTAGAAAAGACTCACTAGCAGAGACACACACAGTCAAGCCAAGGAACCACAACAGAAGTGCAATCTCCACAACAACCAGTACAGTGGGTATGAGTAACTGGTTTATGTCAGGGATTAAGTTGATATTAAGTCTATATTGTTAGGGACTCACTTGATAGTAAGATGGTAGTGTCAAGGACTAATTTGATACTGAAATGAGGTTGAAGCCTATCAAGAACCCAATTCCACAGCCTATCAAGAACCTAATTCCACCAGCTTCAGTTCCAATGCCACCAGTTCCACAGCCATTCATGGTTCCAATGCCAGCAGCACTAAAGCAAAGCAAATGGGTTATGGCTTTCAGACCCATTAACCCTAGAGCTACCAGACCAACTTCCTGTGGCTTTCTTTGCTTGTATTTAGTGTTGAAATGACAAACCACCACCCATCATCATCACATTTTGAGCGATTCCACTTTAGGGTTGTAGAGAGGGAAAGAGAGAGAGAGGAAGCAGAGGGGGGAAGTTGTAGAAGGTACAAACAAGGGAGAGAGTCGCTGGGTATTCTAACAAGCAAAAGTTTCAATTTAGTCCCTGTGTCAAATTAGTCCCTGAAATTAGAGTGTCACTTTACTCCTTTAACATGGAGCTGACATGTACTGACAAGGCAACCAACTGGGGACTTAACGTGAAAGTAACTAGGGTTGACAAGAGGGCTAGATTGATTAATGATTTACAATTTCATGGACGTTTTTGGAATTTCATTAATTTTGGGGACTTCTAGTTTTGCTTAAAACTAGTTTGTTTTCTCAAAAAACCAGAGAAATTCCCGATGGTATCAGTCTTCACGAATTATGAACAATTTCAAGATTCAACTTTGTTTGGTATGGCACGTACTAAGAATCAAAATCAATACATTCTACTTTGAACTAACCTATTTTAGAAACTGAATCAACTATCATCAATAATTTGCACGGAGTAATTTAGCTGTAGAGTTTGAGTTAGAATACTATATAAGGACAATAATAATGCTTATCAACACCCAAAACAAATAATCTCATTGCAAAGAATCACAAAATCAAATCAATGCGTACATCCACCCTCAACCATTGATCTTATTTTCATCCAATTGTGATTGTGATTTTAATAGTTTACACCGTTTGATGCAAATAAAATCAATGTCTGAAGGGGGTTGCAAGCAAAAAAAAATGACTTATATTGGTGTAAATCGATCTCTTGTTCAATTTATTCTAATTCATTGGCCTATAGTAATTCATAAAGCTTCCATTGGATTTGAATAAATCGAAGGGTAGAGATTTGGAGTAAATCTTATAAACTTACCTTTTGAGCCCTAGCCCTTTATTGTGATAACTAGCACATTACAAGCCCTTAATAAGTAGAGCTTAAGGATGCTTTTTGTTAGCTTAGTTCTGAGATAAGTTTGGGGGTGGCTTGAGGACAAGCACCAACTTAAGTTTGGGCGTGCTGTGCTTCAGCTGTGCAGCAAGGCTGTAAAGGAAAACTAAAAAGGGGAAACCAGCAAAGAAATAAGGAACTCACAAATGTAAAATGTGAAGCTGCATTTTTCAAAAAAAAAAAAAACTGAAAGTTTAACAATAATTTGTTCTTTGCTCTCAACAAAAGTAATAATGAGAGGAATTAGAAAGGAAAGGAAAGTATGGCTAAAAGACCAAAAGTTGGGATTGTAGGAACAACTGGGAGGTTGAACTGAATAGAAAAGCATCCTCTTGCTCTACCTTGTGATTAGCTACTTATCCAAAAATTTTAACGTCACATGTCCCAAGCCCCCTTACAACCATAAAAGACCTCTTGCTGTGTGCAATGCTATGTTATTTTGATTGTGATAGATCCTTATCATGCTTAAATCAGGGATGTATGTTTGTGCTGAGAGTGAAATTCTGATTAGAGAGTGAGAAACAGAACCAACTGTTTTGAGTGAATTTGCTGGAGCATGGGTTAATTTGAAGATAGACCTGTTTGTAAAAAATTGTTAATATGTACATGATAGAAAGTTTTTTGTTATGATTGCAAGTGTCGAGTTCTGTGTCTTAAAAAGAAAAGAAAAATCTGTGAGAGCCTTGCATGCCATTCATTAGATAGAATTTGCTATGTTTTTCTTGCATTACTTGAGGACAAGCAATGGTTCAAGTTTGGGTGTGTGATAACTCTTTGAAAGAAGAGTTATTCATTACCTTTATACCCTTAATTGTTGCTGTCTTCTAGGTTTAAGTTTGCATTTAGGTGAATCTTTGACTAGTTTGTAAATAATGGTACTGAAACATTTGAATGTCAGTTATTTGCTCTTAGTGTGCTTCATCATTGTCTCATATTTTTCTACGTGCTCAAGCAGAGAATTGCTGGAGCATGATTGAAGCATGGAGTATGGAGTTCTTGACTATTGCAGCAGAGTCAAATTTCAGTAGCTCTACACTAGAAGACAAAGCTGACATGGACACCTTTTCTCTCTCCTCACAGGCGCTGGTACTTGTAAACCCACCCACCCCCCCCCCCCCCCCCGGGGGGCATTACATGGATAACTCTTAACTTGTTTCGGAACTTAAATAAAAAGAATTTTGCTGGTTGCATTCGGAAAATAATTTATATATTAACTACATTCAAGAAACGGCGTAAACATTTTCTTCTTTGATATCCTCACCCATAAATCTATAACTAATGAAATACAACATCTGCCTCCATTATTCACAGTAATGTCAAACATTTTGAAATCATAACAACGTACAAGTTTTCTGAAAATATTTACTTATCCATAACAAAATCTTAGATATCCACTTAAAAGAAAAGTTCTTCGAGCCATACGTATACATATATATTATCACCAAAACAATCACCTCTTAAAAACCTAATCTGGTCGTTATACCCAACATCCACCGAGATATAATGGAAAGGTGAGATACCGATAATTGAGTATTATCATGATAACTACATGTGTGACACACAAACAACAGCACAAACATATGGATATAACACATAAATCCTCCAAATAAACATAATACTTTAAACAATGAGATTCATACCCGACAGTCATCGCGATTTAAAAAAAAATATGCAAGACACTTCAATATTCAGACTCTAACTAAAAAAAAAATGGCACATTGTCCAACTCAAGGCACAATGGTCAACTTTCAACTTTCCATGTTACATTGTCGGATAATCCACTTCAACCTCATGTGACCTTGGTCAAACGGCTATTGCAACTGTTCACACAATTACTCTATGGCAACCACTCAAACAACTATTGCAGTTGTTCACAGATACACTTCTTGTGCAATAACCACTCAAACAGCTATTGTAGCTATGCACAAGTATTATCCGACCTCGTATGATAGTCACTCAAACCAGCTATTACAGCTAGTCATACAGCCCCTTGTGACAACTGTCCAACCATTGTTGTAATCGTACACATGGTACATTGTCCATCAAGGTACAACGTTCAACTCAGGCACGTCTGCTAAATAATGCATGTAAAACTTTTGTTCACGTCACTTTTATTTTTCGTTCATTTTTCCCTTGTCGAGGCTCGAAGGCTCACGACCATGCTTAACTTAATATTAAGTCTTTTCAACTTCAACACAACACAGGACACACAGTCTGAGTGTTCAACTCAACACAGGAGACACAGTCCAAGTGCTCAATCACGAAGCCCTAAACTGATGCACCAGTCTTAGGTTCGCGGATATGGGATACAACATTCACCACATCAATTATAGGACATGAAGTCCACAACAACTTTTAGAGGACACACAGTCCATAACAACTAACATAGATCCATGATCCACGTGTTAATAGAACACTAAAATCCTGACGTCTCAGTTACTAGGTTCACTTTGCTTCTTCAACATCATTTTCGTTCTGTGAAACAACAAATACAAAACAAAACCTCCGAAACTTATCCAAGTTTGTCGGAATTATTTCCGCTGAGTAAAACTCCCTTGCAGAAAATCTTTTCCGTTGAAAATCATTTATAAAACGTTAAATCGCAGAGAATAATAAAATTGTTCCTCATTGTTTTCGCCGTAAAATACTTTTCTAAATTATTTTTCATTGGAAATAAAGCCATTTATAAGTCAAATGATTTTCTCTTTTACAAAAAGTTTCTTCACCATAAATATTAAAATATTTTTGACACTTAATTTCTTGTAATAACTTTTCATCTTATTTTTGAATTCATTTTTTAAAGAGATAATGTAATTGAAATATTTTTCACGATTTCGTCCTCGCTATTACTCATTAATCACTCTTTCACCGCAATATCATCAAATGTTATTATTTTCAATATTTTTCTTCCACTTCCATAAATCAAATCCCTTAAATTATTCCTCAAGCTTTTCGAAGTTTTTTATCCTTAATTATCATTGAGCACTAACCACTGTCAGGCTTTCCATCAATCAATCAACCAAACAGATAATCCATACATCACAGATATCCATACATCACAGATATAATCATGCTTTCATAGAAAACACTAAAAACCACATAACAATCATAGAGCAATCAAATTTAATTACCATACATCACCACAAATAAAATCACATACGACACACAGATAGCATGTAGCTATCAAAACCCCTCATGTAAACTCCCTTTACCTTTGAAGACAAGAGAAAGATCCTCGTCTTAATGCTCCAATTAGTTCCAAGAGTGCAAACTCTACTCCACCAAGTAAGCATAGTCACGTTCAACATCCCAGAGATACAAACCAAGCATGATAACAAACAGACAATTTCACCAAATTAATTTTCATCCTCAAAACATACAATCAAAAGAAACCATATATTTAATTTAACAAAATAGAATCATTTTCCGAAGATATTGATTTTGAGTAAATAGGATTCATTAAATAATTGGGGAAAAATTGATTTGATTATAGAAACGCGAAATTGTTATGTCAGGACATAAACTAACAGTCCCAATTACAAAGATACATAGTTAATTTTACTAAAACTAAACCAATTTCAATTAAAATCAGATTGAGACTTTAGGGTTCATGACGTAAATTGGGGGAAGATTCATTCTAACCAAAGAACAGCAAAATTAGTTCAGGGAATCACTAATTCAAAACCTCAATTGCTTAAAAACATAATTAATTTCATGTTTAACAACTGAAATAAAAATAGATTGGGGTTAGGGTTTGAGTGAAATTGGGGATTTTGAAACTAGAAGAAATTAGGGGTAAACACTTACCCAAGGAAGAAGATGAACTTGTGGTGGTGGTGTGGCGGCAGAACGGCGGTGGCCGTGGCGGAGGGACAGCGGCGGCGTTTCTAAAACAACCAAGAGCCAAAAGAGAGAGAGAGAGAGAGAGCTCAAGGGAAGAATATGGAGCTCAAACTATGAAGGTTAGGTGCGAAACTAGCCATGGATGGCGACTTACCGGATGAAACGCAGCGGAGGGCGGTATTCACGCGACAGATGACGCGTGCAGGCAGTGGCACCATCGCGGTCTTCTCCTCCCTGTGTTGAGCGACGGCGGCCGGCGAGCTTCCAGGCGGCACACGTTGCTGGACTTGAGAGAAGGAGGAGATAACTTTTGAAGTTTTAGAGAGATATGAGAGGGAATGAGTTTTCTATTGAAGAATGAGAGAAGAAGAACATGAAAGAAGGGGAAAGAAAATGAGGGTGTCATGGAAGGGCCTAGACCAGGAGAGAAAAATGAAGGTAGTGTCTTTTTTTTTTCTTTTTCTTTTAGTAAGTGTATATACAAAATAAAAAGGAGTGGTTGAGATTAAGTCTAAAAAGAAAGATAATTTCTTGGCCTTTGAATCTAAAAACAATGAGGGAAAAATATATAGTTTCAAAATTTGAATTAGAGTAGAGATTAATGGTTGAATTTATCAACCAAGGAAATCAATGATCCAAAATAAATCTCCGATTAATTTTAAACCAACATATTTTCAAATCTCAAATTAAATAGAGTAAAATATGAAAATAAATTTCATTCAATCATATTATTTAAAATATTTTTCTAAACAAATATTAATATTAACAATAACATAATATTATTGTCTAGTAAGTGTGCATGCACTGAAATAAGGCAGTGTTAACGCATTCAATAAAATAATTTTAAATGAGAAATAAAATTACTCAAACCAAACCACATAAAAATAAACAAAAATAGACATCCCGACAAATTATTCACTCCAATTAAAATAATATAACATATATGTAAAAATGGGGTGTTACAGTACCTCTGAAAATGTGGAGCCCACAAGCCTAGGGATTAGCTCTCCTGTGTTTTTGGAAATGGGCCAGGATTGTATTTAATAATGCTTTATTGTTGGCCCAAAATGGATGAAAGAGAGTGGGGGTATATAACCAATTTGGTAACCCTAAAGGAGGAACTTTTATTACATTTTGGATGACACACTCCTTTGTCCTGACCTAGAGAGCAGCGCCAAGCTCTTCATCAACCTCAAAGTTACTGCCATTTCTATTTTCTTTCCCATTGTAATGAACTGCTACTCATTTTTATATTTTGTTTATTGTAAGCTCAACATGAGATAAACTTTCTAAGCTTTAGGTATGCTATTGTAATGAATGCTTAGCTGATTTTTATGCAATGTTATGATTCTGCATTTTCCTTTATTATGCATTGAATGTTGTTTAGTTAAGATTGATCAACTTAATTGAATATCAAGCTTACTTGGTTTGGAAGAATTGAGTAAAGTGGAAAGGGATAAAGGATAGGGATTAAATCATTAATTGGAAAATTAAATGGTGTCGAATAGACTAGGAGTAGTTATTCAAGTCCCTAGACTAACTGGAACATGCTTATTAAGAGGATGGTGTAATTAATCTATATCTAGGAATAGAAAGCAGTTAATGAACCTAATCCTTAAGTGTTAGAAAATACATCTTTACTTCCTGGAGTTAAATGTTGGAGCATACGCAGAGCGTAACATAGGCTAAGCAGGATTTTTGAAAGAGCATACCTAGAACTATTTTCCCATATTTGACAACACAACTCTTTTAATCTTCATTTTCTAAAGCTTTAACTTTCTTAAACTCAATTTACACTTATCTTGCACACACAACCAATTTTGTTACCAACCTAACTATTAGAGCATATAATCTAAATTGGAATTTTGCCACAGCATTATAATCCTCATGGGAACGATATATGACTTGCTGTCTATACTACTTGCTGTGATTTGTGTATACTTGTACAAGCTTAAAGACATCTGTTTTTAAGGCAACAGTTACACACATGATGACTATGCTGAAATGGCATCCACCATTATTGGAATGGATCCAGTGGCTCGTGCAGAAATCAGCGGTCTTCATGAGACAATGCAGACTGTTGTGGCACTTCTCAAGAAACTTGTTGAAAAACAAAGCTCTTAGACTTTACTTTCTTTGTCAGCAATGTATTCGTCAATGATGGTTAAATCAAATATCTTTTTCTCAGATGTATTTCCTCTGTTGATTTACCTTTTTGCTGCTGACAAAGGAGAAGAAAAATATTAAGTATAAGTATCATGAAAAATATTAAGTATGAATATCATTCTGAATCTGAATAATATCTTTAACTGAACTTAATTGATAAGATGCAATGATCTTGAGTATAACCTTAACCATGCGTCTGAATGCATTATGAAAGCATCAGTTCAGGGGGAGCTTGAATATCTTTATATAATACTCTGTGTTTAACTCTGCTTTTATTTCAAGTTCGTTAAAATCATAAGAAAATGTTTGTCATCATAAAAAAGGGAGAGATTGTTAAGACTACATCTTTTGACATCTCTGATTTTGATGAATCCAAACAAAGAATGATTTTAAGTGAACCATGTGAAATCTACTAATGTGTGTATAAGTGTGTAGATCATGAAGCAAGAGTCTCATGACAAAGAAACAAAGTCTTGATGATGCGTATGTGCTGTGATGCGTCTAAACAATGACTCAGTCTTTACTAATTATGCGTTCGAGACTGCATCTCAACTTAAAGTCCCTCGCTTCAACTATATTCAAATACAAAGAATATTCCCTGATAATTTCGAGTAAAGAAATTCGACCTTAGAAAGCTCAAAGCACCATTCCGCGTTTGAAGATTCTTTTTGTTGCAAAAGGCAAAATGAACTTTACTTGGTCGCAGACCTGCATAGCACAAATAAGGAAAGTTGCGCTACCCAAGTCTGAAAAGCAACAAACACTGCTAATAACTCTTTGAATGAAGAGTTATTTAGATCCTTTTACTGAGATTCTTTGCTGTCCTTATTGTTTTAAGTTTGCTTTCTTAGGGAAAATGTTATTTTGTACAAATTTGTGTTAAGTATAGTGAATATTAGCCTTTTGCTCCTAATTGCTCTATCATTGTCTAAAAATTCTGTGTCTTGATGAGCAGAAAGCTTGCTGGAGCAAGGCTGAAGCAGGGGGATACAAGAGCTTGGTTGCTGCAGCAAGGACCACTTCTCAGTAGCATGGCACTAAAGGACAAAAGCTGACAAGGACACCTCTCATCTTTCGTAAAGGGCGTTAACGCTGTCGTTTTTAAGGAAACACATGCGCATAGGACCAGCTGCCTTACATCATTTAGAATTTGGGCTAGGTTATTTTATGAATACTTTTGATTGTTGGCCCAAAATGGAATGAAAGAGAATAGGGTTTAATGCACTATAAAAGCATCTAGGAAACCCTATTGAGGGCAGAGGGGAATATTCTGATTTTACAAATTGTCTAGTTGAGAGCTGCGCTGAGCTTTCTTCTTCTTCCTGAGCTGCTGTTTGTGTTTTACGTTCCTACATTGTAATGATTTCTTGCCCTTTATCTACATTTGTTCTTTGTAAGCTCACTATGAGCTAAACTCTTTAAGCTTTGGGTATGCGATTATAATGAATGTTTAGCTGAGTTATGTAATAACTGTGTTCGCATCTTCTTTTATCACGCATTTAACGCTGTTTAATTAAGAGTGATCAACTTGATTGAACGTCTAGCTTATTTATTTTGGAAGAATTAAGTAAGTGGGAACTTGGTAAAGGATAGAGGTTAAATCATTAATTGGAAAATTAATTGATGATGATTAGGCTAGGAATAGCTATTCATACCTCTAAGCTAGCTGGAACGAGCTTTAACTAGAGGGTGGCGTAATTAATCTGAATCTAGGAATAGAACAAAGTTAATGAAACTGACCCTGTAATGTTGGAAAACAAACTTTAATTTCCTGGAGCTAGATGCTAGAGCATAGTTAGAGCATAATGATAGCTAAACACGAATTATGTTGCAGCATACCCGAAGCTGATTTAATTATCTGAATATACAGATCTCTACTCTCTTTTAATCTGTCTTGCGTTACCTTCAAGTTGTTGTGCAGATAAAATTGCCTCTCTTGGATTGTCTTTTCAGGATTTTCATTGGTGGCACACAATTCCTATTTCTATTAGTGAAGATTTTAATAGAAATAGGTATGGCTTACCTAATTATAGGTTTAAGTAGCTTATATCAATGGGTTTTGGTTTTATGTCCCCCCATTGTTTTTCTTGTTTTTATTTTCATTTTTTTATTAATAAATTTTGGTGCACTCTTTTTCCTTCATGATGCATCCCTTAGGAGGGTTTTGCATCATAAGGTTTTAATGAGGCTCCATTTTTGCTGAAAAAAAAAAAGTTGTAACTTGTTTATTTTTTAGCATTAACATCTTTATTTTAATATGTCAGCATACAACAATATTTGGTTACTTCTTGCTAACTTTTGAACATATAATCTGAACTGAATTTTATTGCATCAATTTAATCCCTGTGGGAACGATATCTGAACTAAAGTTCTATATTACTTGAGGCATTTGTGTATACTTGCACAAGCTTAAGAATAACTATATTTAAGGCAACAACTGCTCTGAATCAAACTGCACTCTGATAAAGCTATGCCAACCTATACGTTCAACTTGTCTTGAAGCTCACCAACGATCATAAACATTAAATGCAATTCCAGAACAACTCTTTGGCATTTATGAATGAAGAACAAAAGAATACTCGGCTGAAGAAACTCTCCACAACGGGTTTATCTCTTTCGAGCATAAATAGAAGACTTTGAAGGCTATTGATGACACACACCTGAGTACATTTACTCAAGCATTCAATACTCTCAAAGGCATTCAAAGCTCTCTTAAGTTCTTCGTAGAATATTTTTCTGCTCAAATCATTTGTATTTGTTGAGAAGTCTTTACTGCGATCTTACCTACCTTAATCGGTTCATTAATCTCTTACCATTTGTAAAACCTGAAGAGGCTTGCTGAAAGAATACTTGTTTGAGCCTGGAGAGGCTAGGTGTGCAAACAATACTTGTTGGTTGAGCCTGCGGAGGCTAGGTGTGCAAATAATGCCTTTCTGTAACCTGATTAGTTATAGTGTTAATACTTGGTGAAACCAAGGACTGGACGTAGCCTAAGGTTTGGGGTGAACCAGTGTAAATTGTGGATATATGACGTGACATGTACATATGTTTTGATGAATGACAAAAGGATTTAAGTTAGAAGGACTTAATTGCAAAAAGCTACAAAAGGTCAAACAAGCAGTCAAGATGGGCAAAATGAGAATTTTTGTTATTGTATTGGCTATTTTAAAAAAATATGTGTCAATGGTAAGTAAAGCTCTCATAATTAAAACTAGTCACACACATATAAATGAGATTTCTACGTAAAACTTAAATGGCTTTTAAATGAAATTAATTAAGAAATCTTTTTCAGCCTTTAAGTTTTCCAGATTCAAATTTAATTCGAGGAATAATCAATTAGTATAATTGATTATCCAGCTCTTGAATATGCTTTAATGAGTAATTAATTACAGAGTTGTTATGTTTTCGAAATTAGAATTTGAAATGCAAATAATCGATTAGTGTAATCGATTTTGCCATGCTAAGCCCTTTTTGAATCAACTTAATTGGCTTTAATATCCGTTGAGTTTGAATTTGAAATTATATAATCGATTATGATATTTGGAAAATCGATTATGGCTTTTTAAAATGTAAGACAGAGAATAGATAATCGATTAGTATAATCGATCATGCCTTTTAACGGTTAAATGGATTTTTCACAAAGAACAAGTAATCCATTATCCTAATCGATTATACCCTGATTGTTTGAAGACGCGCCTTTTGAAATGAGTTAAAATAATCGATTATCCTTTATAAATAATCGATTACTACGCGACTAAAAGTGTTTTAATTGGGCTTGATCTATTTTCCTTGAGCTAATCACATTTTCTATATAAAAAGGGAACTTAGGTAACCATTCAAAATAGGAGAGAACACTCACTATTCTTATTTACTCTGAAACTCTGTCAAAATCATTTTTTATCACTCTCATTACTCTTGCACTTTGACAACATTATACTGATAGAGCTTTACACCATATAGATGTTGTTGTATTGTGCTTCAAATTGTTTTTATCTGCACTAATTAGACTGCTTTATCTCGGTAAGAGTCGAATTGACTCAAACCATCTATTGATTACCATTCTTACAAGAGAGGGTATATCTCTTGTAAGTGTTTAGTGGGTATGATCCTATTGTTTATTGTTTGAGACTCTTTCACCGGGGGAGGTGATATCCCTAGTCTGTGAGGAGTGCTCTTCATTGTAAAGGTTCTAGCTGCACCTGTTTAAAAGCTAGTGTTTGAGGCTCTTACACAAGGGAGAGTATATCCTGAGATTCGTGTTAAGGGTTCTTTGAATTGTAAAGATTCTAGTTGATCCTGTTTAAAAACTAGAGTTGATTGAAAACCCTTGGTGGTATTGCCTTGGGGACTGGATGTAGGCCACGTGGGTAGTCTGTGGCCGAACCAGGATACCTCGTCGTGTTCATCTTCTTTCCTTATTCTCTTTAATTTATCGCACTTTACTTTATAGCGCTTTAATTTCAAATGTTTTATTTTCTCAAGCGTTTTAATTTGAAAATAATCTTTTATCTGCTGCAAATTATGTTCTACATTTTAAAAGGGTTTTTTGATTTATCGAAAAAGATTTCATATATTTATTTAAAACCCAAATCACTCCCCCCCCTGGGTGATGGTTGCCACGGCTAACAAGTGATATCAGAGCATCAGCTCTAGTTATTAGCTTAACAGCTAAGAGTTGAGATCCTTTTGGCAACCTTTTTAAGTTTTCCAAAATGTATAGTTTTGAAATTGACAAACCACCATTCTTTGATGGTGAGAATTTCATTTATTGGAAAATGAGAATTGAAATTTATATGCAGCCAATTGATGTTGATTTATGGGATATTGGAGTACTTGGATTCATTCACAAACCCAAACAACATCAGACTGAGTTTGATAAAATCTGTTTTTGCTTGAATCTCAAGGCTATGCAAATTCTTCGGAAATGTTTGTGCGGTGATGCTTATGAGAGAATTAAAAATTGTGATTGTGCCAAGGATATTTTGAATGTGCTTGATTATAATTACCTTGTCACTAACAATTTTGAGATTGAAAGAAATTTCAGGAAAGGGCAAAATTCATTAGAGGAAAGATATCCTCAAGAACATGCCAAGAAGAAGAACCACAAAAGCAAAGAGTCATATGTGCAGAAAATAGAAAATATTCTCAAAATGACTCAAAGGAATTTGTGTTACCAAGTGGCTTCAATCTCAAGAGGGGGGAGGGGTGTATTGAGATCTTAAAATTTTTGTCCCCTTTTTGTGACCTAGACTAATTTTTGAGAAATTGTAAGAAGATAAAGGAAGAGAAAATCACACAATCGATTTATACTGGTTCAATCACTCCCTTGAGTGACCTACATCCAGTCCCCACAATACATTTGTGAGTATTTTCCACTAAAGCAAATCCAAGCTTTACAAACTTGAGCACTCTTCAATTGGGATCCCCCACCCTTGTGCAAGAGCCTCTAAATCAAACCAAGGGATACCTCACCCTTGTTACAATCACAAACTAGAGAGATTCCTCACTCTCTTTAACCAACAAAATCAAGCAAAAGTGATTACAAAGAAGAATACCTCAAAAGGTTGAATCAATACAAGTTGAAGCACTATGACTCTTGAGTAGGATTGGCTCAAATCTTGATTTCAAGAGTGAAAGATTGAATCTTGAGGTTAGAGATGTTGGGAAAGTGTTCTTAGAGTGTTAACCTAGGGTTTTCGGAGCTACTGTAGCATATTTATAGTGAGGGGTGAAAATATGACCGTTTTAAACAGCTGTCACGCGTTTTCTGCATTTTCTGCGACGTATAATCGATTACGAGACTTCATGTAATCGATTATGGCCATCTGATAATCGATTATGGCAATCTGATAATCGATTATGAGCCTTCTGATTGCTGTTCTGAACTTTCCAGAAACCCAATAATCGATTACGAACATAATATAATCGATTATATCAATTCTTTTAATAGAAAAAAGATGTTTTCCCAACTCTAAAACATTCTTATCAATTATGAAAACCATTTTTGACCTTTAGCTCATTTCATAAATTATTGAAAACATTTTTCCAAGTCTTTTAAAAACCTTAAGCTCATTTTCAATTTTAAAACCAATTTTAGTTATTTCAATTTTAATAGCCAATCCTACACTTGAATCTTACATATAATCCTAAGACCAAACCTAAACTATATATACCCTTGAAGTTCTTCTCTTGGTCTTGGATGATCTTTCTTTGATCTTGCACTTTCACTTTCTCAATCAATTGTTTTGCTTTTGTTGCTCATCATCAAAATTAATTTCCTGAAAGTACATAGCATCCACAATTTGGAGGTAACCGATTCTGAACTCAAATCATCAAATGATAAATGGTTAAATGCATACAATAATTTGTATGATGAATTGTTGAGTTTAGAAAAGAAGAACTTGAATTGTTATAAAACTATTTCCTATATTGAGAATCAAGTTTGTGAATATATGCCCTGATAGGAACTTTTGTTTTGATGATGGACAAAAGGAAAAGGTCCAAAAGGACTAAGTTGCAAAAAGCGGAAAGTTATAAAGCAAGCAAGCACAAAGGGGCAAAATGGGAATTTCAGTATTTGTATTGATTGTGTTAGAAAAGTGTGTAAATGGTAAGTAGGGTTCTCAATTTAATATTGGTGTCACACACACACATTTACATGTGCTTAAAATTTTTAAACATGTGATTAAAAAGAATTAACATGAGTTAAAATCTGATAATTAATCATACTTAATGAGTAATCAAATCATTAATTGTCAAGGTTTTCAAAATCAATTTTATGCGTACCATAATCGATTATGGTAATCCTATAATCGATTATGAGTCGAGGTTAAGTGGCTTTAATTGGTGTTAATGGGTAATTATGACATTAAAGCTGTTGAGTTTGAATTTTGAATTAGAATAATCGATTATGTAAAATGTATAATCAATTATGTCCTTTCTGACTTTCAACGAGCTTCAAACAGAAACCCCGTAATCGATTATGTAATCGATTATGGCTTTTTATATGAAAGTCAGTGAACTCGTAATCGATTAGTATAATCGATTATGCCTATTCTGTCAAAGTGAGCGCTTTCTGAAATTAGTTTAAATAATCGATTATGAGAATGTAATAATCGATTATGCTGCGACAAAAATGAATTTTAAGAGGTTTGACCTAATTTCTTTTGAACCATCACCTATTTCCTATAAATAGAAGAATAGGTAGCCTTGCCTCAGTAACACACTCTCCACTATTCTACTTTGTGCTAAAACCCTGCTTAACATTCTTTATATTATTTTCTCTTCCACTTTCACTTGACCATATTACTTTGAGAATTCTATACACCGTATAGGTGTTATTGTAATTGCTCTTCAATTTGTTTTATCAGCACTATTAAGAGTGCATATTGTTGATAAGAGTCATGTGACTCAAACCTTTCTTTTCTACACCTAGTTTTCAATAGAGGTGATATCTCTTGGGGTGTTCTTGGATGTGATTTCCAAGTGTTTACAAGGGAGGTGATATTCCTTGTGGTTAACAAGAGAGGTGATATCTCTTGGGGTGTTCTTGGATGTGATTTCCAAGTGTTTACAAGGGAGGTGATATTCCTTGTGGTTAACAAGAGAGGTGATATCTCTTGGGTTATTGTCTTGAGGCTCTTTCACTGGGGGACGTGATATCCCTGCTCTGTGAGGAGTGCTCTCTATTGTAAAGGTTCTAGTTGATCCTGTTTAAAAACTAGAGTTGATTGAAAACCCTTGGTGGTATTGCCTTGGGGACTGGACGTAGACCACGTGGGTAGTTTGTGGCCGAACTAGGATATTTCGCTATGTTCTTTTCTCATCCCTTATCTCTTTACTTTCGCAATTGATTTTCGCTTAAACGCTTTTTATTTGCACGCGACGTTTACAAATTGCTTTACAAAGTATTTTAAAAGGATTATATTTTTAATTTGTTAAAGTTTTTGAAAAACAAAGTTCACACACAATTCACCCCCCTCTTGTGTTTGGAGTCACTTGTCAACAAGTGGCATTAGAGCTTAACTCTTGGATATAAAGGGCGAAACCGCCTCAAGAGGTAACATGACTTCAAACCGTTTTTGTAACGAGGGTAATTCCGTAAACAGACCCCCATCGTTCAATGGTGAAGGGTATGGTTATTGGAAATAAAGAATGCAAATATTTCTTGAAGCTTTTGATATTGATGTTTGGGATGCTGTGGAAAATGGTCCATTTGGCCCTAAGCATGAAGTTAATGGTGCTTCGGTGGATAAATCAAAAAATCTTTGGACCGACGGGGAAAAGAAAAGGTCAAATACAAGTTGAAAGCTAGGAACATCATCACTTCAGCTTTAAGCTACGATGAGTTCTATAGGGTCTCAAATTGCAAGACCGCTAAATAAATGTGGGACACCCTTCAATTGACCCATGAAGGTACTACCGAGGTCAAAAGGGCTAGGATGAACACATTGACCCATGAGTATGAGCTATTTAGGATGATACAGGGTGAAAGCATACAAGATATGCAGAAACGTTTTACCCATATTATAAATCATCTTAGGGCTCTTGGGAAATCTTTTAATAATGAGGCTATGATAAATAAAGTGCTTAGATGTTTGAGTAGAAATTGGCAACCCAAATTAACTGCTATATCTGAATCTAGAGATTTATCATCTATGTCTTTGGCTACTTTGTTTGGAAAATTGCAGGAACACGAGCTTGAACTATATCACCTCATGGAAAGTGAGGAAAATGATAATAAGATAAAGAATGGCCATGCACTCAAAGCACGCATGATTGAAAATGATGAAGGGAGTGACTTTGATGATTGTGATAGTCTTAATGAAGACGAGGAAGATATGAACAAAATGATCCACAAATTTAAAAAGTTCTTAAGGTGAAAAGGCAAAGCAAAACAAGTCTCCAATCCTCAAAAGAAATATGAGGAAGAAGGAACCTCTTTCTTCCCAACATGCTACAAGTGCGGCAAAAAGGGTCTTATAAAACCCGACTGTCCTAAAGGCCAAAGAAAGCATGAGAAATCGGATAAAAGGCCACAAAAGGAGCGAAGAGAAAGAAGGGCCTATATTGCTTGGGAAGATAATGATATGGATTCATCCGATGAATCGGATAATGAAGAGGCAAATTTATGTCTCATGGCAATTCATGAGGAAGATAAGGTAAACGATCTTGAACTTGAAACTGAATTATCTTATGATGATTTGTTTACTGCTTGTGAAGAATTGAATGATGAAACTATTAGACTTCGAAAAATTATTTCTTCATCCAAGAAAACCATCTCTCTTCTTGAATCTAAAATCGATGTTTTAAACAAAGAGATGGAAGCCCTTAAAGAAAAACTAGTTGTTTTAAACGAAACTTCATCATGCCTATCTTGTGAAAATAAAAAGAATGAAGTTTCTGAATGGGATGAATGCAGCGTTTTGAAAATTAAAATTGAGGACTTATATAACACACTTGCGAAATTCACACAATGGGAAGGGATAACCTAAATGTTCTTTTGGGAAATCAAAAGGGAATGTATGACAAAGCCGGTTTGGGTTATCATCCAAGGTTTCATGAAAAATCTTTTAAAAAGTTTTTTGGTCCAAGCAACAAGTCAAGTAGTCCTTTTGTTAAATGCTTTCATTGTGGTAGAAAAGGTCACACCGTCTCTATTTGCAATATTAGGAAAAACAAAGATGTGAATGGTAACATTGCATGGATTTCAAAGGGCTTATTGCCCGAGACTAATGTTCAAGGACCCAAAATGGTTTGGATACCAAAAGCCAAAACATGATTCTGTTTTGCAGGAGTGTGTAACACCCCGAGTTTTTCTGTTTTCTAACATCAGAAATTTATATAATTACGTTTATATTTTTATCTGAGACTTAGAAAATTTATTTAATTAAACCGAAACCTTATTTACACTCTACTTAACGGTAGAGAGTTACGATTAAAATTTAGGTTGAAAAGTCAGGCGAAACCCAGTCTGTGAATTTCACTGACAGTATATTTATACTGATCAGAAGACCTAATTTTGACTCGTGCATGAAACACTTAAGGTTTTTATATAATTTCCAACGTTTTTGGTTATTTTGAAATATTTCACTAAAAAGTGAAATATTATATTTTATCCGGGCGACATCTTAATCGGGTAAGCGACGGAGATGAATACGGGATTTCCGGGAGCCGCTAAGGGATAATATCAATGAGTCATATAAGATGACTCACCCATGTGAATGCATTTATTATGCACATGGTTATGATGACAAGTTTTAGGTTAATTGCATTTTGGTCCTTACACTTTCTCTAAATTGCATTTTGGTCCCTAAAACTAGTTTGCATGATCTTCCAAGTGAATTGGATCAATTTTGACCATCCAAACCATGTTGGGCTGCGGTTTTGAGGCCCAATATCATGGCTAAGGTGTTGTCATACATGAAGCCAATTTGTACTCTTAACTTTCCTATGTCATTCATTATGTCTTAAGCATTTTTTTGCTTGAAAATTCAAGTAATGGACTTGGAGTCCTCAAGCCCATTTCGCAAAAGCCCAAGCCCATCCTTGGCTCATAAACTCTTGAAGATTCAAGAACATTCTAGCTCATTCTCACACATTCCATCATCTTCTCCATTTCTTTCCATTCTTCCATTTCTCTCTAACACAAGAAAGCTCCATTTGTGAAGCAACTTGGAGATTCTTGCACTTTTCTTCAATTCCAAGTGGTAATCCATGATCCTCATCATCATTTAGCTATAAGTTTTTCATTTCAAGTCTTAATCATCTTTTCAAATTCCTAGATCTAGAAACTTTGATAATTCATAGAAAATCATAGAAAAATCCTAAAAATGTGAAACCAATTTCTATGTTCCTATTATCAACTCTATTATAATAATCCAAGAGTTTGTTGCTAACAAAGTTTTCCTCCCCATTTTTCTCTCTAAGGCCGAAACCTTGCTTGTTGGGTGGAGGATATTTTGTTTGTTTTCCTTAGTATGTGAACTTGGATTTCATCTTTTCATATCATGTATATGTTGGATCCAAAGTATTGTCTCAAAATAAAATCCCTAGCCTATTTTTCATGTGAAGGCCGAATCCATGTTTTATAGGACTTAGATGATTTTGTTTTAGTATTCAACTTATGATCATTACTCTTAATTCTACACTACTCCAAGGTCATGAATCTAAGAGTATGTGCAAGTTTGAAATCCCTAGATAATTTTGATGGTCTTGGCCGAAACCCTAACTATGTGGGTTAGGAGAATTTGATTCAAAATCCTTGTCAAATAATCATGGTTTATGTCCTAAGTACTCATGGATCATTAATCCAAGGACTTAAGAATTTTTAGAAATTTTAGTCACAAAACCCTAGTGAGGTCGTGACCTATCCTTAGTGTTTAGGTGATTGTATTTGTTTGATTTTGATTGGTTGAGTTGTGAATGTTGAAGGATAAAGACATATGCCTTGTACGTGTGTCGCCGTTTCCGGATTCGTGTCAAAATGTTAATCGAAAGCTTGAATCTTCAAAAGGTACGGGGAGCTTACCTGAGGGATTTTTCCCAATAACTATTTGTGATTAGTGTGGTCTGTAATTATTTATTGGTGGTTGTTTAAGTGTTTAAGTTGTTTTATTTTTATCTGTGTTGATTTATCTGTGATTATTTATTATAATGTTGTGATGCATAATCTGCCTGGGAATATTATTGCGATGTTGTTGTTGATTGTTGTTTGAGAAGCCTGACAGTGGTCAGTGCCCAATCAATTAATCAGATAAAAGCTTTGAAAAGCTTCATAAATTATATTCAATGTTTTAACGGTAAAGTATTGGAATATAATATTAATGGAAGATATTTATTTGGGGAAAATAAGGAATTTTTGGAAAATATCATTATTTTAATGATTTATCGCTGTAAGAGTGATTTATAAGTCACAGTGAGGACGTAACCGTGAAAATATTTTTGTACTGCTGATTTTTACGTAAGAAATTCCGGAATATTATAAAAAGTTATTTTATGAAATTAATTTTCGAAAATAACTTAATTATGACTTTAGAAAATCATTTAAGAGGAAAAAGCTAATATTTGGTTTAAATGGCTTTTAAAATGCTAGACGACGGTAATTTGGAAAAGTATCGACGGCAAGACATTCTAAAATGGCAGTACGTGTTTTAAACCAAGACTGAGCCTCAAGTGACTCCCTTTTGGAAACATAAAATTCTCAAAAGAAGATTTTAAGTAATTGATGATTTTACAATGGATTTTCTGTAAATGAGTTTTACTAAACGGTGTTATTTCCGACAACTTGGATAAGTTGTGGAAACTTTGTTTTGGATTTGTTTTTCACAGAACGAAAACAGTGTTAACGTTGAAAACCCGAACCTAGTATCAGAGACGTCGCGATACTAGTGTTATTCAATATAAGCACGAAGATCTTTGATCCGTGTTACGTTGTTGTGGACTTTGTGTCCTATTCACGTTGTAATGAACGTTGTTAATGGTGAATATTGTTTTCTATCACACCACAAACCTAAGACTGATTGCAAGGTCTAAGGTGTTGTGACTGAGCACTCGGACTTCATGTCCTATGTTAACGTTGAAAAGTCTAATATATTGAAATTTATGAATAGTCATAAGCTATTTTGAGCTTCGGCAAAAGAAGAATGAGCACAAAGAAAATAACGAGAATCCAATGTTTTATATGCATGCATTGGCAGACATGCCCACGTCCTATGTCTGATACCTTAATGATAGGGTATTCGGGCTACGTTGTTAGGTCTGATACCTCAATGATAGGGTATTCGGGCTACGTTGTTATGTCTGATACCTCAATGATAGGGTATTCGGGCTATGTTGTTATGTCTGATACCTCAATGATAGGGTATTCGGGCTACATTGTTGTTCTATGTCTGATACCTTAATGATAGGGTATTCGGGCTACGTTGTTGTCCTATGTCTGATACCTTAATAGGGTATTCGGGCTATGTTGTTACGTATGGTGCCGAATGGTATTCCATGCTACGTTGTGCCTAATATACCTGGCTACGTTGTGCCTAATATACCTGGCAATCGAGCTTGATCAGCTCATTTACACGGTGTTGGGATCTCCGGAGATTAAGTGAAAAGTTAGACGATGTGTTGAAGTGTTCAGGCATAGTTTTTCAAATAATGACGTGTGGGGTATGAAACCCAGTGATAAACTATTAGCTTGATATGAATGCTTATGTTTATATAACATGTATATGTGTATGTGTTATCTGTGGTGTCGTGCATGTAGTTGTCGAGTTAAATCCAGATATTGGTTTCTCACTCTTACAAGTTTTATTGTTGTTTTCTCTACTTGTGCATATATGTATATCCGAGTCCAGATGAACCACTCAAGGGATATGATGACTATACGAAGAAGTTTCCTTAGTTCGGAGCATGCTGATGTTTACTTACTATTGTTATGTCTGTATTATAGGTGTGACCAGCTTAGGTTTTGTTTCTAGTATGTTGTTGTTTTTCAATAAGGGGACCTATACTTATAAAGGTCTAGGTGTGAAAACAGGATGACGCACTATAGTTATAAGATGTTATATACATATTTACTCCTATACGGTTATATTTACGTTGTTGTGGTTGTCGAAAAAGAAAAGATAAGGAAAAAAAATTTGTATCACCATTTTGAACCAAGATTATAACTTAAGAAAATATTATTTTCCGAAAGCAACCAGCGAATTTATATTTTGATTTATCCACACGTGTTACAAAGTAATGCCCAAGGGGGGTGTTATAGAGTGCTTGAAGACCAAGAACAAAAATTGGAATCTAAATATGGTCGTTCAAAGCACATACAAACACAAATTCTCTTTTTCATCACCCAAAAATGGTAGTTATGTTTTTCTATGGTGACTACAGTAAAAGCGATAAGGTAGAGTTTGTTTCATTTAAATTTAGGGTCATGACTCATGAGTTTAATTGACAAACAAACCAAGTTAATTGAAAAATAAATTGCAAATATCTATATTGTTAGCTTGGATAAACCTCCATAAGATAATATATGCTTCATATGCTTTTCACCTTGTTATTTCTAATCTGTGCATTGAAGTGTAAAAATAGGCTATACAGGTTCTCTCCAAAGAAGTTGGCCAAGTTCTGAAATTTTCGATTGATAATCGATTATGCACAAGCAATAATCGATTATTCAAAAGTCGATGAGCCTAAAATCGATTATGATAATCGATTCCATGCGAAAGGGGGAGAAACCACAAAAGTCAGAATGCCTCTAATCGATTAGCATAATCGATTATGCATGCGGTATTTTCCAGAAGAGTCCAACTTGATTACATAATCGATTATGCAAATAATACAGAAAACAATCGATTATATAACCGATTTCGCAAAAGGAAAAGGTCATGCTCTCAACTTATGATTGGTTATTGTACATCTTGATAAACCACATGAGAAATAACTATACTTGCTAAAGGAAAACTTTTCTTTGAATTCTTTTTTAACTATTCTGGCACTTGCTTCCGCATACATAGTTGGAATTACATTGATGCATGCATATACTTTTTGTCTATATTTCGTGCCTGATTATATGCCTTGCTTTATTTGCTTTTCTCGCTTTTTGATAATGCCAAAAGGGGGAGAGTTATCTGATTGCATGAATCAAGGGGAGTGGATTTGGATGTATGCATAAACTGAGGGGGAGTAGAGCATAGAATTGCGCTTAGAATTATGATATTTTTTATTTAACTGCTTTAACCCATTTCTTAAAGCAAATCCCTCCATGAGATGTTTGTCAATATCAAAAAAGGGGAGAATGTGAATATATGCCCTGATAGGAACTTTTGTTTTGATGATGGACAAAAGGAAAAGGTTCAGAAGGACTAAGTTACAGAAAGCGGAAAGTTATAAAGCAAGCAAGCACAAAGGGGCAAAATGGGAATTTCAGTATTTGTATTGATTGTGTTAGAAAAGTGTGTAAATGGTAAGTAGGGTTCTCAATTTAATATTGGTGTCACACACACACATTTACATGTGCTTAAAAGTTTTAAACATGTGATTAAAAAGAATTAACATGAGTTAAAATCTGATAATTAATCATACTTAATGAGTAATCAAATCATTAATTGTCAAGGTTTTCAAAATCAATTTTATGCATACCATAATCGATTATGGTAATCCTATAATCGATTATGAGTCGAGGTTAAATGGCTTTAATTGGTGTTAAAGAGTAATTATGACATTAAAGCCGTTAAGTTTGAATTTTGAATTAGAATAATCGATTATGTAAAATGTATAATCAATTATGTCCTTTCTGACTTTCAACGAGCTTCAAACAGAAACCCCGTAATCGATTATGGCTTTTTATATGAAAGTCAGTGGACTCGTAATCGATTAGTATAATCGATTATGCCTATTCTGTCAAAGTGAGCGTTTCCTGAAATTAGTTTAAATAATCGATTATGAGAATGTAATAATCGATTATGCTGTGACAAAAATGAATTTTAAGAGGTTTGACCTAATTTCTTTTGAATCATCACCTATTTCCTATAAATAGAAGAATAGGTAGCCTTGCCTCAGTAACACACTCTCCACTATTCTACTCTGTGCTAAAACTCTGATTAACATTCTTTATATTATTTTCTTTTGCACTTTCACTTGACCATATTACTTTGAGAATTCTATACATCGTATAGGTGTTATTGTAATTGCTCTTCAATTTGTTTAATCAGCACTATTAAGAGTGCATATTGTTGGTAAGAGTCGTGTGACTCAAACCTTTCTTTTCTACACCTAGTTTTCAAGAGAGGTGATATCTCTTGGGGTGTTCTTGGATGTGATTTCCAAGTGTTTACAAGGGAGGTGATATTCCTTGTGGTTAACAAGAGAGGTGATATCTCTTGGGGTGTTCTTGGATGTGATTTCCAAATGTTTACAAGGGAGGTGATATTCCTTGTGGTTAACAAGAGAGGTGATATCTCTTGGGTTATTGTCTTGAGGCTCTTTCATTGGGGGACGTGATATCCCTGGTCTGTGAGGAGTGCTCTCTATTGTAAAGGTTCTAGTTGATCCTGTTTAAAAACTAGAGTTGATTGAAAACACTTGGTGGCATTGCCTTGGGGACTGGACGTAGGCCACGTGGGTAGTTGGTGGCTGAACCAGGATATATCGTTGTGTTCTTTTCTCACCCCTTATCTCTTTACTTTCGCAATTGATTTTCGCTTAAATGCTTTTTATTTGCATGCGACGTTTACAAATTACTTTACAAAGTATTTTAAAAGGATTATATTTTTAATTTGTTAAAGTTTTTGAAAAACAAATTTCACACACAATTCACCCCCCCCCCCCCCCCCCCCCCCCTTTGTGTTTGGAGTCACTTGTCAACAAAGTTGAAAATCTAAAGAATAAATATACTTTTCTCAGTGAAGAAAATATCATGAAATTTGATTTCTCTTCATGCTTTGAAAATTGGTCAATCCTTGATAATCAATTTGAAGAGTTATTTCATGAAATTGCTACAATAAAAAGTTCCACATGTATACATCCTTTGTCTGAAATTGAAGAAGAAATTCATGCCAAATATAATTTATATATTGTTAAACATGACACTTATCAAGGTCATAATTATTCTATAGTTGGAAATGAAAATTGTCATATGAAAAATAAAAAGTATATGGCATGTAATTATTGTGGAAGGATATGACATATTTCTCATATGTACATCTATAGGAAAAACCATTTTATGAGAAATAAAATTGCTTGGATTCTTAAATGTGCAAATATCTTGTCCACTAACCTGCAAGGACCCAATATGAAATGGGTACCAAAAAGTTTCTCTAGTACTTCATATGTGCAGGAAAATTCCACAATGGAGAAACTATCTATCTTGGTAAAGGAGAGGACATCAAGAGGAAAGCTTCACAAATTAGAGAATGAAATTGCTACAAAAAAAAAAAAACAAGGGTCACTTGATGAACAACTCAAACAAGAACAAGAAAGATGATGTAAGAGTTAAATTCAAGCTCAAGCAAAAGTGGGTAAGAAAAAACGATCTTGTGAATTCACGCAAAGAGGTAACTCTATTCCCTACTTCCAATACATACTCAAATGTTAAATTTGTTAAATGGAGGTACGTTGATAAAGACATCTATTTGAAATCAAGTTATATTCCATGTGACAATCTGAACTTGAATATGTTTGCTTGATTGTGGAACCTTGTGCTAAATGCCAAGAACATGCTATATGATCTTTGATTATTTCTGTGAAGCATGTTATGTTTAATTTGAGTGAAATTAAAATCTTCTAAAAAAGCTAGGAAAATTCATAATATGTCATAGTGCTTCTTAGAGAAACAATCAAATCTCTCTTGCTGAGAAAAATTGAAAATCAAGGAGGTTAATCGATTATATAATCGATTATGGTCCTCGAGAAAATAGGGAAGAGAGACAAAAGTTTAATAATTGATCACGGGAATTGATTATGGGTGTGGATCGTTCTTTAAAAAGTAACCAGAGGCATCGTGATCGATTACCACTAGGAAGATAATCGATTATGTCTCGAAAAATAACATTAGTAGAAATAGTTTGTAAAATTCAAATTTTCTAATTAATGCTTCTTTATAAAAATATATCTGATTTAAATATCTCATCTTTTTCAAGATATCAAACTCAAATGACTTCAAATTTGAATGCGCCTTTACATAAATTTCTTTTATACAAAATTATTTTGAAAATTATTTTTTAACTATTTTTTCAAAATATGATTTGAAAATTAAATAATGATTTAATTTTTTATTTATTTTTTTAAAACAAAGGCATGCAAAGGCATCACAATAGAAACTAGCCATCCCAACTAGGTTGGCACCACTAGCCCTACCATTCATATGCAGCACGCCCAAATAAAATAATGATTTAATTCATGATCATGCTTTATTGGAAAATTGATTTCTTATCATGAATTAATATACACATATTTCCAAATTGAAAGTCATTAAGATTGTGGGGAAAAATCCTTTATGATGATTATTTCAAAATTCAATTTTTTTTTTCAAGGGAACATCAATATTAAGTTTTCAAAATTTAAAGTGAATAATTGATTATCACATTTAATAATCGATTATATGTTTCGCTCTAACATTGATTTTCAAATAGAGAAGCAATAATCAATCAGCGTAATCAATTATGCTCTTTATGCGTGTGAACATGTTTTAAACAGAGAAGTTGTAATCGATTGGAATAATCGATTATGACGCGGTTAGTTTAGTTTTAAATGGGGCAAACCTAGCTCATATGGGCTTAATTATAATTTTTTCTACAAATAGGGAGTTAAGTAACAGCCATTTCGACAACACTAATCCTTTTATGTGAAACTTTGTTAAAATATTTTCATCCCTCAAACAATGAGACTCCTGAAATCAACTAGAACAAAACATCATAGGGTCAACCTCCAGTCATTTGATGTATCTCCAAATCATAGATCAAAAGCATCAAATGAAGTTTCTCCAAACACCTCTCTCATGTACTCTAAGACAACAAAGCTCTTCACAAATGAAGATCAAAGGAAACGCTTTCTCACCTACTTCATATATCCCCCTATCATCTCTCCTAGCTATATCAACTTAGCCTCGTTCAAATCTCAAGAGATTGAGCTGTTTCAAACTCTCTTTCAACTCGATCTCCACAAGTTTTGCTCCATGAACAACATGATATATCCTTCACTTGTCAAAGCTTTCTATCGCAATCTTTGCTTTCACTCCTCATTAAAAGCCTTCTCATCTGAAGTAAAAGGAGTGTCCCTCAAAATGACTTTCTCCTCTTGGGCTTCCTTGACTTGCCTTCCCACAGATGAAGAAGACATCTCTGATCGTGTTCTTGATACCCTATGGAAGGGAGAATTTCAAAGAAACATGGTGTGTAGTACCTTTGTGCATCCTGGTACAAATATCAATGTTACTATTCTTGCTAAACATCTAACACTGCGGAAGAAATTAATCCACAGTGCAATAGTGCAATGGCTCTTACCTCGCTTCATCGATGAATCAAAAGTTTCTGAGGGAGACATAGCTCTGATGTGGGCCTTAGCTAAGCGAAAACGCATAAATTGGGCTGCTAGTACTCTGCCGCACATGGTAAATTCCTCACTTTCCACTTCAAGGTCTCACCTTCCCTATCCAATGATGATTACCAAAATTCTTAGATACTTTAATATTCCATTGGAAAATGAAGAGGTAATCCCAATAAGGAAGAATGTCGGTCTCAATGAAGATACCTTATACAAGACGGGTTTTCGAGTTAGTGGGAAACCAGTTAATGTTGAATCATTGCTTTTTTATTTTTTTTTCTTTTCTTCCAATGTTATGTCTCTGGAATTTTGAATAAAGAGTGTGTTTTTTTTTACTTGTGATATAAATTCTTAGCACTCTATCTTGCTAGACATTAACATTAGCCAATGCGACACCCTTTCCTTGGGGTATCACATTTAAGAAACTCGTTGCGGAAATAAAACTCAAAGAAATAAAATGTTGCTGGTTACTTTCGGAAAAATAAGTTTTCTAGTTACTTATCCTTTTCAAAAATGGTGATAAAATTTTTTCCTTTTTCTTTTTCATACAAACAACATCCTCAACATAATATACATCTCTGTTTCATACATATGCATCATAAAGATTTTTACATCAAGACCTTTATCATACTAGGTCACTTTCTAAAGTCATAACAAATTGTAAAAAAACTAAAACAACATAACTATAACATAGCGGTAGTCTGACACCACAACTCAGCAAGGATGGCTCTCAGTAGCCAAATATTCAGACTAACAAAAATACGACTACTTCAAAAATATATCAAAAGCCCTACAGCTGGTCAATACTAATGATCACCATTTGGAAGACCACCATGGTCCTCCCTGCCTACCGGGGCATCCGGTGAGGATACCTCTACTCCCGGAACTATGGAAGTAACATGATATATAAGTTCCTGATCTACGAGAAAACCAAGAAGTAACCATGGAGGTGGTAAAGGTATCTCCACAGTCAAAATCTGATATGTACATGATGTAGGTCCTGAATTAGTACCCTCAGTTATATAAACTGGTCGGGTGTAAGTGGCACTCCGAGCTCCCATATTGATCACCCAAGCCCCACCATCGTCGGCATTCACAAAGATCATGGATATGATCCTTGAGTACGACAGATTCATCTCCTCGGAGATCATCTGTACTCATATATATATCTGCAACGTAGAGAAAACAACAAGAAAATATGCAAGGGTGAGATACCAATATATGAGTTTTGATAAGATAACCACATGCGCGACACACAAAACAGCATTACATGATATTCACAACATATGGAAATTATCCAAACAGCATAATAATTTTGTCAATGGGATTCATACCCGACAATCATCGTGATCTTATAAAAATGCATGACACTTCAATCTTCAGGCTCTAATTTGATATCTAATCTCCGGAGATCCCAAAACTTCTTTTCGTTTTGAGCTGATCAGACTCTTCTCATGGACCATTGTAAAAAGGAAATAAAAACAATGTCCAACAAATATATAACACATTGGCCAAAACACAGGGCACAATGGTTATTGCGCAAATATGTATGACACATTGGCTAACACACAGGACACAATGGTCATTGCAATAAATGGAAACATTGTCCATAACACATTGGCCAACACACAGGACACAATGGTTATCGCAATAAATGGAAACATAGTCCATAACACATTGGCCAACACACAGGACACAATGGTTATCGCGATAAATGGAAACATAGTCCATAAAGATACACTGGCCAACACACCAGGACTCAATGATCTATAATTCAACATATGGCACGTCTGCCAAATAATGCATGGAAAAACTTTTATTCTTGTCTCGTTTTCTTTTTCGTTACATTCTTCCTTTTGTCGATGCTCAAAGGCTCATTATCATGCTTAATTTAATATTAAGTCTTTTTCCACTTTAAACAAACACGGGACACACAGTCCAAGTGTTTTAAAACTCAACACAGGACACACAGTCTGAGTGCTCAATCGTAAAGCCCTAAACTGATGCACCAGTTTTAGGCTCGCGGATATGAGATACAACATTCACAATATCAATTATAGGACACACAGTCCACAAAACTTTTACAGGACACACAGTCCACTAACACAGATCCATGATCCATGTCTTAACAAAATACTAGAATCCCGACGTCTCGGTTACTAGGTTCACTTTTCTTCTTTAAAAACATTTTTCGTTCTGTGAAACAACAAATACAAAACCAAACCTCCGAAAACTTACCCAAGTTTAACGAAACTGTTTTCACTGAGTAAAAACTCCTTTACAGAAAATCTTTTCCGTTAAAATTGGTTACAAAAAGGTTAAATCATAGAGACATTCCTTTTTCTCAAATTCCTTTATTCTTGTAAATTTTTCTCATAAAAACATCAACTTTTAAAAATTTCTTAATAAATCAAGTCGTAAAAAAAAAAAAAAACCGTTTTCTCAAAATTTAGCCGTAATTATAACTCAAAATGACTTTTCTTTTGTAAATAATTTTTCCAACTTTCTATATATATTACATTATTTTTGTAACTTAACCTCTTAAAATAAATTTTTATATTATTAATGAATTTATTTTAGAAAAACTAACGCCTGTGAAATTTTTTCACAGTTCCGCCCTTATTGTCACTCACGACTCATCTTTCACCGAAATATTGTTAAAATAATTTTTTTTTCATTTTTTCTCCACTTTCCACAATTTAATCACCTTGAATTAAATATTTAAGCTTATTAAGCTTTTATCATCAAATTAAATTGAACACTGACCACTGTCAGGTTTTTCAGTCCATCACTCAACAACAGATAAATTCAATATAACACAGTATAGCAGACTTCACAGTTATAGCATGCATCACAGATATAACTTTAAAATACAGTTATAACCCCACAATTAAATAAATCACATCAAACACATAACAAATTAAACAATAAATAATTTAAAGCCAGAGATAAATTACAGACACACTAAGATAACATATGGCTATCTAAAACTCCTCAGGTAAACTCCCTTTACCTCTTGAAGATTTCATGTTTCGTTTCATGAAGTGTTTTTCCGATTCGAATCCGGTTTCCTCCGCACAGCTCAGAACAATCAAACACAATTTGATCCTTCACAACAAATCACAACCAAAATTAACAAAATCAAACAAAACTCATCTAGTTCATGTGAATTATGGTTCGGCCTTCACTAATTAATTAGGCTAGGGATGTTAACATTTTACAAACTCTTGGATTAATGATCCTTAAGCATGATGAAGACATAATCAATGATCATTTGTCAAAGATTTGAATCAAAACTCATCCAACCAACAAGGTTAGGGTTTCGGCCCTCGTGAAAAAAATAGGCTAGAATTTTATTTGGTTTTCTAATCACTTGGATTCAATAAACATACAGATTAAAGAGATGAAATCAAGTATAATTTAACAAAATTTGAAGCAAAACCCATTTACACCAAAAACCTAGAGTTTTCGGCCATCCATGGAGAAATAGAGAGGAAATTTCTTTTGTGTTCATGCTTCTAGATGATCAATATAGGCATCATGATGAGTTCATAGCAATTGGTTTCAAGTCAAATGGATTTTTCTACAGTTTTTTAGAGATTTTTGAAGAAAGCTTCATGAAATTGGATGATGATGATTCATTGCTTAAACTCATAAAATAGGTGAAGGAGAATACATGATTGATCATGGAGAGAAGAGATTACCTCTTGATGCTTGAAGAAATGACAAAGATTGATGAAGTTCTTCACAAAATCACTAAGTTTCAACTATGATGTTCTTGGAGTGTTCTTGAGTTTTTAGAGAAAAGTATGATGATGAAGATGAAATGAGAAGAAAAATTTGTCTAAGTGTGGTGTTATGGAGGTGGAGCCGTGTGGGGGAGGGTATGTTGGTCAAAAATTGTAATGGCAAAGCTTGTAATTACCATATAAAACTAAGGGTATTTTGGTCTTTTCACCACCAAAATATCTAAAGTCATTTATGTGTCATTATGGCCATTATGACTTGGATAGGATCGTCATAAATGCTCGTCACACCAGTCACATCAATCACCTCAGCTCCGTATCTAGCTCCGTCGTTTACTCGACTTAGGTTTTCCGCAAGATATTTTGAAGTTTTCGCCTGTATAAAATATAATATTTTATTTTCACGCGAAAATTTTCAAAAATACCAATATCATTGAAAATACGATATCAACCTTAACCATTTCGTTCATGAGTCAAAATTAGGTGTTTTGTTCAGTAAACTTTTACTGTCAGTGAAAATGCAGACCAGGTTCCGTCTGAATTTTCAACCAAAAATTTAACCGTAACCTTATAAAAATAAGCATAATATTATTATGACTTTGGTTTATCCAAAATTATTTTTCAAGTCTCGGATAAAAATATATACATTTATATATTTATTATCGATATTAGAAAGTAGAAAAATCGGGGTGTTACATTACTACCCCAATAAAAAAGTTTCGTCCTCGAAATTCGTGACTCGAAACTAAACAGGATTTTGTAATCTCATCTTAACCTTAAGATCTTACATTGCATTTCCCATCGCTTCATTCCTCTTATTCAATAACTCCATAACATATTCATTATTTTGTTGTTCTATTTATCCTCACTATCCCCAACCTTTCACATGAGTCTATCACACTCGAAGGACATAATCAAAACTTAATCACTTCTCTTCTCAACACTGCTCCACTAGAAAACCTTATTAATCATCTAACTCTCACAATTATCACCAAGATCAACAATACCTTTACAGCAACATGCATTAACTCCCTACTCAAAGTAGCCAATCATGGTCTTAGTCCTTTTTTATTATAATTCACCACTCCAATTTATATCACCTCACACATCTCAACCTCAAAAAAACTTATTGCACTTCTTAATGTAACTAAACCAAAAGAAATCACTTTGGGTAGAATTATGTAACTCATAAATTTTGAACTTTTCTAACACTTAGTTTTACTCAAGAACTCCTCTTTTCCGCTCACATTCAGCTTAGGTAAAGCTACTATAGACACTTTCCTGTAATTCTTCCAATCATACAATTAAATCTTAGCTACGAGCATTTGATCATTACCCTAGATTTCCCTTAGCGAACTCTGCCTCGATCATGATAAAATCTACCGAAATCATCTTACTTACTGATATTAATTCTAGAAATTCTCAGCTTACTAGTCACATCCACACATCAAAAAATCCGCTCACCTCTTGTCGTACTTAGGTACTACACTTACTCCCAGCTAACCTTCTAAGAATCAATTCCTTTCTTACTTGTCCATCGAACTCAGGGTGATAAGCTGAACATTAACTTCAACTTTGGTTCTTAACGCTCGATGCAAACTTTGCCCAACACTTGAGGTAAGTTTTTTTTTTTTTTTTTTTTGCGGGCTTCATTTAGAATGATGATGGAAGATTCTTTATGAAGTTTGATCAGTCCTCTGATTGTAACACCCCTACTTTTACTGTTCTTTAATATCGGTAAATATATACATATATTTGTTTATATTTTATACGAGACCTAGAAAATGATTTTGAATAAAAAAAATCATATTTATAATCTACTTTATTGTAGAAAGCTACGGTGAAATTTTAGGTTTAAAATTCAGACGAAACCCGGTCTGTGTTTTTCACTAACAGTAAAAGTTTACTTATCAGAAAACCTAATATTGATCCGTGAACGAAACAGTTTAGGTTTATATTATTTTTCCAACGATATTGGTTATTTTGGAAATTTTCAAAATAAATAAGTTATTATACTTTATTCGGGCGCATCATCAACAAACTGGTGATCGACGGAGTCGAGAACGGACGTGCAGAGACAAAACTGGACTCCGGATGATGGGACATCTTGCTACCTAGGGTGGTGAGTCACATGGGTGACTCACCTAGCATTTATGAAGCCTAATGATGACACCAAAATATCATGATATTTATTCTAGTGAAAAGACCAAAATGCCCTTGGACTTTAAGTAAAATTCCAAGAGTGTCCCTAAGTGAATTTTTGACCAAAATACCCTCTAAAACTAGTAAATTTCGTGCAGCCCCTCCACTTAACCAAACTTATTTCATTTTGATTTCATTTCATCATTTTCCTCTCAAAAACCGAAATCGAGTGAATGACGGAGCTGCGTACGAGATTTCCGGGAACTGCTAATGGATGGGATCAATGAGTCATGGATGACTCATAATATGTGACCCAAAATCATCCACACCTCCCTTTATTCTCCACCAAGTATTTTAACCAAACCATGATTACAAATTAACTTTAGTTAGGTTATTATAACCATAGTTAAGTTATTATATTATTTTCTAAACTTAACCTATGTCAATTAACCTAACATTGGTTCATTTTATCATTAAAAAAAGGCATTTTCACTCCCTCACACTCTCATTTTCGTGGCTTCCCTCTCCCACACTTAACCATTTTCTTTTCATCATTCATCATGAACACCAAGAACACTAAGACAAACTCTCCTTACTCACCCGAAAGTTCATCGAAGTTCTGACCTTTTTCTGTTCTGAAACTCGAAAAACTTTCTACATGAAAGTTGTTCCTCTTTCTCTCTTCTTTCCAATGAGCTAAAGATCATGAAAAAAATGATAAGTATTTTGGGAGTTATGCCCAAATTACCAAAACAGCTCGAAATCCACAGCATCTCACTAGAACAGCAGAAAGAAGGCCCTTTACGCCCATGTTCTGATCTGAACCAAACCAAACCTTAAACATCAAAGTTGTTCCTATTCTTCTTACCTTTCTAACAAGCCAAAGTTTGTAATTTTTAGATGAGCGGATTGTGAGATACAATCATATAACCACCATACCCTCAAAGTTGTCCCAAAAGCTTCCATTTCTACCTAAGCTTGTTTTGATCACTCTCTTCATTTCTTCAATCAACAAGAGGTAAAAACTCATCTCCTTGATCATCTAAGCTTTCTTCTTCATTGATTTCACTTGTTTCATGCCATGATCATCATGTTTTCATTCTTAGATCTAGATCTTCAAAAGTTCCTAGAAAATCATAGAAAAATCATTTTAATGTGAGATCAATTTCTATGATCTCCATATGACTTCAATTTTCATCATCCAAGAGCTTGAAAAATTTAGATATCCCTAGCTAATTCTTTTTGAGTTGGCCGAATCTATATAAAATGGGTTTAGGATGATTTTCTTCAATCTTTAACTTGATTTCTTGTTGGTTGTTCATGGATAGGTTTTGTGGGTTCAAAACCTTGTGATTTAGGTGAACAACATCCTTCTCCTACTTGAGTTTCAAGTGATCTACAAGAGGTAAGGGGGGAGATTACTACTATCCTACCTTAATGTAGATATGTATGTGATTTAAAGTATTTGTATGTTGTCTTGTAAATCCTAAGTGTTAGGATTATATATTATTGTTTATGGTTGTGTGATACTCTTGGAGGATTTGATTTGATTCTTGGTTGTGGTATGATATATCATATGATTGTTTTGGTTCCAATGACCTTAAGTTGAAACCATGATTGTTGTATGATTGATTTGTTAAAATAAATGCTTAACATGATTATTTAAGGCCATTCGGCCATGACTGTTTTAATGGGTTCTATGATGTGTTAAATTGTTTGAATAAGTTTTATGAGGATTGAATAAACATATAAGAATATAGAAATTGGTTTGGATTGATTTGGATGTGTATATTGAAAGATATGATTTTATGAGTCCTTAGGGACTAAAATGCAATTTCTGAGAATTTCAGTGGCTGCACTGAAATTCATGTTCTTGTGTGTTAATATTGTAGTCCTTGATGAGACAAAACCATAGAAATTGGTTTGGTGTTAATTGGATTAATACATAAAAAGTTATAAGCTTTTTAGTGAAAAAGGACCTTTTTACAATTACTGAAAATTAGTTGGGGCAGAAACGAAATTTATGGAAATTTGAGGGCAACTGAAAAATATTTCTAAAGAAGTTGGCTTGGTGTGATTTGGAGTTATAAATAAAAAGTTATAAGGTTTTAAGTGAATAAGGATCTTTTTGCAATTAATGAAAGTTTACAGGTTAAATTGCAATTTTAGAAAATACATTTAACTGAACAGTGAGAGACTGTTTTTCATACCTATAAAACTGTTCTAAAACTCCAAAATGAGTTTTGGACTATTAGAGTGTAAAATCGTTGAAAAAGGATTTACGCGATTTACAAAATAAACTACGTTCGATCAAATTCTAAGGAATTTTGTATAAAGGGAAATTTTGATGGAAATTAGCATTTCAACAATTTCATAAAAGTAATAGAACCTAGGAGAGTAATACATTTGATGTGAAGAACCATATTTTCAAAAGTTTGGCTTTTGAAGACTAAATTCAGTAAAAAGCGGCGAACCGTCATTAAACGTTTTTAAGGATTTTTGAGAAAATGCTTTGGAGAAATTGATACCTAAGTATCTTTGAGGGGAATTATTCTTGAAAATTGATTTGATTTTATCTAAAGGTTTTAGTTTTAAGCCAAAAGGATTTTTGTCTTCAAAGACGAGATTTTACTGTAAAATGTAAAAATCTAAGTCAAAAATGACTTAGTGAAAATACGAACGTAATAATTTATGACGTGGGGTGGAACACGACCTTATGTCATAAAGTATGGATAATTCATTATCCATATTCCAAAAAATTTAATGGACTTAGAATGATTTGATTTCTTGGAAGCCAAAGAAAAAGGCTCAATTAGAAAAGTACAGAGAAATAAATAATTGGACTTGGGTTCCAATCTCATAATGCGTTAGGACTTCTAATCAAGTTTTTTAAGATATCTCTACACAAAGATGAAAGGTTACTTGAGAACTTCAGCTCGATGTGAGAACATCTAGCATCTGAGAAAGCACGTTGAAAGAATTCCGATGGAATCCAGATGTCATCCGATGGATAGACAAGAAGAACGCATTTTCCGGCAATTTTGCCTAAACACATAGTGAAACTATGTTCTGTAAGGCCGTTGTGCCTAGGAGATGGAGCTAACACTTTAATGCGGGTGTGAATTCCGTAGTGGCGAATCCAGCTTATTCATAGGGGGTGTCGGGGTATGAAATACTCACATAGGCCCAGTTGGTAGCTCCTCTGTGGCGTGGTGATCTTACAATGCACCGACATACTCGACTAGGCACTACGTGTTTTCTGGTAGTGTAGGATGTTCCCGAAAAAGCCTATGACGTGCACGCCCTCTTCTATTGACGCATTCTTTATTATCCAAGGCTGGTAGACTCTGGAACAATCCTCCGAACCACTCTCTTCGACTGTTCGTAAAACCATGGTATAGGAATTCAAAGGTCATTCCTCGAGTCTTAGATGTTTCTATCTAGGAAAACGTTGTGCTGTGGTCATGTTTCTATGAAACATTATTGTTTTGTTATGAGTGTAGATATGATTGATAATTGTTAATTGTACGTACCTGAGAGCAGTACCACTGCATGTCTGCCTTATGTGTAAGATAAATGAAAATCTCACCTCTTTCTTTTTATATTGCCTATGTTGGCTGGCTATGTGCCTTCTGTACTCTTTTGAGAAGGTTGAGACGTCAAAATGATCCTTGGCAGACGCATTGTAGAGACCCTTGGCAGACGCATTGTAGAGATTGAGGTTCGAGCATGCGGACGATATGTTGGAGTTTCTAGTGGAAGTCTTCCATACTATCGATGGTTCCTAGAGGGCTTAGTCCGAGAGTTACTTTTGTAGTGACTCTAGTAGTGTCTTTTGTGACGACGTTGATAGTGGACTCAAATAGAGTTTCCACTAGATCTCGTCAGTTTGGTTTGTCCTTCTCACGGTGTACAAGAAAGGACGGTCTTTTCTATTTTAGTTTGGCCAGCTAGGAATGTTTGGGAGTTAATGTTAACACTTATGGAGCTGCGACTCCAAGTATATTATATTTTAGGAGCTGCGTCTCCACATCTTTATATTGAGTCTGTACATTCTATGATTTCTGTTTATGAGTCGGGTTGGGTATTACGTAAATGATTTTCGAACTCATAACCCTAATTGGATAATGGAATATTTTATTGTCCATTTAAAACAAAGTAGTTGTATTTACGACTTACGGAAAAGGAAAAAAAAAATTACCCCATTCTTTTATAGCCAAATTTAATTAACCTATTTTCGGCCTTAAAATGTCACTTACGATGTAGCACCCGAGGAGGGTGTTACACTGATACATGTTGGAACCAAAGTATTTTTGGATTAAATAATCTCTAAGTTTTGATGTTAACAAAAAGGATTAAATTTGTATGGCAAAGTATTAGTTAAGATCTAACATGCTTCATCTAGTCTTGCAGTGTTATTCGAAATTTTATAAGTTATGGAATCCTCTAAAGAGTTAATATCCGCGTCCACTTTAGTAGACGAGCTGCTTAAATAAATGGTATATTTATTTATGTTAAAATGTTTATGTAGACGAAATATTGAATAGTGCCTGTAGACGAACTCTTATCTAATGATAATAGACGAGCTTGTGTACCACGTCAGCAGACGCAGATCTAAGCTTTTCACTAATATATAGCAAGTCCAAAGACTTGATAGTAGACGAGCAGAATTTTGCCACGTCACTAGACGAGCTAAAAAGAGTTTTTATTTTTAAGCGTATAGACGCACTCTTTCAGTAGACGAGCTCCTCTTCACTATAAATGCTTGATATAATCTGAATAACTATCTCGACCACATAGAAATATTTATTTCAAATAATTGATATTTATTTCAAGAATATGTTGGTTATTCATATTTGCTTTAACGGTTTTATTGTCTTGTTTTCTTTGAGAGAAACATAGTACAAATGAGGATTGCAAAAGCAAAATAGTACAATGCAAAACGACTTGTACCATGTTACCTTTAACGCTGGAATAGCTGGAATTTGTACAAGGAAGGCAAGACAGTTTTTCAAGTTGCATTTGCTCAGAGGTGTGCCCGTTTTGTGCAAGGATCACCTATAGTACAATGGCCACGAGCAAGCTGAGTCACAACGGATATTACACATTTGATTCTATCCCTAAATGGGAAAATTCAAAAACAACTGTTGAAGATTTTCAAGAGAAGAGCAAGGTCTCTATAAATAGAAGACCTAATCATCTGAAGCAACAAATTTTGCATATACAGAATTCTTGATAGAAAAACTCTTACAAGATCAATTCTTTTATTCTTTCAAAAAGCAAAAGTCTGTAATACCTTAGCTTGAATATTGTTATATTCAACTGATCTTAAACTTTCATACCCTCACACTTAGTGAGTTAGAAGATCCAAAGAAACCAAATCTCTTTGTTAGAGTTAGAGCCTGAAGAGGCTTGGTAAGAAAGGAATACTTGTAGCCTGGAGAGGTGTTGAATACTTGTTGTAATCTATTTGGAAAATAGTGGAGAAAAACCTTTAAGTAGAAGGGACTAAACGTAGCTCTTGGTTGGAAGAGAGTGAACCAGGATAAAACGACTTGTATGAATCTCCTTATCCCTTATCTCTTCAGTTTTATTTGGTTATACTAACTGTGAGGATCTGAACTTGTTCTTGTTAAGTTCTTAAAAAGTTTTCTTTGTGTGTGTGCTTCTGCCATTCTTTCCTTGTTTGAGAAAACTGTTTTGAAAAGGGTTGTTTTCAAAAATTATTAACAAACACAATTCAACCCCCCTTCTTGTGTTTGCCTGTGTCAACTTCAGTTGGTATCAGTGCTCAGCCTCGAAAGGGTTGAGCATCTAACAAGTGCTAAGGAAGTACGATCCAACAACCATGGATGCAGAAGGACAAGCTATCAACAGACCTCCTCTCTTCGATGGAACTGATTATGATTATTGGAAGAAGAGGATGATGGCCTTCTTGTATGCACAAAATTTAGACATCTGCGAGCTGATCGAAAATGGCTATACTGAGCCAAGAGGAGAAAATGGAGCAACCATTGCTAGAGCATATTGGACTGCAGATCAAAAGGCAAAACATCAACTTAATCTTAAAGCTAAACATTATTTGATGTGTGCCTTCACCAGATCAGAACATGGCAAAGTTCACAGCTGCAACACAGCTAAAGAAATCTGAGATACTTTGGCTCTTACTTATGAAGGTTCATCAAAAGTGAAGGAGTAAAAAATAAGCATGCTGGTTCACCAGTATGAGCTTTTTTAAATGGCTGATCATGAGACTATAGATCAGATGTTTGGAAGATTTCAAACAATAACCAACAGTCTCAGATCTCTTGGAAAAATTTATGAGAATAGAGATCATATCAGAAAAATTTTGAGAAGTCTCTCCAAGCAATGGAGACCAAAGGTTACTGCTATTCAAGAAGCTAAGAATCTGAATACTCTTTCTCTAGAAGAGCTTCTCGGGTCACTAAAGGTTCATGAACTTGAACTGAATGAAGAAGACAATTCCAGAAAGGGAAAGTCTATTGCCTTAAAGGCAAAGAAAGCCAGCTCTTCAAAAGTCCTCAAAGCTGCTGAATCTTCAGATGATGCTGAATCTTCAAACAGTGATGAAGGATCAGATAAAGATGAATTATCTTTTATCTCCAGGAAAATTCAACATATGTGGAGGAAGAAAGGTAATTTTAGAAGGAAGCAGTTTAACAAGCAATTTTCCAAGGGGAAATCAGACTCCAAGGAAAAAAGGTCCACCTTTATACTTTGAATGAAAGAAGCCCAGCCATTTCAAAGCTGACTGCCCTGATTTAAAAGATAAAAAGATGTTCTTCAAGAAAAAGAAGGGCTTGATGGCAACTTGGGAGGACTTGGACCTATCTTCATCTGATGAGGAAGATGAAGTTGAGGAAGAGGCAAACATCTGCCTCATGGCTGACACGTCATCAAAGAATGAATACACTGATGATGATGAGGTAATGGATTCTGACTCGTCCACTCTCAAAAATGCCTTTGATAAATTACTGCATGACTCATCCATACTGTCACATGAATACAATAGTCTTAAAAAGAAGTTTACAAAATTAACAAAAGAGTATGATAGAGTCTGCATTGAAAAACAAAGCTTAGCACAAGAAAATGATAAGCTAAGATCAGAGAATGTCAGTCTAACTGACAAACTTGAATGTGAGCCTGATAATTTTTGTGAAGTTGCAAAACTAAAACAAGATGTAACATATTTGACAGACACTCTGTCAAAATTTGTAGGTGACTCAGATAAGCTCAATCTTATTCTAAGGTACTCTAGGTCACCATATGATAAATTTGGCCTTGGTTATGACAAGGAGAAGCATAAGGCATCTCATGATAAGTCAAAACAACATATACCATATAGAGCTTCAAAAGCTCCAGCTAAAAATGATAAAGCTAAATCAAGCCCGTCCAACACCTTTTGAAAAGTGTGTGGAAAAAGTGGGCATGCTACAAATAGATGCATACATAATAGGCATGTTAAACATTCACATCCAATGAAAACTAACAAGAAAGGATCCAAGTCAGTTTGGGTACCTAAGGACAAGATAATACCTGTTACAGATTTGCTTAACAACAGGAAAGAAACAAACATCCTGGTACTTGGACAGTGGATGCTCACGTCACATGACGGGAGAACGGTGTATGTTCCAAGACCTAAGACATAAGGATGGTGGCTGGGTAACATTTGGAGGAAACCAAAAAGGGAAGATCACTGGTATAGGTAAAATTGGTAAACATCATTTTCCCTCCATTGATAATGTTCTTTTAGTGAATGGTTTAAAACATAATCTGCTGAGCATAAGTCAATTATGTGATAGTAGATATGATGTTTCTTTTAATAAAAACAAGTGTAAAAAAAACGAGTAAGAGAAATAGAAATGCTGACAGACAAACACTGACATAAAAAAGACGAGTAAAAGCATTAGAAATACAGTCATGTCAGTGCCTGTCTTGCCGCTAGTAATATATACATATATATATATATATTAGCATTTGTATAAATATAAAATATATATATATATATATATATATATATATATATATATAATATACTAATATACTAATTAATACTAATTAATGGTTCTCCTTTTCACCATTGAGTAATAATAATAATAATGGTGACTGACACGTGGCGGCTATGTAGGGCCCACACTTGATGAATCTTCTCTAACACACTAATCAGTCCCCACAATTCAAAAAATAATATGGCTAAAATACCTTTTTGGTCCTTTATCTTTTGGATAAAATTCATTTTGGTCTTTTATCTTTAAAAAGATTCATTTTAGTCATTTATGTTTCAAAAGTGACCCAAGGGATCACGAGCCCCGATGAGAGCCTCATCAGCCTTGTGGTCGAAATTGTCGGAATTCATCTACAACCTAGTAATTATGAAATAATAACAGAGCAAGAAAAAGATGCAGCAAGTGGAGGGAGTCAGAGATCTCCACGTAGATATGTGCCAACCGGCATGTGACTTGACTTGACTTGAGAGAGATGAAGAAAGCATCAAAAGATGGTCAAAATGATATAGATTGTGTTTGGGGAGCGTTTGACAAACATGATTTTGGATGAAATAAATTTTGTAGAATCTTTATTATTAAAAGGAAGGTGGTGGCTGGGGCATATATGTAAAATCACTTGGGTTAATGAAAAGTAAGGTGATGGTTAAAGGAAGGTGGTGGTTGGGGCATATATGTAAAATCACTTGGGTTAATGAAAAGTAAGGTGATGGTTGGGGTAATTTTGTAAAATCACTTGTGTTAATGAATTTTCTTTTTATTGAATTTTTTTTAATATCAATTAATGTTTTATTAAAATACTAATTATCTTTATTATTATTAAAAGGAAGGTGGTGGCTGGGGCATATATGTAAAATCACTTGGGTTAATGAAAAGTAAGGTCATGGTTGGGGTAATTTTGTAAAATCACTTGTGTTAATGAATTTTCTTTTTATTGAAATTTTTTTAATATCAATTAATGTTTTATTAAAATACTAATTACTTTTTAGTGACTCTTTCACTTCCCGTATGTTCTCTGTCTCATCCTTCTTACATTGTTCTCTCTTTTCTTTGCTCCGATGAATGTCTCTGACTCTATGTCCTACTTATTACCATGATCTCACTATGGTTTTTATTTTATTTTATTTCCCATTGTTTTGGTGTTGTTTATTATACATTTAAAATTTGAAATGTGCATAATCCACATTTTCAAGAATTTAAGAAAAATTTGCGTATTAATGCAATAAAAAGGCCAAATTGATGTCAGCTTAGCTTAAAATTTAATAAGCTGACGTAAATTAAAAAATAAGAGGATCGGGGTTTTTTTTTTTTTTTAAAGAAATAAAGGATCAGGGGTGATAAACCAATTTTTAGGAGAATATAAATATTTAAAAAAAATATTCAAAATCAAAAAGGGAAAATTAAAAAAAATCATCTGTGCAACCATAACACGGTCATAGACCACACTTAGTCTTTCTCTTTTAAGGGGACTTCAACAAGCAACTTTACATTTTAATTTATATTGTATCAAATGTTTTTAAGCCAAAATAACTGATTTCATATATATAACTAAATTTATTTCAATATTTCTTATTTCAAATATAATTCATACATAAAGTATGCAAATATTTTAAATATAAAAATATAAAATATAAACAAATCCTACATATTTAGAAGTCCAAAACACAAAACACCCATTCAATAATTTCTCATTTCATAAATCGAACAAATTAAATTTAAATTTTCAACATTTAAAAAAAACTTTCCAAACAAAGCAGTGTAAAGATACATAATATGTTCTTGCATTCCAGATTTTATATTAAAAATTAAAAATATGATATAATCAATGATTATAGAATTGAATTTTATCTTGATTCAAAGTATTTAATTTGTAAAATTGTACAAGCTTTTGTTATTAGTTTATAATATAGAATTAAAAAATCAAACTATACATATCAAATTTTTAATTAAAATTTTTAATTAATTATTTTACATATGATTAAAAATAAAATTTCATGTTACCTCGATCAAATATTATTGGATTAAATATTTAAGACACAACATCAACACGATAGTAATAACAATCTTTCTACTTCAAGTACAACTCATACTTTAAGTAGGGGTGTAAGACCCGAACCAATAACCGGAAAATCCAAACAAAACCAAAACAAACCCGATGGTGGTTGGTTCAGTTCTCGAGTTTAAGGATTCAAGAATCCAACCAAATCGAACCGAACTAATTACTAAATTTTAATATTTTAATATGTAATATATTTTATATATTTATATATATATTTAATATTTATATATATTTTGAAAATTCATACTTTTCGGGTTTGAACCAAACCAAACCAACCAAACCATACTTGGTTGGTTTGGTTTGGGTTTTGTAGGAAAATTGCTTAAAACTAAACCAAACCATTATTGATTGGTTCGGATTTTCCGCAAATAAAACCAAACCAAAACAACCCGTTAAACCAACGACTTTAAGTCCTTATTCATTTTATTAAAACCAAATATATTCAACATTGCAATATAAAAAACAACTATATTTATTCAAAACACTAGAATACCCCGCGCATCGCACGGGTCTTAGTACTAGTTGATTTCAATACAACTGAGTTAGAAGAAAAGTAATTTATGTTTGATTGTTTTTATTTTAAAAGTTTGATGCAAAACTTAGTGTCATTTTCCAATCCAAAAGCAGAAGGTATTCCAAGGTGCTTCTGATAGAATCAATTTTGGATGCAAAATTGCTTCCCGTTACCTGTAACCAAACAGATCTTTTTTTACTAGGATCACTTTTGACAGGTGCAGAAGCACTTCTAATATCTCCAGAAGTGGAACCAAATACAGACATAGTTATATAAGGGATCCATTTATATCAATATAAGTCAAAAGTATTTACTTCCTAGAATCATTTTTTAGAGTTTAATTGTTATTCATTCAGTGTAAAGTTTTTTTTTTACATTATCAGCCAATAAAAAACATGACATGTATGTCTTTTAAGATAGTTAGTATATTCAAACGTTTTTAATAATATGTAAATTTCATATGGATTGATAATGTAAAAAAAATATTTACACTATCAGTGGATACCAATTAAATCCACATTTTATGGGATAAGTTTCTAACAAATTCAATCATTGAATTAAAAACTTTTATTATATAAATCATATATATAACATTTCACATTAATCTAATTTTTTTTCTTTTTAATTGATATTGTTGCGACCGTCTCGTCCGGACACCACGAAGATAGATAAAAATATAGGAGTGGTCACTAAAATTTTTAATTTGTGAAAACCTTGGAAAACTCGTTTATATAAGGAGACTGGTTTTTTTTTTTTTTTTAAAAGATTGAGCTCGAGAGTCGGTTACAAGTAGAAAATGTACTAGAACCCTACACCGCCGTTAAAAATGGTACCTTGAGTTAATTGAACAAATTTTAATAACTTTTAAAATATTTATTTTTATCCCATTTTTAAACTAAAAAAATAACCACACCAAAAGAGAAAACAAAATTTTAGCTTAATAGAATGGTTGATTCTGCTTCTACATATTCTCAGGTGCAATGAGAAACTCAAAGCCACGTAGTTCTTAATAAAATGCTTGGTTGATTTTAAAAAAATTTGGAAGATTTTATTTATTTTTTTAAAATGATTTTTATTTCAAAATTAATTCACTCTTGTAAGGGTCCAAGATAGCAGTGTTATATAATAAACCCTTACAATTCAAACGACATTTGGATGATAAATCATACATCAATGTTATAGATTGTTGCATAAATTCAAAAAGTTCTTTCATTTTATAAAATTGATAAAATTTGTTAAAAGAGCCAATTGAAAACATTTTTTTAAAACAAGAAGGACTTCACTCTCGCACAAGATTAAAAATAGCCAAGTTATACAAAGAATCCTTACAGTTCATATGATACTTGAGGATAAAAAAATCATACATGAACATCGTAAATTGTTGCGTGAACTCAAAAGAGAATTTTTTTTTTTTATAAAATTTGTGAAAAGACTAAATTGAAAACACTTTATTACTTATGACACAAGGAATTCACTCTTGCACATGCTTAAAGATAGCCAAACTATAATGAGTCTTATAGTTCATACGACATTCGAGGATGAAAAATCATACATAAATATTAATGTTCCACCAGTTGCGGAGTCAAGTGACAGCTTCGAAGAATACTCCAATCCGTTGTAGAAGGTATGTACTCATAGCCACTTCTCGAGCCCATGATGTGGGCAAAACTCCAGCAATTCTTTGTAGCGATCCCAAATTTTGGATAAGGATTCTTTGTTCTTTTGAAATAAACTATTGATCTGAGTTTGTAGGTAAACAGTCTTGGAGGGTAGAAAGAATTTTTCCAAGAATGCCTGCTTCAGTTGGTCCCATGTTGTCAAAGTACTAGTAGGCACCAACTTCAACCAAGCTCTTGTTTTTCCAGTTAGAGAGGAGGGGAATAACCTAAAACGAATAGCATCAACCAGGGCACCTTGAATTCTAGTTGTATCACAGAGTTCGAAGAATGTCTCCACATGATCATTCAAGTCTTCTGAGGGTAAACCTCCAAACTGAAGTTCCCTTATCATGCCAATTAACTTGGGCGGTATGGTGAAGTTCTCCGCCGCAATTTCTAGCCTAGCAATCCCAGTTCGTAAATCCCTAGCATATGGGTCCGCGTAGTCCTATAGTGCTTTGGTATCTGGTTGATCGGCCTGAATGGAATGTGGATAAGCTTTTCTCTCGCTCTTTGCCTTTGTAGTCTTCTACGTCTATGTAAACTCATTTCGATCTCGGGATCTGCTTCAATAAGAGTTCCAAGGCTTTGGGATTTTTGCATAAAAGAGATAAATCACTTGCAAAGAAAGAAATAGATACACTAGAGAAAAAATGTTTAGAAAAATCAATTTAAAAATTAAATTGATATTCAAGAAAGCACAGTTCCCGACAACGGTGCTAAAAACTTGAAAGCGTAAATCCGCAAATGTACGGTTTCGTCTCCAAGTAATAAAATGGTCGAATCCATAGGGACTGTGATTAGAACACCAATTAATTATTAAATAAACTAAACTAAACAAGAAAAGATTTAATTTTTGAAATTGGAACCAAATAACAAATCGAATTTGAAGTAGCCATTAAACAAAATCAAGAATAAAATTAGAAAGAAAACCAAATCGGGGTTTTTCAAATTAAAGAGGAATTTCAAGTAATTGGGTTACCAATAAGACCGTTCATGCCATTAAATCGACTTTCCCTTTATTAATTTATCAAAATACTTTGAAGGTGAATTTATCAAAATATAGTTAAGGTTCCCTCTCGAGATACAAAAAACTGTCCCCAACTAAACCGATTCGTACTCTCGTGGTAATCGTATTTAAATTAGACCCATTAAGAATTATGACAATTCAATGAACCCTCGAAGGACTGCTTCTAACTCTCATGATTTAAGTCCTAAGTTCAACTTCTGTAGATCCAATACCTAAGTTCACTTCTCAATTCATCCCTAGAGTATCTATGACATGCAAATAAGTGACCAACAAATTCACAAGTAATTCATACAATAGGAATTAAATCAAAAGCATATGAAAATTAATAAAGGGAATTTATCAATTCATAACTTGAAACAAATCTTGGGCATAGCCCCAACTCCTAGAAATAGAAGAACTACTTAAGCATTACCATGGTAATAGCAATCTTGAACAAAAGAAACATCAAAATCCAAGAGAGAAGAGGAGAAGAATTTGGAGAAGAAGCGAAATCTTGATCCTAAAGTCAATGGCTCCCAAATAGGAGCCAAGATTCCTATTTTCGAGCCTAAACAACCTATTTAAGGCTTAGGTTAGGAAAGGGTCAAAGCCCATTACAAATCAGATAAGATAAGATAACAAAATTTGGATTTTGTCATGTCAAAGTCGTGATGGCCATCACCTCGGGTCGTGATAGGCTGACAACATTAAAATGCCTAAATCATGATTTTGTCATGCTGATCATGGCCGTGATGGCCATCACCCCTAGGCCGTGACAGATTCTGAGTGTTGGATTCTTCTTTTTCTTCAATTTTGTGCGATCATGGCCATGAAGCCTTTCATGCCTAGGCCGTGACTATAACACCCCGATTTTTCTGCTGTTCAATAACAGTATATATATGTATATATATATAAATTATTTTTATTAAAATCCAGAAAATGATTTTGGTTTAACCAAAATCACAGTCATGTTCTACCTTACCGTAGGAAGTCACGGTTAAATTTTCGGTTAAAAATTCAGACAAAAGCCGGTCTGCGTTTTCACTGACAGTAAAAATTTACTGAGCAGAAAACCTAATTTTGACCCGTGAACGAAACGGTTAGTGTTTTTATCGTGTTTCCAATGATTTTGGTTATTTTTGAAAATTTTCGTTCGGAAATAAAATATAATATTTTATCTGGGCGAAATCTTCGGAAGTTACAATCGGAAACTTGAATCGGGTAAACAACGAAGCATAATAGAGAGCTGAGAAGACTGAGGTGACTTGTTGGAAAAGGAGTGACATGTTGATGTGAGTCATATGTCATATCATGGGGTAACTATCATTACACTTTTTGAATATAATGTATTATAATCCAAAAACCCATTTTTCCTCACTTTTTCCAACCAAACAGCTCCCTAAACCAAACTTGCTCTCCAAGCCCACTCTTCCTCTCCTCTTCACGCCACTCACTCTCCCTCCCTCTATATAAACACTTCTTTCTTTCATTCATCATTTTACACACCTACTAACTTAGAAAAAATATTACAAGCTCCATTGTTTTCTACTTCTCGATCCAAGTGCTCATCTTCATCCATTTCTTCAAGCTTCAAGGGTAATGCTTTATACCCTTACTCATCTAAGTCTTCCTTTTCATTCATTTTGAGAGTTTTGCCATATTCACTCAGATTTGATTCTTAGATCTAGAAACTTCAAAAATCTTTAGAAATTAGTAGAAAAATCATTTTGAGTTGAAACTAATTTCTATGGACTCCTAATGACTTCTATATTCTCTATCTAAGAGCTTGCATAACAAAAATTTCCTTCCCTACTTTTATATGAAGGCCGAACCTATGTTGTTGTTGGACAAGGAAGTTTTGTTTCAACTTTCAAAGTATGATAATTGATTTGAACTCTTTTGTACCTTTAGTTGTTAAATCCAAGAGATTGAAAAGTTTGCAAATTTATAGCCTATTTTTCGGCCCTAAGCTAATAGCTTAAAGGAATTTTTGTTCAATCCTTGTTAAATGATCATTATTATTGAATCCCTAATGCTTAAGGGTCATTAATCCATGAGTTTGAGAAATTTTGAAATTCCTGACCCTATTGTAATGCTATGGCCAAACCTAGACCTTAGGTAGATTAGATGTTTTTGGTTGTTTTTAACTTGTGTTATGTGTTAAACCTTTAGACTTCCGCCATGAAGCGAGTTGAGGAAGATCGTTGTACGCAATAAGAAACGAGGAACTTTTCTGCTTTGGAATCAAGTAACGGGAGCTTACCTGAGGGATTTTTCCAGATAACTATATGTTGTTAGTATGTGATCTGTGAAGTTTGTTTTGAGTCTTGATGTGGTTGTTTGAGTTTACTTGAGGTGGTTAAATTATCTGTTTAAATATCTGAGCTGATGATTTATTTGTAGATATGTGTTATAGTTCTGATATATGTCATAAATTGTATTATCTGTTATGAAGTTGATGTGAAATTGTACTATTGTTGATTGTTGTCTGAAAAGCCTGACAGTGGTCAGTGCTCAATCAATTATTGAGATAAAAGCCTTAAAAAGTCTTATGAGGAATATTGACAATGATAATGTTTAGTTGATGATTTCCTTTTAAGAAAGAAATGGATAATCACAAGGATAAAATTGTAAAAATATTTCAGTACGTCATCTTTTCAAAAAAAAATGTGTAGATGAAAAGTTATTTTAAGAAATTTAGGTGTCAATTTCTTTTGATGAAAGAAGAAGAATAAGGAAGGAATTGAGAAAGAATATCCTTTTAGTATGTTATCATTTTCAAGAATGAGTTGGAAAATCATTTTAAGAACTAAGCGTTAAAATATTTTAAAGTTAGAGGAAAATCATTTGACTTATAAATCATTCTAGTATAAATGAAAGCCATCTGGAAATATGTTTTTGAAGAAAAACCTGGAGGAAATGATTTGTATTATTTTGGTCAGAAATGGATTCAAAAGGATTTTTCAAAGTTCTAACGTTGTTCAGAAAAAGAAAGAATTTCGAAAGAAAATGGATTTGAAACAAAAGAATGGATTTCTCTATAAATTAGCATTTATAAATGAATTTCAATGAAAAATGATTTTCTGTGAAATACTTTTATTCAACAAAGGTATTCCGGCAAGCTTGGATAAGTTGCGGAGGTTTTGTTTTGTATTTGTGATTCACTGAACGAAAAAGAATAAACACGTTGAAATGTGAATCTAGTATACGAGACGTCGGATACTAGTGTTCTGTAATATACACGTAGATCTTGGATCCGTGTCACGTTGTTGTGGACTTCGTGTCTTAATCGCGTTGTTGTGGACTTTGTGTCCTAATCACGTTGTTGTGGACTTTGTATCCTAATCACGTTGTGGATAACGTTGTTAGAGGTGAATGTTGTTTTCTATGACCACAAGCCTAAGACTGGTGCATCGGTCTAAGGTGTTGTGATTGAGCACTCGGACTACGTGTCCCGTGTTGATGTTGATGATTTTAAAACGTTAAAATTTATGGAAAGTCGTTAGTTTTTGAGCTTGGACAACGAAAGAGAATGAACACAAAGAAAACGTTGAGAACAATTGTTTTACATGCATTTTAGGTAGACGTGCCTCACGTTGATAGGAGTGATGCCTTGATGATCAGGTATTCACAATACGATGTATCACTGCATCCTGGGATGAGACAGTGTGTTATTAAATCCATGAGCATGGAATACTGCATCCTGGGATGGGACAGTATGCTATGGATGTTTCGTCACTTAACGTGATGCCAAAGTGGTGGCAATTTGAGTTTGATCAACTCTTAGAGTGACGAAGGGATCTCATGAGAATAAGTTAGAGCTTGAATATTGAAGTGTCATGCATATTTTTTTTAAATGATGATGACTGTTCGAGTATGAAACCCATTGATAAAATACTTGTCTATTTATGAGAAATTATGATATATGATTCTATATGTCTATATGATGTTTTGTATGTCACGCATGTGGTTATCGTGTTTAAATCCATATATTGGTGTCTCACCCTTGCATATATATCAGGTTTCTTCTGGTTTCGTTGTTGTACCTCGGTACTCTAGTACAGATGGTGCAGAGGAGTTTTTCCTAAGTCACTCAGCGACTTAGATCTAGAGGTTTGAGGAAGTATTTGATCGTGAAATGACCATGGGGGTCCTTTCAATAAATGTCTTGTAGAAAAGACCAACTTAGGAGTCTTGGTTGGGTTATATATTTGAAAGGTCGGTAAATGTGGTATTAGACATTAGTCTTTGGCTTAATTTTCTCTCTTGGAAAATTGAAACTTTTGAGAGAAGTTGTATGTTGTGGCGACTTATTATGAATATGATCTTACTGTTTAAATGTAGGCATCTTAAAAATTTATAGCCTACTTTGGAGGTCAAGGCCGAAACCCTAAGGTAATAGCTTAAAGGAATATTTGTTCAATCCTTGTTAAATGATCATTGTTATTGAATCCCTAATGCTTAAGGATCATTACTCCATGAGTTTGAGAAATTTTGAAATTCCTGACCCTTTTGTTATTCTATGACCGAACCTAGACCTTAGGTAGATTAGATGTTTTTGGTTGTTTTTAACTTGTGTTATGTGTTAAACCTTTAGACTTCCGTCATGAAGCGAGTTGAGGAAGATCGTTGTACGCAATAAGAAACGAGGAACTTTTCTGCTTTGGAATCAAGTAAAGGGAGCTTACCTGAGGGATTTTTCCCGATAACTATATGTTGTTAGTATGTGATCTGTGAAGTTTGTTTTGAGTCTTGATGTGGTTGTTCGAGTTTACTTGAGGTGGTTAAATTATCTGTTTAAATATCTGAGCTGATGATTTATTTGTAGACATGTGTTATAGTTCTGATATATGTCATAAACTGTATTATCTGTTATGAAGTTGATGTGAAATTGTACTATTGTTGATTGTTGTCCGAAAAGCCTGACAGTGGTCTGTGCTCAATCAATTATTGAGATAAAAGCCTTATGAGGAATATTGACAATGATAATGTTTAGTTGATGATTTCCTTTTGAGAAAGTAATGAATAATTACAAGGATAAAATTATAAAAATATTTCAGTACGTCATCTTTTCAAAAAAAAAGTGTAGATGAAAAGTTATTTTAAGAAATTTAGGTGTCAATTTCTTTTGATGAAAGAAGAAGAATAAGGATGGAATTGAGAAAGAAATACCTTTTAGTATGTTATCATTTTCAAGAATGAGGTGGAAAATTATTTTAAGAACTAAGCGTTAAAATATTTTAAAGTTAGAGGAAAATCATTTGACTTATAAATCATTCTAGTATAAATGAAAGCCATCTGGAAATATGTTTTTGAAGAAAAACCTGGAGGAAATGATTTGTATTATTTTGGTTAGAAATGGATTCAAAAGGATTTTTCAAAGTTCTAACGTTGTTCAGAAAAAGAAAGAATTTCGAAAGAAAATGGATTTGAAACAAAAGAATGGATTTCTCTATAAATTAGCATTTATAAATGAATTTCAATGAAAAAGGATTTTCTGTGAAATACTTTTATTCAACAAAGGTATTCCGGCAAGCTTGGATAAGTTGCGGAGGTTTTGTTTTGTATTTGTGATTCACTGAACAAAAAAGAATAAACACGTTGAAATGTGAATCTAGTATACGAGACGTCGGATACTAGTGTTCTGTAATATACACGTAGATCTTGGATCCGTGTCACGTTGTTGTGGACTTCGTGTCTTAATCACGTTGTTGTGGACTTCGTGTCCTAATCACATTGTTGTGGACTTTGTGTCCTAATCACGTTGTGGATAACGTTGTTAAAGGTGACTGTTGTTTTCTATGACCACAAGCCTAAGACTGGTGCATCGGTCTAAGGTGTTGTGATTGAGCACTCGGACTGCGTGTCTCGTGTTGATGTTGATGATTTGAAAACGTTAAAATTTATGGAAAGTCGTTAGCTTTTGAGCTTCGACAACGAAAGAGAATGAACACAAAGAAAACGTTGAGAACAATTGTTTACATGCATTTTAGGAAGACGTGCCTCACGTTGATAGGAGTGATGCCTTGATGATCAGGTATTCACAATACGATGTATCACTACATCCTTGGATGGGACAGTGTGTTATTAAATCCATGAGCATGGAATACTGCATCCTGGGACGGGACAGTATGCTATGGATGTTTAGTCACTTAACGTGATGCCAAAGTGGTGGCAATTTGAGTTTGATCAACTCTTAGAGTGACGAAGGGATCTCATGAGATTAAGTTAGAGCCTGAATATTGAAGTGTCATGCATATTTTTTTTAAATGATGATGACTGTTCGAGTATGAAACCCATTGATAAAATACTTGTCTATTTCTGAGAAATTATGATATATGATTCTATATGTCTGTATGATGTTTTGTATGTCACACATGTGGGTATCGTGTTTAAATCTATATTTCGGTGTCTCACTCTTACATATATATCAGGTTTCTTCTGGTTTCGCTGTTGTACCTCGGTACTCTAGTACAGATGGTGCAGAGGAGTTTTTCCTAAGTCACTCAGCGACTTAGATCTAGAGGTTTGAGGAAGTATTTGATCGTGGAATGACCACATGGGGTCCTTTCAATAAATGTCTTGTAGAAAAGACCAGCTTAGGAGTCTTGGTTGGGTTATATATTTGAATGGTCGGTAAATGTGGTATTATACATTAGTCTTTGGCTTAATTTTCTCTTTTTGAAAATTGAAACTTTTGAGAGAAGTTGTATGTTGTGGCGAATTGTTATGAATATGATTTTACTGTTTAAATGTGGGCATCTTGGTTTTTCTTTTCCAGAGTTATCCGCAGAAGAAAATTTTTATGCCCCAGTTTTCTAACTTGAAAGAAAACAATTTTTTTTCCGAAAACAACCAGCAAATTACTTGTTAGTTTATTTCCACACGTGTTTTCAAAGTAATGCCGGGGGGGGGGGGGGGGGGGTGTTACAGTGATAGCCTCAACCTTGCATATTTTTCACTCATTTTAAGCTCCATCTTCACATAAACTCTAAAATAACTTGACTTGAGCATTTGATCATTAATTCCTACACAAACACACCACAACACCGCCTCATCTATTTCAAAAGTAAAACTAACAAATTACTAAACAAAAATGCCAAATCTACCATGAAAATGCATGTAAAATCATGAAGAAATGAGGTGATATCACACTCATCACTATGATGCATTCATTGAATGTATAATTCATTGATATTTTTATTATTTCATGTCATATTGGCTTTTAAGAATTTATGAGGTACTAGTTTGATATGATGTAATTTTTTTATTATTTCTAATGTTGTAAACATAAATAGAAGATGTTTTGAAACTAGATGATGATGATATTTATTTCATACATATTTTATGAATTGTTATTACATGAATGCATCAACAAGTATATAAATGTTTAATATTTTGTTCAATTTAGCTTGCAATCATGATTCTTTGATGTAATATAAATATGGAACGATGTGTAGGCAAAAACCAAATCAACCGATCCAATCCAAACTGCATTTAATCGGATCGGATTGAATCAGATTTTTTTAAGGAAGCAATCCGAACCAAACCGAACCGCACGTACTTTTAATCTTTGGATCAGATGATTTTTTAGTTCAAAACCGATCGAAACCGATCTGCGATCACCCCTGTGTGAAACCCTATGATATCCATTTGGTTTCTTGTAAGGGGGTGAGAAAGAATGGGTCCGCTTTTCTCAATTATAAATACTAGAAAATAAATACTTGAACTAGTCAGACAATTTATTTTGGTACGTACATAAGTAGGGCCATAGACTTTATAAAAAAAGAAAATAAAATACTAACTACTCAATGCAATAATTTAACCGGAAGGGAAGCCCCCTATACTATCATCAACCATTAACTCCCGTGGATATTTATCATAATTTGCATGTCAAAACTTTCGATCAAGAGGCTATAGTTTGCTAGCCATTCCACATAAACGTAGAATCCCTCACAACACAAAAGCACCACACACACACACACACGCGCGCGCGCACACACACACACACACACACACACATATATATATATATATCCTTTACTCTAAGCAAGTTCCACTTCTAAAATAATACCTATATCTCTACTTGATATAGGAGCTTCAAATTCATAGCCTTCCCGTAAATCCCTTCAACCGTATATTCGCATTATTTGTCAAGCCACAATAATAGTTGTGAATTTATATTCCAAAAGAAGGAAATGGGGAAATTAGATAACTAGGCTCGATCTTGTTTACTTGCACTTTGCCTAGTAACATTTAGTATATTGCTTCTAGCTAGGCTAGTACCATTACATGCCTTCTTGTTTATAGTTGGCTTTAAATTTCCTTCTCCAACCTGTCCAAAATTGGGTTGCTACCATAACTTTGGGCTTTGGCATATCTCAATTTATTTAGCCAATGTAAAAGTTGTTGGAGACTTTCTTTAATTCTTTAGGTTCTTTATTCTTTATGCGAAAGCATTTACAGGCATACATCCTAGAGCACAAATACCACATAGCCTAGGATCTATATCATGCCGGATTACTAGGATTCTAAGGTCAGTCATGAATATACTTGGATCTGTCGTGGTTTCTGTTCTTAAGTGTTCTTCAAAGGATGAAATTGATCACCAACCTTCACCAACAAATCTATCATGAGCATGGGGTTGGTCATCTTCTTGTGCGGAATACCTTGGCAATCAACATAGATGAGGATGATAGCAAATTTATGGTTAGCTATGGCTTTATGGTTCTTCCTCAACCTGGACTCCTTATGCCTTAGTCGCTCTTCAGATGGGGAGAAGAGGTGGTATGCATTGTGTCCGGTACATTAGGGACCATAGCCTATATATAGTGTGATGGACAACTAGGGTTCCCATTATTCCAAAATTGGTCATCGGTGACATCCACTCATGTTTCGCCCATATCAGATAATTAATGATAGGTTATGTGTTATGAAGACCAAAATAGCATAAGAGCCTTTAGTTCTTCCTGCTTGGTTCTCTGTATTTAATAGTTGTCTTGGGCAAGTGCAGGAACCAATGGCAGGAAGAGGTAGGAACGATCAGGCTATCACTAATGCATTGGCACTGCTTAACAATGCAATAGGACAGAACCAGAACAACAACAATGGAGGACCAGCTAAGTTTCAGGGTTTGGATAAGTTCCAGAGGAACAACCCGCCCTTGTTCAAGGGAGCTTATGACCCTGAAGGTGCTCTTTTGTGGATACGGGAGATTGAGAAGATCTTCCGGGCTATGCGATGCAACGACATTCAGAAAATCGTCTTTGGAACTTTCATGCTGACAGAGAAAGTTGAGTATTGGTGGGAGAATTGTCGCCAACGTATGGAAGCTGAGGGTACAGTGGTTACTTGGATTGTCTTCACGGACAGATTCTAGGAGAAGTACTTTCTAGCTGACATCCGCGACAAGAAGGAGATGGAGTTCTTGGCTCTAAAGCAAGGGATTATGTCCGTGGGAGAGTATGATACGAAGTTTGAGGAGCTTGCTCGTTAATACACACTGTATCAGTACGTAACTGACGACCACTCCAAGTTGTGGATAAATGACTCTTATATGATTTGATTAATGACCAAACTTAATGATCAATAACAATGATTTGATTATTACTTTGATTCACTAACAACTTGCAAAGCTTGAGTATTCAATGAGAATATTAGAACAAGGAAAGTGTATGCAAAGGATCATGGAACAAGAAAATTCAAGGAAAGGATCATGAAGAATGACATGAAGATGGAGCATCATGTACAAGGAACTTAAAGAAGATCATTAGGAATATGTGTAAAGAAAGTACTTAGATTAACTCTTAGTTAAGCTCTCTAAAATAAGTGAAAATGATTTTCAAAAGTCAACATGTTTTCAAAATGAACTTAGAATGAAAAAAGGTTAAATTGATGAATCTGTACATCTATGTGTACATCGATGTGCTTTCAATTAATTAACTAACTTTTAATGAAAACCTGAGTGTACATCTATGTATAAGTGTTATACATCTATGTATATATCGATTGATTCTGGACTTCCATGATCAGAAAACATTTTTGCAACTATACATCGATTAATACATCTATGTATAAGCCAAAACAGAACCAATGAGTTTTTGAGATAGCAACATAATCGATTGGATAATCGATGTATGTGGTTCTGGGTTTCATTACAAATGATTTTCAAGAACAACATCGATGTACTAATGTGTGTATCACTCAAGATCAAGAAATTCCAAGAACATAATCGATTGATCAATCGATGTACACATGTTATAAAAGAGAAATTTTGTTTAATACATCTGTGTACTAATCGATTGACTGATAACAGAAATTTTTGTTTTAATCTCAACTGACTAGTAAAGTGTGTCCAACGGATCTATTTTGAAATACAACTATATAAGGACATTAGCAACACTTTTTCATAACTTTGTACTGAATATACGAGATCAATCATTGAAATTTGAGAGAGCTTATCATAGAGAAAAACTGAGTATTTTTATGTAGTTCTTCAACTTGTAAAATCTGATTTTCTAGAATCTGATTCAAATCTTTTCAATTGTAAGAATTGTGATTAGAGAGAAGGTTCTCTTGCTGGTTGATTCAAGAGTAGAAGGGACTCTTGGTGCTGTGCAAGAGTAGAAGGAACTCTTGTGGGTTTGCAAGATTGCTTTGGGAAAAGCTATCATTTGGGTAAAAGGAACATAAGAGTGAAGCTTGTGTAAAGAATCTTGTAAATTGATTTTGATTAGTGGAGGAAACTCACAGGGATGTGGGAACTGGATGTAGGCTATCAGAGGAGGTAGCTGAACCAGGATAAAACTTGGTTTGCATTTTCTCTTTCCCGAAACTCCGTATTTGCTTTTTTGTTAAATGCATGAATTAGCAAATATGTTAGGGATGCATGTACGATTTAATGTGTTTCTGATCTTGTTCATATATGAAATTAATAGTCTTGATAATCTTTCTTTTATAAGTTCCAAGTTTGTTAAAAATTATATCTTGCAAAAATATATTTTGGTTTGTTGGTTGACAAAATCTTTTTCAAAGTTAAGAAAAACAATCAGTTTTTACAAAGAGGGGAAAAGTTTCAAAAAGGTAACATAGTCAATTCAAACCCCCCTCCTTCTTGAGTAGTGAGAAGCCACAACCAACAATTGACGTCAGTGCTTTCACTCTTGTGTAAAGCTTAACAGCTTAAGAGGATGGCTTCAAATGACATCTTGGGAGAAGGGGTTTCCTTGGCAAGACCCCCTGCATTCAATGGCACTGTCTATATGTATTGGAAAGAAAGGATGTTGATATTCCTTGAGCCTAGTGGCATTGATGTATTAGATGCTGCTGAGAATGGTCCATACATCCCTCACACTCTTGATACAAATGGCACTAAGAAAGAAAAGCTTAGAAGTGAATGGGATGATGAGGACAAAAAGAGAGTAGGTTATAATGCTAAAGATAAGAAAATTATAACTGCTGCCTTGAGCTATGATGAATTTTTCAGGGTTCAAATTGTAAGACAGCCAAGCAAATGTGGGATACGCTGCAAATTACTCATGAAGGAACAAGCGATCTAAAGAAAGAAAAATGAACTCACTCATGCACGAGTATGAACTCTGTCACATGATGAATAGTGAAGATATCAATGATATGCAAAGGAGGTTCACTCACATAGTGAATCAGCTGAATGGACTTGGAAATAGCATTTCAGATGAACAAGGTTATGAGATATTTAACAAGAGAATGCCAACCAAAGATTACTGCTATAGCTGAATCAAAGCACTTAGCAACCATAAACATTGCTACACTATTTGGAAAGCTCAAAGAACACAAGATGGAATTACATAGATTGAATGATCATGAAGAGAAGGACAAAAATAAAAGAGGCTTATCACTTAAAGCACATGTCTCTAAAGAAAGCTTTGACAGTGATGGAGATGAAAAAGTTGAAGAGGATGAAGATTCTGAAGAGGATATGAGACTGCTGGTCAGAAAATTCAAAAGATTCTTCAACAAGAAGAAATCCTTCAACAAAAAGCCTTCAATTTTCTTTTCCAAGAAGAACACTTCAAAAGCGGAAAGTTCAACATCAAATGTGAAGTGCTATGAATGTGGCAAACTGAACATTACAAGAATGAGTGTCCTAAACTTCAAAAGAAGATGATGTAAATGAAATTTCCCCTACCTATGATGAATTACAATATACTTTTGATGAATTGCATAATGAATATCTGAAAATTGCTAAGCAATTAATGTCATCTAGGAAAGTCTTTGCTAAACAATGTAGTGATTATGCATCTCTTCAAATTAAGACTAAAGAATTAGAAGCTATAAATAGTAGGCTAAGTGCATCTAGCTCTATATGTTCTAATTGCAATATTCTGGAAAAAGAAGTGGATAAACTGAAAACCACTTTGTCTAAATTCACAATGGGTAGAGATAATCTAAATGCCATATTATGACAGCAAAAAGGAGTGTATGATAAAGTTGGAATTGGTTATAAACAAGCAATGCATGAAAAAGCTTTTAAGAAACTCTTTGTTGCACCTAAATCCTCTACTAGTCCTTTTGTAAAATGTTTCTATTGTGCAAGAAAAGGACATACAACTTCTACATGCTACTTTAGAAATCCTTCAAGATAAGTGTTAAACAAATTTGGGTTCCCAAGGGAACATATGTTGACTAACACCAAAGGACCCAACAAAATTTGGGTACCTAAAGCAAATGCTTAAAATCTGTTTTGTAGGTGTGTTTGAGAGCCAAAAGTTCAAATTGATATATTGATATGATTGGAGATATCATAAAGTTCTCATCCTTCACTCTCAAACAAGGTGGAAGTGTCACCTATGGTGAAAACAACAAAGGAAGGATCTTAGGAGTTGGAATAATTGGAAGAAGCACAACTACCAAGATAGAAGGTGTAATGTAACACCCCGTTTTTACTGTTTTCAATATCGGTAAGATATATATAATTGTTTATATTTTTATATAGGATCTAGAAAATGATTTTGGATAAAACAAAATCATTATTATGCTCTACCTTATGGTAGAAGGTCACGGTAAAAATTTAGGTTTAAAATTTAGACGAAACCCGGTCTGCGTTTTCACTGACAGTAAAATTTTACTGATCAGAAAACCTAATTTTGACCCGAGAACGAAACAGTTTAGATTCTTATTTTTTTTTCCAACGATAGTGGTTATTTTGAAAATTTTCAAAATAAATAAGTTATTATACGTTAGTCGGGCAAATACTCGACAATCGGGGATCGACGGAATCGAGAACGGATGTGCAGAGACAAAACCCGACGCTGGATGGATGAAGGCAATGAGTCATCCATGATGACTCGTGGTGGTGAGTCATAGGGTGAGTCACCTAGCATTCAATGCATGTAATGATGGCTTATATGCGAAAAGCCCAAAATACCCTTAATCGTTCCTTGTAATTCCAAGTTTGCCATGACAACATTTTACCCTTTTCTCCCTAGAAGCTCACGGCCACACCCTTCTTAACCCACACTTGGTCATTCATTTCACTTCATTTTTTCATGATTGCTCTCAAAACTAGAAAAAAACTCTAAGTTCTTCATCTTGAATTTTCAAAGGAAGTCTTAGATCTTGATCATTTCTTGAGATTCCAAAGGTATAACCTTATGATCCATGATCATACCTTCACTTCTCTTCACAAAATTTCTTCCAATCTCAAAGTTTTGTTCAAGTTCAAATTCCTAGATCTAGATTTTCAAATAATTCCAGAAAATCATAGAAAAATCATTTTAATGTGAGATCAATTTCTATGATCTTCATATGACTTCTATATTCATCATCCAAGAGCTTGAAAAATTTAGAGATCCCTAGCTATTTCTTTCTAGCTTGGCCGAACCTATGCTTAAATGGGTTTGGTAGTTTTTCTTCATTTTTAACTTGTTTCTTGTTGATGGTTCATGGCTAGGTTTTCAGTACAAAACCGTGAGGCCCTAGGTGAACATCATCCCCTTCTTGCTTGAGTTACAAGTGATCAACAAAGGTATGGGGGAGATTACCATCATCCTACCTTAGGGTAGATATGTTGGTGGTTTATTTAGTGTATATGGTCTTGTAAATCATAAGTGTATAAGTTGTGTAAATTATTGATTTAATTTGTTTGGATAATTTTTATAGGGATTGAATGAATAAATAAGAGTATAGAAATTGGTTTGGGTTGATTTAAATGTGTATATTGAAATATATGAATTTATGAGTCCATAGGGACTAATATGCAATTTCTGAGAATTTCAGTGGCTGTACTGAAATTCATATTCTTGTGTGTTAAGATTGTAGTCCTTAATGAGTTAAAACCATAGAAATTGGTTTGGTGTTAATTGGATTAATACATAAAAAGATATAAGTTTTTTTGTAAACAAGGACCTTTTTGCAAATATTATAAAATATGTGGGCAGAAATGTAATTTCTGAAAATTTGATGGTAACTGAGAAATATTTCTAAAGAAGTTGGTTTGGTGTGATTTGAAATTATAAATAAAAAGTTATAAGGTTTTAAGTGAATAAGGACCTTTTTGCAATTAATGAAAGTTTAGGGACTAAACTGCAATTTTTGAAAATAAATGTAGTTGGACAGTTAGAGACTGTTTTTTATATCTATCTAACTGTTCTAAAACTCCAAAATGAGTTTTGGACTATTAGAACATCTCCAATGCATCACTTTTAAGCAACCCACTTTGGGTTCCTTATCTCATCATTAAGGAGGCTCCACTATGCCATATCACTTTTAAGCAGCTCACTCACTTTTTACTCCAATGCTACATTTCTTAAGCAACTTTTAAGCAACCCACATTTTTTATATTTTCTTTATTTATACTTAATTTTGTTTTAAATTAAAATATTAGTCAATTTAATTTAGTTAATACTTAAAATATTTGTTTTAACTTCACAAGTTCACTCTGTTGTTTCAACTTTCACATTTTCCAGAACCTTCTCCTTTTTCAAATTTCCAACCAAACTGACAATTACAACAACTCACATTCCCCCCACCCCAACGGCAAATCCCATGGTCTCTTCCCCCCCTTCCCTCAAGCTCTCAACACTAATGTCGAGCCGGCGGAGGTGAGGCCAGTCGAGCTGGCGAAGGCGCCCCTAGTCGAGCGGTGTGAGTCAAGGTGAGGCTGGTCAAGCGGTGTGAGCCGGCAAAGGTGCAGCCAGGCAAGCGGTGGGAACCGACGGAGGAGCGGCCAGGCGAGATCTCTTCCATCTCAGTGTCATCTCCCTCTCCGATCTCCGATCTCCCTTTCTCCGGCCAGCAGCAACCCAGATCTCCTCCATCTCAGTCTCATCTCCCTCTCTGGTCTCCGGTCTCCCTTTCTCTGACCAGTAACAACCCATCTTGCATGTAATGGATCTGTGATTTTTCTCTATTGGATATGTTTTTGTTTTTATTTAAACTTTTTTTTTGAAAAATATTAGATCTGCCTATCTTTAATTGTCTCCCTTTCTTCATCTTTGCTTCTGGTGTATGCAGTTTTTTCCCTCTTTTTCCTTGGCTCATGATATTTTCTGGTTGAGAAATATGCAAGAAAATAATTTTTGAGTGTTAAGCAACCGTTCCTTATATAAGGAACGGTGCTTAACTTTAAACAACTCCAAATTTAAGCAACTGCCAGGTAGGATTACTCCAATGCAAAAACTTGATAAGCAATAGTTGCTTATTCATAAGGACAAAATAGCTAACGAGCATTGGAGATGCTCTTAGAGTTTAAAATCGTTGAAAAATGATTTACGTGATTTACAAACTTAATGATGTTCGGTCAATTTTTAGGAATTTCGTATAAATGGAAAGAAAGGTGTAAAATCAGTATTTCAACATTTTCATATGAGTATTATAACCTAGGAGAGTAACATATTTAAGGTGAATAACCATATTTTCAAAAGTATGACTTTTGGGCCTAAATTCAGTAAAAAGAGGCGAAACCGTCGTTAAGTGTTTTTAAGGATTTTCGAAAAATTGTTTTGAGAAACTGATACCTATGTATCTTTGATGGAAATTATTCTTGAAAATTGATTTGATTTTATCTAAAGGTTTTGGTTTTAAGCCAAAAGGATTTTAGTCTTGAACGATGAGATTTTACGGTAAAATGCAAAAACCTAAGTCAAGAACGATTTTGTGAAAATACGAACGTATTAATTTATGACGTGGGATGGAACACAACCTTATGTCATAAAGTATGGATAACTCAGTATCCATATTCCATAAAAGTTAATGGACTCAGAATGATATGTTTTCTTGGAACCAAAGAAAAAGGCTCAATTAGAAAAGTACAGAGAAATAAATAATTGGACTTGTGTTCCAATATCATAATGAGTTAGGACTTTTAAACAAGTGTTTTAAGATATCTTTACACAAAGATGAAAGGTTACTTGAGAACTTTAGCTTGATGATAAAGTACCGGTGATTCGGACTTAAGAACATCTAGCATCTATTATAGTACGTTGAAAGTATTCCGATGGGATTTGTAACACCCTGTTTTTCCGTTAAGTGCTTTTGTTTACTTGTTTGGTTGGTTAAGCCTTAAGACTTAGCTTAAGGGCTAAATGAGACTTCTAGGCTTTAAATCCCTTCTCTTAGGATTGTGTCTTGTGACTTTCTGGGTCAGAAGCACGACCGTGCTTGTTAAGTAGCATGACCGTGCTCGTTGTGAGTGAGCGTCTCGCTGACGCTGAGTTGAGCATGCCCGTGCTCAACAGTGAGCACGCCCATGCTTAATGGCAGGACGTACTTCACAAGTGCTAAGTTAAGCACGACCTTGCTTACCGGGAGCACGACCGTGCTCAAGTCTGTGCCTTTAAATATGGAACAGCAACCGAGGGTTACGTCAGAACCCTACTTTGGCATTAGCAGCTTCTCCAGTGCGGCTACAACCCCTTCGTTCCCTATTTTCTCTAAACTCCTTTCGTTATTGGAGCAGTGGAGACCTTTGAGAGCGTCTAGTTCGTTAGTGCCATTATTCGAAAGGTAACGATTCTTTCCCTCTTTGGTTTCCTTTTCTTAGTTTGATATGGGAACTGATAGTTTGTCCTTGTTGTTTGGCCAAGGCTTGGAAGCTGTTCGAGCCGGTTGAGGGAACGAGTCCAGTTTGTCGTTGGTTGTTACAGTTGAATCTCCAATCCAGGTATGGGAGAAGAATAGTGTATACACTAGGCTAGGGGCGTAAGATGAGGGGTTCCCATAGCCCCGTTTATTGTTGTTATAACTGTTATTAATGCTATGTCATGTTTGATTAGGAATATACCTTAACTGTTGTCAATGCCATGATCTGCCTGATTGTATGAGTTATTGTTATGTTGTTAGTTGGCTAATTGGTATGCCTCTTTGTTATAGTGTTATGACGTTGAATGTTAAATAGTGTATGTTGATGAATAATGTTGTTGAATGCCATTGGTTTATTTATGATGATGTTATGAGATTGCTACTGGTTGTTGTTATCGATGATGTTGATTGGCTGACGTTGTTAATACGTTGAATATGTTAATAAGACCCTAAACAGATTTAATTAGGACTCTTAGTTAACATAAGAATTAATGGGTTAATCGCCTAAAGTTTCATAAGACATGAACTGTTAGTGAGAGGTGAGGATTGATGCCATTTGGATTAGTTAAAGGACCCTAGGATCTGATTTGAGAGTATTAGGGAGTTTGACTCCAAGGACAACAAGTTTGAATCTGCCTAGAACAGTACGGCTGGCCCAGGAGCAGGGCCGTGCTAAACAAGGAGCACGCCCGTGCTCCCAGTTGCATTCTGGGAGGCAGGCCGTGCATTGAGCACGGTCGTGTAGGACAGTGAGCACGACCGTGCTTCACTTAAGTGACAGCACAACCGTGCTGGGGTGAGCACTCCCGTGCTCCCCCTACTAGTCAGAATCGTGAATTAAAGGTTGATAAGGGGTATTCCACCCCAAATGTCCCCAATAACGTGATAAGACACCAATCGAATAATGATGAGTTAGATAACTTAATTAAAGAATAATTAAGACGAATCAAGATAATATGCTGGTTAAGTTGGTGCCCATTGGGTTACCGCACGTTGATACACTTTGGTGCTTTTTGGCCAAAGTGCCCTCGACTCTTTTTGGTCGAGGCGTTGATGAGTTGAACCTTGGTGCTTTTTGGCCAAGACGTTGATGTTGATGATGGTGATAAGTCTTGGGTGCTTATTGGCACAAGAAAAGGAGGTGGTTGCCTTGTGTGTTGTTTGCTCATGCATTCATACGTTGAAGTTGATTAGTGGGGGATGTTCAACATAGGGGAGGTCATCCAAGTTATGATGATCTGGCCTAAGTCTCGGGTGGTTCACCCAAGGTTTGGTGAACTGTGCGCCCCAGAGGTGGCGTATCCAGTTATGATACATCGGCTATCCAAGGGGTTCACCCATGGTTTGGTGAACTGCCGGCATTGGCACTTTTATGACCAATGTGGATATGTAACTCCGAAGTTGACTTCCTGAGTTAGTTAGATCCACATGCATAACGGAGTAGCAGAGTAGTGTTGCCCCGCATAGCATCTATTGACTGTTGACTTGTAATATGTAAACGATGATGTATGATGTTTGTTGCTATGCCTGATATGATGTATGTTCATCTTATTCCCTATTCCCATGCCGTTGTGTTTACCTGATTTCTTACTCCTTATTTTCCTGTTTCTGTTGTTGCATGTATCTCTTTATACAGAGGACGGCGAGCAGCTTGTTGAGGAGTGACTCCGAGGAGCCACAACTTAGTTAGGTTCCTAATTTCATAGTTAGTTTTAGTTTTCAGTTTGTTTCCGTGATGTATCCGGATTTCGGTTATATTAGCTTTGTATGTGACATCGGGGTTGGGTTCTCCTTATCTGTTCTGTTTATGTTTATCTTTTTAAAACTATGTTTCTTTCCGCGTTAATTGTTACAATGTAGTACCTTTTATCCAAGTTTTATTTTAATCAAATAAATGCATGTTTTTATATTTCCTGTTTTAAGTAAATGTTTTATATTAACGTGCGGGGTAGAAAGGTGTCACAGGATCAGGATGTTCGGTGGATGGACGAGAAGAAGAAAATATTTCCGGCAAAGTTTACCGAAACACATAGTGAAACTATGTTCTGTAAGGCCGTTGTGCCTAGGAGATTGAGCTAACACTTTAATGTAGGTGTGAATTCCTTAATGACAATCTATTGATGCTCTGGGATGTCGGGGTATGAAATACTCATATAGGCTCAGTTGGTTGCTCTTCTGTGGCATGGTGATCTTACAATACACCGACATACTCTACTAGCCACTATGTATTTTCTGGTAGTGTAGGATGTTCCCGAAAAAGCCTATATGCACCATGATGACTGTTGATGCATTTTATTACCCAAGGCTGGTGGACTCCAGAACTATCCTCTGAACCACTGTAACACCCCGGTTTTTACTGTTCTTCAACAACAGTAAATATATATGTTTATCTTATTTAATTTGGATTGATTAATTACCTTGATAATTATTTTAAATTATTTTCACGTGCTTTAGTTTGAGTAATTTTAATTACTCATTTAAAACCATTTTAATAAGTGCGTCAGCACTGCCTTATTTCAGTATAAGTATTTTTACTAGACAATAATATCGTGTTATCGTCCCTATTAGTATATGTTTAGAAAAATATTTTAAATGACATGATTGAAAGAAAATTATTTTTATATTTTACTCAATTTAATTTTATATTTGAAAATAAATTGGTTTGACATTAATCGGAGATTAAATATTGGACCGTGGATTTTCATAGTTGATCAATTCAACTATCAATCTCCACTTTATTTCAAATTTTGAAAATATATATTTGTCGGCCTTTATTTTTAGATTCAAAAACCAAAAACGTATTTAATTTTAGACTCGATATATATCACTCATTTTTGTACCTATCACTAATTACTAAGTTAAAAATAGAGTTCTCTTTCCTATTTCTATCAGATTCACGCTACCCTTCCCCAACAGGTTTTCTTTCTTTTTTTTCTTTCCTGACACTTTCTCCTTCTTCTTCTGTATTCTTCTCCTTCTTCATTAAGGTAACCTCTCTCACAAAATTCCATCCCTCTCCTCCATTCCGATCACGACCACCAGCCACCGGAGCCGCACGCCGCCTCCCTGCACCACCATCGGTCGCTCGCCAGCGTGAGAAGGAGAAAACACGCGACTGTTTCGCATCGTCCCGATTGAACCGGAGCTCGTCACCGCCACCCACCGTCGTTCCTAGCCACGGTAAGTCCGACCCGCCGCCTTTCATGGTGGTTTCGAACCCAACTCATTGGTTAAGCTTCCTTCTTACTCTTTTATGCTCTCTTTCATCTCTGTCGTCCCTGTTCACTGTAGCGCCGCCGCTGTCAGCCGTGCCACCTCCGTCCGCCGCCGTGAGGAGCATCACAACACCACCACAACTTCTTTCTCTTCACCTTGGGTAAGAGTGTTATCCCTAATCTCTTCTATTTTGAAAATCCCTAATTTTATTTTGAAAACCCTTACCCCTCATTGTGGCTGAAACTGTATAGAAGAAAGGGTTTGGTGTTTTTGAACCTTTTATGAATTCTAACACTTAATTTAAGCTCGCTAGGACCTATATGATCAAGCTCTTAGAGCTTAAGTACACCAAAAATCTCTAGCCTATCTTATGAGTTTTGACCGAAAAACATGGAGAAGAGGAGTTGATGATTTTATTAGATTGTTAAGATCAAATAATTATTTGGAGTTCTATAGTACCTAAATAGCTCAAAAATCAATAAGTTAGAATTAAAACAAAGTTTCTAAATCATTTATGTATACAAGGGCCGAACCCTTAGTAAAGGAGGAAGTGGATGACTTGGTTCATTTTTAGAATGATGGCAATTTAAATTGTCTCTATGCTAAATCCAAGAGGTTGAACAATTTGAAAATCTCTAGCCTAGTAATCAAGAGGGGGTCGAAACGTATTGTATGAGAGTTGAGATTTTTGAGTGTTGCGTTGACTTGTTTTATGTGTTGATTGTTTGAAGAAACAAATCCTTCGTCTATGGAGATTTGTGGGTAATCGGAAGGAGATTTCAACAGATCAAGTGAAACAAGGGAATTTCTACTCTTCAACAGGTAAAGGGAGTAAGCCTGAGGAGTTCATAGTAGTTATATACTTAATGTTATGAACTGCATGTGATGAATTATAATATGTTGATATTATGTTGATTGACTGTGGAAACACACACACACACACACACATATATATATATATATATATATATAGTATAGTATAGTATATGATGCTGAGATATTTAAACTGTATATCTGATGAATATATATATATATATATATATATATATATATATATATATATATATATATATATATATATATATATATGTTGTCTGTGTTGTTGAATTATTGAGACTGGCGGGAACAGGAAGTTAGTCATGACTTTTGAACTAAAAACTTTACTTTACTAAAAACGCATGAACACAAAAAAACTGAAAAGTGATTTTTTTTGGCTTTCTTCGGAAAGTGGAAAAGAGATGAAAACAGAAAGGACCTAGTTTTACCGTGCCGAGATTCGGGCCGGATCTGGATTGCCGAAAAATGGGGCTAGATTCGGATTGCCGAGAAGCCGGGCTAGAGTTCCTTTTTTTTTAAAAAGAGAAAAAGGGAAAGGACCTAGATTGCCGAGCTATAAACCCGGGCTGGATTCGGATGGCCGAGGCGTCAGGCTAGATTCGGAGTGCCGGTAAAGCCAGGCTAGTGCTCCTACTACGAAGAACCTAGATTTCCGAGACGTCGGACTAGTGTTCGTTTGGGAAAGAGATTTAAAAGTCTTTGATAATATCTTTAAAACTCTAAGTTGATATTAAAAGATAAAATGTTATTTGAAATATGTTTCTGGCAGACGTGCCGTCGAGCTATTGTTTCACACTGGGTGAACTGACAAATTTGATAGTTACGGACCAAAGGCATGTTCTTGGGCTTTTGGGTCTTTAGGGACATTCGGGCTCGAACTCCACGTAATGCTTGGGGCTTTGCAACCTCTTGTCGTGGAAATCGATTACCCTGCACGGATGTACTCAATAGGGAACTATCCAAATATTATTTAGGTGAGATGCGATACCCTAGACCAATTGGGGATCGGACCCAAGAGAGGCCGACCCAACGCGAAACAATTGTGTTATAGGCATTATCGTGATCCTATCATGCTCGAAGAAGGGAAGTTAGGATCTCCGGAGATCGTGTTAGAAAGTGGATGTTGAAGTGTTAACAGAAAACTTACGAATAAAGTCTTAAATCTGAACAATCTTATGATATGAATATTTTTATTGTTATATGAGTTGTTACTTTGGTATTTTAATGCTGTTAATGATGTTAACTATATGACTGCTATGCTAAAACTCATATATTGGTAACTCACCTTTGCATTATTTCTGTTTGGTTTCTTTTGTGGTATCTTGTTGCGTGTACAGATGGTATAAAGGGGTTCTCTGCCCCACTCAGAGGGATTGATCCCGACTTTTGAAGAAAGTTGATTTACTGGAATAACCATGAGGTCTTTTTCCAGTAAGAGTCTCATAGTACAACCAGCTTAGGTTATTAAGTAAATATTATTTGGAGAAGGTCATAGTTATATGTATTATGACTCTGAGAGTCTTTATTGGATTACTGTTATGCGTAGGATGTTTATGGCTCAGAGAGCCTTTTTCTTTTGGGATGAAAATATAAATATTTTAGCAGGTGTTTTTATTTTGGGGATGTTGGAATTACAGAGGAGACTCTGTCGAAATTTTTGTAAAAATTCTAGATCTTTATTTTAAGTATATTTCTAAAATTGTGAAGTGATCAACTTAAGATTTTTCTTTGGGTCGTGTGCTTTTGCGAAAAATCAATATATGTGATTTTACTCTTGTAACGCGTGTATCTCTTTTTCGAAATATTCAGAAAGAAAATTTTTACACCTGAGGTTTTCTAACTTAAAGTAAATAATTTTTCCGAAAGCAAACCAGCATTTCTTTTATTTATTATCCATGTTTTAAGAAATTGAGTTAGTCATGTAATGCCAAGGGGGATGTTACAACCACTCTCTCTGATTATTTGTTAAAACCATGGTATAGGGAATCAGAGGTCATTCCTCGAGTCTTAGAATGTCTCCTATCTAGGAAAAACGGTGCCTTGTGATTATGTTGTTGTGAAACATTATTATTTCTGATATGATTGATGACATAACTGTATGCTGATAGCTGTACGTACCTGTGTGTCGTACCACTGCATGTCTGTATTATGTGTAAGATGAACGGGAATCTCACCTCATTTCTGTATTTTCTGGTTTGCTGTTCTATTTTACGTCGGGCGAAGATAATGACAGCACTGTTTCTCCATCACACCCAGCTGGAGTTTGAGATGACTTGGATGCATGGACACATGGTCAATGGTTTTGTGTAGTGGATGTGAAGAGTATACTCACGGCGTGATGAGATATCATCCAAGACTATTATAGTAATATGAGGATGATATTCAGTCATTGTTTTGTTATGGTCAGCATGATGAGTCTTGTGTCTATGTTATATTTTGTGGAGCTATGTATCTAAAGCTGTTACTGTTATTATAACATATTTCCAGTAAGTTGTTGTTTTACAGGCGTTGGTATTTCTGCCATTTTCTGAATTTGTATATTTATGACTGATAGTACTTGGAACATGGTTTGTAAAATACTTATAAAGGAAGTTGATGATGTATGTTAAAGAATATGTATGGTATCATTTGCGAAATAGAAAAGCAAAAAGTAAACCCGTATTTTTGGTAAAACATTTATTTTCCGCTTTACTCGGTCTTATAAAATAGAAATGTCACAGACAATGTAGCGCCCGAGAAGGGTGTTACATGTACTATATGTGGAAGGGCTCAAGCACAATATACTAAGCATTAGCCAACTATGTGATAAAGGTTACAAGGTATTCTTTAACTCTAATAGTTGTATAATTTAGAACATGCATGATAGTAATGTAAAGCTGATAGGTAATCGATTGAATAACATATACATGATAGATTTGGAAAATATTTTTTTCTAATGATGTATGTTGTTTAATATCTAAAGAAGAGGAGAATTGAGTCAATTGACTATGGCATAGAAGAATATGACATTCATGTGGATCATCTTAACAAACTCATTTATAAGGAATTGGTAATTCGACTTCCTAAAACCAAATTCTCAAAAGATAGTTTATGTGATGCATGCCAAAAGGGCAAGCAAACTAAGGTATCTTTTAAGGCTAAGAACATAGTTTCAACTGAAAGACCTTTACAACTACTGCACATGGACTTATTTGGACCCTCTAGGACCAAAAGTTTTGGAGGAAACTTCTATGCATTAGTTATAGTTGATGATTACTCTAGGTTTACATAGACCTTCTTCTTAGCACATAAGAATGAAGCTTTTACAGCCTTTAAGAAAATGGCTAAGTTAGTTCAAAATGAAAAAGACATAAAATAACCTCTATAAGGAGTGATCATGGTGGAGAATTCCAAAATGAAGAGTTTGATAGTTTTTGTGAAGAGTTGGGAATTCAACATAATTTCTTTGCTCCAAGAACTCCACAACAAAATGGAGTTGTGGAAAGAAAAAATAGATCTTTAGAAGAAATATCAAGAACTATGTTGAATGACTCAAACATGCCAAAATATTTTTGGGTAGATGCTATAAACACAGCTTGCTATGTAATGAATAGAGTTTTGATAAGACCAATTTTGAAAAAAAAAAAAACTCCATATGAACTCTATAAAGGTAGAAAACCAAATGTTTCAAATTTCCATGTCTTTGGTTGTAAATGCTTTGTACTAAACAATGGTAAGGACAATCTAGGAAAGTTTGATCCTAAAGCTGATGAAAGTATCTTCCTAGGCTACTCATCAACTAGTAAAGCTTTTAGAATCTTCAATAAAATAACATAAACAATTGAAGAATCTGTACATGTTACATTTGATGAAACTAACCCCAAAAGGTTAGGAAAGGAGTTTGTTGATGATGTTGCAGAAACCTTAGAAGAGACTCAACTTGAAGAAAAGCAAGACAATGCAAAAGTGGATGAAGTTGTAGAAATTCTAGAAGAGGGGCTACATGAAAACTTGCTTAAAGAATGGAAAACAATAAGGAATCACTCTCTGGACAACATAATTGGTGAAATATCCAAAGGGGTAACCACTAGACATTCTTTAAGAAATGCATGCAATAATATGGCTTTTGTATCACAAGTTGAACCTAAAACTATAGATGATGCAATTATAGATGAAAACTAGACTATGGTAATGCAAGAAGAACTTAATCAGTTTGAAAGAAATAAAGTTTGGGAACTTGTTCCAAAACCCAAGGATAAACAGATAATAGGTACAAAATGGGTGTTTAGGAATAAGCTTGATGAAAATGGTATTATAGTGAGGAATTGATATGAGCCAAAGGGAGCAAGTTAACTTTACAACAAGAATGATATGAGCCCAATAAAGACCATGGATCAAGAAGCTAATCAAGGACATGGTGGGCCCATGACAAGAGCTAGAACCAAGAAAGCCCAACAAGTTTTGATTCACATGGTGCTTCTTATAATGGAAGCAAGCCCAAATGCAAGAATGGATGGAATGGAGCCCAAGTTCGTGACATATCTCATCCAATTAGAGGATCCATAAGATTGGAGCAGATTGGGGGCGTACACAAGTAAAGAGAAGGCCCAATTAGTTGTTTTCTTTTATGCTCAATAAGTGTAATGGGTTAAGTGAGTTAGTCCAATTACTAAGTGTTGTTTTTGGGGTCAAGCCCACTCTTTCCCATGATGTACACGAGTTCTTAGTCTTGCTTGGGAGGGAATCTTTAGCTTGCATGCTAAAAGAAACTCCAAATTAGTGTGTTAATAATTTGTGTAAATTATGGGGGTTACACTTTTAATTTGAGAAGCAAGTGTAACCACCACATAATAATAGAGAGAGAGTCATGAAGGGTGGGGGGGCGTGAACTTCAATGAGTGGTGGCTGACTTGAATGATTTGAATTAAGATAGGTGTTAGTGAGTTTTAGTGTCATGAATTAGGCCAATCAAGTGGGGGGTTATGGTTTGTTTTTGACAACCAAAAGTTGGCTGCCCAACTATATGTAATTCAACACAAACAACATGAATGGATAACTTGGAAGTTGATTTTGGATTGAAATCCATTTGTGAGAGAATTGTTCTCTTGGGTTCTTAGTTGAGCCAAATTGTTCTTATCAAGAATCCAAAATTCTTGTGGCGAACCTCATAGGCTTATCAAACTCTCTAGTTTGTGGTGCCATCATCATCTCTACTCTCATCCATTTTATCTCTTTTCTTCACTTTAATTTTGGTTACAAAATTGGTTACACAAATTACTTGTTCAAAAATTCAACCATAAGATCATCTCCAAAGGCAACCCATCCCTTGGTTGTCATCAAGTGGTATCAAAGCTTAAGCTTTGGTTGGATTTTGTGTTTGTGTTCTTCATCTTTCTTCTTTTTCTTTCTTTTCTTCCAAAACCCAAAATAAAGAAAAAATTGTGATTTTCTTAGTGAAGTCAGAAGTGATCACGGGCAAACCGTGATACCCATCACGCCCGTGACAATTAAAAAAAAAAAATGTGCAAAAAGAATTGAGAGAAAAGTTCTATTTGATCAGTTGGTGTTCTTGAAATTATTTCCCTTCTTCCTTTGTTTCATTATTTTCCAAGCTTTTCCTTTCTAGCCTTTTCTTTTTGTTTCCTTTGTTTGGATAAGTTTTGTGATTTTTGTTACTTGAATTTTGGTATTTTTGTGTTTTGTGTTTGATTCTTCTAAGAACTAAAGGAGAACATTTGAGAGGAAAAAGGCAAGAGTGGAAATTACATCTTGTATGGAAAAAGCCAATTGAGTGAAATACATTTGTGTGCACTAGTGAGGGAGTGTAGTGAGGAAACACATATACTTCTACTCAATCATGGCCAACAATGAGGATAGTCCACCATTATCTCCAAGGTCAGCCACTCTTCAAGCTAGGATGGCCAATCAAGTCCAAGCTCTGCAAAGACAAATGGAGCAAATGCAAGTAAATTATGATAGACAACTTGCCAACCTTCAAAACCATGATGAATCAAGTGGCTATGAAAGTGAAAGAGGAAGACCTAGAGGAGGTAGAAGAGGAAGGAGGTGTGTAGAAAGACTTGAAGGGGTCAAGACCAAAGTTCCCACCTTTACTGTCAAGAATGATTCGGAGGCTTACTTGGAGTGGGAGTTAAAAATAGAACAAGTCTTTGATTGTAATTCTTACAATGAAAGAAAGAAGGTGAAGGTGGCAGCCCTTGAATTCAAAGAATATGCCCTTGTGTGGTGGGACCAATTACAAAAAGAGAGGAGAAGAGTTGGAGAGGAGCCCATTGATACTTGGGAAGAGATGAAAATTATTATGAGGAGGAGGTTTGTTCCAAATCATTATCAAAGGGACATTCACAACAAATTACAAAGGCTTACCCAAGGAACCAAAAGCGTTGATGAGTATCTCAAGGAGATGGAATTGGCCTTACTTAAGTCAAATTTTCAAGAAGATAGGGAGGCTACCATGGCAAGGTTCTTACATGGCTTGAATCAAGATATTCAAGACATAGTGGAGTTACAAAATTATGTGGAGCTTGAAGATTTGGTTCAACAAGCAATTAAAGTGGAGCAACAAATTAAGAGGAGGAAGACCAAATATTCTTCTTCATCATCTTCCAAATTCCCATCCTCAAATTGGAAGGACAAGCAAAAGAAGGAGGGTGCACCAACCAAAGAAGCCGTGAGCACCTCTCAAGGCAAGAAACCAACGGAGCCAACTTCTAGGAGCCGTGATGTGAAATGCTTCAAATGCCTAGGCCATGGACACATAGCATCCTAATGTCCAACAAAGAGAACCATGGTGACCATGAATGGTGAAGTGGTATCACAATCCGAGGCTTCAAGCAAGGAGGAAAGTGAAGAAGATGTGTTCATGCCGGATGATGATTTACTTATGGTGAGGAGGCTTTTGGGGAGTCAAGTGAAAGATCATGAAGCAAGCCAAAGGGAGAATATATTTCATTCTAGATGTCTAATTCAAGGGAAGTTATGTTCTCTAATCATTGATGGTGGAAGTTGTGCCAATGTTGTGAGCACTAGATTGGTGTCCAAATTAAATCTTGTAACTAAGGCACATCCAAAACCGTATAGGCTTCACTGGTTAAGTGAGGTAGGAGAGATGTTGGTGAACAAACAAATGGAGGTCCCATTCTCAATTGGGAAGTATGAAGATTGTGAACTTTGTGATGTGGTGCCTATGGAGGCAAGTCATATGTTGTTGGGAAGGCCTTGGCAATATGACAAGAAGGCCATCCATGATGGGTTCTCAAATAAGTTTACTTTCATGTATCAAAACCGAAAGGTCATACTTTCTCCCTTATCTCCAAAGCAAGTTAGTGATGATCAAGTGAAAATGAGAGCAAAGAGAGAGCAAGAGAGAAAAGAAAGAGAGTGAGAAAAAAAGAGAGGAAGAGGAAAAAGCAAAAGAGAGTGAAAGGAAGAGTGATGATAAAGAGAAAAATAGTGCAAAAATTAGTGAGAAAAATAGTGTGGAAATTCGTGAGAAAAAATAGAGTTATTTGGCAGCAGAAAGTGAAGAGAAGAGTGCTTTAATTTCAAGACAGCCCCAATGCATATTTTATTACAAGAATTTTTATTTGGTTGCTAACACTTCTAATGATCTCTTTTTGTCTAGTGGTATTGGAACTCTTTTGCAGAAATTTGGAGATTTCATCCCAAAGGAAGTACATCATGTTTTGGAAACTTGCATGGATTCCAAAAAGCTCAATAAAGCACCCACTCATGCTTTACCTCCTCTTGAAATATATTTTGAATATAAGTCTGAAGCACCCAATGTGATTGTGAGGAACACTTTAGATGGACGACCAATATCTAATTTTGGTGATGAAGATTGTTTCAATTTGAGGTCGAATTCACTCAAAGAAAGAGGGGATGATATGAGCCAGGGGGCAAGTCAACTTTGCAACAAGAATGATGTGAGCCCAATAAAGACCATGGATCAAGAAGCTAATCAAGGACATGGTGGGCCCACGACAAGAGCTAAAACCAAGAACGCCTAACAAGTTTTAATTCACATGGTGCTTCTTATAATGGAAGGAAGCCAAATGCAAGAATGGATGGAATGGAGCCCAAGTTGGTGACATATCTCATCCAATTAGAGGATCCATAAGATTGGAGCAGATTGGGGGAGTGCACAAGTAAAGAGAAGGCCCAATTAGTTGTTTTCTTTTATGGATTGAAATCCATTTGTGAGAGAATTGTTCTCTTGGGTTCTTAGTTAAGCCAAATTGTTCTTATCAAGAATCCAAGATTCTTGTGGCGAACCTCATAGGCTTATCAAACTCTCTAGTTTGTGGTGCCATCATCATCTCTACTCTCATCCATTTTATCTCTTTTCTTCACTTTAATTTTGGTTACAAAATTGGTTACACAAATTACTTGTTCAAAAATTCAACCATAAGATCATCTCCAAAGGCAACCCATCCTTTGGTTGTCATCAGGAATAAAGCTAGATTAATAGCCAAGGGCTATAATCAAGAAGAAGGAATTGACTATGATGAAACATATGCACCTGTAGCTAGACTAGAAGCTATTAGAATGTTGCTAGCATATGCATGTATCATGGATTTTAAATTGTATCAAATGGATGTTAAGAGTACATTCCTAAATGGTTATATACAAGAAGAAGTGTATGTTAGTCAACCCTTGGATTTGAAATTAATGAACTTCCTAATCATGTATACAAACTTACTAAAAAGCCTTGTATGGACTTAAACAAGATCCAAGAGCATGGTATGAAATGCTAAGTAATTTCTTACTGCAAAAAGGATTCACAAGAGGTAAAGTTGACACAACACTCTTCACTAAGAGAAAAGCACAAAACATACTACTTTTTCAAATTTATATAGATGATATTATATTTGATGCTACTAATAATTCATTGTGTAAGGAATTTTCCAAACTAATGGAAAATGAGTTTGAGATGTCCATGATGGGAGAGCTTACATTACAAATCAAACAATGTGATGATGGGACATTCGCCAAACCAAGTACTATAAAGAACTATTGAAGAAGTTTGGAATGGAGAATGCAAAGTAAATGGCTACTCCAATGAGCCCATCATGTTACTTGGACAAAGATGAGAAAGGTAAATCAATAGATGTTTCCAAGTACAGAGGTATGATTGGTTCATTACTTTATCTAACTGCAAGTAGACCTGATATAATGTTTAGTGTGTGTATGCGTGCTAGATATCAATCTAATCCTAAGGAATCACACTTAACTGATGTAAAAAGAATCATGAAATACTTGCTATGAAGTAAAGAAATAGGATTATTTTATGCTAAAGGATCAATATGTAACTCAGTAGGATATTCTGATTCTAACTTTGCTAGATGCAAGTTAGATAGGAAAAGTACTAGTGGAACTTGCCACCTTCTAGGAAAATCATTTGTTTCTTGGTTTAGTGAAAAAACAAACTAGTGTGGCTCTATCAACTGCTGAAGCAGAATATGTTGCAGCAGGAAGTTGTTGTACACAAATCCTTTGGATGAAACAACTCATTGATTATGGTGTTCTCTTAGAGAAAGTGTCTATCAAATGTGATAATACTAGTGCTATAAATCTCATTAAGAATCCAATAATGTATTCTAGAGCCAAACACATTGAGATAAGACATCATTTCCTAAGGGATCACATTTAAAATGGAGATATAATCATTGAATATGTTGATACAACTAAGCAATTGGCTGATATATTTTCACTAAACCATTGGCTAAAGAAAGCTTTTTCTTCATAAGAAGAGAGTTAGGAATAACTGATCCTACCTATGCTTGATGTTTTGAATGACGAATGCATGATATCTTGATGTTTGTTGTTTGTACATTGATTTACACGTCGATTAGACTAGGCAAAATCTCAAATCTTAAACCTGATACACAGATTAGACAATCTATGTACAAAATATGACCTTAACATCGATTGCATAATCGACTGACTCAAGTATAAATAACTTAAAATAGTTTATACATCGATGTTGTACATTTTTTTTGATAAAAAACTAAGACGTGCGAAGGCATCACAATAGAAAGAATGATCCTAACTAGGTTGGCACCAAAAACTCTACCAATCATCTGTAGCACATCTAAATTTATTAAAAAGAATAAAAAGAATACAAAACTATGGGGGGCTAAAGCCAAAACCCATGCAAAGGAAATCATCTAAATCTATAATTAGGCAAACCAAATTTATTTCTAAAAAAATCCTCTCACAATTAGGGTCATAAGTTCGAAAATCATTTACATAATACCCAACCCGACTCATAAACAGGAATTATAGAAATATACCAATCCAGTATAAAGATATGGAGACACAGCTCCTAAAATATAAGATACTTGGAGTCGCAGCTCCATAAACAGTAACATTAACTCCCAAACATGCCCAGCTAGCCAAATTAAAATAGAAAAGACAATCATTTCTCGTACATCGTGAGAAGGACAAACCCAGCTGATGAGATCTAGTGGAAACTCTATTTGAGTCCACTACCGACATTGTCACAAAAGACACTACTGGAGCTACTACAATAGTAACTCTCGAACTAAGCCCTTTCCTTTTCCAACAGAAAAACATGGTCTACGAACCATCGACAGTCTGGCAGACGTCCACTAGAAACTCCAACATATCGTCCGCATGCTTGAACCTCAACCTCTGCAATGTGTAGTTCAATCTTCTCAAAAGAATACAGAAAGCACATAGCCAGCCGACATAGGCAATATAAAATAAGGAGGTGAGATTCCATTCATCTTACACATAAGCAGACATGCAGTGGTACGACACACAAGTTCGCATAATTAATAATATACAATCATACCATCACACATATCAGAACAATAATGTTTCACATACACATAACCACAACACAACGTTTTCCTAGATAGGAGACATCTAAGACTTGAGGAATGACCTTTGATTTCCTATACCATGGTTTTACGAATAGTCAGAGAGAGTGGTTTGGAGGATTGTTCTGGAGGTACCAGCCTAGGGTAATAAAATGCGTCAACAGTAAGCAACGTGCACATCATATGCTTTTTCGGGAACATCCTACACTACCAGAAAGCATGTAGCGTCTAGTCGAGTATGTCGGTGCATTGCAAGATCACCATACCACAGAGGAGCTACCAACTGGGTCTATGTGAATATTTCATACCCTGACATCCCCGAGCATCAACCAGATCGTCACTATGGAATTCGCACCCGCATTAAAGTGTTAGCTCAGTCTCCTAGGCACAACGGCCTTACAGAACATAGTTTCACTATGTGTTTAGGCAAAATTGTCAGAAATGCGTTCTTCTTGTCTATCCACTGGATGACATCTTGATTCTATCAGAATCCTTTCAACGTGCTTTATCAGATGCTAGATGTTCTTAAGTCCGAGTCACCGGTACTTAACATCGAGCTAAAGTTCTCAAGTAACCTTTCATCTTTGTGTAAAGATATCTTAAAGTACTTGATTAAAAGTCCTAACACATTATGAGATTGGATCACATGTCCAATTATTTATTTATCTGCACTTTTCTAGTTGAGCCTTTCTCTTGGCTTCTAAGGAAAACAAATCAATCTTAGTCCATTAAATCTTATGGAGAGATGGACAATGAATTATCCATACTTTATGACATAAAGTCTTGTTCCACCCTATTTCATAAATTATTATGTTCGTATTTTCACTAAGTCGTTCATGACTTAGGTTTTTGCATTTTACCATAAATGCTCGTCTTTGAAGACTAAAATCCTTTTTGTCTTAAAACTAAAACCTTTAGATAAAATCAAATCAATTTTTAAGAACAATTTCCATCAAAGATACACAGGTATCAATTTCTCAAAACACTTCCTCGAAAATCTTTAAAAACGCATAACGACGGTTTCGCAGCTTTTTACTGAATTTAGGGCCAAAAGCCATACTTTTGAAAATATGGTTCTTCACCTCAAATCTATTACTCTCATAGGTTATAATACTCATATTAAGATGTTGAAACACTAATTTTACATTTTTATTTCCAGTTATACAAAATTCCCAAAAACTTGCTCGTACGTCGTTAAGTTCGAAAATCGCGTAATTTCCTTTTCAACGATTTTAAACTCTAATGGTCCAAAACCCATTTTGGAGTCTTAGGACATTTAGTTAGATATGAAAAACAGTATCTAACTGTCCAATCATATATATTTTCTAAATATGTAGTTTAGCCCCTAAACTTTCATTATTTGCAAAAAGATCCTTATTTACTTAATGACTTATAACTTTTTATCTATAACTTCAAATCACCCCAAACCAACTTCTATAGAAATATTTTTAAGTCACCATAAAAATTCCAGAAATTACGTTTCTGCCCCATATTTTACAATATTTACAAAAAGGTCCTTGTTTAGTAAAAAACTTATATCTTTTTATGTATAAGTCCAAATAACATCAAACCAATTTCTATAGTCTTATATCATTAATGACTACAATCAGAATACATAATAAGATAATTTGCAGAACAGTCCCTAAAGTTCTCAGAATTTGTATATTAGTCCTTATATCTTCAAAAATTCATAACTTTCAATATAATCAACTAATTCAATTCAAAATCATTTTTGGGATTATTTAAACCACAAAAGACCATTTTCAATCTCATGAAAACAGTTTTGGAAGAAATCATTTTCATCTTGATTTAATTACTTTTTATAGTCTTTAAACCATTATGGAATCACATGGTTTTGGAGAACGAAGTTGTCTTGCCATATTTCTCATACTTGGCCAAAACCAAGTCCCAACCATCATGAAGATTTTCTCTTCATCACTCAATTTCAAAACATCATACATATTCATGTATTCAAACACTAAATCATGGCTTGACTATTTAGCATATTCAACATATTATCTTTCAATGGTCAAGTAAGCATACTAACAATTTTCTTTTAACTATCATGCATCAAATAAACATATACATCATTTATCATGATCACACCACAATCACAACACAATCATGACACAAAGTCTTCTTAGAGGATCACATAGACATAAACACTTAACCCAACACTTAGGGTTTCAAACCAACACAAAAACATATTAAACCACATACATATCTACTTTAAGGTAGGATAGTGGTAATCTCCCCCATACCTCTTGTAGATCACTTGGAGATCAAACAAAACAAGCTAAACCAATCAAGGTAGCCCACGGTTTTGGGTCCAAAACCTAGTAAAAAAATCAACAACAAATCCAAAAGGATTACACACATGAACTTAAACATAATCCTAGGAAAAGAAATCATGGCTTGAATCACTTACTAGAAGTAAGGACGATGATGATCAAGAATAAATAATCCTAGGTTTAGAAAAAACCCATTCTTGTAGAAGGCTTAAAAAGGATTTTTGTGTCAGATGACAAAGGCTTAGAAGGTCAAGAGGATTAGGGACATGATATTAGAAAATCAAACAAGCACTTGGTTGGTGAATTTCATGCTTTGGCCGAAATTGAGTATGAAGAATAAGGAAAGGATTTTGCTTCAAAATGGAAATTTGTGTGAGATGGATTAGGTTTAGAATGAGGAGAGAATGGTAGTTCTACTTTTGGTTTATCAAACAAGTGATTGGATCAAGTGGAAGTGCTGATAGCCTAATTTGTGAGGATGAAAAACAAGGAGAACTTTGTGTCAAGTACTTAGATGATTAGATGAAATGAAATGAAGTGAAGTGAAGATGATTGGTGATGAAGTCTTGGCCGTGTAGGGTTGTCAAGTGAGGAGGAGAATTGATTGTTAACGGTAAATGAGAACCATGGTGAAAGATGACCAAAGCTTGCTTAGGTTAAGTTAGAAAATACTATATTTTAACCTAGCTAGTCTTATGAATCATCCTGCTAGGAAAAATTGTGCGGTGTGAAATAGACAACTATAAACACGAGAAGGGGGGTTGAATTGTGTTTATCAGAATTAAAATAAAGTTAAAAACTTTTTGCATGCAGAAGCTAAGTTCGGACAGGTGTAAAAGGTTACACAGACAGGTCACCTGTCTGTTGTAGTTTTCTCAGAAAACAACACACATATACAGATAAAAGAAGCTTGATAAAATAGTTTTAACCCCTTAGTTAGTAAACAGATGATATATAATCAAAACAACTAAAGAGATTAAGGAAAGAGAAATTAACACAGTGATTTATCCTGGTTCACTCTTTAACACAAAGAGCTACGTCCAGTCCTTGGCAGCACCAAGATTTATCCACTATAACTGATCAGGTTACAGACTCCAAGTATTGTTTGCACACCTAGCCTCTTCAGGCTCCAACACAAGTATTCTTTGTACACCTAGCCTCTTCAGGCTCCAACACAAGTATTCTTTGCACACCTAGCCTCTTCAGGCTCACTCAGATTTGTTTGAGAGTTTGGTTTTTAATAAATACACTTACAGACAGACAGATCTTTCACTAACACTCAGAGAGTGGTTTAAATGTAAAGCTTAGGAAAGTCTGCGTAATAACTTCAAATGATTGAAGAATATAGAGTGAATAAATGAACAGAGTAATGGCTCTTTAATGCTTTATAATCTCTGATATGTTCATCTTCAATGACTTCTGTATTTATAGCCTTCAAACATTTAATATCCGTTAGAGACATTCCTTGCAACGATGCTTCAAGCAGAGCTTCATTAAATGCAATATAGTCATTCTGGGCAGCCATTAATGCAATGGAGACGTTGGTTGTACTCTAACATGAAGGATAATAGCTTTATGCATCGTATAGAAGCCAACTCATAGTTGTGCAGAGTGCTTTTGTACTTTTGCAAAGTACATTTCCCCTTCTGTGTAATAACCGAATGTACTAGGGAATAAAGCATGTTGGAAACATTCTTTAACTGGAAGTTTGTCTCTGACTTCCTAGGTTGCTTGAGAGAGAGCACTTCTGAGTTTCTTGATAAGCGTGAGAGAGAGTTCTCAGAGTATTCTTCATGAGGGGACAGCTTGCAAAAGCTTCATGAACTTCGAGTTCTTTAACAAAGAACCATAGACAAGTTGAAGTGTTAGAGCAGAGACAGGTTGTAAACCAGTTTGCACATAGTCAACAATCCTAGTCAGCAGACAGGTTGACTTTTTGGCTTATACGGACAGGTTGGTACTTAGATAGACAGACAGGTGAGTTTTGTAATCTTCTGATCTGTACACTAAGTAGATAGGTTAGCAACCACAAAGTAGGTTAATTAAATCATTAACCAATGTTTAGTTTTCATCAAAACTTAGGGAAATGTACACAGACATTTTAGAGACTTAACAATCTCCCCCTTTTTGATGATGACAAACATTCAAATGATTTAATGAACCTTTGAAAATATCATCTTACAGAATAATAGAGAGTAGACAAGTTGATATTTTCTATATGTGCAGACAGGTGTATTTGAGTTCAATAACAGAGTATCAGAGCAATATGCAGCAGGTTTAAGTTCAAAATATCAGAGTATATCAGAGAATTAAAATTTTTACCAGTTATTATATTCTCCAGAACACTTAGCATATAACCATCACATAATTTTCTCCACTTTATTTTACATTAATCATCTTACACTTTTCTCCCCCTTTTGTCAGCAACAAAAAGGAACAAATAGATAACAGTAGAGATAAAAAGAGACAATGAAGAGAAAATAAGAAGGATAAAGTAATATTGATTTGTATTCATCATAAGCATTTTATTTACAAGGCAGTTCCTACAACTATTTATCTAGGCTGATTAAAAAGAAGATACAAGGAATCAACTTTCTTTTCTAACAGTAGCCTAGCATGCCTCTCTGCATCCAAAAGTCTTCTGACTTCTTCTAGCTCAGTCTTAAGAAGATTGAAGCTATCTGAATCCACCATCTGAGAGGAGGAGGCTTCTATAGACAAGCTGGTTGAAGCAGCAGACAAGGTTGGATACCAGGGTAAGGCTAAAACTGGGGGTGCCTTAGGTACAGAGAAAGGTGAGGAGACACGAGGAAGAAATACTGATGGATGGTTCTAAAATAGAATAAAGGAAGAAAAGCTATCTTAAACAGAGGAGTGATTCTGACTAGGTCACAATCAGGAGAGGGAAAGACATAGGAGAGTCTTTCACAAAGAGACAGACGAGTGACTCTTATTTGAATAGGAGGGGGAAGAGGTTGATTGGCTAAGACAGATGGGGGTAAGGGTAAGAGAGAGTCTATGTGAGAGAAAAACGAATTAGACCCTGTGACTAAGAGAAAAAAGTATCTAGACCTAGAGGGTAACATTACAACAGAGGCAGGATAGTGAGATCCTTCCAATGTTCTAATGAACAAAACAATAGGGGGATAAAAGAAAATCTCCCTACATGGGTTCAGAATGTGAGGTGGAGGAGAAGGGATGACAGATAAGTGAGATACACTTGCAGTCATCAGAGATTGCAAATCACTCACAAACAGTCTAGATGATATGCCAGATTGTTCTCTGGGAGTTGAGTCCCTATGAACAACTGTGTACTGACATACATCAGACACGACATCAAAATATGTTTGGGTGGGGTGAGAGGAGACAGGTGAATGAAAAGGGGAGGCAACAGATAAAGGTTTGACAAAAAGGGCAGAGGGGGAAGAAACAACAGAATCTTGAATACCTAGGTGAAGGGGAGAGGAAGGTGCAGAAGGAAAGGTGAAGAGCTGATCTTCAAAGAGTCTTGCTTTCTTCCTTGAAGGGGACAGAGAAGCATCTTCAGAATGACCAACTGTCTGAGTTCCAGCAGACAGGTCAGCAGAGGTTGCAATAGCAGCAACAGCAGCAGGCTCTTCTGCAGGGACTTCTTCCCTTCCAGCAACAGCCACCATAGGCATAGGGTAGCCTGACCTTCTTTTTCTGGAAATGAATCCCAGATCAAGAGATTTGATCTCCCTAGGCTCCTCTGAGGGTGGAGATGTCTGCTCCCCCTGAGTAGGTGCTTCCTCTTTACTAGGCTCAGACTCCACTTGTCTGACCTTGGTAAAGGTCTTCACCAGTCTTCTCTTCTTGGTGGTTTGTGCAGAAACCACACCAGATTTTCCAGCCTCACTGGTCTTCCTCTTGGGAGAGGGTTTCTTCAGCTTGAATCTGAGAGGCTCAACTGTCTCAGCAGATCCTTCAGAAGCTGTTGGTTCTTCAGGCCTCTGATCCTGTCTGGCCACCTTTCCAGCAGGTTTCCATATTCTCTCAGAGATTGGAAACTCTGATTCACCAGTGGAATCAGCTGGTTCTTCTGCTTTTTCTTTCTGCTTCTGCTCAGCAGCAGTCTTCTTCTTTTTCTTCTTATCTTCTTCTTCATCCTCCAGAGGGATTCCTTCAATCCCCATCATAGACAAGACTTTCTTGTCTATTGGCAGAGCCATGTCCACAAAATGGACATCAGTTGGAACAAATATCTTGTTCCTAAAAACCCTTGTCAGCAGCATTCCATAAGGGTAGGTAGGCATGTTTGTCCTTCTGATCAGAGACTCAAGATACATGTAGATGAGATCATTGATGTCTATCTTGATTTTGTGAATCAAGTGGTACAGAGCAAATCTGTCCAACTTGGTCACATTGTCTCGTGATCCTTTTCTGGGCATTACACACTCCAGAAGCAGCTTGTACAAGAACCTGCACTTGGGCACCATGCTGACAGGCTTCTTATTCTCAGGGTTGGGAACTCCATATATGGCAATATTGACACTTTCAGTTCCTACCTGATCTTCCCAGTCAGGTCTGAAGGCAGTTCCAATCCTTGGGCATCTGGTTGCCAATTCCAGAGAGCTAATGGGAAACTGAAGAGTCACATCAGCTGACATTTGAGCCTTGAAGCTCTTGGTTCCATCAACCACATTGGTGATGACCACAGTATTTCTCCAGAAGTCTCTGACAAGCTTGGGATGGACCAGCTCCTTGATATCAAAGAAGGCTGTCCACTTAGAGTATTCCAACTCTTCAGTGACATCCATTCCCCATTTCTTCATCTGTTGGAGATCAACAGTCTTGCCTGGTAGAATCTTCTCAACGTCAGCTATTCTCATTTCATATTTCTCAACAATCTCTTTTGGAGACAAACGCTTTGAAGATGCCATTTTTCAGAGAGGAGAGAAAGAGAGTTTTGGAAGAGAGAAGGGTTTGAACAAGAGGAAGACGAAGATGAAAAGACTTAGGGCTTTTGAGAAGGATAAAGTTTGAAACTTTCTGAAGATTGCCTTTTAAAGCAGTAAAAGCAGGAGAGAGAAAATAGACATTTTTAATTAAGAATGGCACGATTTATGTGGGGAACTGTAGCGCCCACTTAAGACATAATGAAAACATGGTTTCGAGGTAAAAACTGCCGTGTCCATGATTAGCTTCAGATTAACAAATGGTATTAAATAAATAAATACATAATAACCATTTTAATAAAACTGTTGAGTTTCAGCATAGTGACTCAGCAGAGTCAGACAGGTGATCACAGACAGTTCAAAACTCAGACATTTCATTCAACAATACAATGCATGTTTAAATTATCTCTAATAAATAAAAATGTTTCTTCTGCTAAAGGCTTAGTGAAGATATCAGTCCATTGATTTTCAGTTTTAACAAACTTAATATCAAAGATACCTTTCTGAACATAATCTCTAATGAAGTGATGTTTGATTTCTATATGCTTAGCCTTAGAATGCTGAATTGGATTTTTAGTTAAGCAGATAGCACTTGAATTATCACACCATACAGATATATTATGCTAAAAAATGGAGTAATCCTCAAGTTGATGTTTTACCCATAAGAGTTGAGAGCAACAACTAGCAGCTGAGATATATTCTGCTTCAGCAGTAGATAGAGCAATAGTTGTCTGCCTTTTGCTTGACCAAGAGACTAAATTTGCTCCAATGAAGTGGCATCCTCCACTGGTGCTTTTTCTTTCTATTCTGTCTCCAGCAAAGTCAGCATCACAGAATCCCACTAATCTGTATTCTTTAGTTCTTAAATATAGCAAACCAAGATTAGTAGTACCAAGCAAATATCTAAATATTCTCTTAACAGCTTTAAGATGAGATTCTCTTGGGTCAGATTGAAATCTAGCACACATGCAGACACTAAATTGAATATCAGGTCTGCTTGAGGTTAAGTATAGTAAAGATCCAATCATACCTCTGTAGACAGTTTGGTCTACCTTTTTACCTTCATCATCTTTACTTAGTTTTGCATTGGTTTTCATGGGAGTTTTCATAAGTTTAGCACTTTCCATTTTGTATTTCTTGAGCATTTCCTTGATATACTTTTGTTGATGGATGTAGATTCCATCACTTGTCTGTTTGATTTGTAGACCAAGGAAGAACTTCAATTCTCCCATCATGTTCATCTCAAATTCTGCTTGCATCAGCTTTGAAAAATCCTTGCACAGCTTTTCATTAGTTGCTCCAAAAATAATATCATCAACATATATTTGGACTATAATGAAATTTTCTTTAGAGCTTTTCTTAAACAGAGTAGTATCTACTTGACCTCTTGTAAAACCATTATGCATGAGAAAAGAGCTTAGTCTATCATACCATGCCCTAGGTGCTTGCTTTAAACCATATAATGCCTTTTTAAGTTTAAAAACATGATCTGGTTTTTCAGTATCTTCAAAACCAGGGGGTTGTTTAACATAAACTTCTTCTTCAATTATTCCATTGAGAAAAGCACTTTTCACATCCATTTGAAAAAGAGTGATTTGGTGTTGTGCAGCATATGACATCAGTATGCGAATAGCTTCTATTCTAGCTACAGGTGCAAATGTTTCAGTATAGTCAATACTTTCTTGTTGGTTGTAGCCTTGAGCTACTAACCTTGCCTTGTTTCTGACAACTTTGCCATCTTCATCTAACTTGTTTCTGAAGACCCATCTTGTTCCAATGACAGACTTGTTTTTGGGTTTGGAGACAAGTGTCCAGACATCATTTCTGGTGAACTGGTTGAGTTCTTCTTGCATAGCAAGAATCCAGCTTTCATCATCAAGAGCTTCTTCAATGTGTTTTGGCTCTATTTCTGACATAAAGGCCACATTGCTTGATTCTCTTAAAGTGGATCTGGTTCTCACTCCTTCTGAGGGATTTCCAATAATGACATCCTTAGGATGATGAGTTTTGAATTTCCAGTCTCTTTCAAGAGGATCTTGACTTGTCTGTTGACTTGTCTGCTCCACTTGTCTGTCTGGTTCTGCTTCAGGTTCTGATTTGGTTAAGTCAGGTTGTTGAACTTCTGACTTGTTTATATCAAGACCACCAATAGTACCAATTCCTATAACCTTCCCTTTCTGATTTCCACCAAATGCCACATGTCCTCCTTTCTTAAGTTGGAGGTCTAGGAACATAGACCTTTCTCCTGTCATGTGTCACGAGCAGCCACTGTCCAGGTACCAGCAGTGGTGTTTTCTTGGTGCTGTTGAGGACATCTACAACAGAGATTATTTGATCTTTAGGTACCCATAGTTTTCTGGGTCCTTTTCTGTTAGTTCTAGGAGTTTGTGAAGACTTCCTTCTTTTCTTATGAAGACACTTAGACATTATATGTCCAGTCTTTCCACAGAAATTACAGACAGGTATAGATTTAATAGAAGTAGATGTAGTAGACACTTTAGAGTGCTTAGTTGATACTTTATGATGTGTCTGATGGACATATCCAACCTTCTTTGTTAAGGGAGTGCCTCTGACAACCAAGCAGCTTGGTCAGATTTTCTCTACCATTAACAAATTTGGCAAGATCAGAAGTGAGCTCTTCCACTTTCTGTTGAAGTTTTTCAACTTCTTCAGACTGTGATGTATCACTAGAGATTATAGCTTCATTAGACTTTTCAGTCTTCAGCTCACTGTTCTCCTTGGCAAATTTCTCACACTCTAGAGATTTCTGTTTATGCTCACTGAGAAGCTTAACATGATCTCTCTTGAGGGATTTGAAAGCCTTAGATAAGCAGTTGGATTCCTCCAACAATTCTTCATAGGCATCAAGTAATTCCTCATAATCAGAATTTACCTCATTATCTGAATCTGAGTCAGTGTTAGCCATTAGACAGAGATTTGCTTCTTCCTTTGTCTCCTCATCAGAAGATGTTGACTCTAGATCTTCCCAAGTAGCCATCATTCCTTTCTTCTTCTTTTTGAAGAACTTCTTAAACGGGGCTTTCTTGAGTTGAGGACATTCTGCTTTGATGTGACCTGGTTTCTTGCACTCATAGCAGACAATTGAGTTCTTGTCTGTTGAAGTGGAATCTTTGAAGTTCTTGTCCTTGTTGAATCTTCTGAATGGCTTATCTTTTCTGAACTTCTTTTTCTGTAAGAGAAGCTTTATCTTTCTGGTTAGGAGAGATAGTTCTTCATCACTTTCAGAATCCTCAGGTTCAGACAGGTCAGCATCACTGGATGACTCGTCTGCTTTCAAAGCTTTAGAAGCTTTGGAAGACTTTTGATCAGCCTTCAGAGCAATTGACTTCCCTTCTTTGTTGGGACTTCATCTCCAAGTTCTTGCTCATGAACAGTAAGTGTTCCAAGGAGTTCATCCATAGTCAAGGTGGTAAGATCTTTGGCTTGAGAGATAGCAGTTACCAGAGGTCTCCACTGCTTAGGCAGGCTCCTAAGTATCTTTCCAACCTTCTCAGCATTAGAGTAAACTTTGCCAAGAGACTTTAGACCATTGATGATAGTTTGGAATCTCCCTACCATTGAGCAACAGATTCTCCTTCCTCCATGAGAAACAGTTCATACTTTCTGACAAGTATGGCAATTTTTGATTCTTTGACTTTGGCTGTTCCTTCATGTGTGACAGCTAAGGTGTCCCATATTTCTTTGGCAGAATCACAGGCACAGACCTTTTCAAACTCATCAGGACTGAGAGCACAAATAATGTTGTATCTGGCTTTGTGATTCAGCTCCCACTTTGCCTTTTCTGCAGGAGTCCACTAAGCTTTTGGCTTGTCAGTGTTGTCATCATTTTTAGGAATGAAGGGACCATCTGTGATGATATCCCCGAGATCAGAGTTTGTAGATAGAATGAACCATTGAAATCTATCTTTCCAATAGTTGTAGTTTTCTCCATTGAAGAATGGAGGTCTGGTTAAGGAGGCTCCTTTAGTCTGGTGACTTCCACTAGCTCCAGCAGTCATGTCTATTCTTCAGGATCTTTTACCTCTACACTGTTAGATGCTCAACCCAGAGGCTGAGCTCTGATACCAACTGAAATAGACAACTATAAACACGAGAAGGGGGGTTGAATTGTGTTTATCAGAATTAAAATAAAGTTAAAACTTTTTGCATGGAGAAGCTAAGTTCGGACAGGTGTAAAAGGTTACACAGACAGGTCACCTGTCTGTTGTAGTTTTCTCAGAAAACAACACACGTATACAGATAAAAGAAGCTTGATAAAACAGTTTTAACCCCTTAGTTAGTAAACAGATGATATATAATCAAAACAACTAAAGAGATTAAGGAAAGAGAAATTAACACAGTGATTTATCTCGGTTCACTCTTTAACACAAAGAGCTACGTCCAGTCCTTGGCAGCACCAAGATTTATCCACTATAACTGATCAGGTTACAGACTCCAAGTATTGTTTGCACACCTAGCCTCTTCAGGCTCCAACACAAGTATTCTTTGCACACCTAGCCTCTTCAGGCTCCAACACAAGTATTCTTTTCACACCTAGCCTCTTCAGGCTCACTCAGATTTGTTTGAGAGTTTGGTTTGTAATAAATACACTTACAGACAGACAGATCTTTCACTAACACTCAGAGAGTGGTTTAAATGTAAAGCTTAGGAAAGTCTGCGTAATAACTTCAAATGATTGAAGAATACAGAGTGAATAAATGAACAGAGTAATGGCTCTTTAATGCTTTGTAATCTCTGATATGTTCATCTTCAATGACTTCTGTATTTATAGCCTTCAAACATTTAATATCCGTTAGAGACATTCCTTGCAACGATGGCTTCAAGAAGAGCTTCATTAAATGCAATATAGTCGTTCTGGGCAGCCATTAATGCAATGGAGACGTTGGTTGTACTCTAACATGAAGGATAATAGCTTTATGCATCGTGTAGAAGCCAACTCATAGTTGTGCAGAGTGCTTTTGTACTTTTGCAGAGTACATTTCCCTTTCTGTGTAATAACCGAATGTACTAAGGAATAAAGCATGTTGGAAACATTCTTTAACTGGAAGTTTGTCTCTGACTTCCTAGGTTGCTTGAGAGAGAGCACTTCTGAGTTTCTTGATAAGCGTGAGAGAGAGTTCTCAGATTATTCTTCATGAGGGGACAGCTTGCAAAAGCTTCCTGTACTTCGAGTTCTTTAACAAAGAACCACAAACAAGTTGAAGTGTTAGAGCAGAGACAGGTTGTAAACCAGTTTGCACATAGTCAACAATCCTAGTCAGCAGACAGGTTGACTTTTTGGCTTATACGGACAGGTTGGTACTTAGATAGACAGACAGGTGAGTTTTGTAATCTTCTGATATATACACTACGTAGATAGGTTAGCAACCACAAAGTAGGTTAATTAAATCATTAACCAATGTTTAGTTTTCATCAAAACTTAGGGAAATGCACACAGACATTTTAGAGACTTAACACGGTGAAGGTGTGGCTAGGATGGTGTGGTCATGTGGTTAACCAAGAGTAGAGAAGATATTTTTGTTGCTTATCATGGTTGGCTAATCTTGGTTGAAGTTAACTAAGGGTAGGTTAAGTTAATGCATATATATCTAGATATTTTGTTCTAGCATTTATGCGCATTTGTCAGCATTTATGGTGAAGGTGTCTCACTACCATGACTCATCCCCTCTGAGTCATCATGGATGACTCGTCGTTCTGTCCCCCCGGTGTATCTCTGGACATCCGTATCTGGTTCCATTGTTTACCCGATTAGGGTTTTTCTCCGTTTTTCGCCAAATTTCACCGAATAAAATCTAATATTTTATTTCTATGCAAAAATTTTAGGAATAGACTTTATCACTGAAATAATGATAAAATCTAGAATTTCTCAGTTTCGGGTCAAAATTAGGGTTTCTGCCGGTATAAAATTATACTGTCAGCAAAAACACAGACCGATTTTCGTCTAAGTTTTAAACCCAACTTCAAACCCTAACTTCCTAAAATATAATGGGTTTTAGATATAATTTTGTTTTTCAAAAAATAAAATTCTTGATTACCGGTAAAAATATAAACAGATAACTAATTACTGATACCGCAAAAATAGATAAAACGTAGGAAAAAGATAATATATTACAATCTACACAAGTGTTTCCCTCTTTGAAGATATGAGAAACTCTAAATTGCATTTTGGAGATATGAACCAAACAATTTTTCCGCCTGTTCCTTAGGGTCCAAGGCACGATATGAATAGAGTAGAAAGCTTCCACAACTAACTGAGAATCACATTCAAGCCATAATCTAGGCCAACCTTTCTGAGAAGCTATTTCAATAGCAAACATAGCAACAATTAGCTCAGCATGAAGAGCAAAAGAAATCCCAATGTAAGAAGAGAAACAACCCAATATAGCTCCTCTATAATCTCTAAAAATACCCCCACTAGCAGCATGGCCTGGAGAGCCACTAGCTGAGCCATCTGTATTACATTTAAACCAATAGCAAACTGGGGGAATCCAATCAACCTGCTTGATAACTGAAGCTTTATCCAAATGAGCTTCAATATTAAAGGCTTTTAGAATCAAAAAATCCTCCAATGAAGAAGACACAAAGCCTTTTGAGTTCAAACCAGAGAGGCTAGTTGAACTAGAGATAAGACTTATTGCTCTTGCAACGTAAATTTTTAGATACTAAAATCTCATTTGATTTCTACAATGCCAAATAAAGAATATCACATTGATTATTACAGCTCTAATGATATCTTTAACTTGATTGCAACGATTTTTGTTCACTGTATTAAACACAGTAACAATAGAAGAAAGATCAATCAGATAGTTCAGCAAAGAGGCCAATCAAGACCAAATTGTAGCTGCAAAGCTACATCTGAAAAAGAGGTGATCAGATGATTCATAATCCGAGTAATAGAGATCACAAATAGAAACAGCAATACAACCTCTAGCTCTTAGGCATTCATCAGTTGGCATTTTGATATAAAATAACCTCCAGGATACAAATGATTTGGAAGGGGGAATACATGAATTCCAGAGACATTGACTCCAATGGTTAAGAGCAGGGGGCAAATTGAGATGATTAAAAGCCATCTTTAATGACAGATTACCATCAACAAAATCAGTCCACACCGTGGGAAGCAACCAGCCACCATTACTAATAAAATCCAAGACTTTTGCCTCAAGTAAATTATGGATGTTATTAGGAATTTCAAGAATGACTACCACTGGCTTGCTTAACCATTTGTCAAACCAAAAGCTAACTTTACTGCCATCTCCTATAATCTAGGAACTGTTTGCCACCACATGTTGATAATAATTTCTAAAACCAGGCCAGCTAGATGATTTCAGATAGGGAACAACCTTACTGTTTTTCATGAACCTTGCTTTAAGGAACTCAGCCCAGTAAGCAGAAGAAGTAACAACCTGCTAACATAATTTCAAAATGGTAGCATTGTTGATCTGTCTAAAAGATTTTAACCCCAAACCACCCTCCTTCAAAGGTAAACAAATTTGCTTCCAAGAAACTGTAACAAGCTTCCTTGTATATATATTTCCAGACCAAACAAAGATTCTAATGCAAGAATCTATTGACTTAAGCAAGGAAGCAAGCCATTGATAAATGTGGAAACTATATAAGAGCATTCCATCAATCATAGAATTTACCAGTTGAACTCTTCCCATAATTGACAAAAGAGACCTCTTCCAAGAGCTTAATTTAGACTTGATTCTATCTACCATAGGTTGTAGATGAATAGCTTTAGGTCTACCTTTAAATATGGGAAATCCCAAGTAAGTAAAAGGAAGACAACCATTAGAGAAGCCAAGACAGTTTCTAATTTCCTGTAACCTTCTTGCTGAAACAAAACCTATAAAGAACTTGCATTTATCCAAGCCTAAAAGCTGACCTGAGGCCTCTCTATAGCATTTGAATAGATTCATTAAAGCACCAAGATTCCTTTTAGTTACCTTGCAAAAGATCATTATGTCATCAGCATACAAACAATGAGAAGGGGATTGTGTAACATCCTGAAAATTATATGTGTTTATTTGATAACTAGTTTTATTAGTCTGCTAAATAATTATCTTGTTGTTACGACATGGTCTCCCTTACGAATTTTTGGATAAGGTTCGAATTCGAGAACTTTCCTCACTCTTGATTTTTGGACGTTGAGCATCAATTCGAGTTCGTTATAATTAGGCTCTAAGTGTAAGCTTATCAGTATAATCGTTAAGTCGCTTAGGGACTTGTGTAAAGTGCATTTGTTTCCCAACTTAGATTCGGGAGGTGTTGAAATGTTCTTATTAGTTGGTATCAATTCTTATTCTTATTTATTGAATTTATGAATTCAACTTCAAGGTTCATCCTTTTCATATTTTGTTGTTTTGGGCTTGAAGTTAATATGATATATGGTATTTTGGAATGAAATGAATAGACCAAATATTAAGAACTTAAAGACCTTCAAAATCTTGTCTTTTGACGATTTTGTTATTGGATTTGTCGTTGATCTTAACGATCAACTGTTATTCTTAAATATTATTATATACTTAATTTTAGCCTAAGTACGCTTAAATGATTTTGAAGTGTCAAATGAGTTTTGGCAATCGTGAGAAGATTTATAAGCTTACTTAGTTTTCGAAAACTCATTGTTTGTAATTATTTCATGTACTTTTAAAAATTTATTTGGGATTGTTGTATTTATCTATTTTAAGTTTCTAGTGTATAAATGGAATTTTATTCCTTTTCTATCCTGACAATTGATGTAAGACTAGTGATCAAATTTTTATTTGAAGAAGTTTTGGATTTATCAATTGTTTATTAGGTAATATTTTGACGTCATGCAAAGTTCCAATTTTTAAAGAGGTTATTTCGAAAATAATTATGAAAATCCTTATTTTATTAAGTTAATTAGTGTTAATTAAAACCAGGCATTACAGATTGAAGTCCCCTTGGACCTGACATTGGCTGCAACTGGTTGGATTCAATCAAATAAAAGATTCCTCTACTCAAGACATCTTCTACAATACAAAAAAGCAAAGGGGAAAGAGGATCCCCTTGCCTCACACCTCTTTTACAATTAATGTAACCAGCAGAGTGACCATTCACCAAGAAAGAAAGTCTAGCTGATTTCAAAATTGTATTGATCCAGCTACAAAATTTGTAATCCAAACCAATAGCTCTAAGAACAGATTGCAAAAAATTCCAATCTAAGGTATCAAATGTCTTTCTAATATCAAACTTCAAGGCAACATTCCCACCAAAAGACTTGTTATCTAAAAGATTAATAGCTTCTGAAGTTGAAAGAATGCATTCTGTAACATCCTGCTTTTTAGCTACGTTGTATTACCGGTAACAATATAATTATTTATATTTTTATCTGAGACCAAAAAAATCATTTTGGATAAAACAAAATCATATTCATACTCTACCTTATGGTAGAGGGTTACAGTAAAAATTTGGGTTTAAAATTCAAACGGAATCCGGTCTGCGTTTTCACTAACAGTAAAATTTTACTGAGTAGAAAACCTAATTTTGACCCGAGAACGAAACAGTTTATTTTTATATCGTATTTCCAAAGATATAGGCTATTTTGAAATTATTACTCAAAAATTTAAATTGGATAAAGGACGGAGTCGGGAATGGATGTGTAGAGATAGGACCGGACACCGGAAGGAGGTGCACTTGCCACCTAGGGTGGTGAGTCATGGGGTGAGTCCCCACCATGACTCACCATGTAATCATGGCATTCCAAAATAGTTTCTAACCTTCTTAAACAAATGACTAATGTACCCTTGACCTTCCATTGTAATTCCCACTTTGTCCAACAATTTGTGGACCAAATTGCCCCCACCTACACGGCCCAAACCCTTTTGGAACACTTGGTCCATTTCATTTCTTCTATTTCACTTATGCTTAAGTCATTTTGCTCTCAAAAAACTCTAAGACTCCATTAGTGCAAAGCTTGAGTTTTTGATCATTTTCTCTCCAAGTGCTTCATCATTTTTCTTTATTCCAAGGTGACGATCCTCTTCCTCATCATCTTAGCTCCATTAATCATCCACAAATGTCCATTTCCATCAAGCTTTTCTCAAATTTCAAGTTCTAGATCTAGTTTTTCAACAATTCATGAAAAATCATAAAAATTTTTTAAGTATTATGACACTTGATCTTACCTCTCTAATACCTCTATTTGTTAGATCTAGAAGCTTGAAGTCAAAAGAAATTTCTAACCCTATTTTCCTAGCTTGGCCGAATATATATATATATATATATATATATATATAGGCTAAATGAGTTTCCTTCAAATTTTTACTTGGATGATGATTGTTATAAGCTATCTAAGACCTCTAGATTGATGATCCAAGAGTTTGAAAAATTTAGAGATCTCTAGCCAATTTATTTCCTATTGGCCGAATCTCTAACTAAGTGGTTGGATGAGTTTTGTTTTCAATTTTTGACTTGTAACAATTTATCCATGCTATCTAAGACCCTAGTAACTAGGATCCAAAAGATTGAAATGAACCCTAGCCCTATTTTGAAGTCCTTGGCCGAACCCTAGCCTAGAGTTGTCATAGATGGATTTTATTTGATTAATCTATTTTTATGTTGATTTGGTTGAAGGTTGATTTGGTAGCTTGTGGTGTGGTAACGAGGAGCTGCAATTTTGTGATTCCGGTGTTAGTTCAAGTGGGAGAAAGAATCATCTTGTCGTCGGAATGGATAAGTATTATATATTATAATAATGGTGTAGGGCGATGTGACACCCTTCTACCCCGCATGTTAAAAGCCATTTAAATTAAAAACATTTAAAGGAAAACATGCAATTACTGGATAAAATAAACAATTGTCCATGGGTAGAAAAGTCCCACATGAACCGTTTACAACGAGGAAATAAAATAAGTTTTAAACGATAAAAACATAACCAACCAAAATAATATAACCCAACCCCGATGTCACATACAGAGCTGGTATAACCGTTTCCGGAATAAAATCCACGGAATTACAACTGAAACTAACGACTACGAAACATAAACTAGCCCTACGATAAGTGGCGGCTCCTCAGAGTCACTCCTCTCCAGGCTGCTCGTCATCCTCTGCAATGTGCCAATCAGGCCAAACACAAACAACAAACATATATAGGGAGTAAGAATCGTATAAACATATTAGCATGGAGATAGGCAGTAAAGTAAACAGCAAGCATAGCAGCATCACATCAAACATCAACATCATCATTATGCTATGCAGTGCAATGCAGTCCTACTCCGCTAAACCATCAATGCATGTGGATCCACTAAACTCGGGATGAACGACTTCGGAGTTACATATCCACATTGAGAATCTACTCAACGCCGGAGAATCTACTCCTTGGATAGCCAACGCATCAAACAAACGAATGCCTCATCACGGGGGCGCTAGGAGAATCTACTCCAACCGTGGATGGCCGGATCGCCGTACTCTAGGACGATCTCCCCTATGTCAAACATCCCTAAACAACATCTCCGATGCAATGCGTATGCAACACAACAACAACGGCAACACCACCTCCATAACTCCAACGGAATCGACCGAAGGTAACAGCGGAATCAACCGCACCAACTTGCCTCGCGGAATCTACCTGAGGACTTAAGCGGAATCAACCGCAGCACTTGGGGCAAACTCTCGGCCACCAAGGTACGTAACAACAACACCTTAGACCCAAACCGTGGGGTCAAGGCCTCCTTGGCCAAAAAGCACCAAGGCACAGCTCATCAACTTGCGGCACCCAAAAGGGGTATCGACTTAACATCTCACCCTCTCATCATCTTTATTTATCTTTAGTAACATTTACCAAGTTGTCTAATCAATTATCATCATAGGGAAGTGGGGTTTAAAACCCCTTAAGTCCTTTAATCTTGTTCTGTCACAGTGGGTTGAGCACGGTCGTGCTCGTAACCCAGCACGGTCGTGCTTAAGCACGTGAGGGGCGTGCTCCCCTGTAAGTGAAGCACGGTCGTGCTTCTTAATGAGCACGGTCGTGCTCAGCAGCACGATCGTGCTCTTTGTCCTGTACGGCCGTGCTCAAAAGCGCGGCCATCTCCCCAGAATTTAACTGGGAGCACGGTCGTGCTCCCTGTTCAGCACGGTCGTGCTCATCGCGCGACAGTGCTGTTCTGGGCAGGAACAGAGACTGAAACTTAGATAAATTACCATGGTTTTTACTCAATTATTCCTAACATCAATTATCAGCATGTTTTCGGGTTTAAACTCATCATCATAACAGCAATCCATTCAACCACGGCATCTACCCAACAACATCATGTTCATAGAAAAGCAACCAACACTAACATTAACAACATATTATGGACATGAACAGTAAACCAATAACATACTAATAACGTACCGAAACAGCCAATAGCATACCATCATTAAACAACTAATTTAACATGTCATTCATACATACAAATATAAACACATCGGGGTTAGGGAACCCCTTTACTTTACACTAAACCCAAACCTACGTAAATACTACCCTTCTCCCCATACCTGGATTGAAGGTAGCTCTCTAAGACTTCCTAACAGCAACCGGTTCCTCTCCTTTAGGCAGCTCACGCACGAACGAGCCTTAAACAAACAGATTAAAACGGTGTTAGTTTCCCAACCAAAAACGAAAGGAAACTAAAGAAAAGGAACGGAACATTACCTATACACGAAGTGCAGACGAAACCACGTTTCCCTAGCGTCTCCAATACTCAAAACCACACTGTGTATGAAGGAAAAAGGGAGGAAGGGAGGTTGTAGCCGTACTAGGGTTTTTAGTAGCAAAGAGGAAGTGTACGGCGCAACCCGGGGTCTGCTCAACGTATATAGGTCCGGACTTGAGCACGGTCGTGCTCATCCTCGAGCACGGTCGTGCTCAACTTAACGTTACGAGACGCGGTCAACACGTTGAGCACGGGCGTGCTACCTGTTGAGCACGATCGTGCTCAACTTAAAATCAGAAACACGCTTCTGACTTTAAGCACGGCTTGCTGGCTAATGAGCACGGGTGTGCTCATGTACCAGAAAGGGACTTTTAGCCAAAAATCCCACTAAGCCCTTAAACAATAAATCCAACTTAATACAACCAGCTTAATCAAATTAATTCTGAAAAACAGGGTGTTACAGGCGACCTAAACCCTACTAGTGGTCGAGTAATCGACAATACTAAAATCCCAATGGAATCAACCCCGCAGTACCAATGATGAATTGCGGATTGTATGTTTATCACTGTTAGGATAATTTTAGAATATTCAAGGATGTCTGATTTTATCACTATTGAACTGTTTGTGATGCACTGGTTGTGGTAATCTACTTTATGTGACGTTTTGTGTTACCTGGATATTTTATTATTGTTTTACTGTGTGTAATCTGTTTTGTCTTATAACATGCCATATCTATTATTTCATGCTTAGTTGGATTCTAGGCAAGGATATATGTTGTTTGAGAGATATTCATGTGGGTGAGAGAATGAATGTAACTTAGACCTGCCTAACCCAAATAAATAATATTTTACTATGATGAGATTAATGACGTGATATAACTCGAGATATTTTTTATGAGATAGTGATGAGAGGTTAAGGCACTAGGGTATGACTCGATATACGTTGGCGAGACCATGTAGATGAATGAGAGAGATCACCATCGTGTGAGTGGAAACGCATGAGTTCAGCATATCCGTAGATATATCCGTAGTTCTTGCAGAGCGGCTCCGCGTGGACGATGGACTAACATTCCTATTGTGATGGAGGTTCTGTGACAAGATCGTAGGGGTCACATTAGCATAAAAGTTTAGTTGCATGAGAGTAAGGTAGAGGATGATATCATAATTTAAAGATGAATGTTATTTATTTGTGATGAGGGTCTGTGACTATTATTGTATTATATGCTATGATTCATTTTCCGCTTATGATGATAGAATTGTTTCTTATCTCCTATTTTGTTGTATTGTATTTGTTTTGGTTATGTGATCTGATGAGAAGATTATATGGAGGCACTAGCTACTGAGGATCTGGATGGAACTCCGTATGAACCGGATGCTGGAGGACGAGCTATGGAGTCTAGTGGTAAAGTTTAGGGTTTATGGCCTGTGCGTCTTATGAGACGTTTTATTTTCTGCTGATTATAATAGTTTGTATAATGATGTACCTGCAAGGGAACCTACTGATGGGATACCCTAGACAGTGTTTTGTTCCTTGATGGAAAGACATATGTTGCGTATGTGTAATATAGTTGTGGTGTGTTTAACTTTCACAAGTTGTATGTGTTGGATTTAAAATTTTAATTTCCTTCGTATTTTTGAGCATGCGAACATTTAATATCGTGATCAGGATTAGTTAATTAGTTTTAAATTTAATGGCACAACGGGGCACAACGGGGTGTCTCACATTCAGCAATGTATCTCCCTCTTATGAATCCTCTTTGCTGATCTGAAATGATCTTAGGAACAATTTGAGCTAGCCTATCTGCTAACACCTTAGTTATGACCTTAAACTAGAAATTAGTAAGGGCAATTGGTCTATAATCTTCAATTTTTTCTGCTCCATTGAACTTGGGGAATAAAGCAACAAGATTGGAGTTCAAACCTGGAAGAATCCAGCTTTGAGTGAAAAATTGAAAAGCTGCCTTATACACATCTTCCCCTACAATTTCCCAATTTGTTTGAAAAAGTCAACCACCAAACCCATCCGGACCAGGGGAACCATCACCATTTAAGGAAAAAAAACAGCAGCCCTAACTTCCTCCTTACTAGGCAAACTGGTTAACAAACTGTTATCTGTTGCAGACACCATATTAGGAATGACCTTCTACACTAAATCATTCTCAATACATTGATTCTCAGCTACATACAAGTTACTATAATAATCTATGATGTGCTGCTCCATAACTTATTGAGAATCCAAAATAAGGTCCCCTTTTTAAGAGAAGACATTTGCTGAGTTGAGTGTCTAACTTTTACCATTCTGTGAAAAAAAGAAGTGTTTCTGTCTCCATAGGAAAACCAGTTTAGATTTGTCTTTTGCTTCCAAAATGCCTCCTCAAAATTCAGAACCTTCTGCAAATTAAACTGAGCCTTAATTTCCTTATCCTTCAGCATATCAGAATAACCAATTTCAGAAATCTCTTGCTGAATCACATCTAACTCATGCATTGCAGCATCTACTTTCAACTTAACATCCCCAAAAACTTGCTTATTCCAGGCTTTGAAATCAGGTTTAAGCAATTTCAGCTTCTGCATTAAAACAACCCTAGGACAACCACTAACATTTCTAGACCAGGCATCCTTAACCAATCTTTCACAGTCACTATGATCACACCACATTTTACAGAACTTAAACATTGAAGGCTTCAAAGCCAAACCTTTATTTAAAGTCAACAGAATTGGAAAATGGTCTGACTTACTTCTTGGAAGAGTAGAACATTTAATATTGTCCCAAAAAGAAATGGCAGCATCATTAACAATATTTCTATCAAGCCTTAACTCTATATGATGTCTCCCCAATCTACCATTAGACCAGGTGAACTGAATGAGTCAACTGGTTTACATCTGTCCAAGAACGAAAATCCTCACAAGACTGCCTCAAAGGAAGGTTTCCACCTCTTTTCTCATGAGCTCCTATCATAGCATTGAAATCTCCCATATAAATCTAAGGGCCAAGATTAGAAAATGACATATCTGTTAAATCCTGCCATAACAATCTTCTAGATTGATATGTTGTTGCAGCATAAACACCAGCAAAATAAGAAATTTGGTTACCATGAGACACAGAAAAATAATAGAGTTGCCATGTTGCCATAATTACTGATGGAGATAAATCCTCAATGCAGAAACACCAAATATTAGATGATCTAGCTCATCTATCATTAAACATAAAAGCTTTCAAACCCAAAGATCTACAAAAAGACAAAAGAATTGAGTCAAAATCAACCCAAGGTTCAGAAATCAAAACCAAGTCTAGTTTATGCAAAGCACACATTTTCTTTAAAACAAGCCTAGTATCTTCATTCCCTAGGCCTCTAGCATTCCAAAATAGAGCCTTCATTGAGCAATATTTCTATAACCAGCCCTTGCACGGGGATTATGAGTCTTATTCTCCACATTTTTAGCATTTCTCAACTTTTTCTTTTGAGATTTTGACAGCACAGGAGTAAATTCAGAATCCTCCTTATCAAAAGAGGTTGATTCCTCCTCATTGTCAACTTGATCATCCCAAAACTTAGAAACAATTTGCATATCTTTATGAACTACATTGGTAACCTGCCTGTCTTCCAACAAAGGAGAAATATCATAAGAACTTGACTGAATCAAAGAATCACTTTGAACTTCAAGAGTTGGAGAAACATAAGTGCCCGAATCACCTTTATTGGCAGCACTATTATGCTGAGGAATAGAGTTTGATACATAATCAACAATATCCTGCCTCTTAGTAAATTGAGCTGATTCATCATAAATAGTCTCTATTGAATCTGAAACATCATCATGCTGATCAATATTCTTTGCCTCTCCTTCTTGATCCTCCAAATTAATTTGCTGCAGCACATATGGAGCATGATCAGGCAATTTCATGCCACTGTAACCTTCTTCCTGAATAACATTAATCACTTCCTTTCCTTTCTCTAACTTGTTACCAGAAGCCTCTTTGGAAATAATTTCAACAAGCCTCGAAATTTCCTAAGCTTTCTCTGCATATTTAGAAACCATCCTTCTATGATCCTTTCCTTTCTGAAATGACACCCGAGCCAACTTCTGATCTTCTTTATGACCAGGATTCCCTTTGCAGTTAGATAGAGAATGGCCAATAGCTTTGCAGGTAGTACAAAAGGAGGGTAAAAATTCATACTCCACTCTCACAAAAAAGGCAAAGCCTTCCCTTTCAACAAGTAATTTCTAGCAATAATCTAATGATAAAAGAGTTCCAATCCCCTTTGCTATCGAATATAGAATTTTCGGTCTCCAATATTCAAGAGGGAGACCAAGAATTCTAATCCAACATTGAACATTAGTTTGTTTAACAAGAAGAGGATTGAAATCTGGAGTCCAAGCAAATAATCTCAAAACACCGGGATCATGACTCCAAGAAGCTGCAGCCAGAACTCTTCTCATATCTTCAATTGAGGAGAAAGTAAATTCAAAAAATCCTCTCCGTATTGGGACCAATGTCCATTGAGCAATCGACTTCCAAAGATTTGATAACTTGGCTCTCAAGTCACCTACCATGAAGATTATTCTTGGAAGCTTCCAGCCCTGCTCAATACTCCTCCTCTGGGATTGTAATCGCAAGTTGTTCCCTTTTAAGGTAAGGCACAGGCAGTTGACTGATTGGAATATCACAAGCATTATTAAGGGCTTGTGCAAAAGATTTATTTTTAGGAACCAGATTCTCGCCAGAAGAGGGAGGAGAAGAAGGGAGCAAAGCAAGAGAAGGAAGAACAGGAGGAGGGACAGATGGAGAAGAAGAAGGATGGAGAATCGAAAGTGCAAAGGATTCTGGAAAAAGACATTGCCATGGTGCAACATTCATGGTGCAACGGCATGCAAAACCCTAAACCCTCGTGCATGACAAAACCCTCATTATACATCGATTGAACTAAAAATCAGAAATAGCAATTCTCTAGAAATCATTATACATCGATTAGTAAATCGATTATTTTAATAGAATAGGTACATCATATCAGGTACATCGATTTGTACATCGATTGACCTGCTATGAAAACTTGAAAATTTTTATCTGATGTGCTATGCATCGATTGGTACATCGATTGGGCAATAATACTCAGATGCATTACCTTCTGTAAGTGCTTATATATCGATTGATACATCGATTAGCAATGGGTTAAAAACACTGACCCTGTGTATACAATGATTGTAACATCGATTGAGTGATAGTTCCAGAACTTGGAACTCACTGACATAGCCTATACATCGATTGATACATCGATTAAGTGAAAGATCCAGAACTTGGAACTCACTGTCACACCTTATACATCGATTAGAACATCGATTGAGTCGAGTTTTTAGAACGTGGTACTCTTTGACTTAGCTTATACATCGATGTACCTGTCACAAAATTGAATTCTGAAGCTAAGTACATTGATTGACACGAGTGTACAGAAGGAAAAAACCCTTTAATACATCGATTGGGTAATCAATTGACTGATCCGGGTTTAAAAATTTCAACCCCTCCCCCTAAATATTTCACTTTTCAAATCCAAAATCCAAGAACCCAAACCCTAGCAGAGCTCGAAAATCATTCTCAATGGCTCGTGTGAAGCAAACTGGACCTTCAACACCTGTTCCATCAAACTCAACATCTTCCTCCTCCACTCCATCTTCCTCTCCTCAACATATTTCACCCATAACAACCCCAACTCGCCCTAAGAGAAAGGAAATTAATAAAGTCCAACCTTCTCAAAGAATTGAAAAGCTTCCTCTCAAGCAACTAGCTAAGAAGAAGCAAGACAAGGGTAAGAAGGTAGCTGAGTCATCAAAACCAGCTCCAAAGAAGAAAGAGAAGAAAAAGAAGGTTGTTAAGGAGGTACAGAAAAAGAAACCTGAGCAAAAGAAGAGGAAGAGAACTGAAGAACAAGAAGAACAAGAAGAAGAAGAAGAAGAAGATGATGATGATGATGATAATGATAATGATGATGATGGAGTAACTAAAGTTGAACTCCTAAAAAGGTATTTCTCTGATGAAGCAAATGAGTTTACTTTCCACAAGATTTTAGAAGAGTACAAATTGAGTGAATTTCTACAAATCAAAAGTGACATATATCCAACTCTCATTAAGGCATTTCCATCACTACACCTCCAGAAAGAGGTAATGACAAAGGGGGAGAAAGAGGTACCATACTAATGAAACTAATGGAACTAATGATCTAATGCTCTATATTGCATATGATGCTATTTTTTGATCCTAAACATGTTTTTTTTTTTTAGAACTGTCAATTAGACAGGGGGAGTAATGAAGAAATATTGCTACATTTATAACTCTGATACTCTTTGATTACTTCCTGAAATATAGTGAATTTTAAACATGTTAAAGTATGGTAAGTTTGTCATCAATCAAAAAGGGGGAGTTTGTGGATAAATGACTCTTATATGTTTTGATTAATGACCAAACTTAATGATCAATAACAATGATTTGATTATTACTTTGATTCACTAACAACACTACAACATTTTTGGCCTTTGGCAACACTTATTTATCCAACAGTTGTAAAATGTTGCCTAAAAGTATATTAGACAACATTTTAAAAATGTTGTCATAAAATACATGTTTTACGCAACACTTTTTTCGCAACATGGAAGAAGTGTTCCTTTAATTGTAATAGGGAACAGTTTTAAAATGTTACTGTGATAATTTTTTTACAACTCTTAATAATTGTTCCCTTAACTTTAAATGGGAACAGTTTATAATTGTTACATTTTTAATCATAAAAGACAACATTTAACAATTATTGTCTTAGATATATCTACATTATAATTCTATTTCCCTCCAAACCAAAATCTGAGCACTAATCACTTATTTTATAAAATTAAATTAAAAAAATAAAAGCAAAAACCAAAGCAAATTACGTTCCAAAAGATCAGAAACCCTCTCGTTTTGGCGCTTGCTCTTCGTCTTCCTTCTCTCTTTCCACCGGCGGAGTAGCAGCGGCACAACAGCGGCACAGCAGCGGTGTCACTCATACATTGCAGCGGCGGCGTGCTTCTCAACCCTCTTGAATGGCGCTAGCTCTTCGTCTTCCTTCCCTCATTCGAGCGGCGGCGTAGCAGCGGCGCAGCAGCGGTGTCTCTCATACGATGTGGCGGCGGCGTGCTTCTCAACCCAGGTATGAAGAACCCGAACCCTTACCAGCGGCTGCTGCTGTGAATTTGGGGAAAATGGCGAACCCTGTTTTGTTTGTCTTCCCCACTTGGCCTGCCCGTTTTATCCTTTCTTTTCTCATTCTTATTATTTTCCAGTTTTTTTTGTTTTGTTTTTTCATTTTTCTGCTCTCATTTTATACTTTCATCAAACAAACAAAACAAATGTCATTGTCATTGTCATTGTTAACTTTTCTCAGAGATTTTTAATAAACAAAACGACAATGCTACCTGTGGTGTCTTAGAAGTAGATAGAAAAGGCCAAAAGGGTAGAAGAGTTACTTTTATTTTATTGTTAGTGTACTTATTATTCATACAATGAACTGCTGGTAACTATTATTATTATTATTATTATTATTATTATATTATTATTATTATTATTATTATTATTATTATTATTATTATACATGTACAGTATTCCAATGATCATGGAACGTTCTTGTTTTTCTGACTCTATCTCTTCTTCTCAAAACAGAGTGCTGCCTTACAGTAAGAGTGATTCGCGTCTTATCTCCGCCACACACTCGAAACCCCTGTTGAAGGTACCTCTCTCTCTCTCTCACACACACACACACCAGGAGGCAATCTCAGTGTCGCTCTAATCTCTGTCAACATTTTTGTGTTTGTGTTTTGTGTTCTATTTTAATGGTTTCATGATTTGGGGATTGAACTGATTTTATACATGATTCCCTGTTCTGCATTTTGATTGCTTTCTGTTGGTCATGATTGTATTGGATTCACTGAAGTTTTGCTACTGTTTTGTTTACCTTGGTGGTTGGTGCATCTGGTATACTTGTTGTATGGGGGGATGATTTCTGTTGCTGCACTATTTGGGACTGGTTTGTTTGGTTTGCTGTTTTTTCTGCATTTTTTTTCTTCTTCCTGATTTTACCTGTACATTGTTTTGTTTTATAGTGGCAGGGGATAGTGTTCTTTTTGGGGAAGGTTTATACAGTTTTATACTTAATCTATGCTTGGGGCTGTTAGTCTAACTAACTACTAAGTCTAGCTCTATATATACTATACTCTGATATGATTATGACTATAGCAATCCAACTTTCTCTAAGCTTTAGTTTTTTCTTATGCCAATTCTCATAGCTTTTTTATTTCTTAAATTTATTCCCTCTTTATTGTTGTTCAGTAAACCAAACATGATAAACAAGGATTGGATTGACTTGCCTCGATATGGTGATGATTATATAAACGGTGTTAGATACTTTTTGGATATTGCATTCACTAAAGGAAAGGTTGAAGGAGAACAGATTTTGTGCCTTTGTGCTGTATGTTGCAATGATAGTTGGGAAAAAAGAGATGTAGTGTTTGATCATTTAATAAGCAAAGGATTTGTATATGGCTACAAAGATTGGATTTACCATGGTGAAGAGATAAATGGCATGGATGTTGATGGTGATACTGATGATGATGTCTCATTTGATGATATTAATAGCTTATTGTTTGAGACATTTAGAGATGTGGCTGAAGCTGGAGGATTACACGAAGGCCTAAATGAAGATGCAAAGAAATTTTATAAACTAGTTGAGGATGCAAATAAAGAGTTGTATCCTGGTTGTAAAAAATTCTCCACTTTGTCGTTCATTGTTCGGATGTATTTGTTGAAATGTCTCTATGGATGGAGCAATGCATCATTCACTGCTCTCCTAGAGTTATTGAAAGAGGCTATGCCAGATTTGAACATCCCTGTCTCTTTCAATAAAACAAAGTCTATGATAAAGGACTTAGGCTTAGACTATAGAAAGATTAATGCATGTCCCAACAATTGCATGTTGTTCTGGAAAGAGCATGCAAAAGACGACTTTTGTCATCTTTGTGGAGCATCAAGGTGGATTGAATATCCTGAGGTTGATTGTGACCTTGAAGAAACTAAAAGCGCTCACAAAGTTCCTGCCAAAGTGCTAAGACATTTTCCTTTAATTCCAAGATTGAAAAGACTCTTCATGTGTTCAAAGACGGCCGATTCGTTGAGGTGGCATGCGGAAAAGCGTTCGAGGGATGGTAAGTTAAGGCATCCTGCTGATGGTCAAGCATGGAAAGACTTTGATGCAAACTATCCAGATTTCGCTCTTGATACTCGTAATATCAGGCTTGGGTTGGCTAGTGATGGGTTTAATCCGTTTAGGACTATGAGCCTCTCACATGGAACAAGGAAATTGTAATATCTTGTCCCAAGGATATTTTAGTCATTTCATTATGATTGTGATCACTAGTGTGCTTTAATTCCTTTCATCTCATGAGTATGCAAATATAAGAATTATGAATTGTTGAACCTCTCTTTATTATTTTTAGGCTGAGCCAATGAATATCTTATTTGATTTATAATTGTAAAATGGTATTTTATAATTTAGTATCAAATAATATTTATCTTTGGCTAAGAAATATTCTAGTGAGAAAATATAATTATTTTGGGGGTTTATAAAGGGTAAAAATTTATTTATGAAACAACCTGATTTTAATATAACACATATTTCATTAAAAGCTGATTTTCTTAAATTTCTAGTCGCACCCCCTATTTTACTTCATACACCCCCTCTCTTTTGACATAACCCACGAATTTCCCCTCCCCCATACTCACTTATTCAGTTTTGAAGAATCTGAACACTCTTCTTATTCTCTCAAAGAAGCCTCACCACCACCATCACCTCCATTCCACCAAAACCACCACAAACCACCACCAATCTACATCATTCTCCTCTTCATTTCACTTTCTAGCAAAAATACCACCACACTCCTCTTAAACCAATCCAAAATCTGAGCATGCAAACATCCCTTCTTCACCTTCAAAATTGGTCATGGAAGGATTTAGGTTTAGATGAAAGTTCTTCTTTTTCTAGCTACAAAAGTGAGCTAATCAAGGAGATAAGAAGCTACTATTCTCACCATTCCAAGGGCTAGGAAGCAAAGGAAGAAATTGATAGATTGATAATTGGGAGAATTTCTCTAAGATCAAGAGTGATAGAGGAAATCACCAATTCTTTATTTTCTAGCTTCAATCAAGTGAGTTCCCTTAGTTTTAGTGCTTGGTAACCATAAATCCAAGCTTAGGAGTTGTTGATAAATGCTTTAATTGGTTGATTTTCTATTTGTATGTTGACTATGAGAAGATTGAACATTGGAATGAGTTGCATATTGATATTATAATCTGTTTTATTTGCATGCATGTGAAATGTTTGTGAAATGTCCTAGATGATGTTGCTGTCCTGAAAACTCGTATGGATATATGTTCAGTGTTTTGCTTATAACTATTTCTTCAGAACTCCTTTGTTTATGATTCTTGTTTTTTTAGAAACTAGACTCGATTTGCTACAGTTTAGGCACTAAGTTTACTGTTTTTCACTGAGTATTGATGAATAAAAACCTGTTAGAAGTTAGAGGACAGTTGCTGTCCTGTTTTTCGAATGCAGTAGAATGTTGATTAAAATTGTACTTTTTGGAATGCTTTTTCCCAAAAATAAAATTATATTTATAAACTAGACTTATTTAGCTTTCCATATAAGGGTCTTTTTCCTAAATCCGACTTTGTTTGGTATTTTAATAAAATCACAGAATCCGACTGAAAACTGCAGAAATTCTGCATATGTTGCTAATCAATGTTGTTGTAATGCTGTGTTTTCAATTGGGAATTACCTATTAATGGTAGTATTGTATTCTAATTGAGAGATTATATAATGTTCATGCGAATGGTTTATATGTTTGTTTTAGGTCATTAGTTATTAAGCTATAGATTGATATATGAGTTAAGTTATTCAATGGTATGATGAAATGAATGGGAAACACCATTTAGCATTCAAAGGTAGTAACCATGCTAATTCTACTCATGAATCGAATTAGAATGGTTATCAATGACATTACAGATGTCAAGTACAGAAGTCCTTTCAGTTTGAAGGCAAGTATAAAGTCCTTCCCGTTTGGAAGGCAATCACAGAAGTCCTTTCATTTTGGAAGGCAAGTAAGTAAGTGCAAAGCAAGTGGGACGCCGCTTGTGGTCATAGACGTATGTCCTGCCTTACAGTATAGAGCTGGTTCCTCTTAAGTACCTCGGTGCACGGGGAGCAGCGAAGTGTTAGTTCCTCTTAAGTACTTCGGTGCGCGGGGAACAACAATGTTTTTCACTGACAAAATTAAAAAGGAATGTCCAAATGAGTGGTTCATAAATATTATGAATGACATGATGATACCAGGATTAAACCCAAAGCTAGTCCCTCTTAAGTACCTTGGTGCGTGGGGGGCAGCAATGATGTTTATACCTGATGATATGTATAAGTTTACTAATATATGTATATGTGTGGGACTGAGTACTCTGTTTGCAGGGAATTCACTGAGATTTCATATCTCACCCCCTCACCCTTTTGTTTCAGGTTAATCCCTTCTATGTTGGAGAACTGTGAAGTATCCCCGGAAATACTTGGCAGTTGTTCCAATGTAAGATGTCTCTTTTATGGAAGATGTCACCGGATCGGAGTTAAGAGTCATAACGTCATTGTTTACTTGTTAAGTATAATTTGAAAATGTATGAGATATTTTTATATATTATATATGAGATCTTTAGCGAAAAGCTAATTTCAGTGTATCTTATGTTTTGTATCTAGTAGTATCCTAATGTACTTTGGGGTATTACAGAAATTCAAGGAAAGGATCATGAAGAATGACATGAAGAAAGAGCATCATGTACAAGGAATTTAAAGAAGATCATTTGGAATTTGTGTAAAGAAAATACTTAGATTAACTCTTAGTTAAGCTCTCTAAAATAAGTGAAAATGATTTCGAAAAGTAAACATGTTTTCAAAATGAACTTAGACTGAAAAAGGTTAATTGATGAATCTGTACATCTATGTGTACATTGATGTACTTTCAGTTAATTAACTAACTTTTAATGAAAACCTTAGTGTACATCTATGTATAAGTGTTATACATCTATGTATACATCGATTGATTCTGGGCTTGCGGTGATCAGAAAACATTTTTGCAACTATACATCGATTAGTACATCTATGTATAAGCCAAAACAGAACCAGTGAGTTTTTGAGATAGCAACACAATCAATTGGATAATCGATGTATGTGATTCTAGGTTTCAGTACAAGTGATTTTCAAGAACAACATCGATGTACTAATGTGTGTATCACTCAAGATCAAGAAATTCCAAGAACATAATCGATTGATCAATCGATGTACACATGTTATAAAAGAGAAATTTTGTTTAATACATCTGTGTACTAATCGATTGACTGATAACAGAATTTTTCAATTCAATTTGTTTTAATCTCAACTTACTAGTAAAGTGTGTCCAACAGATCTATTTTGAAATACAACTATATAAGGACATTAGCAAACACTTTTTCATAACTTTGCACTGAATATACGAGATCAATCACTGAAATTTAAGAGAGCATAGCATAGAGAAAAACTGAGTATTTTTCTGTAGTTCTTCAATTTGTAAAATCTGATTTTCTAGAATCTTATTCAAATCCTTTCAATTGTAAGAATTATCATTAGAGAGAAGGTTCTCTCGCTGGTTGATTCAAGAGTAGAAGGGACTCTTGGTGCTCTGCAAGAGTATAAGGGACTCTTGTGGGTTTGCAAGATTGCTTTGGGAAAAGTTGTCATTTGGGTAAAAGGAACCTAATAGTGGAGCTTGTGTAAAGAATCTTGTAAATTGATTGTTAGTGGGCGAAACTCACAGTGATGTGGGGACTGGATGTAGGTTACCAGAGGAGGTAGCTAAACCAGGATAAAACTTGGTTTGCATTTTCTCTTTCCCAAAACTCCTTATTTGCTTTATTGTTAAATGTATGATTAGCAAATATGTTAGAGATGCTTGTATGATTTAATGTGTTTCTGATCTTATTCATATCTGAAATTAATAGTCTTGATAATCTTTCTTTTATAAGTTCCAAGTTTGTTAAAAATTACATCTTACAAAAACACATTTTGGTTTGTTGGTTGACAAAATCTTTTTCAAAGTTAAGAAAAACAATCAGTTTTTGCAAAGAGGGGAAAAGTTTCAAAATGGTAACATACTCAATTCAAGCCCCCCCCCCCCCCCCCCCCCCCCTCTTGAGTAGTGAGAAGCCACAACCAACACAAGTGGGTGAAGTTCGAGGATGGTCTGCGTCCGGCGATCAAGCAAGCCATCAGTTATCAGGAGATCTGCGTCTTTCCGGTCTTAGTGAACAAGTGTAGGATCTTCGAGAATGCCTACAAATCCAGAGTGTCAAGCAACAAGAGTTCAGATGCTCAGGGCAGTTGGAAGAATGATCATAAGGACAAGGGAAAGCAGCATCTAGCTCCAGTCGGTCGGGACTTCAAGCAGAGTGGCCATAAGCCACAGTTTTCTTCAGGTAGGTTTAGGAGTTGGGATTCTTCTGCTCCTAGATCCATCCGGTGCAGCAAATGTGGACATGATCATTACACTGCTCAGTGCAAGGAGACAGACGTCATCTGCTTCAAGTGTGGCAAGTCTGGCCACATCAGCAGCGAGTGTGAAGGAGCAAAGTCAGAATCATAGAGTGCTAGCAAGAATCAGAAACCCCAAGCCAATCGAATAAAGACCGGTGGTAGAGTCTTTACTCTTAGTGGAGCTGAGGCCTCCGAGTCTGAGGACTTGATCCAAGGTATGTGCCTCATTGATGGAAATCCTTTAGTTGTTTTGTTTGATTCGGTGCGACTCACGAGTTTATATCACATGAATGTGTCAAAAGTCTTAAATTTCCTGTGACCTTCTTTAGTGTGATTTAATTGTTGCCACACCCACAAATAAACATGTTCTTACTTCACATGCATGCAATAATTGTCTCATTACAATTGATGGTAGGAGTTTTTTTGTTGATCTTGTATGCTTACCCCTAAAAGAACTTGATGTTATTCTTGGCATGGACTGGTTATCTTCCAACCATGTCCTCTTAAACTGTTTTGATAAAACCAAAGTTTTTGGAACACCTGTTGACTCTAAGGATCCAAGATTTCTCTCTTCCAACCAAGTTAAGGCTTCTATGAAAGAAGAGGCCTAAGTTTACATGATGTTATCTTCTCTAGAAGTAGAGAGCAAGCCTGATGTTGGGAATGTGCCAATAGTGAGAGAGTTTCATGAAGTGTTCCATGAGCATGTTTGAGTTACCCCTTGAGAGAGATGTTGAGTTTACCATAGACTTAGTACCGGGAATGGGACCAATATCCATATCACCTTATAGATTGTCTCCTCTAGAACTAGCTGAGTTGAAGAAACAGTTAGAGGAATTGATTTAAAAACAGTTCATTAGGCCTAGCATGTACCCATGGGAGCGCTGGTGTTGTTGGTGAAGAAGAAGGATGGTAGCATAAGGTTGTGTGTTGACTTTCGACAACTCAACAAGGTGACCATTAAGAATAGGTATCCCCTCACTAGGATTGATGATCTTATGGACCAGTTGATAGGAGCTAGTGTTTTCTCCACGATAGATTTGAGATCAGGATACCATCAAATTTGGGTTAAGTCTGAGGACATCCCAAAGACTGCGTTTAGGACGCGTTATGGTCACTATGAGTATTTGGTTATGCCCTTTGGTATGACTAATGCTCCTGCTGTGTTCATGAATTATATGAACAAGACCTTTCACCCTTAATTGGATAAGTTTAGGGTTTAGGGTTTAGGATGGTGGTCTTCATATATGACATCTTAGTGTACTCCAAGACCAAAGAGGAACATGAGGAGCACTTGAGGGTTGTCTTGCAGACCCTTAAGGAAAAGCAGTTGTATGCTAAGTTGTCTAAGTGCAAGTTTTGGCTTGAAGAGGTGAGTTTCTTAGGACATTGTTGGTTATGGCTTCTAAATACTCAAGAAGGGGGGTTGAATTGAGTATAGCTGCTTTTAAAAACTTTCCCCTTTTTGCAAAAACTGATTCTTTTCTTTAAATATGAAAAAGATTTTGTCAACCAACAAACCAAAAAGTGTTTTTGCAAAATGTAATTCAATCAAGACTTGAAACTTATAAAGAAAGATTAACAAAAAAGTTATTTTCATATATGAACAAACTAATCAAATCATGCAGGCGTCCTTAACAAATTGCTTAAATCATACATTCAACAATAAAGCAAATTAAGAGTTAAGGGATAGAGGAAATTGCAAACCCAGTTTTATCCTGGTTCAGCTACCTCCTCTGGTAACCTACATCCAGTCCCCACATAACTGTGAGTTTCGTCCACTATCAAAAATCAATATTCTTTACACAAGCGTCACTTCTATGTTCTTTCTACCCAAATGACAGCTTTTCAGACAAAGCAATCTTGTAATTCCCATAAGAGTTCCTTATACTCTTGGAAACCACCAGGAGTCCCTTCTACTCTTGATCTAACCAATGAGAGAACCTAAAGTTCTACAGAAAAACACTAAGTTTCTCAATAAAAAGCTCTCTCAAAATTTTCGTGTTTAATCTCAGATTTTGAATGAATTGTTATTGAAAAAGTGTTTGCCAATGTCCTTATATAGGTATAGTTTTTAAAATAGATCCGTTGGGCACACTTTACAAGTCAGTTAAGATCAAAACAAACTTATCTGAAAAATTCAGTTATTAGTCAATCGATTGTGTAATTGATGTATTAAACAAAATTTTCACTTTTATAACTGTGTACATCGATTTCCAAATCGATTGTGTTCTTGGATGTTCTTGATCTTGAGTGATACACAGATGAGTACATCGATGTTGTTCTTGAGGAACATGTGCATTATCAACCCAGAAGTGTTCACATAGATTGATCAATCGATTGCATGTTGATTATCAAAAAGTCATTGCCTCTGTTTGGGCTTATGCATCGATGTATCAATCGATTGTTCATTTAGTTCAAAAGACTTTGCTTCTGTTTTGGCTGATGCGCCGATGTACCAATCGATTGTATTCTTATTTCAAAAAGACTCTGCTTCTGTTTTGCCTTATGCATCGATGTACCAATCGATGTACAGAAGCAAATTTGCATACTGATCAAGTAAGTCCAGAATCAATCGATGTATACATAGATGTACACTGAGGTTTTCATTAAAATTTAGTTAATTAACTGAAAGTACATCGATGTACACATAGATGTACAGTTCTTTCAATTAACCTTTTTCAATTTGAGTCCATTTTAACTTTTGAAAACCATTTTTACTTGTTTAGAGAGCTTGATCAAAGAGTTATACTTAAGGTTTTTCTTTACAAAAAGTTCCTAATGATCTTGCTTGAAATCCATCTTCATGATGCTTCATCTTCAAGCTTTCCTTCATGATCCTTGCATTGCTCCATGATCTTTTGCATCTACTTTCTTGCTCCATTAAATCTCATTGAAAAATCAAGCTTGGCAAGTAGTTAGTGAATCAAAGTATTAATCATGTTAAGTTTAGCCATCAATCAAAACAAACTAGGGTCATTCATCCACAAACACGTCATCTCTAAAGGTGGGATAGTCGTGGATCCGGCTAAGGTAGAGACTGTGCTGTAATGGGAAGCACCAAAGTCAGTGACCGATGTTAGGAGTTTCTTGGGTTTAGCAGGGTACTACAAAAGGTTTATAGATGGTTTCTCTAAAATAGCTTTACCCTTGACCCGTCTCACCAAGAAAGCACAACTTTTTGTGTGTGACTCTAAGTGTGAGGAAAGTTTCCAAACCATGAAGGAAAGGTTAACATCAGCACCAGTGTTAGTTTTTCCCAATCCTAGTGAACCTTTCTAGTGTACTACGATGCTTCTAAGCAAGGTTGATGCAGGGTGGTAAGGTAGTAGCTTATGCTTCTAGGCAGTTGAAAACCCATGAGAAGAACTACCCTACCTATGATTTGGAATTGGGAGCTATAGTGTTTGCCTTGAAGATCTGGAGGCATTACCTTTATGAAGCTAAGTTTGAGATTTTTAGTGATCATAAGAGTCTAAAATATATGTTTGACCAAAAAAGTGCTCAATATGAGGCAACGTAGGTGGATGGAGTTCCTTAAGGATTATGATTTTGAGTTGACCTACCAACCAGGAAAAGCCAATGTAGTGGCAGATGCCTTAAGTAGAAAAACATTGCATGTCTCAGCTTTGATGGTTAGGGAAATGGATCTGATATCAGAGTTTACAGACCTGATCTTAGCATGGGAAGTTACCCCTAAGAGTATTAGGTTTGGAACTTTGAAGATTACAAACAGTTTGATGGATCAGATTAGAGAAGGTCAGAGGTTAGATGCTTACCACATAAGTCAGAAAGAGCTGCTTGCTCAGGGTAGAGGCCTTAGCTTTAAGGAAGGAAGTGATGGAGTTTTTAGGTTTCAAAATAGAGTTTGTATAGCAGATGTTCTGGAGCTTAGGAAGTTGATCCTTGAAGAAGGACATAGGAGTGGACTGAGTATACACCCAGGTGCCACTAAGATGTATCAGGACTTAAAGCATATGTTTTGGTGGCATAGGATGAAAAAGGATGTGGCTGAGTTTGTTTACGCGTGCTTAGTGTGGCAAAAAGCTAAGATAGAACACCAAAAGCCATCAGGTAAGATGCAACCGTTAAGTATTCCAGAATGGAAATGAGATAATATCTCTATGGATTTTGTGTCTGGACTCCCTAGGACTACAGCTGGTAATGAAGCTATATGGGTTGTTGTGGTTAGAGTGACTAAGTCTGCCCATTTCATCCCTGTGAATGTGGAATATCCCTTAGAGAAGTTGACCAGGTTGTACACCAAGGAAATAGTTAGGCTACATGGTGTACCCTCTAGCATAATATTAGATAGAGACCCAAGATTTACCTCTAGGTTTTGGAATAGTTTGCATGAGGCTTTAGGGACAAAACTTAGATTAAGTTTAGCTTATCACCCACAGACCGATGGTCAGTTTGAGAGAACCATCCAATCCTTAGAGGACCTGTTGAGAGCTTGTGTGCTAGAGCAGTCAGGTAGTTGGGACAAGTTTTTGCCCCTAATAGAGTTCACCTACAACAACAGCTTCTATTACAGTATTGGGATAGCACCCTATGAAGCGTTGTATGGGAGAAGATGTAGAACACTTTTGTGTTGGAATGAACCCGGTGAGAATGTTGTGCTAGGACCCGACACAAAGTAGGCAAAAGAGCTATCATGATAAGAGGAGGAAGGTTGTCGAATGAGGGTGATCATGTATTCTTGAGAGTTACTCCAACAATTGGGATTGGTAGAGTGATGAAAGCGAAGAAACTTACTCCCAAATTCATTGGCCCTTACCAAATTCTAAAAAGAGTTGGTGAAGTTGTTTACCAAATCGTGTTACCACCTTTCTTGTCCAATCTTCATAATGTGGTTCATGTGTCACCACTTAGAAAATAAATTCATGATCCTAGCCATGTACCCGACACAATTCAGTTGAAAGAGAACTTGACTTTTGAGATACTGCAGCTTCGAGTTGAGGATCGGAGGGTGAAGCAGCTAATAGGCAAGGGGATTCCCTTGGTTAAAGTAGTTTGGAGTGGGGCTACTGAGGAAAGTACTACATGGGAGCTAGAGAGCAAGATGATGGAAGCATATCTGCACCTTTTCAATAGATGTGAGTAGAAACTTCGAGGACGAAATTTTTATAAGAGGGTGGAATTGTAACACCTCGTTTTTCTTATAAAGCCTTTGAACGATGTTATATGTTATATAAATGTTAAATAGGGCTAAGTGAGACTTTTTAAGTGAAAATCCCTTTCTAGTGCATGAGCACGGCCGTGCTCATGTACCAGCACGCCCGTGCTTGTTGGCGTGCCTTAGCCATGAGCATGGCCATGCTCAGAGGGACCACGGTCGTGTCGGAAAACGAGGCTTTGTGACGCTGATGTTGTGAGCCCGTGCTTAAATGAGCACGACCCCGTGCTCACGTTAAGCACAACCGTGCTTAGAGGGAGCATGACTGTGCTCGGGTCTGAAGTTATATAAACAGAGGAGTCCGTGAGGGTTTCGAGTAAAACCCTCACATTGACACTTTGGGCAATACTAGTGTGACAGAAACCTCTCCCCTTTCCTTTCCCTTGAACCCTTTAAAGTTCTTGGTGCTCTTGAGTCCGTTTGGGAGAGAAGTCACGCGCATTAGTGTCATCTAAGATAACATGTTCATTCCTCTATTAATCTCCCATTCATTGTTTCTTGAATATGAGATTAATGTTTGCCCTTTTTGTGTTGGCCAAGCCTTGAGGAACTCATCGAGCCGCTCGAGGAAAAGAGAGTAGTTACGCTTACATTTGTCAAGAGGCTTAGATCTTCATAGCAGGTATGGGAAGAAGGGATAGTATGAATATGTAAGCATTGGGGGTAGCGTAAGATGAAGGGTTAACCCATGACCCTGTCGTATATTATTTGCCTATTCTATGTTGTTTGCTATATGTATGATATGATTTCAATGTTATTGGTATGCTTTGATTATTGTATTGTTTGTGAATAATTTATGATGATGATGCTGTTATGTATTTGATGATGATATTGCCATGGACATTTGACTTGGCTGTTTGGTTGATGTTCTGAGATGATGAACGCTGAGGTTAATTTGACATTAAAAGACGTTAATGATGATGTTTAAGAATTAAGGGATGTTTTCCCCAATTGCTCATAAAACTTGAACGATAGTAATGAGAGGCAAGGTTAATGCTCAAAGGTTTAGTTAAAACCCTAGGATTGATTCTTGAGCGTTTTAGGGACATTAATAACGAAGCTGGAATTAAAGGATTAATTCCCCATAATCATAAGACATGGAGATTAATTGAGAATAATGAATCTAGTGATTGATGGTTAGTTAAAAGCCAAAAGGATTGATCTTTGAATGCCCTAAGAAGCTTAGTAAGGGTTTTTCAACCTTTCTGCCCAGAAACAGCACAGCCATGCTTCAGCGAGCACGACCGTGCTCAATAGTAAGCACGCCCGTGCTTGACTCAAAAGTCAGCACGCCCGTGCTGGGGGAAGCACGACCGTGCTCCCCTCCTCAGAACAGAACGCTGAAGACAAAACAGGGGTGTTTCACCCCAAACATTCTCAACGATGATAATAAGACACCCAACGAAGCAAAGACAAATTAGATAATCCAATGAAGACTTAATAAGTGTAATTAAACATAAACGTAAAGATGGTTAAGTCAATAACAATGTTTGTCGCACATTGTTGTACCTTGGTGCTAAGTGGCCAAGAGGATCTTGATGCTTAATGGTCAAGGTGTTGTTAACGTTGAACCTTGGTGCCTAGTGGCCAAGGGGACCTCGATGCCAAGTGGTCGAGGTGTTGATTGTGATAAAACTTGGGCGGCCAAGTGGCCCAAGCGGAGGTGGTGATTGTTTGATTGTGTGTTATTGCTCATCACGCATTCATGCATCGGAGATGTTAGTGGGGGTTGTTCAACACAAGGGAGGTCGTCCGAGAGTAAGCGATCTGGCTGTCCGCGGTGCTTCATCCGAGAGTTAGGTGAATCGTGTACTGTTGTCCAAAAAGTTGTGATGTGCAAGTATACACAATCGTAACAAGTAATAAAGTGTGAATAAAGATTGTTCCCACGAGGATTTAAATGAATTGAATATAAATTCTAGTTTTAACTTTTTCTACTTAGCTTAATAAAAATAAAGAGTAATTTTAACCAATATAACGTAAATGGAGTGATTGGGTGACAGAGCAGTAATTAATAAATGTAAGGAATTAATAAAGGCAATAAATGGGTGCTTAAAAACAGAGATGGAAACAGCTAGGATTCTAATCCTTTGTAATATTCACTTCAGGGTAACTATGCTTCAAGATGCTACAGCATTTAGTCCAGGAATTTGAGATTTGCTTTCCAACAGTAAAACTGAGTTCATTAAAAGCTTCTTATTCCTAAGTTCAAACTAATTTCCCTCAGCTGTCAGATAAAATGTCCAGCTACTTAAAGACTTGAAGGCTATTCCTAGCTCATTCAACACAATCAATTTTCCAATTAATTGCTCTATCTTTGTCTTCTAAACAAGTCCACTAACTTGGTTTTTCCAAACTTTGTCAGCTAATATTTCAGATCAGTTGATCAGGCTAATACTGAAATTAAACATTAAAGCAGAAAAGAAGAAAATGCATAACATCCATTGCATTGAATTATCCTTCAGTTTAATTACAAATTAATAGAATCCTAACTTAAGAGAATTAGCTCATAATGAGCTTAAGGATAAAACAAGTCAGGAAAATGGAAAATAAAGACATCAAGTATAAAACGAAATTACAGAGAGGACAAAGGGAGCTGACGGCTGCTACATAGTACATGTTGCTACAGTACCAGCTGACCTAAAAGTAAGGTCACTCTTACTATTTGTACTACTCCCCAAAATAGGGCTACACTCTCTCTCATGCCTCACTTTTTGGGCTATTACACAATTCAAATACTAAAATAATCCTTGGCCCAATTCCCAACTATACTAAGCTGCTGCCTTATATTCTCTCTCTTCCACATTTGCACAGCGCAGCAGGTATTTTGTCTTCTAGTGAGCATTAGTTTGGAAATGATTTTAGCTCGTAATGGTCTGCTTTCCCCATGCTGTGACATTCCAAAACATCCCAGAGCACTTCCTTCAGCAATTTACACTTCTAAATCCTGCTCAACCTCAAACAAACTTTTTAGCAATAACAATTCATTAATTAAAGATTTTTCTGTGGTTAATAAAATCAACTCTAATATTTTCTCAATCAAACAAAACTTGAATTCTTTTCCCAAAATTTATCAAAACAAGCACAATGATTAAGCTAAAAGAATAGTAATAACTCTTATTTCTAAGAGTTATCATGTACACCTGTGATGGCGCATCCGAGAGTAAGGTGCATCAGCTATCCAAGGGGTTCACCCATGGTGTGAACTGCCGGCGTTAGTGCTTGTTGGCCAATGTAAATATGTAACTCCAACATTGTCTTCCTGAGATAGTTTTGGATCCACATGCATAACGGAATAGTGGAGTAGCATTGCATCGCATGGCATACTTGATTGAGTTGATATGAATGATATTATCGTGTTAATGTTATTATGTTATAACATGCTATATTGTGATGTATGATCATCTTGCTAACTGCTCATTTGCCATTATGTTTATACAACTATTTCTTACTCCACATCTTTTGTTGTTTCTTTGTATGTACCCTTTTTTGTTATACAGAGGATGGTGAGCAGCCTGTTGAGAAGTGACTCTGAGGAGCTGCTACTCGTAGTTTAGGATTTGTCTTTAGTTTTGTTATCCGATGTATTTTTCGGATTTTGGTTATACTAGCTCTGTTATGTGACATTGGGGTTGGGCTTATGTTTTCGATTATGTTTCTTTGTTATAGCTTATTTTATTTTTCCGCGTCCTTTTGTTCATGTGAACCTTTTATCCATGGTCTTATTTTAATAAATAATATCCATGTGATTTTATTTTATTTATTTCCTTTCCTTTTATGTTGTTATAATACATGTAGGGTAGAGGGTGTCACATAGAGGGGTCGGAGGCAGCAGAGCGTTCAGACGATGCACCATTGTCGTCGTCGTCGCATTGTTATGAGTACCGACGAGTCGGTTTGGGAGCCGAGGACCCGATATGGCAGAGTCTACCGACGTCACTATGGAAAGGGATAAGGTAACTCCAGGTGCCCATATCCTCTATGATATGGCTTAGTCGGACGCGCCTGTTAGGTTGTGAGCCTCTGTGAGCCTATTTTACATTTTGATGTAATTTGAGAGGTGGGCCGGGTATCCCTAGGACTTTCTCTTGTTCTATGACTAGTTTATATATGTATCTTTTATCTTTCAGGTGTTTGTCTAGTTTTTTTTAGGTTTAGGGTCCTTCTGTTGGGATCCATCGTACTCGGACGACGGTTTGTATATATATGTGTGTGTGTGTGTGTGTGTGTGTGTGTGTGTGTGTGTGTGTGATATGTGTTTATTGTTGTGTTTACCATTGCGCATGATTTATATTTTAAACGTTTTTAACTTTCTGTTTCCAAATAAATATATATTTTTTCATCTGTAATAATGGCGTTTTCATTAATTATCAAGGCTTGGTTAATTAAGATTTTCTTTAGACTCAACACCCTCACCTATCATTCAATCTTCACCTATAACCTTTAGAGAACCTTCACTTGATCCATCACCTTTACCTCTTCCTTTTTCCCCGACATCATCTCTAGCTCTCATTCCTCTCAACCACGTTTTTCAAATACTTGAACTCTCAACCTCCTGGAAATCTAAAATTTCTTGGAAAGTCCCAAAAGAAAGACTTCTTATTCCTCACTCACCATTTACCAAGACTTCTCTTAATGTGTGTTTGGAAAGTCCATTTATAACCTTTGAAGTGCGTTCGACTGGAAGCTACTCAGAGTAGCTTCCACGTCTGAAACGTGCGTTAACCATGTACCCGACATGATTCCAAACACCCCATTAAACCTTTACACATTATTAACCCTTGTGCCAAATATTTGTACGAGTATGATCCCAAATTGCTCCTATAAGACCGTTACTCACGGCATTGGCACTTCGTGTAACGATAGAGACTGATTTGGTATTGGCAACATACCAGGGACTTATTTCCAAATTCTTCATGTATGGAGACTAACATCAAATTAGCATTACATATTGGGACCAAAATCGTAGTTTAACCTAAAAAGTTAAAACTATAGTATAAATTATACAGTATCCTATGTATCATCCTAAAATAACTTTTTTTTATCAGCTCAACCAACGTGAATTAACTAGGAAAGAAATTTTTTTCTTTTCCTAAAAGCTTTTGTTACTCATGGCATTGGCACCCCGTGTAACAATAAAGATTGGTTTGGTATTAGCGACATATGTAGGGACTTATTTTCAAACTTTGCATGTATGAAGACAAAAATCAAATTAGCATTATATATTGGGACCAAAATCATAGTTTAACCTAAAAAGTTGAAACTACAGTATAAATTATACAATATCCCATGTTTTATCCTAAAATAACTTTTTTTATCAGCTCAACCAACATGAATTAACTAGGAAAGAAAAGTTTTTCTTTTTCTGAAAGCTTTTGTTATTGTAATATGTTAGAGGTGCAGAATGAGAAAATGTCATTACTAATCACAAAGTTGTTATCGAAACGACGCTGCTTTGTTATGTATAATCGCAATGCCTCACTAGGTGTGTTTTCTGAAGGCAATTTCCATTCTGGGTAGAGTGAATCGCTAAATATTAATTAAATATTAATTACATTATAAATATTCAAAAATAACGAATAAGCAATCACTTATTAAATATTTAATTTATCGAGATGTAATATTTTTAAAGAAATTAACTATCATAATTTTCTCGTTTATAAGTGTGAGTGATTCTTGCGTTGCTTCCAAAATCATGACGATCATGAGGGAAGTGTGTGCTTTGTGTTTGCGTTGGTGTTAGGCCATCTATGCTTTTGTCCTCTAACTCTGTCAAAATCTCACACTCCCTTCATAATCTTACCCATTCTTTTCAATACCCCTCTTAACCTCACCGCCTCACTTAAATAACCCAATTGCCATTCTACCGAATTATCACCCGTCTTTTCTATTAAAATAAATTTTTGTTAACTGTTTAGCCTTTTTTTTTAGTAAAAACCTGATAGAAAGTAAAGTGAAATAGAAAGAAATGGAGGGGAAATTATTCACTAATATTTAAAGAGCAGAGTAAATACACAAAACAAAATGTCATCTTAATTAATGCTTTGTTTGATTTGAGAAAGAAAATTGAAAGATAAAAGATGGAAAGAAAGAATGTGGGTAGAAAGAAAATGACGAGAAAAATAATAAATTTTAATAGTTATTTGGTGTATATGAGAGAAAATGAAAGATAAAAAAGAGAGAGAAAGGAATCTGACAAACATTACCTGGCTAGGCCACGGGACCTTCCAAAAGCCACAAGCCACGCGTTTCCTGTTATCTAACGAAAAAAGGAAAGATTTTTTCCTGCGTTGCATACGAAGCATGTGAGAGAGATGAGAGTTTTACGGCTTTAACTCTCCTTGTCTTCCCACATGTGACAAGAAAAATATGCGGTGGTTCCCACTGTCCTTATTTTTCTTCACAATTTTCTCTCCACGTCCGAACAGAAGAATTGTTGTGGGTCCCACAGTTTTTTTTTCCTTCCTCCTTTTTTTCTCCTCTTATGTTTCTTCTTATTTTCTTTTTTTCCCAAAGAAAGGCTAAAAGTCACACATAAATGATTTATGATTAATTGATAGTATATAAAATAGTGTTATCAAAATTAAACTCTTTAATTAATTCTTCAGTTTCATATATGTTTCTTATCATTGCACTTGGAAGAATTGCTAATTTTGATACTGTAGAAATATTTTGATTTCAAGAATTTCCATATAAGTAAGTCTGTTGCAGAGTTATGAAATCTTTATAACTAAAGAAAATGGTAAATAAGTAAATAATAACTTATACTATATAATTGACAACCTCAACTCGATATTATTTCTTAGAATGTTGGAACTATTTCGAGGAAAAAGCAAATACAAAAGGTGGAAAAAAAGACATCCCACTCCCACATACAAAATCAGTCCAGGATTGTAATTTAGTGAAAAAGTAGGGGTTCTATTTAATTGATATACATTGACAATGTAAAGATTTTTTAACTCAGTAGTCAACTAATCAGAAATTGACATTCTCGTTAAAAATCTTTTACTTTTATCCTAACTACATTAAAAATTATCTATACCTTGATTTTTGATTGATTGACAGTATAAAACTTTATACACAGTGCATACCAAATAAATTTTTTTATTCTTAACATTAAAATATCATACTAAACCACGCATTCAAAAGATGTCAACCTTACATTGGACCACTTCTGTGATGTGCATATATATATCGACGTTCGCCCATAGAGAAGAGAAGCGTGACATTCATTTTGGAACTGAAATTGCTTTTGCTAAAAGAGAATACAAGAGGAAGAAGAGCAGCTCATCAGCTCTCAAGCATGGAATGGAGGAAGTGCTACTTGGATGTGATATTGGTGCCCTTGGGAGTTATGATGAGCATTGGTTATCATTTCTTCTTGTGGCATAAGGTTCGAACTCAGCCACACACAACCATCATTGGGATCAATGCCAGTGGCCGTCGGAATTGGGTGAATGCCATGATCAAGGTACATATTCATTCATATTTTATTTGATTTTCATTCATTGTAATGAAAAATTTCTATACTCTGTCAACAAAACTTATGTTTTGTAATATTGGTTCTTGATTTTAGAAATTTATTGTTTTATTTTCTAAAATTGTAAGTATAAATTATGTTAGTTTTGGAAATTATTAAAATTTATATATTTTAGGAATGTATTTGAATAACTGCAATTATAATCTTAGGAACTAATATCAGTAACTTATAATTTTAAAATTTAGAATTAGGTAGTAATATAACCGATGTTTGCATGTTCAGAGAATAAAATAATAATTTATTCAAGATTTTAACTATTATAACATCAACTTAAGAGGCAAAACTATTTTAATAATGTGTAATATTATTGAATAATAACATAAAAGATTTTAACTCAAAATATATTGAATTTAAAATCTCCATTTTCAGCTCTAAGATTTTTTTATAAGCAAACAATATATTATTAAGGGGTGCTATCGGTAATATTATAAGCAAAAACTAGCTGTTTATATGTTCGTTCTCTCTTTTAAGCGCTTCGGGGAAATTATTTTTTCTGTATCATCAAATTAGCTGAAGACTCTCATCTGTAACTTGGTGTTGGAATTTTTACCATATATCATTTCCTGGGAGAATAAGAAGGAAATGGGAGTAATTAAAAGAGAGAGAGTATCTTTACCATAGGATATTGCATGTTCTATATTCCCACCTAGCTTTTCTTAATTTATCCTTGCTCTTACCAAACAACATGATATTTTTAAACCCCAGAAAAATGTAGTGGTATCTAATTAGGTGAATATCCAATCCAAGTGAATTCTTCCTAGATCTAGATTGTGCACGATATATTTAAAGAGAAATCTAGTAATTGTACTGCAAGTGCTTATAAAGGTTCCTTCATGTAAATTCCTTTTTGAAATAAACAAAACCTTAAAATTCTGTCCACATTAAACCGACCAATGCCAGATCAGTATATCTTCAAGCCCGAATTTCCACTTTATTCTAGTTTAGTGCGTTATTTTTTTGATTAGGAGTTTAGTGCGTTAATGCGTTATGACTAACCTTATTGTGTACCCTAAAATTCTCCATATTCCTTAGTATATATTCCAATAAAAAAAGAATAGCTATATTTTGTGGCACTAGTACTCTTGACTCTTTACAGATATATACCGCGTATCTAATCTCATTTACCAAAACAAAATCTGTCATACCCGAATATGAACATTCAACGTGTCCTTCCATGTCTGTAAATAGGTAATGTCCTAGTAGGCAACCCATCTCACTGCATGAAGAATAAGTGGTTTCTACTTTTCATTATGTTACACTTGAAGAAAATAAAAAGAACAGTTTGACAAACAAAAATACTTATGATGTTGCTTCCAATGGTTTTTGTGGCAGTTATGTTATTTGGATATCAAAATGAGATAATAATTCGTCAACGATTAATAATATTCAAAATTGTGATTGATGACAAGTTGATCTTGATTAATGGACACATATATAATAGATGGATAACTCGTTAACCGATAATTTGCTTAATGATATACAAAATCTTATCTTGGTTAAATGTAGCTTAATGGATAGTTAATGAATTACTCATATCCATTAACCAAGTCTAACTCATCAATAACCATAATTTCGAATGTAATTAATTGTTGTCGAATTGTTGCCCTATTTTGATGTCCAAATAACATAATGGTTTTTGTGGTTCATGAATTTTCAAGGCAAAGTAGTGTTCATTGGAAAAAGGAAAGCGCACATGTATAATCAGATAAGTAATAATGATGTGTTGATTATTGGCAGGACAATGAAAAGAAAAACATCCTTGCTGTTCAGTCACTAAGGAACACAATCATGGGTGCGACCCTAATGGCCACAACTTCCATCCTCCTCTGTTCAGGCCTAGCAGCAGTCATAAGCAGCACCTACAGTGTGAAGAAACCACTCAACGACACAGTCTATGGGGCTCATGGGGAATTCATGGTAGCACTCAAATATGCCACACTTCTGACTATCTTCCTCTTCTCATTCTTCTGCCACTCTCTCTCCATAAGGTTCATAAACCAAGTCAACATCTTAATCAACACCCCTCAGGAACCCATGTCCTTGGTGACCCCAGAATTTATAAACGAGATTTTAGAGAAAGGCTTCATTTTGAACACTGTGGGAAACAGGCTCTTCTATGCGGGACTTCCTTTGTTGCTTTGGATCTTTGGTCCTGTGTTGGTGTTCTTTTGCTCTCTCACTATGGTTCCAGTGCTTTACAACCTTGACTTTGTGTTCATTAGAGGCAAGGGGAAAATGGACCTTAACGGAAACAGGGACTTTGTCTAAAATATAGTGTAATAATTAATTATATATATTATATGTTAAATAAGAATTCTAGTTGGGTTCCCTTTTTTTTAAAAAAAAAAAAAAATGAGCCTGTGAGGGCCAGAGTCTATAGGCGCTGCCTATGATGAAGGCGAGGATAGTTCCAGACTCCCATATCATCTTTAATATGGTTTTGTCAGTAGCGTTTGTTAGGAGAGAGCCTCCGAGAGCTTATTATATATTTTTGATGTATTTTGGAGAGATGAGCAGGTAGATGTTGTCTGTTCTGTCTTTTGTATCTTCTGAGACCAGCTTGTTCCTGTTTCTTTTACTTTTATCAGTATAGTTTTATAGGATCAAGATCCCTCTGTTGAGATCAACAGTACTTTGGAGGCTTGGTGTACCCATTATGTATATATCTATCGTGTTTATTTTCTTCCGTTGTGCATGTTTTTAAATGATTCTAATTTTCCAGCTTCCGCAGCTTATATTATTTTCGAGTGTATATTCGTGCTAACGCTAATAAAACGGATTAAAGTTTAGTTAATTAGGGTTGTTCATTAATGGGACATTGGGATGTCTCAGGCTGCACCCCAAATACACCTAGTTCAGCAGCACCACCACTGGTTCTTTCAGCTTGGTTGGTAAGTCCTTGAGAACATGGCTATAGCAGCCACACTTAGCACATATAATGTGGGGGGGCTCCTTATTCAACCTTAAGTCATTGCCCATTAACACCAACCTTTCCCACCACAGGCTAGTTAAGATCAACCTCATCAAGACTTTTGCGAAGCGGTCTCTAGCAACTCGTATATAAGGTATGAAGATCGACCTTAACTAGATGACCAATTGTAGATGCAAGAGCCATAAGGAAACTTTCATCATAGAAAAAAACATTTAGACTAGGAATGCGAACCCACACTAAAGTCTTATCTATAATGGCATGCTCACCATTAAAATCCGGAGTCCATAGCCTAATAAAGAGACAGTGATAAAAAATCATCCAAGGACCGTCATTTATAACCTTGTTACGATCCTCTTCTGTATCAAATTTCACCATATAGAAGCCATACCCAACATCCATTATTTCAAAATCTCCAAATAACTTCCAAACTGCTGATAGTTTTACTTTCATAATATTGAAGCCAAACTTTTTGCCTAGTATTTTGCCACCAAAGCATCTTTCCTAGGGAGGCTCAACTCTTCAATCACCTTCCTTTCAACGTGCAACATTGGCATAAGCCTATTTCCATTCATATGTTCAACCCGAACAAGTTTCTTGGCAACCAAATCAACCCTTTCTTTGAGTGGGGGAGCATGTTTACCTAAAACCATGTCTTGGAAGGAGAAAAACTCTAGTTATTCAAGACCTTTCCCGTTATCCTCATCTTCTCCATGAGTAGCTTTCCCTTTGTTTGGTGGTTCCTTATTCACATCAGCATCCATTGTAGGTGGCCTTGACTCTATAAACTCAAAGTCCATGGAAAACCCTAGCAGAGCTCATCCCAAACGTATCTCAAAGTCCATGCCATTGTAGATGTTTAAACAATTTTTTACACTAATTCTTTTAAAAAAAATATTGGTATTATGAAGAATGTGATAAGTATATAGCTCTTTTAATTTGTCATAACTAGTTACAAACTTTGATTTTCCAAGACCTTTCTCGTTATCCTTCTCTTCTCCATGAGTAACTCTCTCTTTGTTTGGTGGTTCCTTATTCACATCAGCAGCCATTGTAGGTGGCCTTGACGCTATAAACTCAAAGTCTATGCAAAACCCTAGCAGAGCTCAACCTAGACATGTCTTAATGTCCATGCCAATTTGTATACACTTTTTTCACAAATTCTTTAAAAAAATATATATATTGGTATGATGAAGAATATGGGAAACTAGTGTAGAGACCCGTGCCATGCACGGGGAAAATGCTAATTTTTTGGGATTTTATTAAGAAAATTGTAATTGTTGATTTTAACTTTTTTGTTTAAAATCTTTGGTGCTGAATTATATACCAAAAATTGTTAAAAAAATTATTTTTTTATCCATCGATCACAAAGTGTATTAGATATATATTAAGTAATAATTATTATTGATATTATAATATAAATATAAATAATGACTATTAAGTGTAAATAGTAACTACATGCTCTTTTGTAAATATGCACTCTTGCCAGTTATGCAATATCATAAGTTAGATATAAAAAGTGGACGAAAGTTAGTTCAGTTGGTAAGGATACGACTCATAACCCACAAAGTCGTGAGTTTAAATCCCACTGCTGATGTGAGGACTTCATTGGTGGGTCATCTGTAAGTACCTCTGCAAGCGTTCTTTGAGCTGTGAGACCTGCCCTGACCCTGGTGAGCCCTCAGGACCCAACTCACCTAAACTTTTGTATATATAAAAAAATAAGTTAGATATAAAAGATGTTTGCATATGGAGGAAAAAATAAAGGAAGAATATTGTTATTTTAAAGATGTTTATTTGAAAAGAAAATTTAATGATAATAAAACAAGATTATGTATATAAACACCATGAAAACATCTTTTGATTAATCGAAAGATGTTATCTCTTTCTTTCACCACCTTAATATTGTAATTCTTTGAACATTTGATAGGGTTTGTAAACTCCTAGGGTTTCTGCATGGTTATCATGGCTGCCGCACCTCCACCAATAGTTCCTTGGGGCTTCCTTGCCTCCCCTCCTTCCTCTCCTTCACGCCATGCTTCTCCCTTACAATCCTTTGCTCAAGCCTTGAGCAATTCTCTTGATATCTCTCTTTCTCAACTTCCAAAACCTTGCAAAATAGGCGATGCCGTGTCCATCAAGATATCGGAGGAAGAGTATCACAAGGACTTAGATGCAAGCAAACTGAACCTTCATGGCCGTCTCCTTCTGTCTAAAGGAGACAAGCCTATAAAATATAATGATTTGTGAGATAAGTTAACAGCCTTTTGGAGACCAATAGGTCAATGGCGTATGACTTCTCTTGGTAAAGGGTATTTTGAATTTGGCTTTTCTACACAGGAAGATCTTAGAAGTGTTTGGTCTATAGGGACATGGAATCTGAAACCAGGGCTGCTTAGATTATCCCAGTGGACGACTGATTTCAATCCAAAGAGTCAAAAGCAAACACATTCTCAATGTTGGATTAGGCTTCATGATTTGCCTCAAGAATATTAGAGACCAAGAATTCTTTTGAAATTGCTTCTGGAATTGGTACTCCTATCTCTATTGATGACATGACTCGAAAGAGGATGTATGGTCATTATGCAAGAATCTTGATTGATCTTGATCTATCCTCGAGTTTCCCTGTTGAGATAGTGGTTGAAAGAGAGAGTTTTTCATTCTATGTTACAGTGGAATATGAAAAAATTCCTAACTTTTGTGACTTCTGTCAAACCATAAGACACTCCATCGATAATTGCAGCAAGAAAGATGCTAATTTGGTTTCTAAGAACCAGTCTTCCAAAAAAGGTAATCCTTCAGTAGTTCAAAAGTATGTTCCAAAAGTTTCCAAGTTAATCGATACTAAAAACCCTGATAATAATAACTTTAATCCTGAGAAAGGACGTAGTCTTGATCAGGAGAAGGATAATGTCATTGTAAATGATGGTTCTGACAAGATTGATCATTTGGTAGTTAATGAGCCTGGTCAGATCGATGATCAACAGAGGGAAGGCTCACCTACTGTTGTGCCTGTTGTTGTTCAGTAAAATGCTGTCAATAATGTGGGGGAGGTGGTTCAAGAGGATGTCCCAGAGTCAAGCAGGGAGATTTTTCTTGTTCAAAACTCTCAGGGTGCGTTTGATTTGCAAAAGGTATCAGGACAGACAGGACAGCACAGGACAAATCCTAGAGTCACAGGACAATTCTTTGTTTTGTACATTGTTTGATGGATAATGGACAGCACAAACAAAATAATATTAAATTTATCGGAATACCCTTTATAATATATATATTATATTATTTAATATATAAATATAGACAATAGAGAGAGAGAGAGAGGAGAGAGTGAGAGAGGGGAGAGAGAAAGAGAGAGGAGAGAGAGAGAGAGGGGAGAGAGAAAGAGAGAGAGGGAGGGAGAGAGGGGAGAGAGAAAGAGAGGGGGAGAGAGAGGGGGAGAGAGGAGAGAGAGAGAAGAGAGAGTGAGAGAGGGGAGAGAGAGAGGAGAGAGTGAGAGAGGCGAGATAGAGGAGAGAGAAAGAGAGAGGAGAGAGAGAGAGAGAGGAGAGCGAGAGAGAGGGAGAGAGAGAAAGAGAGGAGAGAGAGAGAAGAGAGATGTAAAGATAATTTTGTCATTTGTTAGTCTGTCCATGGGACAAAAAGTTGTCCCATGGTTTGGTGGGGGACAAAATTCTGGGTTTTTGTCCTGTCCCTCATCCCATTTTTTGTCCTGTCCCCTGACCACTTTTCAAATCAAACAGGGGACAAAAATTTTTGTGCTGTCCAGTCCCCTGAATTTTTGCAAATCAAACGCACCCTCAGGACTCTTTAGCAAGCTCTCCTCTCTTCAATTTATTTGAATCAGGAGCTTGCTCTCCAGCTGACATTGTGGCAAATTCTGTTAACTCCCAAGGGTCCCCTAAGGTTGTTCCTGTCCTGGCTAATCAGCCAGCAGCAGTAGTTAATGCTTCCTTGCAAGTAGTCAACCCTATAGTGAATCAGGATTTGAGATTGGTAGGCTCATTCTGGAATGAAGCTGCTGTTGAAGTTGAGAATGAAGACTTGAACACTCCAATTCAAATGATCAATGCTGATCCTAGTAAGTACTTGCAGGACACTCCAACTTCAGGGAAAGATAATGTTGAGTTTCAAGAGGTGCTTTCTAAGTCTCAAAAGAAGAAGCTTAAGAAGAAGGCAAAGATTATTCAGAATGCTAAGAGTAATGCCCGAAGGGGTGGCCCTAAACTCTATGCAGATCCAACAGTCCAGATTTCCTCTTCATCTCAGAACCATGGATCTCAATTAATGATATTCCAGCTTCCTTTTGGAGACAGTTAAACCTTCAGTTGTTCTTTGTAAATGATAGAAATGGTCTTCTCCCAAACCTGTGGGGTTTCTATAGAGGTCACTTCAGTCCTACCATTATATCCAATTCTATTCAGCAAGTGTCCTTTTCGGTCTCTTTTGAAACTCAGTAGTGTTTTATTGGTGTGGTTTATGCTAGTTCTACTTACATGCTGAGAAGAAGTCTTTGGAATGACCTGAATGATTTAAAGTCCAATAATCCTGGACCCTGGTGCATCATTGGCGACTTTAACTCAGTCTTAGGCTCTCATGAGGTCAGAGGCTCTTCCCTGCCTTCTAGAATCTCTTGAGAAGGCTTCAGAGCTTTCACAGCAATTGGAAATTGGACTCATACTTTAACTAGAGGGTCTAATTTTACTTGGAGCAATGGCAGAAGAGGATCTGCAATGACAGAAAAGAGGCTTGACAGAAGCCTTTGCAATGATGACTGGCTTGAGCATTGGTCTTCAACTAGTTGCTGCACTCTGATAAGAAGCAGGTCTGATCATTTCCCATTGTTAATGAATTTTACAAAGGATCCAGCTCCTTCCCTTCATCTTTCAAGTTCCACAAAATGTGGCTTGGTCATGATGACTGCAAAAGGCTAGTTCAAGAAACTTAGAGCAACCCTGTGGTTGGCTTTCCAATGTATGTGCTATCCCAAAAACTCAAAAATGGAAAAGCTGCTCTGAAGGATTGGAATGTTAATGTGTTTGATAATATCCGTCTAAGGGTGAAAAATGCTATTGCTGTAGTGAACAAAATTCAGAATGACATCAGTGATCTTGGTGCTTTGGATAGCCTCATACATCAGGAAACTTTAGCTCAGGTTGAGCTGCACCAGGCTTTAAACTTTGAGGAGGAATTCTGGAAGGAAAAAGCTAGGGTAAACTGGCATTGCAATGGTGACAGGAATACCAGCTATTTCCACAGATTAACCAAAATCCGACAGGCTTCAAAATCATTGACTATGCTTAGAAAGGATGACTCTCTGCTCATTGACCAAGCTGATATAGAACAACATGTTCTTGAATATTATTCTTCATTGTATGCTTCTGAGAATGATTGCCAAGAAAATGATCTCATATCCACAGTGATCCCTAATTCTATTTCTGAGGAAGACAATGATAATTTGACAAAAATGCCTTCTGACTTGGAAATCAAGGAAGCTGTTTTTGGCATGAATGGTGATGGGGCTCCTGGTCCTGATGGCTTTGGTGGATGTTTCTATCAGAGCTTCTGGGGAATCATTGGCCCTGATGTCTGCAAGGCAGTCTCTCAGTTTTTTATCCAAGGTTGGATGCTGGCAAACCTCAATTCTAATTCTGTGGTTCTCATCCCTAAATTCACTGGAGCAGATAGAATAGAGGATTTTAGACCTATAGCCTTGGCAAACTTTCAGTTCAAAATTATAACAAAAGTCATAGCAGACAGGCTGGCTCTCATTGCTCCTAGGATAATTTCCTCTCAACAAAGGGGCTTTGTCAGGGATAGACACATTCAAGAGTGCATCTGCACTGCATCTGAAGCTATCAATCTGCTAGATCACAAGGTGTTTGGGGGTAATCTTGCTTTGAAACTAGATATCAAGAAAGCTTTTGATACATTAGATTGGAACTTCATCCTCAAGGTGTTAGAGTCCTTTGGCTTTTGCAGCAAGTTCTGTTCCTGGATAAAACTCATTCTCAACTCAGCTAAGCTCTCATTCCTTGTTAATGGTAAAGCTGTTGGTTACTTCAATTGCAAGAGGGGAGTGAGGCAAGGTGACCCTCTCTCTCCTCTTCTGTTTTGTCTGGCAGAAGATGTTCTAAGTAGAGCAATCACTCTTTTAGTCAATTCTGGTTTGCTTAAGACTATCACAGGTCCTAATAGCTTCTCATCTCCAAGCCATGTCATGTATGCTGATGATGTGATAGTCTTTTGTAATGGTTCCAAAAGAAATTTGCAGGCCTTAATGAACCTATTGAGAGAGTACAACATAGCTTCAGGGCAGCATATCAACTTAGGCAAATGCAAATTCTATATAGGATCTCATTGCTCTCCTAGGAGAATAGCTCAAATTTCTGCCTCTCTTGGTTTCTCTGTTGGCAGTCTTCCCTTCAATTATCTAGGGGTTCCTATCTTCAAAGGTAAACCTTCTAGAGCTCAATTAATGCCTATTGCAGACAAAATTTTATCCAAGCTTGCCTCTTGGAAAGGAATGCTTTTGTCAATTATGGGAAGAGTTGAACTAACAAAGTCTGTAATTCAAAGTATGTTGCTTTACAGCTTTCAGGTTTATGCTTGGCCTATCAAGCTCTTGGACTACCTTGACAAGTGCATAAGAAACTTCATTTGGTCCGGGGATATCTCTACTAGGAAATTGGTAACTGTGGCCTGGAATAAGATGTGTTGTCCTTTTAAAGAAGGAGGTCTTGGAATCAAATCAATTAAAGGCCTGAACAAGGCTGCTTTGTTGAAACTATCTTGGAATATGATCACCTCAGATAAGGATTGGGCCATTTTCTTAAGAGGTAGACACTTGCAGCACGGCAGACCAATTACAAGATATGTCAAGTCTTCAATTTGGCCAGCAATCAAGAGTCTTGCAGTAATTGCATTCTCTAATTCAATTTGGTTACTTGGTGATGGTAGGGATATAAACTTCTGGAGGCATAATTGGCTCTCTAAACCGATTGTGGACTTGCTTAACTTACTGGCTTCTATGCATAATTCCCTAAATGCTTCAGTTGCAGATTTCATTAAAGAGGGAGAATGTCATATTCCTGTAGACCTGCTGCATAGGCTTTCCACTGCAGGTTTTGATTTATCTCAGATTCCTATTCCAAAATTCCCTGAAAAGGATAAGCTGATTTGGAGGGAGTCTAGCTCGGGTAACCTGACTTTCAAAGATGCTTTCTCTTTTTTCAATCCCCCCAAACCTCAATTGGATTGGCATAGGCTAATTTGGAACAAGCACATTCCTCCATCTAAATCTTTGGTCACTTGGAGACTGTTACATGGGAAGCTCCCTACTGAAGATGAACTTCAAAAGAGAGGCTGTACAATGGTTTCAGTTTGTTGCTTCTGCTATCAAAACCAGGAATATTTGGATCACATTTTCTTTCAATGTAATTATGCTAGGAGTCTCTGGAACTGGCCTGGCTCTGTCATTAACTGCAACATGACTTCAACAAACTTACACTCCATTCTAGACATTTGTGTAATGAATTGGAGCAAGCAGGTGAGAGGTGTTATAGCAGCTGCCATGATCAACATCATCTGGATTATCTGGTTCAGTAGAAACAAGCTGAAGTTTGACAACAAAAAGATCCACATTCGGGCAACTATCAGCATGGTTATTGCTTCTACATCCTTAACTGGAAATTGTTCTAATAATCATTCATTTCCCTCCAGTACTGACAATCGAATTCTTGGCTTTTTTAAAGTCTCTACCCACCTTGGAAAAGCTCCAAAAGCTATTCCAGTTTTCTGGATCCCTCCTAGGTGTGGCTGGATTAAGGCCAATACAGATGGATCAGCTTTAGGTTGCCCGGGTCCTTCAGGTGGAGGGGTAATCTTCAGAGACAAGAGTGGTGCTGTTCTAGGTTGTTTTTCAGACTTCTATGGTAATTTTGATGCCTTTCATGCAGAGCTTTATGCTGCCATAGCTGCAATTGAAACAGCTTGGAGAAGGGGTTGGTTGAGTTTATGGCTTGAATGTGATTCATTACTTGTGGTCCAAGTTTTTTCTTGTCCTGACACTGTTCCTTGGAGAGTTAGAACAAAATGGAAAAATTGCCTCATGCTGACTAAGAGAATGAATTTTAAGATCTCTCATGTCTTTAGAGAAGGGAATCACTGTGCTGACAAGCTTGCAGCTTATGGAGTGTCCTCTAAATGTTTTTCTTGGTGGAATCTTATTCCTAACTTTATTAGGCATGAATTTTTCATTAATATATGGAGCTTGCCTATGTATAGATTCTCTTAGCTTTGTTTCTTTTCCTCATGGGTCTGGTTTATGTCCCCCCCATGTTTGTTTGTTTTTTCTTTTTTCATTAATATATTTTGGTATACTGCAAATGATAGATAGGGCTTGAGGTGCCAACCTAGTTGGGATGTCCTGCCTTATTATGATGCTTTTGCATGCCATTCTGTTTTTAAAAAAAAGAAGATAGTAAATATTTCTAAGGCAACAACTGCATTTCGAGGTGATTAATCATTTCTCAATTTAGTTCATTTAAACACTAATACTAAACACAATGAACTTCGTAATGATATGAATTTTTTTATATTGAAAATATATTTAATTTATTTATCTTTTTTTCCTGTGAAAGTTAAACATTTTCAAAAAATAAATTTTATTATCACATTAATTTTTCTTCTCTCTTCAAATTCTATTTTATTTATTCTTCCTCGTTTCTTGTTCAAGTATTTTCAAAAGAATTAATTATCTATCATATTATTATTTTTATTATCTTCCGAAAATCTATTTGATTTATTTCTACTATCTTTCCGTGTAAGTTAAATATTTTTAGAAAATATATTCATCTATCATATTAGATTTTCCTTATCTCTTGAAAATCTATTTGATTTATTTCTCCTCTTTATCTGTTGTGATTTAACCATTTTTAGAAAATATATTTATCTATCATATTAATTTTTATTTTCACTTGAAAAAATATTTTTCCCGTCAAATTTAACCATTTTTAGAAATTATATTTGTCTATCGTATAATTTTTAATATTTGACGTTTCTCCCAATACCTTGGTATTTTATATGGAAACATATTTAGAAAATATATTTATCTATCAAATGAAAAAAAAAATTATGTAAAATATATTTATTTATCTCTCCTATTTTCCCGTGAAAGTTAACCTTTTTTTAAAAATAATATATTTATCAATCATGTTATATTTTCTTTCCTCTTGAAAATATATTTGATTTATTTCTTCCCTTTTCCCCTTCAAATTAATCATTTTTAGAAATTTGATTTATCTATAATAATATTTTTTTTCTTTTCTCTGCCAAATTTATTTATTTATTTCCTATTTTTCCCTGTGCAAGTTAACCTTTTTTTTATAAATATATTTACTTATCATATTAATTTTTTTCTCATTTCAAAGTCAATTTCATTTATTTCTCATCTATCATATTATCATTTTTATTCTCTATCTAACATTTATTTGATTTATTTTTCCTCCTTTTTCCGTGTAAGTTAAACATTTTTAAAAAATATATTCTTCTATCATATTAATTTTTATTATTTTTAAAAAATTTATTCAATTTATTTCCCCTCTTTTCTCCTTGCGAGTTAAACAATTTTAGAAAATATACTTATTTGTCATACTTTGTTTCTATCCTGAAAATCTATTTGATTTATTTCTCATCTCCAGCATGTGTAAGTTAATTAATTTTATAAAATATATTTGTTTATTATAATTTATTTTTAGTGTCTCTTGAAAATATACTTGATTTATTTCTCCTCATTTATCGTGCAAGTTAATCATTTTAAAAAATATATTTATTTTAAAAAATATATTTATCTATCTCATATAGTTAATGCTTTCAACTTACTTTTACTAATTAACGGTGAATGCAGCCTTACTTTCTCGCTTTACAATTTTACTCACTTTAGAGGAGTCTGATCCAATATCAAATATGATGGGAGGGAAAATTTGCCTCATAAATACAATTTGTTTCTACCTCAATAGTGAAATGGAACAAAATAATACAAAAAAAATTAATTGAAAGAGAAAAGTTATAAATTTAATTATAAATATGATTAAATAATGTTTGGCAAAAGAACATGGTCTCATGATTTAAAAAGGGATTCTCCAATTTAGCAATAACAATTCGATAATTCATGATAATTAAATGAAGAAAGACCTAAATCATATTACAAATTGATATCAATACTGGATATATTCTTTTAATTCATATAAATGTTAATCAGTTCATAACATTTCATTCCAATCTCAATTTCAAATTAGTTAAATTAAATCTAGAACAATAATCATTTACTTAATGATATTGATTGTAAAATTCTTATAATTATAATTATAATTAATATTAATGTTATTATAATTGTTATCTTTATAATTACCTCCAATAATATGATGAGACCTTTTGTTTCTAAGTTGATATTTAATTTCTAATCAAAACAATAAATACATAATAAATTATAAAAGATTCTAGACAATAAGTATTTATATAAACATAAATACTTTCCTAATAAAATCAATTTAAAAGATGTTTACATTTTCAGATAGTAAATTTAATTGAAAACATATCATTCCAATATACAGTCAAAATATGAAGTTTTACGAAATCTTTAAGATCAAAAGTTTTACCAAAATTTTCAAATTATAACTTGAAATATGAAGTTTTTTTAACGAAAGTTAAATAAATATTTCTTTGAATTTTTTGTATTGAGTAAATGTTTAACTATTCAAGTTAACTCTATTTAATAAAAGACTTTTTTTGTTTCTTAGTTAAAAAACCATAACTACTAAATTGAGTTGTTTTTATGGTATTTATAAACAATTTTTCATTTATTTTCTTTTAAAAATATTAAGGCAATACAATTTCAATTGACTATATTTTTTATTACCTCACATCATATAGGAAGTAAAAAATATATATTTAAAACGCTTTTCAATGTTGATCCCATATATTATATTTTTATTTTTAATTTCTATATTAATCACTTTACATGTAGATATTAAAGTTTAAATTTTTTTTAATTTACTTATTTACTTATATAAAAGAGATTCTTCAATATTTATGATGTGTCTAAAAATATGACACATATCATAAATCACTTGGTTCGTAACATCCATCCATAAACTTATCATGAAACAATCTGAAAATTTGTAATAGGTGGAAATACAACTTTCTTTGAAAATGGCACAAAGGACCCTTCTCTTTTTTCTTTTTTCTTTTTTTATATATATATACATTGCCGGGAGAGAAAATATGAGAAAGAGAAGGGCCAAAGTAGGATGCCGATGAAGGATAGGAGTGTAAGGCTTCTTGCTCAGGAAGTCCATCCTTATATTGATGATGCTTTACAGGTTATACTATAGGAAGAAAACAAATAGTATATGATCATTATTCAGGTCATACTATTTCTCTCTCAATTGTCAAGACATGATCATGAGAACCCATTTAACTCAAATGAAAAACAAAAAAATAAATAAAGAACAAATGTTTACCTGCCATGAGCTTATCACATTCTCTGATCAAATTAGTGAATCATGAATATCACGGGGCCAACGAAGCACTTGTCTCAAAATCTACCTTAGCACAGCCTGATATTTTTCAAGCTTGATGCAAGCTTACTATGCCATTGTGTATGTTTAAACAATTTTTTACACTAATTCTTTTAAAAAAATATTGGTATTATGAAGAATGTGATAAGTATATAGCTCTTTTAATTTGGCATAACTAGTTACAAACTCTGATTTTTCAAGACCTTTCCCGTTATCCTCCTCTTCTCCATGAGTAGCTTTCCTTTGTTTGGTGGTTCCTTATTCACATCAGCAGCCATTGTAGGTGGCCTTGACACTATAAACTGAAAGTCCATGCAAAACCCTAGCAGAGCTCAACCCAGACGTGTCTCAATGTCCATGCCAATGTGTATACACTTTTTCACAAATTCTTTTAAAAAAAATATTGGTATGATGAAGAATGTGGGAAATAATAGCTCTATTCATTTGTCATAACTAGTTACTGTAATTCATTTATTAATGTTCAATCATTTGGTTATGTTGTTGTTGTCGTCGTCTATTTCTTAGCATATGGCAATAATATACAATTGACAAGTATACAATATTATATAGATACTTTCAGATTTAGATTAAACATAAATAAAATTAATATTAAAATAAAAATATTTAAAAATATAAAATAATCATGCATCATTAAAACTATAAAGAAGAAATACATAATTAATTTATTAATATTGAATTATAAAATATAAATTAAAAAGGTAAGCTTAATGGATTAGGCTATATTAATGAGTTTTAGGAAGGTGATAAAATTGTCGGATTTACATTAGAAATAAAATAAAATTTAATTAAATACAAAGTGTATCGAAAACTAAAATATTTTTCTTTTTTGTTAAATTTTTTTTTTTTTTTACTTTTAGTCTTTTACTTTTTAATAGGACATTCATTAGTAAAGTTTTAAAACTAATAGGAGATTCATTAATAAAGTCTTAAAACTACATGGATTTCGCACCGCGAATACAAATAAAAAATGAAATAAAAAGTAGTGAAAAATGAAATAAATTTTTTTTTTATTTACGAAAAAAAGGAAAATATAATTATGAATATATGATTATTATATATATATATATATATATATATATATATATATATTACACAGATTATCAAATATACTAAACTGAAAAATATAAAAAATGAATAGTGTAATTTTATTTTATACATAAATAGTGTAAATAATTAGAGCATATAAAAATAAATAATATAATTTAAAATAAAATATAAATAAATTAAAATATAAATTAAAATAAATTAAAATATAAATATAATTAAAAATAATGATTTATTTATTTAATAGCTAAAAAAGTTTAATTTAATAATTGTATGAGTGTTATTATTGAGTAACAAGCAACCCAATATTATTCTCTTTGTGCATCTGAAGTCTGAACACCGAACCCTGCTGTTCTTGCTCCGCAGAATCAACGGAAGGGACTGCTTCGTCTTCGATCCAAGTATATCATCCCTTCTCTCTCTCTCTCTTTGCTTTTCCCTTTTGCATAGGGTTTGATTTTGATTTCATTTCTATTTTCCTTTCCGCCACCCAATTTCTGGAAATAAGATGTAAATAGACTGTTTGCCTGAACTCCAGTGATTGATAAACTTGCCAACTTAATTAGATTTTATTTATTTATCAATCACCACTTCCAAGATTTGGATTCTGGCAACTTAAAAACTTTATATAGCTTGGTTCTATATAATCTTTGCGTAATGTATGACTAAAACTGAGAACTTTGGTGCTCTAACTGGATCTGCGATTGGGTCCGTGCTACTGACAGCTACAAAATCTTAAAAGATTGCATTTTATGTATATATGTAACGCTGTTAGTTTCAATTCTTCCCTTCTATTGTTCAATATTTTATTTATATTGTTGCTTTGAATGGAAATCTTTTATGTTAAGATATTTCTGAATTCTGACGATACGATACACAACAGTTCTTCCTAAGAAGTCTGAATTCCTACTGTGGAATGTATCTTCGTTGTTTGGTAGTTTTTGAGAAGTAAATGGTGATATGAAAGAGTCTCATCTCATATGAAGTTCTTGATACTAGTTGGCATTTCAATTTGAGGATCATATTTATAACATTCCTCTGTGTTAAAATTTGGTACTGATTGTATGGTGCATAGACATGCAGGGTTAGGCTATTGGTATTTCCAATTGCCTATTCACACTCATTAATTACTCTTAATTTTATGAGATAAGAAATTAAATGATTATTAGTTAGTAGACTAGATAATGTGATTAAGTAATAGAAAATGGATCCGAAATAAGAAGAACTTATAAGAAGAATAGGAAATCTTATTAATGTTCTTCTTCTTGCTTCTGAATTAGTATGATTACAGAGTCAAGAAGATGAAGAAGAATGAATGTAGAATCCGAGAGTCCTGGCTCTCCTTTCCAATCCAACTCCAAATCTGATCTAAATCTGCCTCTCCCTTCTTCCCCTTGTCATATTTGTAACCCCTGCCTTTTTCAGTAACAGTTTTCAGTCCCATACTCCCGTTAACTATCCAGCTGCCAACAATTATCAGCTGTCATTTCGGTTATATTCGTCACCCTTGCTCTTTTCAGTTACAATTCTCACTACCGCTAACTATCCAGCTGTAACTAATTAGCAGTTGTCATTTCAGTGAAGCTGTTGATAGCAGGCTAGCAGCAACTGTCGGGTCCAATCCCATACCCCCTATTTTATTTCGCCCAACACACCCTCCTGAGTGGGAGCACCCTTCTGATTGGAGGCTCACTAACAATATATTGTGAATCTTTAGTTTCTTAATTTTGTACCATGTCTTGTGAGTTCGGTTTTATATGGTTGCATAGTGAAGAAAGTATGAATCCTCTCTATAGGACTTTGTAGCTATTTTATCTTAATAGTTTGGTTTTTTTGTTCACTTCCATTAGCGTTTTGTTCAAAATTAAGTTAATGTAGCTTGTAAGTGCAATATGAGTAGAATTGTCTAGGCTGTGTTGGCTACTTGATATTTTGTATGGGGACTGAGGAATATGCTAAAGCAGGTGCAAATCTGTCTGTATTGATATGATATTAGAGAAGCTGTATTAAAGGGTTAGTTGTTTCAAATGTGGACTGAGATGGTAGTCACAACATGCTGCATGTCCAGATGATTGGGGCAAACTTGTAAAAAAGTCACGCCTCTTTGTTTTTTAGAAATTAGTGCAAAATCTTCTAAGGCTATATCCCCTGTGTTGTGCTTGGGCCTATTAACAGTTAAGATGGTAGTTTTACATATATATATATATGCGCATACAGGAGTGAGTTTGGTCAGTTAAATACTGTCTCTTGGTAATTCTGGCATAGATTTTGGTTTCCTGATTTGATCTTACTATCTCCAGTAGATGTTTGAAGAGGAATGCTATGGAACTATTATGTAGGACTTGTTAATGCTTAAATGGTTTGCGTTTCTTTTTATTACCAAATGTCTGCATAAGTAGGGTGCAATTGACGGAGGAAGTGTTATTAAATAAATTTGAAAACCTAACCAAGGTGGTGTTAAATTGGTAGGAACTTCCATGTTCTCTTTTGCAATTTCTGATTGTCATAAAGTTTTTTAATTGCTTATCTTAGTTAAAATGAAAATTTTCTTTTCCCATTATCTGATATGCTCTCTGGTTGAGGCGCATTATATATTTCCTGATACAGGTAAGTTCTACTTGTGTTGCCTCACATCAATGCTCAGGGTGTTCTCTCAAATTGGTTCCAATTAAATATTTAATCTTTTTCAATTACTGCACCCTGGTCACGGGGATGCTTACGTTTTGGACATGATATAGTGTTTTATATAGTTATCTAAAATTAACACGCTTGTCTGTGCTTACTGCTTAGTATTAGTGCTTCATTTTCTTTTCTAGTGTATAAGAATGAGCTCCTCTGCTCCTCTATATGCATGCATCAAACAAATCAACACTTATTGATATTTGATCCATATCATAGATTCGACCAGTTTTACATTGGTTGCCTTCTTGTTGACTGCCTACCACAACCCTAAACAAATAAACAGTATTCAATTGTCTATTCATTCAGTGTAGCTTAACATTCTTGTTTTTGAAATTCATTGTTGAAAATAATTTTGTCTTCGTCATGGATTCAAGGCCTGTCTGTGATGCGACACTGCTATCTCTGTTTCTTTCTCCTGTTATGCGAATAAAAGGGGATTTGGATCCTCTAAAAAATGTTTTTTTTTTCTCATGTCAGGGAAACAGAGAGACACAAAAAAATATCAGCAGAATATCTGTGGGGCCCTGTACTGGAATGCGAGTCACCCTGTACAAGGATCTTTTGTCTTTAACCTGAATTGAAAACTTATCTGGAACTGTTATCATGTTGAGAGCCTTAAAATAGACACAGCCACCACCTGTCATCTTTCTTTTTAACTAAGAATCCAAGATAATAGAGTTAATATAGAGGCTCACACTTGGTCTAGTAATTCCAGCAGTTAACATTTCATCTTCCAGCTATTCTATTTCAGCTTTCTGATTATCAGGATGCCTATGTGGTCCTAGATTAGGGATATTGACTCCTTCAAGGTAATGGCATGATCACATCTTCTAGATGGAATTGCCTTGGGGCTCTTGGAACAAGTCTTCAAAATCCAGTAAAGCTCCTGATATGTCATCTGAAACAAAATCTTGTAACGGCAGACCGGTCATAGTCTTATATTTAATTTTCAACCCATGCCCTTCATCTCTTAAAGTTTTTATCATTGATTGCTGATTTAGACAAAGCTGGTCCCCCTCAAATAGTGCTTGTTCTTCCCCTTGCTTCATTTAGTTTCGAAAGACAGTTACGAAGCTCTTAGCATATTATGGGTATGGCTGAGGTATGGCCGGGGTATATTGAACTGGCCTTTTAATGATCTTTTCTTAGTGTTTTACATTGATTAAAACTGTCTTTAAAAGGACACCTTGATGCTATAAAGCTCCTTCTATGCATAGGGTCTAGGGAAGTGTTGGACCCACTATGTGAATCAGGATTTCCGCTGGGCATTATATTTTTCCTGTCCTTCCTCTTCTATTGGTAATTAAACTAGGCATCATAATATGAACGTTGAAATAATATTGCTCTAGGACATTGCAATGCTAGTCATTTACGAGATGTTTGTCATCAAAGATCATCAATGCTGCACGACCTGTTCCCCTCCCCTTACAATATATTCTGTGGATTTTGCCAATTCAGTAAATTCATTTTAACAGCCCAAAGACATTTAAATTTTTCTGGGAGTTGGTGGAACTGCCAAATTAGTGAGATAATAATTTCCACTCAACAATTGATAGTAATGCAAAATTCATCAGTTTTACAGATTTCTCTTCATTGACATGTTTTCTTGCAGAACTTTGTCCAAGCAGCAGCCATGTCTTCATTTCTTCCTGCCACAACAGAGTCAATTGCTCAGGCATTGGAGGCCAAAGACCCATCCGAGGCCATATCCATTCTTTATCGTGTACTTGATGACCCTTCTTCTTCTCCAGAAGCTGTGCGGATGAAGGAGCAGGCCATCACAAACCTCACTGATCTTCTCAAGCAAGAGAATAGGGCAGAGGATCTGCGCAGCCTTCTCACTCAGTTGAGGCCCTTCTTCTCCTTGATTCCCAAGGCAAAAACTGCAAAGATTGTGAGGGGAATAATTGACTCTGTTGCTAAAATACCAGGGACTTCTGATCTACAAATTGCACTGTGTAAAGAGATGGTACAATGGACTCGCACGGAAAAGCGTACATTTCTGAGGCAGCGAGTTGAGGCAAGGCTTGCAGCACTTTTGATGGAAAATAAGGAGTATTCAGAAGCTTTGACTCTTCTTAATGGCTTGGTCAAAGAAGTTAGAAGGTTAGATGACAAGCTTCTACTTGTGGACATAGACTTGCTTGAAAGCAAGCTACACTTCTCATTAAGAAACCTTCCAAAGGCAAAGGCTGCCCTCACAGCTGCAAGAACAGCTGCCAATGCTATTTATGTTCCTCCAGCTCAACAAGGTGCCATAGATCTGCAGAGTGGGATACTTCATGCTGAGGAGAAGGATTATAAAACTGCATATAGTTATTTCTTTGAAGCTTTTGAGTCTTTCAATGCTCTTGAAGACCCAAAGGCTGTTTTTAGCCTGAAATACATGTTGCTGTGTAAGATCATGGTGAGTCAAGCCGATGATGTGGCTGGAATTATATCTTCTAAAGCAGGCCTGCAATATGTTGGGCCTGACTTGGATGCCATGAAAGCTGTTGCAGATGCTCATTCTAAGCGATCCCTGAGGTTATTTGAAATTGCTTTGAGGGACTACAAGGCACAGTTGGAGGAAGACCCAATTGTTCACAGGCACCTGTCATCCCTGTATGATACCCTTCTGGAGCAGAATCTTTGCAGATTGATTGAGCCATTTTCAAGGGTTGAGATTGCACACATTGCTGAACTTATTGAACTCCCCATTGATCATGTGGAGCGCAAGTTGTCACAGATGATTTTGGACAAGAAGTTTGCTGGGACATTGGATCAAGGTGCTGGATGCCTCGTCATATTTGATGAACCCAAAACTGATGCAATCTACCCTGCAAGTTTGGAAACCATTTCTAATATTGGGAAAGTTGTGGACAGTCTTTATGTTAGGTCTGCCAAGATAATGACATGAGCTCTCCTGTTATGTTACTTTATTTGCTGTTTGCTTCCAGTACTTTGTTTTCTTCTTGACAAAGAGCAGTGTTTCTTTTGTTTAGTTTCTGGATCTTTCAGATTCAAAGATTCTTTTAAGTATTGAATTCATCTATCCGTAAACCACTTCATGTGGCCTTGAATGATGATTGAAGGAGTTGTCTCCACTTGTTTGATGTTGGTACCATAGATATATACGTCTCGTGTCTGATGTTGGAAAACTTGGGCTGTGAGGATTGGTGTAAGGAATCAGGATCTCAAGGCATATTAGTACATAGGTGGAGTAAGCCATCAGATTGTTGCGTGGAGAAAGTTTAGATGTTCTCTATAGTTGTCAGCAGACTTCAAACGTTCCTTCGAGATAGTCTAATCGTGGTCTTGCTTTTGTCTCAGGAAGCGTTTAATATGTACCTACCTATGTTTTTAGTAATATCTCTTGTAGAATAAATTATAGGAAATAATAGAATAGATAATAAAATTGAGTGCGTAGAAATTTTATGATTATTTAATAAAATAATTAAGAAGGAAAATGATAGCCATGTTAGACTAATCAACATCAAATTATTCTATATCGTAGAACATGCGCATTTTATTTGTAATGGATGTGAGGAATGACTATTTGACATAATATTAAAAGTGTAATTGGTAAGGATTTTTTGTGGTTATAATATTTATTGTGCGTCTCCTTTGAAACCATTGAATATAATGATGCATTGTATTGATGGTAAAACCGGCACCCCCATGTTTAAATCAAAGGTCCTATATAACACAATCTCCCATTAAGGAACATACATAAGGAAAGGGATTACAAGTAGAGCGTATACCTTTCTGAGGACAATGGGAAGATCGGATTCAGGAGGTAAGGCTGGACCAGGTGGAGGAGCTGGCATGAAGCACCCGTGTCATCAGGAGGAACATGCTTACTATGTTGAGGTAGTGGTTGGCGATGCCGATATACTTGTATGGGACGACTGGGAGCAGGAGGAGTAGGGAATATCGGTAGTGGAGTATAGGAGACATGGATCGAAGGAGAATGAAGAGAAAATACATCCGTGACAGAGTCGAGAGAAAAAAAGGCCCTAAGTAGGAAAAAAATTCAAAGAATGTGACATCAGTCGATACAAGACAGTGACGAACAATAGGATAATAACATTAACCCTTTTGTAACCATGTATAACCAAGGAATATACATTCTAGGGACTAGGCGAAGAGTTTGTCAATACTGGTTAGAGATTATGAACAAAGCATGTAAACCCTGTTGAAAATATGATTATGATCTTTGTAATTAATGTGTAGGTTTAGGCATATCATATCATATCTTTTAAATAGGAATAGAATCTCTTATATTCATTGTGTAATTATTTCATTAAGCCAATATAAAACGGACTCTGTTGTGTAGTTGAGATACACGATTTCACTATCTCTATGCCTCTGTTTTCTCTCTTTCAAAATGGCATCTAGAGCTAGACAGAGGTTGTAACACCCGATTTTTCTACTTTCTAATATCGGTAATAAATATATAAATGATTATATTTTTATCAGAGACTTAGAAAATTATTTTGGATAAACCAATGTCATTTCCATGATATACTTGATATCATAAGGTTACAATGAAATTTTGGATTGAAAATTCAAACGGAACCCGGTATGCGCTTTCACTGATAGTAAAAGTTTACTGCTCAGAAAACCTAATTTTAATTCGTGAACGAGACTATTAGTGTTTTTATCTTATTTGCTATGAAATTGGAAGTTTTGAAAATTTTCGCCAAAAAAATAAAATATTATATTTGCTGCGGGGGGAAACGTCGAAATATCTCTAGAAAAAATCTGAGTCAGATGAACCAGGGGATCAGCAATAGAGCTGAGATGACTGATGTGACTGATGTGACGATCATTTATGACGATCCTATCTGAATCATAATGGCCATAATGACACAAATGCCATTAGATATTTTTATGGTGAAATGACAATTTTACCCTTGGTTTCCTATGGAAATTACAAGGCTTGCTATTGAAATTTTGGGACCATTTTACCCTCCCTACACGGCTCTACCCCTTTTTCCCTACACTTAGGCAATTTTTCAACTCACTTATATCATCTTCAGGAATCAAGACTCGTTTCTCTCAAAAACCCTAATCGGGAATCAGGTACGTTTGTGCAGAGATATATCGGGAAACAGACCGACAAGTCATCTATGATGACTCAAGAGGAAATGAATCATCGTGGTGATAATTTACTCTAATCATCATGAAGACGAAAAAAATATCTAGATATTTTGAACGTTAACCTAACCTACGTCTAACCGAGGTTAACTAACCATGATTTGCAATACAAAATATCTTCTCCCTAACATGTGGTATAGGAGGCAGCCACACCACCTAAACACTCTCATCCACACAACTTCTAAGGCTCCAAGGCTGCCCACCCTTCACCATTCTTAACCATGTGTTCATTTTTATTTCAACCACAAATTCAACAAGACTACATGGCTCACTTCTCTACCACACATCATCTTTTAATTTCATTTAACACAAGAATTCTTTTGTTCATTCTCCTCTTCTCCCTTGTTTATGCGCCAGCCATCATCCTCCACCCAAAACCATTTTAATTTCTCTTCATCATTCATCAAGAACACCAAGAGAACTAAGACAAACTCTCCTTACTCACCCGAAACTGCATCAAATTTCTGACCCTTTTCTGTTCTGAAACTCGTAAAACTTTCTACATTAAAGTTGTTCCTATTTCTCTCTTATTTCCAACGAGCTAAATATCATAAAAAACGGATACGTATTTTGGGAGATATACCCAAATTAATAAAACAGCTCGAAATCCAAAGCATCACACTAGAACAGCAGAAAGAAGGCCCTTTACGCCCATGTTCTGATCTGAATCAAAACAAACCTTCAACATCAAAGTTGTTCCTCTTCTTCTTACCTTTCCAACAAGCCAAAGTTTGTAATTTTTAGATGAGTATATCTTGAGATACACTCATAAAACCACCACACCCTCAAAGCTGTCCCAAAAGCTTCCATTTCTAACTAAGCTTGTTTTGATCACTCTCTTCATTTCTTCAATCAACAAGAGGTAAAACCTCATCTATCATGATCATGTTGTCTTCTCCTTCATTTATTTTATAAGTTCATGCCATGAATCATCATCATCCAATTTCATGAAGCTTTATTAAAAAATCTCTAGAAAATTTTAGAGAAATCCATTTGATATGAGATCAATTTCTATGAACTCATCCTAATGCCTATATTGATCATCTAGAAGCATGAACACAAAAGAAATTTCCTCCTTATTTCTCCATTGATGGCTGAAACCCTAGGTTTTGGTGTAAATGTGTTTTGCTTCAAATTTTATCATATGATACTTGATTTCATCTCTTTAATCCTTATGATTATTGAATCTAAGTGATTAGAGAACCAAAATCAAATCCCAGCCTATTTTATTCATAAGGGCTGAAACCCTAACCTTGTTGGTTAGGTGATTTTTGATTCAAATCTTTGTCGAATGATGATTGATTTTGTCATTCAAATACTTAAGGATCATTAATCCAAAAGATTGTGAAATTTTGACATCCCTAGCCTAATTAACCTATGAAGGCCGAAACTTAGCCATAGTGATTTGATGAATTGTGTTGTTTCATTTGTTGATTTGGATTTAATTTGTTGTGAAGGACAAGTATTGTTTGTCGTTGTGAGTTTCGTGAAGGAATCAGGATTCCGAGAAGAAATTTACTGAGGAAATCTGTAACTTCAAGAGGTAAAGGGGGACAGCCTGAGGAGTTTAAGATAATCGCATGCTATTTTAGAGTTGTCTGTAATTTATCTGTTGTGGTTTTCAGTGATTTCAAATTGGTTGTTTGTCTAAATTGGTTATATGTTTTGTTGGTGATATGATAATTTATGTGGTTATAAGTGAAATGTTAAATTATAATTGTGATGCATGCCACAACTGTGATGTATGCCATGCTATGTTGTGGTGGAATTATCTGCTGTTGAGTGATAGATTGAGAAACCTGACATTGGTTAGTGTTTAAAATTAATTTGAGGATAAAAGCTTAATAAGCTTGAATAATTAATCAGAGTGATTAATTTGTGGGAATTTGAGAAAAGGTAGAAAAATATTATTTTAATAATATTTTTGTGGAGAATGTGTCAATAAGTGACAGTGAGGGCGGAACTGTGAAAATTTTCACAGGCGCTAGTTTTTCCAAAATAAATTCAATTTTATTATAAAATGCTATTTGAAGTGATTAAGTTACGAAAATAACGTAATACAGCAGTCAGAACAATTACTTACGACAGAAAAGTCATTTGAGTTATAAAAAGATTTTTATGAAAATTTTTGTGAAAAAAGTTTTATTTTATTATTATAAATTTTATTTAGAAAGGACTTTTTAAAAGTTGATGTTTATTGAGAACGATATTCAGAAATGAAGGATTTGGAAGAAAAAGAATTTATCTATGATTTCACGTTTTATAAATGTTTTAACAGAAAATGATTTCTGTAAAGGAGTTTTATTCAGTGAAAATAATTCCGTTAAACTTGGATAAGTTTTTGGAGGTTTGGTTTTGTATTTGTTATTTCACTGAGCGAAATGTTTTGAAAAGGAAAAACGAACCTAGTGACCGAGACGTCGGGGTTCTAGTGTTCTGTTTACACGTTGATCAGGGATCTGTGTCATTGGACTGAGTGTCCTGAAAAGGTTTTGTGGATTGTGTGTCCTAAATTTGATGTGGAGAATGTGAATTCCATATCCGCGAGCCTAAGATTGGTGCATCAGTTTAGGGCTTTGTGATTGAGCACTCGGACTGTGTGCCCTGTGTTAAGTTTAAAACACTCGGACTGCGTGTCCTGTGTTAAGTTTAAAACTTTTGGACTATGTGTCCTTTGTTTATTTAAAGTGAAATAGTCTTAATATAAAATTAAGCATGGTCGAGAGCTTCGGGCTTCGACATGGGAAGATTATGACGACAAAGAAAACGAAACGAGAATAAAAGTTTTTCTCATGCATTTTTGGCAGACGTGCCATGTGTTATGATCATTGAGTCCTGAGTGGATCAATTTATCTTTTATGGACTATGTTTCCATTTGATCATTGGGATTCTGTGTGAACCAATGTATCTTTACTGGACTATGTTTCCAATTTAATGCGATGACTATTGGGTTCTGAGTGAGGCAATAGGTTATGGACAATAAACTCCATTGATCGCAGTAACTATTGTGTTCTGTGTGGACCAATGTTACATTTGTGAACAATAACCTTGGTGTACTGAGTGATGACCAATGTGTTATGTGTTCTATTGGACATTGTTTTATTTCGTTTTTACAATGGGCCATGTAAAGAGCTTGATCTGCTCAAAATGAAACAGAAAGTTGTGGGATCTCCGGAGATTATGTATCAAATTAGAGCCTGAATATTGAAGTGTCATGCATTTTTATAAAATGATGATGACTGTCGGGGATGAAACCCTTTTTGATAGAATTATTCTGTTGTTTGAATAATTTCTTTATATACTGTGAATATTTGGTATATGCTGTGTTGTGTGTCGCGCATGCGGTTGTCTTATCAAAACTCATATATTGGTATCTCACCCTTGCATATTTGTTTGTTGTTTCCTCTACTGTGTGAAATATATATTTGAGTATAGATGAACTCCGAGGAGACGAATCTATCGTACTCAAGGACCTTGACATGTGTGAATGCCGACAATAATGAGGCTTGTGTGATCAATATTGGAGCTCGGAGTGCCACTTATACCGGACCAGTTTGGATCGTTAAAGGTACTAATTCAGGACCTACATCACGTACATATCAGATTTTGACGGTGGAGATACCCTTACCACCTCTCTGGTTATTTACCAGTTTTCTTGCAGATTAGGAACTGTTAAGTTCTGATACTTCCATAGTTCTGGAAGTAGAGGTATCCTCACCGGATATCCCGATAGGAAGGGAAAACCAGGGTGGTCTTCCCAACCGTGATTACTAGTGCTGACCAGCTATAGGACTTTTGGTGTCTTGTGAAGTAGTGGTACTTTGTTAGTCTAGATGTTGGCTATTGAGAGTTATTCTTTTAAGTTGTGATTCCAGATTACCGCTACGTTATAATTACATCTTTATTTTCTTGTGTTATGACTTTGGGAGATGACTTGTTATGTGAAGGTCTAAGTGTAAAACTCTTATGATACCTATATATGATATATAGTTGTATATTATGTTGATAGTGTTTGATTGTGTGTGGAGTAAAAAAAAAATTATCATCATTTTTTAATAAGGATAAGTAACTAGAAGATATTATTTTCCGAAAGCAACCAGCAACATTTTATTGAGTGTATTTCCGTAACAAGTTACTTAAATGTGATACCCTGGGAAGGGGGTGTCGCAGAGGTAACTCTAAAACCGTGCTTAACCGGTGGACCCACTGTCCTCCGATGAGAAATTTTCTTGTCAAACCGTGTTCCTACTCCGGTTTGTCCCTTATCCACTGCCGTGACCTCATTCCGATACCTTTCTTAGTCGTTTTTTGCCCTTTGCTACCTCAAACTGTCACTGCCACAGTCAGCCACCCCTTTTTCCGGCAACATTTTTGGCAACCAACCCTACCATGAGGTGCTCCTTCTCCAGATAGGCCCATCCCCAGAAGAACCACCATCAGTCGCCGTCACACGCACCCACACGCGCATCGCGAACAAAACTCTCGTCGTTCCGGTCACCGGTGCGTGGCGGCGCACTGCAGCTTTGATCAGGATGATTTTTCTGGCACGGTGGTCGCCGCCCTTTGGCCTTTCTAGCGCGCTACCTCCAAGCCCCATCGGAGCACGTTTGCTGCTGACACATCGTGCACACACGTTTTTTCGAGTTTTCAGCCACTATATGCTTCTGTTTTTTGGTCCTACTAAATCTGATCTATGGCTTTCACTGGTTCTATCGATTCTACGAAGGCCATGGATCCTCTTAAGGCCTCTCAAGCTAATTATGAAGATTTTCTCTGATGGTTTGAGCATGGATAATCCTCTGGATCCACTACTTTGGTTGCACATACCGGTAATTTATCTGCTTGCATATCGCAGTCACCCACCCTTGGTCCTTGGGTTCTTAACTCTGGTGCGTCCGACCATATCTCTGGTAATAAGGCTCTTTTGTCCTCTCTTTCTACATTGGGTTATTTACTTATTGTCACTTTAGCTAATGTTTCTCAAACCCAATCCCAAGGTATTGGAACTTCCCATCCACTTCCTTCCCTGCCAGTTGATTCTGTCCTTTCTGTCCCTGAGTGTCCCTTTAATTTACTCTATGTTAGTCGTTTAACCCGTTCACATGATTGTTTGATTACCTTTACTAAAGACATTGTTATCCTGCAGGACTAGAGTTTAGGACGGCGATTGTCACCAGATGTGAGTCTCATGGCCTTTACCAGCTCTCCACCCCGTCCTAGGTTTGCTCTACCACAAATTCCCCTCTTAACATACATGCACAGTTTGGGGTCTCTATTCGCTCTTTACGAAGTGATAATGCTCGAGAATATTTATTCCAACAATTTCAAACTTTTATGGCTTCCAATGGCATTCTTCACCAAACGTCATGTGCTCATACACCTCAACAAAATGGGGTTGCCAAACGCAAAAATCGGCACCACATTGAAACCACTCGGACCCTTCTTCTTCATGGCAATGTTCTATTTCGAGTCTGGGGGGATGCTGTTTTGACAGCTTGCTATCTTATAAACCGCATGCCCTCCTCTGTCCTTGATGACCATGTACCTCACTCAGTCCTTTTTCCCCATATTCCTCTCCATTCACTTCTGCTACCTGTCTTCGGGCCACATGTTTTGTCCACAATCTAGCTTCTGGTCATCACTCAAGTGAGTCTTCCTTGGTTATCATTGGACCCAAAAAGGCTATCATTGCTTTTCTCCTACTCTTCAATGCTACCTTATATCAGCTGATGTTACCTTTTTGGAGTTTGTCCCTTACTTTGAGTCGACTCCCTCACCTCCCGAGCAGCTCTCTGTTGTCATTCCTCTTCCTTCTGCTACTGTACCTCTCGAGTATGTCCCACCGGCAACTCTGCCTGTGGACCCCCCAATTACTCGGTAGCTACAAACTTATCACCGTCACCCACCACTCACCTTGGTACGTCCCTGTCGCTCCTCCTGTCGCTCCACCTCTAACTCTTCCTGCTCTTGAGGCAATGATGGATTCTTCCCCGGCACTAACTCTTTACCGGATTTGGCCCCGCCGCTTGAACCAGACCTTCCCATTGCTTTCCGTACAGGTATGCAATCTACTTGTAACCTGTCTCTTTGCTATAATACTTTGAGTTGTCATCACCTTTCTCCTTTGCATTATGCTTGCCTTTCTTCTTTGTCGTCTGTCTCTATTCCTAACTCTCCAGGTGAAGCTTTATCTCACTCTGAATTGTGGCAAGCGATGATTGATGAGATATGTGCTCTTCAAAGTAGTGGTACCCGGGAATTGGTTCCTCTACCTGCTGGGAAGTCTTTAGTTGGTTGTCGCTGGTTTTATACTGTGAAAATGGGTCTTGATGATAAGATTGATCGGTTTAAGGCCCGTTTGGTGGCCAAAGGCTACACTCAGATATTTGGGCTCGAATATGGTTATACTTTCTCTCCTGTGGCCAAAAGGGTCTCTCTTCGGCTTCTCCTCTCCATTGCTGCAATTCTTCATTGGCCTCTTCATCAACTTGATATCAAGAATGCCTTCTTACATGGTGATTTTGAAGACGAAGTCTATATGGGGCAATAAGCAGTACATTACCTTACATTCCCCGTATGTACATAATACTTTCATAAATTCTTTCAAAAGATAAAAGTCATGAAAAGACAGAAACATCAAAAGGCGGAAATAACATTAAAATAACATGACCATTAAAAACATAAATAACCTTGGAGACACATCTCCTTAAAACTATTCCTAAACACAAGGACTCATCATGCTGGCCAGTACAAAACGATGACATGGTATCATCATTGTACAACGATAACAACTGAGGACGATACATCTTTACACTAGGGTTTAGCTCTCACATCTCCCATATACTGATCCCTGAAGATACGTCCTCATGACCGGTTCGTCTCATATCCAAAGCTGGTTATGATGGTGAAGCAGTTCTACCGTCTTTGTTAAAGAACATAAAATAAAGCAGAAGACCAGAAAACACAAAAAATGAGGTGAGATCCCCATTCATCATACACATAAAGCAGGCATGTAGTGGTACTACCCACATACATATTACAGCATACATATTACAGCATACATATATCCATATTATTATCCATTCTCAGTCCACAGATCAAAACTCCAAGGATATAAAATACCTAGATAAACGGTAAGCTTATCAAAGCGTACCAGCCACTGTCTGTTCACCGAGGCATAAGAATAGAGAGAAAACTGATTGAAACCGTATAGTCCCAGACCTACACAGCCTCAAGGAAATATGATCCTAACTCTGGAGCTAATTGACATTTTGGAAAGGAATTGGTCAGTACAGGTTTCACATCCGCCCACCTTAGGCACCCGGTGTGACTAGCATACCAGGCACACAAGGCTTAAATCATAACGTACGTACAATCATAATCACATGTGATCCCAAACTCTCTGTAAGACATCAGGCTCTTTATGAAACCTCTACAACAGGGAAGCTCGGCTTCCTAGGCACAACGGCCTCACCAAACATAGTATCAACTAAGTGTTTGGGCAAAAATTGCCGGAATACGTCCAATTTGTCTATCCACCGGATAAACCTCGCGATTCCACTGGAATCCATTGATGTCAATTTCAGACGGACGATATCCTCGGGTTCGAATCATCGGCCCTTCCTTGAACCACGGTTCTGAAGCAGACTTCCATGTTTGTGCAAAGATGTTTTAAGGCACTTGCTTACAAGTCGTAACCCATTATGGAATTGGATCGACAGTCCAATCATTTATTTCTTTGCACTTTTCTAGTGGAGCCTTTTGCTTGGCATTTAAGAAATCAATTTATTCTGAGTCCATTAAGTCTTATGGATGTATGGATATTGAATTATCCACAGTTTATGACAAATGGTCTTGCTTCACCATAAGTCATAAATCATTATGTTCGTGTTTTCACTAAGTCATCTATGACTTAGGTTTTGCATTTGACTTAAGAGTCTTCAAATGAAAACTTCAGATCTTGCTCAAAATGAATTGATTTTATTGCAACCAAATTGAACTAAATCGATTTACTATAAGTCATTATCGATTGACAAAAGTTATTCTTGAACTATTTCCCATTCTCAATCGATTTTCATTTTCCCCAAATCGATTGTCTCTTTATTTCAATTGCTATAAAATTTCTATGCAATCGATTGGGACTTGAAATGAATTGATTTTCATGATCAAAGATTGTCTTTTTAATTTAAGGAAACCGATTGTATGGTACAAGGCAATCGATTTACTTGCTCAAAGTTGGTATTTTTAATTAATCAAATCAGTTTGCTTCATATGATCAATCGATTGATTATCACAATGTTTGGTTTTTTGAAAACTCAAATCGATTGACCCTGAGCTTCAATGATTGACTCGTGCTCGAATTCCGAAAAATATGAAACTCAATAAATAATTTCTTACCTTAATTTTTTCCAACAATCATATTTTTTGAACTTTTAAAAAGGTTTCAGTCTTCCGTTTCAGGTGAGAGAAAGCCATACACGAAAATAATCCTTGTTTTTGAAATACATTGCTTACAAACTTTGACACAATCTTGAGTCATCTAATTTTTCCTACTCAATTAATCTCATAGGTTCTTCAACTTGTATCATCTACACTATCTATAATGCCTCAATTTATTTTACTCTTTGTATCAACTCAAAAATAGGGCTTGATATTCCTAGATTGAGGGTGAGGTATCCCTCTGGTCAGAAGGTAAGGTATCGTTCTATTGTAAAGGGTGGAGCATCTCTTTGGTGTGTGACTTTAGGCGCAAAAACGCAGGTGAGGCGTCCCGGAGGCGTGAGGGAGAATGCTAAAGGTCGTTGATACTCTTACACATGGGTGAGGTATCCCATAAGGCGTGGTTAGAGTGCTCTGTAGTGTAAAAGTTTTCAAGTACCTGCAATCTTCGTATTAGTGGATTAATCCAGAAACATATTCTGGGTACTGGACGTATGTCACCATTGGTGGGTAGCTGAACCAGGATAAACCTGGTTTGCAAGCTTTTCTTCCCTATCTCTTTACTTTATGATTTATTATTCATATTCTTCTTCAGTGCTTTGATTATTTTCATTGTGTGTGAGCTAAGTTTTATTTGAGAAAATTATTTTAGAAAATAAATTGAAAATTTCATAAACTCAATTTAGCCCTATATTGAGTCGAAACCATCTATTCCAACACCATAGAGTAAAAAGGTGTGAGTAGTCTCAATTGTATGTATGTTTATGTGTTTAGCAACCCCATTCTGTTGAGGGATGTGAGCATAAGAAGTCTGATGAAGAATATTCCGAGAACCCATAAAAGATTGAAATGGTTGAGAGAGGTATTCTCGGGAAATATCACTACTCAAAGTACAAATAGGAATATACATATACATATATATATATATACTTTGAGTTAACAAAATACTTTGACCCTAAAGTGGACATAATCTAACTTGAACACAAACATCATAATGCACTAAAGAAAATGGAGACTTAGCTCAGCTAAAGACATGAATGGGAAACAAACTCTCGACACGACTCACAAGATAAAGAAGTAAGTTTGGAAAAACTCGACACCAACTATTGGAGCTTGGCACGACTGTGATGTCCTAACTGAACATGAGCAAGAAGATGGGAATCCTTGACAACGCCAATCCAAGAAGGAGTTGAGAGCTGGTACCAGCCATTAAATTCACTTCTACCTCCAATCATTCGTCCCGAACTTCGGTCCTACAGAAAAACATGATCGTTAGTGAAAGAAATGGTGCATTCAAGGGAACGAGTCAACTGACTAATGGAAAGTAAATTAAATGGAAACCCAAGACATAAAGCACATTATCAACCGAGAGGGAAGGGAAGGGATGGACATTGCCAACCCCCCTAGAATGTGTTTTAGAACCACTAAACAAGGTAATCGTGGGTATATAACCAGACATAGACAGTATGGATGAAAGAGATTTATTACCAGAGAGTATGACCGGTGGCACTAGAATCCAGAACCCAAGGACTTAGGGACAATTTGGAGAGACAAGCAAAGAAATTACCAGTGTGAACAACAAAGATAGTGGACCCAGTACCCTGATGTACTTCAAACCACTTAAGAAAAAATGCATAGGCGACAGACGATGCAATAGGTTGAGTGGATGCCTCAGATGGGGCTAGTGGATCAACTTATGCAACATTGGTAGTGCGAGGAGGAGGATCGTGCAAAGTCCAACACTTATCAATTGTGTGGCTCAAACGATGGCAATGATCGCACTTCAGGCGAGGTTTACCAAACTGGTCACCTCTAGTACAAACACGACCACCGCCTTAGGACACGAGCAGAAACATCAATAGGAGTAAGAGGAAGCTCAGAGCCAGTAGATGGTTTTGTTGGGTCCCAAAGTAAAGTGGACTGATCAGAGACATGACATTATGAGAACCCAAAATCTGATCATGGATGGCAGAGTAATCCGAATGCAAACTATAAAGAGCCAACAATATGAAGACGGTACTGCGCTAATCAAGTTCCTTGGCAAGAGTGTCGGTCGGGGGCAATGGTTAATTGAAATCATGGAGGGCACCATGAACCTTGCCCGGATAAGCACAAATAAGACCATCAATTTGTCGAGGATCAGTGACATTCATAAGGTTCTAACAGACTCCATAGAGGCGTTGTGTGTCGTTGGTGTAAAGGACTTTGGATTGTTAATGGACTCATGCGTGATATGGGCACGGAAAATCTACTTCAAAGAAGGATGGAAAATGAATTTGATAATGCTACACAATTGAGCATCAACCTTGTTCCACCAGGGCGGTCAACAGCAAGTACAACATCAGTTTTCTTGGTTAAATGGTCAACATAGTCTTGTCCATTAAGCCAAAGCTGAATATCAGAGGTCCATATGTCATAGTTGCTTCCATCCAATATGAAAGTGTAAAGAGGGGCACTAACATAACTGGTGAAAACAAGAGTTGCTGCCTTGAAGGAGTCCTTAGGAGTATTTGAGGGTCCAGAACTAGCCATTGATCAGTAAACCAAAACAAAACGAAAAAAAAATTGTGAATCTACAAGTACCTGAGAGTGACATGAAAGGGAAGGAGGCACCACAAGGCCTAAATAGAGAATGTAAGACTGATCCTGGTAGATAAGAGAGAGACGAGTACAACACAACAAATGATGGCAATTGTATTATTATTTCAATCTATATTGATATTTTTTTTAAGCAAAATAGCATGCAAAGGCATCATAATAGGAAGAGGCCATCCCAACTATGTTGGCACCACCACTCATATCAATCATTTGCAGCATACCATAATAATATTAAAAACAAAAAAACAAAGTACAAAAGAAAGAATGGGGGGACATAAAACCTTACCCATGAGACTATCTGAATCTATAGCTAGGCAACCTAAATCTATTTCTGTAAAATTCCTCAGAAATAAACAAAGGAAGGAGATCCCACCAAACAAAACTGTCAATGGTTGTACCATAAATTGCCAGCTTATCAGCACAATTGTTCCCTTCCCTAAAAATATGATAAAAAATAAAACTCATTTGCTTAGTCAATTCTATACAATTTAACCACCTATTTCTAAGCACCCAAGGAACAATATTTGAGTCCCTAAAAGCAGTGATTACAAGTTAAGAATCACATTCCAGCCAAAGATTCTTCCATCCTCTATAAAAAGCAATTTCAATGGCCAACATGGCACCAATAAGCTCAGATTGAAAAGCATTGTTGATACCAAGGTTTTTAGAGAAGCAACCAAGTATAGCAGCACTAGAGTCCCTAAAAATGCCTCCACACCCAGCTGAACCCGGATTACCTTTGGCAGAACCATCAGTATTGCACTTAACCATATTACAAGGAGGAGGTAACCATTGAACCTGAATAATAGAAGGAACAGCACCTGGATGACCAGAGATGTTGAAAGCTTTTAAAATCATAAACTCAGCAACAGATGAAGACATTTTCCCCTTTGAAACCTTTCCAGCCATAGAGACATTGGAGATTATAAGGTTTATAGGAAAATCTTTTATAAATTATTAAAGTATAAGAATATGAAATGGAACAATGCTCCTTATTATGTATTATATTAAATAATAGAAACTTCTTATCCCACAATTAGTCTTAACAGCAAATGACATTAACTAACCTTCTATTTTGAGAAAAAAAATATCATTCATTGTAGAGAACCGCTATGTAATGACAATAAACAAAAGTTCTAGTACAATCACTTCATAGTGTGAGATTATATTCGACAAAATCTGTATTTTGACATAGGTAATTAGTGAATTCTTCAGTACCCCCTTAAAATTGGGGCCAGTTTTACCCTGTAAATGTGGTCCAATGAGTTGCTGCTAGGGGTGGGAATAGGCCGGGCCGCCCGACAGGGGCCTACGGCCTGGCCTACCTAAGGCCTGGCCTGGCCTGTTTAGCAAAAAGGCCAGGTTCAGGCTTTTTAGAAAGCATTTTTAATTAAAAAGGCCAGGCCTAGGCCTGCAGAAAAGCCTTCCTGACTTATCAGGCCGGTCTGTTTATATATTAAAATAAAATAATTTTTAAAAGTTGACTATTCATCTCTGTTGGTTTTAGAAGTCTGATATGCATTTAGTCAAAAAAAAAAAAGAAGAAGTTTAATACGCATAGTCCAATTGCCCTAAAACTTTTCTCATTCTCCCATTGCTTGCAGTCGCTCCTCCTCCCTGGACTCCCCTGCTCGCTGCTCGCTGCTCGCTGCTCGCCGTGCGGTTTGGTCAGTCACTTGCCTTGTTTCCGATCCGCTTGTGTCTCGCCGTGATGGTTCGCTCGCTGCTCATCGCGGTTAGCTCGCCATCGCCGGTTGACCGTCGCAAGCCATGGTTTGCTAGCCGCTCGTCGTCGCACGCCGTGGTCCGTCGTTGTGAAAAGAAGAAAGCGTTGCAACGCCATTGACTGTGTCTGTATGGTTCATCATCACTCATCAGGAAAAGTTTCTATTTTGTCTTTACCATAAAAATTTGATCTTTACAAAAAAAAAAAAAACAGTTCTATTTTAGTGAGCATAACAATGCACTATCTGTTGAATATAACGAATATTATAGTGAGGCAGTGAGCATGCATCTCCAAATTAGGTCTTGGATTATTTGTTAAAGTTGTTAAATGTTCAGTATTCTACATCAAAGCAGCAGCAACACGTAATAACTTTTTGAAGCCCATCCCCCTGATTTTTCAACCCCATTACACTGAAAAAGCTATAATGGGTCTATATTGAATTTTCTGCTTATTTTGTTTGTGGTTCAAAAATTACCTACTTCACCTCTTTTCTTTTTGGGGTATTTTAATTTGGGATGTTTAAATATTATCTTGCTTAATAGTTTTACCAATCACTCCATTTCTTTTTATGTAGGTTAGGCATAACAAAGAAAGCCTATATGGATAGATAGCTTTATTATATATCCATTGTATTAGGACTCCTTTATTATCCTTCTATACTGCGATATTGTCCATTTAATTTTGGGAACTTTGTTATGAATTAAGTTACGGTGGAAACAATATTTGGATGGTACGTTTGTTTGCTTTGGAATTATAGACGTTTTATTTGGTACATAGAATTATAGAATTTTTGCTACTTTATTGAGCCTTTTTTTTTTTTTGGTATTTCGAAAGTAAAAGGCTATTTAATGGCCTATTAGCCTATTTAGAGATAGGCCAAACGGCCTATTTGAAGGCTCTAATACTAAACAGGCTTTTAAAAAGGCTAACAGGTCAGGCCAGGCTCAAAATAAAGCCTTTAACAAGTAACAGGTCAGGCTTATGCTTTTAAATTTTTAAACAGGCCAGGCCTATTTACGCAAAGCCTGGCCTATTCCCACCCTTAGTTGCTGCCAACTAGTGCCAACTCATTTAAAATATTACAGCTCTACAATGCCTTGGTAAAACCTCCCTAAGGGTATATTTGTAAAATCAATACTCTTGGCAGTGTCACCAGTCAACCGTTCAGAACCGGTGAAAGCGACGACAATGTCGTCTTTCAATTACCCTGGTCGTTGGCGATGATTTCAACACGGTCTTGTTGCCACACTCCGACACACAAGTAAGTGGTGCCAAGATTTATTCTAATTGCAGGACCATCTATTTTTCCAGTCATCGTTGATCGAGAGAGAACGAGAAGAGGACCTAGAAGAAGGTTTAGTTTGTTTGTATGGTGTTTGCGTTGCGGCACAAGAGAATAAGAGAAGAGAAAGAATGGTTTAGGCTATGGTGTAGAGGAGACGACAGTGGACGGAATCACCTTCGAAGAGGACGTTGGAAGGAATCAAGTCGAAGATGAGTTGGACGGAATCGCCGTCGAAGACGGAGTGGACATAATCATTGTCGAAGGGAGGAAAATGAATAGAGAGCGAGAGGTGGAAGATGACGTCGAAGACAAGGTCAACGGAATCACCGTCGAAGAGAGGAAAGTGAATAGAGGGCGAGAGGTGGAAGACGACGTCGAGGACAAGGTGGACTAAATCAACGTCAAAGAGGTGGAAGGTATCGATGAACGGGGGTGATGAATAAGTACCCTGATGATGATGTTAGGTTTTAGGTGGAAGATGGTATACGATGCTTTTACCCAATTGGTACACCCTTAGGGAGGTTAGACCAAGATATTGAAGAGATGTAACATTTTAAATGAGCTGGCACTTGTTGGCAATAACTCATTGGACCGTATGTGCAGAGTAAAACCGGCCCCAATTTTAAGGGGGTAATGAAGAATTTACCATTATATATATATATATATATATATATATATATATATATATATATATATATTGTATTATCAAAAGTGACGATTCCACAATGATTAAGAATTCTTATTGTTGAGCAGATGGAGAACATACAAATAAACAAAAATAAAAAATTTGTGCCTAGAATGAAGTATTTATTAATGCCTGATTGTAAATTACCGTTGATTTTTATGTTTTACAATTTAAAGTTATATATATATATATATATATATATATAATATTCCTAAAATATTTGAACTGTTGCCAATTTCACATCTTTTCGACAAAAATATTAAATTTGAAATATAAAAAAGCCTGCAATTCACGGGCATTATCTCCAATTATTGACAATAATTCTTCACAGCCATGGGCTACATGGGAATATGCGTTATGTCCGATTAAAATAATGATATTCTTAAATAATTCATGTATATATTTAATCAAGCAATTGGATGTTAATTTTCAATATCACGGGGACTTGATATTCAAATATTCATGTAACAATAAAACATAAACTCATGAATTAAAAGCTACAAATATTCACAGTATATACGATTTGATTAGATTATTATAAATTCAACTGTGCGTATACATAATTGCATACATTATTCTTCGGGACAACGAGGTAGAGAGAGTTCATGAGATGCCAAGATTTCTGAATAAAGGAAGAGACAAAAAATAAAATAAAAAATCACTGTATACAATTATTAAGCGTATAGGGAAATGATATATTATACATATAATTATGATGGAAAAATGGGTGAAAAAAACCTTGCATCCTTAATTAATCAGAGGCCTCCCCACATTTAATTGCTCATCCTGTCCGCTCTGCTCAACTGCAAATCTTAGGAAATCGTCTGGCACAGGAATCTTCAACTCTGAACAAACAAATTGGACAATTTTTCCAGTGACACCTCCGAACGACATCTTGTTCAGTGTCACAGCAATAGCAAACCGGTGTGTGACATCACAAAACCCCGTGGATCCACCCAATCCCGAGTGACCAAAGGCAATGGACGATCCATCCTTGGAACTAAGCCTCTTAAATCCTAGGCCAAAACCCCCACTTGGCAAAGCTAAATTCTCGTACTCTCCTGCACCCAAGAATTCATCGATAATCCTAGGATTCCTAAAGACCTTACCAGCAACATGGGTTCGTGGATTACTATCCATTTTGCTACTATCCTCGTTGGTGCTTGTGCTTGTGCCCTCATTATCCTGGGAATAATCGACACTGGAGACTTTTTCATAACCTTTGGTAATATTATTTGAAGGCAAATTTACTTCCTTCCGTCCAATACATTTCCTCTTTTTGGGGGCTTTCTGAGAAGATAATTTGGGGATCTGGGGATGACTTCCAAGTACTGGCTTTGAAGCAGCAGAATGAGGTGGTGGTACCTTGCCACCATCAGCTAGAGCTGCATAATAACGTGCAAGTGCCCGGGCAGATAAATGACCATTAGCAGCTGGTATTATGGCACGGCGGGCATTCAGTGTATTGAAAAGAGTTGGAAGTGCTGTTGCAAGTTGAGCAATTCGCTGTGGCTGGAAGGTGGAGGGCAGGTCAGGACGACCCGTGATCGCTGATAGCTTGCTTAAATCATCTGTATCTACAGTCAGAGTCGCAAGGCGTGGTTCCACCCCTAAAAAGTAGAAGCGATGAAGCATAGTTACAATTTATATAGAAATCAAAATAACGTAGAAATTTTCTTACTCCAGCTAGCACAGATTGTACACAGAAATAGAGAGCGCTTGCTCATAGTTTGCATCAAGTCGAATACAAATTTCATATCATACCTACAAAATAATCATTTAATCAAAAACTTACCTGGGGGAATCCCTATATATAGCTCTCCTTCAATACGGAGAGGATGAACTATCGCTTCTTCAAGGATCTCCTGAAATTTCTTGCCAGATGCATGCTGTTTAATCCAAATAAATTATCAGAACAACTTAGAAATCCTATAAGTAGGAATTTTACTTTAATGGTGCTCTATAAGTAGGAAAAATTTACTTGCAATTGGTTTAGCCACTTTGTGCAGAATAATAAATTAAAACTGACTGCAACCATGCCAAAAGTCCTATTTTATAAAAATACATGTTGAGTTCCGATCTCAATTTCTAATGTTTAGGGATCTGATTTGTTAGTAATTATTTGTAGCTGTACTGCACGTCTGCACCTGTGTATGGGGAACCTGTAACATGGCACTGTAAAAAGCAATCATTTGTTGCCAAAAGCATTGTTGAGGCAAAGTACATGTGAAGGATTTATGGCTAAAAAGATTACTTGAAGAATTAAGGATCTCAACCACAGAACCGATGAAAGTGTTCTGTAATCTGTGATATCTTGGCTGCAATAAGTACTGCACAAAATCATGGCAACATGACAGAATGGAGCATGTGGAGCAATATCGGCATTTTATCAAGTAAAAAGTGGATTCAAGAATTCTGAACCTGATGTACACACCTAATCATCTCCAAGTGGCAAATATCCTAACAAAAGATCTTTCTAGAATCAAGTTTGAAGATTTGAAGTCCAAGCTAGGAATGATAAACATCTATTCACCAGCCCTTTTTTTTTTTTTTTGTTTCCATTTTGTTAGGCCAAAGTTTTAACAAAGAGATTAGGAAGGTTGTTTCATAAAATCTCTCTAGCTTGATTTGTTTACCTAATTAGGAGAATTATTACCAGAACTAAGGAGAGTAAGTGGCAGACCTGTTGCCATGTTTTCTCGTATATATTCCTCATTTTTTTAGGTCAATGAATATAAGAAAAATCAGGTTTTTCAAAGAAAAATAATATACAACATTGATAAAATCCTATGCTAATTTGAAAAGATGCCATAAGCAACTCCATAGGATAATACATACACACATTCAAGGACCTAACTTAGAATTAGCCACCAATCACCTTATATAGCATTTTACATAAAGAATGACAGGATTACTTGAATAGATCATTCTGTTAGTCTTTCTTTCAATCATCATAAAGAACAACCCTTTTTTAAATTTGTTCAGGAAGTCCGATGAAGCATGAAATTAGAGAATATTTATTGGAACAGGAAAAAATATTTAAATTTTGATACACAAGGGCAAGCATTCGTACCTCAATGATTCCACCGCATAACCAGCCAAATGACAGAGAATGATAAAACTGCTCCTTGCCTGGTTCAGTCTCAAGTACTGACATACAAATGCGACTTAAACATTCATCCCAATCTAACATCAGCAGAGGGTTTTCCTGAGTTATGTCTGCCATTGCATTGTGCAAACCAGATGTATGGTTAAGCACATGATGAACCTGAAACAGAAGATTAAAACATTCTTAAAAATAATAGCTTCAAAACTTCGGTTGGGAGAAAACATCAATATTTGACCTTTATGACATCCTTCCCATTTGATCCAAATGCTGGCCAAATATTTGCAACATTCTCTTCAAGGTGTAGTTTTCTGCAAGATAATAAGCAGACAGATATGTTTTAGGTTTACCCAAGCCATGAACAATTTGGAGGAATGCAAGTGAAATCACGAGTAACACCCGAACAGATGATTAACTCTGAATGAATGCATAAAAATTGGTGTCTGTTAAAGTCAAAATACAAAAAATAATGCATTCTCACATATATGGATGTGAATGACTAATGTAAACAGGAGTTTTCACTATTCTAATCCCATCTTTTATGAAATTTAATCTGCCTCTGTTCTGCTTAGAAATGTTTAAGGCAAAAGCAAGTATATGCCATTGAGCTTGAATGTAAATCAGAAGAGAATGATGGGAACAGTGAAAGGTGTTGAAGAAGAAGAACCTTCAATTCAACAAATTACAAAGGTTGACAATAATGAAGTTATTTACTGCCGGATGCTCCTGACGAGGATGAAGTCTTGTGTGGAAGCACTAGAAAGGGGAATGGAAGAGATGCAGAAGAAGTTGGATTGTTTGGAAGGGATGAAACTGATGATGACTAAATTAGTTGAGAGGCAAGAAAGAGATGATCCAATGGCACCATAAAGTCGAACGGTTTTAAAAGAGAATAGAGAGGAACCCAAATCCACAAAAGATGCGTAATCAGGTGATGCTCAGGACGAGGCACTGAAGGAGGTCAGGCTGGATTGGAAGAAGGTTGAGCTTCCGAATTTTGACGGAACTGACCTGGTAGGGTGGTTGGTGTGAATGGAGAATTACTTTGTGGTTCAAGGCACAAGCCTGCCGGCATAAATTCAGATTGCCTTCATAAGCATTGAAGGCTCCAAAGTTCATTGGTTTAGTTGTTTGTGGAAAGTTTCAGACCTGAAGTGGGAGCTGATAGCATCGGAGATGATTAAGAGGTATGGAGGCCATAAAGCTGGGAACCCATATGAGCAGCTTGCAGAATGTTGGAAAACCGCCTTAACTGCGGTCCGCCCCTAGCCACCTTAATTGCAGCAACTTTGAGCTGCCTTCATTTGCAACCTCTAGCACCTTCAATGTGATGGGTTTGATGGGTGTGTTTAGTCCCACATCGCCTAAAGATATGGCCATTATAGTACTTATAAAGCTTGGGAAATCCTCACTTTACAAGCCGGTTTTGTGGGATTGAGTTAGGCCCAAAATCTAAGATGGTATCAGAGCCTATCCTATATCTGTTGTTAGGCCACCCATATTGTCCACGCTCGAGGCCTATTGCCCTGGGTGTGAGGGGGTGTGTTAGAAAGCTACCTTAATTGCGGTCCGCCCTTAGCCGCCTTAATTGCGGCCACTTTGAGCTGCCTTCATTTGCAGCCTCTAGCACCTTCATTGTGATGGGTTTGAGGGGTGTGTTTAGTCCCACATTGCCTAGAGATATGGTCATTGTAGTGCTTATAAAGCTTGGGCAATCCTTACTTTACAAGCCGGTTTTGTGGGGTTGAGTTAGGCCTAAAATCTAAGACAGAAGTTAGACAAACAGGAGCAGTGGCAGAGTACATCAATGAATTCAAACTGGTAGCAACACAAGTTCCCTAACTGCCAGAAGAACAAGTGTTGGGGTACTCTGTACTTCCTTAATGGGATGTGCGGAGTGATTTGTCACAGAGTGAGGATCCATGATCCACAAGAAGTGTCAGAAGGCCGTGCTGCTAGCCAGGATATTGAAGAAGCCATCTAGGGTCATTACAGAACCTGTGGAGAAAATAGGCTAGTGAGAAATACAGTGGCAGCGCAGATGTACTATAGGAGCTCCATGATTTTGGGTCGGAGCAGCCCAAACAATGCTGGAAGGGTTTCGGTGGGTCAGGACTACCCAAGTCTAGTAAGTTTGGCCAGACCAGTGGAGAATTGGTGGATATGAAGCCCAATACGAAATGGGGCAGAACCCAAACTTCTACTGCCAGCAATGGGAGGTTCGGTAGCTCTTAGAACAAGGGAGTCGGACATTTACCATATCAAGAGTTTCTCATACGAAAATGTTGAGTCTCCAAGTGTCTGATAAACATTTACCCTTTGTTTTGATGAGTCCAAACATTAACAATGATTTAAATGAACCTAATGAAAATTACTAATGATTTAAATTAAGTGTGGAAACTGTATACTGTTCTAATCATAAGATGACATTTCCTGAGTAAACACATTTTTTATACAAGCACAAAAGCAAGCGTCTTCTAATGGTTCAGAATCAAGCACCTGCTTCAAAATAAGACAAAAGCTGGATAACCTCCAGAAATAAGAGAAGATCTTTTCTAAGTCTTAGAATTTGGGCTTGGGCCTAACTCAACCCCACAAAACCGGCTTGTAAGGTGAAGACTGCCCAAGCCTTATAATCGCTACTTAGGTCGTATCTCTAGGCATGCGGACCGGTCCGATCCGTTTAAGTCAGGTCCGCACTAAAATGGACCGGCCCCAAAAGTCCGCATGATAAATGGACTCTGAAAAACAGAGTCCGTGTCAAGTCCGCATAGTCCGCGGACTCTGCACCAGTTTTTTTTTTTTTTTTCATCAAACATCAAAAACTTCCAATTCATTAATATTTATTTTCAGTTGATAATCACTATCTTTACACACTAAAAAATGTCATATAATGAAGAAGCGAAGATTGTTATTATACATAAAATCCATTTACTTAAAAAAAATCAGAAATCATTAAACATGATTATATATTCTAGATATATTTGTGCAAAAATGACAATTATCTACTTCTGATTTGTACTCATTATTATGATTATGATTTTGAAGCTCTGCATTATCCATCTGGAGACAAACACAATTAAAAAAGGGAGAAGAACAAGAAGAATGAATAGTCGGATACATGATTCATGACAATAAATATAGTTGATAAACTGGATAAAAAGGGTTATAAGCTCATCTCAAAAGCCTGTAAGAAGGCCGGACGTGAGGGTGTGAGGGCATGAGGCTAAGGCAGGGATGAACACGAACTGAGGGCGTGAGGCAGAGGCGCGCAGCAATGGCAGGGACGAACAGAATGCAGTAATACCAGTGGTGTGGCTGAGGCAGTTTATTAGGGTTAGGGACTCACTGCACTTGACTCACTTAGTTAAGGCCTATGTGTGTATGATCTGATTTTTGTGGCCCACTATTGGTGAAAATAATAATAATAATAATAATAATAAAAGTGAACAGGTCCGCGGACGGGTCCGCAAATCCGCGGACCGGGTCCGTTAAACCTGCGGGCTAAATGGACCGGACCCAAAAAGCCCGCATTTAAATGGACTCTCTTTTGCCTAGTCCAAGTCCGTGCGGACTACGGGTTAAGCGGACTGTCCGCGGACTCAGGTCCATATACCCACCTCTGCCCCTCACACCAAGCACAATGAAGGTCCTGGAGGCTGCAACAAAGGCAACCCAAAGTTGTCACAATTAAGGCGACTAGGGACGGACCGCAATTAAGGCGGCTTTCCAACACCAAGTTAAAGGAACAATTGGTCTTAAGGATATTCTCTAAGATCGAAGTCAAACTTCCTTGAACAACCTTGTTGCATGAAAGATAAAGTCTGTGTGCACAAGAACATTGCGCAAGGATAGAAGCCCTTTGCAAGGACAAAAACTCCCTACTGATGCACCTCTGATCCTGCTACCCTTCAGAAAAAGTGAGAACACCTCTGATGGAATTCAGACCAATGTTCCTCAAACATTAAATGAAGTTTTTAGACTGGCTCAAATTCATTAATGAAAGATCATAGATTTAGAACTAAGGTTCTCCCAACATGAAGCATGTTTCCAACGATTTGAATTTATTGAAGTCCATACATAAAAAACTTGAAGAACTACTTGCAACTAGAGAACCGATCATAATGAACAACATTTACTCGAGCTTTCAATATATTCTTTACTCTTCTCAATCATTCATTCTTTGATTAATTATTGGACAAGTAATTACGCTGCCTTTCCTACTCTTTACATTTATTTCACTCTCGGCATGTTTGTTAAAGACTGGCAAGTTGTAATTAAACACTTCAACTCGTTTTTTCTGAGTGTTTGGGCATAGAGTGGCTAGGTGAGAAAACAATACTTGTATAGTAGAGCCTAGAAAGGCTAGGTATGCAAAAAAATACTTAACTGTAATTTGATCATATATAGTGAAAATCTTATTGAAGCCAAGAACTGGACGTAACCCACGCTATTTAAGGGTGAATCAGGATAGATCTCTTGTGTGATTCTCTATTTCCCTTATCTTTTAGTTATTGCTTGTTTAAATAACTTGTTTCTAACTAAGGGGTTAACTGTGAACAAGGGTCTATTTTCCCTTGTTATGCTAGCGTGTGCTTTTAAAATACTTGTCTTAGATAAGTTCTGAACACTATCAAACGAGTTTATTGTCTGATTGCTATTTCAGAACGTCTTATTTTCTCTTCCTCTTAGTTAAAGTTTATGTTTTGCGAAAAAGTTTTGTAAATACAACTCAACCCTCCTTCTAGTGTTTACTTATGGTTATTTCGGAAAAGAGGAGGGCAAATGTTTTTGGTGACGACAAAATTTATGCCTACTTCACAAATGTCCCAAAAATCAACTCAAGGTGTTGTTACCAGGAGAAGACGAAGATGATGAAGTAGGAGATGGCTTCACAATGGAGGAAATTCGGCATGAAGGTAGGGGTGTAACGGGTCGGTTGGTTCGGTTTTAGGTGGGAAAAATCCAAACCAACCAAAAATGGTTTGGTTCGGTTTTAAGAATTTTTTCTACAAAACCCGAACCAAACCAAACCAATCAAGAACGGATTGGTTCGGTTCGGATCCAAAAATTATTAAATTTCAAGATATATATAATATTAAATATATAAAATTTTAAAATATATAAAATTAAATATAATAAATATTAAACTATTAAAATATATATATTAATATATTAATATATAATAAATATTAAATTTTTAAATATAGTAATTGGTTTGGATCCGTTCCAGAATCCTTAAACCCAATAACCGAACCAATCACCATCGGATTTGGTTTGATTTGATTTGGTTTGGTTTGGTTCGGTTCGGTTCAGACCCGAACACCAAAAAAATCCGAACCAATTTAATTGGTTTGGTTTGGATTTTTGGGTTCATCGAATCATTGGTTTGGGTCTTACACCCCTACATGAAAGGGAGACTAAGGAGGAGACGACAGAGACCGATGAATGCAGGATGCTCGACCTGCCCTTAGACCGAGTAGCATGAGTTAAAGGCTCACACACGATGAAATTGGTAGGGTAGGTTTTCTCACACCCTACAACGGTGATGAAAGATAGTGGGGCCTCCCAAAACTTCATCTCAACAGAGCTATGTTCTTTTTCGAGGTTGCTAGTGGATGAAAACGTGGCTTTTCCGGTGAGTAGGTGATGGACGTGGTAGAGTGACGTTGGGGGTTTGTAAAGGACTTGAAGTTTAGCTAGGTAAGTTGACTATAACGACTGGTTTCCATTTGTTCGACTTAGGGGGAATGGACTTGATATTGGCGCATACCTAGGCTAGAAACTCCTGGGAAAGTGGAAGTTTATTGGCAGGAATTAACGATGGCTTTTCAGCATGGGGGGAAATTAGTCCGAATTAAGGGAGACCCAAGCTTAGAGAAACCCCTATGTCTGCCATGGTGAGTTTTTAGGACTGACAAAGGATGAAGTGAAGGGAACCATTGAGGAGAGATTTGTAAAGGCTGTTTCAGGGGAGGAATTAAGTGGGCAGCAGCGGCAAGACTTATTACAATTGGTGTTTTCAGACCCCCAAGGGTTACCTCCTCAAAGGAGCAGTGATCACTCTATCCCAATAAAAAATGGCACAAACCCAATCAATGTATACCCCTACCAATATGCGCACAATCATAAGAAAGAAATTGAAATACTTATTGAAGAGATGCTCATCGAAAGGATTATTCGCCCACGTTCATGTCCCTATTCCAGCCCTGGTTATATTGGTGAGGAAAAAAAAAAGTGAGAGTTGGCGATTCTGTGTTGACTACCAGGCACTGAACCACACTTCCATTCCCGACAAATACCTAATCCCCATAATCGATGAGCTCTTGGATGAGTTGCATAGGTTGAGTTTTTTCTCCAAGATCAATCTAAGTTCCGGTTACTATCAGATTCGAGTGGTTGAGGGAGATATTTTTAAGACCACTTTCCGCCCCATCAGGGCCATTTTCGTGGTTATGTTGTTTGGGTTGATAAATGCTCTTGCAACGTATCAGTCCATAATGAATAGTACCTTTCCACCTTTCTTAATGAAATTCGTCTTGGTGTTCTTCGACAATATCTTAGTTTATAGTAAAAGCTAGGAAGGTCACTTACAACATTTGTCGGTAGTGTTGGAAAGGTTACAACAAGAGCATTTCTTTGCCAACCTCAAAAAGTCCAGTTTCGAGAGGTGTAGTATGGATTATCTAGGGCATCTCATCTCATGAATGGGAGTGGTTGTGTACTGTTGTAAATATGTAATATATAACTAGTAGCTTTTTTGTATCAGGCCCATTAGTTAGAGCTTAGGCTATATATTTAGATTAGTGCTTGTACTCTAGATATGATCGATAATATTCAGAATACTTTTTATACATGGTATCAAGAGCTCCCGATATTGGGGGTCTTGCTTCCGCGGAAAAAACCCTAGCCGCCTTCATTGTAGCGCTTGGCACCGTCATTGTGCCCTTATCAATCACTGGTGTTATCACCCATTACTGCTTATCGGTACTATTCATCAGTTACTGTTCATGTGACCATTGTTAATCGCGTACTGTTCTCGTGGTTACTGTTTATCACGTGCTATTGTTCATTAGGCACTGTTCACGTCCACTATTCACGTGCGCTGTTCATCAGCTTTTTCCCCCTCTTCTATGGCAGAAACTGAAGCGCAACTCTGTCAGAATGACTTGGATCGTTTGCGGACCCTTCTTGACTCTTTTAGTAAGCCTTCTGGTTCTTGTTCTCAGGCAATGACTGGTAAGAGTTTTTGCTCCCTCTCCTTTACTGCCCCTGGTACTATCCCTAAGGATGCTTGGATTCTTGACTCTGGTGCCACTGATCATATGACCTTCCATTCCAAATTGTTCTCCTCTTATACCTCACCTTCTAGTATTCATTCTATTACTGTTGCTGATGGTTCTCATACCCGTGTGGTTGATTCTAGAAATATTGAATTTCAATCTTCTTTAAAACTGGAAAATGTGCTTCATGTTCCCAGACTTTCCAATAGCTTGAACTCTATTCATAAACTTACTCGAGACCAAAACTGTGCAGTAACCTTTTTCCCTTCTCATTGTGTTTTTCAGGATCTTGCCATGGGGAGGACGATTGGAGTTGCTAAGGAACAGGGAGGGTTGTACTATTTGTCTGATAAAAGAAATTGTCAGAAGGTGTTGTATTCCTGCTTCTAGTTCGAGTCTCACTCTCTTGCATCACAAGTCTGGCTTCAGCACAAGCGTCTTGAACATCCTCCATTTTCTCTTATTAAGTCTATGTTTTCGTCTTTGTTTTTCCAACAATCTGTTGAGTCTTTTAAGTGTGATGTCTGTCAGTTTGCTAAACACCATTGTGTTCCTTTTCCTTCTAGTTTTAATAAAAGTGTTGAACCATTTGATCTTATACATTCTGATGTTTGGGGACCTACCCCTATTTCTAATATTTCTGGTGTGAGATGGTTTGTTTCCTTTATTGATGATTGTACTCGAGTAACTTGGATTTTCTTGATGAAGGATAAATCAGAAGTACCCCAACTTTTTGTTCATTTTTATCATATGGTACAAACACAATTTGGGAAAGGCATTAAAAGATTACGTTCTGACAATGGGAAAGTGTATGCCAATCATAACCTTTCAAGCTTTAATAGTAAACAGGGCATCATCCATGAATTTACGTGTTGACACCCCGCAACAAAATAGGGTTGCAGAAAGAAAAAATCGCCACTTACTTGAAGTTGCTCGAGCCCTTCCCTTCCAAATGTTAGTCCCAAAGTCATATTAGGGAGAAGCAGTATTGACTGCTGCCTATCTGATTAATCGAATACTATCTCGTGTTCTAGGTAATGTTAGTCATGTTCAGTTTATACTCTCACACTTTCCTTCTGTTCATATCATGCAGAGTCTTGAGTCCCGGGTATTTGGTTATGTTGCCTTTGTTCATGTTCACAAGCAGCATCGAACTAAGTTGGATTCTCGTGCAATCAGGTGTGTCTTTCTAGGTTATGCACCTAACAAAAAAGGGTACAAGTGCTATCATCCTTCCAGTCGTAAGTACTTTGTCTCTATAGATGTCACTTTCCATGAACACAGTGTCATTCTTCACTCGCCCTCAGCTTCAGGGGGAGAGTAGTAATTTGGAATCTGAGTCCGAGTTTCTCATCTTTGGTCCTTGTCTTCCTAAGTCACCTGCTCCTCAGTTACATGTTCCTCAGTTACCTGTTCCTGAGTCACCTGCTTTTGAGCCACCTGTTTCTGAGTCACCTGCTTCAGATTCTCCTGTTTATGGTTTTGTTCTTGTTCCTCCTTTGGAATCTGTTTTGCAGGAATTAGCACCTTCAGCACCAGTAAAGAACAAAGCTAGTGAGCCAATATTGGTGTATCAAAGGAGACAAAAACCCAACTTGGTCCAGAAACAACTTCAACTATCTGAACCGGAGGTAAGTACTAAAACAATTTCCCCACTTTTGATTTCTGATATACTTGATCCTAATCCAAATGACTTACCAATTGCTTTGAGGAAAAGGAAAAGGTCGTGTGCCAAGTACCCTATTTCTCAATTTGTCTCTCTAAACATCTTTCCTTGCAGCATCAGAGCTTTATTACAAATGTTGACTCTGTGAGAATCACAGTATCTGTTCAAAAGGCACTAAAGGATGTAAATTGGGTCCAAGCTATGGATAAAGAGATGAAGGCACTTGAAAGGAATGGAACGTGGGAAATTGTTGAGAGGCCAGAGGGCAAGAAACCAGTTGGTTGCAGGTGGATCTATACAGTCAAGCACAAGTCAGATGGCACTCTTGATCGATACAAGGTAAGACTAGTGGCAAAGGGATATACTCAGACCTATGGCATCGATTATCAGGAGACATTTGCTCGAGTGGCAAAGATGAACATTGTTCGTATTTTACTTTCTCTTGCTGCCCATTCTGGGTGGGAACTACACCGGTTTGATGTCAAAAATGCTTTCTTGCATGGAGACTTAGAGGAGGAGGTGTACATGGAGATTCCCCCAGGATTTGGTCCGACAAGTGGAACAAACAAAGTGTGCAGACTGAGGAAGGCTTTATATGGGCTATAACAGTCTCCCCGAGCATGGTTTGGAAGATTTACAAAATCAATGTTGTGTCTGGGCTACAAGCAAAGCCAAGGAGATCATACACTTTTCTTCAAACATTCACCGAGAGGAAAAGTGACTGTACTTCTTGTTTATGTGGATGATATTATTATTACAGGAGATGATCTGGTTGAGAAACAACTGCTCAAGGAAAAATTATCTGCAAAGTTTGAGATGAAGGACCTTGGGAAACTTAAGTATTTCTTGGGGATTGAAGTGGCCCACTCAAAACAAGGCATTTTCATTTCTTAAAGGAAGTATATACTTGATCTTTTGCATGAACCAGGCAAACTTGGATGTAAACCTACAAGTGCTCCCATCAAGCAAAATCATAAAATGAGCACCGAAGAGGAGAGTGCCAAGGTTGACAAGGTCCAATATCAGAGACTAGTGGGGAAGCGGATTTACTTGGAAAACACTAGACCATATTTAGCATATGCAGTCAATGTTGTGAGTCAGTTCATGCATGATCCAAGGGTGAGACACTTACAAGCTATAGATCGTATTCTGTAGTATCTCAAAGCCACTCCAGGGAGGGGACTTTTGTTCAAAAGAGGTGGAAGCTTGACTATGGAGGCTCATACTGATGCAGATAATGCAAGTTCAGTAAGTGATAGAAGGTCCACATCAGGCTATTGCACATTCTTGTGTGGGAACCTTGTCGCTTGGAGAAGTAAGAAGCAAAATGTAGTGGCTAGATCAAGTTCAGAGGCAGAGTTTAGAGCCATGGCACAAGGAATCTGTGAGCTATTATGGATTGAAATTGTGTTTGATGACTTGAAGATAAAGTATGAGGGTCCTATGAAGTTGTTTTGTGACAATAAATCGGCTATCAGTATTGCTCATAATCCTGTTCAACATGACAGGACAAAATACATTGAGATAGACCGACACTTCATCAAGGAAAAACTGGATAGTGGATTGATAACAACAGACTACATTCCCTCTGGACACCAACTAGCATATGGGTTAACAAAGGGCTTGCCAACAAAAAGATTCGGCTAACTTAATTGCAAGCTGGGAATGATTGATATCCATTTGCCAGCTTGAGGGGGAGTGTTGCAAGTATGTAATATGTAATTAGTAGCTTTTTTGTACTAGGCCCATTAGTCAGTCCCATTAGTTAAAGCTTAGGCTATATATTCAGATTAGCGCTTGTACTCTAGATACGATTAATAATATTCAGAACACTTTTTAGACATGTACCCAAGTAAAATCAAGAGTGTGGTGGAATGGCCAACTTCAAAAAGGATTCCTTGGGTTAACAGGGGGTACTGTCGAAAATCTATCCGAGATTATGGCAAGATTGTCAAACCATTGACTGGTCTATTGAAGAAAGGGGAATTCATGAGGAGACCAAGGTGCAGGAAGATTTTGAGACATTGAAAGCCAAATGATTGAAACCCCTGTTTTAGCCATGCTTGACTTTACCAAACTTTTATTGTTGTGTGTGATGCTTCTGGATCAGGGATTGGAGCAGTTCTTATGCAAGACTGTAGACCATCGGCATACTTTAGCAAAGCATTGACCAATGAAAATTTAACAAAATCAACCTATGAGAAAGAATTAATGGCCCTTGTGTTAGCAATCCAACACTAGCGGTAAACTGTGTGTGTGTGTGTGTGAGAGAGAGAGAGAGAGAGAGAGAGAACTGAATCGTGTATTGTTTTCATTGATTGGAAATGATACAGAGATCAGCTATATATAGATAGCTGTGGGGGTTACAACAGACTAACAATATTAACCACTCTGCTGAGTCAGCTTAACTAACTTAACCATCTGAGTTAGTTAAGCCTTGACAGCAGTTATACAATATCACTAATATTCCCCCCTCAAGCTCATGGTGAGATGAAGCTTGCATGATCACACAGTAAGCGGAAATTCATGGTGAAGACTGACCATAGGAGTTTGAAAAATCTTATGGATCAGAGAATTGTCACTCAAGATCAGTAAAACTTGCTTGCAAAGTTGTTGGGGCACGATTTCAAAGTGGTATACAGGGCTGACAGAGAAAATAAGGCAGCAGATGCCTTGTCTAGATCCGAGGAGGAGGGAGTACTGTGCAACATTTCTAGACCACGATGGCTAGACATGGAGGCAGTGTTATAGGGGGTGAAATCTGACCAGAATCTGTCCAAAATTCCATTAAAAAACACAGCAAACCCTAATAGTTGCCCTTACTACACGTTGGAACAAGGACAACTATGCTACAAAGGGAAGGTGGTAATTCCAGCCGAGTTCTCTTGGATCCCCAGGCTATTGGAAAAGTTCCACTATACCCCAATGGGGGGACATTCGGGTATATCACACAGTATGATGACAGTGTGGATGACAGACAGTATAGAAAACTGAAGAAAAAGTTGGAAGATCATTTGAATGTAAATTTAAAGGTACGATTACGAATGAGATGAATCTATCTTGGCATAAACTATTAGATAGATGTCACTTTACTTGTCAATACTCAATAGCATGTAACTCAGCAAAGCCCGACAGCTTGTACTAGTTTCTCTGTGAGATGAAAATCTTATTTGTCCAATAAACAAGAAGTTACAGCAACCAATTCAGGGACGTGCAAACTCTATGGTCATAGCATCTTATAACGTACCCATTGTCAACCAGCCAATGTACCATTCCTGCTGTGATACCCTTTGTAACAGAGAACACTGGAAAAAGGCTATCAGGCTTCACCGGACGAGGATCATATTTACCAAGCACTCCAGCAGCAGTGTCAATAATGACTTCTCCATCTTTGTAGGCACATACCTTAAGAGATTATACAGAATTTATTAAAACATTTGAACATATACTTGAGCTATTTGATTGAATCTTCACACCAAATGCAACAACAGCAACAATAATAAAGAAAGAATAACATCTCTTAGGTGAACCAATAATTATCTGTTAAAAAAATGGAATACTCAGCTCAACGAATTAATTAATCATGCCAGTAATGCATAGCATAAAAAAGATAATTCCATTGACTCCAGACTCTTGATCATTTTATAATATTTATAAACTCTCCGATACTTTCTTAATTCATCAACACAAATTTTAAATAAAGGGAAAATATTTATAAAAACCACTCATTTCTAAAACCTCAACCTTGTGCTGAAACAACTTTATTTAGGAGAATGGGGGTGGCAAGATCAAACTCTTAACCACATGTGATAGAGGCTCTGATACTATGTCAACGACCAACAATTCCAAAAGCTTAAGTTGTTGGTTGAAGGCCCAAGATTGGTTTCTATATCTCTAACATTGACTAATGATTAAATTAAATTATCACATGTATACCCCCTTATCATCAATCTTATAAAGATAAGCTAACTGCACATGTATTGACCACTTCAAATTCTAGATATTCAAGACTCTTGTTGCGAAGTATACATACACACACACAATTTGCAAATAATCTGGAGCTTCAGTATACCAAGGTTCTAATCATCGAATAGCAACATGCACCTGGATTCCAAGTATTTTATCATTATTTGCCAGCTCGATCAGAAGTTGCCTAAGCTTGGCTTCTACATCAGAATGGACTGGTGAATCAGAAATCCATCTATCATTTACTGATGGTCCTTTATTGATGTACCTGGCAAGTGAACTTCAGTTCAGCCACAGATGAAACAAGCATGTAGAAGATAACACTCGGAAAAAAAAAAAATCAAAACTCTCACCCACTCAAAACTGATTCTGCAAATGGCCTCATTATGTCCATATATACTATGTGTACATTCATGGTGGAAGAAAGCCCTGGATCCACGTCAAGTAAGTTAACTAGGTTGTGGCCTTGTGGGGAACAAAAAAGTATTACAGTGTGAGACAACTGACCTCGTAGAAGATTGAGAACCCTTCCAAATATTACAATATCACCAGGAAATGCATCAACCTGAAAATATATATAAAGATGTCACTATATCAGTATCATAATTCTGGAGCAGGAAACAAAAAATGTAAGTTTAAATCTGAACTCACAGGATTAAACCGTTTCATTTCTTTTTGGTCAAGGTTCATTTTCTCCTGTATAACCTTCATATTTTTTGTTCTTTGATCGGCCAGAGATTTCATTGTTTTCTTAGTAACATCAAAATACAACAGAATTAGATAGAAGTTAGACAACTGAAAATGGAAAAAAAAAAAAAAAAAAAAAAAAAAAAAAAAAAAAAAAGCAAGGAAAGCATAATTTCAGGAGCGTAAGGCATACTTACATATGATTCATTTGCTGGTGTTGTAGCACGAAAGAAAATAGTTGTGACCTCCATTGCCTGGTCTGGCAAGTCTAGACGCAACTTAAGCCCCATTTCTGCAAATGCAGACAGAAGGGCCACGTGGTCCCCCTATAACAAAAAGGTTTACATACTAAGTCATCATTCAGAAAGATCATTGGAGCAACCAATAAGGGAAACTTGTAGTCTTGTACCAATAATAACAATCCTAAAAAATTGTAAAACCAAAAAGTGAAAAACAATTACAAAAGTAGAAATGAAATAAAAAAAAAGCTTGGTGATTGTGAACTTTTAGCCATGACTGCAGTAGTGTAACAAAACCACCCAACTAAAAACTTAATCTATTAGGTGAGGTATGAAATTGGCATTTGCATCTCTTAACACACCCCTCATAACCCAACTTGTTGGAGGGAACAAAGCATGGATCAACATCCACCACCATGTTCTGCTCACTTTCTCATTAAGAGAATGGGAAAAAATGGTTGTCGTGAAGATCAAAGTGCAGCCTAATTTGTGAAAGACTCTTCAACACCATCGTCAGAGTTAATCAACCTAAAATCCTAAGGTGTAACTAACAGGTGACGTCTAAATAAATAAATCTAAATATATGATCAGAAAATATCATTAAAACAAAACAATAAAGTATTTAGTAACACAAGCTCATCAAAACTTTGGTCGGAGAAATAACACTCAATCTAAAACACAATTCTTTAATGCTAGAATAGACTTGTTGCTCAAGCTAGAGCCCCATAACTGTCCTTCAAATTCTAAGATCCTAGATTCTAGATAACCACAAATGTCATAACAGCTAAATTGCCAATGTATATAATTTTGTTAGTATCCATATAACCAATGAAAAAAGCACAAAAGCCAGCACCGACCTCAACAGCTGCCAAAAACATCTTTGCAAGGGCTTGCTTAATGGTGCTTGACAGTTTCTTCGTAAGCCCAAAGTCAAGTAAAATGGGACGATGTGGAGATTCCTTGCTCACAAGAAAATTTCCTATAATGATTCCAATGAGAGAGCCAAAGTATTTCATGAGGACATGGAATAAAAAGCAAAAATTAGTACAGAAAGTTCACTTAGCCTTGATTATGTTAGAAGTCTCCTACATAAAAAATTACATACATGTGCATGCACATGCTCGTGCATATGCTTGAGCGTGCACGTGCACAAGCGCGCACACAGAGAGAGAGGGGTGGAGGGAAGGAGAAAGTATACCTGGATGAGGATCACCATTGAAAAACCCATCAACATATATTTGGTGGGCATAGGCACGAGTAATCTCCTCAACAATCTTTTGCTTATTAACTCCAAAAGCTTCTAGTGATTCTAAATCATTCAACCGAATGCCATCCATGTACTCTAAAACAAGGACTTTTTCTGTAGACTATCATTGGAAGCAAGATCATATAAAAAGGATAAATTACACAAGAAAAGAAAACCAAAGAATATAAGAGAGAACATTTCATCTAAACCCCAAAGAAACTACAGGTACCAATAGAAACACATTACAAGTTGATGCTTGTTACAATTAGATGCTTGCACATGATTGAAAACACTGCAACATATGCTTGGTTTTCTGACACACATCACACCAGCATATGAACTCCAAGATATGCTGCTTCATTCCCGTCCAAAAAGAATTACTTGCAAGCCTCTTATATGTTTTAGTGAATCCTGAATGTCCCCTTATCGAGGTAGCATGAAACTCAGTCAACGGGGTGGGAATTAAGGCTGAATGATTGGGTAACACAACTCTGACTTAACAAAGATCAGTCCTTCCCTTAACATAAAATCTGGTATGGTTGCAGGATTAGATTGGAGAGTACTCTTCAACTGATCCAATTCCGGATCATTTTGAACCTCCTCTCTTAGCCTAGGGAAACCCACCTAGTATGGGCTCATGGAAATAACATTCATCTCGGCAATGGTGCTCTTCCAGTAAAGGGCATCAACAGTCTTATTCTCAGGCCCTAGCAGATAGATAGCCTCAAAGTGATATCCCATCAGCTTGGAGAGCCAGCAATGCTAATCTATAGTGGTAATTATTCGGTGAAGTAGGTATTTAAGGATGCTATGATCAGTAAACATCTTCAAACTCCTCCCCATATGGTAATGTAACCAATGTTGAACCGCTAACGCAAGAGCCATAATTTCTTTCTCGTACACTTACTCAGATAAAGTACTTGGTGAAAGTGCCTTGCTGAAATAGGCTATCGGTCTGCATTCCTGCATGAGAACCACCCCAATTCCCCGTCCAAGTGGCATAGATAAGTTTTTAGTAATTGGACTATCTCTCTCTAGGAGAATTCTCTTTCTAATTCACCTAAATCTTTTCCCCCCTAAATCGATTACCTCTCTTTGCCATGTTGCACATTCTCCTCTTAAATCACCTCAATTTTTTCCTACTCAGTTAAGTTTCAGTTTTCACTTTTGCAGTCCCACCTCCGTGCCTCAGTTTTGCTTTTCATCAACTTTCGAACTTGCAATAGCCAACACATGTTTTTGGAAGCGGGAGGAGTAGAGAGAGAGTCAGTGTAGGACTTACTGTAGAAAAGATAGTAGAAACCGACTTTAGGTGGTTGGGCATGTGTGGAGAAGACATGTAGAATCCTTAATAAAAAGAGTAGATCAGATGGAAGGCTGCCTAATCACTAAAGGTAGAGGGAGGCCAAGAAAAACTATAGGCGAAACCATTAAGAGAGACTTAGAGGTCAATGGTTTGTCTATTGACATGATATGTGATAAAACATTATGGCGTCGTTTGATCCACGTAGCCGACCCCATCTAGTGAGAAAAAGACTTGGTTGTTGATGTTGTTGTTATTGCTTCTTATGCATTTTTGTCGATCACTCAATCTCTCTGTGACTATCTCTTTGATATTGTATCTATCACATCAAATTGGAGTAATAGAATGTACCGTAGAGAAGGAAGGTGCATGTGCAAACAACAGACTTGTATATTCTTCAAAATGATATAAGTAATATTACCCATATATGTAATATGCACCATAACAATGTGGTTGCTTATATATGCTTAAGTTTTTATTTTATTATCTTTATATCTATACAAGTTATATCAGAAGAGACATTACATAAAAAATTTATTTACATCAATAAATATTTTTTAATTTGGACAAAATTATATCAATACCTTTTTCTTGACATGACATCAATATCTTTTTACTTAAAGTGCAAATTATGGTTCTTAGATCCAAATTCTTTTGCTAATCAAGTATGGGTTTAGGTGCATTTCCTTATATTTTTAATCATTTTATAGTTTTAATATACTTTATCATTTTGTGTCCTTTATGTATTTCATTTTGTTTGGGTGTTGAAATATGTGTATGTCCTCCAAATATCAGTACTAATTTTCAATTATTACATAATAATTAAATCAATAAAATTATCGATTATATTATATTTATTTATTATTTTATTATATTAAAATTATAATTATAATAAATGAACTGTCTCTTATATCAATTGATAATATGTAATCACCACTTTATTATATCAAATGATAAGTGTCAATGGCTCAAATTCTAAATTTGCTATTCTAGTGAAGGCTTTACCTAACCACTACCCCAGGTTTGAAATTACATGAGCAATTGGTCAAAGACCAAAAAGTGATCATTTGTTCTGTAGTTTTAATTCATATTATTTTCAAAGAGACAATAGAGAAAAAGGCATATCAAATGTAATTTAAAAAAAAAAAAAAAAAAAACTGAAACTCTCGGACGAGTATACTAGTTTCAAATAAAAGGAGTCACTTGTTTCACACATCTTTCCATTAGTATTCTTTGAGGCCCTATTTCTAACACACCATCATGTATAATATTTCAATCATATTATTTTACAGACAGAAGATACCTGAATTACATCTGGGATCAAAACATCCACTCGATTGGCATTCATATTTCCATCATATTGGTTTCTGCAGCCAAGATTTTTAGCCACCGTTCTAGTGTTTTCTACAAAATCAGAAGTGTTAATAAGAGACAAACTTGTAGCAAAGGAAATAATGTAATCAAATTAAGCCTAAATGGAACAAGAGTCTAGAGAGAATGTTAAAATCACAAACATACAAGAGAAGAAATCATAACAAAGGCTGGCATTGTGGTAGATTTATTTATTTGGAAATGTTACATAGTTTTGCACGACATGAATCAACTGGGCACAGGCCTATATATTTGTATATAAGTAATGTAATTACAGTCCAAACTCCCATGTAGTACAACTACCGCCTCAACGCTTCCCCTCAAGTTGGATTACATATGTTGAATATGCCCAACGTGTGACAAATATAGTCAATATTGTTACAATTAGGTCTCTAAATAAAGGCATCCGCTGGTTATTTTCTGGTTAGGATGTGACTAGTGGCAATACGACCTTGCTAAATCTTTTTAATAAATAACATTAAAATCAGCTTCTAGTATTTTGTCCTCTCATAAAATACTAGATTTTAGACAATGTGAATTGCGCCCTGATGCCATAAAAACATCTTTGTCTACAACAAATCTATTAAGTCCCACATCGGATGGGAATATGAGCAGAGTCTCCTTAATGATGACTTGGGCAATCCTCCCCCTCGTGAGCTAGCTTTTGGGATGTAGTTAAGCTCAGTTATTCTGATAGGTTATTAGAGACTAACCCATTTTTTATGTTGAGCCACTCGCAAATGTCTAAAAATTTTGCACTTTCGACGTCCAGTCCTTAGCGTGATGGGGTGTATTAACTCCCATATTGGATGAGAATATGAGCCAAGAACCCTTTATAAAAACTTGGGACATCCCTCCCCAATGAGCTAGCTTGTAGAGTGGAGTTAGGCAAAGTTATTATAATAAGATCTGAGTACTAAAAACTTCTCCTTGAAAATTCAAGCATCACAAAATAACACCAAAGAAATTTTCAAGCACAAATTTAGACCTACTACATCAAAGTTTAGAGAAGAGTTGAAAATACCAGCTTCCTGATTGAAGTCAAGTTCTTTAGGAGCTTCTTTGCACCATTCATCAATCATAGGATTAAAGTTATATTGTGGCTCGGCCCATGCTATCCAGTCAACAATTGACTTAGCACTTTTTAAGTCCTGAAAAAAAAGTAGGTCCAAAAACCATTTGAACACCTCCATTTAACTTTATATCCATATTTCCCAAATGATAAAACAAGCAAACCTCTAGCACGACTGTCTTGACACCATCATGTTGAACTTTAACAACCACTTCCTGTCCGTTGAGTAAAGTTGCACGGTGAACTTGCGCTATCTGCATTAAATGAATGGTTCAAATAGGATTGACTCAACTCAATCAAGGAAAAATATTTAATTGATAGTATTCTAAACAAAGTTATATAATCATATTCTACTAGCAAAAATAACATGAAGATCTTACTGATGCTGTTGCCAAAGGTTCATTAACAAAATCAGCAAAGAGCTCGTCCATTGATTTCCCCAACTCTTTTTGTATTGTGCCATAGACCTTGCAAATATGAACTACATTGAGAAGTCTAGTATTGATGCCAACTCAAGAAAAATATTGAAATTCCCACTCAGATTAGCAAGTGATCTTGTTCATGGATTGTGAAGTTAAAACTGACAAATTTATTTTCATTGAAGGAAATGCAAATTTCATTACCAGTTAGAAGTATAAAGACGAAGAATTCTTCTACTAGCCAATTAACAGACAAAACACATTTCTAATGCTTGTGAGGCATGTTTTGTTCATATCAAATCCTTATACTGTAAATCATTTCCCAAGAGCATATTTTTATTCTCAGTAAATAAACTAAAATAATTTTTTCAAAAGAAAAATTTTGTGAAAAAAAAAGGAAAAAAAAAAAAAAACCTCTTCCAAAGGGCGAGGAGGAAGCGAATCCTGTAAAAGCTTCAAAAGCCGTATATAAGCTGCAGGAAGCACATCTGCACGTGTTGACAAATATTGCCCAAGTTTCACCCACAAGCCTTCCATCTCTAATATCAAATTCAGAACACGCTTAGCATTACGCTCATGAGCCTTCTCCCATAAAGCAGCTTGACCAGATTTGCTAGTCCATTTCTCCCGCTGTTGTACACCCTGAAAATATTTATAAAAAAAACATGTAAAGAAGTTCCAGACTTATTTATAAATAAAAAACCAAAAGTCATTATAAAACACCCGAGCAACCAAAGAAGCTTACCTTATAATCTAGGTATACTATTACAGCCATTGTGAATACTTTAATACGTCTTCTGTAAATGTTTCCCCACCCCATTCTCGCAAGCGATCTACAAACATGGAATCAAGTTTATTTTGAAGGCCAAAGATATAGATATGGCAGAATATATATATTTCCAAAAATAGAGAAGGGAAAAAATCGGACACTAACACAATTTTAAAAAGCACCGAGAAAGAACAAAAAGGAAAACCAGTAAAATAGATAAGTAATTTATAGAATTAATACATGCCCATAAGCTCAAAGCTTTTTAGCTTCATAGTAAATGGAGTTCTACAATTTGATTATCGAAGAAAAGATTTCAAGTAATATGAATACCCATAAGCCATAAGCATATTGAACAAAATTACAAACAACTCTGAGATTATTTAAATATCTCAATATCAACAACAATTTGCTCAAAATGGTTTAAATTAATAGGGAAAGGTGCATTCAGCCACCTTAAACTTTGAGCCTTTGGCAAATAGAAACCACAAACTTTAAATTTGTCCTACTGAGCCCTCAAACTTTTAAGTATTATTCTAATAGATCCTTCTGTTAAGCATCTGTAAAGTTACAAATGGTGAATAAATCTTAACCATTGATTTATATTAAAATCTAGACCTTTAAATTATTATTTAAAATCTAGTTTAAGAAATTTTTTTAAGAGCCTAATGAAAAAAAGAAGAGTTCAATTCTTTAAATAGAAGTTAAATTTTGGTACAAGGTAAAGACGGGCATGTGCATAATCCATGGTTCCAGCTCAAAGGGCTCTTGCATGCGGTAGCATGTTAGATATGTAATAAAGCTATTCATGAGCCTTCTCCTAATAGCTTAAGCTTATGGGAGAGTTTGCCATTAACATATTAGAGCTTTTATGACCAAGTGGTAAGGAGTTTGATCCTTTCTGCCCCATTCCTTCAGTGCACAAGGTAGGGTGGGTCTATACATTGTCTATGCTGAAAGCTGAAAAGACTCTTGTGTGAATGGGCATGTTAGATATAAAACCATTCATGAGCCTTCACATAACGGTTTAAGCTTTTAGGAGAGTTGGTCCTTAACATCTAAGATCCTTAAGGAGTAAGAATTATATATCAAGACATTCAATACACCACCAACATTTTAACATCTGTATGTAATATTCTTCAATATCTTGGATTCCTTCCAAATAGCCTACGGTATGCCAATATCATTCTGAAACATAGAAATGTATGATAAGTGAGAATCCAAGATCCTCACATTCTTGGGCATTCCGAGCATAGTCTACATGATTTTTAACTGCAATACCAAAGGCAAGGGACCTTGAATTTCGTTACATCCACAGTACCCAACCTATATCCTCATCTCAAAATACTAATATACCAAAGGAAATGAATTCTTTGCAGTTAAAAATTGACTGCAAGAGATCCTAGCCATACATTATTTTTTGTGTTTCAAAAAAAAGTACAAAAATGACTCAATAAAATTCCTAACCATTATATTTCCTGACTGCAGTGACTTTAGGGAGTCCCTGACTGCCGGAAATCCAGATATGTATACCAAACACCTCTAAAAGATAGAAATCAATGTTTTGAAAGATATACTGTTCCTAACATAGAATTGGAAATATTGAACAACAAAAAGAAAAGCAGGCAGAGTAAAAAGAGAACGAACCTTGCCTTTGAAATAAATATATAAAGCCAAAAGTTAACAGAATGAAACAATATAGATTATTTGTTGTTTTCAGGTAGATTTCATAATTATGAACTAAAGGATATTATAATAACCCATAATTCAGTAAAATGCTAAGCCACTATTCATGTGCCAAGAGACATTTATTAAGAGGCTTTTAGTGGAAGGTAATCTTCCTAGATATAAGATATACACTGAACAGGGAAATCCATGAATCCGCTACAGCTTTGTCATTGAGGCAAAATTCTAGTTAGTAGCAGCATAACTCTTAATCACAGATACTTTTTTCAGCTACTACCACTACTAAAAAAAACACTTTTTCCAAGTTTTCACTTTTCAGGAATGCTACTGAACCTTTAACTCCTCTCCATTAACAACAGGTCAATATTTCCCATACCCAACATTAAGTTTACATCCTAAAATTGAAATGCACAGTCACCTCTAGCATTAACCTATTTATAAGTTTGTACGAAAAAGAAACTATTAACTGCAAAAAAAATTGTTAAAAGTGAAATGATGATTATATTAAATATGCATTCATCCAAAAACAGGGTAGAACCAACATTTTACACGTATATTTGCAATTCACCGACAAATTCAGGAAACAAAAATCCAAATTCAATCCTAATGAGACTATCCATACGACGATTCCGTCAATAGCGAACAATAAACAAAGAGAATTCATCAGTGATGAATAGAAACGCATCAAAACGAAGACGAGACGCAGTTAATCAAGATTAAGGTTATCATTTTGGGGAAAAAGGGGAGTGGTGTGGGTATTACCTGAAGGTTTTAGAAGGAGAGAATAACTGATAGAACGAAGAACTGGTGTGAGGAAAGAGAGCAATAAGATAAATGTTATATGAATAATAGTCAAGGAGAAGAGTCAGAAGACGAGCTTTCTAAGTGGAAGTAGAATTTTCCTTTCTCTGTTTGTTTCTCTACCATTAGATTTTTCCTTTCTCTTTGTTTATTCCCTTTTATTTTTTTTTAAAATTTCTGTACCATTAGAATTTTCCTTTCTCTTTGTTTATTCCCTTTTATTTTTTTTTAAAATTTCTGTACCATTAGAATTTTCCTTTCTCTTTGTTTGTTCTTTGTTTTTTTAAAAAAAATTGTTTTCTGTACCATTAGAATTTTCCTTCCTCGTTTGCTCACCCACCGAGTCATGCAAGTGGGTACCCCAAATGCCTTTTCGCTTTTTTAGCCTTTCGTTTGGATTGGACGACACGCAAAGATGGTTTTCAAAATGGAGCCAGCTGCATCACGTGTTGACTTACCTCTTCGGAAAATTAAAAGTTGATTACTCAGTTCAGTCCGTCAATATCGATAGATGGGATATTAGCAGATGTTAATCCCCACCTTTAAAAATTAATTCGGCCTAGTGGCCGAGCCAACGGCTAACTAGGAAAATGTTAGCCGAAGAAGGAAGTAGCCGATGGAAAAGAGAGTGTATTCGGCTAAGGAATGGGTTGGGCCTTGTTAATGGGCCAGGCTTGAGAGATAGAAAGGACTGAAGCTTAATGGGCCACGAGTTGTTGAAGGACTTAGAAACGCGTTAAGTATGGAGATCACAAAGTTGTTGCTAACGGATGCCACAAAACATGTCGAGAAAATAGGAGTTGAGCTGTTGAGGGGTAGCCGTTGTGGCTGTTGCTATTGAGAAACGTGGGCAGCTGAGTTGAGGATAGTTGCATGTATTTAGGAGGATTAACCAATTAGAAAAGGATTATTGATGATTAGGCTTAGCCTATAAATACTTATTGTACTTATTGTAAAGAGGGATCAACACCCAATACAAATTTTTAAGCTTTGCTTACTTACACTTGCCTTTACTTTCAGTTTACTTTCAGCTTTTCTTTAATATTCCCTTTACTTATTGCAATTTACTTTATGCAAGCTTACTTACAAGCCAAATAAGTTCTTTTCCTTTAGTTCTTAACCTTTTCTTGTTCACCTTATTACCAAACGCTTTCTGTAGTGAGTTTGGGAACCCTTTGTTAGAAGTTGGATTTTACTTCTAGTTCAAATCGCCTGATCCTTATTAAAATCCGTACGTGTTCCTCGGCTGAATCTCCATTCGGCTGATTAGCTAATTCACACGTAAAACAAATTTTGGCACGCCCGGTGGGACTCTCAAAGGTGAACTCATTGAGAAGCTTCCATCTCCCGGTTCAGATTACCCTTGGCGTATGCACCTAAGGTCTGGTAAGAACCTTAGTAGTATGGATACTAGTCAAGCAGGGGTAGAAACTTCCGGAAGTAAATCGACTAAGGTAATTTCCGGATGAATTTATAAATGTCAAGAAAAGGAAGGAGTGACCATTTTTTGACCGTTTAGCATTTGAAAAAGAGGTTACCGTTCGGCCGAGATTCTCTCGCATTTAAGTGGTTAAGGGCGGAGAGGAAATTGAAGTAGGTACGAAGCTCGAGGATAGTGGGGAAGATGGCTATATCATTCCAGCTTCAAGCACGTTCAGCTGAAAGATGTAAGGGGGCAATTGTTATCCCCACCTTTAAAAATTAATTCGGCCCAGTGGCCGAGCCAATGACTAGTTAGGAAATTGTTAGCCGAAGAAGGAAATAGCCGATGGAGAAGGGAGTGTATTCGGCTAAGGAATGGGTTGGGCGTTGTTAATGGGCCAGGCTTGAGAGATAGAAAGGGTTGAAGCTTAATGGGCCGAAGGACTGAGAAACGCGTAAGTATGGAGATCACAAAGCTGTTACTAACGGATGCCACCAAACATGCCGAGAAAATAGGAGTTGAGTTGTTGAGGGGTAGCCTTTGTGGCTGTTGCGGTTGAGAAACGTGAGCAGCTGAGTTGAGGATAGTTGCATGTATTTAGGAGGCTTAGCCAATTAGAAAAGGATTATTGATGATTCGGCTTAGCCTATAAATACCTATTGTACTTATTGTAAAGAGGGATCAACACCCAATACAAATTTTTAAGCTTTGCTTACTTACACTTGCCTTTACTTTCAGCTTACTTTCAACTTTTCTTTAATATTCCCTCTACTTATTGCAATTTACTTTATGCAACCTTACTTGCAAGCTGAATAAGTTCTTTTCCTTTAGTTCTTAGCCTTTTCTTGTTCACCTTGTTACCAAACGCTTTCTTTAGTGAGTTTGGGAACCCTTTGCTAGAAGTTGAATTTTACTTCTAGTTCAAATTGCCTGATCCTTATTAAAGTTCGTACGTGTTCCTCTGCTGAATCTCCATTCTGCTGATTTTATAATTCACACGTAAAACAAAATTGATGCATTATAATAAACAAAACCCTAAAACACACGGACCATGAAAATGTATTGGAATGAATTAATTGTAATTAATACTCATATAAATTTCCATAAATACCCCTTCTAATTTTAATTAATATTCTGATTGCCTATAATTAATGACAGTAATTAATAAAGGCAATGTTGGAAATTAGCAAATAATATATGTGAAAATTGATGCATGTTTCTTATATTGTGGACCAGAGGAAGTATCATAGTTTTTTATTTTATTTATGCTTAATTACAGTTTTGGTCCTCCTACTATTAGTCATGTGTACTTTTGGTCCCCAAAGTTTCTTTTCGTGTACGTCCCCTATTTTTTAAATGTTGCAAATTCGGTCCTTCTGTCGAATGTCCGCCAAATTTTCAATGATTAAGAAGGAGGAATCACTGCTCTAAGCATATAGAACCTCTTGTTGAGTTTTTATAGTAAAGAATCATGTGGTGGAACCAAAAAAGTCCCAGAAAGGAAGGACAAAACTAGTAAATAGCAGAGAGGAACCATTGAATCATGTTGAATCGGAGACGTAGAGGAGAGAGAACCTCAACCGGAGGTTCTGTGTGCTTAAAGGAGCGGTTCCTCGAAGCTGATTATTGAAAAAATTAACAGACATTTGATAAAAAGACCAAATTTGCAACATTGAAAAAGTAGGGGACCAAATGTGCACGAAAAAAACTTTAGGGACCAAAATCGCATATGACGAATAATAAGGGATCAAAATTGCAATTAAGCCTTTTATTTACATCACTACCACCCTTTTTATTATATGTACCAAAGTGGCATGATTTTGTGTAGGTGGGAAGTCGGTCCTAGAGGATCCGACTTCCCAATGTAATTTATTTTTTCTAAAAAAAAAGAGTTAGGTGAGAAGTCACCCTTTTCTATAACCTTTTTTTTTTAATTAATTTTAAATGTTGGTAATGGTTTGTTTAATTAAATTAGTTAATCATATAATTAATTTAGTTAGTTAATTAACCTCCCAAATTAATTATAACAATAATTAATTTTATTAATTAATAACTATAATTAATTTAGTTAACACCATAATAATAATTAATAACTACACTCATAGAAAATATTTAACATTGATTAAAAATACAAATTTGTTATTATTGTCACTAAAAAAAAAAATTTGTTTACCGATAGACAAAAGTCGTCGGAAATATCAAAAAATCGTTGGTAATGGTGTGTTTTCGATGGACTTTCGATGACTCCAAATATGTCGGTAACTGGATCGTCGGTAACAGTTACCGATGGATTTGGATGTTTACCGACGGATTTTCCGTCAGTAATTACTTCGGTGGGCCAGCCAATTACCGACGGAAAAAGTCGTCGGTAACTTCGTCAGTGACTTACCGTCGATAATAGGGTACCCAACCCACCGACCGATTAGAACGTCGGTAATATGTTTGTAGCCTACCAACGGACCAGTCCATCAGTAAAGTCCTTTATTTTATTTTTAAAAAAAAATTAAAATTAATTAATTAAATTTATTTTTATTAGATTAAATTTATTTCATTTTATTTATTAAATAAATTAAATAAATTAAATTTTAAATAAAAATAAATAAAATCATATATAAAAAAATGCAATATATAAATAATATCAAAATTATCCATACAATGTAAATAAATCCGTACAAAAGCCTACAACTACCAAAAACCCTAGAAATATCTAAAGTAACATATCCTAATAATCACTACAATTCTGGTCAGATGAGTAGGGGTGTAAGACCTGAACCAATGACCCGATGAACCTGAAAATCCAAACTAAACCAATTAAATTGGTTCGGATTTTTTTGGACTTCGGGTCCGAACCAAACCAAACTCGATGATGATTGGTTCGGTTGTCGGGTCCAACGATTCTGGAACCGAACCAAGTTGAAGGATTATATTTTAATATTTACATATATATTTTAACATTTCATATTTATTATATATTAATATTTATATATATATATATATATTAATAGTTTAACATATATTATATTTATTTTTTATATATATTTAAATATTTTATATATTTAATATTTATATGTACTCTGAAGTTTAATATTTTTTTGGTCCGAACCGAACCAACCCGTTCTGGAATGGTTTGGTTTGGTTCGGGTTTTGTAGGAAAAATTCTCAAAACCGAATCGAACCATTTTTGATTGGTTCAGATTTTTTTCCCACCTAAAACTGAACCAAAACCAACTCGTTACACCCCTACAGAGGAGGATGAGGGGGCGCGTGATTTTGGCTCATAAGTAGAGGAAGAAGAAGGAGGGGAGGAGGAGGAATGGCGCCGGAGTTGTTCTGATCAGAGGGAGAAGAAGGAGTAGGAGTGGTGGTGCTCGGTGGCTCGCCAGAGTTGTTCTGGTCAAAGGGAGAAGAGAGAAATGTAGAGAGAGGAGATAAGAAATAAAGAGGAAATGAGGGGAGGAGGGTTTCAGTGGATGATTAATGAAAGCATACCGATGACCAATGAAAATTACCGATGACTTTATCCGTCGGTAATTCAAAAAGCATGAATACCGATAGATTGGTCCGTCGGTATAGTAAACCATGTTTTCGACAAACAAGTCGTCGGTAACTTCTGTTCAATATTTCTAACGGTATGACCCTAGGTAAGGTCTCGCACCAAGAATTCTCAATTCCCGCCAACATTACCGACGGAAATGAAATAACCAAAGTTAACACAAGAAGGGGGGTTGAATTATGTTTACCAACTTTTTAGGAAACTTTGAAAAATATTTTCGCAGGCACAACAAGCAAAAACAAAGCTTCAGAAAATTAGATGGGTGACTCATCTAATTTTAAGACAGAACACACGCGCACACAGAGAAGGTTAAAACAGAGTTTGATATTCACAATATTAACTCCCCAAGTTAAAAGCTTAAACAAATAACTCTTAGACAAATTAAAGAGATAAGGGAAGAGGAATATCGCTCAAGAGTTTTAAACTGGTTCACCCCTAAATCCACAGGGCTACGTCCAGTTCTTGGCAGCACCAAGTTTCCACTATAACCGATCAGATTACAGTACCAGTATTCTTTGCACACCTAGCCTCTCAAGGCTCAACACTCAAACAAGTATTCTTTTCTCACTTAGCCTCTTCAGGCTCAATACAGTAAGGAGTAAAGGTTTTGTGTAATTAATACAACTTGCAAATCTTTCAGATAACACTCAGAGAGTGAAATAAATATGAAGGTATGAAAGATTGCGAATTAATATCAAATGATTGAAGAGCTATTCAATGAAGGAATGAAGAAGTAAATGAAAAGAGTAAATGCTTCTTGAGTATTTGCGCAGAGCTCTTAATGTTGTTCTCCTTCTTATCTTCATCTTCATGGTTTGATCTATATAAAGGCTTCAATCAATTAATCTGTTAGGCGCAGCTTCAGAAAGTGTGCTCTTTTGTTTTGAGCTTCTAGGACACCATTAATGCCAAAGAGTCGTTCTGTGTAAGCATTAAATGTTCAAGGACATTGAGCTTTGACAAGGAAGACCAAGAGTACACTTTATTCTGAGCAGCTGTTGTTTCGGAGTTGCAGCAGCAAACTTCTTGTACTGGCAGCAGAGAGCTATCCTCGTTCAGTGTAACACTCATTTCACTTTCTGGAAAGCACTTTTACTTTGTACTAAAACAACTAAAAGGTTACTGTCGTGGTATAGAAGTTGCGTGTTTATTCCTTAAAACCTTGAAACAATAAATTCTTTATTCTATATCCTTGGTGCTATTGTCCAGATGTCTTCGAGATCCTTAAGGAGGGCATCTTTTTCAAATAAGGTTGACTTGGACTTTCTTCTGATAGACTGACACTTTAACTGGTGTTGCAGTGTTTGAAAATTAGACGGGTGATGTGCAGTCCAAAATTAGATGGGTGATATGAGCCAAAACTTAGACCGGTGAGCAAGTTATTTTTAGACGAGTGATCCACTGAAGCTTCTTCAAACTTATGATTCTTGCCACGTCATCAACTAGATCAGAACCTTGATTGAGAGTTGACTTGGTCTATGTCTGAGTTGACTATCTTTTCAGACAGGTGAGTTTTTTTACCAGTCTAAAAACTGCGTTGTACTGAAACTTAGACGAGTCAGATTTTAGACGAGTGACCTTAAGTCTCTTTTCCTTCACACTTAACATCTTATCAGTATTTTTATATGGTTCAATATTACCATACTTAATCTATTTGGAATCATCAAAACTTAGAGAATTTACACATTGAATGTGTTTCAGACTTATGAGGTCTCAACATTCTCCCCCTTTTTTATGATGACAAATAATTTTTCTGATTTTATTGAACATCAAAAAGTAGTAGCAGAAATATACAATCACATATAAGTAAGAAATTATGATATGCCCCCCCTTAGTTTATGCAACAGATATAAGCAAGTATCAGAACTTATCAGAGTTCAAACAGATATTTATCAGAGCAAAAACAATTTTTAGAGCAATTCATATTAACTTCATGTTAAGTTATAATTTCTGTTACTTTTATTTTCTCCCCCTTTTGGCATCAATCAAAAAGATGTCACAGATATATCAAAAGCCAAAAGTGATATCAAAACTTCATCTCATTTCATTAAGAGTCAAAAAGATTACAAGTGATAGGTACATCACTGACAGCACATTGCATGACTCAGAAGAAATAGAAACTAAGTCCTATGACCTAAGAACTAGGACCTCCTTGACTTTTGAAGAAAGCTTCCATCATCCTTTGCATAGCTGCTTGTTGAGCTAACATCTGGGCCTGAAAAGCAGCTTGTTTTTCCAAAGCTGCATCATGCCTCTGGATGACAGTTTGCAAACTGGAGGCCATTTCATCAAGCCTTTGATGAGCAGCAGGATCATATGCAACCACTGGAGCAGTAGAGTCTGATGTAGCCAGGGTAGTTGCAGATGCAGAAGGAGGAGGGGGAGGGGGAGGAGGAAGCTCTTTAACTAGAATGTCATCCTCAGGCTGAGGATCCAAAAAGACATTTGTTGAGAGTGTTGTGACAAAATCATTATCTAGGTAGAATTCCTCCAGGAACCCATGGATCCTTTCATGATGAAGGGGTGATGAGTCAACAACAGAAAGAAGGAATTCATAAGATCTCCTAATGAGATTTATGGGAGTTATTGGGGTACTTGTAGGGAAGTTTAGAATAAAGAAAGGGAAAACCATAAAGAAATGACGTAAAGTATAAATGGAAGGGGAAAGGGATAAAGGGCATAAGCTTGGCTACCTCTAGTAGGGATGGTTTTCTTTTCTTCTTCTGATAGCCCAGAGTTGGAGCCACATCTGTAGTAGATGTCTCTAACTTTCAGATATTTGTGATGGGTTTCGGTAGTGAGAAACCTTCTTTTGCACTTGTCGTCTTTCAGTTTGATGAGGCAAAATTTTTGTTCTCCAGGCAAGCTGATGACTTTCTGTTTTCCTTTCAAAACCATAGAGTCAGGCATCACTCTGATTTCTGTGGAAGGCTTCATGAAAACATGTGGATTTGGCATCCATCTTCCTGAAGTCTTCTGCTTCTTGGCTAGCTTCACAAGCTGCCTTTCTGCTTCCAAAGAGGCAATAAGATCAAGATCATTGCCAAACTGAAAATTGGAACAGGATTCATATGAGACAGAGAATGGAGTGGTTGTGGAAGATAAGTTATAAGGGGGTAGAGTGGCCTTTGGGAGTGGGTTGTGTCTAGTTTCAGAGAAAAGATCAGGGAAGATCTTTCTCGGTGGTACTTGGCATTGATTTCGGATATGGTCAGGTGTGGGTGGTCTAGGTGGAGGTGGAGGTGTTGTAGGATTGTCAAAGAAATCAAAATCATTAAGATCTTCATGATGAGTCTTAGAAGGGTGAGATGATTGTGGTGTGGAAGGTTTAGACAAGTGAGGTTCAGTTTCAGACATTTGTGGTTCTGAAACAGTAGGGTGAGGTTCAGAATTTTGTGGTTCATCAATTTGTTGTTCAACAATTTGTGGTTCAGAAATAGAATTGGGTGAGGATTCATGAACAGGTGAGGGCATTGGGGGTATTGGTTGTCTATCAGGTGATGTATGAGGTGGAGTTGGGATTCTTGGTGAAGTAGGTGGAGGTGTGGGAGTTTTCTGGTGTGGTGAAGAGATAGTAGTTTTTTGTTTTGGTTGTGGTGAGGGTGTTTTGGCTTGGTTTGATGATGGTTGTGAAGGTGATGATGGAGGGGTTGGAAGCAAAACCAATTTCCTCTTTGTTGTAGGAGGTTGTTGCAGAGGCTCAGAAGCCTTTCTTTTTGTGACAGTGGTCCTCTTCTTCTTAGAGATCACAGTCTCATCAGCTTGAGACTCCCCCTCAGCTTACACAGCTCTTTTCCTTTTGAAAACCTTTGTAACACTGGGGACATTGGGAGCAGAAGCAGATGCAGCATTGTCACCAGTAGCAACTGGTTCAACAACCATAGCAGGTTCAGCAGAAGTCTGACCACAGGGTTTGGGAATCCTCTTCCTTCTCAGCAATTGAGGCATTTCTTCCTCAACTGGTTCAACAAAGGGCTCAGCCTTGACACCAGGGATGTTGAGTTCCTCTTCCACATGAACAGTTCCAGCAGGGACTGATGATGAGGCTTCAGCAGTGGGTTCAGTAGTAGGTGTCAGCTTTATCTTCATCAGAGACAGAGTCTTTGTTGTGATTTTTGTGCAGAGGTCTGCATGACAAGCTTTCCTCAAATCCTTCAGCTTGTTTGCCCTGAAGATTCTTGTCATTATCATTCCATAAGGATAATCCTTATCCTTTCCTTTAACAGCCTTCTCCATATGCCTGAAGATCAAATAAGTAATATCTATCTTGATTTTCTGGACTAGGTGGTAGATAGTAAACTTCTATATCTTACTCACATGATTCCTAGATCCAGTCCTAGGCATAACACAATCAATTAAAAGAACGTGGAGAAATCTTGCCTTTGCTGTCAGAAATTTGGAGTCTAGATTTTTAGGTTTTGGAACTCCATAGAGAACTATGTTCACACTCTGCTCTCCTAGAGTCTTCAACCAATCCTTGTCAAACCCAGCACCTTCCCGAGGGCATTTGGTCACTTCAGCGAGTGACTCGTGAGTGATGATGACATGCTCATCACCCACATCTCCAGAAATCATGGAGGCTGTATCATCCTTGGTGATCTTCGCAGTTCTTCAGAACTCTCTAACAAGAGAAGGAAAGACGTCTTCTTGTAGTTGGAAGAAAGATAACCACCCAGCATGAGCAAGAACTGGTTGAACGTCTAAACCCTTGTTTCTCAGTTCCTCAAAGTTAGGGACCCTTCCAGGGTGCACCTTCTTTAGTTCAGATACAGAAATCTTAGCCTTCTCAGCCACGGTTTCCAGAAAGCTTTTGGGTGCCATTGATTCAGAAAAGAAGTTTTAGGGTTTGGAGATGAAAGGTTTTGGGAGATTGAGAACGAAGAGAATCAGAGAGATATCAAAGATTATGAGTGGGGAAATTTTGAAACGACACGGGTTACTTTTATTAAACACTTGAGTGCCTTTTGCGTTGGGAACAAGGAGAGAGGTTATTACCATAAACAGTAATAACTTTTGAAATGACAGTTGTGAAAAGATGAAACGTTTTTAAGAAAAAGGAGGGAATTTTTTGCAATGTACACGTGTCTCAGTCAGGGTCAGCACTTAGTGCATTTAGCCACGTCATCAGACGCTTGGCTAAAGAAGAGAGTGAAGCATAAAGAAAATATACAAGTTAATTTTTAGACATATCAGCATACACTCATTTAGACACATTATGCATATTAAGATTCCTTCTAATAAAAACAAATCTATCTTCACTTAAAGGTTTAGTAAAGATGTCTGCCCACTGATACTCATTGTTCACAAACTTAATTTCAAAAACACATTTTTTACACATAATCTCTAATAAAATGATGTTTTATTTCTATATGCTTTGCTCTAGAATGCTATATGGGATTTTTAGACAAGTTAATAGCACTGGTGTTATCACACCAAACAGGTATATTATGCTCAGACATTGAATAATCCTCAAGTTGATATTTTACCAAAGAAGTTGTGAACAACAACTTGCTGCAGATATATATTCAGCTTCAGCAGTTGAGAGTGCAATGGTGCTTTGCCTTTTGCTTGACCAGGAGATCATGTTTGCTCAAATGAAGTGGCATCCTCCACTGGTACTTTTTCTTTCAATTCTATCTCCAGCAAAATCAGCATCACAGAATCCAGCTAACCTGAAATCTTCAGATTTCTTATACAATAGACCAGGGTTAGTGGTTCCAATTAAATATCTGAAAATTCTTTTAACAGCCTTATGATGAGATCCTCTGGGATATGACTGAAATCTAGCACATAGACAAACACTGAATTGAATATCACGTTTGCTAGCAGTTAAGTATAGAAGAGATCCATTCATACCTCGATAGACAATTTGATCTACCTTTTTACCTTCCTCATCCTTGTTTAGAATTATTGATGGATGCATAGGAGTACTCATAGGCTTTAAATTTTCCAACTTATACTTTTTCAGAAGTTCCTTAGTGTATTTTTGTTGATGGATATAGATTCCATCACTTGTCTGTTTTATTTGAAAACCAAGAAAGAACTTCAATTCTCCCATCATGCTCATCTCAAACTCATTATGCATCAACTCAGAGAACTCTTTACAAAGCTTTTCATTAGTAGCACCAAAGATAATATCATCTACATAGATTTGTACTACAATGAAATCTTTCTTTGAGCATTACTTGAAAAGTGTAGTGTCTACTTTTCTTCTAATTAAATTATTTTCCATTTGATATGTGCTTAACCTATCATACCAAGCTCTAGGAACTTGTTTGAGTCCATATAAAGCTTACTTAAGCTTATAGACATGGTGAGGATTGTCATAATCCTCAAACCCAGGAGGTTGCTTGACATAAACTTCCTCATCAATTATCCCATTAAGAAATGCACTTTTAACATCCATTTGATAAAAAGTTATGTCATGTTGTGCAGCATAAGACATAAGAATTCTAATTGCTTCTATTCTAGCTACAGGTGCAAAGGTTTCAGTGAAAACAATACCTTCTTGTTGATTATACCCTTGAGCAACTAGTCTTGCCTTGTTCCTTACTACTTTTCGATCTTCATCCAGTTTGTTTCTAAATACCCATCTGGTCCCAATGATAGATTTATCTTTGGGTTTAGAACTAGAGTCCACACATAATTTCTTTTGAGCTGATTCAGTTCTTCTTATATGGCTAGAATCTAGCTTTCATCCTGTAAGGCTTCTTCAATCTTTTTGGGTTCCAAGTCTGATATAAAGGCCATGTTATTGTTCTCATTGAAAGCAGATCTGGTTTTAACTCCTTGAGATGGACTATCAATGATGAGATCTTCTGGATGATAGGTTTTCAGATGTTTCAGCACTCGTCTGATTTTTTGAAATATCAGACATGTCTACCTTTGCCTTATTTGAAGGTTTTTCCACTGCAAGGTTAAGATCAATACCTGCAATATCATCTTCTAGATCTGATAGTTCCCTATCAGTCTTTAAACCATCATTAAACTTCAGATGAATTGATTCTTCTACAACAGAGGTTCTAGAATTACAGATTCTAAAGCTTTAGACAGTTCAGAATATCCAATGAATATGCCTTTATCTACTCTAGAGTCAAATTTACCCAGATGATCTTTTGTATTTAGAATATAACATTCACATCCAAATGCATGAAAATATGATACGTTGGGTTTTCTACCTTTCCATATTCATAAGGAGTCTTATTTAGGATAGGTCTAACAGAATTCTATTTTGCACATAACAAGCAGTGTTAATGGCTTCTGCCCAGAAGTACTTAGGGAGATTATTTTCATTGAGCATTGTTCTACCCATCTCTTGAAGAGATCTATTCTTTCTCTCAACCACTCCATTTTGCTGTGGAGTTCTAGGAGCAGAGAAATTGTGAGAAATACCATTTTCCTCACAGAACAGTTGAACTGCTCATTTTCAAATTCACCCCCATAGTCACTTCTGATAGCAGAGATACAAAAACCATGCTCATTCTATACTCTTTTATTGAATACTGTAAAGACCTTACGAGACTCATCCTTGTGGGTTAAGAAGAGTACCCATGTGTATCTAGAATAGTCATCAACTATGACAAATCCATATTTCTTTCCACCTTGGCTAGCTACACTGACTAGTCCAAACAGATCCATGTGTAACAGTTGCAAAGGTCTAGAGGATGTGACTTCTTTCTTAGATTTGAAACTTGATTTTACTTATTTACCTCTTGATCGGGTTGCCGAACCCACCAAAATTAATATAGCCGAATTACAACCCTACTTGCAGGAAGGGTGTCAACCTGAATCATCTCTCAAAGGACCAACTCATAAATTCAATCAAAATAAGCAACAAAATTAAAAGGTTTGGGGGCTTTGCAGGTTTGTTACTAAAATTAAACAAAAGCAAAAACTATTTAAACTAGAAACAACGGTTTAAAACAACCAATCCAAGGGAACAACAATTATCAGGGTTTAATTATTAACCACAAACAAACATCATGTTAATTTCATCCTTGGTTTTGAATTACAGCAGTATGCCTAACCATAATCCACAATTTCACCACTAGAAACACTTCTAGAATGAAGATTAATCAAGGTAAATGAATTACGCAAACATTCAACCAAGATTAAACTTAAGAACCGAAATTAACCAAGCTAAACATAACATCAAACACCTTCAATGCAATATCTAGATTCTGCCCTCTCTTCTCCAATACAAATTAATGAAGCCATTAACACATAAATTCAATATTTAATTATGTTTAAGCAAACAAAATCAACATCAAGAACCAGGAAGAGAAGGAACAATGAAAAATGAAGTTAACCTTGAATAAATCAAATAGAGCAAGGCTTCATAAATCAAACCTCAATAATTTCTACACCCAAGGATTGATCAAGAGAGTTTAGCCCTCCATTAATGTGGAGGAACAACTAGGAAAAAGAAAATTACAAAGAAAGAACTTGAAAACCTAGAAAATGGACCAAGAAGAGGAGAAAGCTCTCCAAATTCGCGGCTGCTGTCTTCTGCCCTGTTTCTAAGTTTAAAACACCCTAAATGAACAAACTAAATAATTCCAAATGTGTCCCATTGGCCCAGCTTCAAGGGGTCACCAAGTTTGCTCAAATCAGGCCCCAAATGAGTGAGTTAGGCCCAATTTACTCCAGGATCTGAGACTGGTTTTCCAATCTATTTGCTTAAGTGATCATCATGAAAGCTGTAACCAAATGTGTCTTCTTCAAAATGGTCTTTGTCTCAGGTGAATCCAACATCTACGAGGGTGTTTGGGAAAGCTTAAAATTTTAGATTATAAATGTTTTTACCCCTTTTTAGCTGTTTTGTGAAAAAGCATTTGTGTGTGGGTTAATAGATTAAATTTGAAAAAAACTTTTTATGGTTGAAAAACACTGTTTTGGGAGAAGCTCCCAGTCTGGACTGTTTTTGAAAACCGTTGTTTTCATTGCGCCCCATGTGTCCCTCTTGTACGCATGTGGTCAAAAGAGCCCATGGCGCATAGTATTATCGCACTGTAGCTACAATTTACAAACCGTGAAGCAATTCTTTCTTTTGTTGGGTTACAACCACTTGAATTACAGTATTAGGCAAAGAGCCCATGATGTGTATGAGCGATAAATTAATATTAATTATTTATTTATATTATTTTTTTGTTAAATTTTTTTGTTAAAAAATTAACTATTTTAACAAGTTTCAATGTTAAAAAAGCTTAAATATTAATAATATAAACAAATTTCTCCATACCCTTTTTCGTAATTTACAATGTAAAAGTGATTTTTTTTGCCACAACCAAACGAAATAGATTATCTTAAAATTGCTTTTCAGCAAACATACCCAAACAAAAACAGATTCTGATTATAATCGATTATCATAATAATCGATTATTTGAAAAAAGATTATCAGCATAATCTTTTTTTACCAGTTTTCCCAAACACACTCTACAACTCAAATTATGGCTCAAAAAATGCTCTCTGTCCAGACTCCCGCAACAGCACCTCTGGTCTCACTTTTAGCACATATTTGACCTCTTATCATCCGAATTGGATTTCGAGCTCTTCATGAGAGTTATAGATATTTTTCTTAGCTTTCCTAAAAAATTAAAATTACAATTTTCCAATGTCTACAGTCAAAGTTATGCTCTAAATACAGAAGTAATGTCAGGATGTCAATTATGCTGAAAAATGCAATTTGGCCCAATTTAGGCCCAAAGTCATGAAATGCACCCAATAACCATCACTTAAGCTCAAATGATATTTAAAAACAGTAAGCATCAGGGTTCAATACAATGTCAAAATTATGTTCGTCACCTCTCTGACATGCATCACACAAAACATCTTTCTTAAAAAAAATATCAGGCAATCCTCTCACAAGGTTATGCTTTTTCAATTTAGATGTTTCATACTTACATGTCCTAGTTTCTTATGCCATAGCCACTTCTCATCCTCTTTAGACATAAAGCATGTTATACCTTGATCTGAAAGTTCCGGCAGGTCAATCTTATATAGATTGTGTTGGCTTTTAGCAGAAAAGAGGGTCTTTCCATTTTTGTCATTGACTATGCCTGCATCCTTAGAAAAAGATACAGAAAATCCACTATCACACAATTGAATTATGCTAAGCATATTATGTTTTAACCCTTTCACATATAAAACATCACAGATAAAAGGTAATGGAGGTTTACCACCAATTTTACCTACTCCAACAACCTTTCCTATATGGTTGCCACCAAAAGTTACATGTCCATCTTTCTTAGGTTGGAGATCTAGGAACATAGACCTTTCTCCTGTCATATGTCGCGAGCATCCACTGTCCATGTACCATGATAGGTGTTTCCTTTGTCCTGTTCAGCATGTCTGCAACAGGAATGATCATGGATTTAGGTACCCATATTTTCTTGGGTCCTTTTCTGTTAGTGTGAGGAGTCTGTGAAGACTTCCTTCTCTTTTTGTGGATACACTTGGAAGTGATATGTCCAGCTTTTCCACAGTAGGTACATATAGGTTTATTTGAACTAACTGACACAGATTTGACAATTATTTTTTAGAACTTTATTGATCCTTTATGATGTTAAGGGAGTGCCTCTAACTTCCCAAAAGTTTAGTCAGATTCTCTCTACCATTAACAAACTTGGCAAGATCTGAGGCGAGTTCTTCTACTTTCTGTTGAAGTTTAACCACTTCTTCAGAATGTAGATTTTCAACTGACATCTTAACTTTAGACTTTTCAGTCTTAAGCCTACTATTCTCTTCAGCTAACTTCTCACACTCTTGAGATTTCTGTGTATACTCATTTGAGAGTTTAACATACTGACTCTTGAGGGATTTGAAAGCTTTAGATATTCAGTTGGATTCCTCCAATAGTTCATCATAAGCATCACTCAATTTCTCAAGTTCAGATTGTATCTCAGTTTCTGATTCTGAATCAGTATCTGCCATAAGACAGAGATTTTCTTCAAGCTCCTCTCCTTCACTTTCAGTGGAGCTTTCATCAAGTTCTTCCCAAGTAGCCATCATTCCCTTCTTCTTTTTGTTGAATCCTTATATGGATCAATAATGATATTTGAACACAAATTTTGACACCATGTATAGACACCGTATAGTTAATAGGGTGTTTTGTGAGTGATGAAATACATGATGAGAAAGAAAAAATAATAAATAAGTGCTGGAGAGTATTTTTATATGGTATTGGACATCATTTTTGTGTTCAAATATCATTACTCTATATGGATAAAGCTGATCTTAAGTGAGTAAAAATATAAATTAAGAAAGTTAGAATATACATGTCCTTAAAAACTAAGGGCCTGTTTGTATATATGCGGGAACGCAGGATGCGGCTTCCCGAGGCATGAACAGTGCCGTTTTTACAAAGCGAAAATTTGCTGCGTTGGGCCAACGGGGGTTTGGAACGCAGAACAAACAGGCTGTAAAAGAATTGAAATTTCAAAGCACACTTTATATCCACCAAAAAAAAAAAATTTCAATGCACACTTTATATATTTACTCATCTAAGAGGAACTTTATCCCTTGGTATATTGGTGTTGGAAAAGTTAGTACATATTTAAGTTATTGAAATCAGATTGGTTGGAATTGAGTTGGGGTTATCTTGAGACGTATAATAATATAATTATATTAATATTTTTTTTAAAATTATATATTATAATATATATTTTAAGAGTTTAATTTTGATATATTGTTTGTGTAAAAGTATTTATACTGTCAATCAATCATAAGTCACCATATATATATATATATATATATATATATATATATATATATATATATATATATATATATATATATAAGATAATTATCAAAAGAGTAAAATAATTTTAATAATGATGTGATAATTTATGATTAGCAAATATGTAAAAAATCTTTACATAGACAAGACATACCAATTAAATTTATATTTTAATTGTGATTTATTATGATATAATTATATATTATATATAATATATAATATTTAGATTAGTATATTAAAATTAAACTCATAGTCAATATGACAAATTGATATCATACCGACCCAGTTCATTATTGAATAATTATCTGTTAAATTATAAAGTGTCTGTCTTTGTCATGCGACTGACTCACTCTCTAGTTAGCCCGTGTGTGTTTTGATGAGCCCAACCATTGAGCAAATGATTTTAATTGAACTGTCTGAATATTGCTAATCATCTACTTGAGATGTGCAAAAAAAGACAGTAATCTTATTAGGTTATTCTAATAAAAGGATCAAAGCATACTTCGTGTGTCTGACCTTTGGAAGCTCAAGCATCAAGCAAAATAATGCGTCTGATGAAAGACTCAATTGCTGAAGTATTAAAGTTGATCTCATATCTCACACTACTTGAAGATAAAGGAAGCAACTAAGAGCAAGAAAGCAAATTGATATTCATTATCAAACATCTTAAAGAATAGAAGATGAAGATAAGTATCAACTGATCATCAAGTTACTCATTGTGAAGATTCTGTTGAAAGATAAGGAGTGAACCTACTCAAAGATCTTCACCCCATCTCTCAGTTGAAGAATTACTACAAAAAAAACCTGCTTAGTGATCGAAGAATTCGGTCGCGAAACTTACTAATTCAGTCGTTAAGGATTTAGCGACCAAATTTATATTTCGGTCGCAATATAGCGACCGAATTATCGGTCGCAAGATAATACAACTCGGTCGCAAAGTGGGTTGGTCGCTTGCTCTGGTAAACCAAAATTGGTGACTGAAATTCGGTCGCAAATTCAGTCGCTAACTTTGGTTATATTAACCAAGTTAGCGACCGAATATTCGGTGGCTAAAAAATAATTAATTCAAAATTTATTTTATTAATGGCTGTTATTTACACCTAGCGACCGATATTTTGGTTGCTATTCTGGTCGCTAATTTTTTTGGTTTATATTTTAAAATGATTATAGATTATTAATATTTTTTATTTTAAGATAACGTTTTTCAATTTAATAATATAAATTACTATTAAAAATCAGATATAAAATTAATCACAGTATCATATAAATAAATATAAATGTCATACAAGAAAAATCTGTAAACTCTAAAAAATGAAAAAAAAAATACAAATGAAAGTCAGTCATGATGCTGAGGCGACCGCGGAGGCGACCAACCGTCACCACCGTCTTTGCCGCCATCGTCTGCCATGTCCTCGTCCTCTGGAGCAGCATCATCAGTAGCAGCAAGCGGCAAAAATTGAGGAGCAGCTGGCGGCACAACTGGAGGAGCAGCACCCTGAGCAACTGGAGGCTGGATCCACATCTTCTCTAACACCAACCCCAGTGTCTGGTCTGCTCCATCGTCGTCTGCATCAGCTGCTAGTGTGCCTGCGTCAAATGTGCAATCTGCTCCACCATCACCCGCTCTCTCTCCCTTTTCTCCCTAAGCTCCGCGTTCAGCTGGGTAATGGTGTCCTGCATCTGGTTGAATTGCTCCGGAGGGACGGTATCCGCATAGGAAGGAGCAGGCCTGCCGGACGATGAAGCGATAAACTCGTTGCCCAAGTGTCCGAGACCATACATGTGCCCCTTCTTGTTCCTGCCCCCGACGACCTCCAAATATATGGCATTGTCCTCGACGGTGATAGGAGAGCGGGGGCCCACATCAATCAATGCCTCATCCTATGAGGCACGTGATGTGGCATCATCATTCTTCTCATTAAAGTTGACCGACGAAGTATAGTTGAAGAGATTTAGTTACACTTGTAACCAATATTAACAAATTAATAATAATAAATTAGTAGTTTTAACTAAAATGGTTTATTACTTACAGCATAGTTACAGGCCTTGTCGTTGACCCACTCCCACTCCCCCGACATCAACTTCTTCATCCTCTCCATCAACTCCATAACGGTGGGGAGTCGTTGTTTCTCTGCTATCTGCATAAAAAAAAAGTTAAATTCATAAGAATAGTAAAAAATGAACACTAATTAAATAGTATGCTAAAATAATCAAGTTTAAAGTATTACCAGCTCGTCGAAGTGAGCGGTGGCTGATTTAGAGCCGTCGGTGTAGGCACATGCACCACCATCAGCAGCTCAATTATGCCGAGCTGCGGCGGCCTTCTCTTGGAACTTCTCAGTAGCCCAATACTATTCCAGCCCCTTTCCGATCTCAGGATCCAACCAGTTCCCCTTATCTTTACCCTTCTTGAGCTTGTTCATGGCGTTCTTCATGGCCAATGAACCTTTATGCTCAAAGCCGGCCCTGATGATCTTCTCCAAATGTGGGGACACCAATACTCTTTCTGCAACAAACACTTGTTAGACAATTCTTATATATATTAAAACTAAATTTTAATAAATAGGAAATATAACTTAAATTTAAATAATATAATAAATTATTACCTAGAATTCTTTAAACAGCTGATCCCTATGGTCCAGAGGGATGCCTTTCTAGGTAGAGGCGGCAAAACGGGCTGGCCCATCCTGGCCGGGCCGAATAAGCCCGATGAATTGTAGGGTTTGGGCACCAAAATTTGAGCCCATTTTAATTTTGGGTCTTTTTGGCCAGGCCCTATGAAACCCGAACCCGCATGGGGCTAGCCCGCATCAGGCTCGGGTAGCCCAGATACTTTTATATATTTTACTCTTTATTTATTTTTATTTCCATAAAATATACAAATGTGATTTTTTTTATATTTTTCCCTACAATTTTTCATTGTTTTCATTGTTAGACATTTTAATTGCTTCTATTGTTGGACTTTCTCATTCTTTGATGTCCTTGTGCGGCTGTAACTATTGGTTCAAGAGACACAAAGCATATTAGTGTGAATTCGTTTGGCTGAATTAGCATTTTTTTTGGAAGAGGTAATTAGCATCTCTACAGTTACATAGATGCTTGTTTTTTAAAAAAATACTTGCCAATGTGTACCAACGTGGTAGCCCTAGAAATAAGGATTTAAGTGTTAATGTCAAGATACATAACATAGCTGGAGAATGTAATGATAACAACTTATTTTTAAAACACTATAGCATCTCTATAATTAGCATCTCTGTTTAAGACACTGAAGCGGTTTTTTTTTTTTTTTAAAAAAAATACTAGTCAGAACTCATTTAGGGAAAAACTCACTAAAAAATGAAAATTGAAAATACACATAATTTTTTTGGGGGAAAATATGTCGGGCTAGCCCGAACAAGCCCGCAGCCAACATAGGACTGGGCTTGGGCACCTATTTTATAGCCCATATTGATTTTGGGCCTTTTTGGCCCTGCCCTATAAAGCTCAAACCCTCATCGGGCTAGCCCACGGCGGGCTGGGTAGCTTATTTCGCCACCTCTACTTCCAGGTAGGCCATGCACCATCAAACTTCTGCTTTATGATCTTAGAGATCGAATCAGAAGGGCCCTTCGCGGGTAGAAAACTGCAAGAAAATTAAAGCAATAATGTTATGAATAATTAAACAAGTAATATGGAAATTAATGATATATATATATATATAAAAAATTAAATCAGCTTACTCATTATGCCCCCGGGGATAAGAAGAGTCCTCCGGTCGAATGAATCACAGCTCTCTTGCGCCGCTGATGATAATGGTTGTGGCACGGGTGTGGATGATGACGGTCCAGCCACTACAACAGAAATGAGTTATAATAATGCTTATTTAATAGCGTTTGTAATTCAGAAATGCTATTAAAAATGGTTATGGCCTTTTAACAGCGGTTCCTATAATAAGGGCTATTAAAGGGTTCATCTAAGATAGCATTTGTTTAGCGGAAACGCTATCTTTTGTCATTTGAAATAATTTAAAAATAAAATCAACTTTTAATAGCGTTTGTTTTTAGAAATGCTATTAAAAGATAACCTTTAGACAAACATTTATTAGGCGGAAACGCTATCTTAGGTCTATTTGCTAATTTCATAAACTTTCGCGCACAATTTTTACACCCGCACGCACAACCTTCTGCTCTGCTCAGTATACGCAAACCCTACAGTAACCTCCTTCCCCTCGACGGCATCCTCGTCTCCTCTGCCGGTTCACCACCCCGACGGTGTTCGCGTCTCCACTGTCGGCGCACCACCACGACGGCGTCCGCGACTCCTTCAACAGGTACGCTCCTTCACCCTTCGACCTAGCTCCTCCACTGGAAGACGACGACGAGTACCACAACCACACGTGGGCGGCGGCGCCGGGTGGTTCTTCAACTCCACCACCAACACCCCCACCAACAACAACCTAATGCGCTGCTCCTCCTCCATTGCATAACAGTGGCGCTGCCGTTGCCCCTCCGTTCAGTACTCCCGGTCCTGCAACCCCTCACTCATTGTCGCTTACTGAATCCGACGACAAGAATAGGAAACCATTGCGATTGAAAGCCTCTCTCAAAAGGGTATGTTACTATGTAATGCCTTCTTAGCTCTTAACTGGGTTGCAGGTTACATATGTTTTTATGTTGCTTTTTCTGGGTATGTAACAAGTTTTTCTTGATTATCTTATTTGTGGGGTTTTTTTTTTTTTTTGTTTTGGTTTTTGTCAAATTTGGTAGAAGAGAGAATACTATCTTAACATTATAGAAGACTTGACCAAAACCCAAGCTTCGCTCAATCAAGTAAGTTTTTTTTTCTTTAACTTTTAATTTATGTTTATCCCAGTTTTCTTGAATTTTGTATATCCTCATTCTCACTGTTCGATATAATTTTTTTTTTGATAAGCTTTCTCACTGTTCGATATATCTGTGAAAAAAAATAGGAGATAGACAATGCGAAGCGTTATAGTGACCTGCTGAGGGCCTTCAATTTGAAGTTGAAAGAAAGGAAACTTCAGTGTGATGTTTATATGATCTAGCAGTCTCTGTTACATGTGATCAATGTGTTGATTGATAATATATATGATGTGTGTAATTTTTTTTTCCCTCTACTATGGCAAGTCATATGGTGAGTCAAGAATTCTGTATTTTTAACAGAACTTAACTAAGCTTAAGGTGAATCTTGGAAGGAATAAAGTAGTAGGGATTACGAACTCATTTCATAGGATCTTCTAGGATGATCTATATGGCTGAACTCATTTCATATTTATTTTGGTGATTTATTGTTAGTTACAAACTGTTGCTTCCAAAAGAAATTGAAATTTAAGGGATTTTTATATATTGGTTGGGGTTTTAGCTTGGCATTGCTACAAACTCATGTCATATTTATATATTTTCGTTCTTGCAGATTTCTATTGTTGTTTTGCTTTAGCGTGGCATTGCTACTTTGCTTTGCAATGCTGGTTGGCTGAAGATATTGCTAGGTTCACAATTGAGTTTGTTCTCTATCATTTCCCACCCCAAAGGATTTCTTCTACCAGGTATTTAATTTTTATTTAATCCTTTAGTTGTAGCATTAGACACCAACCACTCTAAACTCAAAGTAAATATGGTTAATAAATATTTTCGTAGATCGGGATAGCATGGATCGGAAATGGATGTCTGCTAATCGTTTAACGAATGAGTATGAGGATGGGGTGAAAGAGTTCATTAGGTTTGCAGTTCGGCATGCGGAAAACCCTAGTAGAATCATATGCCCTTGTTTAGATTGTTGTTATGCAAGGAGAGTTAGTGCAGCCGAGTTGGAAGAACATTTAGTGTGTAATGGAATCGATCAAAGTTATACATGCTGGACAAAACATAATGAGACAAGAGATGAGTCTAGTGAAATGAGGAATCGTGTGAGATATTCATCAAACGATACCGACACAAATACTTATGAGGGCGATCGTTTTGAAGATATTGCAACTGTGGTTGAAGAGGATCTTTGGGATTGTCCTCAAATGTTTGAGAGGTTGGCAAGTGATGCCGAGCAATCGTTGTATGATGGTTGTACTAAATTCACAAGATTGTCGGCGATGTTAAAGTTGTATAACTTGAAATCGGGCAATGGATGGACTGATAAGAGCTTTACGGACTTACTCACACTATTGAAAGATATGTTGCCGGAGGATAATGTGCTTCCTAGTCGGACATATGAGGCTAAACAAATGTTACGCTCTATTGGCATGAGCTATGAGAGGATACACGCTTGTCCTAACGATTGCATTTTATTTCGGAATGAATATGCATCATTAAAGATGTGTCCTAAATGTAATTCTCCACGATATAAGAAGAAAGAATCAGATCCAGAGAAGGTTGTGTGGTATTTTCCCATAATACCCAGATTTAGGCGCATGTACTGTAGTCTAGAAGATTCAAAGCACTTGACATGGCATGAGGATAAAAGGATCAAAGATGGCAAGTTGCGGCACCAGGCAGATTCTCCTCAATGGAAAAAATTTTATCATGATTATCCTGATTTTGGTCAAGAATCAAGAAACCTACGACTTGCATTGGCTACGGACGGATTTAACCCGCATGGTGTTCAAAGTAGCTCCCACAGTACATGGCCTGTGATTTTGGTGATTTATAACCTCCCTCCATGGCTATGCATGAAGCGCAAATTTATGATGTTATCTATGTTATCTTTGTAGCAATACGCACAGGAGATGCACGATTCCTGGTATGTTTTATATCACGTTAGTCCTTTTAATATATATATGACATTAACCATGTATTAATATTACTGCTATGTGTCTGAATAGAAATTAAGCAATGAAAATCGTCAGAGAGCGTTAGATCCTAATCACCCTTACAAAGCATCACGTAAGGGGTATGCTGACCTTGAGGATGAAATGGTATGTATATAATTAACTGTGTGTTAATTATGACTTTCAAATAATTTGGTTAATATATATCATCTCAATGTACAGATACAGGAGGCAGGGCCAGGAGTTAAAAAAATTGAACGCCATATTGTGTGGAGGAAAGCCCGTGAGAACAAGGCAGGTGTGATTGAAAACAAAAATACCCAGAATGTGTGAAATAAATGTGTAAGTAGAATAACGTTTACATTTTCATTTGTTATTTTCTTATGACAATATATAATAATGTTAAAATTTGCATTTCACCAATAACTATGTGTCGGGTGGAACTGTCACAGTCTGCCTCAGAGGGAGAGATACAAGATAATGGTCTCCAAGATATTCTTGCTAAAGCCCTGGGTGTGCCAGAGTACCCTGGTCGTGTTAGGGGTGTGGGTTTTGGTGTCTCTCAAAGTGACTACTTCCCACCTAAAGGTCGTCAAAGACATAAATGTGAAACGAAAAAGTGGGAGACGTTGGTGTGTCAACTCTCAGAAAGATTGAGCAATTTGGAAGATAAGCTGAAGAAAAAAAAGGAGGATGAGGAGAGGCAGGCTAATTTCACATCCCCAAGCGTCAAAGATAGTTGCACTCTAGCATCTGCCATCAAGCTTCCAGAGGTAATGCATTTTTTTTTATCCCAGTTAAATACATTCAATTGGATACCTTAATTCATAGCTTATTCATCTATCATTGATTTAGGGCGTCAACTCATGTCATCTATATTTATCAACCCCAACCCATCGCATGGTTGGTAAGGGTAAAGTATATAATCAACCAGGTGTTACACTGCACACCAGACCACTACCCCTCAACCATGTGAAAATTGGAGTTGAGGTTGCAATTGAGGGGGATGCGCCATTGCCGGTACCTATTGATGATGCAGATGTAATGACAATAAGAGATGCAATAGGTACTTATGTGGCATGGCCAATTGATCTCATGGTTGTAATTAATATGGTATGTTTTTCCACCTTGTCATATACGGCATATATTTATTACATTAGTGGATCACTAACTGGCGTACTGAAATGCAAAATGTACAGGCACCTGCAAAATCTAAAGGCAAGGGCAAAGTGTCTGAACATACGAAAGAGTCTATTACAACCCCGGTAAAGAAAGGGGGCAAATCTCAGGCTAACCCTCCTACAGCTGGCTCAAATAACATTTCTCTGGAATATTTCAATTTTCTTAAAATACATGAAAGAAAGAAGATGAAAAATGATGACCCATTGGATATAGAGATAGAAGAAAATATTTTTGGTGATCATATCATTGATAGAATTAATGCTGAAAATATCAGAGAAGTTGTAAATCATGAATGGATATCTGCCTCCGTTATTTCCGTATATATCAGGTACTAAATCAGGCTTGAAGTGTACAATATTTTTTAGTCTTTCCATTTAAATATTGATGTTGTTAGTGTAATCCATTTTTATATTTTAATTGAAGGTATTTGTATGAAGAATTTTTGCTTCCAAAGGAAAGAACGAGGAGGTTTCTGTTCTTGTCCCCACATCGAACAGATACATACAGCTTCTTCGGGGGGGAATCACAGACAAAGTATATAGCTAACCGATTTACAATGATAGAGAGAGAGAATCAGCCCCTGTTTCTGGTGCTGTGCAATGTAGGGTGAGTCACTTATCCTATAGGACTTAATTTACAATAATGAATTATATAAAAATTGAGGAAATTAGGATTTGCTATCTTAACATTTTTGTAGGAATCATTGGGTGCTGTTAGCGATAAATACTGTTGAAGAGATTGTCTACTATCTGGATCCCTTGCATAATGATCCTAAGAATCGACTAGAATTAAAGAATTTGTTCAATAAGTAAGCATGCTTTTATTTTATCTGAGTTTCTATGATTCTGTCGAATGGCTTCTATGGTAAATACATGTTGCAAGTTGTCATGGCCCCAATGTGCTTTTGATTCTTGACATTAGAATAATTGTGTTGAATTGGCATATACTGGGTTATGTCTGATGTGGTTCAAAATATAAAAAACAAAGCAACCGGAACCTTCTTTTTATATTTAGATGTTACCATTGAGAATTTTTGTTGTACAGTCCATGCATGTGTGTTTTTGATGATTGGAAATATGTTTCTTAATGAAGTCTGTTTGATTTTGTGATTAATGCTTTGCAAGTTTATCGTGCACATAGCGGAGCTAAGGTGCCTCGTTTAAAAGCAACCAACATTAAATGGATCCGGATAGAGGTATATATATTTAGAAAAGCTTAATGAGCAATTATTTAAAAAAAAATAAAACTATTGATTTACTATTTTCTTTTTTATAGTGCCCAAGACAACCCAACGATATAGATTGTGGGTATTACGTAATGCGCTTCATGAAGGAAATTATCTTACAGAACCAAGTTAAAATACCAATGGCGGTATGTAGTTTAGTGCTTGTTATTTACTTTTAAATGTGACCGTTCAAATGTGATAGCAATTGTAATTTGATTTATTTAATTTTGATGTCGCAGTACTTCCCTGACTACAAATGCTTCACATATTCCACTACTCAACTATCTGAAGTCAAGGAAGATTGGTCTCGTTATATTGTTGAAAAAAATTATTTAACCCTTGTCATATATGGTCTAAACTATGTACGTATTGTGTATTGGTTCAAGTAACTTAGATGTTTGAGTTATGTTGCACATACTATTGATTGCTACCTATAATTTGGTTGAGATGTAAACCTTTTGTTTTTTATGAACATGCAGGGTGTATGTAAAGTTAAGAAATTAGTAAACTAAAATATATATATATATATATATATATGGGAATAGATAGCGTTTTTGTTATTTAAATGCTATCGAAAGACAGCTTTTAGATAGTGTTTGTGTTAACAAACGCTATCTAAAGCCTTTCCTTTAGATAGCGTTTAGACAAAAAACGCTATCTAAAGGCACATTAGTGCCTTGCCAAAAACGCGGTAAACACACACCTTAGATAGCGTTTGTTTATAAGCAGAAACGTTATCTAAAGTCATCTTTTAATAGCGCGTCTTAAATTCTATCTTTACTAACCACATTTAATAATGGAGACATAGATAGCGCTTAAAAACGCTATTAAAAGGCACACGGAAATGCTATCTAAAGCCTTTTCTGTTGTAGTGAGCCTCTGTCCTAACATCTGAGGGCTGCGTAACGGGTGCTGATCCATTACCCTGAGACCCGTCCACAGAGGTACTAGCAGGGTGGTCTCGATCAGAAGTCGGTGGGTCGGTGGAGGGAGGATCTCTCGCAGCACAACCTCTGCCACGACCGCCACGCTGCCCCCTGCCTCTAGAGGAATCTGCCATCTGTGTAAAAAATGATGAAATTATTACATCACAGTATAAATATTAACTAATTAATCAACAAGTTTAAAAATGAATAAACATTACAAAATGAATACTACATGAATTACCTATGTAGAATCTGCGTCACTAAATTCACCCTCACTTGATTGGAATGTGCCTTCACTAGATTCGTCCAACTCATATTGATCCAGTAACTCTCTTTCAACTTCTTTCCCATCGCCAGAAACGTCCGCCAGAGAATTAATAATTATGTCGGGCATAATATCCAACGATACGTGGGGCCCTGAAAACTCATCATCTTGGTAAGGAGCATCTTTTCAGGCTGGTTGATTACGTTATCAGTAATTGTACTACGAGCCTTTATCTTAATGACACCCAATCAGCCTTGATGCTCTTCGGGATATGGCGTGTAATAAACTTGTTCTACCTGTTGTGCAAAAACGAATGGGTCGTATGCCTTATTATACCTACGAGCTTGCCTAATTTCAGCAATGTCATACATTTTTTTTTATCTATTTTTGTCCCTACGTTAAGAGTATCAAACCAATCACACTTGAAGAGAACTAACTTCATGACGGGGAACCGGTATACTCAAATTCAAGAATGTCAGTTAGAACCCCATAAAAATCATCCTCTAATTGACCATCAGTGGCTCGCACACAAACACCATAATTACATGACTGCATTCCTTCACTCCATCGTTTTGTGTTAAACTTATATCCATTTACAATGTATGTATTCCATGATGTAACCCATCTTTTAGGCCCCATGCCAAATTTGTCAACAATGGATTTTGAACAATATTTACTGGATCTAGTACCTACAAATTTTAATAATCCAACTTATAAACCATATAAGTTTAAGGAGAGAAAAAGTATTGCAACAAATGAAGACACTGAACCTACATATTTACTGAACCACACAAGAAAGTGAGAAGTAATTTCTCGATCAATCTGAGCATCGGAAATGTCAGGTTGTATCTCCCTTAGAAAATTGGCATACAGCCTACAAATGGTGTAAGACTCAATGACATAGAGATTTTGATATATGACAAATATACATTTAATGTGTGTGCAAGTGTTTTAGTATCAAATTGCAAAGACAGGTATCAAGCTGTAAAGTATCAAGTTCTGTAAGCAATTAAAAGGAGAATATCCAAAGAAGAACTTGAAGAGCTCAAGGAGCAACAAACAAGGACAAACATCAAGGAGTCATCAAGACAAGAGCTTAAAGGAGATTTAGATTTAAGTCTTAGATGATTTGTAAGAGAAGAATTATCTTATTCACAAATAGCTCAGTTGAAATGATGCATGAAGAAAATCAATTTTCATAACCTGCATTAAAAAGGAATAAGTATTAATGAAAATGATTTTTGGAAGTTAAGTAAATTCTCTGTCAGTACAGCCATGTATTAAATGGATGTATATCCTTTCCTGTAACTGACAAATGAAAATAAAGTTCTTAATATTCAGTACATAGATGTACTACACCTATGAATAACATGAAATCAGATCAGTTATAAATGGTTAACTGAATACAGGCCTGTACATATGCTATGTACTCGTGTATTCAAGTTTCTGGAAAAATCTGATGTTCATTAATACATAGATGTACTGAATGGGTGTACTGATGGTACTGATGGATTAACCAAGATCAAGTTTTTAAAGAACTCGTACAGCCATGTATTACACAGGTGTACAGAAACTTTTAGTATGTAAAATGGTTAATACATCCCTGTACTCAACCCCTGTCCAAGAACTTGAATCAGTTCAACTGATTTTGATATCAGACCCAAATCTGTTTGGACTGATCCCAAAAACGGTTACAACTTGGTTTCTATATAAAGTGGGATCAATAGAATACTGATATCATATCAGAAACACACGAAATCAATTTGAGAGATCAATTGTGAAAATCATTCATCATCTTTCTTGAGCTTATTGTGAAAAGAGTGTTTCATCTCATTAGAACTTCAATTTGTGTATTCAACTTTTGAGAGTTAGAAATCAATCTTTCTGTTTTTATTACATTGTAAGAGAGAGGGAGTCTCTCTGTGTGATTAGGGTGAGGAATCCTAAGGAAGAACATTGAGGCTTTTTCACAAGAGGTGTGGTATCTGTTATCAGCATATTTATATGGTTAAAATAACTAACCTAGAGCAGTTTAGACAATTAGAAAAGTAGCTTAGACAGTTAGAGGTAGTTAGTCTTCTAGCTGACCCAATGTGTATAAATAGCTTTCCTTGTAACTAACCAAATCAGATGAATGAAATCAGTTACTCATTCACTCAATCACCTTTCTCATTTCTCGCATTTTTCTCTCTGCTAAGCTTCAGTGAGAGCTTGTGCTTGTGTTCAATTCGTTTGCCTTTGTGACCAATTATAGGTCACTGTGTTCAATTTCCATCTCTGTTCTTGAATTCTACATGGTATCAGAGATCTGATTCATCAGAGCTCTGCTACATTTCGTTGGTGCATTCATGGCGGAAGAAAGTTCTAGTTCTGATTCTGGTTCCAATAGAGGTTCCAGAAATGTCATTGATGATTCTTCACCTTACTATGTTCATCCATCTGAGAATCCTTCAATTGTTCTCGTTTCTCCAGTTCTGACGAAAGAAAATTATCATCAGTGGACAAGATCCATGGAGATGAGCTTGATCTCGAAGAATAAGATAGGGTTTATCGACGGTACCATCCCTATACCATCGAAAACCGATTCGATGTTCTCCAATTGGAGAAGAGCCAATAACCTAGTTGTGCGATGGATCATGTGCTCAGTATCTGAGTCAATTGCGAAAAGCATACATGGTCACAATGCTGCAGCAATCAATGTCTGGAAGGAGCTCAAATCAAGATTTTCTCAAGGCGATCTCTTCCGGATCTCTGACATAGAAGATTCAATAATCTCCCTCAAGCAAGGTGAGCTCAGTGTAACCGATTTTTTCACAGAATTAAAGATTCTTTGGGATGAGCTAGATGATTACAGACCTCTACCAGTGTGTACATGTGAATTGAAATGTTCTTGTGATGCATTAGTAAATGTTGAAAAGTATAAAACTCAGGATCGTGTAATAAGGTTCCTGAAAGGGCTAAATGAAGCCTATGGAGCAGTGAAATCACAAATTATGTTGATGAAGCCTCTTCCTTCAATTGATGAGGTATTCTCAATGATAGTGCAACAAGAAAGACAGTTAGTTGTTGAAATTGCTGAACCAAAGATGATTGCTGCAGTAGGAAGGGACAATAGCTATGGCTATGGTCGTGGAAATGGCAGAGGTTCTGGAAGTTTTGGCAGGAACCAGGGTGGTAGAGGCCCTAACAGTGGAAAGGTTTGCACATATTGTGGTAAAACAGGACATACTGTTGATACTTGTTATAGAAAGCATGGTTTCCCTCCTAATTTCCCATTCCGGAATCAGGGAAGAATTAACTCAGTTGCAGCAGAAAGCAATGATGATGACAGCAATGAAGAGATTGGTGGTCTTATCCAGAAAGTAGATCAGGACAAATCAGGTTTCAATTTGACTGCTGAGCAGTACCAAGGCTTGATGAACTTGTTACAGCAATCTCAGAAACAGTTGTCTTCACCTTCAGCTAATCAGATTAGCACTATAATGTCATCAACATCATGTGCACACCATTCTCCTCATGACTCAGGTAACCCTTTATTGTCTCCCCTTAGCTCTTGGATATTAGACAATGGTGCAACAGACCACATTTGCTATAGTCTTTCACTTTATTCATCCTTCCATAAAATAAAGCCAATAAGGGTAAAACTCCCTAATGGAAATGAAGTCCTTGCTTGTCATTCAGGTAGCATTACCTTTTCTAAGAATTTTGCTTTGCATGATGTACTACATATACCCCATTTTTCATATAACCTACTTTCAGTCACCAAATTGACTTCAACATTGCCCTATACACTTTCTTTTGACTCTCATTCTTGTTGTATCCAGGAGAAAACTACATTGAAGATGATTGGTATAGCTGAAGTGCAAAATGGGCTCTATATCTTGAAGATGCCTATTTGTAAAAGTAGATTTTCTTCCAATACTGTGTCAATAAATGCTACTGTTGTCCCACAGTCTAGCCTATGGCATTTTCGTTTGGCTCATGCCTCAAATGATTGTATACAAACTATTCATTCTTCTGTTCCTTCTGTTAATGTGAATAAAGAATACATTTGTGATGTTTGCCATTTATCAAAGCAAAAGAAACTTCCTTTTTCTGTTAGTAGTTCAAAGTCTGTAAAACCTTTTGAGTTGATTCATGTTGATATATGGGGACCATTTCCCATTATTTCTGTCCATGGACATAGGTATTTCTTAAGCATAGTGGATGACTTTTCAAGATTCACTTGGATTTTCTTAATGAAAACAAAGAGTGAAGCCTCTCAACTATTACAAAACTTTGTCACAATGATTGAAAGACAATTTGATTGTAAAATTAAAACCATAAGAAGTGATAATGGCCCTGAGTTTCTTATGAAGGACTATTTCATGTCCAATGGGATAGTCCATCAAACTACTTGCACCTATACCCCCCAACAAAATGGAATAGTTGAGAGGAAGCACCAACATATTCTAAATGTAGCTAGAGCTCTAATGTTACAAAGTCACCTTCCCAAAGTCTACTGGACATATGCCATTGTGCATGCTGTCCACATTATCAATCTCTTGCCCACACCTCTTCTAAGAAAACATTCACCTCATGAAAAACTTTATGGAGATATCCCTGATCTTAACCACTTGAAAGTCTTTGGCTGTTTGTCTTTTGGGAACATTCCTGCAGGTTCTTCTACCAAACTTGATGCAAGAGCATGCAAGTGTGTCTTTCTGGGCTACAAAGCAGGGACAAAGGGATATATTCTCTTGAATCTGCACATCAGGGAATTATTTGTTTCCAGAAATGTGTCCTTTTATGAGTCAGTTTTCCCCTTTGCTCAAATCCATAATTCTGCCCAAAACTCACCAACATCATCCAACTGTCCCTTTCCTACTCCTCAAGATATTGACCCAAATGCGTATACTGACACCTTGTTGATTCAACCTGAGTCTCCCTCACTTATCCCTTCTCCACCAATTGATAGCCAACCTTCACATCACAATTCAGAATCTCCACCTAACTCACCAATCAATAACCAACCTGCACAAAACAGTCCAGATTCACCACCACTTCAACCTGTTAGAAGATCTACTAGACAAAGGCAGGCACCTTCATATTTGCAAGCATATCACTGCAACCTTGCTACAGATTGCACTACAGCTGATACCACATCATCCTCACTTGTATCTTATCCTATTCAATCCTACTTGTCTTATAATTATTTCTCACCCTCTTACAAATCTGCTGTTCTTTCTGTTTCTGCTGAGGTTGAGCCCACTAGTTACACTCAGGCTATCAAACAAGATTGCTGGAAACAAGCCATAAAAGCTGAGTTACAAGCTCTGGCAGCAAATGAAACTTGGTTCTTAACTGCTCTTCCCAAGGATAAGGCTTCAATCGGTTGCAAATGGGTGTTCAAAATCAAACATAGTGCAGATGGCTCTATAGAGAGGTACAAGGCCCGCTTGGTGGCAAAGGGCTACACCCAAACAGAGGGAATTGACTACTTGGATACTTTTTCCCCAGTAGCCAAGATGACTACAGTGAGACTGGTTCTATCCTTAGCAGCAATCAGTGGTTAGCTTCTTAAGCAACTTGATGTGAACAATGCCTTTTTGCATGGTGATTTGATGGAAGATGTATATATGACACTGCCACCTGGTCTTACTGCTGCTCACTCTGGCCAAGTTTGCAAGTTGCAAAAGTCCCTCTATGGACTTAAACAAGCCAGTAGGCAATGATTTGCCAAGTTATCATCCTTTTTGATTGGATCCGGATACTCTCAGTCCAAAAGTGACTACTCTCTCTTTGTTAAGACCTCTGCCCACTCATTCACAGCTCTTTTGGTCTATGTTGATGATGTGATCCTCACTGGAAACAATGCCACTGAAATCACCCAAATCAAGGCTGCACTTGATAAGAAGTTCAAAATCAAGGATTTGGGTGACTTAAAGTTTTTCCTAGGATTGGAGGTTGCCCGAAGCAAAGCTGGAATTGCTATAAACCAGAGAAAATATGCCCTTGAACTGATCTCAGATGCAGGCCTTCTTGGTTGCAAACCAGCCACAACACCAATGGATTGCAAAGTCCATTTGAGTCAAACTGATGGAGAGCCACTTGAAGACATTTCTGGCTATAGAAGGCTTGTTGGCAGACTGCTGTACTTAACCACCACTAGGCCCGATATAGCATTTGCTGTACAACAACTATCTCAGTTCATGGCTACGCCAACTACTGCTCACCACAATGCTGCCATTCGGGTGTTGAGATATCTCAAGCAGTCTCCTGGCCTTGGTTTGTTTATGCCAAACAGTTCCACTCTCCAACTCAAGGCATACAGTGACAGTGACTGGGCAACCTGTCTAGACACCCGAAGGTCAATCACAGGATTTTGTATATACCTTGGCTCATCCCTCATATCTTGGAAATCAAAGAAACAAAGCACCATATCCAAGAGCTCCTGTGAAGCTGAATACAGAGCCATGGCAGCCACCACTTGTGAAATACAAGGGCTCAATTTTCTGCTGCAAGACCTCAAAATTCCAGTCATTTCACCTGCACTTCTATACTGTGACAACCAATCAGCCATGCACATAGCTGCCAACCCCGTTTTCCATGAGAGAACCAAGCACATTGAGCTTGATTGTCACATTGTCAGAGAAAAGTTCACTTCGGGACTGATCAAGCTACTTCCTGTTCCATCTTCACTCCAACTTACAGACACTTTCACTAAGCCTCTCAGCCCTCAGATTTTCAACCATCTTCATTCCAAGCTGGGCCTCCTAAACTTGTGTGCCCCAGCTTGAGGGGGGGTGTTATCAGCATATTTATATGGTTAAAATAACTAACCTAGAGCAGTTTAGACAGTTAGAAAAGTAGCTTAGACAGTTAGAGGTAGTTAGTCTTCTAGCTGACCCAATGTGTATAAATAGCTTTCCTTGTAACTAACCAAATCAGATGAATGAAATCAGTTACTCATTCACTCAATCACCTTTCTCATTTCTCTCATTTTTCTCTCTACTAAGCTTCAGTGAGAGCTTGTGCTTGTGTTCAATTCGTTTGCCTTTGTGACCAATTATAGGTCACTGTGTTCAATTTCCATCTCTGTTCTTGAATTCTACAGTATCCTAGAAGTGAAAGAAGTGCTCTGTGGTGTAAAGGTTTTTCAAGCTACCTGGCTAAAGCTTGCTGTGTTAGTGTGTGAAATCCCACATGTGGAGTGGGGACTGGATGTAGGTCACAGTGGTGGTGGCTGAACCAGGATAAATCTGGTTGTGTGGTATTCCTAAACTCAAAGCTCTTTAATTTCTGTCTTGCGCTTAAAACTGAGTTCTTGATATACATTGTTCAATACTGTTTCTGTTATAATCTGAAATCACTGATTGAACATTGTGCAAACTACAATCTAATCTGTGTTGTTCAAATCTAATCTTAAAGACTTACTCTCTGAACTGAATTGCATATAACTGTTCTTGAATTGCAATGCTTAAAACTCAATCATATACAATATGTTCTTGTTTCTTAAAGATTGAATTGTATGCTATAGAACCTGATTGTTAAAGTTGATAACTTGATTTGTTTAATTTGAATTGAAACCAGAAGTATTATTGCAATCAATCTTGAGTTATTAATTGTTCAAAACTGAGTTGATTAAAACTGAGACTGAATCTGAAACTGATATTGTAACTTCAGTTGCTGACTGATTAAAGCCTGTACCTAATACCTGTATTATCTGTTCTGAATCTTAAAAAGCCCTTTCTTAATTTGTTAAAGATCCTGAGGCAAATCTATTTTGAAAAGTAAGTTTTTGAAAAGGAAGAATTTTTGAAAACTCAATTAACCCCCCCCCCCCCCCCCCCCCTTGAGTCTTTGAAGCCAAAACAACAATTGGTATCAAAGCTAAACTCTTAAGTTTGGCTTAACAGCTTTAAGAGTATGGCTTCCAATGACTGCTTAAATGAAGGGGCTTCCCTTGCACGCCCTCCTGCCTTCAATGGATCTGAGTATATCTATTGGAAGGAAAGAATGGTAATCTTTCTTGAGGCAGCTGGTGTAGACATATGGGATGCAGTAGAAAATGGACCATTTGTCCCCTCTACTGTGGATGCTAATGGTGCTCCAAGAAATAAGCCTAAAGTTGAATGGAATGAGGATGATAAGAAAAGAATTCAATATAATGCACGTGCTAAGAACATTATAACATCTGCTTTGAGCCGTGATGAGTTTTTCAGGGTTTCAAATTGCAAGACAGCAAAGGAGATGTGGGACACATTGCAAGTAACACATGAAGGAACCACTGATGTCAAAAGAGCAAGAATGAACACTCTCACACATGAGTATAAGCTGTTTAGAATGAAGCAAGGAGAACCAATGAGTGAAATGCAAAAAAGATTCACACATATTGTTAATCAACTTGCTGGTCTTGGTAAAGCTATATCAAATGAGGATCAAATCAACAAAGTAATGAGATGCCTAAGTAGAGAATGGCAGTCTAAAGTCACTGCAATTTCAGAATCAAGAGATCTGTCTTCAATGACAATTGCAACACTGTTTGGCAAGCTGCAAGAACATGAACTAGAGCTGAACAGATTGAATGAAAGTGAAGAAACTGATAAAAAGAAAAAGGGATTGGTTCTGAAATCACAAGCCAGAGAAGTAGAAGACAGTGATGATGATGACTCAGTACAAGAGGCAGAATCTGAAGAAGAAATAGGAATGTTAGTCAGAAAATTCAAGAAGTTCCTAAAGAAGAAAGGAAGCTTCAAAAGAAAGCCTTCAACCTTTCCCAAAAGAAACTTCAGCAAAAGTGACAACTCTTCCAACAACATCACATGCTATGAATGTGGAAAGGCTGGCCACATAAAGATTGATTATCCAAAACTGCAAAAGAAGGATAAAACTGAAAAGTTTGATTCAAAGGACAAGAAGTGGAGAAAGCCAAGAAAGGCCTATATTGCTTGGGATGATAATGATGTAGATTCCACTGATGAATCTAAATCTGAGGAGGCAAACTTGTGCTTGATGGCCAGCAATGATAGTGATTCAGAAAGTGAGGTAAATTCTGATTCTCAACCTACTTTTGAGGAATTACAAGATGCATTTGATGAGTTGCATACTGAATATCTTAAGATTTCAAAACAACTTACCTCTTCTAGAAAAATAATTGCTAAACAATGTGATGAATATGCATGCTTGAAAATGAAAGAAAGAGAACTAGATGCTAGGAATAAAGTCTTGACTGCATCTACCTCTAACTGTTCTAAGTGTTGCTCACTGTCCAAAGAGGTTGAAAAACTGAAAAATGACTTAGCAAGATTCACAAATGGTAGAGATAACTTAGAAGCATTGTTAGGACAGCAAAAATGTGTTTATGATAAAGCTGGAATAGGCTATGAACTTGAGATACATGAGAAATATTTTAAAAAGTTTTTTGCTGCACCTAAGACATTAAAAACACCATTTGTTAGATGCTATTTTTGTGCTAGGAAAGGTCACACTGCTACAACTTGCCATTACAGAATTTCTGCATATAATAAGTCCAAGTATGTGTGGGTTCCAAAAGGAACTTTTGATGGAACTAACCCAAAAGGACCCAAACAGTTTTGGGTACCTAAGACACAAACGTGAATTCTGTTTTGTAGGTGTGTTGGAAGGCCAAAAATGTGAAATGGTACCTTGATAGTGGCTGTTCCAAACACATGACAGAAGACAAAAGCAAGTTCATCACATTCACTCCAAAATCAAGTGGAAGTGTTACCTATGGAGACAACAATAAAGGAAGGATACTTGGCATTGGCAACATTGGAAGTGACTCAACAACAATCATTGAGGATGTACTCTATGTTGAGGGACTTAAACACAATCTACTAAGTATCAGTCAACTATGTGACAAAGGCTTTAAGGTAAAATTCAATTCCAATAGTTGCTTGATAGAAAATCAGAATGATGCAAATCTGAAATTGATTGGAAATAGGATAGATAACATCTACATGCTTGATTTAGACAATATCTCTTCAAACACTGCATGCTGTCTTATTTCAAAAGAAGAAGAGAATTGGCTTTGGCATAGAAGAATTGCACACATTCACATGAACCACTTGAATAAACTGATTTCTAAAGATCTTGTAATTGGTTTGCCTAAACTGAAATTTGTGAAAGATGGATTATGTGATGCATGTCAAAAAGGAAAGCAAGTTAAGGTCTCTTTCAAACCTAAAAACATTGTTTCAACAAATAGACCCTTGCAACTTTTGCACATGGATTTATTTGGTCCATCAAGAACCAAAAGCTTTGGTGGAAACTTGTATGCCTTAGTAATAGTAGATGATTACTCTAGATACACATGGACATACTTTCTATCTCATAAGAGTAATGCATTTGCTGCATTCAAGAGAATGGCAAAAATTGTGCAAAATGAAAAAGACATGAAAATTGTTTCTATAAGAAGTGATCATGGGGGAGAGTTTCAAAATGAAGTGTTTGAAAACTTTTGTGATGAGCACGGCATTCAACATAATTTTTCAGCTCCTAGAACTCCACAACAAAATGGAGTAGTGGAAAGAAAGAATAGATCATTAGAGGAGATTGCTAGAACTATGTTGAATGACTCTAGCCTACCAAAACAGTTTTGGGCTGATGCTGTGAACACAGCCTGCTATGTGTTAAATAGAGTTTTGATAAGACCTATTTTAAAGAAAACCCCTTATGAACTTTATAGAGGAAGAAAACCAAACATTGTACATCTTCATGTCTTTGGTTGTAAGTGCTTTGTACTTAATAATGGAAAGGATAACCTTGGAAAATTTGATGCAAAGGCTGATGAAGGAATTTTCCTAGGCTACTCTCTAACTAGTAAAGCATTTAGAATCTATAATAAGAGAACTGAAACCATTGAGGAATCTGTGCATGTTACATTTGATGAGTCTAACCCCAAAAGGTTGGGAAAGGATGTTGTTATTGATGATCTTGCAGATTCAATTGAGAAAACTGTCTTGGAAGAGCAAGAAGGCAATGAAGGAAATAAAAGCTCCAAAGGAGAGATGCTGCAACAGGAGCAAACAGAACAGCAGTCTGACTTACCAAAGGAATGGAGAACTGTCAAAAATCATCCAATTGATAACATCATTGGTGAAATTACAAAGGGGGTAATAACTAGACAATCTCTTAGAAATGCATGCAATCATATGACATTTGTGTCTCAAGTAGAACCTAAGAATATAGATGATGCTATTACTAATGAACATTGGATGATGGCTATGCATGATGAATTAAACCAGTTTGAGAGAAATCAAGTATGGAACCTAGTGCCTAAACCCAAGAATAGTCAAGTAATAGGTACAAAATGGGTTTTTAGGAATAAACTAGATGAAAATGGCATAATTGTGAGAAACAAAGCTAGATTGGTAGCCAAAGGGTATAATCAAGAGGAAGGCATAGATTATGATGAAACATATGCACCAGTAGCAAGATTAGAAGCTATAAGAATGCTACTTGCTTATGCTTGCATAATGGGATTTAAACTGTATCAAATGGATGTAAAGAGTGCTTTCTTAAATGGAGTTATTCAAGAAGAGGTATATGTTAGTCAACCACCTAGTTTTGAGAATAATGAATTGCCTAACCATGTTTATAAACTATCTAAAGGTTTGTATGGCTTAAAACAAGCTCCTAGAGCTTGGTATGAAAGGTTAAGTAATTTTCTCATTGAAAAAGGTTTCAAAAGAGGTAAAGTTGACACAACTTTGTTCACTAAGAAAAAGGCACACAGCATTTTACTTGTACAAATTTATGTGGATGACATCATTTTTGGTGCTACTAATGAGCATTTGTGCAATAAGTTTGCAAGTCTTATGCAGAATGAGTTTGAGATGTCAATGATGGGTGAACTGAACTTTTTCCTTGAACTACAAATAAAGCAAACAGAAAATGGAATCTTCATTAGCCAAACCAAATATTGCAAAGAGTTGATCAAGAAGTTTGGCATGGAAAATGCTAAGGAGATGGCAACTCCAATGAGTACTGCCTATTATCTGGACAAGGATGAACAAGGTAAACCTGTTGATATTTCAAAATACAGAGGTATGATAGGTTCATTACTCTATCTTACTGCTAGTAGGCCAGATATTATGTTAAATGTATGCATGTGTGCTAGGTATCAAGCAAATCCTAAAGAATCACACTTAACAGCAGTTAAAAGGATAATTAAATATCTGTTAGGAACAAAAGACATGGGATTATGGTATCCTAAGGGAGCTACAAGTAATTTAATTGGTTACTCAGACTCTAATTTTGCTGGTTGTAAACTAGATAGAAAGAGTACAAGTGGAAAATGTCATTTACTAGGGAATTCATTAGTTTCATGGTTTAGTAAAAAGCAATCTAGTGTGGCTCTATCCACTGCGGAGGCTGAATACATAGCAGCTGGTAGCTGTTGTGCACAGGTCTTATGGATGAAACAACAATTAGTTGATTATGGTGTGCAACTAGACCAAGTTCCCATTAAATGTGATAACACAAGTGCAATTAACCTAACTAAGAATCCCATAATGCACTCTAGAACCAAACACATAGAAATCAGACATCATTTCATTAGAGATCATGTTCAAAGTGGAGAAATTGTGATTGAATATGTTGATACAACAAAGCAACTTGCTGATATTTTTACTAAGCCTTTGAACAAGGAAAGCTTCTTTTTCATTAGAAGAGAATTAGGCATAATTGACCAATCCTATATCTGATCTCTGTTGAAAGTGTTTGTATGTTTAAATCTCTGTGTAAATATGCCTTATGATTGTATGATCTGTCTCTGGAATGATCTATCTGTGTGTGGTTAGAAGAGAGTTTCAGCTAGAATTAGATTGATCAGGTACACCTATGTACTTAACCCATGTACGTGTATAAAAACTGGAAATTTGTTTTATACATGGGTGTGATCAATAGCTGTATAGAGGATCAGGAATGAATCCCCTGTGTTTTAGTCTGATACATCCCTGTGATACACAGTTGTATTAAAAACACTGAAACACAATTCCTGAATGTCACAAGTATACTGAGGTGTACTACAGGCATGTTTGTTAAATCTGAGAAAGTCAGAATGCAAATCTTAAATACTTGGGTGTATCACACCCCTGTACGCAAACATTATAAAGCCTGATATTTGAATTCCATTTTATTTCAAAATTTCAAATCCTCTCAAACCCACTCTCTCTTCACTTAAATCATAACCCTAGCAGAGCTAAACCTCAGACATTTCTTTTCCCCTTTCTAAAACCCTAACATGGCAAGAACCAAGAACACTGGTCCTTCACCCTCAAAAGCTGCTGAAAAGAAGAGAAAAGAAATGGAGATGTGGAAATCAGCTGAGAAGAAGAAGGGAGCAGAAACCTCTAAGACCCCTGAGAAGAAGAGAAAAGGGATGGAAACCCCAAAGAAGGTTGAAAAGAAGAAAAAGGAAGTAGGGACTTCCAAAGCTGCAAAGAAGAGCAAAGGAAAGGAAGTTGAGTCTCATGTTGAGACAGAAGTTGCAAGAATGGGGCTCCTACATCTTTCATGGAAAATGATGTTCTTCTCCAAAGGTATTCCCTCACTGATAATCAGAAAGAGTTTTTTAGACAAAATTTCAAGGATAGAGGAATCCTAGAACCTTGGATAATGGACTTTAAGTATTTTGATGATAATGCTTTCAATTTCACTGAGATTTTAATCTGTCAAAAGGTCAAGGAATTTCTAGAAACTCAAGTTGATTACTATCCATTTCTGGTTAAGATCTTTTACTCAAATTTTGAGATGAATGCTAATGGAATTAGCTCTGAAGTTAAAGGAATAAAGATCAAAATGTCATTAGAGGAATTTAGCAACCTTGCAAATTTACCTTTTTATGGACCTAGCATTGCTGGAAATGGTCCACAAGCTGAATGGTATGATGAATATGATAGGGAAATGGCTAGAGTAGACTTAGTTCTCTCTGATGAGCCTGAAGGTAGAGTTACCTACACTAGTATGATGAGTATAGAAGATAGGCTTCTGCATTATGTGGTTTGCAGAATTCTGATTCCAAGAGGAGGAAATCACTCCCTACTGCAGAATTATGATTTAATGCTAATGTGGGCAATGCTGAATGAAAAACAAATAAGTTGGGGATATTGTGTTGCTGCTCACATGCTATAATGCAGAAAAAGCAAGATGATGCTTGCATACCCTGCACTGGTCTGCAAAATCCTAGCCCACTTTAATGTTTCTTTTGATGGAGAAGAAAAGAAACTTGGAAGAAAAGGAACTCATAAGTTTGGTGAAGAAATTGTGAGTAAGATGAGACTGAAAAGGGAAGATGGAAGATGGATAAGGAAAACTGGAAACAAGGGAGCAACTACAGCTGAACCATCTGATGCACAAGGAAGTGCTGCATCTGAATTTGCTCAACAAATACTGGTTATGCTGAGAAACATGGATGGTAGACAAATCAAGAGACACACATTGCAACTGAATGCATTGACAAGTCTGAACACGAGGATGAATAAACTGGAAAAGAGTGTTGATCAGATCAAAGAAGCATTAGGAATTGACTTTCCTAACCCTGCACCTCCTGCACCTGAACCAGAAAATTTCAACATTGCTGAACTGGCAAGAGCTGCTGTGGAGGAAGCTGAACAACAAAATGAAGACACCTCTGCTGAACCATCACTTCAAGGCCAAGGAGACAATTAGTTCTAGGAGTTCTTAGAACTTAGAACTTATTTTGATTTGTTTTGAAAGGCTAAATGCCTTGGTCTGTAATGATTTTTTGGATTCTGTCTTTTTTTAATTCTCCTGCACTATCCCTCTGTTATGAATGTAACACCCTGTTTTTCCTATGCTTCTGTAGCAGTATAAACATATTTAAATGTGTTTATTTTAGATTAAACTCAGAAGATGATTTTAATTAAAACTAAAATAATTTTCTTGTGTTGTTATATCATATGAAGTCATGGTAAAATTTTCGGTTGAAAATTCAGACGGAAGCCGGTCTGCGTTTTCACTGTCAGTACAAGTTTACTGAGCAGGAAACCTAATTTTGACCCGTGAACGAAACATTTGATGCTTCTATCATGTTTCCTTTAACATTGGTTAATTTCAAAAATTTGAGTTCGGAAATAAAATATAATATATTACCCGGGCGAAATCTTTTGAAAATACGATTGAAAGTGCAACCGGATACGCAATGGAGCAGAATAGGAGACATAAAAGGCTTGAGGTGACATGAGGGAGTGAGGTGACTCACTAGAGGTATGGCCTAAGCTACCTCCTAAAAAGTGGTCATGATGACACTTTTTGAAATGTAGCATATTATATTCTAAAAACCCATTTTTCTCTCTCTTCTCAAACCAAACAAGGCACAAGATCAAAACTTGCTCTCCAAGCTCATTCTCTCTCCAAAATTTCGTGCTCCCCTCTCCCTCCTCTATATAATCATCACTCATCTTCATTCTCTCATTTTTCTTCCTCCATCTTCATACTTCTTCAACTTCTTCCATTTTTTTTTCTTTTTTCAAACACTTAAAGCTTCCATTTTTATTAGTCTTTTCCACTTGAGTTCTTCATTAAAGTTCTTCCTTGTACTAAGGGTAATGCTCTCATATGAATCTTTTTGCAAGTTTCTCTTTTTATTTCATAGTTTACTTTATATGTTCTTTATGTGCTTTAAACTTCTAAAATCTCTCTAAAATGGTAGAAAACTCCTTTTGAGTTGAAACCACTTTCTATAGTCTTGTATTAACTTATATTTTCACATACTAAGAGGTTGTGTAAAACAAAAATCTCTACCTATCTCTTCCTACGAAGGCCGAAGCTATGCATATGTGGCCTAGGAGGTTTTTGTTTCAACTTTTGTTAAATGATCATGTGTTTAAGCTTCTAGATACCTCTTGATCTTAAAGTCTTTAATGTTGGAAGGTTTGATGCTTGTTGTCCTATGATGGCCGAAAATATGAATAAGTAGGCCTAGGGTACTATGTTTCATCTATCCAAGTATGATCATGGATTTAGAACTCTTAATACTTTGTGATTCTAAACCTAAGAGTTGTTATCAAACAAAGATTTCTAACCTATTCTTTCTATGATGGCCGAAACTATACCTTAGTGGCCTAGGAAGGTTTGGTTTTCATTTCTCCAAAATGATCATGGACTAAGGCTCCTTAATGTAGAAGGATGCTAAGTCCAAGTGATTGGAAAGTTTAAAGATTGTATAGTCTATTCATCCTATGATGGTTGTGAACCTAGGATATGTTATTTTCATTTCTCCAAAATGATCATGGACTAAGGCTCCTTAATGTAGAAGGATGCTAAGTCTAAGTGATTGGAAAGCTTAAAGACTTCTAACTTGTTTAGTTTATGTTGTAAAACCTAGAATGTAACTCCTTTCATTTCCAATATGATCATGGACATGAGCTCTATAAGATATTTGGATGCTAAGTCTAAGAGATTGGAAAGTTTAAATCTTTCTAACTTGATTTCCTATGATGGTCGAAACTAGTGTTTTTGGACCTAGGATGTGTTATTCTTCCAAAGTGATTATGGACTAAAAGCTCCTTAATATAGAAGGATGCTATGCCCAAAAGATTGGATGATTTAGAGATTTCTAGCCTATAAATCCTATGAAGGCCGAACCTAGAAGGTTATGGACCTAGGATACTTTGTTTTTTTCATTTTCCAAAATGATCATGGTTTTGAGCTCCTTACTATGTGTAGATGCTAGACCTAAGAGATTGGAAAGTTTAGAGAATGCTAGCCTATTTTAATAGCCTTGGCCGAATACCCTAAGTTTATAACTTAGTGGGATTTTAATTCAACCTTGTTAGATGATCATTGTTTATGAACCCCCAACACTTGAGGATCATAAATCCATGAGTTGTATAATTTTCGGGGATCTCTAACCCTAATTTATTGTCTTGGCCGAACCTAATACCTTGTGGTTTAGTGTTCTTGGTTGATTTTAACTTGTGATCTTGTGTTTATAACCTTAGACTTCTGTCGCGGAGAAAGCAAGGACGTTCGCGGTACTTCTATTCAAGCATCTAACCTCTTTACTTTCACAGAAGGTAAGAGGGGATTGCCTAGGGATATTCAATGACTATATGCATGTGTGTATGTGTTTAACTTGAGTGATTTGAATATTATTATTATATGGAGCCAATACTTGAATGACTTGTTTACTTGAACTATTGCGATTATTACTTGAAGTTGATTATTACTTGCTTTAAAGTATTATGAATTATATATATGTGATGAACTGTCATTAACTGTGATATTACTGTTTGAGATATATTACTGTTGATTGAAGTTTGAGAAGCCGGACTTGAGTCTGTGCTCAACGATTATAAGGATTAAAAGCCTTAAAAAGCCTTGAATAGAACTTTGAAAGTATTGGGTTCATTTATAAAATTTCCTTATTTAAAATGCTTACTTCAAAAAGAATAAGATTCTTGTTTTTAAAAGAAATGTTGAAGTGATTTTAAGTCAACAGAAACTACCCTTTCATGATCTAAAGTTTTGTACGAGAGAAAACCTTTTTCGAACTATGTGTTTTATGAAAGAAAAACCCTTTGAAAATATTTGACTTTATTCCATCAAGGATTTAAAAAAAAACAAATGAATTTCCTAATTGCTTTATAAAAGATTTTGTAAAGGAAAAGGATTTTCTCCTAAATGATTTGGAAACGTTCCGGTTACTTGGATAAGTGACCGAGGTTTTGTTTTGGATTTGATTTTCACTGAGCGAAAAGTAAGCACATGTGAATAGGAATCTAGTTGCGAGACGTCGCTCTAGTTTTCCGTGGTATGCACGTGATCTAGGATCCGTGACAAGAATTATGGACCAAGGGTCCTAACCATGATGTTATGGGCTAAGAGTCCAAATCTCGGAATTGAGGACTGTGCATCCTGATTTCGTTGCTGCGGACTAGGAGTCCTTATCATGTTAGAATAAAACATGGATAAAATCATAAATGATTTCTATGACCACAAACCTTGACTGCGGCATCGGTCTAAGGTGTTGTGATTGAGCACTCGGACTGCGCGTCCTGTGTTATTAATTTTCAAGTGATGATGAAATTTATGAATAGTCGCTAGCCTTTGAGCTTCGATAACGAATGAGAACGAACACAAAGAAAGCATCGAGAACTAAATGTTTTACATTTGCATTTACGGCAGACGTGCCCGACGTGGTTTTAACGTGAGACCTTAACAGGAAAGGTATCATGTGACGGTGTATTATCGTTGTTCTTAAAATGGACAATGAGACGGTGTACGTGTATCGTTGTGCCTAAATGGACAATGAGACGGCGTGCATAATCGTTGTGCCTAAATGGCCAATGAGACGGTGAATTATCGTTGTGCTTAGCTAGCCAATGAGACGGTGTATCGAGCCTGATCAACTCATTTTGAGGATGTTGGGATCTCCGGAGATTAAGTTTAGAGCCTGATGATTGAAGTGTCATGCATTATCTTTATAAAACTGATTGATTCGGGTATGAGACCCACTGATATAACACTTGTTTTATCTATGAATAATGCTTAAATGCTAATATGCCAATGTGTTGTATGTATCATGTATATGGTTGTTGTATGATATATCCATTTGCCGGTGTCTCACTCTTACAGTTATATCAGGTCTCTTCGGGTTTTGCTGTAGTACCTTGGTACTCTAGTACTGGTGTTGTAGAGGAGTCTTTCTAAGTCACTTGAAGACCTAGTGTTAGAGTTTGGGAAAGTATTCTGATTGGGGGATGGCCACGAGGGGTCTCTCAACAATGAATATTTGATAGAATGACCAGCTTAGGAGTCTGAGTTGGGTTGTATATCTGAAGAGGTCGGTAAATGTAGTGTTATATACATCCATCTGTAGTTTAAACTTTTTCTTTCGAAAATGGAAACTTAGAGAAGTGTTGTATGTCATGGTAACTTTGTTAGAATGTGACTTTACGTTTTAAATGTGTATTATGGATTTCGGAGTTATCCTTATAGAGAAAATTTTATACCCCAGTTTCTGACTTAAAAAGAAAACAATTTTCCGAAAGCAACCAGCAAATTATCTTTTTAATTTACTTCCGCACGTGTTACGTAGTAATTCCCAGTGAAGGTGTTACAATGAACATCTTTAATATGCTATGCTATGTTTGAATTTCTTTTCTACTGATTTGAATGGTTATTTCTTTACCTTTTTGATAATGCCAAAAGGGGAGAAAAATATAGAGAGAGAGGAAAAAAATTAATGCATATGTTGAGGGGGAGCTTACATGATTCAGGGGGAGTTATCATATATAAATATGATGATATGCTTTGATACCTTTTGCTATTGAATGTTTTGATACCATGATTTAGGAATTGACAAAAACACTTAGCTTCTGCTACACTTACACTCTGATTTAAGAATTTGTTAAAAAGGTTTGTCATAATCAAAAAGGGGGAGTTTGTAAGTGTTGAGGATCATGGCCAGATCATCAAGCTCGTGTGGATCATCACCTATGTACTAGTTAGAATAGAACCTGTTTTGTATAGCCAAGTGATACTTGTAATAGCTAGTTAGTTAATTCTGTTAAGTTAGTTACTGAATTGATGCTTTGAGTGTAACTGTTTTCTTATGTAACAGAATTGGGGGAACTCTAGCTATTAAGTATAAAAGTCTTAGCTATGTAATTGGGAAGGTAGATTTTGTATTCATTGATTAGTTGAACACTTGAGTGCAAGTGAGGAAGATTCCTAGAAGTCTTGTATTGGTTCAAAGGAAGATCAAGAAGGGAATAAATCGACTCCAGTGTGGATGTAGGGGTTTCATCAATTGCCCTGAACCACGATAAGATTCTGTCTTGTTTTTCTATTCTTTTACTCACTGCATCAATCCTACAATTTCCTCTTTCTGTCTTGCATCAATCTTGATAAGTTCTCAGTGGCATTAGCACTAACAATTGGTATCAAGAGCTAGATCGAATTAGGGCCAAGAAGAATGGGCACTACCAAGTTCGACATTGAGAAATTCAATGGGGAGAACGATTTCAGCCTCTGGAGAATCAAGATGAAGGCACTTCTTGTTCATCAAGGACTCGAAGATGCCTTGAGTGGAATTACCCGGCTCCCTGTAACTCTCACAGAGAAGGAGAAGAAAGACTTGGTCAGCAAGGCACACAGCACAATCATTTTGTCCTTGGGTGATGATGTTCTTCGGGAGGTGGCTGGTGAAGACTCAGCTGCAGGTGTCTGGCTTAAGCTTGAAAGCTTGTACATGACCAAATCTTTGACAAACAAGCTATACTTGAAAAAGCAGCTCTATCAGTTAAAGATGGAGGAGGGTGCTTCAATAAAAGAACATGTTTCTTTGTTCACTAAAGTGAGTCTTGATTTAAAGAGTGTTGATGTGAAGATTGATGAAGAGGATCAAGCAGTCATGCTACTATGCTCTCTTCCCCCCTCATTTGAAAATCTTGTGGATACAATGATGTTTGGAAGAGAGACCCTCACCTTGGAAGAAGTCAAAGCAACCTTGAACTCTAGAGAGCTAAAGAGGAAAATTACAGACAATAAAGGTGAAGGTGGAGAAGCTGAAGGATTATTTGTAAGAGGCAGGCCAGAGAAGAGGGAAGGAAAGGGCAAGTATAGAAAGAACAGGTCTAAGTCTAAGGCCAAGAAAGAATGCTATTACTGTCATAAAGAAGGACACTTTCGAAAGGAGTGCCCTGAGAGAAAAAGAAAGAATAATGGAAAAGGCAAAGACACCAGTGATATTGCAGTAATAGCAGATGGCTATGATAGTGCTGATGTGCTAACTGTAACAGAAGAAAACTGTTGTGATGAATGGATTCTTGACTCGGGGTGTTCTTTCCATATGATCCCCAATCAAGATTGGTTTGAATCATACAAGAAAACTGATGGAGGAAAGGTGCTGATGGGAAACAATATGGCTTGCAAGGTGGCTGGAATTGGGACTGTGAAAGTAATGCTAGCAGATGGGTCAACTAAAACATTCACTGAAGTCAGGCATGTACTAGACCTGAAGAGAAATTTGCTTTCTCTTGGAATGTTGGATCAAGGTGGCTGCACATTCAAAGGTGAAGGTGGAACCTTGAAAATCTCAAAGGGATCAATGCTCATCATGAGAGGAATCAGGAAGAATGGTCTTTATAGATTACCAGGTAAAACCATCCTAAACCCTGCTAGTCTGATCTCAGTAGCTAAAACAGATTCCACTAAGCTTTGGCATCATAGACTAGCTCATGTGAGTGAAAGGGGTTTAGAAGAATTGTACAAACAAGGTTTAATTGGTAATGGCAGCTTTGAGAAACTAGAATTCTGTGAATTTTGTACCTATGGAAAACAGAAAAGGGTAAAATTCACTGCAGCCACACACACCACAAGAGGAATTGTTGACTATGTACACTCAGATATATGGGGGCCTGGTAGGGTTCCTTCTTTGGGAGGTGCAAAGTATTTCATCACATTTATAGATGATTGGTCAAGAAAATTGTGGATCTACTTGCTGAAACACAAAAACCAAGCCTTCAAGAGTTTCAAGCAATGGAAAGCTCTGGTGGAAAAACAAACTGGAAAACAGGTTAAGATACTAAGGACTGATAATGGTTTAGAGTATCTTAGTGAAGAGTTTTCTGTATTTTGCAAGGATAATGGCATTGAAAGACACAAGACTGTCAGGATGACTCCTCAACAAAATGGCCTAGCAGAGAGAATGAATAGGACCATTTTGGAGAGAGTTAGATGCATGCTATTCAATGCTAATCTCAGCAAGATGTTTTGGGGGGAAGCTGGTCACACTGCATGCTACCTGATTAATAGGAGTCCCTCTGCAGCCATTGATTTCAAGACTCCTGAAGAATTGTGGACTGGCAGACCTCCCAGCTATGGTCACCTTAGGATCTTCAGATGCACTGCATATGTACATGTCAATGAAGGAAAGCTAGAGCCTAGATCAAAGAAGGGAGTTTTTCTGGGATATCCTGAGGGAGTGAAAGGCTACAAAGTATGGTTAACAGGTCCAGGTGGAGGTGGAGGCAAGGCAATTACAAGTAGAGATGTCATATTTCAAGAAGAAGATTTGCTGGGAAACATTGTTGGAAATACAGCAAAATCACAAAATCCTGAGACTACAGACCAGGGAATACAGTTGGAGGTGGAGGAAGATGCAAATGGCAAAGGAAATTGCATACCTGAAACAGAAACAGAAACAGAAAAAACTCCTCAAACTGACACTGATGACTCCTCTTATAATCTGGTAAGAGATAGGGAGAGGAGGCATATTAGACCTCCTCAGAGATATGGATATGCTGACATAATTGCTTATGCTCTGAACGTTGAGGAAGAAGACCAAGAGGATGATCCAATCAACTATAAAGAAGCAATCTCAGGAGCTGACAGCAACCACTGGAAAACAGCCATGGATGAGGAAATCAATTCTCTGAAGAAAAACAGCACCTGGGAATTAGTTATCAAACCAGAAAAGCAAAGGATGGTAGGATGCAAATGGATTTTCAGAAAAAAGCCTGAGATTCCAGGAGTTGAGGGAAGAAGATTCAAGGCTAGGCTTGTGGCAAAAGACTTTACTCAAAGAGAGGGTATAGACTATAATGAAATATTCTCTCCTGTCGTAAAGCATACTAGCATCAGAATCATTCTAACTCTGGTTGCAATCCACAACATGGAACTTGAACAAATGGATGTAAAAACAGCTTTTTTACATGGTGAGCTAGAAGAGAGGATATTCATGAATCAACCAGAAGGGTATGAGGAAAGGGGAAAGGAGAATATGGTGTGCTTGCTGAAAAGGTCCTTGTATGGACTTAAACAATCACCAAGACAATGGTACAAAAGATTTGACTCCTTTGTGGTTTCAAATGGCTATAGGAGAAGCTCCTATGACAGTTGTGTTTACTTCAAAAGGACAAACTCAGATCATTTCATCTATCTTCTACTATATGTAGATGATATGTTAATTGCAAGCATTGATAAATCTGCAATTGAAATTTTGAAGGAATTGTTAAACTCTGAGTTTGACATGAAGGATCTTGGGGCAGCAAGAAGAATCCTGGGAATGGAGATTTTTAGGAAAAGAGATGAGAAATTACTTTTCTTGCATCAATCACACTATATTGAGAAGGTTCTTGGAAAATTCAATATGAAGGATTCAAAGCCTGTCATAACTCCTATAGCTGGACACTTTAAACTGTCTGCAAATTAGTCTCCAAGGACAAGTGCAGATCTTAAAGTCATGAGCAGCATCCCTTACTCAAATGCAACAGGAAGCCTCATGTATGCCATGGTATGCTCCAGACCTGACTTGGCATACTCTGTTAGCATGGTAAGCAGATTCATGTCTAATCCAGGAAAGGATCATTGGTTTGCAGTCAAATGGATCCTTAGATATCTAAAAGGAACAAAATCAGCAGGTCTGATCTATGGCAAATCCAGAGACAGCAGCAAATGTTTAGAAGGATTTGTGGATGCTGATTTTGCTGGGGATGTGGATAAAAGAAGATCAATAACTGGATACCTATTCACTCTATATGGCAATGTTGTCAGTTGGAAAGCTAACCTGCAATCAATAGTGGCACTTTCCACTACTGAATCTGAGTACATTGCCTTGACAGAAGCTATTAAAGAAGCCATTTGGCTTAAGGGATTTATAAATGAACTTGAAGGGAAAACTGCAACTGTAACAGTTTGGTGTGATAGTCAAAGTGCCATTTGTCTCTCAAAGAATCAAGTCTTTCATGAGAGGACAAAACACATTGACATCAGGTTACATTTTATCCGAGATGTTATAGCTCAAGGTGTCATAGATGTGAAGAAGATTCCTACTGAAGACAACCCTGCAGATATGCTCACAAAGGTGGTTCCTGGGACCAAGTTTAATCACTGCTTAAACTTGGTCAACATTGGAAGCTTTACAGCTTGAGTCCCTCTTGGGACTGAGGTGATTCTAACTTGACAAGGACTGAAGATCCAAGGTGGAGAATGTTGAGGATCATGGCCAGATCATCAAGCTCGTGTGGATCATCACCTATGTACTAGTTAGAATAGAACCTGTTTTGTATAGCCAAGTGATACTTGTAATAGCTAGTTAGTTAATTCTGTTAAGTTAGTTACTGAATTGATGCTTTGAGTGTAACTGTTTTCTTATGTAACAGAATTGGGGGAACTCTAGCTATTAAGTATAAAAGTCATAGCTATGTAATTGGGAAGGTAGATTTTGTATTCATTGATTAGTTGAACACTTGAGTGCAAGTGAGGAAGATTCCTAGAAGTCTTGTACTGGTTCAAAGGAAGATCAAGAAGGGAATAAATCGACTCCAGTGTGGATGTAGGGGTTGCATCAATTGCCCTGAACCACGATAAGATTCTGTCTTGTTTTTCTATTCTTTCACTCACTGCATCAATCCTACAATTTCCTCTTTCTGTCTTGCATCAATCTTGATCAGTTCTCAGTGGCATTAGCACTAACAGTAAGACTCAATGACATAGAGATTTTGATATATGACAAATATACATTTAATGTGTGTGCAAGTGTTTTAGTATCAAATTGCAAAGACAGGTATCAAGCTGTAAAGTATCAAGTTCTGTAAGCAATTAAAAGGAGAATATCCAAAGAAGAACTTGAAGAGCTCAAGGAGCAACAAACAAGGACAAACATCAAGGAGTCATCAAGACAAGAGCTTAAAGGAGATTTAGATTTAAGTCTTAGATGATTTGTAAGAGAAGAAATCTCTTATTCACAAATAGCTCAGTTGAAATGATGCATGAAGAAAATCAATTTTCATAACCTGCATTAAAAAGGAATAAGTATTAATGAAAATGATTTTTGGAAGTTAAGTAAATTCTCTGTCAGTACAGCCATGTATTAAATGGATGTATATCCTTTCCTGTAACTGACAAATGAAAATAAAGTTCTTAATATTCAGTACATAGATGTACTACACCTATGAATAACATGAAATCAGATCAGTTATAAATGGTTAACTGAATACAGGCCTGTACATATGCAATGTACTCGTGTATTCAAGTTTCTGGAAAAATCTGATGTTCATTAATACATAGATGTACTGATGGTACTGATGGATTAACCAAGATCAAGTTTTTAAAGAACTCGTACAGCCATGTATTACACAGGTGTACAGAAACTTTTAGTATGTAAAATGGTTAATACATGCCTGTACTCAACCCCTGTCCAAGAACTTGAATCAGTTCAACTGATTTTGATATCAGACCCAAATCTGTTTGGACTGATCCCAAAAACGGTTACAACTTGGTTTCTATATAAAGTGGGATCAATAGAATACTGATATCATATCAGAAACACACGAAATCAATTTGAGAGATGAATTGTGAAAATCATTCATCATCTTTCTTGAGCTTATTGTGAAAAGAGTGTTTCATCTCATCAGAACTTCAATTTGTGTATTCAACTTTTGAGAGTTAGAAATCAATCTTTCTGTTTTTATTACATTGTAAGAGAGAGGGAGTCTCTCTGTGTGATTAGGGTGAGGAATCCTAAGGAAGAACATTGAGGCTTTTTCACAAGAGGTGTGGTATCCTAGAAGTGAAAGAAGTGCTCTGTGGTATAAAGGTTTTTCAAGCTACCTGGTTAAAGCTTGCTGTGTTAGTGTGTGAAATCCCACATGTGGAGTGGGGACTGGATGTAGGTCACAGTGGTGGTGGCTGAACCAGGATAAATCTGGTTGTGTGGTATTCCTAAACTCAAAGCTCTTTAATTTCTGTCTTGCGCTTAAAACTGAGTTCTTGATATACATTGTTCAATACTGTTTCTGTTATAATCTGAAATCACTGATTGAACATTGTGCAAACTGCAATCTAATCTGTGTTGTTCAAATCTAATCTTAAAGACTTACTCTCTGAACTGAATTGCATATAACTGTTCTTGAATTGCAATGCTTAAAACTCAATCATATACAATATGTTCTTGTTTCTTAAAGATTGAATTGTATGCTATAGAACCTGATTGTTAAAGTTGATAACTTGATCTGTTTAATTTGAATTGAAACCAGAAGTATTATTGCAATCAATCTTGAGTTATTAATTGTTCAAAACTGAGTTGATTAAAACTGAAACTGAATCTGAAACTGATATTGTAACTTCAGTTGCTGACTGATTAAGGCCTGTACCTAATACCTATATTATCTATTCTGAATCTTAAAAAGCCCTTTCTTAATCTGTTAAAGATCCTAAGGCAAATCTATTTTGAAAAGTAAGTTTTTGAAAAGGAAGAATTTTTGAAAACTCAATTCACCCCCCCCCCCCCCTCCCCCCCCCCCCCCCCTCTTGAGTCTTTGAAGCCAAAACAACAAATGGGAGGTTAACAGCAGGGCGATTAATAACCATAAATGACAATTAAACTTATAAAACACAATGTAGACACTTACTCTAAATATGGTGCTACCTCTTCACAATTTTGAAGGATGTACAAATGAGCAGCATTAATGTCATGCTGCTCCAAGAAATATCCTTTTGATTTGCCACTAAATCTGCCCGGATAGTTGAATATTGATATAGGAGGACTAGTTGAATATCCTTCACCCGAATCAACATTTCGAGGCACTATATTCCTTCTCGTGTCAATTTCATCTGGACAGTAATAAGAGGCAAAGATGGATGTCTCCTCTACTAAGTAGGGTTCACAAATGGAACCCTATACTCGGGCCTTGTTCTTGACTTTGTGTTTCAGGGAGTGCAAAAACCTATTTAAGAGGGATATATACAAATAATTAATACATTTAAGGAAAGATAAACCACGACATTTGCGAGTTTAATATATATAACTTAAAATATTTGATGTTGTATACCTTTCAAATGAATACATCCAGCGGTATTGGACTGGACCACCAACTCTTGCTTTGTAAGGTAGATGAACTGGAAGGTATTCCATTGAATCAAAGAAACTCGGCGGGAAGATTTGTTCCAACTTACATAACAACACATGTATATTCTCTTCCATATCCCTTAATTGTTTCATATTTAGTGTTGTCGAAGTCAGCTCCCTGAAAAAGTGACTAAGCTCAACAAGTGGGTTCCAAATTGGTTTCGGCAACGCGTCGAACGCAATTGGAAGCAACCGTTACATGAATACATGACAATCATGACTTTTCATTACATGTAACTTTGCTTCCTTGATGTCCACACATCTACCCAGATTGGAAGCATACCCATCAGGCAACTTCAGTTCTTTAACCCACTTACAGACAACTGCTTTCTGTGGTTTGCTTAGTGTATAACTTGCCTTCGGTTTAATAAGTCTGCCACCACCACCATCTTGCAACTCAAGCTCCTTCCGATTACAAATTTGCACCAAATCCAGTCGGGCTTTATTTGTATCCTTTGTCCTCCCCTTGATGTCCATCACAGTGTCAAACACATTCATGAAGACATTCCTCTCAGTATGCATGACATCGATGCTGTGACGGAGTAGGTGCGTTCTCCAATACGACAACCTCCGAAATATACTTTGTTTAGTCCAATTATGCTTAACGCCATAATAAGGAATATGTTCTCCTTGGGATTCACGGACAAGCGGTAAATTCTCTACTCTCCGCCATACATTGGGACCAAAGAAACGCGGGGAGGGGGTGTAGTCTCCGCACAATGTTTCTTGAATGCATTTTTGGTCTTCCTATAAGGATGATCTTGTGGAAGGAATTGACGATGACAATCAAAATATGAGATCTTTCGATTGTGTTTAAGCGTGAATGCCTTCGATCGCTCCACACATATTGGGCAACCAAGCTTCCCCGCGGTCATCCATCCCGACATCATCCCATAAGCAGGAAAGTCATTGATCGTCCACATCAAAGCAGCTTTCATCATGAAATTCTGCCTCAAAGATACGTCATAAGTCAACACACCATCATTCCATAACGTTGTCAACTCATCTATCAGCGGCTGCAAGTACACATCAATCTTCCCTTTTGGATTAGACGGACCCGGAATTATGACTGTTAGGAACATAAACTCCCGCTTCATGCACATCACAGGGGGAAGATTGTACGGAGTCATGATAACTGGCCAACAAGAATATGCTTTTCCTGATTGCCCGAAAGGATTAAATCCATCCGTACATAATCCCAATCGGACGTTCCGAGGGTCATGCGAAAACGCCATATGCACCCTATCAAAATGCTTTCAAGCTTCTCCATCCGATGGATGACACAAGACATCTTGCTTCCTCTGATGCTCACTATGCCGCCTCATGTGAGATGCAGTGGCCATTGAAGATTACAATCTTGTAAGTCTTGGAACAAAGATCTTTTTTAGAGCGGTCTTCTTCTCAATGCCCCTCCTAGTGGTTGTCTTGTACCGATCCGCACCACAAAATCAGCAACATATTATGCTCTCTGCTGAATCATCCTTATAGTACAACATACATCCATTCGGGCAACAATCAATTTTCAAACACCCCAGACCCAAATTCTCCACATACTTCTTAGCATGATAAAAACTAGTAAGCATCTCATTGTCTTCCGGCAACGCCTTGGAAATTGACATGGCGAGTCGAATAAATCATCCTTCTTGCATATTGTAATCAAATTTGATACTCAACCATTCCATACACATCGACAACTCCGTGTACTCCCAACATCCTTCCCACAACAGAGATCTTGCAGCACTCAACATGTCAAAGAATCTTTAAGCTTCGGGATTCAGATTCTCCTCTGTGTGTTGGGAACCCATTCCACCATCTTCTTCAAGTGCAACACCAATCGAGGGTCAAGCATGATCCATTATCATCTGCTCGTATGGATTCAATTCTTCCCTCCACTCACCACTTCCATAGTACTAACCTTCAAACACCGCTGGGTTAAAATCGGGCAAGGACTCACCATGGTTACTCCACCAATAGTAATCGGTCATGAACCCCTTCTCATAAAGATCGACCACCACTCCATCCACACTTTTGAAAGCTTTACACTTGCATCTTGAGCAAGGACACCTCAAATGATCATCGCTCCGCCTTATAAATCTCTCCTGGCTAACAACAAACTCCATAAACTCACCCACTCCAACTTTAAACTCTTCCCTAAAACATTTATTCCGATCCAACCTACGATACATCCATTTCTGATTCTCCTGAATCTCCATTGCTGTCAATTAAATAGACAGAGCAACCTACAACGACACTTATATATTACGGTGCATTCCAATATCTCCATCAATCTCCTTCTTATGACAAGGTATGAACATATCCCATTCGAGAAGAAACCTTTACCACACTCGGTTAATAATAGTTATTCCCTTATTCAAATGCCTTATACTTAACGAAATTTCGGCAACATTTCCCATCGGTCTCTAAGTACACGACTCGAGCACGGTGAGATCCACCGCGATCAAGTATGCACCCGGAGAACAAAAGGAAACGCATTAGACCGAGATTTCTTCAAGTATATAAGGCATTTGAACATGGAAATGACTATTGTACGAGTGTGAAAAAGGTTTTTTCCCAAACTGTCCCACTAGGACAATTCAAGATTCAATACAATGAGCATGCGTACCTTGAGAAGGTATGCATGCTCATTAATATTGAATTTCAATCAGGAAACTAAGGTTTCGTAAATTAATAATTAACTCTAAAAGAAAATAAAACCATTAACCTATAAATATTGCAACATATTTGAGCTTATATATATTGCAGCGTAAATCAATACGAACTAACATAAAATATTGTAGCAGACATCATATTGAGCTCCGCTCTCCACTAACAAGTAACACATAATTATCAAACATGCATAAATTCTAAATTATCAGCACACAACCAACATCCCGCCTTTCGGACAGGATCATATCCTATTGAGCTCTGCTCCCCACTAACAAACAACACATAATTGCAAACACATGCATAAACGGTAAATTATCAGCACACAACCAGCATCCTGCCTTTCAGACAGGATCACATCCTATTGAGCTCAGCTCTCCACTAACAAACAACACAATGATTCACATAACACATTACAGATACCATTTAATTCAAGGAATAAGAGAGAGTATTTTACTTACCTCAACTTCTAGCACACAATGATAAAGGGACTCTAGTTCAACTAGTGGTGGAGATAAAGTCAAAAAACTACAATCCAACACCTCAAAATAGAGAGACTGTTTAGACAAAAATGGTTAAATTCAACCCACAAGTTACAATTTTTTTATAAGCTCATACAAAGGTAGAATTACATAATTTTTTTGCCTCAAAATTATGTGAAGATCAAGCATCCTATAAAAAAATGAAAGCACTACCGCAACAGTCATAATTTTGTTATGGTTTTCACTTTAAAATTTCTTAAAATACACCACTAGTTATGATTGTTTGTTGGATGATTTCTGAATTCATATTGGTGTGATTGAGTCTTTACTGCCTTTGCCCAAGTGACTGAGTCTTTCCAAAAACCAATTTTTTTAAACTCACACACATACACTAAACACACATCTTTGTACACACACACACACACATCCCAAACAGACAAACACACACACACACAGCACCCCAAATGCACAATACACAACAAACACACACACATCAAACACAAAGAAACACACCTACCCTACAATATTCATTCTCTGTTTCCTATGTTTGCATTCTAATTGAACACACAAACTTTAGTACACACAACACACAACAAACACACACACAACACACACACACACGACCAATGCACACACAACACACAAAAGAAACAAGAATGTACAGAAAGACAACGAGAGAAGTAATTACCTTGGTCAGTGTGAGGGAGGGTGTTGCGGTGGTGGTGGTGTGAGCATTGTGACCAGAATGAGCTCTGAAATGGGGGAAATGAGAGACAATGAGACAGTGAGAGAGAGGGGGAAAATGTAGACAATGGAGAAGGAGGGATTTAACTTACCTTGGTCGTGTGAGGGAGGGCATTGTGGTGGCGACACGAACGGTGGCCGGAGGAGGGAGGGCGAGTGGTGGCTGTGGTGAAGGAGGGAGGCCGAATGGTGGCTGTGGTGAGGGCTTAGAGAGAGAGGGGGGGTTACAGAGGGAGGGGGGTTGCGTGGCCACGAATGGTGACCGGAGCTGGGTGTCACGTGGTGGCAGGAAGGAGTAGGGAGGCGCGAGAGAAAAGAAAACAGAAGAAATGAGAGAAATGGGGAAGAAAGGGAAAGGGGCTCGCGATTTAGGGATTTCAAGTTTAGCGACCAAAATTTTCAATCGCTAAACCAATTATTTAAATTCGGTCGCAAAATTCGATCGCAGAATGGCTCTAACTTAAATTCATTTTAGCACGCTTTAGCGACCAATATTATTTCGGTCGCTAAATAGGTCAATTTTTCTCGTTGTAAAAAAAGGTCGCTAATTGGTCAAAATTGTTTGACTTTCTAACTTATTGGTCTTGCGACCGATTTAGCGACCGATGTGTTTGCAACCATAAATTTCGGTCGCTAAATGTATAAATTTTACCATAACTGGAATCTGAGATATCGGTCGCCAATTCGGTCGCTATTGGCGACGGATCAAATCGGTCGCTATTTAACCTTTTTTTTGAAGTGAATCAAGGAACTTTCCAAAAGCTATACACTGATCAAACTGTTGTTAAGCCAGACTACAAAGAGTAAAAATACAATCTTCTGAAGAAAGCTGAAAGAAGACAGATCAAGTTACAGACTATGTCTTCAGTGAGACTCATACATAAAAAGAAGCGTCTGAAGATCTAAAAATGTGTATGAAGTCTTGTGAGAACCAAAAAGGCACTCAGCACATGTTAGAGTTAACAAAGCAACCAAAATACATTCAAAGCCAGATCACTTGTCTGATGACATGAAATAAAGAAACATTGAGCATGAGGGTATATTTTCTCTCTTACTGAAGCAACGTTCAAAGAGAAAACATCATATGAAGAAAATACTTGGGAATCTAAATGGAAGTGTTTCATCGAAGAAATGAATCAAAATATTTAAATGAGTATAATAGTATGTTCCTTGTCTTCTATCGAGTGGAGAGATAAAGAAAAGATGAAGACCCTGCTACACGCTCTCCTCTTATGCCATGATGCAAACCAAGAATGATGTCTAATTTAAGGCCAAATTGATTTTTGATTAAAATCTTATTTTCATTAGTGATGAACTAGTTGACTAGTTTTTGCTGTTTCTTGCTCTAAGATCTCCGATTGATACATTATTTAGTGCGTTGGAAAGCTAAGGAAATTATCTACAAATCATATTTCAAGCCTCTTGACCAGATTCGGCTTCTATCATGGTGAAAAATGGGCTGGAAGTTTAAGACGAATTCTTGGACTGAATTTTACTTGTATTTTGGGCGTCCTATTATGTTTCTTTTATATTTTATTATTTTGTTATTTTCAATTCTAGAGTATCTTTAATGTTCCAAATTCCTAGAGTTTCTTTTGGTTCAATTTAATTAACCACTTAGTGGAATGGTTAATGTTTTCATTAGCCACTCAGTGGAATAGTTATTTCTTTTATGAGGGGTTTTAGTCACTTTATGCTGACCTTTTGTTTGCATGATGTATGCAGCCCCTTACTCTATATATGAATGAAATTAACTTGGATAATCAATTTGGATTTGTTCTAATTGTGAGAGCGTTTAGCCTCTCTTAGGTTCTTCATTGAGCCAACCCTTTGATCTTATCAAGAGTCCAAGACCCTTGTGGCGATCCTCACCTTGGCTTATCAGTTCCCTTTGGATTTGTGGCGCCTACCTTGCATTCCTTATCTTGTCCATTTGTTAATGTTCCTCTTCTTCGAATTTTGGTTGGTCACTCAAGGATAGATCCGAAAATTTACATGGTCCTCACTAGGATCATATCATGTGGTATCTAGAGCCATCCTTCCTAGAGTGACTTTTGATTTTGTTCTTCGATTTTTTTTTTCTTCTGGAAATCTCTTCTTCCCACCACATATCTTGGAAACCCAATCCATTGAAGGCCAACGCTTTGTAAGACGCATGGAGGAGCTATTCAATGAAACATCTGACAAGCTAGAAGGTATAAAAAGGAAGAGGCATGGAGAAAGAAGATATGAGAGAAGAGATAGAAAAATTGAGAGGTTGAGAAAAGAGGAGAGAATGAGAGGACAAACTTCTAGTTTTTAAGAATATTGGGAGCGCGGAAATGAGAAATGAAAGTATGGAAAAGAAAGAGGTAAAAGTTGAGAGTACATTTGAAGAGAAAGAAAACAAAGATGAAAGTATGGAAAAGAATTAGGAAAAAGAAAAAGATGAGAGCAAAAAAGAAAGTGAGGTGAAAAAGGAAAACTTAATTGCTTGTTTTAATGCTATTCCTAATTCTTTGCCTAGTTGTGTTGATTCTCTTTTGAAGGAAATTGAATTTGTTCCTCCAAAGGAAGTTTGCAAGACATTCAATGAAATTGAAGATGTGATTCCAAAGGAAGAATGAAAAGCATATGTTGGAGTTGAATTGCAAGAGGGAGATAAGGAGATGAAGGCAACTAGAGAATGGCTTAAGGAAGTTGAAGAAGTAATTCCAAGAGATGTGCCCCATGGATTCAAAAGAGTTGTGTTTGAACTCGGAGGATGAAGATGATTCACAAAGGCTATAAATTCGAGGTCCAATTCTCTTCAAGAGGGAGGGAATGATGCAAACCAAGAATGATGTCCAATTTAAGGCCAAATTGATTTTTGATGAAAATTTTATTTTCATTAGTGATGAACTAGTTGACTAGTTTTTGCTGTATCTTGCTCTAAGATCTCCGATTGATACATTACTTAGTGCGTTGGAAAGTTAAGGAAATTATCTACAAATCATATTTCAAGCCTCTTGACCAGATTCAGCTTCTATCATGGTGGAAAAGGGGTTGGAAGTTTAAGACGAATTCTTGGACTGAATTTTACTTGTATTTTGGGCTTCCTATTATGTTTCTTTTATATTTTATTATTTTGTTATTTTCAAGTGTAGAGTATCTTTAATGTTCCAAATTCCTAGAGTTTCTTTTGGTTCAATTTAATTAACCACTTAGTGGAATGGTTAATGTTTTCATTAGCCACTCAGTGGAATAGTTATTTCTTTTATGAGGGGTTTTAGTCACTTTATGCTGACCTTTTGTTTGCATGATGTATGCAGCCCCTAACTCTATATATGAATGAAATTAACTTGGATAATCAATTTGGATTTGTTCTAATTGTGAGAGCGTTTAGCCTATCTTAGGTTCTTCATTGAGCCAACCCTTTGATCTTATCAAGAGTCCAAGACCCTTGTGGCGATCCTCACCTTGGCTTATCAATTCCCTTTGGATTTGTGGCGCCTACCATGCATTCCTTATCTTGTCCATTTGTTAATGTTCCTCTTCTTCGAATTTTGGTTGGTCACTCAAGGATAGATCCGAAAATTTACATGGTCCTCACTAGGATCATATCTTGTGGTATCTAGAGCCATCCTTCCTAGAGTGACTTTTGATTTTGTTCTTCGATTTTTTTTTTCTTCTGGAAATCTCTTATTCCCACCACATATCTTGGAAACCCAATCCATTGAAGGCCAACGCTTTGTAAGACGCATGGAGCAGCTATTCAATGAGACATCTGACAAGCTAGAAGGTATAAAAAGGAAGAGGCATGGAGAAAGGAGATATGAGAGAAGAGATAGAAAAATTGAGAGGTTGAGAAAAGAGGAGAGAATGAGAGGACAAACTTCTAGTTTTTAAGAATATTGGGAGCGCGGAAATGAGAAATGAAAGTATGGAAAAGAAAGAGGTAAAAGTTGAGAGTACATTTGAAGAGAAAGAAAACAAAGATGAAAGTATGGAAAAGAATTAGGAAAAAGAAAAAGATGAGAGCAAAAAAGAAAGTGAGGTGAAAAAAGAAAACTTAATTGCTTGTTTTAATGCTATTCCTAATTCTTTGCCTAGTTGTGTTGATTCTCTTTTGAAGGAAATTGAATTTGTTCCTCCAAAGGAAGTTTGCAAGACATTCAATGAAATTGAAGATGTGATTCCAAAGGAAGAATGAAAAGCATATGTTGGAGTTGAATTGCAAGAGGGAGATAAGGAGATGAAGGCAACTAGAGAATGGCTTAAGGAAGTTGAAGAAGTAATTCCAAGAGATGTGCCCTATGGATTCAAAAGAGTTGTGTTTGAACTCGGAGGATGAAGATGATTCACAAAGGCTATAAATTCGAGGTCCAATTCTCTTCAAGAGGGAGGGAATGATGCAAACCAAGAATGATGTCCAATTTAAGGCCAAATTGATTTTTGATGAAAATTTTATTTTCATTAGTGATGAACTAGTTGACTAGTTTTGCTGTATCTTGCTCTAAGATCTCCGATTGATACATTATTTAGTGCGTTGGAAAGCTAAGGAAATTATCTACAAATCATATTTCAAGCCTCTTGACCAGATTCAGCTTCTATCATGGTGGAAAAGGGGTTGGAAGTTTAAGACGAATTCTTGGACTGAATTTTACTTGTATTTTGGGCTTCCTATTATGTTTCTTTTATATTTTATTATTTTGTTATTTTCAAGTGTAGAGTATCTTTAATGTTCCAAATTCCTAGAGTTTCTTTTGGTTCAATTTAATTAACCACTTAGTGGAATGGTTAATGTTTTCATTAGCCACTCAGTGGAATAGTTATTTCTTTTATGAGGGGTTTTAGTCACTTTATGCTGACCTTTTGTTTGCATGATGTATGCAGCCCCTAACTCTATATATGAATGAAATTAACTTGGATAATCAATTTGGATTTGTTCTAATTGTGAGAGCGTTTAGCCTCTCTTAGGTTCTTCATTGAGCCAACCCTTTGATCTTATCAAGAGTCCAAGACCCTTGTGGCGATCCTCACCTTGGCTTATCAGTTCCCTTTGGATTTGTGGCGCCTACCTTGCATTCCTTATCTTGTCCATTTGTTAATGTTCCTCTTCTTCGAATTTTGGTTGGTCACTCAAGGATAGATCCGAAAATTTACATGGTCCTCACTAGGATCATATCATGTGGTATCTAGAGCCATCCTTCCTAGAGTGACTTTTGATTTTGTTCTTCGATTTTTTTTTTTCTTCTGGAAATCTCTTCTTCCCACCACATATCTTGGAAACCCAATCCATTGAAGGCCAACGCTTTGTAAGACGCATGGAGGAGCTATTCAATGAAACATCTGACAAGCTAGAAGGTATAAAAAGGAAGAGGCATGGAGAAAGAAGATATGAGAGAAGAGATAGAAAAATTGAGAGGTTGAGAAAAGAGGAGAGAATGAGAGGACAAACTTCTAGTTTTTAAGAATATTGGGAGCGCGGAAATGAGAAATGAAAGTATGGAAAAGAAAGAGGTAAAAGTTGAGAGTACATTTGAAGAGAAAGAAAACAAAGATGAAAGTATGGAAAAGAATTAGGAAAAAGAAAAAGATGAGAGCAAAAAAGAAAGTGAGGTGAAAAAGGAAAACTTAATTGCTTGTTTTAATGCTATTCCTAATTCTTTGCCTAGTTGTGTTGATTCTCTTTTGAAGGAAATTGAATTTGTTCCTCCAAAGGAAGTTTGCAAGACATTCAATGAAATTGAAGATGTGATTCCAAAGGAAGAATGAAAAGCATATGTTGGAGTTGAATTGCAAGAGGGAGATAAGGAGATGAAGGCAACTAGAGAATGGCTTAAGGAAGTTGAAGAAGTAATTCCAAGAGATGTGCCCTATGGATTCAAAAGAGTTGTGTTTGAACTCGGAGGATGAAGATGATTCACAAAGGCTATAAATTCGAGGTCCAATTCTCTTCAAGAGGGAGGGAATGATGCAAACCAAGAATGATGTCCAATTTAAGGCCAAATTGATTTTTGATGAAAATTTTATTTTCATTAGTGATGAACTAGTTGACTAGTTTTTGCTGTATCTTGCTCTAAGATCTCCGATTGATACATTATTTAGTGCGTTGGAAAGCTAAGGAAATTATCTACAAATCATATTTCAAGCCTCTTGACCAGATTCAGCTTCTATCATGGTGGAAAAGGGGTTGGAAGTTTAAGACGAATTCTTGGACTGAATTTTACTTGTATTTTGGGCTTCCTATTATGTTTCTTTTATATTTTATTATTTTGTTATTTTCAAGTGTAGAGTATCTTTAATGTTCCAAATTCCTAGAGTTTCTTTTGGTTCAATTTAATTAACCACTTAGTGGAATGGTTAATGTTTTCATTAGCCACTCAGTGGAATAGTTATTTCTTTTATGAGGGGTTTTAGTCACTTTATGCTGACCTTTTGTTTGCATGATGTATGCAGCCCCTAACTCTATATATGAATGAAATTAACTTGAATAATCAATTTGGATTTGTTCTAATTGTGAGAGCGTTTAGCCTATCTTAGGTTCTTCATTGAGCCAACCCTTTGATCTTATCAAGAGTCCAAGACCCTTGTGGCAATCCTCACCTTGGCTTATCAATTCCCTTTGGATTTGTGGCGCCTACCATGCATTCCTTATCTTGTCCATTTGTTAATGTTCCTCTTCTTCGAATTTTGGTTGGTCACTCAAGGATAGATCCGAAAATTTACATGGTCCTCACTAGGCTCATATCATGTGGTATCTAGAGCCATCCTTCCTAGAGTGACTTTTGATTTTGTTCTTCGATTTTTTTTTTCTTCTGGAAATCTCTTCTTCCTACCACATATCTTGGAAACCCAATCCATTGAAGGCCAACGCTTTGTAAGACGCATGGAGCAGCTATTCAATGAGACATCTGACAAGCTAGAAGGTATAAAAACGAAGAGGCATGGAGAAAGGAGACATGAGAGAAGAGATAGAAAAATTGAGAGGTTGAGAAAAGAGGAGAGAATGAGAGGACAAACTTCTAGTTTTTAAGAATATTGGGAGCACGGAAATGAGAAATGAAAGTATGGAAAAGAAAGAGGTAAAAGTTGAGAGTACATTTGAAGAGAAAGAAAACAAAGATGAAAGTATGGAAAAGAATTAGGAAAAAGAAAAAGATGAGAGCAAAAAAGAAAGTGAGGTGAAAAAAGAAAACTTAATTGCTTGTTTTAATGCTATTCCTAATTCTTTGCTTAGTTGTGTTGATTCTCTTTTGAAGGAAATTGAATTTGTTCCTCCAAAGGAAGTTTGCAAGACATTCAATGAAATTGAAGATGTGATTCCAAAGGAAGAATGAAAAGCATATGTTGGAGTTGAATTGCAAGAGGGAGATTAGAAGATGAAGGCAACTAGAGAATGGCTTAAGGAAGTTGAAGAAGTAATTCCAAGATATGTGCCCCATGGATTCAAAAGAGTTGTGTTTGAACCCGGAGGATGAAGATGATTCACAAAGGCTATAAATTCGAGGTCCAATTCTCTTCAAGAGGGAGGGAATGATGCAAACCAAGAATGATGTCCAATTTAAGGCCAAATTGGTTTTTGATGAAAATTTTATTTTCATTAGTGATGAACTAGTTGACTAGTTTTTGCTGTATCTTGCTCTAAGATCTCCGATTGATACATTATTTAGTGCGTTGGAAAGCTAAGGAAATTATCTACAAATCATATTTCAAGCTTCTTGACCAGATTCAGCTTCTATCATGGTGAAAAACGGGCTGGAAGTTTAAGACGAATTCTTGGACTGAATTTTACTTGTATTTTGGGCTTCCTATTATGTTTCTTTTATATTTTATTATTTTGTTATTTTCAAGTGTAGAGTATCTTTAATGTTCCAAATTCCTAGAGTTTCTTTTGGTTCAATTTAATTAACCACTTAGTGGAATGGTTAATGCTTTCCTTAGCCACTCAATGGAATAGTTATTTCTTTTATGTGGGGTTTTAGTCACTTTATGCTGACCTTTTGTTTGTATGATGTATGCAGCCCCTAACTCTATATATGTATCACACCTATTATGAATGAAATTAACTTGGATTTGTTCCAATTGTGAGAGTGTTTAGCCTCTCTTAGGTTCTTCATTGAGCCAACCCTTTGATCTTATCAAGAGTCCAAGACCCTTGTGGCGATCCTCACCTTTGCTTATCAATTCCCCTTGGATTTGTGGCACCTACCTTCCATTCCTTATCTTATCCATTTGTTATTCTTCATCTTCTTTGAATTTTGGTTGGTCACTCAAGGATAGATCCGAAAATTTACATGGTCCTCACTAGGATCATATCATGCAATAAAGTGAAAAACACCTTTCGTTGAGCTTTTTTAAGTGTTGCACAAATAAGGAAAGAAACTTTGCCTGAGTAGAAAAAGCATCTCTGCTATGCTTTGTGGTCAACAAAGAACCTACAACGTCTCAATCATTTAATGCCAAGTCAGAACGACCATTTTATGTCCAGAAGATAAAGAGAATATCCCTGATCATGTTTCAACGGATCTATTATGGACAAGTATAAAAATGGAGAAACTCCAAGACTGAAACAAGAGAATCAGAGATAAGACATTCACAAGAGACTTATGAAAGTCATATTCATATTAAAGCGAAAAGCATTCTTTCTAAGAAAACAAAAGCTGAAAGCTCTGACACTCTGATCAATCTTCTCTCCAAATTACAAATCATCTAGAGAAGACACCACTTTGCAATCTACCGGATCATAAATCCTTATTCACTCTTAGAAGTTTTATTTTGGGTGAATTGCTCTTTGTAGTACTGAAGTCGTGCTTCAAAACAACTTTCAAACTCCTTGAGCCTGAAGAGGCTTGTTGAAAGAATACTTGTTGTTGAGTTTGAAGAGGCTATGTGTACAAATAATACTTGTGGTTGAGCCTGGAGAGGCTATGTGTGCAAATAATACTCGTCTGCTACCTTAATCAGTTATAGTGATAAAACTTGGTGAAGCTAAGGACTGGACGTAGCCCAAAGTTTGTGCGTGAACCAGGATAAATCGCAGAGTACTATCTTCCCAATCTCTTTACTTTATTTACAAGTTATTTATTTATTGTTATTAATATTTTGGGGAGTGTTAATAGCTGCTCTTAGTGATTCAGCTTGATGAAACAGGCGGCTGTCTTAAAGCGTCTTATCTGCTTTGAATTTTGTTTTGTGCTTTGAAAACTCTGATTTACGAAAACACTATTCAACCCCCCTTCTAGTATTGTTTTGTGCTATTTCATTATCAAGTTAAATTCGAATTGAATAAATCCAACCAAATTCGGGTCATGCTAGATAAAGAAATATTTGGATAAATAACTTAATTAAGTATTTATTTGATGAACTATTCTCATAAACTTAGATAAACTCGTTTTCATTTGGATAAAAAGAACTTATTTTCATAAATTTTAAAAAAATTATAAAATAATTATAAACTATTTTTATAATTTATTTTTATCATAATAAACTATTCTCATAAACTCAAATAAACCTGTCCTATAGTAAACTCCTTACTTCGTATTGGTTTTACTTCAAGGAACATTTTTATATAACAATTATGTTATTTAAATATAAAAATGGGACAACAATCCATAACTACTTAATGACGCTCTAAAACGTGATTAATGACATGTTGAATTTGATAAATGAGTAGAGAAATTCTAGTAACCCACTCTTTAACACTCTCTTTCTAACACACCCTTTCATATTATTTGAAATTCATGTGGGTCTTACATAATTCAAATGTAAACCACATGAATTAGTGAGACTCATTTTCAAAATAGTGAGACTATTTAAATTTTAATCAATAGTAGAGTGTGTGTTAGAAAAATAGTGTCAAAAAGTGTGTTGGTAGCACTCCCTGAAATGAGCATATCAAGATATGTAACTCATTAACTATCATCTGAGTTGTATTAACTAATATTTTGTGTATCATTAACTAAATTATCGGTTAATAAGCTACCTCATATACTACAAATGTACTTGTTAATCAAATTCAATACATTATTAACTATAATTTTCTCCAAATACCATTATTGTGAAAGATTAATCTTTCTCATTCAGCTGTTTTGAACAATTAAGTGGTTTTGTGAAAACATTGGTGTGTTTATGTACCTAGATTATTTTCTAAAAAAGCTTTTTTCTCCTCATTTCAGTTGTTTTCTAACAAGCTGCAAGACCCAGCTGTTTTCTAAAAAAACTTTTTCTAACCGGTATCTATTCACAATATTCTCCATCTTTACTATGTAAAAATGATTATTTTTGCACAACCCAAACGAAATAGATTAGCTTGAAATCGCTTTTCAGCAAACATACCCAAACAAAAACAGATTTTGATTATAATCGTTTATCACAATAATCTATTATTTGAAAACTGATTATCAGCATAAATTTTTTTTTCCAGCTTTCCCAAACACATTCAAATATGATAATTCAAAGAATCTTTTTAGGAAAAAAATGGCGTGCAATCCACGCTCTCTCCACAAGCTCGATGCCTCTATATATGCCCGTGACCGCTCTTTCTCCCACTCCCATAATCAAATTCAACACTCGTCATTTCCCGTTTTGTTCAAAACGCGTCATACAGAGATGCAGAGTCTACAGCAGAAGGCTTCTGAATGGAGCGGAGTTAGCACAGACGACGCTTTCGCCGTAGACGAAACCAATCTCTTCCAGAAGCTTGGCCTTCAAACCTTCATTAACCTCTCCACCAATTTCTACAATAGGTGGTATTATAAAACCCTCATCAATGAGTATTCAGTATTTCATCTTTTTCCCCTTTAAATTTTAAATCATGATTTTTATTTTTCATTATAATTTGTTGGGGTTTTGTTCTTAATGCAAATTTGGTTTGTGGTATTGTGGTTTGACTTGGAGGCAGGGTGTATGATGACGAGGAAGAATGGTTTCGTTCCATATTTGCGAGTTCTGAGAAAGAAAATGCGATTCAAAACCAATACGAGTTCTTCGTGCAAAGAATGGGAGGTCCTCCTCTCTTCTCTCAGAGAAGAGGTAGCTTTTTATTCACTTCATTGCTCTGTCATACTTAGCTTTTTTTTCCACAAAAAAAGTTTTTTTTTTTTAAATAAAATTTATTTCTGAGATTAAAATACTTCTTTGACTACTGTGCTTTTACTGAAAAGCTGCTGAATTTTTATACGAGAAGTCACATTTTCTAATTTTTATGAAAAATTCTTGATTCATTTGATTTTTTTTTATTAAAAGTAGTACTATAGTCCAACAGAAAATTGCTGTTGTAACACCCTACCCTACACGATTATGTATTCTAGTTGGTATTACCTAGGTGAAACTACTAGATTCACACACACACTGGAAAATTTTCCAATTTAAAGTCTTAATTGTCATATTTTGTCTTTAATTTTAACCCTTAGAAACTCTTGTTGCACAATGTTTAGCTCTCCAGAGATAGTTGACAGTCTTTGTCTGCAAATTTGCATGATTTTTGTAGTTTATTTGACAACATTTGAGGAATGTGTTACTTGAATGGATTGCCATTCACAAAAGGAACGGTGTGAATAAATAAAAGTTTATAGTAAATTCAGTTTCTATGTCATGTTGATGTTCTGCGTCTTTTCTGTAGTAAATTAAAGAAAGCACCTTGTCAAATAGTAGCACTGGTTAATGTTTACTGAAAGACTTAGATTGACCCTTGTCAATTGAAAATCCATAGTACTGAAGCAAGAGATTGTAACAAAATTACCAAGGATCATGCTAGCAAAGTTCACTTTTGGCTTATATAGGTTCTCTTGAGAAAAATCTTCATTGCCCATGAACCTCTACTTTAAAATTTCCCCTTTCCCATGGATAAGCAAAAGGAGCAACTTCCTAAACTATATTATCCGGGGAAAAACCCATTAGGAATGAAGCTACTCTAGTTTAGTATTAGCAACTTTTCAACTGATTAAAATGTCTACACGATTATGAACAAGTTTCTGTAATTATGGTCATTGCAGTTCCATCTAATGATCTGATCCTGTGTCCTATGTTCTTCAACTTAATGGCATTGGTAAATCTCTTGTTTTTCAGTTAAAATTAGATTGATGGAAATTGAAATTGAATGTTGTCCATAAAAAATTGATCAGGAGATTGGGCAAAGAGTTTTGTGTATTGTTGAGCCTAACCTTTTTTTTTTTTCTCACGTTTCCTCTCATCTTCCGAGAGAAAGAGAAATAACGACAAATCTGAATGGACTCCACCGACAAGAGCAAATTTGTGTTTTTCTCTTTCTCTCGCATTACATGAGAGGAAACATGAGAAGGAAAATGGAGAGATCAAAATCCGAAAGGAGGAGGTCAGTTGCTTCTTCAAATTACCTAGCAATTTTGAAGTTTAAGCCTTGGTTCCTTTTTGTTATATTGGCAGGGCATCCTGCTCTAATTGGTCGGCACCGACCATTTCCCGTCACGCATCAAGCTGCAGAGAGGTGGTTACATCATATGCAACAAGCTTTGGATAGTACTCCAGATATAGATGATGACTCAAAGATCAAAATGATGAACTTTTTCAGGTTTACTTTCGGCCCTAAAGTGCCACTTCCGAGTAAATGGTTATTGGTTACCAATGATAACTTACACGGTACTTTTATTTTTCAGGCACACTGCATATTTTCTGGTGGCTGGAGATGAGCTGAAGAATCAAAACCAGCAGATGCCATGCAAGCATGCAGCCGGAAGATGACATCCACCATAGTCTTATTTTTCTGGCACAGTGCATATTTTCTTGTGGTTGGAGATTAGCAAAATAATCAAAACATCAATTGGCCATGCAAGCAGGCTCACATGGAATGAAGCACTTTAGCATTTTTCTCTTAATTGGTGGGATGGTGAAAAGAATGAAATATCCCGCTTCAATTTCTATACTCTGTCCGTTCTGTCTGAAACTTTTGACACATAAGTTTCCGTTCTTGTTGGTACTTTAATGCATCCTAGACAACACACAGCCACAAGCACATAAACATGTTAAATTATTATTCAATTTTGTGGATTAGCATTAATCAATTATCTAGAATATATTGTTGAATTATTAATATATTAATTATGAAAATTATTGTTCAATTTTAACACTTAGTTGATAGATGATATTGTAATTGGACTTTAGTTGTGGATGGTTCGTGATGGATTGTGCTATTCACTTTGATGTTTGTTGAGCAGTCTCTACCCATATGATAAGATATAAAACTGTTTTAAAAAAAGACTCATTTGCGCCAAGCGTGAGGAGATGATAGACGTTTGGTAATGTCTTCCCCAGAAGGTCTCTACTCTAATTTGATAAGACACAAATGACAAAGACAAATTATCCTCCATCTCCATAAATATTAGAGATGTGGAGAAAAAAAATGGAAGTTTAGACGATACCAACCCTTCGGACATCATAACAAGGACAAAGGATCAAAGGGAAGTTCTTTTATGGACAAAAACCATATCACATATTATAAGTATAAGAAGGTTGGATATATCAAACTCGATTGGCCATAACTGAAGAAGAAACCCTTCAAGAAGAAAGGGTCAACAAGATCGATTGATTACAAAGTTATTGTGGAAGTGTAAAACAATTTTAACAATGTGCCAACATATGATTAAATCAACTTTTAATTTAACTTGTTGCTTAAGAAAACTAACAAAGAAGTAATTGAATGTGGAATATTAGGGGGGTGTATTCAATTAGGATTTTCGTAGACTAGTTTTGTATATATAAAAAAAAAAAAAGTCGTCTGAATTTTAAAAGACTATTTAAGAATGTGATGACTTCTAAGATTTTTTTTTTTTTTTAGAAATTGTTATAATTAAGATTTTCATGTTTAGATTTTAAAAAATTTATAACATAAGCATTTAGAAGATTTGGAAGAATTACATGGATTTATAATATTTGAAAGGATCATATGGATTTTTAGCAAACATTTAAAGTTACAAGAGTCAATAAAAAAATAGTAAAGAAATTATAATTTTTTAATAAAAAAGTAAAATTTGAAAATCTTATAAAAAGGAATATAATTCTTATAAGTAATTATTTATTTAATTTATTATATATATGAATTATTATAATAATTGTTGACAAAGATAACAAAAAATTGTTTGAATATTGAGTACAAGAGTTAGGATAAATATATCTCTATCTTTTAAATGGTGACAGAGGTTGGGATTAAAATTCAGATTAGTGTAAAAACGATAAATGCTAGCAACACACTCTTTAACAATTTCTTTCCAACATACTCCCTCTTAGTGGTTGAAATTCATGTGGATCTTACAAAATTCAAGTGTCCCCACATGAAATAAATAAACTGATTAACCGAGAATATTATATTTTTTTGATACATGATAAACATAAGATATATTAATTATAATTAGATTAAATTAAATATATAAATCATCAAATTGTTCATAATATTTGTCAAATTATACTCATTTTTATTTGTATTTCATAATTTGCCAGTTAAATATGTTTGTTTAAGCAATTTTTTTTTAATATTTATCAACACTAATTATTATAATAATCCATATCTTTTATAGATAAAATAATTGAAAGCATGATATTTATTTAAAAACTGTTGAGCTAAATGACTAAAAAAAAGAATAAATTGAAATTTTGCTTTTATATAACTAATATACGTGTTATGTCCATTATTTGTTAGAGTATATACTTTAAATATTTGTTTGAATAAAATAAATGGATTGAGAAAATAATATTTAAATGAATTATACTCCTTTTTTTTATAATATTTTCAAATATATATTTCATTTTTAAAATTAAAAATTAAAAATTATTCTTAAACATAAAGCATAATATAATCTCTAAAAATAAATTGATATGAGAATACCTTGAGGGTGTAGAAGTATAATAGGGAAAAATACTTGTTTATTTGTTGTTATGCAAATTAACAGTGGGATAGGAAGGAGAAAGAGAAAAAGGTAACTCAGGAGTGAGAATCCTGAGAAACCCAATGGGTTATAATGAGACTTTTTGTTACTAAAATGTCACTAAAAAATCACATAAATTCCACACTAAAAAAGAATCCATCAAAATTAGCAATTTTTAAATATCAAAAGATTTTTTGTTACTTGTTTAAAGTCTTGATTAAATACCACTAAACGTGCACACATTTGTAAAATTTGTTAAAAGTCTTTAATGAATACCACAAAATGTGTTAGATTATTTAAAGGTTGAATATCACAACTTTTTTTAAAATTTGTTAAAAGTCTTTAATAAATACCACAAGATGTGTTAGATTATTTAAATGTTGAATGTCACAACTTTTTTATCCCAAAATAATCTTTTAAAATCATAATTGAACACACCGACTTTGTTATTGTTTACTATTTAATATATTATATAATATTAAAAAATATATAATTAATTATGTTCGACCATGATGAGAATAGTAAAATTTGAATTTTGACACACCACCGAAGTTTAACTTTCCTTATGACAAGCTGTGATAATGTGCGCTATGCAAGATTAGACTAGTAAATTGTAAACCAATGCCTTTACCAATTTTAGTGACAAGTTTTATTTTTTAAATATTGAGATGACTATGGTTTCGTTTGGATGATATAGCTTAGAGAGCTTATTAGAGTTTCTCAACGGGTATAAATGCTTTTATGGAAAAAAAAAAAAAAAAGTATTTAGGCAAATTAAATAATTAGTAACTTATTCACTTCTTAAGATTATTTTTAGCTTATTTTATGAAGCTATTTTTTTAGTTTCTTATAAAAGCCTTGTGTGAAAGCTATATTTTAGCATGATCGAGAAATTGTTTTGTACATTTATATTTTAGCTAATTTATGATTGACCATTGTAAACCCACGTTTATTGGTTCTCAATGTGGAGCTAAAGAACTTAATTAAAAGGTAACAGAACTTTTTAGTTCATTTTTTGCTCTGCTAGGGTTTTTCCTCGCATGAGATGTGCTAGGTTTTTCTCTCCAATACTGTGAGAGTTGCTTCTGTCTTCTTTCTTCTGTTTTGATAGCTTTGAATCTTAAAACAACACATGGCGGGGCTAGAACATCTGCACCTTAGTGACAATGAAGATGAGGTTATGGACTTCCAGAGACAGGCGCCACAGGAGAGGGGGGTTGATCCACACCTATGCCTTGTTGGGAGATTTCTAACTCACAAAACCATTAGAACGCAGGTAATGAAAGAAAGGATGGCCACCACATGGGAACCAATCAAGAAAGTGGCGATCAAAGAGGTGGAACCAGGGATCTTTGCCTTTCAGTTTTTCCACAAACTGGATATGATGAAAGTGCTGAATGGGGGCCCATGGACTTTTGACAACTACATTCTTGTTCTAGGGCAAATGGAACCGAACATTATCCCTGCACAGGTGCCGTTGTTTCACGTAAATTTTTGGGTCCAAGTTCATGGATTACCTGCTGGTTTCATGTCCAGGGAGGTTGGCCAGGGTATAGGAAATTATATAGGAAGGCTCCCTGAATACGATGTAAAGAACAGTTCCAATTTTTGGAGGTTGTTTATGCGAATCAGAGTCTGTTTTGATGTCCGTAAGGCCCTGAAGAGGGGAAAGAAGATTCGAATGAATGGAGTGGAGATCAAGGAAGTCACTTTCAAATACGAGCGTTTGGGGATCTTTTGTTTCTACTGCGGCATGTTGGGCCATGCAGATTCCTCATGTGAGTTGCTGTTTCAGAGAGAAGATGATGATGGCATACGTTACTGGGGCCCTAAGCTTAGGGTGGAACGGAGGAGAGATGGTGGTTCAGGGCGGTGCAAATTTCTGATGGAAGAGAATGAAGCTGATATCCCTGGAAATCCGGAAAACAAGAATATGGGCGGAAATAAAGGACGCTATGATCAGGGTAGTTATTCTGAGAATCTACAAGATACGCACGTGGGCCAACGTCCTCATAATCAACATTTACTCACTTTAAATAATGAAGATCTGGCAGATGATGATGAGGGGGGTGAGAAGAAGAGAAAACGTGGGGGTAAACAACAACAAACAGATAGTGATGACATGCCCATAGATAACAAGGAACCAAGTGGGAGCCAAGTGAACTCAGTGAGCATGGATTTTTTTAGAGGTGGGTCCTGGCAATCGGGCCCACCAGGACCAATGATCATACTAAGCTGGAACTGCTGGGGTTTGGGTCACCCGAGCGCAGTTCCTGCCCTTCGAGACCTAGTCCGGAACCAAAAACCGGATGTAGTGTTCTTGTGTGAAACTCTTTGTCATGATAAGAGAATAGAGGAAATAAAGTTGATGTTGGCTTTTAATTCATGTTTCGTAGTTGATAGGCTTGGTAGAGGTGGTGGGCTGGCTCTGCTTTGGAGGAAGGCTAACACATGTGAGATTCAGAACTATGGCCAAAACTTCATTAATGTAGTGGTGCATGAGGACATGCAGCAAGAGTGGCGTCTGACCTGTTTCTATGGTTATGCGGATAGGAGCAGAAGAAGAGAATCCTGGAGTTTGTTGAGGTCCCTAGCAATGCAATCCTCTCTTCCCTGGTGCATTGTTGGTGACTTCAATGACCTCTTATCACAGAATGAGAAGAGAGGTAGACTAGAGCATCCCAACTGGTTGCTCTCAGGTTTTCGTGAAGCAGTTAATGATTGTGGTCTCACAGATTTGCCACTACAAGGTCACGCATATACCTGATCAAAGAGCTTGGGGTCTGTGAACGCAGTAGAGGAGCAACTGGACAGGGCGATGGTTACAAGTGACTGGCTTAACTGTTTCCCGCATAGTGTCTTGAGGAACCTGGTTGTTAGCTACTCAGATCACTCCCCCATCTTGCTGGATACAGAGCCGAGGAGTTATGTGTTCAAAAAGAGGAGTTTTAGGTTCGAAAACTCTTGGTTAGCTTAGCCCGAGTTAGACCCGAAGGTGCGTGGGTGTTGGGAGAAGCATGATACGGTTCCAGTGCTGGATAAGCTGATGAGATGTACTGAGGAGTTAGATACTTGGGGAAGATCGAGAAGGAAGTACAAGGAAGACATTGACAAGTGCAAGTCTCGCATGGAAGTAATCCGTGGGATCAAGTCTGTGTAGGCTGAAATGAGTTCCTGGAGCTTCGCAAGAAGCTTGATACTTTGTTGACCCAAGACGAGATTTTTTGGAGGCAGAGGGCAATGGTGTTTTGGATGAGGGATGGTGATATGAACACTAGATTTTTTCATGCAGCAGCCTCAACGAGAAAGAAGAAAAACAAGATTATCAGGATGTGTGATGGGGATGGTGATTTGATTGAGAATCAGGAGGGTCTTTGTTTGCTGAGTTTCAACTATTTTGAAGACCTTTTCAAGGCCCAGAACAGCGAGTATGATCCCGTGACTAGCAAAGTGGCTCGTAAAATTTCGGATGATGATAATAGCATGCTCCTGGCCCCTTTCACAAAGGATGAGTTCAAGCAGGCGGTCTTTGCAATGCACCCAGATAAGGCTCCTGGTCCTGATGGGTTAAATCCTGCTTTTTATAGGCGTTTTTGGGATATGTGTGGAGATGATATATCTCAAGCGTGTTTGAGCTGGCTAAATGAAGGTAAAATTCCTACAAATCTTGGGGATACTCATATTGTCTTGATACCTAAATGTGATAATCCCAGTAATATGAAAGACTTAAGGCCCATCTCTCTTTGTAATGTTGTTTACAAAATTTTAGCAAAAACGTTGGCCAATAGGCTAAAAAGAGTGCTCCCTAAATGCATTTCTGAGGAACAATCTGGTTTTGGTTCTGGTAGATCAATTCTTGATAATGTTCTAGTGGCCTCAGAAATTATTCACTATCTAAAATGCAAGACAGGTGGTAAGAAAGGCGAAGCAGCTTTGAAAATTGACATTAGTAAAGCCTATGACAGAGTTGATTGGGGTTATTTATTCAAAATTTTAGACTGTATGGGCTTTCATCATAGATGGATTGGGTGGATTAAAATGTGTGTTACTACAGTCAATTATTCCATTTTGGTGAATGATGATAGAGTTGGTCCTATTGTTCCTACTAGGGGCCTTAGACAGGGTGATCCCTTATCTCCTAATCTTTTTATTTTATGTGCTGAGGGGCTAACATCTCTTATCAAGCATGCAGAAAGGAGATGCCTCATTCATGGTGTCAAAATTTGCCGAAGAGCTCCTATCATTAGTCATCTGTTATTCGCAGATGATAGCTTCCTTTTTTTCAGAGCCAAAGAGGAGGAAGGCCGAGAGCTGAAGAACATTCTCAGAACCAATGCAAATGCCTCGGGGCAATATATAAATTTGCAGAAATCTGAGATCTATTTTAGCAGAAATGTTGATTTGGCCACCAGGAATGTTTTGGTAAACACTTTGGAAGCTCATGAATGTCTTGGCACCGGGAAATATTTAGGCCTTCCATCCATGATTGGTAGAAGCAAGAAGTCCGTCTTTAATTATATCAAGGAGAGGGTTTGGAAGAAAATTTCTAGTTGGAGTAGTAAGATGTTATCCCAAGCAGGTAGAGAGATCCTCATAAAATCAGTGGTACAAGCCATTCCAGCATATTGCATGAGTGTTTTCCTTCTCCCAGCTTCTATTGAGGATGATATTCAGAAGATGATGAACTCTTTCTGGTGGGGTACGAACAAAGAAGATAAAAAAGGTATTCACTGGCTCAAATGGGAAAAGCTCACCATTCGGAAGGAGTGGGGTGGTATGGGTTTTCGAGACTTGCATGGCTTTAATCTAGCAATGTTGGGGAAACAAGGTTGGAAATTATTGACCAACCCAGATACTATGGTAACAAAAGTTTTCAATGCAAAATATTTCCCGAATGGGGATTTCTTAGGGGCCGCCGTTGGGCACAACCCCAGCTATGTCTGCCGTAGTATCTGGTATTCCCGAATTTTGCTTGAGGAGGGTGTATGCTGGAAAATAGGGGATGGAACCAAAATTGAGGTGTGGAATTCTCCGTGGCTTAGGTGTTCGGATAAGCCAAAACTTCAGACTGTCCAACCACTGCATGTGCAAAATATGAAGGTGAGTGAGCTTATTAATACTGAAGAGGGCGTGTGGAAAGAGCAGCAGATAAGGAGCTTATTTGATGCTAGGGATGTCTCTGAAATTTTGAAAATCCCTATTGTTAATCTCCAAGAGCTTGATACCGTGGTGTGGAGATGGGATAGAAGAGGGTCTTACACTGTTAAAAGTGGCTACAGGGTGTGCGTTGAGCGAGTGGCCAATAGAGAGGACCTCCATTGTGTTGGTGAGTGGTCTTTGATCTAGTCCCTAAAAGTCCCCCCGAAAGTAAAAGTTTTTTTGTGGAGGCTCTTAAGGGATTGCATCCCAACTAGAATCTGCTTGCAACAAAGAGGGGTAGCTTGTTCCTCTATGTGTGTTTGTTGTGGCGCTGAGTTTGAAGAGAAATGGCACTTATTTTTCATGTGTCCTAGAAGTAAGGAAGTGTGGCAAAAGGTGAATATGTGGCAACCTCTCCAAGCCATTATGCAAAATGCAGAGAGCTTCAATGACGCCTTCTTTGAAGCTTGTAGAACCTTTGAGAAGCTCAAGATGGAAACCTTTGGAATGGTGACATGGAGTTTATGGAGGAAAAGAAATGTGCAGTTCTGGGAACAAAAGGAGGAGCATGTGGACCAAGTAATCTCGCGAGCCATTGATACTTTACATGCATGGCGTACGGCTAGAGAAACTAGTCACAATACCATGGTTTCAGCTTCTCCTCAAAATATTGCTTGGAGGCCTCCCCCAACTGGTTATATTAAATGCAACATTGATGCTGCAATTTTCAAAGAGCAAAACAAGGTTGGCGCAGGTGCTTGTGTGCGTCATGACGATGGGTCTTTTTGGAGAGCTTACACAGTATGGTGCAATGGCTTTATGCTCCCTGCAGAGGCGGAAGCGTGGGGCTTGTTCCAAGTGCTCCAGTGGCTTCATTCCATACAATCCTCCAACGTGATTATTGAGATGGACAGTCATCAAGTAGTGGATGATGTGCTTAACGCAAAACAGGATGTTTCTGAGTACGGATCAATCACCACCGCTTGCAGGAGAATGTTAACTACTTGTAACAACTTTAGGGTTGTTTTCACTAGGCGAGTAGCAAATAGTAGTGCTCATAGTCTTTCTAGAGAGTCTACAAATTACGCTAATTGCAAGATCTTTTATCATATTCCTCACTGTATTTGGAACGTTATCATGAATGAAATTCCTTGATTTGTTTTGAGTCAAAAAAAAAAAAAAGTGGAGCTAAAGAAATACTTAAACTCCCGCATTTGCAATACTTTCCACAGTCCAGTACCGCATATTTTTACTTTGTGGGGTTCTTAATATGCATCACAAATTTTTACTTTTTACAACTTAAGTATCTTATCTCTACAATTCAGCACTTTTAAACTTTTTTTACTAAATGGGCCTACAAATAATTCCGTATCCTTACATTTTATCTCTCCAACTCTGATTTATGTTCTTTTATTATTATTTCTGACGCCAAGGCCTACAATCACTCATTTCCGACGGTAGTTCTTATTAAAAACATGTGCTTAATACACAAGCACTCATTTAAACACTACAATTGTGGATGCTCTTAAGTCTACGAACTCACAGGCTGGTTCACGGACTTGTCATCTTCTTTTCTTTTCTTTTTTATAAAATGGATAAGAAGAAGAAAAAATAATATCCAATAATTATTCAAATGCAATGCAAGTTATGTAACAAATTAAAATTCATCATACACTCATTCAAATATTAAAGTCAACCTAGTGGTTGAGTGGGGAGAACCCACCTTATATGCTCAATAGATTCCCCGACAAAAATCAGTAACTACTAATGGTGATGGATATTTCATACCTGTTATAAAAAAATATTAGTCTTTGTCACTCTCAATACATTATTTTACCAAAGTCCAAATACCACGTCCAAACGAATTGACCTTTTGTGTGGTTTTAGCCCACACCGTGTTATGCGGTCTCGTCTATGGACAGGTTCACATACCGCTACACGTATTATCCAATTCTACATGTTAGCATATAGCAGCTACGATACTGTGTGCGTAGACTCCAAAGGAAAGAACAATTAGGCACCACTAGCTGCCAAGATTACTTTGTTTTGATATTATCGGCTTCTTCCACTAAAGAAATTATTAAAGTATAGCCGTCAGGGTTCTATCAGCACCTTGATTTCCTTGTGCGAACAGATTGCAGAAAAGTTTGACATTCAAATCCTTTTATTGTTATTATTATTTTTATATAAACTTTTTGGTCTCTTGTCATTTTCCTTTCATTATGATCGTGAAATCAAACCCATAAAAGCAAAAACATTGAATTGCCAGAAAGAACAAACATAGAAACCAGAAGTGAAGATCCAATTTCGGACCATTTTTAGCTATAATGAACGTTCTCTCCTCTAAATATTATTGTTTCTCTTATAGTTATTAGATATCATAAGTTGCATACATCAAAAGTCTAATGAAAAAGAAAATCAAAGGCATGTGATCATCAATACCTCAATAAAAATAGATGGTGAGAACATTTTTCTTCTTTTGGGTTGAAAGGGGGAAGATGAAGAACATTTAGTCATAGAACAGTGTTTAAATACATGTTTGAAACAAGAAGAGAAAATACATGTTTTTACACTTCTGACACATTAATTAATCTAACAAATGTCTTGGTGGTAAGATCCTAGATGGATCAGCATATCGAACTGAGAAGGAACGAGGGAGGTTATCAGGCTCCATCCATCCGGTTCCTTGATCAAAGTTCATTGAGTATGACTCTGGATCATAAATACCCTTCCCTGTACAAGTTGCATTGAAGACTTTCTTCTTATCTCTTTTGAACTTTCTCCAAAGCATCTGCCAAACTGGTTTTGGCCCATCATAGTTGCTCTGATAGTGGGGTTTTGTGTAGCTGCGACCTAACCTGATGCTTTGAATGGTTGGAGTGCTCGAACTGAACCAAGGCTTCTTGATATCCATTTGCAAAGAGTAGCAAGTTTTAATTTCTTCTAATCCTTATCCTTTCTTTAGAGCAAGGTTCGAGTACTTTTGTATGAGCTTGAGGTATGTCACTTGACTTTATGATGCAGTTCCCGAAATATAATAAAATCAGGTTTTGGGACCACGAGGAAGGAGGGGAGGGAGAGTTCAATCGCCTCCCTTTTAGTTTTTATTTTTATTTTTTATTCTTTATTCTTTTATGAAGTGACTCTCCAACGCCTAACGACCTAGTAGTTGAAGCATAAGTCCCATGTGATCAAAGTGGTATTTCAATTTTAGCATGGACCAATCGACATAGCAGCTAATAGTAGTGTCTCAAACGAGTGGAGATTCTCTCCATTTATCTTCCATCTTAGAGAGAGATAGACAAAAAAAAAAAAAAAATTAATGAATTTTTTTTTAAATGATAAAAAAGGATTGAGATATAAATCTTTCTTTGTATCTATCTCTCTCTTAAATGAAAGGTAAATTGGTAAATGGAGAGATAAAAATGAAGAAGTTAACTCATCTCAAACTTGATTAGGTACCTTTTAATATAGAAGAGATCCACATAACTAACAACCTTCGGCTTAGATAGAAAGGTGTCAAAGACCGACCGACGAAAGGGTCGTCCTTTGCTAGCCGTGTCTTACTCTGTCTCTCTGTTCATTAGCCGCCAAAGTAAGTTATTCTACCAATTTCACACCACGCAAAACCTGATACGTCAGCTGTAGTAGTGATTCCTATGTTATTTTTCCCAAATAAAATGTAAAGAATTCTTTGACCATGCATTCTGTGATTTAAACGTGTATCTTATTGGCTTATTTTGCTTGCTTAAAAGAATAAAACAAACTATTTTATACACTTGGTTGCACAAGTCATGTATGAAAAAGATACCGTTATAAGGGATCCTCACTTGGAGGCTGATCATACCCTACGACATTAATTCTTACCAATAATGTGAGAGGAAAGTCAGGGAAACCAAAATAATTAAGTCACTAAAATATCTAGAACTAAGTAGTCTCCTCAAAGTATTACTCCTCAAAGTGCATATTAAGGCGAATTCTGTCTATAGTGAAAAATTCTACATACTGAAAACATACCAACTTTGATCACTACAAAATAAGTCGTTGTTGGAAACATTTAGAAATTTTCACTAAATTATAAAATAAAAAATATTACTATTAATATTAGTAATATTTTGACTAATATTTGAACCATGTCAAAATCCATCAAAAGCATTATTGCATTTCAGTAACAAGTGTTATAATATTGAAATATTTATTTAGTAAATAACATTCTATAAAAATCTAGCTAAATGTTAAAAATGTTGTCGATGGTATTTTCAGTGACCTTTTCAAAAGTGTTGCTAAATTTTAAAAAGATTGTCAAAACGTACTTTTAATAACATTTTATTTTAAATGTAAGTAATTGTAAAAAAAAAAAAAAAAAAAATGTTACTAGAGGTACTTCTAACATTATTTTTCAAACGCTATTCCAAATTTTAAAATGAGAACTCCATGCTTGATTGCATAAGGAAAGAATTGAGGAAAAGGAGATTGTGTCAATATTACAATCTAGGCATGAACCAAGCCAATTCCATAGATGTGTAGCAAAGTTGCATTCCAAAAACAAATGGTTTGTAGATTCTACTGCAGAGAGGCACAGACTGCAAGCAGAAACAACAGAGAATCCTCTAGAACACAACAAATCATCAGTAGGCAACTTACCATGAAGAATTCTCCAAATCAGGAAGGCTCTTGATGAAGGAACAACACTGCACCAAATGAGCTTACCCCAAGGAACCATGGAAACAGAAGGATACAACAAACCATAAGCATCCTTAAGAGTCAAAGAACCTGAGTTAGATGTTGTCTAGAATTGCTCATCAGGGATAGGATTTGGAGGAATAACATGATTGTCAATTTCAGAAGCAAGATCAGAATTTTGCAAAACCAAATTAGGGACAGTTAAAATTCCATTATGAATAAAATCAACTACTTTAGCCTGGAGTAAATGATGCAGATGCTGTGGAATATTCAGAAATTCCACTACAAGCTTTGATAGCCATTTATTAGTCCAAAAGTTTGTGGAGCAGCCATCACCAATCAACCAAGATGAGCTCTCTATCATTGTTGCAACATGACCCTTCAGACCAATCCAAATAGATGAAGCAATGTGTTGGAGTTTGAACCTGCCTTTGATAAAAACCTTGCCCTTAACATAATGGCCCATTGAGAGGGAGAAGAGGCTAGCTCCCAGCAGAGCTTAAGCATGGAAGCTTTATTAATGCCAGCAATTGATCTCAAGCCTAAACCACCCGAATCCTTTGAAGAGCAGACTTTAGTCCAAGGGACCGTTACCAGTTTTTTGGTTAACACATCACCTGACCAAATAAAGTTTCTGAGCCACCTATCAAGCAATTTAATCAGAGAAACTGGCCACAAATAAACATGAAAGGAATGTAACAGCATGCTGTGAATCACAGATTGAACCAACTGGAGTCTGCCCATTATGGACAGCAAAGCCCCTTTCCAAGTAGCCAACTTAATTTTGATCTTATCAACAATAGGCTGAAGGAACAGACTCCTTGGCTTGCCTTTGAAGAGAGGAACTCCTAGATAAATAAAAGGCAAATGACCAACTCCAAAACCGAGCAAACTCACTATGCTTCTGAACCTGTTTGCAGCAACAGAACCATTAAAATTTTTTTATTTCTCTTGGCTAATGTACTGACCAGAAGCAGCACTGTATCTGCAAAATACCCTCATCAAATTTTCTATGTTCCTCTTTGTTCCTTTGCAAAAAACCAAAAGATCATCTGCATAGAGCACATGAGTTGGGACAGCATACCCCCTAGGACTGGAAATAGGTTGCAGATTACCTTCCTCTACCAATTTGGATATTGCTCTACTTAAAACATCCTCAGCAATGCAAAAGAGGAGAGGAGAAAGAGGGTCACCTTGCCTCACACCTCTTTTGCAAAAAAAGAAACCAACATAATGGCCATTGATCAAAACAGAAACCTTAGCTGAACAGTAAATCAATTGATTCTCCCTCTGAATAGAGAATGTAACATGCTGAGTAGATGAGGCAACTACAGTAGGAAAAAGATCCAAGTTGCATAAACACCATAGATTGGGGGCTAATGGTGTCCTATCATTCATAGCAAAGACTTTTAGATTCAAATTACCCCAGAAGGCAGCAGGAAAGGAATTTATACCAATCATAGGCTCAGAAATAAGAACAAACTCTGGTTTATGTTGTAAAACCATATTTTTTAAAACTAACCTAGTATCCAGGTTAGCTAAACCTCTTGCATTCCAAAAGAGGACCTTCATTGTACCACATTGAGGAGGCCTGCTTTGGACCTAGTGGTTCTTGCTGTAGGATTCTTATTCTTCACATTTTGCTTCTTTCTTTCTTTCTTAATTTGTGATTTAGACAATACCTTTGTATAACCATCATCTGCAGGGAGCTTAGAAGAATCATTGTCATATTGAGAGATCTCATCAACAGCATCATCTTTATCTCCTTCCTCCAAAGCTACATTCCAGAACTTGCCAATAATTCTTTGGCAACCTGATTGGATAAAGGAATTGAAGCCTCTTTAGAGGATCCACCTAAATTCTTGCCAGCTATTGAATCCATATGGACCTGATTGTTTCGAGTAGAAGGAGCCTGCACAAATCTACTACTTATGGTTCCTGCAGCACTGCCAGAAACTACAACATCATGACTGAGGCCAAGCACATTCCCAGAAGAGGCATTTGGATTTTCTGGAACCGTTCCTTGGACACTCTGCTGACAAATTCAATATCAACCACATCATCCATGTTTTCCTTATCAGCTAGTTCATCCATTGTCTCATCATAAACTATATCAATAGATTCCAAATCATCATCATGAACTGATGCACCCTGAGGGGTTGGAATGTCATTCCTGGTATCTTCATTTAAGGCCAAGAGATCTGTCCTCCTACTTGCACCAAAGTTAGGATTGGCATCAACATCAGGACCAAGGACAGGATCCAACATAACAACAAGACCATTATTGGGTAAATTCTGAGGCAGTTGATCAAGACCATGAGAACAACCTGCTTCATCATTATCATTCTGAAGAACAACCTGACTCTCCACCAAACTCCTTTTCCCTTTAAGGAAACATCTTTCTATTGTGGGACAGGCCTAGGATCACCACCCTGATTAGAGTGAAGAGCATCATCTTTATTCAAAGGACCTCCTGAAGAGCCATCTTCTTTATCAAGATTCTTATCCTTATCATTAAGCTTCGGAACATAGATTTTCCTGTGCTTAACCATTGGATCCTTGGCTGATTTGATCTCAACTTTCCCATTAGATTTGAGACAAGTACTCAAAGAATGGCCAATAGTTTGAGAGGCTGAGCAAAACTCCGGAAGTTTTTCATATTCCAAATAAGTGAAGAATGCAAACTCTTCTCTTTCAACAAGGATTTGGGATCTTAATTCAGAATTGAGATCAAGATCAATAAGAACCCTTGCAAAGTGTCCAAAGGATTTTTTACTTGTTGCTTCATCTAAACATATAGGAACCCCTAAGCCACCAGCTATAGCAAAGAGGATCTTAGGGCACCAATATTCTTGTGGAATACCATAGAACCTCACCCAAACTTGGACATTCGTGATCTTTAATGTATAAGGATTGAAGTCTTTTGTCCAACAAAAGAGTCTCAAACTTCCGGGACCAATATTCCACAATCCTATAGCCAACACACTTCGCAAATCTTCCAAAGAGGAGAAGGAGAATTCATAAAACCCCCTCCCTAAAGAGATAATATGCCATGGCCCGATTTGACTCCATAACTCCAATAACTTGCATGGCAAGTCAGTAACCTTCATAGGCGTATTGCCTTTAGATAACAATAATCTACCATGAAGTTGGTTCTTGCAACTTTCAAGACCGGCCAAGTATTCACTTTCTGGGATTTTGATGGTGAGTTCATCAGCCTTGAGACATGGCTTAGGAAGTTGGCTTAAAGGAACCGAGCAAGAATTACTCTAAGCTTGAGCAAAGGATTTCGATTGCATTGAAGGTTTAGGGACAGAAACTGGTTTAAAGATGGCAGAAGTTGGCTTAGAAAGAGGGGGAGGAGAATCATTGATCAATAATGCAGGGAACAAGAAGCCATGGGGACGATCAGAAGAGAAATCCATGGCTACCGAAGAAAGCTTGAGGTGCAAGCAACAAACCCTAGCAGAGCTAAACTAGGTCATCTTGCAAAATAGAATACTTATAAGGCCTTTTCTAAAGAAAACTCCCTCATAAACTAAAGTGACCCATTTGCATAAGCACTGCCTCGAACCCATGACATTGACCTCTAGCCATTAGCATTTAAAAGAAGCATATGGACAACCAAACACGACATGAAGCAAGCCATTTTCGTGTGTCCCCTAAAAGACCCACTAAGAATAAAGAAAGGCTAGAACCAAAATGAAACTAGGTACTGCAAATTGGATTTGTCATCTCTAATTAATTCTGGAAAAATTTGGAGGTATTGCAAAAACAGCTATCAGTAATGGAGCATAACAAAGCATACTATAATCCAAGGAAACAATATGTCAGCAATATAGGTTGTCAAGCACTCTAGTTAAGGGGCTTGAGAAATGGACAGAGAAAACCACCAAAAAGGGGCAAGATTTTAGAAATGGAATTCAAAACAATAATTTCTACTATCAGCAATTACAATATAAATAAAGAATTTAATTTTAATGCACCATCAGTAATAAAGTTTTTACACAATCATCTAATTATACATTACTCTATTATTAAAATATTTTAATCTCAAAATAACTAGATCAAAAGTCAAAGATATGGTAAGGTATGATTATCTGTCACAAATATAATATATATATATACTATCTCCATCATAAAATTTACGAATTTAATATATACCGGTTCATGCGGTTCAACCAATGACTCAATGGTTCGATCAATGACCCAGTGCCTCGACCGGGTCGATGATCGATCCGGTTTTAATAACACTAAGATAAACTCATAAATAAATGTAATCAGAACAAAACGTTAAACATATTTAAATAAAACCCAGCATGTCATTCTCAACACTAAGATGGTGAAAGACGAGATTCCTTACATTTTCAAATAAGATCAAGTTATTGTAAACAAACAAAATGAAGCAATGCGAGAATGCTAGTGAGTAAAACCTCAAACAGTCTTAGATTCTATTGAACAAGGATAAAGAGTTTCTTTAAAAAGAATGAAGCATCTGCAGACATATAATATCGATTAGTGACAAGAAAGTAACAATGATATCCATTCTATAACACAATATCCAAGAGAAAAACATTGGATAACACTGCATAAAGCTTATCCAATCTTAGAGAATGATCGTGTATATAGCAAGTGCAACCAAAAACACAAGGAGGAATATGAAGCATTGATGCTTTAGGAAACAAAATGGAAGGTTGAACTTGATTATTAAAAGGAAGGTATGTGATTTTTTACGTAGCAATCAATTAAAATTGCATCACCTCGATAACCAACAAGCAGACGTGCACGTAACAAAAGAGTGCGATTTGTTTCAATTAATTCTTGATTTTTCGTTTAGCTATCCCAGTTTGTTGGGGTATGTGAGGACACCATGAGAAGACAAAGAGAAAGCAGCAGAAAAATATTCTTTTTACATTATCACTCTAAAGTACCTTAATTGTCTCACCAAACTGAATTTGAATTTCAGTGCAAAAAGATACAAATATGAAAAATAACTCGAAACATTCTTTTATTAAAAATACTCGGGTTCCACAAGAAAAGTCATCAATAAAAAGTGATAGAATACTTATAACCCAAAAGAGTAATAACACAACTTGGTTCGCATGTATCAGAATGGATAACCAAAAAAGGATACTAAACTCAATTTTTGACCTTTTATGGAAAGGAGGCCTGAACATGCTTCCTAAGTTGACATGACTCACAATCCAAGGTTTTTAACTTCAGAAGACTTTGAACCATTTGTCGAAGTTTTGCCATACTTAAATGAATTAAACATTCATGAAGAATTTGGGAGATTCAAAGGTAGCACAAATAAGTAAGTGATTGGAGATAGTATGATCCATGTCGACCCATCATCCAGCTCGTTCCATGTTCCTTTGTAACAAAAGGAATCAGCATTGAAAGTTACAGAAGAATAAAGGGTGCAGATAAGATGACTAATTGAAACCAAATTGAAAAGGTGGTCCAGTATGAACAGAACCTAAGGACATGGAAGGAGTGAGCGATACATGACCAATACCTTTGGCAATGGCCTTCGAAACATATGCTATAGTAATGAAGTGAGGAAATTTTGGTAAGCAAAGAGGTGAGTGAATAAAGAACTATTACCAAGAATTCGTTATCCATGGACTTGGAATGTTACCAGAGAGAGAGAGAGCAAACTGCAGCATTACTATTATGAACTGTAGTGTCAATAGAAGATTGAATTCGTTCAAACACCATAATTTCCGAAGCCTGAAGCCACTGGAGATGAACTCTTTGTACTAGAAGACCCAAATTATTGTTGGCATGAGCAATAGATATTGACAGCCATTCCAACACAAGTACTAGACCTGCTTGTTTGTAAATAAGAAAAAATGACACGAACTGTCTTGTACTGAAATGATATGAAGTGAAGGTAAGCTTGGACGAGGCAGATAACCACTGCAATGGAATGAGAAGCCAATGGTTCGTACGAGACTGACTTTACAACTAATGGGCAATACACGTCGACAGGAAGCTTCATATGCGGCAGCATGTGGCAGTGCATGTTTGTTGATCACAGACCTATAAAATTTCGGCATTTTGACAATGATGACTGAAGGATTTTCTTTAGGATGAATAAAGACCATAAATGAAATTTCTGAGTTACCCACTTGACAAAGGGAACGAGAATTATTAGGGATCTGTCGTGCAAGATGACAAACCTTCAAGACTAAATCCAAAAGCAAGATAGAACCACTCAAATACCAACTTTAGAAAGTATCATCTTTGCAGAGATATCATTTCCAACACCTATATCATCTTTGCAGTGCAACTGCCTCTGAAGCCATGCTAAATATATCATGTGATGAAGCACACTAGGTCAGTCATATTAGCGAGAAAACTTTTAAAAAAATAACAGCATAATGTAGAATACATCAGTTGACACACAGCACATTTCCGAACCAATGCAAGCTAATATGGCTGAAGCAGCAACTTGAATATAGTATCTCCATTATTAATAAACTAGTAAACTAAAACAGAACAAATAAGTTATGAGTTAGTGAGTTCCCGTGGTAATTTAAAGTTACGAGTTAATAATAATAAGTGATATAAAAAAGGAAAAGCAAACCATAATCTATGAAACTGCATCAATTCAAAGTCACTAAATTCCATATTCCATAATTATCATAAACACAAATGAATCATCATTTATTCTTGAAGGAGAATTACAAGCAAGCACAAATCCATGCAATACAACTTACAACATCGGCTGTTCAGGTGACTTACATCATAGAACAATCTACTTTGAGTTGGATATTTGGTGACTTCATACAAAATTCTTCATGCAAGAAAACCTACTTGATTCTTCTCCAGCATATATATCTCCTCATCTATCATCTGTTTTACCTATCTCCCCCATTTTCAAAGCATTTTCTGTAACTAATGTATCGACATACTTTTCAGCTACCTTTACAATTATTGGCGACTGTATATTTGACTTGTAAGAGCCATCAATTCCTTGTCACGGATTCTCACTAATAAACCATGTTTCACAACACCAACAAACTTCTGACTATCTCATTTGTTAAATATATCTTTAACTGCAACAAGTTGAGGGGGAAAACTCCATTAGATATTCAGCATTTCAATAATTTAAAAATTAGATAAATTATGCTTGTTTCCTATGGTTCAGAGGGGTCACTAACATCTCCTATGAAATTTTTTGGTCCACTAACTGCAAAATTCTTATTAAACAAATAAACATTCAAATTAATGTAAAAAATCAAATTTAAATAAGAATAAATGGTTCATGTACAACTAAACATTCTAATTATTAAACCAGTAAAAACATTCAACGACAAGGTGTGACTCAATTGGCAATTAGAACTCCATGTGGACGAAACTTGTGGCCAGTGTCACCAACCCTGAGTTCCAGGCAAAAAGAGAGTCATGGGAGACCAAAAACAATAATTCAACATGGATGCGAAAGAAGTTCAATTTTCAAACTTCTCCAAATCTCTCTCTAATTACATTAAACAATTGAAGACAATAACTTAGATTTTATTACAAAATACTATGGCAGAGGCTGTCATGGAAAATCTAGGAATTTTTTCTTCTTTCTGATAAATCTAAGTTTCAGGTAATTTCTTAGAGGACAAGTAAAAATATTTTATATGGGAGTGATGAGTGTTAGAACTCCCTTAACCCAGCTGGCGTAATATGAAAATTTTTACATCATAATTTTCAAAAGAGTAAGACCACATACCATCAATTCCAGCAATTTTGTCATCATCTATCTTATCCAATATTTTGCGGTGCCCAACATCAAAGAAACGGTTGAATACAAAATCAGCCAATTTAACTTGTTCTTCCGATGGTTGTGGATTCCTGATGTCCTCAGAAATGCAAATAACATTGCATTTTCCAGCAACAGCTTCCTGGTGGATATCCAAAATAAGAAAATACATAATCAATTCAATTAGAATTTGGCATAGTCCAAACAAAAAGATATTGAACAGCATACTAAAATAAAGATTGGTCATTAAAAGTGAACACTAGTTAAATGGTAATAGAGTTGAGAGAGAGAGTTGAAGGAGAGAGAGTGAGAAAAGGAGAGAAATGCAGAAATGAATTCTGTCTATTTCAATACACAAAAGGAAGATGATTCCAGAGTTTATATAGCAGCTGTGATTAGCACAGCTGGAGCTAACTGCTCTAACCGAATCTCAACTGAATGCTGACTCAGCATTTCAGTGAGTTACAAGCTTATGTCCTAAGGCTAAGCTAGACTTAACTAAACTCTAACATCCCCCCTTCAATCTCAAGGTGGTTGTGGAACAGCAACAACGTTGAGATTGGTCCTGAGATCATTGAATCTGTTGGAGGAAAGAGGCTTGGTGAAGGAGTCAGCCAACTGATCTGCAGTAGGAACATGAAGAACAGTCAGTGCTTTGGACAACACCTTTTCTTGGACAAAGTGTATGTCTAGTTCAATATGCTTGGTTCGGGCATGCAACACTGGATTGTGGGCAATGGAAACTGTTGTGATGAGAGAAAAACAAGAGACATTGGCATAACCCGTATGTTTCAACTACACGACGGAGATTCTATTATATAGGCAATGAACAAATCAAAATACAATCAGTGTCATAATTACAAGATATTCACAATATTTGATTATCCTAATTTATCCTAATTATCAAATATTCCTATAATCAGAATATTTGATTTACATAAATATCAACACTCCCCCTCAAGCTGGAGCATACAAATCATATGCACCAAGCTTGTTACATATATAATTTATTCGAGGACCTCTCAAAGACTTAGTGAAGACATCTGCCAGTTGATCATTTGAATTGACAAAGTTAGTGGTGATGTCCCCAGATAAGATCTTTTCTCTGATGAAGTGGCAATCTATCTCAATATGTTTTGTCCTCTCATGAAATACTGGATTTGAGGCAATGTGTAGTGCAACTTGGTTATCACAAATGAGTGCCATCTGTGTAACATCCCCAAATCGTAGTTCTTGAAGTAACTGTTTGAGCCAGATGAGTTCACAAGTAGCTAATGCCATGGCCCGATACTCAGCTTCAGCACTTGACCTTGCAACAACATTCTGTTTCTTACTCTTCCAAGATATTAGATTATTCCCAATGAGTACACAAAATCCAGATGTGGATCTTCTATCAGTTGGAGAGCCTGCCCAATCAGCCTCTGAATATCCAATGATATGAGTGTGACCCTTATCCTCATAGATGAGCCCTTTACCTAGGGCCCCTTTGATATATTTGAGAATACGAAGCAAAGCATCCCAATGACCTTCGCAAGGTGAATTTAGGAACTAACTTACCACACTTACTGCAAAAGTTATATCTGGACGAGTGACTGTGAGGTAGTTTAGTTTCCCAACCAGTCTTCTATACTTTCCCGTATCTGAAAGTGGCTCCCCCTGATTTGGTAGGAGTTTAGTGTTTGGATCCATAGGAGTATCAACTGGTTTTGCATTAAGCAGTCCTGTTTCCTCAAGAATGTCCATCGCATACTTTCTCTGAGAAATAACAATGCCATCCTTTGATTGTGCCACCTCTATACCCAAGAAGTATCGGAGTTTTCCAAGATCTTTTGTCTGGAAATGGTGACAAAAATGTTGTTTTACCTGTGATATGCCATGGTGGTCACTCCCTGTAATGACAATGTCATCGACATATACAATCAAGTAGACACATCCTCGAGCTGAATGACGATAGAAAACTGAGTGATCTGCCTCACTCCGTTTCATCCCAAACTCCTGAACAACAGTGCTAAATCTGCCAAACCAAGCTCGAGGTGATTGCTTGAGGCCATACAAAGACTTGCGGAGACGACAAACAAGACCAGAAGACTCCCCCTGAGCAACAAATCCCGGAGGTTACTCCATATATACCTCTTCAGTGAGATCACCATGGAGAAAAGCATTTTTGATATCCAGCTGATACAGAGGCCAATGCCGAATAGCAGCCATGGATAGAAACAAGCGAACAGATGCCATTTTAGCAACTGGTGAGAAGGTGTCTCCATAATCCAAGCAAAAAATCTGAGTATAGCCTTTCGCCACCAAGCGGGCTTTAAGACGATCGATCTGGCCATCGAGACCCACTTTAACAGTAAATATCCACCTGCAACCTACAACAGACTTTCCAGACGGAAGAGGAACAAGGTCCCAAGTACCACTGCTCTAAAGTGCACTCATTTCATCGACCATAGCTTGTCTCCACCCAGAATGAGATAATGCGTCACCTACAGTCTTAGGAATAGACACAGAAGACAAAGAAGAAAGGCAAGCAAAATGTGGTGTAGAAAGGCGGTGAAAACTTAAAGTAACATAATGAGGAGAAGGATTACGGGTGGAGCATATACCTTTCCGGAGGGCTATGAGAAGTTCTGGATTAGGAGGCAAGGCCGGAGCAGGTGGAGGAGCTGGCGTCGGAGGTGAGTCAGCAATGGCAGTACCAGTATCATCCGGGGGAACATGCTCAACTTGTGGAGGTGGTGGTTGGCGACGCTGATATACCTGTAAGGAACGAGTATGAGCAACCGGGGCAGGAACTGGGATAGTAGGGGAGGTAGGGACTGTGGGTGGATTATATGAGACAGGGACTGGAGGAAGAGGAAAGACATCCGTGACAGACTCGAGGGATGTAGGTGGCCCGAAATAAGGAACAGACTCGAAGAAAGTGACATCAGCCGAAACAAGATAACGGCGTAGAGTGGGAGAATAACACCGGTAACCCTTTTGTGACCGAGGATAACCTAGGAAGACACACTTTAGTGAACGAGCAGAGAGCTTGTCAATACCTGGTTGTAGGTTATGAACAAAGCATGTAGACCCGAAGACACGAGGTGTTAATGGATGGAGGGACTGATGAGGGAACAAAATAGAGTGAGGTACTTGGTTATCAAGGACGGGGGAAGGCATCCTATTAATGAGATAGCACGCAGTGAGAACAGCATCACCCCAAAAACGGAATGGAACATTGCCATGTAGTAAGAGGGTGCGAGTTGTTTCAATAAGATGTCTATTTTTGCGTTCAGCAACCTCATTTTGTTGAGGGGTGCAAGCACAAGAAGTTTGATGAAGAATACCCTAAGAGGCCATGAATGATTGAAATGGTTGAGATAGGTATTCTCTAGCATTATCACTACGTAGAGTACGAATAGGAATGCCAAATTGATTTTTAATTTCATAGTAAAATTGTTGAAATATAGAAAATAACTCAGACCGATTTTCCATTAAAAATAACCAAGTACAATGCGAGAAATCATCAATAAAAGTAACAAAATATTTCGACCCTAACGTGGACACAGTCCGACTAGGACCCCAAACATCAGAATGCACTAAAGAAAAAGGAGACTTAGCGCGATTAACAATACGACTAGGAAACGAACTACGAGTATGTTTCCCTAGTTGACACGACTCACAAGACAAAGAAGTAAGCTTAGAGAGGCTCGGCACCAGTTGTTGGAGCTTAGCAAGGTTGGGATGTCCCAATTGAGCATGAGTGAGAAGAGGAGAATCCTTGACAGCACAAACCCGAGAAGGGGGTGACAGCTGGTACAAGCCATTGAACTCACATCCGGCGCCAATCATCCGTCCCGAACTCCGGTCCTGTGGTACAATCAAGGGAACGGGTCAAGCGACTAACAGAAAGCAAATTAAATGGGGAGCCCGGGACATAAAGCACATTATTAACCGAGAGGGAAGGAAATAGATAGACAGTGCCAACCCCCTGGGACTGTGTTTTAGAACCATTAGCCAATGTAACTATGAGTAAATAACCCGACGTAGAAAGGGTGGAAAAAAGAGAGATGCTTCACTTCCACACCAAGAAAACATTCCAGGTTTCCAAGTTCTTTAAGAGCAAATGTAGCATTGAGTTTCTTGATCAAATCAGAAATGAGAGGAGAGGAGAAGCCAGTAAGGATGATATCATCCACATATACCAGAACATACAAACAGACAGCTCCCTTGGAATAGATGAATAAGGATGGGTCACACCTACTGATCACAAACCCAAACTGCAGCAAGGTGCTGGTGAGCCTTTCATACCATGCCCTAGGGCCTGCTTAAGGCCATAGAGTGCCTTATGCCGCCTGCATACAAGATTTTTGTCACTGGATTTAAATCCAGGTGGCTGTGTCATATAGACTTCCTCAGTCAAAAAGCCATTCAAGAAGGCATTGTTGACATCAATCTGCTTTATTGACCACTTAGAGGTGAGGGCCATGGTAAGAATGATCCGAATAGTGATTGGCTTAATGACTGGAGAGAAGGTCTCATGAAAGTCAAAGCCATATTGCTGATGGAAACCTTTGGCAACAAGTCTTGCCTTATACTTGTTGATGGTACCATCCGGGTTCTCTTAGACCCAAAACACCCATTTGCACCCAATGGGTTTTCTGTTAGGAGGTAGAGGAACCAAGTCTGGTTCCTTAAGAGGGCTTCATATTCATCTTTCATTGCAGATAACCAATGGGGGCAAGCAAGGGCCTGTTTTACTGAATTAGGCTCCAAGTGTGTGAGGTAAAGTCTAGGGGGAAGACACCCTGTTTTGGACCTAGTGAGCATAGGATGAGTGGGAACAGGGAAAAGAAAATCAGCCTGGTCAGAAGAGGGTGAGTTCAGGGAGGGTGCAGGGGAGGTAGGAACTGGCACTCCCGAGGGAGAGGAAATAGGGGAAACTGAAATAGCAGGGCGAGACTGTGAAGAACTGGACTGAGAATGTGAGTTAGGATTACTGGAACTAGAGGATGACTTAGTGGAGGGATTAGGAATGGGAGATTCAAGATGAATGCTAGGAGTTGGGGAAGGAGGAGGGACTTGATTGAGAGGAACAGGATTTAGGAGGGGGACTTCATGAATGGGAATACTAGCAGGATAAGTGGAATTGATGACATCAGGTAAGGAGCTGGAACCCAAAAACAATGAGGGATAAGGAAAACGGGTTTCATTAAAAAGGACATCATTGGAGATATAGATACGACCTGAGGCATCAAGGCACTTATGACCCTTATGCTGTGGAGAAATTCCTAGGTATACACATTCAGCAGACCTGTACTGCAATTTATGTTGATTATAGGGTCTTAGAAAGGGAAAACAGGCACACCCAAAGGCTCTCAAGGTGGTGTAATCAGGTGAAGTTCCATATAAAGCATGATATGGAGAAGAAAAGTTGGAAAGAGCTGCTGTAGGTAGTCTATTAATCAGGTGAACAGCCATAGTAAAGCTGTGATCCCAATAGGACAAGGGTAGAGAGGCATGAGAAAGTAGAGTTAGCCCCATTTCTACAATATGTCTATGTTTCCTTTCCACAGTCCCATTTTGATGGGATGTGTGGGGGCATGTTAGTTTGTGAACAATGCCCAACTCAACAAGATGATTGGTGAATGGTCTAAATTCACCTCCCCAATCAGATTGGAGGGCTTTAATGGTTGCTGAGTGTTGAGTTTTGACTAAAGCATGAAATTGCTTAAAGGCATCAAGGAAATCAGACTTTTTCTTAAGGAAATAGATCCAAGTGAATCTAGTATAAGCATCAACAAAGGCAATATAGTAAGTATAGCCATTTGAGGATGATATGGGGGCTGGACCCCATAAGTCTGAGTGAATCAGCTCAAAGGCTGTAGTGTGAACAGTAGTGGAGGGTGGGGCATAAAGTCTATGAGACTTGCCCAAACAGCAAGCAAAACATATGTCACTTGTCATTTTATTTGAATTTGAACAAGGTATATTACACAATTGCAGTACAGTTCTTACAGCATTGGGGTGAGCATGGCCTAGCCTATTATGCCATGTCACAAAGGAATTAGAAACAATATTTGTATGAACAGTATCAGAAACTCTAGAGACATTGACATTATTTTTACAACATGAACTAGATTGAGGAATTAGAGAACTTATAGAAGTGGATGAAGGCTCCTTGAGTATAGTGATGAGCTTGAAACAATATAGCCCATCATTGCCTAGAGAGCCTTCAAGAAGGACTTTGTTAGATCCCTGTGATTTAACAAAACATGAGTAAGGGTGGAATTCAAAGTAGACATTATTATCCCGAGCAAACTTAGACACAGAAACAAGGTTTTTGGTTGTATTAGGAACTAAGAGTAAGTTATTTAGAGATAAAGTGGTGTGTGGGTGACATGTTGAAGCAATTTTAGAGTAACCTATAGAGGATATGGGAAGACCTTGCCCGTTGCCCATCAGAACTTGGTCTTGGCCTCCAAAAACAGTGCTATGACTGAGATTATGTGGATCAGCAGTGATGTGTGAGATGCTCTTGAGTCAGGATACCACAACAGTGCAGTTGAGAACTCTGAGTTGGAGAGTTGTGATGATGAGGAAACTGCTGAGAAGCCTGAGAAGCCATATACACAGATGGCTGATCCTGCTGAAAAACTGGTGGTCTTGGAGGCAGTGGCACAGGAAATTGAGTTTGAGGCCTAGGTGCTCCTTGAGTAGGGTAGGTAGGTGCTCCTTGAGTAGGATAGGCATAAGCCACTTGAGCCTGTGTTTGTGGGTGGTTTGGAACAAAATCATGTTCAAACCTATGCCAGCAATTGTAGGCATTATGGCCATACTTGTGACACAGCTGACCCGTAGGTCTGTCACCACCATTGCTTCGACCTCCACAGTCGCGACCGCCGCGGCCGCGACCACCACGTCCTCGGCTCCGATTGGAATAGCCACCACGACTCGAGTTCAAATCAGCATCAGCTCATGGAGCAGAAGAATCAGCTGAATTAGCTTGTGCAAGATTAAGTGAAACCGAAGACGAAGATAGGTCTTGTTTGTACCTTTCGAATTGAGCATCTTGAACAATCAACAGAGCTTCGATATCATCCACTGGAACAGGTTCCACACGAGCGTAGATCATCATTATGAATGAGTTAAATTCTTCTGGTAAACCTTCCAGAATTGTATCGATGTGATCTTGCTCTGTAACAGGATCTCCTATCGCTTGAAGCGAATCCACTAAGGCTCGAATGCGCATTAGGTATTCAATGATCGAACGCGATCCTTTCTTCGTATTCTTCAACTCAGAACGAAATTGACGAATCTTGGCACGAAGGTGCGAATGAAAGAATTTGTGCACTTTGTCCCAAATTTGCCATGATTGCTTGCAATTGATGAAGCGCGAAAGAACTGAAGGGGAAATTGAACCGAGTAGCCACGTAAAAAGTATTTGATCCTGCACCAACCAGAGCTGATACGCCTCAGATTGAAGATTTAGGGCTCGATCTTGTTCAGAATTGTACATTGGTGGAATGCTAGGGCTCACAACATAGCTGTGAAGTTTGTGCGCTATGATTACGACCTCTACCTGTTGTTTCCACAGAAAGAAATTCTAATCGTCGAGCTTTACAAAAAGCGGTGGATTGAAATTCATTGAAGACGAAGACGAAGAAGCTCCAGTGACCGGAATATTCGCTCCGGTGGCCGGAATGTTGTTGAAAGGATTGCCGGAATCCGCCATGGATCAGTGTTGGCCCCAGAAAAGTAGCTCACGATACCATAATAGAGTTGAGAGAGAGAGAGAGTTGAAGGGGAGAGAGAGACTGAGAAAAGAAGAGAAATGCAGAAATGAATTCTATCTATTTCATTACACAAAAGGAAGATGATTACAGAGTTTATATAGCAGCTGTGCACAGCTAGAGCTAACTGCTCTAACTGAATCTCAACTAAATGCTGACTCAGCATATTTCAGTGAGTTACAAGCTTATGTCCTAAGGCTAAGCTACACTTAACTAACCTCTAACAAATGGGATTATTAATGAAGTAGGGCACATATAGCTTTTACCCCCAAATAGGAAACACGTGCGTGCATGCAGCCACACAAAATAAGGTAATGAACCTATTGCTTTCACCCCAATCAAAATTAAAATAAAGTAAAAAAGCGAAATGATGTCTGCACTCCCAGAATCCAGTACACAGAAATATCACAGCTGGGATTTGTCACTGTTGGATTTGGAGATGAAAATTTTGTATTAGGGATTGAAAATTAGTGAAGGGTACTAGATGGGTTGGTAAAATTTCTTTATATTTTCTGTGCACATAACACGGCTCAATTAAAAATGACAATAACACTGTACTTCTCTAATACTAACTTCCGAACCAGATCTTCCTATCATGAAATTCAACTCTTCCACAATTCCGACACTTCAATATGAATAGGGCACTTACAACAATCGGATTAGAAAATAAAATGAAATGAAATCTAAAATACTCTAACTTGTCCTTAATGATATGAATTGAACTATTGAGGAGTCCATTCTAACAACCAGAACACAGGTTAGAATACCTATTGCAGACACATCAGTTGATATGGTCTGCAAGCCCAAACTATGAACCAAAAATGACATTGTTAAAAGGCCAAAAAACACAAACTGACTCCATCTTAGCTAGAAAGTAACCACACAAGTTAAGAGGTGTTTGGGAAAGATTATCTCCCAACAAAACAGCTTTTTTAAAACCAGTATGTTTGGGAAAGCTGGAAAAAAAAGATGATGCTGATAATCAATTTGTGTATAATCGATTATTGTGATAATCGATTTGGGTTTATCCGACATGTTTGACATGAAAAAGATGATGTTTTAGAGAAGCCATAAGTTTGAAATTTATTCGAAACCAATCCATTTTTCTCACTTTACAGGTGCAGAACTAAATATCCAACCTATATCATTAATCTAAACCATGCTCCTTTTAGAGTGTGTTTGGGAAAGCTGAAAAAAAAAAAGATTATGCTGATAATCAATTTTTGTGATAATCGATTATAATCAGAATCTGTTTTTGTTTGGGTCTGTTTGCTGAAAAGCGACTATAAGATAATTTATTTTGTTTGGATGGTAAAAAAAAATCACTTTTCATAGTAAATTACGAAAAAGGGTATGAAATTATTTGTTTATATTAATAATATTTATTTTTTTTAACATTACAACATGTTAAAATATTAATTTTATAACAAAAAATTTAAAAAACTAAATATAAATAAATAATGAATATTAAATAAATAATATAATATAATATGTTGCACCAACCTCACAGTCTATGTTCCATACGACATAAAAAGGGCAAAGGGAAAGTTGTTGGGGGTAGGGGCTAGGGGGACATGAACGTAAACTGACCGAATGTGTGGAAACAATCATAATCGGAAATAATTAACAGTCCTCCGTCTGAGATGTATGAAAACAGCTGAAAGTTACATAAAAAAGCTTTTTTTAAAAATAATCTTTTTTTCCAAACATAATAATTATTTCATAAAACAACTTAATCATCTAAAACCAGCTGATTGGGAAAGAAATAATCTTTCCCAAACAAACTCTAAAACAACAGTTGAGAGAAAGCAAAAGACTGAGACATCAACAAACAATTCACACAAAAAAAAACAAAAACAAAAACAAAAACAAAAACAAAAACAAAAACCAAAAAAACAAAAATTTTAAAGGTTTCAAAATCCAATTACCAAAGGATTGATATTTGCAAGGCCAGTGCCTTCACCACAAGCCAGAAACAATTCATTGCTACGCGGCTCGTACCCTTCCAAGAAGTCTCGAATCTCACGAGAACGGAAAAACCACAGAACCTTCACTTTCTTTGACTTATCACGATTCTCCCATATTTTTATAAGTTTACCAATATAAGGCTCGCCCTCACCATCCTTGTGAAGAAAAACATCATCAAAGAGCTTGTAGTCATCACCATCATAAGTGAAAGAGTCGTAAAACTGCACATCCTTCTTTTTACCACCAATTCCTCTCTTTTTTCCCCACTTGAATTCAAGATTTTCTTCTTCGGTGACTACTTCTGCCATATTCTGATATCAAGCTTACTTTAAGTAACAGTTCGTGAAATTGTATTAAAACCAAATGCAAATAATTGATGAGTATGACGGAAAGATGAAAAGTTACCATAGCAAGTTCAAAATTTGAAGTGGACTTGCCTGCCGCTGGGGAGCAGAGCTGATAGCACTGAGAACTGAAGTCAAATACCGAACCCTAACACGGTCTTGGTCAGCCTTCCAGATTTCCTCAAGTGTTTTTGTTTTTACCTTTTTAAAATAACATATATTTTTTTTGTTATTAATAATAATAATAATAAGAGTGAAGAGCCAAAGTGGTCCCTCAAATTTTTCAAGTAGGACAGTTTGGTCCCTGAAAAAAGAAAAGGACAATCTGGTCCCCCAAATTTCATAACGGGGGACAATCTAGTGGGGACCAGATTGTCCCCCGTTATGAAATTTGGGGGACCAGATTGTCCTTTTCTTTTTTCAGGGACCAAACTCTCCTACTTAAAAATTTGAGGGACCACTTTGGGTCTTTACTCTAATAATAATGGGTCATTGGGTTAAAATTCTCAAATTCCTTCATCTGATATGATTTCTAGTACAACCGAGGTAATTTCCTATTCATGTCCGACTTTCTATAAATTTGACAAGAAAATAGAAACAAAATCATACATTATGAGCCACAAGGTTAAAATTGTTAAATTCCTTCATTTTATATGATATCTAGTACTCAGGGGTAGGGGTGTTCATTGGTTCAGATCGACCCAATGAACTATTCCTATACTAAAATAAAACTATTCCTATTCCTCCATATTGTAACAACCTAATTTTCATTATACTGTTTAACCAATTAAAATATAAGTAATTATATTTTAATATGAAAGTTAGAAAATATTTTTTTTGAATAAAATAAAATCATATTCCTAATCTACCTTATGATAGGAAGTCACGGTAAAATTTTTGGTTGAAAATTGAGACGAAAGTCGGTCTGCGTTTTCACTGTCAGTACAAGTTTACTGAGCCGGAAACATAATTTTGACCCGTGAAAGAAAGAATTAGTGTTTTTATCACGTTTCCAATAACTTTGGTTATTTTCAAAAATTTGGGTTCGGGATCAAAAATATAATATTTTACCCGAGCGAAATCTTCGTAAAATACGATCGGAATTGCAACCGGATACGAAATGGAGCAGAAGAGGGAACACAAAAGTGATGGAAGTGACATGAGGAGACAAGTCTAAAAAAAAGCTTTTGAAACACTCAAAAAATAACCATCATTACTTTTTCAAATTAAATGTTATTTTATTACAAAAGCTAGTTTCTCTCTCTCTTCCTTAACCAAACAAGCCTTAAGCAAGACTTGGAGACCAAGTTCTTCTCCCCACCCCTCAAAGCACGAAATTCTCTCTCTCTTCCCCTATATTTACACTCATCTTCTTCACTTTTCACTTTACTCACTCAAAAACTTCATTCTCCTTCTTCTTCCTTTTTCTTCAAACTTCATACTCCTTCTTCCTTTTTCTTCAAACTTCATACTCATAAAGCTTTTATTTTTAGTCATATTTTCACTTCACGTTTTTCACAAGAGTTGATCCTTGCATCAAGGGTAATACTCTCGTACCAATCTTTTTGCAAGTTTCACCTTTTATTTTATAGTTTACTCTACTTTTTCATTAAGTGTTCTTAATGGGTTTCCAACTTCTAAATTATCTAGGAAATTGTAGAAAAATCCTTTTGAGTTGAAACCACTTTCTATAGTCTTGTATTAACCTCTAGTTTCACATACTATGAGCTTGTGTTAAACAAAAATTTCTAGCCATTTCTTCCAAGGATGGCCGAAACCTATACATGGTGGCCTACGAAGTTTTGTTTCAACTTGTTGTTAAATGATCATGTGTTTGAGCTTCTAGATACCCCTTGATCTTAAAGTCTATAATGTTGGAAGGTTTGATAGCTTGTTGTCCTATGATGGCCAAACCATGAGGTTTTGAGGCTTAGGGTGCTTGATTCAACTTTTCAACTATGATCATGGGTTTAGAACTCTTAATACGTTGTGATGCCTATGAGTTTTCATCAAACAAAGAACCTTTCCTCATAATCCTATGATGGCCGAACCTATGAGGTTATGGACCTAGGGTGTCTTGTTTCTATTTTTCCAATATGATCATGGATTTGAGCTCCTTAATACATTTGGATGCTAAATCTAAGAGATTGGGAGGTTTAAAGATTTCTAGCCTATTTTGATGAATGAGGCTGAATCTAGAGTCTTTGGAACAAAGAAGTTTTGTTTTATTTTTCAAAGTAGGATTATTGATTTGAACTCTTTATTATCTTTTGATGTGAAATGCAAAAGCTTGAATCCAACAAAGTTTTCTAGCCCATTTTATAATATAGGGTCGAAACCCTACCCTAAGGGGTTGGATGATTTTATTCAATATTTTCAAGTTATAACAATTGATTTAAGCTACCTAGAACCAAAATGATATGTATCCAAAAGCTAAGGTTGAGAAAAGAATCCTAGCCTCATTTTGATGAGTTGGTCGAACCTAGCATAAAATAAACATGGATGAGTTTGTTTGATTAATAAGTATTTATATCATTTGGTTGAAGGTGGAATTGGTAATTTGTGGTGTGACAACAAGGAGCTGCGAGTTCGAGCTTCCAGTGATAAATCGGGTGGGGGAAAGAATCAACCTATCGTCGGAATCGATAAGTAGTAGATTATGTAGTAATTATGTAGGGCGACCTAAACCCTACTAGAAGTCTAATAACCGACAAGACCAGAATCACTTTAAATTGCTTTTATAAAACATCCATGGTGATTCGGGGATTGTAGGTTCATCGATATTAGGTTGATGTTTATACTATTGATGGTTGATTTGAGTTTTATTACCTTTATTGAACTGATTTAGTGCTATGTTAATGTTTTGGAATGTCTTTGATTGATTTGATATTATGCACGATCTGTGTGGTATTTACTTTATGCTTAGTGGATTAAGCGAATATATATATGTTGTCTAAGAGATGAGTTGTTTGGGGCATGAGGATCATAATGACTTTTAGAGGTGCCTAACCTAAATGAATTATGTTAAAGAGGTGTTGTGACATAGAGCATGTGTTGAGGTCTTGATGAGAGGTTAAGGCACTAGGTTATGACCATAGGAGTCTATGAGGTTCATAAGTTGTGTTGTTTCTATAACCGTATGTTGGACACATACGAGACCCGAAGTCCTTGTGGGACCGTCCAAAGGGTAAACTTAACTTGTGCAGCTATGAGTGCCATTGCTTTGCATGAGCACCTCTGGGAGTGGACGAGGTGTGCACCGGGATCATCGTGCAGCTATAGTGTCACGCTTTGCGTGAGCGTTCTTACCATGGTGAAGGTGTGCATCGGGATAATCGTGCAGCTATAATGTCGCTTTGCATGAGCACCCACGGTCCGGGGTGTGCACCGGGACAAATGTGCAGCTATAGTGTCATTGCTTTGCATGAGCATTCTCACCATGACTAAGGATGTGCACCGGGAATGGGACGTGTCGCTTGGACGACTGACCGATAACCATAACTATGATAGGGAAACCGTAGCTATTTCAGTGTCAAGGTTTAGTTGCAAGAGTGAGGGTATGAGTGAATATAAGAATTTTTATGGAAGATGGATGACTTGACTGATGTTGTGTCTGCGATAATTACTGTATAGTTTACTATGACTCTTTTCCGCTTTTGATGATAGAACTGTTTCTTATCCCCTTGTATCTTTTGTATGTTTGTTTTATCTCTTATGGATCGTGTTCGAAGACCCTGTGGCTGAGCTGAACGAAGAGGACCTGGATGGGACTCCCTACGAACCGGATGCCGGAGGATGAACCGTGACCCCTGATGAGTACGGTATAGTTTAGTTATGGCCAGTGCGTCTGTGTCGTGACACTTCATCTTTTCCGCTTATGTTTTGTATAACTATGCACCTGTTAGGGATCCTATTGACGGGATGCCCTGAAACAGTGTTTGATAACTCTGATGCATTAAGTATGTTTAATATAATTATGTTTTCATATTCTGTTCTATATGAATCTGTTTGCTTAAGAAGTTAAGTTTTAATTTCTACGTATTTTTTTTCACGTTAAGTTTACGAAAAGGAATATATTTATCGAGGTTTATTTTCTAATAAAACACCGAGGCACAGCGGGGTGTCTCACCTGTGACTGTGACCCACGCGACTCCTTCATACTAGATCTAGGGTTCCTTCACTTCCTTGTCCTTCCCCTCTTCAAGTCTTCTTCTTCCTCAGCTCGTTGTTCCGCCATCCCCAGCGCGCATGCAACGCCTCAAGCCCGCTTCCATGTGGTGCCTCCGACCCTCCTCCTGGCAGTCATTGTGATCGCTGTCCAGCCACCATCACGTCCAACCATACACCGTAGTTCAGCCACCGTTTGTCGTGTCTCAGATCTCCCACCACACACCAACTACCTTCCAAATATGCTCCAGAGTGAGCCGTTGTGCGTCGACTATCGCACCATATCCGCAATCTCCATCGGTCGACCACCGCGAATAATACCTTCGTCGCTCTTTGCATCGTGCACAACCGCTGTCTGCCCACTCGTCAATCTCCACCATCTTCCTCGTATTCTCACTTGTTTCAGTACATAGTTCATGGTGAAGAAATGTAATTTTGCAGCAGATTTTTCTTTTTAATTTTTTCATTTTTGATCGGATTATACCTGAACCGAACCAATCCAACTGTTTATGAACGGGTTGGTTTGTTTCGAATTTCATGGGGAAACACAGATACCCAAACCGAACCGATTGAATTTGATTGGTTCCGATTTTTTTTTCTCAAATCCAAAGCAAACCGACCCGTGAGCACTCCTACTCAAGGGTAACGAGATAATTTCTTGTTTCTGCTGACTTATTCCAAATTTTGAAATAGAAAGAAATCATACATTAGGGCCACAGGGTTCAAATTGACAAATTCCTTCATCTGGTATGATTTCTAGTACTTAAGGCTATCGAGGTAATTTCTTGTTCTTGTACGATTGTTCTAAGATTTGGTTAGAAAATATAAGAAAAAATACATCAGGGACACATGATTAAAATTGTCAAATTCCTTCTTTTGGTTTGATTTTTAGTACTCTGGGGTATCGAGGTAATTCCTGTCTCTATTTGACTTGCTCTGAAATTAGGCAAAAAATAGAAAAAAAAATTGGTTTAAATAAGATTTTGGCCCCTACAAAATTTATCAATTTTGGTTTTGTAACACCCCCCCGGCGCTACATGATTAACTCATTGCGGAACTTAAAATAAAATGTTGGTTGCTTTCGGAAAAGTAATTTAGGTAAATAATTGTGTTTCGAAAATGCGGATCTAAAAATTTTCTTAGGATACTAATATTTACAAGTCAAGGCAAGAAAATAAAATCATAATACATACATCAGTATCAACCTCCACAGAATTATTAAAAGATTTTTCTCGTCGAGGCGTACAAGTTTTCAAATAGCCATAACACTCTATAATAAATACTTAGAAAAGACTCCAAAACCCTTACACCAAAAAGACGACTCCCAGAGATATCAGTTGGGAAATTCTCTAATGTCATCCCCATCATCGGATACCTCGAAAACAAGGCGTCGTAACTCACTCCCATGAGTGGTATGAGAGAAAAACGTGGTCTTGCCCATAATAGCTCACAAATCATCATTGTTAGCATCATAACCTTCAATTCTCAGGGTCTCGTGGTGATCCAGACTACCGTTTAGACAAAACTGTACACATATCCACAAATACCACAAGGCATTCCACATGTACATAGCAAGGGTGAGATACTCATAATAGGAGTTTATCATAATAGTCACATACTCGACACAACCAAAACAAGACAGCAAGTAATCACAGTATTACATATATATCAACTTGAAAGGAAAACACAAATCCATATAACAAAATAATCCTCTCAAGGGATTTTCCATTCCGCCAATCAATATGTTTTTCCAAGAATGCATGATACTTCATATATTTCCTTCTATTTCTTAATTTCCGGAGATCCTAACTTCCCTTCGTCGAGCAGTATAGGCCGCAATATCCCCATTACACAATTGTTCTCATAAAGTCGGCGTCTCAATTTAGGTCTGAGCTCCAACTGTTCAAGGGTATTACGTCAAAACCTAAATAATATTGTCCAGTCTCTGATTGAGTCCATCTGTGTTTGGAAAACGATTACCACGACACGGGGTTGCGAGGCCTCTAGCCTTCTGTGGCATTCGAACCCAGATGTCCCTGCAGACCTGCGGTCTTAACTGGCTCAATTTGTCAATCCACAATGGATTGTAGCTCGAAAATCATGGCACGTCAGGCACCTCAGGCATGTAAAAAGTTGGTTTTTATGTTTTATTTTCGCATCATTCTTTCTTTGTCGAGGCTTAAGGCTCACGATTACAATTTTCTTGAAGGCATCAAGCCCATTCATACTTAACATAGGACAAATAGTCCGAGTGCTCAATCACGATACACTAGGCCGATGCACCGGTCCTAGGTTTGTTGATATTTGACACGAAATCAAGTGTGCCAACAGGGACATGAACCCGCGACACATAAGGCATATAGTCCAAGAACTTGAAGTTGACACAGGGAAACATAAGAAGGGGGTTGAATTGTGTTTCTTAACTGTTTTTCGAAAAACCTTTTCTTAAAATCTTTTTGCAAGCAAGAAGAGAAATATACATACAGATAAAATAACCTTTCAAAAGAGTTGACAAACTTAAATCCAAATCCCCACAATTAGTATAAACAAAGACTGTAAAAGCTAGGGAAAGAAGATTCACACAAGTGATTTATTCTGGTTCACTCTCTTCCAACTAAGAGGTACGTCCAGTCTCTTCTACCTGAAGTTTTCTCCACTATAATCCAATAGCTTTACAAGTATTTAACACCTCTTCAGGCTTACGGGTATTCTTTCTTTACCAAGCCTCTTAAGGCTCTAACTCTAACTTAGAGATTTACAGAATGATCTTACAAGCTCACTATGTGTGAAAGTATGAAAGTTTAAGATCAGATGTTGTTACAAATGAATTTGTTCAAGAGAGCTTTGAGCATAGTTTTTGACACTTTGAATATCAGAGCTTGGATCTCTTTTTCTTCACCGGGGATCGTCTAGTATTTATAGATGGAGTGCTTCTCTGTCTTGTTCTTCTTCAACGATCTTCAATTTGTATCCGTTTAGAGATAGCATTAAATGCTCGGATCCGTTGAGACTGATAACTTGATATGCTTTCGGCGAGATGTGCTCTTGGTTATCAGAAGAATGCTCAAAGTAGTGCTGTCATTTCCCTGTTGTACCGAAGGTTGCTTTCTGACTTTCCTTCTTCATACTTGGTTCAACCTTACAGCAATATATGTGTCAGAGCACAAAGGTTTGTGTTCTCAATGGTACTATGTTTCTAATCTCAAGAACCAAAGAGTTAAACGATTCAAATAACAAAAGAAAGGGACACAAATACCTTCGTATTAAATAACAATCATTTGAAATAAATTCACTTTGACTAGACGGGTTCAGTTTCAATGACCTGTGGACGCGTATGTCTTTGGACGCGCAATTTTAACCATGTATGGGAATTGGGTCGTCTACTGATTTGTGTCTAATTAACTTTTCGTCTAGATACAAGTCTTTGGACTTGCTATTTTCCTGAGAGTTATTAATTAGCTCGTCTACTACTTGTTTTACACATAGACTTAGACACTCGTCTAGTGTCTTTTAACTTATCCAAATTTTAGTGCTCATCTAGCGATAACCTTATAGACTTAGAATTTTACCGTAGGTTTTGAATGCTCGTCTAGCGGGTGAAAGCTTGAACCCGATACTGTTTCTTAGCAAAACCAAGAAGCTAAAGATAAGTTTCCTCGTGTAGCAACACTTAAACAGTCCTGCAAGCTAGAATAAATAAGTTAGATCTTTAGCACAACTTTGTCAAACAAATTTAACCTTTTTATCAACATCAAAACTTAAGAGATTATTTAGCCAAAACCAATTTGGTTCCAACCAATGTTTTAAAAACCGGACCGACCAATGAACCGGTGAAGGCACTGGTTCACGGTTTGCTAGTCCAACCGGGGTCGAACCATGGTCGAGCCGTTTTTAATTAAATATATATTTTTAATTTTATATAATATATTCAATAATAAAATAATAAACTAACATAGTAATGATGTATCCCATATCAAAATAAACATTAACAAATGGAAGACTCGTACGTAAAACCATACTATATTATTGGTTTGTATCTCAGGCATTTTCTTGATAGCTTTCTGGAAGGAGAATTCTGATTTTCCTTTTTCTTTTTCATTGTATTCATTACCTCTTCTTATACTTTCTTCTTAGAGTGAAAATAAAAATAGGAATACCATTCGATTTTGATGAGTAATACTCCAATGCATGTGTAGCATATTAAAAGAGCATTCAGGTTTGCAAAACCACTCATGTCAAATAAACAAATAAAAAATTTGCTTACCTGACTTTGGCTTTAGAAGCTATGCGGTTTTGCTTTGTGTGTAGAGTGTAGAGTGAGTAGACGCATCAACATAAAAGCAACAGGTGTATAAACTATATAAACTATATGCATACACAGAGATTATATCGATGTTGCGGTATATAAATGCATCAGGTGGTTTTGCTTTGAAAAGAAAAGATTGTGGAGCAGCAGGTCGGTGACGAGTTTATGTGGAGCAGCCGCTGTCATCTTCTTTTGAAATAAGGAATCTGAATCTCCGAACAATCCAGTAGAAAGAGGGAGTCCCACATCGGTTAGACTCAGCAGTGCAGTGTGAAAGGAAGCTTATAAAATAAAGTGTGAGATTTATCCAATAAAAATTACTGGTCTCAGTTAATATTTATGAACCGGCTGAAACCGGTGAACCCCCGGTTTTCAATGGATTTACCGGTTTTCAACCTGTTCAGTGGTTTTTTCACCGGTTCCTTGCATTGTCGGTTCTGGGGGTTATTCAAACCGAACTATTGTCTGGGTCCCGGTCGGACCGGTTCGACCGGTCGGTCCGGTTTTAACTACCTTGGTTCCAACAATCCCCCCCCTTTTTTTATGATGACAAAAACTTTTTAAATTTGAGTGAGCAAAGTCTAAGAGAACTACAGAGCTCCCCCTAAGACAAAGCATACAGAACTTAATAAATTCTAACATCATGAAAACAAGCATAGAGAGCTAGTATTAGAGAACAGAGCAATTCAAAACCAGTATAAGAGTATATGTTTTGTATAATAACAAATATCAGAGCAAGTCATCAAAGCAAATATAAGCAAATATGCAAATACTTAGATCAAAAAATTTCTTTATAAAATTTAATCCTCTTATCTTTCTCCCCCTTTTTTGTCATCAGACAAAAAGGTGGAAAGGGTGAACCATCATAGTTAGTCATGAAATAGACACAGAAAAAGAGAATCAAATTAAGAGTTTGAAGGTGGAGGAGGTGGATTCTGATTTTGAGGGTTTTATAGGGGTGGAACAGGTTGACCTTGGATCTGCTGGAAGTTGGTGAGCAGCTGGAGCATTTGATTGATGAGTGCATTGGTATGTTGTAGGGACTTCTCTACTTGAGCTTCAACGTTCCTGCTGATAATTTCATCCAAATCAGGTGGCAAGGAAGATCTTGAGCTGTCAGCAGTGGCACTCATTTGGCCTTGTCCTTGCATGATGCTCAGAGCTTGTGAATGTTGAGGTTGTGCTTCAGGATGAACAACTGCCAGAGCTAGAGGTTGAGATGAATGCTTGCTAGAAGTGCCTTGTCTATTGACAGATTCAGCAACTTCTTCATGAATAGCCTCAGTCTGCACAGCTTCCTCAGTCATGTCAGGAACTTCAACAACAATCTCTTCCAATGTTTCAGATGAAGCTTCAGATGCTTGTATGGAAGGTTCAGGGGTAGGCAGGTTTGGAGCCCAATGGACTTCATCTTCTTCATAGTTTGGAATATCAGAGGAACTCTAATGGTATCCTCATGTATATAGAATCTGACAGAGGAGAGACTATATTTTCCTCTTACAGTAGGAACAGTTCTCTTGTCTACTGTACATAGTCCAAAAGAAGAAGCTTATCTACCGCAGATTTTGATGTGACATGCCCAGAAGCCTCTGGCATCATCATTGGTCCTCTTATCTTCATCTTCAGACAGCAAGAACTTCATCATGTCATGATCAGCCCAGGGGTCAGGACTATTTTCCAGCATACATGAGTTAGGTGCAGGCATCTGTTCCTTCTTCAGTCTCTTCTTGGCATCCTTATCCTTATTCAAGTCTATCATTGGGAGTCATGGACAGATCCTTGAGGGTTGCATGCCAAATTTTGTATCCTTGGCAGAGTGAAACAACCAAGTAGGTGGAACAAAATTAGCAGCCCCAATATTTCTTGCCAGTTCAAACTCTCCTTTGAGATGTGCATATATAATGTGATCACACACATCAACAGCACTCCCATATTCCCTTGGATGCACAAACTTCTTCCACTTGACATTCTTGTCCAGAATGAATTTGTGATGACCGTTGGTTCTAGATCTTTGAAGTTCAACTCTGGTTTCTGCTGCCTTTGAAGGAACAGTCCACCAGACTGGGATGATGTCTTTGTCAACACCATTAGTATGGGGTTTGAAGGCTGGAAGTTTGATGAGGTTATGGTAGGTTTTCTTTGGAGGGAATTTCTATTGTGGTAGATGAGTGAGGAGGGGTCCATGGGCATTGTACAGAGCAGAAGGGGACCATCTCCTTCATATGGTATGAGTACATGCCAGGGGTAGTAGGTGGGTTCTGGTTCATACTCATACTCAGGTAAAGGATAGAAGGGTCTGGTTGACTCTAGTTCAGGTTGCTGAGTGTGATACAGGATTCTCCAATCTCTTTTTACTTTGGCCCAGCTTTCAGCTTTACCATTATACAGAGTGGAGGGGTTGGTGTATGGAAAAGTGATTTTGGGAAATTTAGGGAAAGGTGCACCTGGGTTGATCCCAATTTCATCTAGTTGATTGAACCAGGGATCATCAGAGGGTATTATAGGTTGAAATTGAGGTCTGTTTGGAGAAGTTTGAATGGGTCAGTATGTAGTGGAATTTTGTGGTGAGGCTATGTGTTGAGGTGAGAAGTGTGGTTCAAATGTTGATTCAGTTTGGGGTATAGTTGATTGTTCTTGGATTGGTAGGGATGGTTGATTCTATTGTTGTGGAATAGTTTGAATTTGGGTTTCAGGTTGTGATAGTGATGGTGGTGGTGATGTGTTGACAGGAATATTAAAACTTTCAACTAAGGCATCTACAGCTATTTGTACATGATTATCAGCTGGTAGAGTTACCTTAGAAGTCACAATGGACTTAGCTTTCCTAGAAGGTTGGTGCCTTGCCTTTGTTGGAACAGCAGCAGATTGCTGAGCAGTGAGTTTCTGTTTCTTCATAATAGATCCAATAAGCAAGTTGTCCTCATCTTCTTCCTCATTGTGAGACATGATTACTTTTCTTGTCCTCTTCTACCTTGGGATAGCTTGTGGTTCATCGGCCATTGGTTCCCTGATGACCACTCCAGGAGCAGACTTCCTTGAAGCAGCTAGACGAGTAGATTTAAATCGTCGTCCAATTGTCTTCTTCTTTAAGCCTAGAGTCTCAGCTTCATTCAACTCTATTTGTTCTTCCTTAACTTTCATCAGCTCCTTCTTCATAGCTAGTTCTACTCGAATGACTGGACTAAGCTTCATGTTGGTCAGGTTCACCTTGCCAAACACAGCAGAGGACATGCCTTTCTCCTTAAGGATTGTAGCTTGTTCCTCAGCAGTCTTTGCTTCAAGTTTTGCATAAATTTCATGAGCCTTGAAGATTTTTGACAGAAGGTGGCAGAAAGGAATAACAGTTGCCTTCTCCCTGTGAACCACATAGTCTCTGAATCTTCCAAACAAGATATGAGGGAGGTTGACCTTAGTCTCAGTTAGCAAGTGGCAGAGACAGAATTTGTGAAGAGCAGAGAGATTGTCCTTTGACCCAGCCTTGTGCAAAACTGTCTTATTCAGAATTTGATGAAGAATATGTGCTTCATCTTTCATCTCCACAGCATTCCATGAGTGATTTCTTACAGTATCACTTCTCATCAGAAAAGTAGTAATGACTTCTTCTCCACCCAATTCTTCTTTCCATTTCTCAGTTAGGGTTAGACCTTCCTGAGCACAGTGAATCGTAGTTGCGGTTGTTGCATCAGATACAACCACCTTAGTATCCAGCATAGTAGCAGAAATTGCAGTATCAGTAACCTTGGGTTTCTTCCAGAAAGCCCTTATGAGGTCTGGGTACACAGAGACCTTCTCCACGAACAATCCTCCCCAACCAACAGTTGTGATGTACTGACTTACATCAACGTTGTACTTCTTCAGAATCCCAAAATCAAAGTGATGCTCTATCCCAATCTAGAGAGCATTGACATTGTAGGTACCAGCAGCAGATGAAGAAGCCATTTTTGAAGGATTGAAGGTTTAGGGTTTGAGAAACAGGGAATAATTTCGCAAGAAGTTTTCAAGTTCAGAGAGAGTGAAAGGTTTTTCAGAGGGAAGAGACACTTAAAAAGGTTTCGAAATATGAAGGGTTTCTCTCTGAAAATAATTCTAAAAATAAAAATAAATGAAAGACGTGTGAAAGGACATGCATTAAATGCTGACACAGCCCAGGTTTTTGAAATTGTAAAAACCAAGATATAGGATTGATGGATATAACTGACTCAGCAAAGAGAATTTGAATTAAATATGTCTTTGAGACATAATAAATGCAAATAATAATTAAATGTATGGACGAGTCATATAAGAGAATGCAAACAGGCAACAGACGCGATAAGCATTGGACGCACATTTAACACATAGTAGCCAGTCAAGACTGGACGACATGTTAATCCACACATATCATGTTAAGATGCTTTCTGATAAAAGTAAATCTGTCCTCGGCTAGAGGTTTAGTAAAGATATCAGCCTATTGATTGTCAGTATCTACAAACTGTATATCAAAAACACCTTTTTGCACATAATCTCTAATAAAGTGATGTTTAATTTCTATGTGCTTAGCTCTAGAATGCAAGATTGGATTCTTAGATAAATTGATTGCAGCAGTGTTATCACACATAAGTGGAATACTACTTACAAATATATTGTAGTCCTCCAATTGATGTTTGATCCACAGAAATTGTGAGCAGCAACTTGCAGCTGATATATACTCAGCTTCAGCAGTTGATAAAGCAATGATACTTTTTCTTTTGCTTGACCATGAGACTAGATTAGCTCCAATGAAGTGACATCCTCCACTAGTACTTTTCCTTTCTATTCTCTCTCCAGGATAGTCAGCATCACAAAAACCAACTAATCTGTAATCATCATTCTTCTTAAAGCACAAACCCAGATTAATAGTACCTTTCAAATATCTAAATATTCTTTTAATTGCTGATAAATGAGATTCTCTAGGATCAGATTGAAATCTAGCACATAAGCAAACACTGAACATAATATCAGGTCTGGACGCAGTAAGATATAAGAGAGATCCTATCATACCTCTATATACCTTTTGGTCTACCTTTTTGTCTTTGTCATCTTTGTTCAGTATAGACGTGGGGTGCTTAGGTGTGTTCATTGGTTTGCAGTCACCCATCTTGAATTTCTTAAGAAGTTCTTTTGTATATTTGGTTTGATGGATGTACACCTCATCCACTGTTTGTTTTACTTGAAGTCTAAGGAAGAATTTAAGTTCTCCCATCATGCTCATTTCAAATTCCTTTTGCACAAGTTTAGAAAATTTCTTGCACAGAGATTCATTAGTAGCACCAAAGATTATGTCATCAACATATATTTGCACAATTATAAAATTGGACTTGTTGGATTTTCTAAATAAGGTTGTATCAACCTTTCCTCTACTAAATCCATTGTCCATTAAGAATGAACTTAGCTTTTCATACCAAGCTCTAGGAGCTTGTTTGAGGTCGTATATAGCTTTCTTTAGCTTATATACATGTTCAAGATGGGTTTCACTTTCAAAACCCGGAGGTTGCATAACATATAATTCCTCATTTATCAGGCCATTCAAAAATGTACTATTTACTGTTTAGTCTCTAAAATGTCTGTGTGCATTTCCCTAAGTTTTGATGAAAACGAAACATTGGTTAATGATTTAATTAACCTATTTTGTGGCTGCTAACCTGTCTACTTAGTGTACAGATCAGAAAATAAAAAAACTCACCTGTCTGTCTACCTAAGTATCAACCTGTCTGGATAAGCAAAAAGGTCAACCTGTCTGCTGACTGGAATTGTTGACTTCGTATAAACAGGTTTCAACCCGTCTCCACTCTGCTCTCAAACTCGTCTAAGGTTCTTTGTTAAGAACTCGAAGTACATGAAGCTTTTGGAAGCTGTCCCCTCATGTAGAAGACTCTGAATCTCTCTCTCACGCTTTTCAAGAAATTCAAAAGTGCTCTCTCTCAAGCAACCTAGGAAGTCAGAGACAAACTTCCAGTTAAAGAATGTTTCCAACATGCTTTATTCCCTTGTATTTTCGGTTATTATACAAGAAGGGAAATGTACTCTGCAAAAGTACAAAAGCATTCTGCACAACTCTGATTTGGCTACTACACGATGTATAAAGCCATTATCCTTCATGTTAGAGTACAACCAACGTCTCCATTGCATTAATGGCTGCCCAGAATGACTATATTGCATCTAATGAAGCTCTGCTTGAAGCCATCGTTGCAAGGAATGTCTCTAACGGATATTAAATGTTTGAAGGCTATAAATACAGAAGTCATTGAAGATGAACATATCAGAGATTACAAAGCATTAAAGAGCCATTACTCTGTTCATTTATTCACTCTGTATTCTTTGATCATTTGAAGTTATTACGCAGACTTTCCTAAGCTTTACATTTAAACCACTCTCTGAGTGTTAGTGAAAGATCTGTCTGTCCGTAATTGTATTTATTACAAACCAAACTCTTAAACAAATCTGAGTGAGCCTGAAAAGGCTAGGTGTGCAAAGAATACTTGTCTTGGAGCCTGAAGAGGCTAGGTGTGCAAACAATACTTGGAGTCTGTAACTTGATCAGTTATAGTGGATAAATCTTGGTGCTGCCAAGGACTGGACGTAGCTCTTTGTGTTAAAGAGTGAACCAGGATAAATCACTGTGTTAATCTCTCTTCCCTTAATCTCTCTAGTTATTTTGATTATATATCACCTGGATTCTAACAAAGGGGTTAAAACTGTTTTTATCAAACTTGCTTTCATCTGTATGCTTGTGTTGTTTTCTGAGAAAAATATAACAGACAGGTGACCTGTCTGTGTAACTGTTTACACTTGTCCGAACTTAGCTTCTGTGTGCGAAAAGTTTTCAACTTTATTTTAATTTCTGATAAACACAATTCAACCCCCCTTCTCGTGTTTATAGTTGTCTATTTCATTTACATTCATTTGATAAAGCATAATATTATGATGTGCAGCAAAAGATAGTAATATACGTATTGCTTCTAATCTAGCAACATGAGCAAAAGTTTCAGTATAATCTATACCTTCTACTTGAGAACAACCTTGAGCAACAAGTCTTTCTTTATTTCTTACCACTTTACCATTTTCATCAAGCTTGTTTCTGTAAACCCAATTGGTTCCAATCACTGATTTGTCCTTGGGTAAAGGTACAAGAGTCCAAACTTCACTTCTCTCAAATTGATTTAGCTCCTCTTGCATGGCCAGAATCCAACCCTCGTCAAGTAGAGCCTCGTCTACTGTCTTTGGTTCCAACTCAGAGACTAAAACAGAATCATCTTGTTCTGAGTGTTGATCTGGTCCTTAGCCTATCACTGAGACTTCCAATGATTTGATCTTAAGGATGATAAGTTTTGAAATGCCATGACTTTTGAGAATCTTCATGTTGTAAAGTTGAAGCTCTTGATACATGTTGTTGTTGATTGTCCACTGAATCATCAGTCTTGATATTTATTGGATTTTCAGAATCTTTAAGATTCAAATCTGCAAAAGCTTCATCAAGCTCTGATAATTTCTTATCAGGCTGCTTGTCATCAAAATTAACATGTATACATTCTTCAACTACTAAGGTTCTAGAATTATATACTCTAAAGCCTTTGGATGACTTAGAATAACCTAACAGAATTCCATTATCTACTTTAGCATCAAACTTACCAAGTTGATCTTTAGTATTTAATATAAAGCATTTACAACCAAAAGGATGAAGGTAAGATATGTTGAGTTTTTGTCCTTTCCACAAATCATAAGGAGTTTTATTCAGAATTGGTCTTATGTATATTCTGTTCTGAATGTAGCAGGTAGTATTAACAGCTTCAGCACAGAAGTGTCTAGGGAGAGAGTTGTCATTGAACATTGTTCTAGCCATCTCTTGAAGAGATCTGTTCTTTCTCTCTACCACACCATTTTGATGTGGTGTTCTTGGTATTGAGAAGTTGTGAAGAATACCACTTTCCTCACAGAACCTTTCAAATTGCTCATTTTCAAACTCTCCCCATGGTCACACCTGATTGAAGTGATACACAAGCCTTTTTAATTATGTACGCGTTTGCAGAATATAGAGAAGACCCTGAATGACTCATCCTTGTGCGCTAGGAACATAACCCATGTCCATCTAGTGTAGTCGTCTACTATGAATAGACCATATTTCTTTCCTTGTTGGACCAAAGAGATCAAGGTGTAGCAACTCTCGTGGTCTATTGGTACTAACAACATTCTTAAATTCAAAGGAACCTTTGACATGTTTTCCTTTTTGACATGCATCACAGAGAGCATCAGATTTGAACTTAAGGTCTAGTAATCCTCTCATGAGGTTATGCTTATTTAGCTTTGAAATTAATTTCAAGCTCGCATTGTAACACCCCGTTTTTCCTTTAAGCGCTTGTATGTATGCCTTGTTTGTTAGGAAGGTTTAGAGGGGGCTAAGTGGGGTTTTTGAGTTGAAAACCCCTTCCTGATGCATGAGCACGCCCGTGCTCATGTTTTAGAACGCCCGTGCTTTAGGCTGCATGCGTCTCATTGACGCTGATGTGAGCACGCCCGTGCTCATTAGAAAGCACGACCGTGCTCAGCAGTCAACCGCGCCTTATAGGCGCTAAGTTGAGCAAGGCCGTGCTCAAGGAGGAGCACGATCGTGCTCAGGCCTCTGCCTTTATAAGCGGAACAATAACTGAGGGTTTACGTCATAAACCTTATTTTGGCACTTTTAGGCAATCCCTAACCGTGACGGCAACATCTCCCTCCCTTCCCCTTTGAACTCCAAACTGTTCTTGGTGTTCTCGCTCTTTTGGGGGAGTCAATCACGCGATAGTGCCAATTAGCTAAGGTAAACGTTCTTCCCATTTGTGTTCCTTTTCATTCTATTGAACTGGGAACTAATTGGTTAACCCAGTTTGTGTTGACCAAGGCTTGGGATCATTCGTCGAGCCGTTCGAGGGAACCGGTTTAGGAGCGTCTTCGGTTTAACGGGAATTCCTCGTACCAGGTATGGGGAGAAGGAATAATATGAGTATGTAGGCTTGAGGGTAGCGTAAGACGAAGGGTTCCCATAACCCTCTATGTTTGATAACATGCCTAGGTGTGCAAAGAATACTTGTCTTGGAGCCTGAAGTGGCTAGGTGTGCAAACAATACTTGGAGTCTGTAACCTGATCAGTTATAGTGGATAAATCTTGGTGCTGCCAAAGACTGGACGTAGCTCTTTGTGTTAAAGAGTGAACCAGGATAAATCACTGTGTTAATCTCTCTTCCCTTAATCTCTCTAGTTATTTTGATTATACATCACCTGGATTCTAACAAAGGGGTTAAAACTGTTTTTTATCAAACTTGCTTTCATCTGTATGCTTGTGTTGTTTTCTGAGAAAAATATAACAGACAGGTGACCTGTCTGTGTAACTGTTTACACCTGTCCGAACTTAGCTTCTGTGTGCGAAAAGTTTTCAACTTTATTTTAATTTCTGATAAACACAATTCAACACCCCTTCTCGTGTTTATAGTTGTCTATTTCAGTTGGTATCAGAGCTCAGCCTCTGGGTATAGCATCTAACAGTGTAGAGGTAAAAGATCCTGAAGAATAGACATGACTGCTGGAGCTAGTGGAAGTCACCAGCCTGAAGGAGCCTCCTTAACCAGACCTCCATTCTTCAATGGAGAAAACTACAACTATTGGAAAGATAGATTTCAATGGTTCATTCTATCTACGAACTCTGATATCTGGGATGTCATCACAGATGGTCCTTTCATTCCTAAAAATGATGACAACACTGACAAGCCAAAAGCTCAGTGGACCCCTGCAGAAAAGACAAAGTGGGAGCTGAATCACAAAGCCAGATACAATATTATTTGTGCTCTCAGTCCCGATGAGTTTGAAAAAGTCTGTGCCTGTGATTCTGCCAAAGAAATATGGGACACCTTAGCTGTCACACATGAAGGAACAGCCAAAGTCAAAGAATCAAAAATTGCCATACTTGTCAGAAAGTATGAACTGTTTCTCATGGAGGAAGGAGAATCTGTTGCTCAGATGATAGGAAGATTCCAAACTATCATCAATTGCCTAAAGTCTCTTGGCAAAGTTTACTCTAATGCTGAGAAGGTTGGAAAGATACTAAGGAGCCTGCCTAAGCAGTGGAGACCCTTGGTAACTGCTATCTCTCAAGCCAAAGATCTTACCACCTTGATTATGGATGAACTTCTTGGTACACTCACTGTTCATGAGCAAGAACTTGGAGATGAAATCTCAACAAAGAAAGGAAAGTCAATTGCTCTGAAGGCTGATCAAAAGTCTTCAAAAGCTTCTAAAGCTTTGAAGGCAGACGAGTCATCCAGTGATGCTGACCTGTCTGAACCCGAGGATCCTGAAAGTGATGAAGAATTATCTCTCCTAACCAGAAAGATAAAGCTTCTCTTACAGAAAAAGAAGTTCAGGAAAGATAAGCCATTCAGAAGGTTCAACAAGGACAAGAACTTCAAAGAATCCACTTCAACAGACAAGAACTCAATTGTCTGCTATGAGCGCAAGAAGCCAGGTCAAATCAAAGCAGAATGTCCTCAACTCAAGAAAGCCCCTTTTAAGAAGTTCTTCAAAAAGAAGAAGAAAGGAATGATGGCTACCTGGGAGGATCTGGAGTTAACATCTTCTGATGAAGAGACAGAGGAAGAAGCAAATCTCTGTCTAATGGCTAACACTGACTCAGATTCAGATAATGAGGTAAATTCTGATTATGAGGAATTACTTGATGCCTATGAAGAATTGCTGGAGGAATCCAACTGCTTATCTAAGGCTTTCAAATCTCTCAAGAGAGATCATGTTAAGCTCCTCAGTGAGCATAAACAGAAATCTCTAGAGTGTGAGAAATTTGCCAAGGAGAACAGTGAGCTGAAGACTGAAAAGTCTAATGAAGCTAAGATCTCTAGTGATACATCACAGTCTGAAGAAGTTGAAAAACTTCAACAGAAAGTGGAAGAGCTCACTTCTGATCTTGCCAAATTTGTTAATGGTAGAGAAAATCTGACCAAGCTACTTGGTTGTCAGAGGCACTCCCTTAACAAAGAAGGTATTGGATATGTCCATCAGACACATCATAAAGTATCAGCTAAACACTCTAAAGTGTCTACTACATCTACTTCTATTAAATCCATACCTGTCTGTAATTTCTGTGGAAAAACTGGACATGTTATATCTAAGTGTCTTCATAAGAAAAGAAGGAAGTCTTCACAGACTCCTAGAACTAACATAAAAGGACCCAGAAAACTATGGGTACCTAAAGATCAAATAATCTCTGTTGCAGATGTCCTCAACAGCACAAAGAAAACACCACTGCTGGTACTTGGACAGTGGCTGCTCGCGACATATGACAGAAGAAAGGTCTATGTTCCTAGACGTCCAACTAAAGAAAGGAGGACATGTGGCATTTGGTGGAAATCAGAAAGGGAAGGTTATAGGAATTGGTACTATTGGTGGTAAACCTCATCTTCCCTCTATATCAAATGTTCTTATGGCTAAAGGATTAAAACACAATTTGCTTAGCATAAGTCAATTATGTGACAGTGGATTTGATGTCTCCTTTACCAAGGATTTTTGCATGGTTAAAGATCTGAGTGGCAAAACCCTCTTTTCAGCTAAAAGGCAACAAAATCTGTATAAGATTGAACTGACTGATCTCTCAGAACAAAGTGTAACCTGTCTGATGTCTAAAGAGGATGAAAGATGGTTATGGCATAAGAAACTAGGACATGCTAGTATGAAACTAATTTCAAAATTAAAAAGGGATAACCTTGTGAGAGGATTGCCTGATATTAGTTTTAAGAAAGATGTTTTGTGTGATGCATGTCAGAGAGGTAAGCAAGTAAAATCAAGTTTCAAATCTAAAAACCAAGTATCAACCTCTAGACCTCTTCAGTTGTTACACATGGATCTGTTTGGACCAGTTAGTGTTGCCAGCTTAGCTGGAAGGAAATATGGATTTGTCATAGTTGATGACTATTCTAGATATACATGGGTACTCTTCTTAACCCACAAGGATGAGTCTTTTAAGGCTTTCTTAGTATTCTGTAAAAGAGTACAAAATGAGCAGTGTTTCTGCATTTCTACTCTTAGAAGTGACCATGGGGGAGAATTTGAAAATGAGCAGTTTAGACAGTTCTGTGAGGAGAATGGGATCTCTCACAATTTTTCTGCACCTAGAACTCCTCAACAAAATGGAGTGGTTGAGAGAAAGAACATATCTCTGCAAGAGATGGCTAGATCTATGCTCAATGAGAATAATCTCCCTAAGTACTTCTGGGCAGAAGCAGTAAACACAGTCTGTTATGTACAAAACAGAATACTCATTAGGCCTTTTCTAAAGAAGACACCTTATGAACTGTGGAAAGGAAAAAGCCCCAACATTTCTTACTTTCATGCATTTGGTTGTGAATGCTTCATTCTAAATACCAAGGATCAACTTGGAAAGTTTGACTCTAAAACAGACAAAGGTATCTTTTTGGGATACTCTGAAATGTCTAAAGCTTTTAGAATTTACAATTCTAGAACATCTGTTATTGAAGAATCTGTTCATGTCAAATTTAATAATAGCTTAAAGACTGATAAGGAATTGTCAGATCTAGAAGATGATCTTGCAGGTCTTGATATAAACAAGTCAGAAGTCCAACAACCTGACTTAACCAAATCAGAACCTGAAGCAGAACCAGACAGACAAGTGGAGCAGACAAGTCAACAGACAAGTCAAGATCCTCTTAAAAGAGACTGGAAATTCAAACTCATCATCCTAAGGATCTCATTATTGGAAATCCCTCAGAAGGAGTAAGAACCAGATCTACCTCAAGAGAATCAAGCAATGTGGCCTTTATGTCAGAAATAGAGCCAAAACACATTGAAGAAGCTCTTGATGATGAAAGCTGGATTCTTGCTATGCAAGAGGAACTCAACCAGTTCACCAGAAATGATGTTTGGACACTTGTCTCCAAGCCCAAAAACAAGTCTGTCATTGGAACAAGATGGGTCTTCAGAAACAAGTTGGATGAAGATGGCAAAGTTGTCAGAAACAAGGCAAGGTTAGTAGCTCAAGGCTATAACCAACAAGAAGTTATTGACTATACTGAAACCTTTGCACCTGTAGCTAGAGTAGAAGCTATTCGCATTCTAATGTCATATGCTGCACAACACCAAATCACTCTTTTTCAAATGGATGTGAAAAGTGCTTTTCTCAATGGAATAATTGAAGAAGAAGTTTATGTTAAACAACCCCCTGGTTTTGAAGATACTGATAAGCCAGATCATGTTTTTAAACTTAAAAAGGCATTATATGGTTTAAAACAAGCACCTAGGGCATGGTATGATAGACTAAGTTCTTTTCTCATGCATAATGGTTTTACAAGAGGACAAGTAGATACTACTCTGTTTAAGAAAAGCTCTAAAGAGAACTTCATTATAGTCCAAATATATGTTGATGATATTATTTTTGGAGCAACTAATGAAAAGCTGTGCAAGGATTTTTCAAAGCTGATGCAAGCAGAATTTGAGATGAGCATGATGGGAGAATTGAAGTTCTTCCTTGGTTTACAAATCAAACAGACAAGTGATGGAATCTACATCCATCAACAAAAGTATATCAAGGAAATGCTTAAGAAGTACAAAATGGAAAGTGCTAAACTTATGAAAACTCCCATGGAAACCAATGCAAAACTAAGTAAAGATGATGAAGGTAAAAAGGTATACCAAACTGTCTACAGAGGTATGATTGGATCTCTACTGTACTTAACTTCAAGCAGACCTGATATTCAATTTAGTGTCTGCATGTGTGCTAGATTTCAATCTGACCCAAGAGAATCTCATCTTAAAGCTGTTAAGAGAATATTTAGATATTTGCTTGGTACTACTAATCTTGGTTTGCTATATTTAAGAACTAAAGAATACAGATTAGTGGGATTCTGTGATACTGACTTTGATGGAGACAGAATAGAAAGAAAAAGCACCAGTGGAGGATGCCACTTCATTGGAGCAAATTTAGTCTCTTGGTCAAGCAAAAGGCAGACAACTATTGCTCTATCTACTGCTGAAGCAGAATATATCTCAGCTGCTAGTTGTTGCTCTCAACTCTTATGGGTAAAACATCAACTTGAGGATTACTCTATTTTTTAGCATAATATACCTGTATGGTGTGATAATTCCAGTGCTATCTGCTTAACTAAAAATCCAATTCAGCATTCTAAGGCTAAGCATATAGAAATCAAACATCACTTCATAAGAGATTATGTTCAGAAAGGTATCTTTGATATTAAGTTTGTTAAAACTGAAAATCAATGGGCTGATATCTTCACTAAACCTTTAGCAGAAGAAAGATTCTTATTTATTAGAGATAATTTAAACATGCATTGCATTGTTGAATAAAATGTCTGATGTTTGTGAACTGTCTATATCACCTGTCTGTGATTACCTGTCTGACCCTGCTGAGTCACTATGCTGAAACTCAACAGTTTTATTAAAATGGCTATTATTTATTTAATACCATTTGTTAATCTGAAGCTAATCATGGGCACGACAGTTTTTATCTCGAAACCATGTTTTCATTATGTCTTAAGTGGGCGCTACAGTTCCCCACATAAATCGTGCCGTTTTGAATTAAAAATGTCTAATTTCTCTCTCCTGCTTTTATTGCTTTAAAAGGCAATTTTCAGAAAGATTCAAACTTTATCTTTCTCAAAATCCCTAAGTCTTTCTATCTTCGTCTTCTTCTCGTTCAAACCCTTCTCTCTTCCAAAACTCTCTTACCCTCTTCTCTGAAAAATGGCATCTTCAAAGCGTCTGTCCCCAGAAGAAATTGCTGAGCAATACGAAATGAGAGTAGCTGATGTTGAGAAGATTCTCCATGGTAAGACTGTTGATCTTCAACAGATGAAGAAATGGGGAATGGATGTCACTGAAGAGTTGGAATACTCTAAGTGGACAGCCTTCTTTGATATCAAGGAGCTTGTTCATCCCAAGCTTGTCAGAAACTTCTGGAGGAATGCTGTGGTCATCACCAGTATGATTGATGGAACCAAGAGCTTCAAGGCTCAAATGTCATCTGATGTAACTCTCCAGTTCCCTATTGGATCTTTGGAGATGGCAACAAGATGTCCAAGGATTGGAACTGCCTTCAGACCTGACTGGGAAGATCAGGTAGGAACTGAAAATGTCAATATTGTTATATATGGAGTTCCCAACCCTGAGAACAAGAAGCCTGTCTGCATGGTGCCCAAGTGCAGGTTCTTGCACAAGTTGCTGCTGGAGTGTGTGATGCTAAGAAAAGGATCACGAGACAATGTGACCAAGATGGACAGATTTGCTCTGTACCACTTGATTCACAAAATCAAGATAGACATCAATGACCTCATCTACATGTATCTTGAGTCTCTGATCAGAAGGACAAACATGCCTACCTACCCTTATGGAATGCTGCTAACAAGGGTGTTCAGGAACAAGTTGTTTGTTCCAACTGATGTCCATTTTGTGGACATGGCTCTGCCCATAGACAAGAAGGTCCTGTCTATGATGGGAATTGAAGGAATCCCTCTGGAGGATGATGAAGAAGAAGCCTGCTGCTGAGCAGAAGCAGAAGGAGAAAGCAGAAGAACCAGTTGATTCCACTGGTAAATCAGAGGTTCCAATCTCTGAGAGAATCTGGAAACCTGCTGGAAAGGTGGCCAGACAAGACCAGAGGCCTGAGGAACCCACAGCTTCTGAAGAATCTGCTGAGACTGTTGAGCCTCTCAGGTTCAGGCTGAAGAAACCCTCTCCCAAGAGGAAGACCAGTGAGGCTGGGAAATCTGGTGTGGCTTCTGCACAACCCACCAAGAAGAGAAGACTGGTAAAGACCTTTACCAAGGTCAGACAAGTGGAGTCTGAACCTAGTAAAGAGGAAGCATCTGCTCAGGGGGAGCAAACATCTCCACCCTTAGAGGAGCCAAGGGAGGTTAAACCTCTTGATTTGGGAACCATTCCCAGAAAAAGAAGATCAGGCTACCCTATGCCTGTGGTGGTCATAGCTGGAAGGGAAGAAATCCCTGCAGAAGAACCTGCTGTTGTTGCTGCTGCTGCAACCTCTACTGACCTGTCTGATGGGACTCAGACAGTTGATCATCCTGAAGCTACTGCTCTGTCCCCTTCAAGGGAGAAGTCAAGACTCTTTGAAGATCAGTTTTTCACCTTTCCTTCTGCACAATCCTCTCCCCTTCACCAAGGTATTCCAAGTTCTGTCGTTTCCTCCCTTTCTGCCCTCTTTGTTAATCCTTTGTCTGTTGCCTCCCCTTTTCATTCACCTGTCTCCTCTCACCCCACCCAAACATCTTTTGATGTTGTGTCTGATATATGTCAGTACACAGTTGTTCACAGGGATTCAACTCCCAGAGAACAATCTGGCATATCATCAAGACTGTTTGTGAGTGATCTGCAATCTCTGATGACTGCAAGTGTCTCTCACTTATCTGTCATTCCTACTCCACCTCACATTCTGAACCCATGTAGGGAGATTTTCTTCTATCCCCCTATTGTTCTGTTAATTAGAACATTGGAAGGATCTCACTATCCTGCCTCTGTTGTAATGTTACCTTCTAGGTCTAGATATTTCTTTCTCTTAGTCACAGGGTCAAATTCGTTTTTCTATCATATAGACTCTCTCTTACCCTTACCTCCATCTGTCTCAGCCAATCAACCTCTTCCCCCTCCTATTCAAATTAGAGTCACTCGTCTGTCTCTTTGTGAAAGACTCTCCCGTGTCTTTCCCTCTCCTGATTTTGACCTAGTCAGAATCAAACCTTTGTTTAAGTTAGCTTTTCTTCCTTTGTTTTATTTCAGAACCATTCATCAGTATTTCTTTCCTCGTGTCTCCTCACCCTTCTCTGTACCTAAGGCACCCCCAGTTTTAGCCTTACCCTGGTATCCAAACCGGTCTGTCGCTTCAATCAGCCTGTCTACAGAAGCCTCCTCCTCTCAGATGGTGGATTTAAATAGCTTCAATCTTCTTAAGCCTGAGCTAGAAGAAGTCAGAAGACATTTGGATGCAGAGAGGCATGCTAGGCTGCTGTTAGAAAAGAAAGTTGATTCCTTGTATCTTCTTTTTAATCAGTCTAGATAGATGTCTGTAGAAGCTACCTTGTAAATGAGAAGCTTATGATGAATAAAAATCAATATTACTTTATCTTCATTACTGTCTCTTTTCTCTCTACTGTTATCTGTTTGTCCCTTTTTTGTTGTTGACAAAAGGGGGAGAAAAATGTAAGATGATTGGAGAAAATATGTGATGGTTTGAAGAAAATATGTGATGGTTAAATGCTAAGTGTTCTGGAGAGAATATAAATTGGTTAAAATTGAAATTTTAATTCTCTGATATTTTGAACTTAAGACTGTTGCTGCATATTGCTCTGATACTGGTATTTGAACTCAATTGCACCTGTCTGTGTGCATTTCCCTAAGTTTGATGAAAACTACACATTGGTTAATGATTTAATTAACCTATTTTGTGGTTGCTAACCTGTCTACTTAGTGTACAGATCAGAAAATAACAAAACTCACCTGTCTGTCTACCTAAGTATCAACCTGTCTGGATAAGCAAAAAGGTCAACCTATCTGCTGACTGGGATTGTTGACTTCGTACAAACTGGTTTTAACCTGTCTCCACAATGCTCTCAAACTCGTCTAAGGTTCTTTGTTAAGAACTCGAAGTACAGGAAGCTTTTGGAAGCTATCCCCTCATGTAGAAGACTCCGAATCTCTCTCTCACGCTTTTCAAGAAATTCAGAAGTGCTCTCTCTCAAGCAACCTAGGAAGTCAGAGACAAACTTTCAGTTAAAGAATGTTTCCAACATGCTTTATTCCCTAGTATTTTCGGTTATTACACAAGAAGGGAAATGTACTCTGCAAAAGTACAAAAGCATTCTGCACAACTCTGATTTGGCTACTACACGATGCATAAAGCCATTATCCTTCATGTTAGAGTACAACCAACGTCTCCATTGCATTAATGGCTGCCCAGAACGACTATATTGCATTTAATGAAGCTCTGCTTGAAGCCATCGTTGCAAGGAATGTCTCTAACGGATATTAAATGTTTGAAGGCTATACATACAGAAGTCATTGAAGATGAACATATCAGAGATTACAAAGCATTAAAGAGCCATTACTCTGTTCATTTATTCACTGTGTATTCTTCAATCATTTGAAGTTATTACGCAGACTTTCCTAAGCTTTACATTTAAACCACTCTCTGAGTGTTAGTGAAAGATCCGTCTGTCCGTAATTGTATTTATTACAAACCAAACTCTCAAACAAATCTGAGTGAGCCTGAAGAGGCTAGGTGTGCAAAGAATACTTGTCTTGGAGCCTGAAGAGGCTAGGTGTGCAAACAATACTTGGAGTCTGTAACCTGATCAGTTATAGTGGATAAATATTGGTGCTGCCAAGGACTGGACGTAGCTCATTGTGTTAAAGAGTGAAACAGGATAAATCACTGTGTTAATCTCTCTTCCCTTAATCTCTCTAGTTATTTTGATTATATATCCCCTGGATTCTAACAAAGGGGTTAAAACTGTTTTTATCAAACTTGCTTTCATCTGTATGCTTGTGTTGTTTTCTGAGAAAAATATAATAGACAGGTGACCTGTCTGTGTAACTATTTACACCTGTCCGAACTTAGCTTCTGTGTGCGAAAAGTTTTCAACTTTATTTTAATTTCTGATAAACACAATTCAACCCCCTTCTCGTGTTTATAGTTGTCTATTTCATTTACATCCATTTGATAAAGCATAATATTATGATGTGCAGCAAAAGATAGTAATATATGTATTGCTTCTAATCTAGCAACATGAGCAAAAGTTTCAGTATAATCTATACCTTCTTCTTGAGAATAACCTTGAGCAACAAGTCTTTCTTTATTTCTTACCACTTTACCATTTTCATCAAGCTTGTTTCTGTAAACCCAATTGGTTCCAATCACTGATTTGTCCTTTGGTAAAGGTACAAGAGTCCAAACTTCACTTCTCTCAAATTGATTTAGCTCCTCTTGCATGGCCAGAATCCAACCCTCGTAAAGTAGAGCCACGTCTACTGTCTTTGGTTCCAACTCAGAGACTAAAGCAGAATCATCTTGTTCTCTGAGTGTTGATCTGGTCCTTAGCCTATCACTGAGACTTCCAATGATTTGATCTTAAGGATGATAAGTTTTGAAATGCCATGACTTTTGAGAATCTTCATGTTGTAAAGTTGAAGCTCTTGATACATGTTGCTGTTGATTGTCCACTGAATCATCAGTCTTGATATTTACTGGATTTTCAGAATCTTTAAGATTCAAATCTGCAAAAGCTTCATCAAGCTCTGATAATTTCTTATCAGGCTGCTTGTCATCAAAATTAACATGTATACATTCTTCAACTACTAAGGTTCTAGAATTATATACTCTAAAGCCTTTGGACGACTTAGGATAACCTAACATAATTCCATTATCTACTTTAGCATCAAACTTACCAAGTTGATCTTTAGTATTTAATATAAAGAATTTACAACCAAAAGGATGAAGGTAAGATATGTTGAGTTTTTGTCCTTTCCACAAATCATAAGGAGTTTTATTCAGAATTGGTCTTATGTATATTCTGTTCTGAATGTAGCAGGTAGTATTAATAGCTTCAGCACAGAAGTGTCTAAGGAGAGAGTTGTCATTGAACATTGTTCTAGCCATCTCTTGAAGAGATCTGTTCTTTCTCTCTACCACACCATTTTGATGTGGTGTTCTTGGTATTGAGAAGTTGTGAAGAATACCACTTTCCTCACAGAACCTTTCAAATTGCTCATTTTCAAACTCTCCCCATGGTCACACCTGATTGAAGTGATACACAAGCCTTTTTAATTATGTACGCGTTTGCAGAATATAGAGAAGACCCTGAATGACTCATCCTTGTGAGCTAGGAACATAACCCGTGTCCATCTAGTGTAGTCGTTTACTATGAATAGACCATATTTCTTTCCTTGTTGGACCAAAGAGATCAAGGTGTAGCAACTCTAGTGGTCTATTGGTACTAACAACATTCTTAAATTCAAAGAACCTTTGACATGTTTTCCTTTTTGACATGCATCACAGAGAGCATCAGATTTGAACTTAAGGTCTAGTAATCCTCTCATGAGGTTATGCTTATTTAGCTTTGAAATTAATTTCAAGCTCGCATTGTAACACCCCGTTTTTCCTTTAAGCGCTTGTATGTATGCCTTGTTTGTTATGAAGGTTTAGAGGGGGCTAAGTAGGGTTTTTGAGTTGAAAATCCATTCCTGATGCATGAGCACGCCCGTGCTCATGTGTTAGAACGCCCGTGCTTTAGGCTGCATGCGTCTCGTTGACGCTGATGTGAGCACGCCCGTGCTCATTAGAAAGCACGACCGTGCTCAGCTGTCAACCGCGCCTTGTAGGCGATAAGTTGAGCAAGGCCGTGCTCAAGGAGGAGCACGATCGTGCTCAGGCCTCTGCCTTTATAAGCGGAACAATAACCGAGGGTTTACGTCATAAACCCTATTTTGGCACTTTTAGGCAATCCCTAAGCGTGACGGCAACATCTCCCTCCCTTCCCCTTTGAACCCCAAACTGTTCTTGGTGTTCTCGCTCTTTTCGGGGAGTCAATCACGCGATAGTGCCAATTAGCTAAGGTAAACGTTCTTCCCATTTGTGTTCCTTTTCATTCTGTTGAGCTGGGAACTAATTGGTTAACCCAGTTTGTGTTGACCAAGGCTTGGGATCATTCGTCGAGCCGTTCGAGGGAACCGGTTTAGGAGCGTCTTCGGTTTAACGGGAATTCCTCGTACCAGGTATGGGGAGAAGGAATAATATGAGTATGTAGGCTTGAGGGTAGCGTAAGACGAAGGGTTCCCATAACCCTCTATGTTTGATAACATGCCTAAGTGTTTAATTGACGTTGACTGTTATTAATTGATAGCATTGATGAGAACTGTTTGTGAATACGTTATTGGCATCACTATTAGTGATTGACTGTTATTGTCTGTTCTGAGTATATTGATGTGATGATGCCATGATCTGAGTGTTGTTATTATAATTATGATATTATGATATTTTGCCTGTTGATTGATGTTGTGGAGCTTTAATGTTAAAAGATTAAATCTGGTAAGCAATGTTAAGGAAGGTGATTCCCTTTGTTCATAAGAGTGAATGTTAGTAATGAGTGAGGTGATGCCAACGGTGTAGTTAAGAACCTTAGGGAATGAATTATGAGTGATTAGGGACAATTTAATGAACTGAGATTAAAGGACTAATCCCCCCTTAATTTGTAAGACATGAACGTTAATTCAATGTTAATGAAACTGATGATTTATGGTTTAGTAAGAGCCTTTAGGATTGAATCTGAGAATGTCCCCAAATCAATTGGCTAAGGGTCTGTGACCCTTCTGCCCAGAACAGCAGGGCACGTGTTTGAGCACACCCGTGCTCAACAGGGAGCACATCCGTGCTCCCGTTGAAACCCAGAACCTGGGCGCGCTTTTGAGAACGCTCGTGCTTAACAGGCACCATGACCGTGCTTGCCTGGGAAGCTCAGCATGACCGTGCTGAAGGGTGAGCATGACCGTTCTCACCTGTGCAGAACAGAAACCAGAATTGTGCAGAAGCAAGGGTGTTTTACCCCAAATGCTTTAAAAGACTTAATAAAATACCAACGAAACGTGAAGACCAAAGACAAGTGATAAGATGTTGTACCTTGGTAGCTTAGTGGCCAAGGGGGCCTTGCTGCATGATGGTCATGGTGGTAATCTCTAGTGCTTAATGGCTAGAGTGTTAATGATGATATGGTACCTTGGTAGCCTAGTGGCCAAGGGGGCCTTGATGCTTGATGGTCAAGCTGGTAATCTCTAGTACAGAACGACTAGAGTGTTTAATAAATAAATACGAAAATATAAATGCTAATCCTCGATGGCTGAGTGGTCGAGGTGTTGATGGTGTTAAAACTTAGGTAGCCTAGTGGCCCAAGCGGAGGTGGTGGTTGTGCTTGTGTGTTGTGTTGAGCATGTATTCACACATCGGAGATGTTAGTGGAGGATGCTCAACATAGGGGAGGTCGCCCGAGTTATGGTGATCTTGCCGTCCATGGCGATTCAAGTGAATCATGTACAACCGTGGTGGTGCATCCGAGAGTAAGGTGCGTTGACTCTCCTAGGGTCCATCCAAGGTTTGGTGGATTGCCCCGGCGTTGGTGCTTATTTGTCAATGTGGACATGTAACTCCGAAGTTGACTTTTTGAGATAGATGGATCCAAGTGCATAATGGAGTAGTGGAGCAAAGTGGTATTGCATAGCATACACATTTATATTATGATGTTGATGTGTTATACTGTTATTGTTTGTTATAACATGCTCGTTGATGTATGCTTGTCTTGCTAACTGCTTCCTTGCCATTATATTCATATTCATGTTTCTTACTCCCTATCTCTATGTTTCTTGTTGTGGCTTGTATCTTTTATGCAGAGAACAACGAGCAACCAGTTGAGGAGTGACTCCGAGGAGCCGCGACTCTTTAGTTAGGATTTCCAGCTTCAGTAGTTAGTTAGTTGTTTTAGTTTATATCCGAGCTCTATAATGTGACATCGGGGTTGGGTTTATCTTATGTTTATATTATGTTTTTCGCTGTATTAATAAGCAGTAAGCTGCTTTGGGCATTTATAGGAACTTAATGCAAGAAGAGGAGGCAGAAACGATCAGGTGATCACTGACACGTTGGCACTCCTTGCCAATGCGATCAGTCAAGTTCAGAATGTCAACAACGGAGGACCTGCTGAGTTTCAGGGTCTTGAAAAGTTCCAGTGGAACAATCCGCCGTCTTTCATAGGAGCTTATGACCCTGAGGGAGCTTTGTTGTGGATGAGGAAGATCGAGAAGACCTTCAGAGCTATGGACTGCAATGATCAGCAGCGAGTTATCTTCGCCCTGTTTATGCTCACGGAGGAGGCTGAGCACTGGTGGGAGAACTGCCGTCAGAGGATGGTGGCTGAGGGTACAGCAGTCACCTGGGCTGTGTTCAGAGATAGGTTTTTGGAGAAGTATTTTCCTGCGAATGTACATGACAAGAAGGAAATGGATTTCTTGGGGCTGAAGCAGGGAAATATGTAAGTTGGCGAGTATGCGGCAAAGTTCGAGGACCTGGCTAGGTATTACACACCTTACCAGGTCATGGTTGATGATCGATCAAAGTGTGTAAAGTTCGAGGATGGTCATCATCCTGAGGTCAAGCAGGCGATCTGTTACCAGGAGATCAGAGTCTTCCCAACCTTGGTGAACAAGTGTAGGATCTTTGAGGATACCTACAAGTCCAGGGTTGCCAGTTTCAGGAATTCGGATAGTCAGAGCAGCAAGAAGACTGAGCAGAAGGATAAGGGCAAACAGCATTACACTCCAACCAGCCGAGATTTCAAACAGAGTGGCAGGAAGCCATAGTTTTCGTATGATAGGTCCAGGGGTGGTAACTCCAACGCCTCTAGGCCAATGAAGTGCGTCAAGTGCGGCGCACCAGATCACTTCACTACCCAGTGCAAGGAATCGGACATCATCTGCTTTAGGTGTGGCAAGCCTGGCCACATTGGTCGAAATTGTGGAGAAGCAAAGTTAGAACCTCCAAGTGCTAGCAAGAGTCAGAAGTCTCAGGCTAATCGACTGAAGACCTGGAAGAGTCTTTACTCTTAATGGAGCTGAGGCCTCCGAGTCTAATGACTTGATTCAAGGTATGTGTTTAATTGATGGAACTCCTTTAACTGTATTGTATGATTCGGGTGCTACACACTCGTTTATATCACATGATAGGGTCAAGAGTCTTAATTTGCCTGTTACCTTTCTTGAGTATGATTTGGTTGTTTCTACACCTACAAATAAACCTGTTCTTACTTCTTATGCATGCAAGAACTGTCATATCACCATTAATGGTAGAACCTTTACTGTAAATATTGTATGCCTACCTTTAAAAGATCTTGATGTCATTCTTGGCATGGACTGGTTGTCTTCCAACCACGTCCTTTTGAATTGCTTTGATAAAACCATAGTTTTTGGAACTCCTGTGGAGTCTAAGAATCCAATCTTTCTCTCTGCCAACCAAGTCAAAGCTTCGATGAAAGACGAGGTCCAAGTGTTCATGATGTTGTCTTCCCTGGAAGTAGAGAGCCCTCCTGATGTCGGAAGTGTGCCTGTTGTGCGGGAATTTCCTGAAGTGTTCCCGGGGGATGTTTATAACTTGCCCCCTGAGAGAGATGTTGAGTTCGCCATAGATTTGGTGCCTGGCACCGGACCAATATCCATAGCACCCTATAGAATGTCTCTTCTAGAGCTAGCTGTTTTGAAGGAACAGTTAGAGGATCTTATGCAAAAGCAGTTTATTAGGCCTAGCGTATCCCCCTGGGGTGCGCCAGTGTTGCTAGTAAAGAAGAAGGATGGCAGTATGAGGTTGTGTGTCGACTATCGACAGCTCAACAAGGTGACCATTAAGAATCGGTTTCCCCTCCCATGGATTGATGATCTTATGGAACAATTGATTGGAGCTTGCGTTTTCTCAAATATAGATTTGAGGTCGGGGTACCATCAGATTCGAGTTAAGTCTGAGGACATCCTGAAGACAGCGTTTAGGATGCGTTATGGTCACTACGAGTACTTGGTTATGCCCTTTGGTGTAACCAATGCTCCTGCTGTGTTCATGGACTACATGAACAAGACCTTTCACCCTTACTTGGATAAGTTTGTGGTGGTTTTCATAGACGACATCTTAGTGTACTCCAAGACCAAGGAGGAACATAAGGAACACATGAGGGTTGTCTTGCAGACCCTTAAGGAGAAGTAGTTGTATGCTAAGTTTTCTAAGTGTGAGTTTTGGTTAGAGGAGGTGAGTTTCTTATGACACGTCATCTCTGAAAGTGGGATAGTCGTGGACCCGGCTAAGGTAGAGACGGTGCTCCAGTGGGAAGCGCCAAAGTCAGTGACCCAGATTAGAAGTTTCTTGGGTTTAGTAGGGTACTATAGGAGGTTTATAGAAGGTTTCTCTAAGCTAGCTTTACCTTTAACCTGTCTCTCCAAGAAGGACAGCTGTTTGTGTGGGACTCTAAGAGTGAAGAAAGTTTCCAAACCCTAAAAGATAGGTTGACATCAGCACCAATGTTAGTTTTGCCAGACCCTAGTGAACCTTTCGTAATTTACTGCGACGCTTCGAAGCAAGGTTCAGGAGGTGTTTTGATGTAGAATGGTAAGGTAGTAGCTTATGCTTCTAGGCAGTTAAAGACCCATGAGAAGAACTACCCTACCCATGACCTAGAATTAGGAGCTATGGTATTTGCCTTGAAGATTTGGAGGCATTACCTTTATGGAGCGAAGTTTGAGGTCTTTAGCGATCATAAGAGTTTGAGGTATCTCTTTCATCAAAAGGAGTTGAATATGAGGCAACATAGGTGGATGGAGTTTTTAAAGGATTATGAGTTTGATCTAACCTACCACACAAGAAAAGCCAATGTAGTGGCAGATGCTTTGAGTAGGAAAACCTTGCACATCTCCGCTTTGATGGTTAGGGAGATGGATCTGATCTAGGAGTTTAGAGACCTTAGTTTAGCTTGGGAAGTTACCCCTAAGAGTATTAGGCTTGGAACCTTGAAGGTTACCAACAGTTTGATGAATCAAGTTAGAGAGGGTGAGAAGTTAGATCAGTTTCTCTTAGACCAGCGAGAGTTGCTCTCTCAGGGTAGAAACCTTAGTTTCAAGGACGAAAGAGATGGTGTTTTGAGGTTTAAAGATAGAGTCTGTATACCAGACATCTCGGAGCTTAGAAATTTGATCCTTGAAGAAGGACATAGGAGTGGACTGAGTGTGCACCCAAGTACCACTAAGATATATAAGGATTTAAAACTTATGTTTTGGTGGCCTAGGATGAAGAAAGATGTGACTGAGTTTGTGTATGCTTGTTTAGTGTGTCAAAAGGCTAAGATAGAACATCAGAAACCATCAGGAAAGTTGCAACCTTTGAGTATCCCAAAATGGAAATGGGATAGTATTTCCATGGATTTTGTGTCTGGACTCCCTAGGACTCCAGCTGGTTTTGAGGTAATCTGGGTTGTTGTGGATAGACTGACTAAGTCCGCCCATTTCATCCCTATGAACATGGAATATCCTTTGGAAAAGTTAGCTCAGTTGTACATCAAAGAGATAGTTAGGTTACATGGTGTACCTTCTAGCATAGTGTCAGATAGAGAATTGAGGTTTACCTCTAGGTTTTGGAACAATTTGCAAGAGGCTTTCGGAACCAAGCTTAGGCTAAGTTCAGCTTATCATCCTCAGACTGATGGCCAGTCTGAGAGAACCATCCAGTCCTTAGAGGACTTGCTTAGAGCTTGTGTGCTAGAACAGTCAGGTAGTTGGGACAAGTTTTTGCCCCTGATCGAGTTCACCTACAACAATAGTTTCCATTCCAGTATTGGGATGGCACCTTATGAAGCTCTTTATGGGAGGAGATGTAGGACACCCTTGGGTTGGAGTGAACCTGGTGATAGTGTTGTGTTAGGACACGAGGTAGTGCAAGAGACCACAGATAAAGTGAGGATGATTCAAGAAAAGATGAAAGTGGCATAAAGTAGGCAAAAAAGCTACCATGACAAAAGGAGGAAGGCACTTGAATTCCAGGAAGGTGACCATGTGTTCTTGAGAGTTATCCCGACAACTGGGGTTGGTAGAGTGATGAAAGCAAGGAAACTTATTCCTAAATTCATTGGTCCTTATCAAATTCTAAAAAAAGTCGGCGAAGTCGCCTACTAAATAGCTTTACCACCGTTCTTGTCCAATCTTCATAGTGTCTTTCATGTGTCTCAACTCAGAAAGTACGTTCATAACCCTAGTCATGTGATAGTACCCGATGCCATACAGTTAAAAGAGAACTTGACTTTTGAGGTATTATCCCTTCGAATCGAGGATAGGAGGGTGAAGCAGCTGAGAGGCAACGAGATTCCCTTGGTCAAATGGTTGTTCTTTTAAACGAAGCAAGCCCAAGCACAAGTCATGAAGACATGGAGCCCAAGTTGGTAACTTACATCAGCCAATTATAGGATCCATGACAAAAGGGGCGTGCACCATGAAGAGAAGGCCCAAAAAGTTGTTTTCTTTAAATTCAATAAGTGTAGTGGGCTATGTGAGTGAGTCTGATTACTAAGTGTTGTTTTTTGCGTCAAGCCCACTTCCCTAATAGTACACGAGTTTTAGAGCCTAGATGGAGGAATCTTTTTGGTTTGCATACCAAAAGTAACTCCTTTTTAAGTTATTAGCCTTTTATGTATTTTGTTAATTATGTGTGGTTACACTTTTAATGTGAGGAATAGGTGTGGCTGCTACATAATGGACGGGAGAGGGAATAATAGCTCACCAATAGTGGCTGAGTTAATTTGTTAGTTAAGTGAGTCATTAGTTGTTGAATTTAAGTTAGTTATTAGTTGGGGGTTATGGAATATTGAGAGAACAAGGCAAGCCAAAAGTGGGCAGCCAACACTTGTATAATTCACGCCCCAAACATCTTGAATACTAACTTGGATGTTAATTTTGGATGGAATTTTATTTTGTGAGAATTTGTTCTCCTTGGTTCTTGGTTGAGCCAACTCTTGTTCTTATCAAGAATCCAAGATTCTTGTGGCGAACTTCATAGGCTTATCAAGCCCCTTGGTTTGTGGCGCCATCATCACCTCTTTTCTCATCCATTTTGTTTCTTTCTTCACTTTAATTTGGTTACAAAACTGATTGCACATTTAACTTGTTAAAAATTCAACCATAAGATCATTTCCAAAGGCAGCCTATCCTTTGGTTGTCATCAAGTGGTATCAAAGCTTAGGCTTTGGTTGAATTTTGAGTGTTGTTCTTCAATTTTATTCTTTGTTCTTCATCTTCTACCTTCTACCTTTTTTTTCTTTTCTTTTCAACCCAAAATCAAAAAAAAAAAATTTTATTTTGATTCTGTTTTTGAAGGGAATTTTCGTGGTTGTTGATATTGCCCCAAAACAAGTTTGCAATTAGTATTTCTCATCTCATCAAAGTTTTTTTTTTAAAAAAGTTGCGTAATTTACAAAAAAAAAAATATAGTGAGTAGCGCATGAAAAAGTGAGAAAAAGAGAAGAAAAAAAATTATATTTGGGCAATTTGTGTTCTTGAAAACATTTCCCTTCTTTCTTGTTTCCATTATTTTCCAAGCTTTTCCTTTCTGGCCTTTCCTTTTTGTTTTCTTGTTTTGATAAGTTTTGTGAATTTTGTTACTTGATTATTTGATTTTTTTGTGGTTTGCTATTTGACTCCCCTAAGACCTAAAGGAGAACAATTGAGTGGAAAACAGGCAAGAGTGACAAATTACATCTTGTGTGGAAAAAGCCAATTGAGTGAAATACATTTGTGTGCACAAGTGAGGGAGTGTAGTGAGGAACTTTAAAAAAAAAAATTCTTGCTATCTTTTGATATTGTGTGTTAAGTGATGGCAGAACATGATGATAGTTCACCTCCTACCCCAAGGACAATAGCTCTTCAAGCTAGAATGACTACTCAAATACAAAACATTACAAGGCAAATGGAGGAAATGCAAGCAAGTTATGATAGGCAACTTGCCAACCTTCAAAACCATGATGAATCAAGTGGATATGAGAGTGAAAGAGGAAGACCTAGAAGAGGAGGAGGGCGTAGAGGAATGAGGCATGATAGAGGAGTTGAAGGGGTCAAAATCAAAGTTCCTACCTTTCTTGGGAAGAATGATCCTGAAGCTTACTTGGAATGGGAAATTAAAATAGAACAAGTCTTTAATTGTAACTCTTACAATGAAAGAAAGAAACCGAAAGTAGCTGCCCTTGAATTCAAAGAATATGCACTTGTTTGGTGGGACCAATTGCAAAAAGAGAGGAGAAGATATGAGGAGGAACCTATAGAGACTTGGGAAGAGATGAAGCATGTCATGAGAAAGAGGTTTGTCCCAAATCACTACCATAGGGATCTACACAACAAATTGCAAAGGTTGGCCCAAGGTTCTAAAAGTTTTGATGAGTATTACAAGAAGATGGAGTTGGCCTTGCTTAGGTCTAACTATAATGAAGATAGGGAGGCTATCATGGCTCGGTTCTTACAAGGGTTGAATCAAGACATTCAAGACATAGTGGAACTTCAACACTATGTGGAGCTTGAAGATTTGGTCCAACAAGTAATCAAGGTGGAGCAACAACTTAAAAGGAGGAAGTCCAAATTTTATTCTTCTTCCAAATTTTCATCCTCAAGTTGGAAGGACAAACCAAAGAATGAGGGTTCATTATTTCCCAAGGAAGCCGTGGCTACATCTCAAGGGAAGAAGCCTCTGGTTACAACTTCTAGAAGCCGTGATGTGAAGTGCTTCAAATGCTTAGGCCATGGACATATTGCATCCCAATGCCCAACAAAGAGGACAATGGTGACAAGGAATGGAGAAGTGGTCTCCCATTTAAGCATTGAGCATTGAGCACGGCCGTGCAGGATAGTGAGCACAACCGTGCTTCACTTAAGTGACAGCACGACCGTGCTAGGGTGAGCACGCCCGTGCTCCCCTTACTGGTCAGAATCTTAGATTAAAGGTTTAAAGGGGTGTTTCACCCCAAATGTTCCCAATAATGTGATAAGACGTCAATCGAATAATGATGAGTTAGATAACTTAATTAAAGAAGAATTAAGACGAATCAAGAATAATAAGCTGGTTAAGTCGGTGTCCATTGGGTTACAGGACGTTGATAAGCTTTGGTGCTTTTTGGCCAAAGTGGCCTCGATGCTTTTTGGCCGAGGTGTTGACGAGTTGAACCCTGATGCTTTTTGGCCAAGGGGGCCTTGATCCCTATGTGTTAAGGTGTTGAAGTTGACGTTGATGTTGTTGATGATGGTGATAAGTCTTGGGTGCTTATTGGCCCAAGCAAAGGAGGTGGTTGCCTTGTTTGTTGTTGTCCTCATGCATTCATACGTTGAAGTTGTTAGTGGGGGAAGTTCAACATAGGGGAGGTCGTCCTAAAGTTCAACGATCTGGCCAAGTCTTTGGAGGTTCACCCAAGGTTTGGTGAACCGTGCGCCCCTGCGGTGGCATACCCTCGTTATGGTGCATCGGCTATCCAAGGGGTTCACCCATGGTTTGGTGAACTACCGGCGTTGGTGCTTTTATGGCCAATGTGGATATGTAACTCCGAAGTTGCCTTCCTGAGATAGTTTGGATCCACATGCATAATGGAGTAGCGGAGTAGTGTTGCACCGCATAGCATACGTTGGTTGATGTAATATGTTGATATGATTATATGTTAATGCTAAATGTTATATGATTATAAATGCTATGTATATGATGTATGTTCATCTTGCTTACTACTTCCATGCCGATGTGTTTACATGTTTTCTTACTCCATGTTTCTCTTTTCTGTCGTTGGCATGTATCTCTTTATGCAGAGGACGGTGAGCAGCCAGTGGAGGAGTGACTCTGAGGAACCGCGACTCTAGTTAGGATGCTTAGTTTTATAGTTGATAGTTTATTTTCAGTTTCAGTCGTTTTCCATGATTGTATTCGGATTTTGGTATACTAGCTTTGTATGACATCGGAGTTGGGTTATGTTTATTCGTTGTTTATGTTTTATGTTTTATCTTTTCTAAAACTATGTTTCTTTCCGCGTTGTATATGTTACAATGTGGTACCTTTTATCCAAGTTTTTATTCCAATGAAATAAATGCATGTTTTTATATTACCTCTTTCAAGTAAAAGTTTTATATTAATATGCGGGGTAGAGGGTGTCACAAGGAACTAGGCAGTTATTTCTTTTCTCTATAGAAAGTGCTTATTCAGATGCACAAACGGTCGGATACCTTGATCACACTCCCACAACATCTTCACACTCATAACAGGATTAAAACGGAGTTACATCAAGTTTGCATTCCTACATTTAATTTCCAACAATTTTATTTTTAATGCAAATTTATTATTCTTCTTCATCTTCCTTCAGCTCTTTTTTCTCTATTCTCAGTGCTCTAAGTTCTTCACAAAACTGATTACTTTTGAACTCAAATTACTTGGTGAATTGGTAGATTTGAAACATTGTGAACATATTCTGATTTGTGAGCTGTTTATTTACAGTTTTAATTTCCCTACACATTTACATTCCCTGCACTTTATTTCTTGTTCTTTTAAATTTTATGTTAGTTTTTTACACTCCCAGCAGTATTGATCTATTTCCCATTGCTTTTGTATTCTTAATTGTGTTTCTATCAAAATTAATGTTTGTTGCCTTTAGTTTGCTCGCTTGTCGAGTTTAAGGCAGATTTTCACAAAACCCTGTGGAAGATTACAATCAGAAAAGAGAGAGTCTACAACCACCTGATAAAATATATTTGTTGAGTACCTTGTCGAAAACAGAGAAATCAAATTTCCACATCAACACCTTGACTAAAAAAAAGTGTATATCGGTCATTATCATAACTAGCATGTAATATTCATATATTTCGTGCTCAACATATACAAGAATCTCATAACTTATCTTGGTATCAAACCATCATCATGTATGCAAGTAAACATACATATTTATCTTCAATATTATCCAATGACTGTCATTGACATTGTGCACTATATTTTAAAAAGTCAAAACTGTAAAAACACCTTTTTGTTTCCTACAACTATGCCCCTGCCAATTAAAGAAAATGACCAAAATAAATGAATTGTAGCTTTCAAGTTGTTGGTGCCGCCCAGACTTCCTTTTACTTTCATTGCAATTTACTCATTCACCCATTCAATTGCAATCTAGCTTTCCGTTAGAAGTTTACCATATCATTGCAACTTACCATTTCATTTGCAATTTTACCCACTCACCTGTAGTGTTCCACACAAACCCTTCATGCTACTTTGTACCATGGGTCTCTCACAATTTGGGACATACGTGGACTAACATTTTGCAGCAAAGCAATTAGTGTTACTAAGTTATAATCTTCTAGGGGAACGAGGTGGAGATGAAAATCAATCATCAATAGCCTTCAAAGACATGTTTTCCAATTTCTGGTTTGAGCTATAACAATCATTCTTTTCTTTTCTTTTTTTTAAATAAAACCTCCATACTTTCCTATACAAAGAAGAAATTTAAAGTGTTCAACTCAATTTACAAAATTTACAAGGCTAGGGTTAGGACCCAAACCTTGAAATGGAAAAGATATCTTCAAACCCCCTTCTTGCTCTTGCTTATTCCATACAAGAATAGAGAACAAGAACATGAGTTTTATGTTTTTTCACAAGAGGGAAGAGGAAAAATGAGAAGATAACTTACCTATTTCCTCTAAACCCTGACAACCTATTATTTCTTCTCCTCCCTCTTTGGTTCACGTAGGTTAGAAGAATAAGGAGAAGCCACTCCCGTTTTATAATTTACTCACATGAGCTTTTAATTTTTTTACACAAAGGCCCTTAGGTTAAGGTGTAATTGATCCTTCCTCCCCATATTTGTTAATTTATTTCTTAGATTCAAAAATAATATTTATACCATTAATACATTTAAACTTTTAATTTACCTAGGGTAAAAAAAAGTCAAATTCCTACTATCCTACAAAAAAAATGGATGGGTTTCACAGAGACGGTGCAATGGCATGCTAATTCGTGGGCGGCGCTGGGAGGAGACGCGGTTTGGAGTGGACGGGACAACGACAGAGAGGACGGAGGCGGGCAACGCGGTGGTCGAGCACGGATCAGGTGCGGTTTTGTACGAATCTAGTGCTACAGCGGTTACGGCAGTGAGGGACTTGCTGCTACCGTGTGTGGTACTAGCAGGGGTTGGGGAGATTAGAGGTGTGTTGGATGGGTATGGGCAAGTACTGGGTTTTTGGTGTTTACTGGATTTTTGGATAGTGAAAATGGGTTTATTCTGATGGATAGAGGAGATTCTGTCTAAGGAAATGAAGGATGGGTGAGTGGTTTAAAGGTATAGGGTTTGTGGTGTGTCTAGATGGGAGATGATGATTTTTGAATGGTGATTTGTTTCATGAAGGCCATGGTGGCTGGTAGGAAAAAGATAACATGGAGAGAAAATTTGAGTTCTTTTTCAGTTTCCCCCTCTTGATTCTTCTGTCGTTGAATTTATGCACCTTCAAGGGAGAAATGACAAAAGTTCCAATCTGCCAGTTGTGGAGTTGTGGAGTGGAGGCATCTTTGGGAGCATATTAGCCTTTGTTGATGGATGGTGCAGGGCAGCATAGAATTATTGTTTTGTGAAAAATAAGAAAGAGCCAAAAAAAGTGAAGTTGACACAGAAAAACACAAGAAGGGAGATTGAATTGTGTTTCTTAACTGATTTTTCAAAACTCTTTCGAAAATAGTTTTGCAAGCAAGCTAGAAAATAAATGTACACAAGAAAAATAATTTTTCAAAGAGAGTTAATGAACTCAATATCAAATCCCCGAACTTAGTATGAAAAAACAACATAAATGAGTTAAGGGATAAGAGATTCATCACACAAGGATTTATCATGGTTCACTCTCTTCCAACTGAAAGCTACATCAAGTCCCTTATACTTGAAGGTTTTCTCCACTATAATCAAATAGCTTACAAGTATTCTTTACTCTTGCCTCTCTAGGCTTACAAACTCTCAAGTATTCAACACCGCTTCAGGCACTCAAGTATTCTTTTACAGTCAAGCCTCTTCAGGCTCTCTCTAACTTAAGAGATTTAAAAAAAAATTCTAACAACAACTCACTATATGTGAGGATATGAAGGTCTAAATTCAAAAAAGATTACAATGAAAATAATCAAGAGAAGTTTTGACAGAGTTTTAGCACTTGGAATATTCAGAGCTTCGTTATATTCTTTGTCGGGGGTCATCTAGTATTTATAGATGAAGTCCAGCCTCAGTTCTTATTCTTCAACGGTCTTCAAGATATCCGTTTAGAGATAGTATTTAATGCTAAGATTCATTGAGATCTAATAACTTGATATTGTACTGCGAAAAGAGCTCTTGGTTATCAGAAAAGCTCAAAGTGGTACTGTCACTTCTCTGTTGTACCCTAAAGTTGCCTTTTGTCTTTCCTTCTTTGTATCTGAGTCAACTTTGCAGCAACTTGTGCCAGAGTACAAAGGTAATTGTGTAATCGAGGGTACTATGTTTCTTTTACCAAGAAATAATGTTTAAAAAATTCAAACTTACAAGGTAGACTTGTCAAAACATATATATCAAACAAATAAACACTTTAAAGTTAAAGTACGGAGTAGACGTGTTGCAAAGAAATACATCTTTGGACGTGCAGTTATAAATTTGAAGCATAACAACTGGGTAGTCTACTAACAGATCATCTAGTTTTGTACCGGGTAGTCTATTGTTAGGTTGTTTAGCGTATACCGGGTAGCCTACTAGCAGATCGTCTAGCTTTTGTCTGGTAGTCTACTAAGTCTTTGAACTTGCTTTTCTTAGACCAGCGAGTTTCTCACAGAGTACACTATCTAACGAACTTAGTGTAGACCAGTGATAAGCCTTTGGACTTATTTAAAGCGTTTAGACTTGTGCCCTTGTCTAGCAAGACAAATACAGTCCTACACACTTAAATAGACGAGTTAGTTAATAAACATAACTTTGCCACACAAATTTAATCTTTTTGTTAACATCAAAATTTTCAGAGATTATTAATCATAACCACTTTGGTTCCAATAATCCCCCACTTTTTATGATGACAAAAACTTACTAAATTTGATTGAACAAAGCCTAAGAGAGCCTCCCCCTAAGGTAAAGCATTCAAACATTTAAACAGGTCAGATAACAGAATAGATAAGCATTCAAGCCATATTCAGATAACAAGTTCTAATGCTAACAGATATAGGCACTTAGATAGACAGCAAATATATGCATGTATCAGAGTAGAACATATATAAAAAATTTAAACAAAATTTAATCTCTCTCTTTCTCCCTCTTTTTTGTCATCAAACAAAAAGGAAACAGGAGGAAAGACCATCATTGTCAGTTCAAGAAAGAAAAAAAGAGAAAAAGAGTTTAAGAAAAAGGAGGAGGAGGTGGAGGAGGAGGGTTCTGGTTCTGACGGGTCATGACGGTCTGCATCATTTGGAGCATCTCTTGCAGCAGAAATGCATTGTTGGCTTGCATTGCAAACTGAATTTCTGCTTGAACCTCTGCTCTGACTTGCTTATAAATAGTTTCCTGAAGGTCAGGAGTAAGAACAGTCCTCAAACTTTTAGCAGTTGCATCAAGATGTCCCTTCTCGGGAATAGTGCTTAGAGCCAATGATTGTTGATGTGCCTTAGGATGAACAACTGAGAGTGGTACAAACTGTGAAGCTTGTCTACCAGACTGTCGTTGGACTTCCTCAGAATCACCATGTTCAGCTTGTTGCTCTGGCTCAGCTTGTTGAGTAGAAACTTCCACTTCAATAAGCTAAATTTCTTCCTCATGCTCAAAGCAAATAGAGGGTTGAATCCTCTTTTGAGAAACTATTGGTTTCTCTTCTTCAAAGCATATTCCAGACTTGTCATGAGGAGATCTATATCTTAGAATCAAATTCAATTTCTTTGATCTGTCCGTAAACTTTGATAAGCTATCAGTTAAATAAGCAACCTTGTGTTCCAGTCTTTCAACTTCACAAGAAGCACTGGACTCAGAGATAGAACTTGAAGCATCAGTTAGACTATAATCATCTCTTTTAGCTTTTTGTTTTCAACATTCAGCTTTTCATTCTCAATCTTGACTTTTTCAAAGTCCTTGTTGAGTTTCGAAAATTTCTTTTTAAGAGATTTGAACTTAGAATTAACAATAATTGATTCATTTAATAATTCATCATAAGCTTCTTCAGAATAGTCAGAAATTATTACCTCATCTTCCTCGAGCTTTGTGTCAGAGGAAGTGCTTATACATAGCCCTTGATTTTGGTGGTGCTATAGAGACACAATTGATGTATCTATAAATGTTTATTGTGAGGTTGAGTTATAAAACTCTTAAATACATAGCCTATTTTTTTGGGTAGTGCTAGAGAGAGGCACTTGATGTATCTACCTACGTGAATGAAAAGTTAAAAGTCGCCTTCTATGAAAGACTTGGGCAATCTTTCTAAAACACTCATGAGAAACCCAGGTACTTGAGAAAGCTTTTATGATGTGTATATATTTGTTGTTAAATATCGTGGAGTTTACACAAGTTCAAAGGTAAAATGCGTGTTGTGGGGGTCTCAACCAAGTCCATTTAGTTCAAGAGCAATTCACTTCTTGGACGAAGTTGTTGCCTCACTACACTATGTGTTAATTCAAACCTTTAGGATATTAACACTTAAACATCAATCATTTCCTTTGCCCAAATATATTTTTGTGTTACTTGCTTGCCATTAGTGGCAGGAATGTTGAAAAATGGCAACAAGTAAAAATGACCATAAATATCAATGTTATTAAAACCAGACCGGACCGACCGGTCGGACAGGTTCGACCGAAAACCGGACCCATAGTCGGTCCGGTCAAGACATCAGATCGGATAAGCATTCAAACTGATGTTAACGCTATCAAATCGGCATACTTGATACCGTTTCATCAATAACCAGACTAACTCGGTCCGGGTCGAACCATCCCTTCTATGCATGCGAGAATCTGGGGAAGCTGTCCCCTCATGCGCCTGCATCTATCCTCTAACGCTGACTGCTAGCTATACCACACACGTGCCAGCTGTACCTCACAGTCACGCATCATGTTGTTTTGTAAAAATTTCGAAAATTGCACCCTCAAAAAATGCTTGGTAGGGATCGAACGATGGTCATCCAGAATATGGTCAAGCCTTCAACCATTAGACCACACTTGATATTTGTAATGTCTTTAACAACTATAATATATACATAACCTCATTAGAAAATTTATAAACTTAATATACACTGATTTAACCGTTTCAACCAGTGACCCACTGATCAGACCAGTAACCCATCAACCCAGTACACCAACCGAGTCGATGACCGGTTCGATTTTAATAACACTGATAAATATAAATTATCACATAGAGATACCTTTTTTTTATATAAATTATCATAAAAACACCAATAACTTTTTTATTCAATTATAATAGCAATATATCATTAGCCTTTATATGTTTTTAATGTCTCTTCACTTTGTTGGACACTTTAAATGATAAGCAAAGAAAATATTGTAGATGCTCCAATAGCAACATCAAAGTATTTTACTCAGATTATAGATATCTCTATATAAAGATGTGTTTGTTTCAAGGTGTAAAATTATATTCCCAAGAATTATTTTCCTGAGAATGTTATTACCGGGAATGTTATTCCTACTAATGTGTTTGGTGAGTATTTGTAATTCCTAGGAATGTTTTTAAAATTTATTTAATTTAAATATTAAAAAATTTAAAAAATTCAAATAAATGTGAGAAAAAGAGGTGGAAGTGGGAAGTTAGAGTTGGTTGAGTTTTATTTCCAAGGGAATGTTAGATTCTCACCCTTTAACATGGGAATAAAAAATAAGCAAATCGTGTGTAAATATTATCCTGTGAATAGAATATACCTGGGAATAATTTTTAAAAACTTGAAACAAACATGGGAATGTTACATTCCTTACCTCACTTCCCCGGGAATGTATTTTCATACCTTGAAACAAACGCCCCAAGATAAGGGATATACAATGATCAAGTCTCTAATATTAGTTAGTTGAGAAAATTCTACATCATACACTATATTTGGGCAATTGAATTGTGTAAACCTCATTGCTCTTGACCTTGAGTGCACAAGTTCAAGAGTTTGTTGTGTTGACCTTGGGAAGCAGGCCGATTTATCAAATTGCACCTGAGGTCTGTGGAATCTTGCTTTTAAAGCAGTGGTTCATCCACGGCACAACCATCAATCTTTCCTATTTTTCTAACACAGACGTGCATTGAAATGATATGAAAGTGAGCTTGGACGAGGCAGATAACCACTTGAGTAGGAGAAGCCAATGGTTCAAACGGGATTGATTTTACAACAAATGGGACATCATGAAGGTGGCACGAGGGCTATACATGTCGAAAAGAAGCTTCATAACCGGCAGCATGCTGCAGTGCATGTTTGGCAATTTGAGAATGATGGTTGAAGGTTTTTCTCTAGGATGAATAGAGACCATAAATGAAATTTCTGAGCTACCCACTTGACAAAGGGGACAAGAATTATCAGGGATCTGTCGAGCGAGATGACAAACCTTCAAGACTAAATCCAAAAGCAAGATAGAACCTGTCAAAAACCAACTTTAGAAAGTTAATTGACTTGAAAAAAAAATTAGAGAAAAGGTTTCTATGAAGTTGCATGAGTGATTTAGAAAAGAAGGAATACATCTTACATTTAAAAAGAAAATAGTCACCAATTGGACTATTTCCTATAATCCTACTATTTACAATGTAGCTACATTTAATAGAGAGAGCATTTCCAACACCTATATCATCTTTGCAGTGCAACTGCCTCTGAAGCCATGCTAAACTATACCATGCGATGAAGCACATTATGTCAATCATATTAGCGAGACAACTTCTAAAAAACAACAGCATATTGTAGAATACCTCAGTTGATACAGCACATTTCCGAATCAATGCAAGCTAATATGGTTGAAGCAGCAGCTTGAATAGAGTATTCCCATTATTAACAAACTAGTAAACTGAAACGGAACAAACAAGTTTAGTGAGTTCCCGTGGTAATTTAAAGTTACGAGTTAATAATAAAAAGTTAAGTGATACGAAAAAAGTTAAAGCAAACCATAATCTATGAAACTGCTTCAATTCAAAGGCACTAAATTCCATAATTAACATAAACGCAAATGAATCATCATTTATTCTTGAAGGAATATAATATAAAGAGAATTACAAGCAAGCACCAATCCATGCAACACAACTTACAAAATCGGGTCTTAAAGTGACTTGCATCGTACAACAATCTACTTTGCGTTGCATATTTGGTGACTCTATACAAGATTCTTCAAGCAAGAAAACCTGCTTGATTCTTCTCCAGCATATATATCTCCTCATCTATCATCTGTTTTACCTATTTCCCCCATTTTCAAAGCATTTTCTGTAACTACTGTATCAACATACTTGTCAGCTACCTTTACAATATTGGCGACTGTATATTTGACTTGAAAGAGCGACCAATTCATTACTTGTCACGGCATTCCCACTAACTTCACTCATGCCTAAACCAAGTTTCACAACACCAAGGTTTTCACTATCTCATTTGTTAAAGATATCTTTAGGTGCAACAAGTTGAGGGGGTAAAATCCATAAGATATTCAGCATTCCAATAATTTAGAAAGTAGATAAAATTAAGCTTATTTCGTATGGTTCAGAGGGGTCACTTACATCTCCTATGAAATTTTTTGATTCACTAGCAACTGAAAAATTCTTATTAAATGTAGAAAATCAGAGAATGAAACTTTTATTCTCCATATCTTCTAAAAAGAAAATACATGGTTAAATAGGGAGGAAGGTGTAGCTGACTTCCTCAAACTAGGAGCTAAAAGGGGAAAAATAAATTCTCTACCTACCAAATCAAGCTAAAGACAAAAACTAATTATCAAGGAGATTTGATAAAATAACTACCAAATCCCTTTTATTACTGAAACATATCCTCCTAATAATTCCAAATAATTACGATAGATTTCTACATCCCCCTCAAGCTAGGTTGTAAATGTTCAGCAATCCTAGCTTGGAACTTGGAAGTAAGATTCTCAAATGCCTTCCAAGGTATGGCTTTTAGTTAGGATATTTGTTGTCTGCTGACCCGTTGGAATATATTGAAGCGATATGGTGTCATTTTCTATATTTTCTTTAACAAAGTGTTGATCAATCCCTACATACTTTGATCTACCATGGTGTACCGGGTTCTTAGCTATGCTGATAGCTGACTGGTTGTTGCATAACACCTTTATGGACCCTGAAGTTTGAATTCCAATTTCACATAGCACCCTTTTCAACTACATTCCGTCACAGATACCTTCACAGAGAGCTCTAAATTCTGCTTCTGCTAAGTTGCGAGACACCACAGATAGCTTTTTCTTGCGCCAAGTGACCAAGTTCCTCCAAACATAGGTGCCATAACCTGAGGTTGAGCATCTGTCAGTTACAGAACCTGCCCAATCAGCATCAGTGAAAATTTCAACTTCCTTGTTTGCTGTATCCTGGAAAAATAATCCTTGTCCTGGTGTCATCTTCAAATACCTTAGGATTCTGTGTACAGCCGCCATATGATCTTCTGTTGGCCAATTCATGAACTGGCTTACCATACTAACTGCAAAACTAATATCTGATCTAGTATGAGATAGGTAAATAAGCTTCCCAACCAGCCTCTGGTGTATCCCTTTATCAACAGGTGTACCATTGTCTTTGTTGCCCAATTTTACAATAGCATACATAGGAGTGTCGGCTGGTTTACACCCAAGCATCCATGTTTCTTTCAAGAGATCCAACACAAATTTTCGCTGGGAAACTGAAATACCTATCTTGGACCGAGCTACCTCCATACCAAGAAAATATTTGAGGCTGCCCAAATCTTTGATTTCAAATTCTTTAACTAGGAGGCTTTTGAGCCTTTTAATTTCTTCATCATATTCCCCTGTGAGAACAATATCATCAACATACACCATAAGGATAGCTTTCTTTGCCGTGGGCGAGTGCTTGAGAAACATGGTGTGGTCTGTCTGACATTGAACATCCCCAAACTACTGATGTTATCTTAGAAAGCTCAACCAAAAAGACTGATGATCAAAGCATGGAGAGGCTTGGAGGACCAATGACAAGAGGCAAATTGGAGAGGGTCCAAGAAGCTTTGGAGAAGGAGGTCAATACCTTAATGAGCATGAAGTCCAATTTGGAAGGATGCCCAAAATTGTTTCATCTTTTCCTCTTGGAGTGCACGGTTACTACACTTAATTAGGAATATGAATTTTCAATTAAGTTTGTAATAGTCTAGTTGACTTTTGACTTTAGCTTAATTTTCTCTGTGAGCTTTTATTTTTGCTTGGTGATGACCTTTCTTCCTTGTTTTGGCTTTAACTTGAGCTCTGGTTATCAGATTGACTCGATCTTGGTGGCATTTGAAAGCTAAGAGAAACGTATTTCAGTCATCAAGATCTAACTTGTTGCCTATCATGATGAAAACTGGGTTGGAAGTTGAGGATAAAATTCTGGACGAATTTGGAAGCTTGTATTTAGTTTTTATTTTATTTTGTGATGTAAGCCTCTTGGGCCTCAGGGAGTGCACAACCAAGCCTCTTTTCTTAGGCTAGGAATATGCTTGCCTTACTCTTTAAATAGTCATGTAATGTCCTCGTTTCATAAACTTGAATGAAATAAAGGATTTACTTCATATTGAGTATTCTTGAGTGAGGATGACTCCTCTTTGGTTCTTGGCTTGAACCATTATCTTGATTTTTATCAAGGAGCTTCCATCTTTGTGGTGAAACTACACCTTGGCTTATCAGTCTTCCAACTCTCATGGAATGATTGTGGAGCCTTCCTCATCTCTTTATCTCTTCCATTTTGTTCTATAATTTCCTTTATTGCCCTCTTTAGTTACATGCCATTTACATTCCATGTTCTTTACTTGGATGCTTGAATGATGTTGATGCAATTCTTGTATTGATTTACTTTGAGATTTTCGTTTCCCTCTTCTTCTACTCTTTCTTTTATTTCTTTGATTCAAGTAATCTAAGGACTAAACTCATGGAAAGATCCTAAACTTTATGTGATTCCAAGTTGGATAACATCATGTGGTATCAAGAGCTAGCTTCCTAGAGCTTGGTGTTGTGTTGTTGATCTTGAAATTTTTGTTGGGTTCTTGATCTAATAGTGTTCAAAGTGGTTTGAGTTGATACCACCTTCATGGATTGATGTTTACAAGTCCAAAGTTGTCCAATTTTTAATCATTGACCCATTTTGGTGTTCTTCATGTTCTTCATAATCTTCAAACAATTCTTGAGATTTGAGCCACTTCGACCTTGATGAATTTCATGAAATGATATGATGTTATGTTGTTTAGTAACATCTTGATTGAAAGATCTTGGCACCTAGTTTCAACTTCAATTTATTGTTTTGTTGGAAGGAATTTCTTGATCAAGTTGAGTATTTGAAAATCCAATTTCCAAGGTTGAACACCAAAGTGTTCATCATTGTTCTTGAGCAAATGTCATTTCATCTTTATGATCCTCATACCACTTGACTTGAGGCATTTGTGCAAATATAAAAAGTTTTATGCCCAAAGTGAAATATAAAAGGAAAAAGAGTCCTTAGTGATTTGTACAATTCTTATAACCTTTCTAAATGTTATTTGAAAAAATGGATGGCATCATGACCAATCCTTGAAGCATGTGATGCTGATAGAGCACCAAACAATGAGAATGGGGCTGAGCAAAACATGGATCAGCTTTTGGGCATCAACCTGGGCAAGCCCAAGGTCTAGGAGGTTTACACACGTGGGAAGCAGGTGTAGGGGGGTTGAGTTAGTTTGCAACTGACTTAGCAGGTGGTTGTGCCATGTAGCGAGGATATAGGAAGAGCGGGGGAATTGGGGAAGTTAGTTAGTCATTTTGGAGTTTGTGGCAGATAAATTATTCTCTAACGAGCATATGCTCCGGTGAGGAGCTTAGGCTCTGGTGTTTTCCATTGTAAGGGCTCAAGCTCTCCTTTCTATTTTCATTAATTTTACACTTCTACTTCTAGGGCTTTATCAATTGGTCCGACTTGCCGGATATTCGAGGAAGAGCCAATGTTGTCGGATAACATTCATGCCACCAAAGATGACTAATAGAATAGAGCCTTTGAGGGCTAAGGTTATTGCGTTGGTGGAATCCATCAAATTGTCATTGGTGGAGTTCCAACAAGCTCTGCTACTAGGAATAACTAAGCTGCTGGACAGTCACTCATCGAAGGAGGGGGGCAGTACGGGCGGGGGACTGGAGTAGCAAGAAAAGAAAAACGAAGGGTTGAAGACCAAGATCCAGAGTAAATAAAGAGAAACAAAGAACATAAATCAACACTAAAAAATCATAAGCACAAAGGAACCTGCAAAGATGGAGAACGGGAATTCTAGTGGAAAATACTTTTTGGAGGGCATTCGTAGCATCAAGGGACGCGGTGTAGGCGAGGATATCAAGAAAGGGGATCTTGAGCGGACCGGACGACCCGCCACTGAAGCAGCCGGACAGTGGTGATCACACAGTAGTTTCCGTTACTCGGGGGAAGAATTGAGGAGGGAGAGTGTTGCGGTCCCGCCACCGCCGTAGCCCTAACTGTCGAACCCAGGCTCGTCCATGGAGTGGAAGCCCAAATTAAGTAAGGGGGCGGGCATCAGCGGTATTGGATGATGTTGCTCAAAGAGGGGTGGTGGAATACGTGAAACATGTTTTGGTGAAGGAAGCAAGGACAAAATGGATTTTGGGGATATCGACCAAGCTTTCACGATCAAAGCCTCTGAAACCACTAGAGCCGCCTTCGGATCCACCGTCGGAGCCGCTACATGAGCCGTCGCCAGATATACGCTGCTTGTTGTCTTGGCTGCTGGTCATAGGGACACCAGTGCCAATGACCCAAACTCCACCGTCAGAGCTGTCGACGCCGCCGTAGCCACAGGGGATTGGTCCGGTATGTGGTTAGTCATTGATGAAGGTTGAGGCTGCTGGGTTCAGAAAAGAAGATAGAAGGGAGAAGATAGGGTTAGAAAAGGAAATATGTAAAATAGGTCTTTTTTTTTTACCTAATGGGCCAAGCCCAATTTCCTTTGATTAGTTCTGGTTATGATAAAGAAAGGGCAAGGTCACACCTAAAACAATATTGTGCGCTTGTGATAAAAATTAAATACTTGGCCCAATTTACTAAGAAATGGAAGGAGTCTTAGGAGGAATGGACAATGGGCCTGATGGTTATTGGGTCAACTACTAATTTCTTTATTGAATTAGAGAGGCATTACCAGGCCCTCGAACTGAATAAATTCAGTCAACACAGTGGCGAAAAGAAGGCTGATAAAGAAATGCAGGTCATTGTGGTGGATATGTGGGAGTTCATGAGTAGCCTCCCAAATGTTCTTCATCAAAAGGGATGTGCATCATTCCTGTGACCCTAGAAGTTGGTGACTATATCCTATCACCATTAATTTGTGTGGAAAGAAAAGGAATTCAAGATCTCTGAGCTTTACTTCAGGTCGTTAATACCACCAGGTGGAGACAATGGTGCGATATTATAGGTATAATTCGCTTAACATCTTACAATTCCATTGCTTAGCTTTGAAAATCTTAAGGTGTTGTATGAACATGATGCGAATCTAACTCACATATTTGTCACATGTAAGGAATTCTTTAAATTTGTATTTGACCCCGGAGGATTGGCTATGTATACATTAGCAAATGAAAGGTTTCTCATTTAAGGAGATCAAAGGCTTGATTTGCTATCAATTGGCCTAATTCAATTCGTATTTCAATCATCAAGACCTAATTCATTGCCTATCATGACCAAAACCGGGCTAGAAGTTGAGCATAAAATTCAGGGCGGAATCACAATATAAATTAAAAGCTAAGTACAAGCTTCCAAATCCACCCAAAATTTTATCCTCAACTTCCAGCCTGGTTTTCATCATGATAGGCAACGAATTAGGTCTTGATGACTGCAATACGACTCGTAGAACTTTCTCATACCTTTCAAATGCCACCAAGAACGAGTCAATCAAATAACCAGAGCTCAAGTTACAGCCAAACAAGGAAGAAAGGTCATCACCAAGCAAACATAAAAGCCCACATCACAAATTAAGCTAAAGTCAAAAGTCAACTATGATTATTACAAACTTAATTTGAAAATTCACATTCTTGATTAAGTGTAGTAACCGTGCACTCCAAGACGAAGAGATGAAACAATTTTTGGCATCCTCCCAAATTGGACTTCATGCTCACCAAGATACTGACCTCCTCCTCCAAAGCTTCTTGGCCCCTCCCCAATTTGGCTCTTGTCATCGATCCTCCAAGCCTCTCCAAACTTTGATCATAAGTCTCTTTGGTTGAGCTTTTTAGGATCACATCACTTACCAGCTTTGTGAATCTATCAAACCAAGCTCTAGGTGACTGTTTTAACCCATATAAGGATTTCTTTAGCTTGCAGACTTTGTTGGTGTTAGCAGGAGTGTCAAAGCCAGGGGGTATCTCCATGTAAACTTACACTTGAAGATCACCATTAAGGAATGCGTTTTTCACATCCATCTGATAGAGTGGCCAGTCAGGGTTTGAGGCAAGTGAGAGTAAAACTTGAACTGTATTGAGCTTTGCTATAGGTGCAAATCTATCATGGTAATCAATTCCGTATGATTGTGTAAATCCCTTAGCCACTAGACATGCTTTGAAGCTATTGATATTGCCATATGAATTGTGTTTGATAGTGAAAGTGAAAATCCACTTGGATGTTTTCCTGCTGATAGATCAGGTATCTCCCATGTCCCATTCTTTTCAAGTGCTTGGATCTTTTCAAAAATAGCCTCCATTCATTCTAGTTTGAGAAGAGCTTCATGAATTGAATTAGGAATCTGAATTCTGTCAAGATTGCTAACAAATGGCAGATGATGGGGAGATAATTTCTCATGAGAAAAAATTACAAATGGAATGATTGGTACATGAACGTTCGCCCTTTCTTAAGGCAATAGGTTTATCATCAATATCTTCTTCATTTTCATAAATAGGAGCAGGGTCAAAGTTCTCATTACCTAGTGCATTTTGATCCTCTGGACTCGGGTTGGATTCCGGGTAGTGATTGGTTGGCTGCAGTTCTTTCCCTTCATGTATTTTGTTCCTACTAATGTAGACACGAAACTCACCTTTTTCAACAACTTGCATTGGAATAGGATACTAAGTGGGATCAGTTTGTGTTTGAGATGGTTGAGGTGACTCTATTGGGTCAGTTTGCTCTATTTGAGTTGTCATTTGTGGTGACACAGATGAAGGAAGGACATCATTACCAGAAGAGGATGTCCCAAAGCTGGTATTCTTGAGTAAAGTTCTCCCCTTGAATATCAGTTTTGGGATAAAATGGTTGATTTTCAAAGAAAGTGGCATTCTAAAATCTTCTGGCAACAGGAGAGTAGCATTTTGAGAATTGACACACTTCACATTGAAACAACTTTGGATTTTTATTCATGAATAACGATGAGAATAATTTTGGATGACTAAGACGATAGTGCCACAACATGATTGCACTATTTTTATTGGAGACTGAAACAAAATTCTTATTCGACTGACTTTATTACTCAACACAGGCTGCACTGTGAGTTTGTCTTCAAGGATTTTCATTGGTTTGGAGAAGGTAAAGACTTGAGCACATCCTAGCACTGCCAATCGTCCTCCCCGAATCCAAAGTCTGAAATTCACACAGATCTGAGAAAAACTTAGCAACACAGTTAAGATCTTGAGTGAGTTTACTAACTGATAATAGATTACGATGCAACTTAGGGACATGTAATACAACCTTTAACTCTATGTCTTTTGATAGAGTGATTAAACCTGTACCAGCCACTTTACAACGTGACCCATCAGCAATTTTTACCGAGCGCCCATTGTGACATGGGTTGTAATGCTTGAAAAGTGATTTATCCCCCGTCGCGTGGCTCGTTGCCCCTGAGTCAACAATCCATGTATTTTGATTTCCTGTGTAACAGTAAAAGCACTTGAGGAATTACCTTTGTGTGCCAATGACACTTTAGTACTATTCTGGGAGGACATTTGTAATTTAAATACATAAATAATGTCTCAAACTCAGTGCGGAAAAATAAATAAGAACGTTGGTTTCTTTCAGGAAATAATTTAAGTACATAACAACGTTCGAAAAGTGGGTCTGAAAATTTTTCTCTTGTACGATAATTAACGCATAAAAACAACAAAATAAAACCATATTGCATACATCATAACATAAGCATCCATGATATAACATAAGGGTGTTTTGCCAAAGCATACAAGTATCTAAAAATAAAGTTACAACTAAAAGGAAAAGATCCTAGTCTGCTACCAAAAGGTACAAACTCTAAAAAGCCAGATATACATGACCATAACAGGTAAGATACTACTGTCTCAAAAGATAGGCAACTCCATAGCTGGGCGAACTAGAGATACCCGTTGGGGAGACCCCGAATGTCATCTCCACAATCAGAGGGTTTGGAGGGATCCTCCTCTTCGACATCCTCCACCTTCACGTCTATCAAAAGCTCGTCAATGTTGAACGTCTCCCACCCGCGTCCTCTCGGGTAAATCACCCTCTTGCTAGCACTCTCAATAGTACGAGGAGCGGGGTGAGGCACCATGGGCACAAGAGGGGGAACCTCTTGGGCAGGGTGTCGTATCACGCTCTTACGAGCAGTGTGGATGATCCGAGGTCCCAGACGTTGCGGTGGAAAGGCAATCTTGCTCTCTCGTCTCAGCAATATATCCTCGTATAAGTCTAGCAAGTGGCAGTTCCACCTCCACCATCATGTTACGGTCTGTGCATGATGTAGATCCAGCACCGGTGCCCTCGGTAGAACAGACAGGTTCGACGTACGTAGCACATTGGGCCTTTGTATGGACAACCTACGTGTTTTCGTCATCTCCATCATGGAATTCCATCTTCAGAGTCCCCGAATGATCGAGGGGAGCGTTGGGGCAACATCTAAATACGTATCCAAAAGCACAGCAGGAGATCCAACAGGTACACCATAAGGGTGAGATACTCGTACACAAGTTTATTGTGATAGCCGCATGAGCGACATCGTATCATAAAATATCCACACAGCATAATAATACCTCAACCAGGTAATCTCATACAAGAGAGTTATACTCAAACATCATGTTATAAAAATGCATGAGACTTCAATATCAATTTCTATTTCGTATTCTCTGGCGATTCATAACTTCCCTTCGTCGAGCGATAGACCACAACACTCCCATAACATAATTGTTCTCATGAGCCAGCCTCTCAATTTAGGTCTGAGCTCCAATTGTTCAATTGTACCCCGTCTCAACCATATCAAAACATAGTCCAATCTCTACTCGAGTTCATCTGCGTTTGGTAGTCGATTACCACAACACAGGGTTGCAATGCCTCCAACTGGTTGTGGCATTAATCGGAATGCCCCTACAGACCTAGTGGTCTTAACTGACTCAATTTGTCAACTACATTGGATTGTTGCTCGATTCCATGGCACGTCTGCTAGTTCATGCATGTAAAACACAGTGTTGTCGAATAGCGGCCATGGCAGACAACGGTGGCAGGTTTTTAAGGAACCGCCATAGGGAGGCGGTGGCATGGCGGATTCCACGTGGCAGTTCATGACGGCCGCATGGCTGCTAGCGGGTATGGCGAAATCGGCTGCCATGGCGGAAAAGGTGGGTTTTTTTTAGGAAAAAACATGACCCATCATTCTAGGTTTGTTGGGCTAGGCGACCCGACCTGGAATGTGGGCCAAAACTGGTGAAAACCCTGATAACTTTGTATCTGACTTTCCTCCATTTTATCATACGTACAGAAACCCTCACCTCATAGCAGAACCCTTTTCTCTACCTCCCATTTCACACTTTCTTCTCCGACCACCCACTCTCCGACAACACACACTGTCGGACGACCACTGACCTCCGGCGACCAGCGACCATCCTTTTCTTTTCTCCTTTTTTCAGCCATTTTTTAAAATGGCAGGTGAACCAGCTTCTTTTGATGCTTCAAGGGCCCTTTCCAGAGCTGATGCTGGATGGAAATACTTCATTCCATTGCAAGGAGACACAAACTCAATTGTGTGTACTTTATGTTCAAAAATCATGAAGGGAGGGATCACTAGAGCCAAACAGCACTTAATGCGCAACAAGGGAATGTAGCTCCTTGTCCCAAGTGTCCAAAAGAAGTTAGCGAAGAGCTTTGGGCACTTTTCAAAGAGAAGAAGCCAGACAGCAACTATGTTCAAAGTGCTGGAGCTGAAATTGAGAATCTACTCAATTTGGAGAGTAGAGAAGATGAGTTGGACATAGCACCTACTAGTGCTGCTGCTGCAGGGAAGAAAAATGTTGCTAAAGAGAGGCCTATTGATCTCAATGTCAGGAATCCAACAGCTTCAATTGATAATAAAAAAAAAGGAGAAAATGAGGCAAGCTAACATACGAGAGGTATGTAACAAGAAAGCAGTTCTTCTGGTCCATCAAAAAATTGCTCTTTTTGGTATGAAGCTGGTTTATCATTTAATTGTATTAAATTGGAAAGCTTTCGAGACATGCTTACAGCAGCTGCTGCCTTTGGTCAAAATCAGTCAGCTTCCACTTATCGTGCTATTAGAGTTCCACTCTTAAACATAGAGATGGAATACACTGAAAATTTGTTGAAAAATCTCAAGGAGCAGTGGAGAAAACATGGTTGCTCTATTATGTCAGATGCATGGAATGAAAGAAAGCAAAGGTGCACTATTAATTTCTTAGTGAACTCTCCAGCTGGGACAATGTTTGCGAAGTCAATTGATGGCTCAGAATTTGTGAAGACCGGTGATAAACTGTTTGAGTTGCTTAATTCTATTATAGAGGATATTGAAGAGGAGAAAGTTGCTCATATCATAACAGATAATGAAAGCAACTACGTTCTAGCTGGAAAGATGTTAGAAGATAAGAGACCACATCTTTACTGGACTCTTTTTGCAGCCCATTGCCTGGACTTAATGCTTTAAGACATTGGAAAGATTCCTTTGATAAAGAAGACAATTCAAAGGGGAATTGGTCTTGTTGATTTTATCTTCAGTCATTCAAGTACCTTGAGTTTGTTGAGACACATCACAAACAAGAGGGAATTGGTAAGGCATGGGGTTACTAGATTTGCTGCATCATTTTATCATTGGAGAGACTTTATGGAGAAAAAGCAAATCTAAGAAAAATGTTTACTTCCGATGAGTGGAGCAAAAACAAGCTATCAAAGGATGCTAAGGGGAGGCAAGCATTGAAGGTTGTTCTTATGCCTTCATTTTGGAACCATGTGGGTTTATATTCTTAAAGTCATGGCTCCTCTTGTGCGAGTGTTCCAACTTGTTAATGGTGAAAGAAAACCAGCCATGAGATATATTTATAAAGCAATGGACAAGGCAAAAGAAGCAATGATGACATCTTTCAACGACAATGAAAGCAAATAAAAAGATGGTTTTGAAATCATTGACAATAGTTGGAATTGTCAGCTTCGTCGTCCATTGCACACTATTGGTCATTATTTAAACCCGGAGTTCTTCTATTCCAATCCTGAATTGGAGTTTGATTTAGAGGTTACCAATGGGTTGTATGCTTGCATCTATAGGTTGGTGCCAAGTAAGGATGTGCAAGCTAAGATACTAGCCAAGTTGCCTATTTATAAGACTAGCAGCGGTCTCTTTGGTTCTGAATTTGCAATAACACAAAGAAAAGTTGTCGCTCATGGTGAGAAACTAAGATCCCATCTTTTAATAATTTCGCTATTTCAATTCTTTTAAGTTTAATGTTTAAATTCTAAGTCATACACTCTGATTATGTAGCTCAATGATGGCGAATGTATGGCCACTCAACTCCAAATTTGCAGCAATTGGCTATCAAGATTTTGAGCTTGACATGATGCGCATCTGGATGTGAGCGCAATTGGAGTGTATTCGAGCAAGTAAGTATCTTGAGTTTATTTTGAAAGTATGGTCAAGCCTAATTAAGTATTAACACTTCTACAGTTACATTTATGTTTCAGATTCAATCAAAAAAGAGAAATAGGCTTGACCATAAGAAGTTGCATGATTTGGTTTGTGTCAAATATACCCAACAACTCCATCATAGACATAGTATTAAAGATGAAATTGACCCAATTACACTGAATGACATTGATGAGTGTAATAAGTGGTTAGTTGGAGAGATGAATGATAATAATGATGACGCTAGGAATGAGTTGGTTTTTGATGATGATGACACACTAAATTGGGGAACTGTTTATGAGGCTTCGGGGGTTGGAGAGCCTAGAACGCATACTAGGCAGAAAACAAGGAAAAGAAAGGAAGCATGAAGTGTTGCAACAGCTGCCAAAGCTTCTAAGAAAGGTCCAGGTGCAAGTTCAACCTCTAAAGGGAAAGAGATAGCAGTTGATCCAAGTGAAAAAACGGAATTTGAGGATGATTCTGAGGCATTTGAAGAAGAACAAGAGTTACTTGTTTTAGAGAAATCTGATGGAGAAGAGGACGAGGGATATGCCCCATAAGATAACCAAGAAATTGATTATGTTGGGGTTGAGGAAGAGGATTAGCCATTTACTTTGTGTTTGTCATGTTTTTATCATTTTGTTGTTATTTTAAATTTTGAAGTCTCGAACTTGATGGTATTCAACCTTGTTAGTAGTCTATGATAGGTGAATATGAACTTATGTGACATTTTCTATCAATTTAGTTTATGATTCTTGACATATGTTGTTAGTGTTTTGGATTTTATATTTAGTTATGCAATTTTTGTTACGTATATGTGTGTGTGTGTGTGTGTGTGTGTGTGTGTATATATATAAAAAAAAAAATTTGTCCGCCATGGCATCCGCCATATGGCCGCATCGCCATCCGCTATAATGTTTGGTGGATTTTTGGTCGGCTGCCATCTGCCATCGATAACACTGGTAAAACAGTTAGTTTTCTGTTTTCTTTTTCGTTCATTCGTTCTTGCCAAGGCACAAAGCCCACGACTCATTAAAGGACATTTAGCCTATTCATTCAAAACATAGGACACATAGTCCGAGTGATCAACTCACAAAACATTAGGTTGATGCCTCGATCACTAGGTTCACAGATATAGGACATTTCGTCTGTTCATTCAAAGCATAGGACGCGCAATCCGGGTGCTTAATTCTCAAAACACTAGCCCGATGTCTCGATCACGTGCTTAATCATCATTTTCATTCAAGGTTTCATTTTCGTTGATCAAAACTTGAAAACAAAACTCAAAATCTCTTTGGCATCAACCAAAAAACACTTCATCTTTAAAAGCTATTTCTAGGAAATCTTTTCTTTGTAAACCATTTCTAAAAGCTAAAATCCTTAAAAACTCATTTCAAAAGGATATTGACTTGAAAAGCTTTTTTCTAAATATTTCACCATTTTGATACACTTTTTTATAAAGATTCTCATTTGAAGTAAACTTTCATGAAGAAGTTTGTTTTGGAAAGTCCTAGACTTTAAAAAGATTCTTTCTATGACAAAAACCAAAATAATTTCAAGACTTTTCTTTTAGAACATGTTCAAAAAATAACGATGAAACAACTTCTCACTATTTTTCTCACCAACGGTCATTATGCCATTTAACTTAAAAGTTTTCACCTTTAAATTCAAAACATCTTTTAAATCTTTGATTAAGGCTTTTAAGTGGCTTCATCTTCATTATAGAGCTATAGTCGATGCTATGCTCTCAACCAATCCAGTCAAAGAAACACAATCTCAAGATATATATGTATATATTTGTATATATCAAATATCAAATATTAAATATATATATTGTACTGTCTGGATAAATAGGGGATTAGATTGGATTGAGGAGACCAAGTCCAACAAAGTGGAGAGTGGAGCCAAGAGCGGTTGAGAGATCATGGGAATGTGATGTTACTTGAGAGGAAGGATAATGGGAGGAGTAGTTATTTTCTATAGCCTATATATATAGATGTTTAGTATATGTGAAGGATAAGCTATCTTGTAACTATTGCTCTGCTAGTCGGAGACATCTCAATACAAAGAGTATATTTCTGACTAAGTGTAGTAGTGAATCATAGCGATAGTGTTCCTCAGATTCTCGGATCGTTCATTACCGGAAATTTGTAGGAACATTTGGCGCCCACCGTGGGGCCGAGGTAAACTTTCCCCGGCCGCTTATTTGTTGTCATCTACAGAACTGGTGATGAGATCAATCAAAAATTGAGGAATGGAAGCTTCCTTCGATTTTGCATGACCTTGAAAGCATTTAGGGAAGAATCTTATTTCTAGTATTCATTCTGAAAATAATTGCTAACATATAATATACTGCTTGTTTGATTGCTAGTGTCGTGCATTATTGAATTCCAATTTTTAGTTGTTATTAATCTCAGACAATCAATCAAATCATAAGAGCATGGGTTCAATGTCACGGAAAAAATTCAGATCCCGTGAAGGTGTAGTCAACTTTTCGTGATTTTAGTTTGAAAGAGAAAGGGCAACATGAACCGGGATCCAAGGGTGAAAGGTGTTTGCAAACGATTTCCAAGCCGATAATGAATAACTTCATGCTAGTATGCATAAACTACTGGTAAAGTGCCACATGCATGATACGTTGTTTTTCTACTAATGTCCAGTAGTGAGGCCAAGCCGCCGAGGTTGGGAAGTTAAGGGAAGAATTTCTATAACCCTTCTTAATTATCATTGTTCATATATCATCAAAATCAAAATAAGGGAAGAAGTAACTCATCATTCTTATTATTTATCCGTTAATTAATATATATAATAAATATATGTATTGACCTCAAGAACCCAGCAACCTCGGGTTCACTTTTAATGCATATCACTACATCTTTGTTTCAAATTCTTTAGAGCAAAAATATTGCTTGTGATCTCTATTATTATCATTATTTGTTTGTTAACTTGATATTTGAATCTGTTGAGAATTGAGGTTATCCCTTTAACTTCCTACCCACTAAATGAGGTATGAGATGAAGTTTTAATCAGAATCCCGTTAGTTGCGGGAAGTGGAGGATGGAGACATGGAAGGAAGCAGTTAGCAGTGAAGCACCCACGTACGTCTTGTTACATCACGAGGCAATGTTAATTTCAATTCACCACGTGCACCACAGGTATTCGGCACTGAAAATTTGGACAAAACCGATTCCACCCATTTAAGATAGCATAACCAACATGGCAACGAACTCAGAGGACATCAGCAAAAAACTTGCACCAGAAAGGACGTGGATAGACTTTGCAACTAATGGGCACAGACTGAGATGATCCATAACAAGCACGACGCAATCTAGACATGGCTGAAGTTGGTGCATGCCTCGACGAGGGCGCGCGCGGCGCGACGATACCTTCACAGCCCAGGTGCATGGAAGGACATGAGGACAGGAGTTCACGTCTGCAGTGGCTACTTGACGTCGCTGTGTGGAAGGAAACTCAAGTGCTCAGTAAACCCTGATGAACTCGGCTTATGCTGTTCCGCCACCCCAGCGATTCAATCACCGCATCTCGGCATGCCTCAATGAGTTCGACAATTCTGATGATTTCGGCCGCGGCTTCACGGCCTCTATGGCAGCTCATCCTTCATTGCTCGGCTCACCCAAGCTTTCTCACATCTCTTTGATCAAGAAGCCACAGACCACACTCCCCATGGAGATTGAGGCACGGCTCTACTGAGTTAACTTGGTCCCCTCCGAGTCAATGGAAGGCAACAATGCGAGGTATATCTTGAACTACTTGAAGTCAGCGTACGTGTACTTGGGTCAGGCACAGGGGAGAAAAAGTTCAAGAAGCACTCAAATGTAGTGTGTGCAGATTTGCATGACTCAAAGGAGGAGGTGGAAAATGATCCTATATCAAGAAGGCAGGATGGAAGGACGTGTGGAGAAGGGAGTTTTTCTTAACTGATAGAGGAAAAGAATGAGTATGAGTAATCATTGACTAACTGGTTGGTTAAGTGAACTTTAGTGTTACACCCATTGCAGTAGAGATACATGTTCTCTTGCTTATTGCTATCTTTCATCCTTTATTTCTCTTAGATTTTTTATGTGAAATATTACTGAAAGGAGGTGCAAGCGTGTGCCAACTTGTTTCTTGGTCAGATGATGATTACGGAACGACTTAATCCTTGGAAATTCTCTACAACATGAAACAGTTCGGTCACGTGAAAATCATAATGGTAGCAGGATTTTCCAAGTTAAGCATTTTCATCCGAGGTGGGTGATAACTCGGTTGAGTCAACTCAGTCCCCTGCGAGTAAACGAGTTCTGCATGGCTACAGTGGTCTCAATGTCTATGGAGTAAGGAGAGTGTGGCAGATCATTTACTCCATTGGAAGAAGCACTATTGTGTACAATGTGGATATGACCCAGGTGATATTATTCATTTAATTTATGGCATTCATACCTTTATCATATGATAATTAGAAAAACACTCAGTTCTTATGAGTAAATCTATAAAGGCATTATTTAAGTCCTTAATAATGAAATTGGAGGGGAAAATATTTACTACAAAAGCATTATTTAGAAGAAGAATATATGAATTTTTTATGAACTCAGTTGGGGGATATGTTGTATCTGTTTTTATTCAATGTTGTTTGATATCAAGTGTGGGAGGTGAAAGCAAGAATTCTTGAAAGAGAATGTTATGCTTTTATTTGGACTTTAAGTCTAAGTTAATGTATAGTGATGCAGGTGGTGAATGTGATACGCGAGTATGGTACTGTCCAAGATGCATTCCTTAATATCGGAGTCTGTTTGCATCAAATCTGTCTTAAGCTCGATTTAGTCGGGTCCTGGATGGAAATAAGGAGTTGAATAAAAAAATATGAATGGAGTTATAAGGAAGCAAAAATCTCGGCAAGAGATGAAGGCCCTTAAGACGAGAATGAAAGGCACTTGAAGCCCTTAAGACGAGAACGATCTCGGTAAAAGGCCCTTAGTAAAAGGCACTCAAAGTCCTTAAAACGAGAATGATCTCGGTGGCACTCAAAGTCCTTAAAACGAGAATGATCTCGGTAAAAGGCACACAAAGTCCTTAAAGATAAGCAAGATCCCGGATAAAAGGTAAAGCGAAAGTCCCTGATCAGAGCATTATGTTTTGGCACAAATCCGTGAATATCGGTTGAGGGTGAAGTTAAAATTTATTTAATATTTTTGTTGGCAGCACATTGATGTGCCTTGGAGTTTTATCATATGTTAGCATGGTTGATATCCCTGTTTATATCCGTGATGATGTTTTGTTGTTGTTCTAGTTGAAGTTGTATTTGAACAGGTATATAAAAATAAAAAAGAAGACGAAAAAGAAGAAGCAGAAGCGAGAAGAAGAAAGCTCAGTTTACTAAGGGGGAGACGAAGAAGAAGAAGAGGAGTTAGAACATGTATGATCAACTCAAATAAGCTTAGTTTTCTTAAAGATGTCTATCAAAGTTCTTTGGCGTGTGTACTCTTTTTCCTACCCCAGGCTTTTTTTCCTGAAAAGGTTTTTGCCTGAGAAGGTTTTAACGAGGCACACCGAACGTTTCTTTGAAGATATTGGCAAATCAGTTTGGAAAAAGCTCAGATTTGCCTAGAGACATTTATGGCTCAGCTCGAGAAGAGTCCGGTTTACTCGAAGACATCTCTTAAAGCTCTTTCGCCTCTTTGAAGCTCAGAGCTTGGGGGGCTTGTGTACTGTCTGGATAAACAGGGGATTAGAATGGATTGAGGAGACCAAGTCAAACAAAGTAGAGAGTGGAGCCAAGAGAGTTTGAGAGATCATGGGAATGTGATGTTACTTGAGAGGAAGGATAATGGGAGTAGTAGTTATTTTCTATAGCCTATATATATAGATGTTTAGTGTATATGAAGGATAAGCTATCTTGTAACTATTGCTCTACTAGTCGGAGACATCTCAATACAAAGAGTATATTTCTGACTAAGTGTAGTAGTGAATCATAGCGACAGTGTTCCTCGGATTCTCGGATCGTTCATTACCGGAAATTTGTAGGAACATATATGTATATAAATAAATATAAATATTATATATATATATATATATATATATATATATATATATATATAGTCACCTAACCCTAAAACCAACAATTATACATCTATTCAATCCAAGGCAAGCAATACCACAATTTATGCTTGCCTTTTCAAAACATATTCATCAGATAAATCAAGCATTTACCAAATACATACTATATTTATAATAACAATCATCAACATCATTCCAAGCAAGACAACCACAATCATCCAACAAACAATTCTTATGAAGCTATCAAACTCATTGGATGTAATCTCCCCTTACTTCTTGAAGACAAGAAAACTCCTTTCTTTGATTTTCCAATTAACAACCTTCAACAGCAAGCACTAATTCAAGTCAAAACAAGCAAAAGCCCAAGGGGAAAAGCTATGTGAAGCTCCCGGCCAGGCTAGGTTAGAATGGAAGGAAAATTTTGCTCACTTTGACCTTTGGTATACATGAAGATAAAACACATTACTACGGTGAAAATGTGATTCAAAGTTCCAAAAAAAACTCATACAAATTTTAGGGATTTTCTTCATGATTCTAGAAGAAAATGAAACTTGAAAATAAAATGCATGGATAGCAAGGCAATGAAGCAAGGAAGAAGATTAAGGAACTTGAGTCATGAGAGTTTACCTCTTGGCTGATGGAAAATGAAGAAATGAAGAACACCTCAAGAACACAAAGAACACTTGAGAGAAAACAAAAGCTTCAAGTTTGATTTTGAAACATAGAAAGTAGGATTTTAGTGTTTGTAAAAAATTTGAGAAAATGAAGTGATGTTGGGTGGGTTATTTGGGGTGGTGGTCAAACCTAAAGGAAAGAGAAAGGTGAGTATATTCAAACTTTCGATTGGCTCTTTTATTCAATGGTATAAGGAATACATTGGTTAAAAGGATGTTGTTGTCACTTTATGACACTTGATGGCTTATCAACTACATGTCGCGTCGGTCGTTTCGTTTCTCACACTTCCTTGTGCTCTACTTCCTCTGCTGCTCTAAACTTGATTCTGTGTCTCCCGGTACTGAATAAAATAAAATACTAATATTTTATTCCAACACCAAAAAGTTGAAAAACATTCTAAACAATCACAAAACTCTCAAAACTAATATTTTTATTTTTCGGGTCAACTTAGGGTTTTCTAGCAGGTGTAAAACCACACTGTCAGCTAAAACGCGGACCTGGTTCCGTTTGAGTCTTAAACCCAAATTTGGACCACTACTTCGTACAATATAGTAGGTTCTAACCATGATTTTATTTTCCACAAAATCATTTTTTTGATCATAGGTAAAAATATATAAATACCAGTAATACAACGCAAGTAAAGCACAGATAAAAAAAGCAGGGTGTTACAACATTTGTGACAACATCTGTTGGAGGGCTTCAAGTTGTTCTTTGTTAAAAGGATTGGATTGAGGTGCAGCAGAATTTTCTTCTTCAGTTGTGGCATGATTGCCACGACTTTCCTTATCCAAAGGAAGTCTTGAAGGCTTCCAATCAGTGGGCTTATCGTGTATCTTCCAGCATACCTCTCGGGTGTGGCCTTGTCTTCGGCAATGATCACACCATGGCCTTCCCTTCTTCGAGCGATTGTCACTGCTGGGGTGCTAGACTCCTCAAGCAGCTAGCATTGATTGATTCTCCATAGCAGTTGTGGTGGACGACACTCTCAGCATCACTTTCTTCCTACTTTCTTCCCTACACACTTTAGAGAAGACTTCCCTAATACTTGGTAAGGGTTTTGTTCCAAGTATTCTTCCTCTTACTTCATCTAAGTTCTTGTTGAGTCGATCAAGAACTTAAAAATCCTCTTCTTCTCCACAATATCTCTGAACATCCTTGCATCTTGTGGACATGTCCACTTATGATCTTCAAACACATCAAGTTGCTGCCACTGACGTGTGAGTGTGTTGTAGAATTCGGTGACTGAGAATTCTCCTTGTCACAGACCATAATGAATTGTTTCAATCTCGCAGATTGTTTTGGTATTGTCTTTGCTTTGATAAATTCCTTTGCATCATTCCATGTCACCAACATTGCGATAGAGTAAACAAATTTCACCTATTTCATTGGTCATGGAATTTATAAGCCATGACATGACCATATTATTCTCTGCCTTCCAGAGTCTGAATTTAGGATCTCCTGACTTTGGTTCAATAGCCTCGCCTGTAAGGTATGCATCCTTCCCTTTGCTACCGACAAACATCATGATTGACTGTGACCATTGAAGGTAGTTGTTCCCATTCAGTTCAAGTCCTGTAATGGGAAGAGGAATACTCCCTATTGTCACGCCACCTGGTGGTTGTCTATACTGGAAGTGACTTCAGATGAGGATGTGATCTCATTCTCCTTGTCAGTAGCCATGCTGGTTCCTTTGTCAATAGCAATGTTGTATTTCGTCATTGAGAGAGACTTTAGGACTGGTCTACTCTGATACCATGTAGAAAATCAGAGAATGAAACTTTTATTCTCCATGTCTTCTTAATAGAAAATACATGGTTTAATAAGGAGGAGGATGTAGCTGACTTCCTCAAAACTAGGATCTAAAAGGGGGAAAAATAAAATCTATACCTACCAAATCAAGCTAAAGACAAACTAATTAATAAGGAGAATTGGTAACATAGCTACTAAATCCCTTTTATTCCTAAAACAAATCCTCCTAATAATTCCTAATAATTACAGTAGATTTCCACATTATTAAACAAATAAACATTCAAATCAATTTAAAAAATCAATTCTTGATAAAAATAAATTATAGGTCCGTGTACAACTAAACATCCTAATTATCAAACAAGTGAAAATATTCAACCGCAAAGGGTGCCAAATTGGCAATTAGAGCTCCGTGTGAACGAAACTTGCAGCTAGTGTCACCAACCCTAAGTAGGGATTAGTTCCACTCAGTTTTGTCGATTAGCGGCCATGGCGGCGTCATGGCGGAAAGCGGTGGCGGGATTTGAAGGAACCGCCATTCGGAGGCGGTGGCGTGGCGGGTTTCTAGTGGCCGCTCATGGCAGCCGCATGGCGTCTGACCGGCATGGCGGAATCGTAAGCCATGGCGGAAATGGCGGGGCTGTTGGGTTTTTTGGTGGAAAATCTGACCCATTTAGATGGGTTTTGTGAACCCGACCCAGCCCAAAATGGGTGAAACCCTAATATTACTAATCAGACTCAGAGGACCCTTCATTTTATCTTCCAAACACAAACACCAGACATGGCTGAACCCTTCTCTTCCTCCCATTTCACATTTTCTTCTCCCACCACCGGCCACCCACTCTCCGGCGACACCCACTGTCGGCCGACCACCGTCCGGCGACCACTGACCTCCAGCGACCACCCTTGGACCGGCGACCAGCGAGCATTCTCTTCTTTTCTCCCTTTTTCAGTCATTTTCGAAAATGGCAAGCGAACCAGCTTCTTCTGATGCTTCACGGACCCTCACCAAAGCTGATGCTGGATGGAAATACTGCTTTCCATTGCAAGAAGGAGCCACAAACTCGGTTATGTGTACTTTCTGTTCAAAAGTCATGAAGAGAGGGATCACTAGAGCCAAACAGCACTGAATGGGCAAGAAGGGGAATGTAGCTCCTTGTCCCAAGTGTCCAAAAGAAGTTAGAGAAGAGCTTTGGACACTTTTCAAAGAGAGGAAGAATCTAGACAGCAACTATATTTATGTTCCGAGTGCTGGAGCTGAAATTGAGATTCTACTCTATGTGGAGAGTAGTGAAGATGAGATGGAAATGACACCTACTAGTGCTGCTGCTACATGGAAGAAAAAAGTTGCTAAAAAGGGGCATATTGATCTCTATGTCAGGAAACCAGCTGCAATTGGTAAAAAGAAGGAGGAGGAAATGAGGCAAGCTAACATACGAGAGGCATGTGAAAAGAAAGGAGTTCTTCTGGTCCATCAAAAAATTGCTCGTTTTTGGTATCAGGCTGGTTTATCATTTAATTGAATTAAGTTGGAAAGCTTTCAAGAAATGCTTGAAGCAGTTGGTGCCTTTGGTAGACATCTACCAGCTCCTACTTATCATGCTATTAGAGTTCCACTCTTAAACATAGAGATGGAATACACTGAAGATTTGTTGAAAAATCTCAAGGAGCAGTGGAGAAAACATGGTTGCTCTATTATGTCAGATGCATGGAGTGAAAGAAAGCAAAGGTGCACTATTAATTTCTTAGTGAACTCTCCAGCTGGGACAATGTTTGCGAAGTCAATTGATGGCTCAGAATTTGTGAAGACCGGTGATAAACTGTTTGAGTTGCTTAATTCTATTATAGAGGATATTGAAGAGGAGAAAGTTGCTCATATCATAACAGATAATGGAAGCAACTACGTTCTAGCTGGAAAGATGTTACAAGATAAGAGACCACATCTTTACTGGACTCTTTTTGCAGCCCATTGCCTGGACTTAATGCTTTAAGACATTGGAAAGATTCCTTTGATAAAGAAGACAATTCAAAGGGGAATTGGTCTTGTTGATTTTATCTTCAGTCATTCAAGTACCTTGAGTTTGTTGAGACACATCACAAACAAGAGGGAATTGGTAAGGCATGGGGTTACTAGATTTGCTGCAACATTTTATCATTGGACAGACTTTAAGGAGAAAAAGCAAATCTGAGAAAAATGTTTACTTCCGATGAGTGGAGCAAAAAAAAGCTATCAAAGGATGCTAAGGGGAGGTAAGCATTGAAGGTTGTTCTTATGCCTTCATTTTGGAACCATGTGGGTTTATATTCTTAAAGTCATGGCTCCTCTTGTGCGAGTGTTCCAACTTGTTAATGGTGAAAGAAAACCAGCCATGAGATATATTTATAAAGCAATGGACAAGGCAAAAGAAGCAATGATGACATCTTTCAACGACAATGAAAGCAAATAAAAAGATGGTTTTGAAATCATTGACAATAGTTGGAATTGTCAGCTTCGTCGTCCATTGCACACTATTGGTCATTATTTAAACCCAGAGTTCTTCTATTCCAATCCTGAATTGGAGTTTTATTTAGAGGTTACCAATGGGTTGTATGCTTGCATCTATAGGTTGGTGCCAAGTAAGGATGTGCAAGCTAAGATACTAGCCAAGTTGCCTATTTATAAGACTAGCAGCAGTCTCTTTGGTTCTGAATTTGCAATAACACAAAGAAAAGTCGTCGCTCATGGTGAGAAACTAAGATCCCATCTTTTAATAATTTCGCTATTTCAATTCTTTTAAGTTTAATGTTTAAATTCTAAGTCATACACTCTGATTATGTAGCTCAATGGTGGCGAATGTATGGCCACTCAACTCCAAATTTGCAGCAATTGGCTATCAAGATTTTGAGCTTGACATGATGCGCATCTGGATGTGAGCGCAATTGGAGTGTATTCGAGCAAGTAAGTATCTTGAGTTTATTTTGAAAGTATGGTCAAGCCTAATTAAGTATTAACACTTCTATAGTTACATTTATGTTTCAGATTCAATCAAAAAAGAGAAATAGGCTTGACCATAAGAAGTTGCATGATTTGGTTTGTGTCAAATATACCCAACAACTCCATCATAGACATAGTATTAAAGATGAAATTGACCCAATTACACTGAATGACATTGATGAGTGTAATAAGTGGTTAGTTGGAGAGATGAATGATAATAATGATGACGCTAGGAATGAGTTGGTTTTTGATGATGATGACACACTAAATTGGGGAACTGTTTATGAGGCTTCGGGGGTTGGAGAGCCTAGAACACTTACTAGGCAGAAAACAAGGAAAAGAAAGGGAGCATCAAATGTTGCAGTTGCTGCCAAAGCTTCTAAGAAAGGTCCAAGTGCAAGTGCAACCTCTAAGGGGAAAGAGATAGCGGTTGATCCAAGTGAAGAATTGGAATTTGAGGATGATTCTGTGGCATTTGAAGATGAGCAAGAGTTACTTGTTTTTTCAGAAATCTGATGGAGAAGAGGAAGAGGGATATGCCCCATTAGATAACCAAGAAATTGATTATGTTGGGGTTGAGGAAGAGGAATAGCCATTTACTTTGTGTTTGTCATGTTTTTATTATCATTTTGTTGTTATTTTGAATTATGAAGTCTTGAACTTGATGGTTTATGACATTTTCTATTGAATTATGAGACTTATATGACATTTTCTATCAATTTAGTTTATGGTTGTTGACTTATGTTGATAGTATTTTGGACTTTGTATTTATTTCTGCAATTTTTGTTATGCATATGTATATATATATATATATAATTTTTTTTTTGTCCGCCATGGCATCTGCCATGTGGCCGCATCGCCATCCGCTATAATGTATGGCAGATTTTTGGCCGGCCACCATCGATAACACTAGTTCCACTCCAAAAGAGAGTCATGGGAGATTTTTTAAAAAAAAAAAAAAACAACATGGATGAGAAAGAAGTTAATTTTCAAATTTCTCTAAATCTCTATCTAATTATCAAACCATTGAAGGCAATAACCTAGATTTTATTGCAAAATACTATGGCAGAGGCTGTCATGGAAAATCTAGGGAATTTTTTCATCTTTCTGATAAATCTAAGTTCAGCTAATTTCTCAGAGGACAAGTTAAAATATTTTATATGGGAGTGATGAGTGTTAGAAATCCTTTAACCCAACAGCTGTAATATGAAAAATTTTACAGCATAATTTTCAAAAGAGTAAGACCACATACCAGCAATTCCAGCAATCTTGTCATCAATCTTATCCAATATTTTGCCGTGCCCAACATCAAAGAAACGACAGAATACAAAATCAGCCATTTGAAGTTCTTCGTCCGATGGCTGTGGATTCCTGATGTCCTCAGAAATGAAAATAACATTGCATTTTCTAGCAACAGCTTCCTGATGTGATAAGCAAATCATAATCAATTCAATTAGAGTTTGACATTGCTAGTCAACTCCAAACCAAAAGATTTTGAACTTAAATGAAGATTGACATTAAAAGTGAACACTAGTTACATGAGACTATTAATGAAGGCACATATAGCTTTTAGCCCCAAATGAGAAACACGTGCACGTGCATGCAGCCCCACAATATAAGGTAATGAACCTATTGCTTTCACCCCCAATCAAAATAAAGTAAAAAGAGAAATGATGTCTGCACAGACTCCTGTGCACAGAAATATCACAGATGGGATCTATCATTGTGGGATTTGGAGATGAAGAAATTGTCTTGGGGATTGGAAATTAGTGAATGGTAGTGTGTTGGTTGGTAAAATTTATGTACTCGTTTTGTGCACATAACACGGCTCAAGTAAAAATGACAAGAACACTGTACTGACTGTACATCTCTAATACTAACTTCCAAACAAGATCTTCCTATCATGAAATTCAACTCTAACCACAATTCCCGCACTTCAACATGAATAGGACACTTTCAACCATTTGACTAGAAAATAAAATGAAAAGAAATCTCAAATACTCTAAAACTTGACCTTAATGATATGAATTGAACTATTGGGGAGCCCATTCTAACAACCAGAACTTGGTTAGAATACCTATTGTGGACAATTACAAGTCCAAACCATGAACCAGAAATTGCATTATTGAAGGCCAAAAAAGACAAACTGACTCCAGTGACCATAGATCTAGCCAGAAAGTAACCAGTAACCACACAAGTTAAGCGCGTTTGGGAAAGATAATTTCCCAACCAAACAGCTTTTTTCAAAAAACAAAAAAGTATTTTGGATTTTAACCGACATGTTTGACATGAAAAGGGGTTTTTTTAGAGAAGCCAAAAGTTTGAAATTCAATTGAAAAACATTGTTGAATCATTTTGAAACCAATCCACTTTCTCATTTTACCGGTGCAGAACTAACTACCGAACCAATTTAACACAACACAACCCAAACCAAATAACTTATATTAAACTCGCTTCTCAACCAATCTAAACAAACTCTAAAACAACAGTTGAAAGGAAGCACAAGACTGAGACTTCAACAAACAATTCAAAAAAAAAATAATTTTAAAGGTTTCAAAATCCATTACCACAGGATTGATATCTGCAAGGCCAATCCCTTCACCACAAGCAAGAAACAATTCATTGTGACGCGGCTCGTACCCATCCAGGAAGTCCCGAATATCAGTAGGATGATAAAACCACTGAATCTTCACTTTCTTTGACTTATCACTGTTCTCCCATATTTTTATGAGTCTACCAATATAAGGCTCGCCCTCACCTTCATCGTGAAGATAAACATCATCAAAGAGCTTGTACTCCTCACCATCGAATTTGAAAGAGTCGTAAAACTGCACATCCTTCTTTTTACCACCAATTCCTCTCTTTTTTCCCCACTTGAATTCGAGACGCTCTTCTTCGGTGACTACTTCTGCCATATTCTGATATAAAGCTTACTCTGAGAAACAGTTCGTGAAATTGGATTAAAACCAAAAGCAAATGATTGATGAGGATGACAGAAAGATGAATAAGTAAAATGTTATCATAGCAAGTTGGAATTTTCGACCACAAAATTTGAAGTGGACTTACCTGAAGGACACAAACGGCCGCTGGTGAGCAGAGAGCACTGAGAACTGAAGTCGAATACCGAACCCTAACACGGTCTTGATCAGACTTCCAGTTTTCTGCTTGGTTTCAGGATGTGTTTGGTTTGAAGGAGGGGAAGAGGGGATTTTAATGGATGGGATGGGAGAGGAGGGGGAGGGATTTTAATTTGACATTGTGTTTGGTTGAGAGGAGGGAGGGAAAATAACACTTTCATGTTTGGTTCAGGAGAGGAGGGATTTTAAAACAACTTTATTTTTTAACCCTTATATTATTTATTTAAAAATAGACAAATTAGGATATTTTAGTCAATGCATATAAAATACTTTAAAATCACATCCCTTCCCTCCAAATCCCCCAATATTGGAGGGAAACTCACTTAAGGAGGGATTTTGCTCCCCTCACCTCCCCTCCCATCCCCTCCAAAAATTGAACCAAACATGATAAATTTAAAAAAACCCTTCCCTCCCCTCCCCCCTCCAAATCCCTCCAACCAAACACTACTCAAAGGAAGGGAGGGGAGAGATTTTAATGAAGGGATGAGGGATTTTATTTAAATATTGTGTTTGGTTGAGATGATGGGAGGGGAAATAATATTATTCATGTTTGGTGTTAATAAGGAAGGGGAGGGATTTTAAAACAAATTTACTTTTACACCCTTATAATAATTTATTTTAAAATAAACAAGTAAGGATATTTTGGTCGATGTATGTAAAATATTTTAAAATCTCTAATCTCCTCTCCAAATTCTCAATATTGAAAGGGAGCCAAAATTAAGTGAGGAGGAATTTTGCTCCCTCTCCTCCACTAAAAAAAAGTTGAACCAAACAAGCTAAATTTAAAAAGAAAATCCCCTTTCCCCTCCAACCAAACATTACCTTAGGAAATGTTTGGATGCATGTTTGAAGGAAATTAAAGGAAAAGGTTATTTTCATTTTTAAATTAAGAAAATTATAAATATTTATTAAATTAATAAAAGATAATATAATTATTTTATTTTTTATTTATATTTAAAATCCCACAAATATAAAATGTTTATTCCAAATGGAAAATAAGTCACCTTCCTGTTTCTTTCCAAAAAAACAATATTTAAGCAAACAGAGACTAACATCCAAATTAGGTTAGCACCTTAGCCTCTACCAATTATCTGTAACACACCTCAATTTATTAAAAATAAATAAAAAATAAAGAATACAAAAAAAGATATGGGAGACATAAACCTTACCCATGGAAAAATCATCTAAAACCAAAATTAGTGACACAAACAGTATTATGAAAGAAATCATTCCTAATAAAACTAGGTATTAAGTCCTACCAAATAAATCCATGAATAGAGAACCCGTGATTGGCAATTTTATAAACAAAATTATTGTCCTCACGAAAAATATGAGAGAATCCAAATTGCATTCCTTTAGTAAGAGCCATACAATTATTCCACCTATTTCTAAGAGCATGTTTGAGAACCTACCTTTAGGCTGTTTTTTACTTTAAAAAAGTTATTTCATACAAAATCTTCATGTTTGGGCATTTAGATGAAATTTGGAAAAAGCTTTTTCTTGAAAAAAATTTGTTTTAAGCTTTTTTTCATCTATCTCTTTATATGGACTGTTTGATTATTTTGGTGTCCTAATTATTTTACTTTTGAACATGTACTGCCCTAAATGCCCTTCCCCACCCCACGCATGTAGCTTATGTTATTGGCGGTGAATTATTACGTTTCATGGTTGTTGCCTTATGTACTCCACGCAATGACCAAAATTTCATCCTCAATGAAAAATGTTTTATAATTATTATTTTTATACTCCATGTACTAATTCCTTTTTCCTTTTTACAGAAATACTAATTTCTTGATCATGTACCAATTGCATTTTATTTAATAAAATTTTACATTTTGTGAAATGATCTAATAATAATATTATATTTATGAGCAATTCCAATTGCCAAGATAGCTCCCGAAAGCTCTGCATGAAAAGCATATGATACTCCAAGGTTAGCTGCAAAGCAACCAAGTGTGGCTGCACTGTGATCACGAAAACTGCCTCCACAGCCTGAATGACCTGGAGCACCTTTGTCCACACCATCTATATTACATTTTATCCCAATAACAAGGAGGAGGATGCCAAGTGACTTCAATAATTTTAGGTGCACAACTAGGGTGGCCCTTAACCATAAAAGAATTCAACAACATAAAGTCTTAGATAGTTGATGAAGCAGTTCATTTTGTCAGATTACCGTAAATACCAACATGGACAATGATAATGTTTTCGGCAGCATGCACTGGTATCACTTTGTCTTCAAACCGCACTTTATTTCTACAGTGCCACACTGTCCAGACAACATTGATGATGGTAGCAATTATTAGATCCTTGACTTGAGTGCTCCATTGTTTGTTACAGGTTGAGAGGATAGAAATCATAGAAGAGGAGTCAATTGGGCGATTAATAGTGAAGCTAAGCCAATTCCACATATTCATCACAAATTGGCATTGAAAAAATAAATGATCTGTTAATCATAATTCAGACCACATAGAGTGCATCTTGAAACCACTATGCAACCATTAGACCACAAGTTCTCATCAGTGGGCATGCAATTATGCAATCAAAATCAGTGGTTCCACACATCATGCAACACCAAAATAAGCATGTAACGGAAGTAATAAAGCACTTAGCAAAAAGTTGGGATTTATGGTCACCCAATGTTACAAACAATAAGAATTCACTAGTGGTGTAAAGGTTATGAAGCCTGTGTTTGAATTGTCTCTCTTTTCTCTTGATGGCTGAAATCTCCCCCCTTAGAACTACTAAGACCTTCACTTTTCTCTAATCTTTGCAGTGGTAGAAATGAGTCTTCTTGGTTCCCTATGCAGCCCCTCCCTTGTTGAAGCTTGAAGGAAGGAAAATTCCTTCCTCTTGGCCTAGCTTTGGCCGAATTCTTGATGGCTTTGTGGGGTGTCTTGCATGCTTGTTTTCAAGGATGGAGAGGTAGGGAAAGTCATAGCATGGAGATGGTGTTGGGGTGTAGGAGAGATTTGTGGTGGTTTTTAGAGAAGGAGAGTGATAGTGGTGGTGGTAGAAGGAGAGCTTGTTAGGGAGGAATGGGAAAGTGAGAAGGGGCTGAAGTGTTTTCCCCCTTTTCTCCTTGGTGGGTTGAAGATTAGGAGGGAGAAGGGTGAGGATTGGTTAGCTCAAATGCATGTGTTTTGGTTGGTTGGAGAGAATTTTATGTGGATAAATTAGGATAAAATTCAAACAATTATTTTAAGTGGGGGGAGAGAGTGTGGGCCGTGTGTGGGTGAGAGAGGAGGGGGATAAATTTTAATTTCTTATCTAATAGAAGTTAATCTAAGTTAAGGTAGTGTGTGACTCTATATGCCAAATTCTAGATTAATACCAATTAATCTACCAAAGTTACATAGAAATTATTCCCTCATTAAACCCACAAATAACTAGTTCAACAATTCATAATTCATACATTTGCATCCTTATGAGATGTAAGGAATTAAATCACACCCATGATTACAATCATAATGAAATGACTAAAACACCTTTGGGGAAGGATATTACAATATATGTTTGAATTTGGAATTTGACCATTGCCAATATCCAAAACCAAACACATTGCGCATTAAAATACATCATCCATACTCCACCAACATTTAAACTAAATAAAGTGAGAAGGATCTTCAACCAAACTATATAACAACACAGTTTCAACCATGAAGATCCACAAAATAACCTACTACAATCTACATCACTTCATGTCAATTATCCTCAAGATTGACAGACACCAGATCACAAGCAGAAGTTTCATCATCCTCAACTTCCACAACAGTCTTTGACTTCATGCCACTAACAGAGGCCCCGTCTTGGCAAGCCACAAAGTCCACATCAAGCTTCCTTTTTGTAGGAGTCCACCTTGATGGTGCAGTCCACTGTGATGGAAGAGCAGTATCACTATCTGAAATGAACAGATATAAAACATGATAAAGGGGTTGAATTGTGTTTTAGTTAAATTTTCGCAAACACCAAAACTTTGGATACAGGATAAAAAGATGCGTCTGATGAAACAGAAAACTTTTCACTTTTCAACCCAGTTAGTACATTAATGTAAAGCAAACTGAAAAGATTAAATTAGAGAAGAGCGTAGCTTCACATATTACAACTTTGCAGATCTACCAAACAACACTTCGGTGAGTGAATAAGTATTTAAGGTAGGTAAGATTGCAATAAAGAATTCTCAATAAATACAAATGATTTGAGCAGAAAAGTATTCTATGAAGAACTAAAGAGAGCTTCGAGTGCTTTAGAGAGTAATGAATGCTTGAGTAAATGTATTCAGGTGTGTGTCTTCAATAGCCTTCAAAGTCTTATATTTATACTCAAAGGAGATAAATCCGTTGAGGAGAGTTCTTCAACTGAGTATTCTTTTGTTCTTCATTCATAAATGCCAAAGAGTCGTTCTGGTCTTGCATTTAATGTTTATGATTGTTGGTGAGCTTCAAGACAAGTTGAACGTATAGGTTGGCATAGCTTTATCATAGCGCAATTTGATTCAGAGCAATATTTGTTGCTTTTCAGACTTAGGCAGCGCGACTTGCCTTATTTGTGGAATGCGGATCTGCGACCAAGTAAAGTTCACTTTGCCTTTTGCAACAAAAAGAATCTTCAAGTGTGGAATGGTGCTTTGAGCTTTCTGATATCGAATTTCTTTATTTGAAATTATCAGGGAATATTCTTCACATTTGAATATAGTTGAAGCGAGGGACTTTTAGTTGATTTGCAGTCTCGAACGCATTATCAGAATTAACAAAGACCGAGTCTTTGTTTAGACACATCATAACACAAACGCATCATTAGGACTTTATTTCTTTGTCATGAGACTGTTGCTTCATGATATGCACACTTAATACACACATTAGTAGATTTCACAAGGTTCACTTAAAATCATTCTTTCTTTAGATTCATCAAATTCAGAGATGTCAAAAGATGTAGTCTTAACACTATCTCCCAAAGAAATAGATTTCCCCATAAGTTCAAAAACAATATCTTGCAGCAACAATCATTAAAACATTTAAGCAGTAATTATTAAATTTTGAAACAGAAAAATAAAATTAGGAACACCAACGAGAACTACTCACAGAATATTGTTCCTTCACATCCAAAATATCAGAATCCACATTTGGAAATGGTGGAGCAAAAAACAGCCTTAATTCCAAACAAAATACATGCAAAAATAATTATAATTAGATTTAAACAATGATCATCACATACATAACACATGATATACATATACATATACATATACATATACATATACATATACATATACATATACATATATTTAAAGAAGCTGATATTTGTAACAAAATTACCTTTGAGGGTGTGGAATCAAATCAAACATAGACAATATAACATCATCATAACACACTCTTCTAACAGGAAAACTACCATCGAACCGACAAAGATGTTCAAGCTTCGTTTCAACTTTAAATAGCATCCTCCTTCCAATAAGACAGTTCACCAAATCAGGCTATCCATCTCTAGCACTCCCTGTCACAAGAAACATTCATCAAAATGAATTGAAAACAAACAACAAATAACTCATTAAAACACGCTACAACCATCAGAATTATATACATGAACATATGATGAATATAAATAGAAAGGTAAAAATGACTACCTCAAAATGAAGGCCAAGCAAGTCTTCACAGTTTTTTTTACACCAGCAGATTCACATCACGATCAAAGAAAGTAACCATGGTTGTTCCAGATTGGTCAACAATTTCAACCTTCACCTTGAACCTACAAAATAAACCAGAATTAAACATTTAAAGATCTGATATTTATACATTAATTGAAGCAAAAAAGATCGGAATACTAAAAATATAACTAATACAACAAAGTAAACAGTAACAACAATACTTAAAATTTAAGTAAACAAATTAACCAAATAAAAAGGGGAATATACCTTGGATGATCTTGTAAGACAAGGATGCCACAACTTTCACAGAAATTAACACCCATTTGAGAAGAAACAGACTTGTTAAATTTGCAAGCTATATAGAAACATGAGCTATCATGAACAATGTCAACAATTTCTCCTGAGACAATAAAGAGTCTATCTTGAAAGTAAATAAATATAACTAATCAATTAAGTGATTTAAAAACTGCAAGACATTTCTAAATGAGATCAATTTCAAATCAAATTATTATAAAATAGTTTGTTGTTGAGGAAAATATAAAACAAATACATTAAACACCTTATGTATATTAGTTAGTGTTGTATATTCAATTTATTTCAAAAATTTAATTTTGAATTTTGAATTTAAAAGTATTTAAATTCTATCATTTAAATTTCGAAACTGCCTCATTAATATTTTTAATTTCCTTTGATTGGTTTTATCTGATTTTAATAGCTATTAGTTTGTCTTTCAAAATATCCCATGTGCAATATATAAAATTGATTCATTAATTTACTATCATCAATTTGCTTACATTTGGAATTTGGGAACATGCAATTTTCTTTTCTGGAAGGTAAATGATCCATTGGAGCACTATTTATTTGGAGGTGCAATTCTAATGGCCATTTAATGACCACTATTTTGCTGGAATATTGCAACGTGCTTATTTGCTCTTAATGAGAAATGAATTGTCATTATTATTATTTTATTTGAGTTTAAACGAAAATAGAATTTGAATATGCATTGAATATTATTAAAATTAAATTAGCTAACGACATTAATTGGAAATTTCATTCCAATGTTTCTGCACGTGTTCCTTTTGTGCAGCTGGTTTGCAACGTGCAGATTGTCTATAATGGCAATTTAATTCCCCTTTCAATGTCACATTGATTTGCTGCTCACAAAAGAAGGAAAGGACAAACACACTTTGAAAAGGCAAGTCTTTACGGAGCAACAAAAAAGTGAGACACAAGATAGAAACAAAATTCTGAGTGTATTAGATCTTGATGTTCTGGTCCTGGTCTTCGTGCTAGAAGAGCCTGTTATATCCTGGGAGGAGTTTCGCATTTTGAGATTATTATTTGTGGGTAAAATAATCCTTAAGGACAGTGTCCCTTGACACGTCTCAGACTTTTTATTGTAATCAACATTGTTATTTTATCAATATTATCCAACAATCTTAATATTATTTGCGAATGTTGTCCCTCAACCGGTTGCTACCACTGTCGCCTACGCCATACCGTTTCCAGATATCTTGAAAATTGAGATGTTTGGAGGCCAAAACTATAGAAGATGGCAAGAGCGCATTTTCTCTATCCTGGATATGCATGGTGTTGCTGTTGCACTGACGGATCCCAAACCTCCACCAACTGTGACCCCAAACAAATTGAAACTTGGACATATGCTAATAAGGTATGTAGGCATACGATTATTAGTACATTAACTAATAATTTGTTCGATATCTATTGTTCTTACAAGGAAGCCAAGGAAATTTGGGACTCCATGAATATAAAGTACACTGCTGAGGATGTCGGGAAACAGAAGTTCGTCATTGGAAACTATTACAGATGGGAGATGACTGATGAGAAGGACATCAAATCGCAGATCAACGAGTACTACAAGCTACTTGAAGACCTTAAAGCTGAAAACATCACGCTGCAGGATGAGTTCATTATAGGTTTGTTGATTGAGAAGCTGCCAGAATCGTGGAAGGATTACAAACAACAATTAAAACACAAGCATAAGTAGCTGTCACTTGTAGAATTGATCACACACATAATTATCAAAGATACCAACAGGAATGAACTCAAGGAAGCAAGGGCAAAAACACTGGCCTCAAAGGCAAATCTTATACAAAACAAAAAGAGGTATGAAAATAACAAATCTGATCATGTTTCCTTTGTGCCTAAAGTTGCTTCTAACCCCACTTTCAAGAAAAAATGAAGATGTTTTATTTGTGGGAAGCCAGGTCATTTTGCTAATTGGTGTAGATTTAGGAAGAGAAATGACAATCCTCCTAAGCCAAAAGCGAATTTGGTTGAAAGAGATGATATAATTGCTGCGGCCATTTCTCAAGCCTATCTAGTGGCCAATGTGAAGCAATGGATGGTAGACTCTGGGGCTACCAGGCACATTTGTGCTAATAAAAATATGTTTACCTCCTACACTTCTGTAGGGGATGGAGAAGGACTTGTGTATCTTGGAGATTCCCGACCTGCTGCAGTTCTTGGGAAGGGGAAAGTTCTTCTAAAGCTCACATCTGGCAAGACCTTGGCCTTGAATGAAGTGCTTCATGTGCCTAGTATTAAGGCAAATTTGATTTCTGTAGCACTTTTGAGTAAAGTTGGGGTGAAAGTGTCATTTCAATCTGATAAGATTGTAATGACAAAAAATAATATGTTTGTAGGCGAAGGATACTATGATCAGGGACTCTTTGTACTCAATGTTGCTGAAATTATTAATGAAAATGCATCTTCTTCTACTTACTTAATTGATTCGGTTGATATGTGGCATGCTAGATTAGGACATGTTAGTATTTCTTATATTAAAAAGATGCACGATCTTGATTTGATTTCTGGTTTTAGTAATACATGTATGAATAAATGTGAGATTTGTATGAGATCTAAATTAACAAAAAAATCTTGTCATTCTATTCAAAGAGAAACTGAATTACTAAATTTAATTCATACTGATCTTGGTGATTGAAAGCAAACCATGACTAGAGGTGGTAAAAAATATTATGTTACTTTTATAGATGATTTTTCACGTTTCACTAAGGTATATTTACTTAAAACCAAGGATGAGGCCTTTGATATGTTTCTTATTTATAAAGAAGAAGTTGAAAATCAATTTAATAAAAGGATTAAAAGAGTTAGATCAGATAGGGGTGGAGAATATATTTTGTTTAATGATTTTTGTGAAAAGGAAGGTATAATTCATGAAACTACTCCCCCTTATTCACCTGAGTCTAATGGAGTTGCAGAAAGGAAAAATAGGACTTTAAAAGAAATGATGAATGCTTTACTTGTTAGTTCTTCTGCACCTGATAATCTTTGGGGTGAAGCATTATTAACTGCATGTCATTTACAAAATAGAATTCCTTATAAGAAAACTGGTAGGACACCGTATGAGTTGTGGGAAGGTTATAAGCCTAACCTTAAATATTTAAAAGTGTGGGGGTGTCTTGCTAAGGTAATGCTACCTGATCCTAAGAAAAGGAAAATTGGTTCTAAAACTTCTGATTGTATGTTTATTGGGTATGCAGAATATAGTGCTGCCTATAGATTTCTTGTTTTGAAAAGTGATATGCTTGATTGCAATACTATTTTAGAAACTAAAAATGCTGAATTTTTAGAACATGGTTTTTCCTTTAAATTTGAAAGATTGCCTCCTTCACCTTCTCAAAATATTAGTGTTTCAAGTGAATCTTTACAAAATAATTTTGAAAACACGCATGAGGATTTGAGAAGAAGTAAAAGGCAAAGAAAAGAGACTTCTTTTGGAAATGATTTTTATACATATCTTGTGGAAAATGACCTTTTGAGTTTTTATGATGCAATTATTTCTTCTGATGCACATCTTTGGAAAGAAGCTATTAAATCTGAAATTGATTCTATTACAAATTGTAATACGTGGATTTTAATATATTTACCACCAGGAGCTAAACCTATTGGGTGCAAATGGATTTTTAAAAGGAAATATAATCCTGATGGTTCTATTGATAAGTATAAAGCTAGTTTGGTTGCAAAAGGTTTTACCCAAAAAGAAAATGTTGATTATTTTGATACTTTTGCTCCTGTGACTAGAATTTCATCCATTCGAGTTTTAATTGCTTTAGCATCGATTTATAAACTTGTTATTCATCAAATGGATGTTAAAACAGCTTTTCTAAATAGAGATTTGGAAGAAGAAACTTATATAACACAACCCAAGGGTTGTGTTGTTTCTGGACAACAAAATAAAGTTCGCAAACTTATTAAATCTTTGTATGGTTTGAAACAAGCACTAAAATAAAGGCATGAGAAATTTGATCAAGTTTTGATTGATGATGGATTTTTATCTCTTCAAGTAGATAAGTGTGTGTATGCAAAAACAATAAATGGTGAATGTGTAATTATTTGCTTATATGTGGATGACATGCTTATTTTTGGTACTTGTCATGATATAGTAAATAAAACTAAAGAATTTCTTGCTTCAAAGTTTGACATGAAAGACATGGGTGAAGCAAATGTAATATTGGGTGTTAAAATTATAAGGAAGGGTGATAGTATAATGTTATCCCAAGAACATTATGTTGAGAAACTTCTAAAGAAGTTTGGGTACTTTGAAGTTAAACCAATAAGCACCCTTTTTTATGCTAACGCCCAACTGAAGAAAAATAGAGGAAACCATGTTGCTCATTATGAGTATGCACAGATTATTGGGAGTCTATTGCATTTAACGAATTTTTCTAGACCTGACATAGCATATGTTGTGGGCAGATTGAGCAGATACACACATAATCCCAATAATGAACATTGGGATGCATTAGTTAGACTATTGAAATATTTGAGAGGTACCATGAGTTATGGTATTCTATATAATGGATTTTCCGTTGTATTGGAAGGATATAGTGATGCTAATTGGATCTCTGATTCAGATGAGACAAAATCCACTAGTGGTTATGTGGTCACCCTTGGTGGTGGTGCAATTACTTGGAAATCAGCTAAACAAATTAATATTGCTAAATCTACCATGGAATCAGAGTTTATTGCTCTGGAGTTGGCTGGTAATGAGTTGTAACACCCTGTTTTTCATAAAATGTTTTTTTTAAGCTAGTTTTATTTATTTTAAAAATGTTGGTTAAGGGCTAAGTGGGATTTTAGCCTAAAAGTCCCTTTCTGGTATATGAGCACGCTCGTGCTCATCAGCCAGCAAGCCCGTGCTTAAAGTCAGAAACGTGTCTCTGATTTTAAGTTGAGCACGACCGTGCTCAATAGTAAGCACGCCCGTGCTCAATGCGTGGACAGCGTCTCGCTGACGCTAAGTGGAGCACGACCGTGCTCAAGGGTAAGAACGTATTCAGTTTAAGAAGTTGAATCTTTAACATAATTGGTTAGAACTTGGTTTCTGTCCCTGCCCAGAACAGTGCGGTCGTGCATTGAGCACGACCGTGCTAAACAGGGAGCACGACCGTGCTCCCATTTAAATTCTAGAAAATGGCCGCGCTGCTCAGCACGGCCGAGCAGGTCAAATAGCACGATCGTGCTGTTGAGCACGACCGTGCTGAGTGTGAAGCACGACCGTGCTTCACTTAAAAGGGCAGCACGCCCTCACGTGTCCAAGCACGACTGTGCTAGGGTCTAAGCACGACCGTGCTGACCGATACAATTAAAGAACTTAAGGGGTTTTTAACCCCATTCCCCAATAAAGATAAGTTGAGATAACTAATCAAAAATAAAGATTAGACAACCTGGTTATTAATTATATAAGATAATTAGATAATCAAATGTTAAGTCGGTACCTGTGGGTTACCGCACGTTGATGAGTTGAAGTCTTGGGTGCTTGTTGGCCCAAGTACGTTGAGTTGAACCTTGGTGCTTATTGGCCAAGGGAGCCTTGACCCCGCGGTTTGGGTCTAAGGTTACGTTGAGTTTGATGTTGAAAGTCTTGGGAGCTTCATGGCCCAAGCAAGGAGGTGGTTGAGATTGTTTGTTGTTGTGCCATCTGCATAAAGCATTGGAGTAGTTGATGGGGGAGGTTCGACAAAGGGGAGATCGCCCGAGAGTACGGTGATCTGGCCATCCACAGTAGGTCACCCAAGGTTTGGTGACCGAGGCCCCCCGTGATGAGGCATCCACGGTTTGATGCGTTGGCTATCCATGGGGTTCACCCAAGGTTTGGTGAAGTGCCGGTGTTGGTGCTTTTATGGCCAATACGGATATGTAACTCCAAAGTCGTTCATCCTGAGTTAGTTTGGATCCACATGCATAGTTGGAGTAGCGGAGTAGTTAATGCATTGCATCGCATAGTATACTTGGTTGTTATGATATTGTTGGACGTTGATGTATGCTTATGTGTATGTTTACCTTGCGTACTATTCCCCTGCCGTTTATATGATTACATGAATCTTACTCCCTGTATTGTTTGTGTTTGGCCTGATTGGCATTTGCAGAGGATGACGAGCAGCCCGGAGAGGAGTGACTCTGAGGAGCCGCAACTCATAGTTAGGGCTTTTTATGTTTAGTTGTTTCTTTTGTTTTCCGAGGATGTTATTTTCCGGAATGGTTATACCAACTCTGAGTTGTGACATCGGGGTTGGGTAGTTATTTCTTCATGTTTTATGGTTTATGAACTTAATTTATTTTTCGCGTTGTAACCGGTTCATGTGGGACTTTTCTACCCATGAACAATTGTTTTAAACTTATTCAATAATTGTATGTTTTTATTTTCAATTATTTATATTAATTGCCTTATAACATGCTGGGTAGAAGGGTGTCACATTTAGTGGTATCAGAGCAGTTCGACCTTGTTCGGACGTGGTATGAGTCTGTTGTGTGACTCTTGTGCGAATTGTCTATACTTGTATAGATAATGATGTTTTAAGTTAGTTGCATGTAGCTTTTACTCGCTTAAGTTTCTGTATTAAGAGTTGTGTTGTGCTTGTACAGGAACTAATGGCCGGTAGAGGACGCAACGATCAGGCGATTGCTGACGCATTGGCACTTCTGGCCAATGCTATCGGGCAGGTCAACCCTAACAATGGTGGGCCAGCTGAGTTCCAGGGACTAGATAAGTTTCAAAGGAACAACCCTCCATCGTTCAAGGGCGCGTACGATCCGGAAGGAGCTTTGTTGTGGCTGAGGGAGACAGAGAAGATCTTCCGAACCATGGATTGCAACAATCAGCAGAAGCTCATCTTTGCTACCTTCATTCATGCTGACCGAGGAGGTAGAGCACTGGTGGGATAACTGCAGGCTGAGGATGCAGGCTGAGGGCACAGCGGTTACCTGGGCTGTGTTCAGGCAGAGATTCCTGGAGAAGTACTTTCCAGCGGACATCAGAGACAAGAAAGAGATGGAATTCTTGTCTTTGAGACAGGGGTCGCTGTCAGTCGGTGACTATGCGGCCAAGTTTGAGGAGCTGGCCAGGTACTACACTCCCTACCAGCATGAGACGGATGACCGGTCGAAGTGTGTGAAGTTTGAGGCTGGACTCCGACCTGAGATCAAGCAGGCCATCAGCTACCAGGAGATCAGAGTTTTCCCTATTCTGGTCAACAAGTGCAGGATCTATGAGGATACAAGCCAGTTCAGGGGTACTAGTTCCAGAGGGTCAGATAGCCAGAGTGGCAAGAGGACCGATCAGAGGGATAAGGGTAAACAGCGGTATGCTCCGACCGGCAGAGATTTCAAGCAGAGTGGCAAGAAGCCACAGTTTCAGCAGGATGGGTTTAGAGGCGGGTTCTCTAACGTCTCTAGGCCCATGCTGTGTGGCAAGTGTGGTGCTACAGATCACTACTCGTCTCAGTGCAAGGAGACGCAGGTTATCTGTTTCAGATGTGGCAAGCCAGGGCACATCAGCCGAGAGTGTGAAGGAGCCAATGCCGAGCCTCCCAGCGCCAGCAAGAATCAGAAGTCTCAGGCCAACCGACTGAAGACCACTGGAAGAGTCTTTACTCTTAGTGGAGCTGAAGCCTCCGAGTCTGATGACTTGATTCAAGGTACATGTTTTATCGATGGAACTCAATTGACTGTGTTGTATGATTCGGGTGCTACTCATTCTTTTATATCGCATGATAGGGTCAAGAGTCTTGAATTGCCTGTTGCTTTCCTTGAGTATGATTTGTTGGTTTCTACACCTACAAATAAACCTGTTTCTACTTCTTATGCATGCAAGAACTGTCATATAGTTATAAATGATAGGACATTCATTGCTGATCTTGTATGCTTGCCTTTGAAAGACCTGGATATTATTCTGGGTATGGACTGGTTATCTTCCAACCATGTCCTCCTCAACTGTTTTGACAAAACCTTGATTTTTGGAACTCCAGAGGAGTCTAAGAATCCGGACCTTCTCTCTGCCAGCCAAGTTCAAGCTTCGATGAAAGACGAAGCCCAAGTATACATGATGTTAGCTTCCCTGGAAGTAGAGAGCAGCCCTCCTGATGTCGCCAGCTTGCCTGTTGTGCGGGAATTTCCTGAAGTGTTTCCGGGGGATGTTTATAACTTACCCCCAGAGAGAGATGTTGAGTTTACCATAGACTTAGTGCCTGGCACCGGGCCAATCTCCATAGCACCTTATAGAATGTCTCCTCTAGAGCTAGCTAAGTTAAAGGAACAGTTGGAGGACCTGATGAAAAAGAAGTTCATTAGGCCTAGTGTGTCTCCGTGGGGAGCACCTGTGTTGTTGGTGAAGAAGAAGGATGGTAGTATGAGGTTGTGTGTCGACTTTCGGCAGCTCAACAAGGTGACCATAAAGAATCGGTATCCCCTCCCTAGGATTGATGATCTTATGGACCAGTTGATGGGCGCTTGCATCTTTTCAAAGATAGATTTGAGGTCAGGGTACCATCAGATTCGGGTTAAGTCCAAGGACATCCCGAAGACAGCGTTTAGAACGCGATATGGTCACTATGAGTACTTGGTTATGCCCTTTGGTGTGACCAATGCTCCTGTGGTTTTCATGGACTACATGAACAAGACCATTCACCCTTACTTGGATAAGTTTGTGGTAGTGTTCATAGATGACATCTTAGTATACTCCAAGAGTAAGGAGGAACACGAGGAACACTTGAGGGTTGTCTTGCAGACCCTTAAGGAAAAGCAGTTGTATGCTAAGTTGTCTAAGTGTGAGTTCTGGTTAGAGGAAGTGAGCTTCTTAGGACATGTCATCTCTAAGGGTGGCATAGCAGTGGACCCAGCTAAGGTAGAGACAGTGCTCCAGTGGGAAGCGCCAAAGTCTGTAACCGAGATTAGGAGTTTCTTGGGGTTAGCCGGGTACTATAGGCAGTTTATAGAAGGCTTCTCTAAGATAGCTCTACCCTTAACCCGTCTCACCAAGAAGGGATAGTTGTTTGTGTGGGACTCTAAGTGTGAAGAGAGTTTCCAAACCCTTAAGAATAGGTTGACATCAGCACCAGTGTTAGTTTTGCCAGATCCTAGTGAACCCTTCGTAGTTTACTGCGATGCTTCTAAGCAAGGGTTAGGTGGTGTGCTGATGCAGAATGGTAAGGTAGTCGCTTACGCTTCTAGGCAGTTGAAAACCCATGTAAAGAACTACCCTACCCATGACCTAGAGTTAGGAGCTATGGTATTTGCCTTAAAGATCTGGAGGCATTACTTGTATGGAGCGAGGTTTGAGGTCTTTAGTGATCATAAGAGTTTGAAGTATCTCTTTGATAAAAAAGAGTTGAATATGAGGCAGCGTAGGTGGATGGAGTTTTTAAAGGATTATGACTTCGGGCTGACCTATCACCCGGGAAAGGCCAATGTGGTGGCCGACGCCTTAAGTAGGAAAACCCTTCATGTCTCCGCTTTGATGGTTAGGGAGATGGATTTGCTTGAGGAGTTTAGAGACCTTAGTCTAGCTTGCGAGTTTACCCCTAAGAGTATTAGGCTTGGAACCTTGAAGGTTACCAACAGTCTGATGGATCAGATTAGAGAGGGTCAGAAGTTAGATAAGTTTATCTTAGACCAGCGAGAGTTGCTCGCTCAGGGTAGAGACCTAAGTTTTAAGGATGGCAGTGATGGTATCTTGAGGTTCAAAGATAGAGTATGCATACCTAATGTTCCTGAGCTTAGGAAGTTGATCTTAGAAGAAGGTCATAGGAGTGGACTGAGTGTGCACCCAGGTGCCACTAAGATGTATCAGGACCTTAAGAGGAAGTTTTGGTGGCCTAGGATGAAAAACGATGTAGCTGAGTTTGTGTATGCGTGCCTAGTTTGTCAGAAGGCTAAGATAGAGCATCAAAGGCCTTCGGGTAAGTTGCAACCTTTGTGTATCCCAGAATGGAAATGGGATAGCATCTCCATGGATTTTGTGTCTGGACTCCCTAGGACTCCAGCTGGTTTTGAGGCTATATGGGTTGTTGTGGATAGACTGACTAAGTCTTCCCATTTCATTCCGATGAATATGGAGTATCCATTGGAGAAGTTAGCTAAGCTGTATCAAGGAGATAGTTAGGCTTCATGCTGTACCCTCTAGCATAGTTTGGGATAGAGACCCGAGGTTTACCTCTAGGTTTTGGAATAGTTTACAAGAGGCTTTAGGGACAAAGCTTAGGCTTAGTTCAGCTTACCACCCACAGACTGATGGGCAGTCTGAGCGGACCATCCAGTCCTTAGAGGACTTGTTGAGGGCTTGTGTGTCAGAACAGTCAGGAAGTTGGGACAAGTTTTTGCCCCTGATAGAGTTCACCTACAACAATAGTTTCCATTCCAGCATTGGGATGGCACCTTATGAAGCTCTGTATGGGAGGAGATGTAGGACACCCTTGTGTTGGAGTGAACCTAGTGATAGCATGGTGCTAGGGCCAGAGATAGTCCAGGAAACAACAGAAAAGATCAAGTTAGTTCAGGAAAAGATGAGAGTTGCACAGAGTAGGCAGAAGAGCTACCATGATAAAAGGAGGAACGCGCTCGAATTCCAGGAAGGTGATCATGTATTCTTGAGAGTTACCTCGACGACTGGGGTTGGTAGAGTGATGAAGGCGAGGAAACTTACTCCGAGGTTCATTGGTCCTTACCAAATCCTTAAAAGAGTCGGCGAAGTCGCCTACCAAATAGCCTTACCACCGTCCTTGTCAAATCTCCACGATGTTTTTCATGTGTCTCAACTCAGGAAGTACATTCATGACCCTAGTCACGTGATAGTTCCCGATACAATACAGTTAAAAGAGAACTTGACATTCGAGGTGTTACCCCTTCGAGTTGAGGATAGGAGGGTGAAGCAGCTAAGAGGCAAAGAGATTCCCTTGGTTAAAGTAGTTTGGAGCGGGGCAACTGAGGAAAGCGCTACCTGGGAGCTCGAGAGTCAGATGATGGAGGCGTATCCGCATCTTTTCGTTTGAGGTACGTAGAAATTTCGAGGACGAAATTTTTATAAGGGGGGTGGAATTGTAACACCCTGTTTTTCATAAAATGTTTTTTTTAAGCTAGTTTTATTTATTTTAAAAATGTTGGTTAAGGGCTAAGTGGGATTTTAGCCTAAAAGTCCCTTTCTGGTATATGAGCACGCTCGTGCTCATCAGCCAGAAAGCCCGTGCTTAAAGTCAGAACCGTGTCTCTGATTTTAAGTTGAGCACGACCGTGCTCAATAGTAAGCACGCCCGTGCTCAATGCGTGGACCGCGTCTAGCTGACGCTAAGTGGAGCACGACCGTGCTCAAGGGTAAGCACGATCGTGCTCAAGTCCGAGTTTTATAAACGCTGCAGAGGCCGAGGGTTTGACGTGAAACCCTACTTTTCCTTGGTGCAGCTGCGGCCAGAACACTCTCCCCTTCTATTTCTCCTTATCTCATCGCTGTAGTGGAGTTCTGAGAGCCGCTTGGGAGATTAGATTGATCTGCTTCAGTGTTAATAGGTAATGGTTTCGTCCCTTTTAGTTTCCTTTCGTGTTTTTGGGATTGGAAACTAACCGGTTGTGTTCTTAATTGACCAAGGTTTATCATCGGAGTGAGCCGCTTTGGGAACGGTACCAGTTTGCTAGTAGGAGCAGTGTTAGAGCTACCTTCAATCCAGGTATGGGGAGAAGTGGGATTTTATTCATAGGCAGTGGGTAGTGTAAGGTAACGGGGTTCCATGACCCCGGTTATTGTATGTGTTTATGTGTAAATGAAATGACTGTTGATTGTGACAATATGCTGATAACTGTTTGGTTATAGTAAGTGTATGTTCATATTCTTGATATGGTTTAATGAGCATGATGATATGTTGATTATTGTTATTAACATGTTTTGGTGGATTGATGTTGTGACTGTTGTGTTAAGGGTAATGTTGATGCGATTACTTAATTAATTAATTAGGTTAAAAACGTATTCAGTTTAAGAAGTTGAATCTTTAACATAATTGGTTAGAACTTGGTTTCTGTCCCTGCCCAGAACAGTGCGGTCGTGCATTGAGCACGACCGTGCTAAACAGGGAGCACGACCGTGCTCCCATTTAAATTCTGGAAAATGGCCGCGCTGCTAGGCACGGCCGAGCAGGTCAAATAGCACGATCGTGCTGTTGAGCACGACCGTGCTGAGTGTGAAGCACGACCGTGCTTCACTTAAAAGGGCAGCACGCCCTCACGTGTACAAGCACGACCGTGCTAGGGTCTAAGCACGACCGTGCTGACCCCTCCTGAACAGTGATACAATTAAAGAACTTAAGGGGTTTTTAACCCCATTCCCCAATAAAGATAAGTTGAGATAACTAATCAAAAATAAAGATTAGACAACCTGGTTATTAATTATATAAGATAATTAGATAATCAAATGTTAAGTCGTTACCTGTGGGTTACCGCACGTTGATGAGTTGAAGTCTTGGGTGCTTATTGGCCCAAGTACGTTGAGTTAAACCTTGGTGCTTATTGGCCAAGGGAGCCTTGACCCCGCGGTTTGGGTCTAAGGTTACGTTGAGTTTGATGTTGAAAGTCTTGGGAGCTTCATGGCCCAAGCAAGGAGGTGGTTGAGATTGTTTGTTGTTGTGCCATCTGCATAAAGCATTGGAGTAGTTGATGGGGGAGGTTCGACAAAGGGGAGATCGCCCAAGAGTACGGTGATCTGGCCATCCACGGTAGGTCACCCAAGGTTTGGTGACCGAGGCCTCCCGTGATGAGGCATCCACGGTTTGATGCGTTGGCTATCCATGAGGTTCACCCAAGGTTTGGTGAACTGCCGGTGTTGGTGCTTTTATGGCCAATACGGATATGTAACTCCAAAGTCGTTCATCCTGAGTTAGTTTGGATCCACATGCATAGTTGGAGTAGCGGAGTAGTTAATGCATTGCATAGCATAGTATACTTGGTTGTTATGATATTGTTGGACGTTGATGTATGCTTATGTGTATGTTTACCTTGCGTACTATTCCCCTGCCGTTTATATGATTACATGAATCTTACTCCCTATATTGTTTGTGTTTGACCTGATTGGCATTTGCAGAGGATGACGAGCAGCCCGGAGAGGAGTGACTCTGAGGAGCCGCCACTCATAGTTAGGGCTTTTTATGTTTAGTTGTTTCTTTTGTTTTCCGAGGATGTTATTTTCCGGAATGGTTATACCAGCTCTGAGTTTTGACATAGGGGGTTGGGTAGTTATTTCTTCATGTTTTATGGTTTATGAACTTAATTTATTTTCCGCGTTGTAACCGGTTCATGTGGGACTTTTCTACCCATGGACAATTGTTTTAAACTTATTCAATAATTGCATGTTTTTATTTTCAATTATTTATATTAATTGCCTTATAACATGCTGGGTATAAGGGTGTCACAGGTAATGAGGCTGAGTGGTTGAAAAACCTCTTAGCAAATATTCCATTAGGAGTTAAACCAACTCCTCCTGTGTCTATGCGTTGTGATAACCAAGCGGCTATAGCCATTGTTAAGAATAAGACTTACAATGGCAAGAATAGACATATTCGATTGAGAGATGATGTTGTTAAGCAGCTGCTAAAAGATGGAATTATGTCCTTTAATTATGTGAAGTCAGAAGTGAATTTTGCCGATCCTCTGACAAAGCTTTAGGAAAGAAATTAATAAATGGAACATCGAGGGGAATGAGACTTAAGCAAATGTTAAATTAACGGTGATGGTAACCCAACCTTTGTGATTGGAGATCCCATGAAGAAGGTTCATATGGGTAATAACAAGTCACTTGTTAGTTCTGGTAGCACACTTACTTTGTCTCTTCCTATGGTGTGAGAAGTGCTAGACTGCAATTTTGGGAGGTTAAGCTGAAAGCTTTTAATGAATTTCATATCCCTTATGGGTGGTGTATAAAGTGCAATATATACTTGATGAAATCACCTATATGAGTGTGGAGTGGGGCTGCTCCTATGAAATTTTGGCGTAATTTCTAGAGAACTCAGGAATAACCAAGTATGCGCATGGCCGAAAGGCGCCAAACAGCGTAACAGCAAGATCTTTAGGGGTGTCAAGTGATTGGTAGGATTCCTACTTACATAAAGTGGATTGTTTCATACAAGTTTAAAACTTCACCAATATACTGTAGGTAATCGACCTATCAGTCTAGGTCTGGTTCATAATTCAACAGACACCAGATTCGAAACATTTACACATGTTATTTCTAACTCGGAATTTTTTATCTTCAAATTTTTGAAATATGTGGAGATTGTTGTATATTCAATTTATTTCAAAAATTTAATTTTGAATTTTGAATTTAAAAGTATTTAAATTTTATCATTTAAATTTCGAAACTGCCTCATTAATATTTTTAATTCCTTTGATTGGTTTTATCTGATTTTAATAGCTATTAGTTTGTCTTTCAAAATATCCCATGTGCAATATATAAAATCGATTCATTAATTTGCTATCATCAATTTGCTTTAACAATAATTTAATATGATTGATGAAAGACATTTGGAATTTGGGAACATGCAATTTTCTTTTCTGGAAGGTAAATGATCCGTTGGAGCACTATTTATTTGGAGGTGCAATTCTAATGGCCATTTAATGACTACTATTTTGCTGGAATATTACAACGTGCTTATTTGCTCTTAATGAGAAATGAATTGTCATTATTATTATTTTATTTGAGTTTAAACGAAAATAGAATTTGAATATGCATTGAATATTATTAAAATCAAATTAGCTAATGACATTAATTGGAAATCTCATTCCAATGTTTCTGCACGTGTTCCTTTTGTGCACCTGGTTTGCAACGTGCAAATTGTCTATAATGGCAATTTAATTCCCCTTTCAATGTCACATTGATTTGCTACTCACAAAAGAAGGAAAGGATAAACACACTTTGAAAATGCAAGTTTTTGCAGAGCAACGAAAAAGTGAGACACAAGATAGAAACAAAATTCTGAGTATATTAGATCTTGTTGTTCTGGTCCTGGTCTTTGTGCCAGAAGAGCCTGTTATATCCTGGGAGGAGTTTTGCATTTTGATATTATTATTTGTGGGTGAAATAATCCTTAAGGACAGTGTCCCTTGACATGTCTCAGGCTTTCTATTGTAATCAACATTGTTATTTTATCAATATTATCCAACAGTTAGCTCTGCAACTGATTTCTTGGGATGGTTCTTCCCTTGAACTATCCAGCACGATAGAAAGTGGTTCAACATCCAGAGTACCATGTTCAGCAATGCTACATATATAGATGAATAATTAGGACTCAAAAAATTGATTAACATATAATAAATAAAAAATATGGCAACACCAACCACAAATATCAAAAGAATTCCCAAAAATATGACAACACCAACCACAAATACCAAAAGAATTCCAAAACCTGTTTCTATTGTCAATGGCCTCTGGTATGTCAGGATTAAACAACAATCGTGTTGCATTCATGTTGTTATGTTACCTGCCTAAGAAAAAGACAAAACAAAAAGCAAAGTCATCAAGGAAAAAACAACATAATAAACAACATAAAAAAAAAGTATTAAAAAAAAGAGAGAGAGAAAGATATAGAAAATCATGCCTCTAAAAATCTTCACTCTTGCAAGTTGAACAACAACTACAACTTGTACATTATCAATATTTTGCAGAAAAGACCCCAGCATGTCCACGTAGTCTCCAAAAATTGCTAGCTCCAACTTGCCGCTATACAAAAGAACAAAGAATAAGCAAGCACATAAATATGGTAAAATAAATTATAAGTAATTAGCCTTTCAAAAAAAAAAAGAAACGACTATTTAATGGCTTGGATCAGTTAACTCTATGACAACAATATTTGTTATCTTTCCATCTATGGTGTATTGTCGTTCAGGAAACACCGCAGTGAGAAGATCTATTACATCTATAGGGAATGAAGCAAAGAGTCAAGAAAGAAACGAACTTTAAATGTAAGCATAATTAAAATTTGAGATTTCATTAGAGTTGCAAACGAAAAAACTAATAACACTTACCAGTGAGATATTAATGATTATCAGCAGAATTAAGATTATGAATATCAACAAAGGGAACACAGTTCAGTCCATAAAGTGGAATAGAGGGACCAGTTTAAATTCATTTGGAGATGCCCTATAACCCCCAGTATTTTGTATTACATTGAAATAAACCATCTTATAGGTACAACCCTCTTCCAACATGCAACTGAATTTATGAAGGAGAGACTTCCTGACAGCAGCCTAAATCCTACCCCCTGATCACCAAAGAAACAAACGACAATTAGTTTCACATACAAACAAAACAATACATTGATAATCAAACAATTATATAAACCAATGCAAAAGAAAATATAGACGAATACATGTTCATTAACCAAAAGCATCTCCGAATAACTTGTTTGATTGGGGTTGTTAAAGAGTGGAACAGCCCAAAGCCTGACCACCCTAACCAACAACCTTATAGACTCCCTATGGGAAGATATTGAGCTAATCCGATCATAGTAACCAGCCATTAAAATAGATAACAACAATAACAATATAACAAAAGGAAATAAGGTTTAGGCAAAGTGATGAACCAACAGAATCAGCAACCCAATTTATAAAAAATTGAAACCTAAAATTTAGCTACCAAAACTAACAGGGAAACGAATAAGCCTACAATTAAAATAAACATAATCACTTGTTAGTTGACAATCTAAAGAGCATGGTTGGTACACTTTGATTCATAACACAAATTCTCGCAACCAAACCATGTCCGATCTATAGATGAAAAAGAATAATAAAACACCCACAATAACCCAAATTCAAGCATCCTCCTCATTTACCCTATACAGAGTTAGCTAAAAATCACACCCCTTTATAAAGAAACAATGCCACCAACCATACCCTATATCCCAAAACATTTTTCTATTTGTCTATATTTATAATAATAATAATAATAATAATAATAATAATAATAATCTATAATGTAATGTATACTATAACTAATAACTATCACTAATCACCAATTTTCCAATTTACCCCCTTAATAACCTATAATCTAGACACGTACACACCCCTTCAAACCAAACAATATCTCAACCTTCAAAAAGCAAGTCTGTTTGACAAAGCAAGAACCACTGATAAAAGTACCCTTCTAGTGTTCGTCTATGCTAGATGGCACCGCTTTGAAGCTTGACAGTTCTTACAAAACAACCTATGTGTCAGCCTTCAAATAAACACCTTACCACTACCACTGCGATAGATACAGTAGGAAGGCAACCCTGAAAAGTTAAGCATGAGTGTGGGAAGAATAGAAGGAAGCGTGGAGTGAAGGGAGAGTAAAAGAAAGAAAAACTTCTGAGAGAGGGAAGTAGAAATGTTGGGGAAATGAGATGAAAAAAATGATGGATGAGTCAGTAAATTAAGTAGAAAAATATATGATTATTTAATTGAAAATCAGGTCATCCTCCATACCTCTTTTTGTCACACCACTGTCACAAAGTTGAACTCATGTGAATTCCTGAACCCACTTCACTCAACTGTAGTGCCTTTCTTTCAACTACAGTTTACCATTTGGTTAATCTATCCAACCCCCAAAATCCAACGGCTACCGTTGCCCCACCTATCATCATTCATTAGTGAATTGTTTGACTTTAAATAATATATTTAATAGAAGAAATAAGTTTGTCTGATCATTCCTTAATATATTTAATGAATGATATTTAAACGAAGTGCAGCTGTCCATTCACTCGTTAAATGAAAACATAGAGGTTAAGGAAGACAAACAATAAAATAAACATCATGAATAAGAGCCATAAATTAAATTAAAACTAACAATAATAGAATTTAATAATATAAAATCTCCCGAAATCATGGATCATTATCCACATCAGATGTACAATAATTTAGGCTCTTCAATCTTATTATCATATAGATTTTCTATGGAAGTTTGATGCAATAACATGAGAAATCGTATTCGTTTTAGCAATACGAAACAGTGTTCCTTTTCTTTGTGGGTGATGTAGATCAATACATCTTGATAGAGCTTTTTATAATTTCCTACTTTGATCAATTGATTGTCTATACCTTCTACATGTTGAACTCTAGAGGTTTTGAAGTTGTCACTCTTCAAAAGGTATGTCTGTGTTTTACCTTATAGTATATTTGCATTAGATGTTTAATTGTTAGTGCTTAGTCGTATTTTAGTCCTTGCTCATGAATTTGGTCCTTATCCAACATGAATCATAGACTAGTGACAACATCATGACAATTGATTTTTATTCATCTACTGCATTATTATGGTATTTGGTTAAAAATGTTATGTTTATGGAGAAAAACAAAATTTCCAAACTTGGCGGTTATTTTTGGCATCTGCAAAGTTTTACCTGGTCACTCTATATACAATCGTATTTTTATGTCTTCCCAATTCTACTTACTATGTTTATAAGGACTATTAATAATTTTATGGTATTTGATTTTCATCATTTTACATTATCTGCATGTGAAATGGCCGTGTTATAGTTGATGTTATTTGTCATGTATGGACTATGAATGAGTCATTTTGTAAAAGTACTATCAATTTGGTTCAAACATGAAATATCCCAAAAAGTCTAGACAAAAACAAACTTATCATGTAATGGGGCAAGAAAGAGAAAGGGTAAGAGATGAGTTAATGAAACAAATTATTGCTAGTGAAAGATATTTAGATATAATTCACATGGCCCCTAGAATGTTCTTAAACTGGTGTTACATATTACAAGAGCACAATGGTCGACTTCGACCAACACAACAAGCAACAGTTGAAGAACAAGTTGCTAAGTTTGTTTATATTATAGGTCATAGTGAAAGAAGTCATGAAATATATTTCTTCTTAAGGCAGTCTAAGAAGACTATTAGCTGTCATTTTCATAGTGTGTTAAGATCAGGTTTAATAGGATTAGAGGCGAAATAACCAGAGATAACCTAATTGGTCGAAAGTTTCTCCAGAGATAATTAACAACACAAGGTTCTACCCAGATTTTAAGGTGAATATAATTTCCAAATTCATAATCAACTCGTATATTTTTAATATATGATTTTTGATAATATGCTTTAATGTCAGAATTGTATTGGAGCAATTGATGGAACACATGTGCATGTGAAAGTCTCTTGTTTAGATGCCCCTAAGTACCATGGTAGAAAAGACTATCCAACCTAAAACATTTTGGCTGTATGTTCATTTGATTTGAAATTCACCATTATGTTGCCTGGGTGGGAAGGAACAACATCTGATTCAAGAATTCTAAAAAATGCATTGATACATCAAAATCCTCTGCAAATTCCAGAAGGTATGATTGGATATAAAATTTAGTTTAAGTACTTAGTTAAGGTATAACCTATTTAATGAAGTCATATTTTTATTAGGAAAGTATTACCTTTTGGATGTCGGATTCACGATAAGAGGTGGAATCATTACACTTACAGATGAGAACGATATCACTTAAAGTAGTAATCAAGAAATCCACCACGAAATCCTCGTGAACTATTCAATCATTGTCATTCATCTTTACGAAACACAATACAAAGGGCACTTGGTGTTTTGGAAAAAACGATTTCGCATCCTTCAAACTACAACCGAACCAACATAAGGTACTTATACACAGAAGCAAATTGTTGTAGCTTGTTACATCTTGTATAATTACTTAATGGGTGTGGATGTTGACGAGAATATTATAAATGCAATGGATCATGAGCTTACAAATGAAAATTATGACAAGAACGAGAAATTGGTAGAGAAGATAATGAGGATGCCGCTAGAGGAGAGTTAATCAGAGGTTCCATTGCAACTGCTATGTGGCATGACGACATACGTTGATCTATTTTTTATGCTTATTTGACGTGATGTATTTAATGTTTTATGTTGTACTGTGTTGATTTAGCATATTTTGAGACGTATTTAAATTTCTAGATACTTAGAATATGATATTAGTTTTTTAATGTACTGTTTTATTATGTATATACTCCTTTCCCTTTGAATTTAGACATGCCAAAGCGAAAGGAATCAATAACATCATCATCTGAAAAATGCATTTGGACATATACTATGGTTGAATGTCTTCTTGATGCATATATCCATCAACAAAACTTAGGGAATAGAGTAGATGAAAGCTTCTAATCAAGTGCACTTGACAATATTGTGAGTGAACTCAAACAACACTTTCCTGAAAAGAATGACAAAATTGAAAAACAAAAAGTAAAAGACCATGCTGAAAATTTAAAGAACAAGTTCACACCATGTTATGAATTGTTTAAGTGTGGCCTTAGTGGCTTTGGTTGCAAACCGGTTACAAATATGTGGGAGGAAGAAATAAAAGTGTGAGACAAGTTAATTGAGGTATACGTTACTAACCAATTCCATTCATTTTTATTAATTACATATGAAAGCTGAATAATTTTTTGACCATTTTGTGTGTGTTTTCATGCAACGCCCAAAGCTGCAGAGTATAGGTACAAGCTTGTGCTATTTTATGATAAATTAGTTGCATTTTATTGACAAGATATAGCAACGGGAGAGCATGCAGAGACTGCAACTGAAATGAGACAAAAGAGAGCTAGATTTGGAGCAGATTCTATAGATGAGATGGATCTGTAACTGTCCAACATGAAGTTACTTTCAAAATTTTTGATGCAGTCAATGAGGATCAACAAAACTTGGATTCTTCTCTGACATCACGATCTGATGAAACTCAAGTTACACTACAATAGATTTGGGATTTTATAGCACGTATTTTTTTGCATTTGATAGTGAGACGCCCCGACGTCCCATTAAAGAAAAACCCGAAATTATTAAAGCCTAATCATGATATTAGCGTTACACAATGATATTAAAAACAACTGAAATTACAACTTAAATAAAGCAACCATCACATATATATACATACATAAAAATATACATCATATAAGTACTGTAAAAGGGAATCCCATCAGTAGGATCCCAAATATATACAAACTGAGGACTGAAACAAAAATACATCAAAAGTCTAAAATAAAGATGCTCAACGGCACTTAAGATCCCTGTCCCCTCTCAAAAGTAAATCAAAACCTCACACATACCTACATACCTAGGTAGATAGCACTGGCCGGAACCATCACTGGCTACTACCCTCGCTGTCACCCGAGTCTCAACGGTCCCACTACTCCTCTGCTACCGCTAGAAGAGCTCCTCTTAGAAGACTCTAGAACAGCCGTCGGTAAGCTCTGCTATCTCGGGATGATAACCTGGATGACACTCTAGAGGACTCTAACCTTGTCGCTCTAACCTCGGGAAGTGCCGGTACCTCCGGGACAGGCATCAGATCAAAGAATGGTACTACCGGATCCTCCCAAGGAACTGTTGCCATGGCAGGCTCTGGGGCGGGTGCTGGCGCTGGTGCATGTACCTCGAAGGGAACGGGTACTATCTCCTGCATCGGCGGCAACGGGGCATCTGGAAATTCGATAGGAAAGAGAAACGTTTGGCCAGCTCGAAAAGTACCAACCAAAATAAACGGAGCTCCCTGACCTAATCCAGTAGTCACCGAAAGGGGAGCCATATATACCGCAAACCGAGTTACTGGGTCCACTAGCCACCTGTTAGGATCCACAAACTCAAACTCAAAAGTCCCCGTGAGGGGAACCTTGCCGGCTGCATCATCCATGGATGATCCCAATGCGCCATCCACGTGCTCCGGGTCTAGGTAAAACAGTAAATAAAACAAAATACAACAGCAAGAAGAAAGGGGATAAGAAACTATTTAACGCAAACGTGGAAAGGGTTTAGCAACATTTAAATCCATAACAGCACGCTATATATATATATATCCGGATATCCGGATATCCATCTCGACATGTCTCCAGAGTCCCCAACACATATCCTCATCCACGGAGAGAGAATGCCCATGCAAAGCAATGAAACTATAGTTGCACAATACACGTCGGTGCACACCCTGGTCCCAAGGGTGCTCATGCAATGCATGAACTACAACTGCGACATTAATAATAATAATAATAATGTCTAGGACGGTCCTGCAACCCTCTGAACCATGGAAATACATCCCCCCGGGGAATTAAACCCCTAGTGCATATGAAAATATCACAGACCATCTCTCGGTCATCCCCTAGTGCCTGAACCTCTCATCACTATCTCATAACTAACCTCAACAATACTCATATCCCATCAGTCTCATCTCAATATTATAATAATTATCTCGGTTAGGCACTACTGAACATATGTATCATGCATCCCCACATACATCACCATAGCACATCATGTATCAATCCTCATAAAATCTCTAATCATAACAATCACCTATCATATCAACATGTCATCAGTCCAATCATATCCACATATAATAAAATAATAAACATATAATATAATTATATCCAAGCAGTCCAATAACAGAATATTTCCAGACAACTCATCACATATCAAACAGCATATCAATAACAGTCAAATAGTCAAACCAGTCAAACCATTATTATTTATGCTTAACAGCGATAAACCTACAATCTCAATATCATTAGTGGTACCACTATGTAGTCCCCAATGTGATATTGGTATTGTCCGTTACTCACTCCCTAGTAGGGTTTTGGTCGCCCTACTCCGTTATTGAAATAAATGCCACTTCGTCGTTTCCGACGTTAGATGGCTTCTTTCCCCCATCTGGAAAGCCGTACGTTGATCTAAACGTCACGAAACCACTCCTCCTCAACTCCTCTCAATTCTGTCCTGCGCAGACCAAGGGTTCCTGAGCCTCCTAAAAATACCTGAACATCACATTGTGAAGAGTACGTTAGAAGGAACCCTAATACGAAGTCGGAATTGAAATCCGATAACCGAATCGAAAGTTAAGTCGAGTACCATCACGGATGGCATTTCGACATAAAAATGGTAGGAATTACTTTCACTAGAGAAGAAAAGAAGAATAGGAAAGTAAAGGCGTTGTCGCCACGATCGCAACCACATACTCGGAATCGTAACGGGACGATCGATCAAGTCGATAATGGAGTCGAGACTTTTTCTCTCTCTAACTCTCCCTTCTGTTTTTGTGTTCCCTGCCTTATATTTTGTGTTTGGGACATAGTGACTTAAGTCACTTAAGTCTCATTTTATATTTGCAAGACAGCGCACCAATGCTCAAGCGCTGGAACCCTAGCGCTTGAGCGCTCCAACGCTTAAGCGTTGGCTTCTCCACGCTCGAGCGTTGGAGGCAGGTAGCCACTGCGCCATGCAACCATTCCTGTCATTCCACGTCATCACCTATATGACGTGTGGAGTCAACACCAGAGCTGGTCTGCTTGACCAGAACGCTTGAGCGCTGAGGAACCCACGCTTGAGCGTTGGGTTTACCATGCTCGAGCGTTGACCATTGACCAGGGAACATTTTGTCGCGTTTTGGGTCCGTTCGACATCCGATTGACCTCAAATTTGAGATAGAGGCTCATCAAGACCTAATAGACAACCTCAAGCCCTCAAAATGCCTAATCTCAATCCTAACTCCAAATTTCTTATTTCAAACTCTTAACCTTTGGTAAACGATAAATCGAAAACCCTAAGATGTGTTTACTTCAATCTCACTCTAGATGGTTGCGTACTTTCCATGCAAAGGTTCCTAGACCTCAAACAACACATTATAACCCTAATCCAAGTCTTAACCTCATCATTAGACGTAAAACAATTCATTAAATCAGGATGTTACATTTCTGTCCCCTTGAAAGAAATTTCGTCCTCGGAATTTACGTACCTGAAAACAAGTCTGGATACTGCTGTTGCATGACTGCCTCTCGCTCCCAAGTAGCATCTCCTGTAACATCATCCCAAATGACCTTAACCTGGGGAATCTGTTTACCACATAGTTTTTTAATCCTTTTATCTACAATCTTAACCGGTAAAGCCTCATATTCTAGATTCTCTCGGAGTTGTATGGACTCGGGCTCAATAACATGAGAAGGATCTAGATAATATTTTCTTAACTGAGAGACATGAAAACATCATGAAGGCTAGAAAGGTTTGGTGGTAAGGCTATATGGTAGGTTACTGGACCAATCTGTCGAAGAATCAGAAAAGGTCCAATGAATCGGGAAGTAACCTTTCCAGACTTTATAGCTCTGCCAATTCCAGTCTTCGGAGTGACTCTAAAAAACACGTGATCACCTTCCTGGAACTCTAAGGGTCTCCTCCTCTTGTTACTGTAGCTCCTCTGCCTATCCTGTGCTTCCTTCATTTTCTCTCTTATTTTCCTGATTTGTTCCATCGTCTGCTGCACTACATCAGGACCCAACAATTGGCTCTCACCCGTCTCATACCAACACAACGGAGTCCTACACTTCCTCCCATATAAAGCCTCATATGGTGCCATCCTGATATTTGTTGTGGAAACTGTTATTGTAAGGGAACTCAATCAAAGGTAGGAACTTATCCCAACTACCAACATTTTCCAACACACAGGCTCTTAAAAGATCCTCCAATGATTGAATTGTTCTCTCTGACTGATCATCCATCTGAGGATGATAAGCTGAACTCATCCTCAACTTTGTTCCCAAAGCATTGTGTAATTGTCTCCAAAATCTGGATGTAAATCTAGGATCTCGGTCGGAGACAATACTCGACGATACATCGTGCAACCTTACAACTTCCTTGATGTAGATCTGGGTCAACTTCTTAAGATTGGAACTCTCACGATTAGGTAAGAAGTGAGCACACTTCGTTAACCTATCAATGATAACCCAATTTGCATCAAACCTCATTGGAGTTCGTGGTAATCTAACCACAAAGTCCATAGCTATACTATCCCATTTCCATTTGGGATATCCATAGACTGCAACAACCCAGCAGGCTTCTGATGCTCTATCTTAGCTTTCTGACAAACTAGACAAGATAGAACATATTCTGCCACCTCCTTCTTCATCTTTTGCCACCAAAACATCTTCTTCAAATCTTGATACATCTTGGTGGCTCCTGGGTGAAAACTCAGCTTACTCTTATATGCCTCCTCTAAGATCATCTTCCTAAACTCTAAATCCTCGGGCACACATATCCGATATCTAAACCTCAACACACCATCGGATCCTCTCCTAAACTCTGAAACCTTACCCTCGTCTATGCCTCGACTCACCTCTTGCAAATATTCATCCTGAACCTGTTTAAGATCTCTCAGAAACTCACTACTGATGGTGATCATATCTAAGCATATTCTATCCTCGGTCAAATCCATACCTAGGTTCATATCTCTAAACTGTTCAATCAATTCCATTTCCTTCACCATCTTCGCGGACACTTGCAAAGATTTCCTACTCTGTGCATCCGCCACTGCATTCACCTTCCCAGGATGGTATTGAAGATCAAATTCATAATCCTTAATAAATTTCATCCATCTACGCTGCCTCATGTTCAGCTCCTTCTGATCAAACAAATACTTCAAACTCTTGTGATCGCTGAACACAACGAACTTTGCTCCATAGAGATAGTGTCGCCATATCTTCAATGCAAACACTATCGCTGCCAACTCCAGATCATGGGTTGGATAATTTCTTTCATGAATTCTCAACTGTCGGGAAGCATAAGCCATAACTCTTCCCTCTTGCATCAAAACACAACCCAACCCTTGATATGACGTATCACAGTATACGTCAAACTGTCCTAAAGGATCTGGTAATGTCAGTAGTGGAGATGTAGTCAAATTTCTTTCAACTTCTGAAAACTCTCTTCACATTTTTTTGTCCAAACAAACACCGTACCCTTTCCCATTAACTGCGTCATAGGCAACGCAATCTTCGAGAAACCTTCAATGAACCTCCTATAATACCCCGCTAAACCTAGGACACTCCTCACCTCACTCACTGACTTAGGCCTCTCCTAATTAATCACAGCCTCTACCTTAACTGGATCCACTGTTATTCCTTCCTTATTTATTATATGACCTAAAAACTGCACTTCCTCTAACCAAAAATTCACACTTAGAAAGCTTGGCGTACAACTGCCTATCTTTCAATACCTGCAACACCGCTCTCAGATGTTCCTCATGTTCTTCCTATGAACGGGAATAAATAAGAATATCATCTATGAACACCACAACAAACTGATCGAGGAACGGTCTAAATATCCTATTCATGTAATCCATGAACACTGCTGGAGCATTAGTCACACCAAACGGCATAACCAAGTACTCGTAGTGTCCGTACCTCGTCCTGAAAGCTGTCTTAGGTATGTCTTCCTTCTTCACCCTGATCTGATGGTATCCGGATCTTGAGTCAATCTTAGAAAACGCTGCCGCTCCCTTCAATTGATCCATCGGATCATCTATCCTAGGCAACATATACTTATTCTTAATCGTCACCTTATTTAACTGCCTGTAATCCGTACACAACCTAGAACTTTCGTCCTTCTTCCTTACAAACAAAACTGAAGCTCCCCAAGGTGACACACTAGGTCTGAAAAATTCCTTCTTCATCATATCATCCAATTGTTTCTTTAATTCAGCCAACTCTAGAGGCGGCATCCGATAAGGAGCTACTGATATAGGTCTTGTCCCTTGTATGAGATCTATAGTGAACTCAACTTCTCTCTCTGATGGTAAACCTGGAACATCAGGAGGGAAAACCTCAGGAAACTCTCTGACGATAGGCATAGAATCTATACTCGGAGTCTCCTTAGCTTCCAAAGAGAAAAGCATCACATACTGCCGAGAATCGTCACTCCTCATAGTTGCTCATTCATTGGTAGATACTATGCTAGAAGGCTGAAGAAAAGATAGGGTCTTTCGGGCACAATCTAACACTACATAGTTAACCGAAAGCCAATCCATGCCAAGGATCACATCTATTTGTTGCATAGGCAAATAGATAAGATCTATAAGGAATGTCCTATTTTCAACGACTATAGGACACTGTAGGCAAATAGACATAGTAATCAATGAATCATTGGTCGGGGTAGATACTGTAAGAGTATAAGGTAACTGCGAAATGGGTAAATGTAAATGATCTACACACTCTTGCGAAACAAACGAATGTGTAGCACCTGAGTCAAACAACACATGCGAGATTCTGCCAGATATTAAACAGATACCTTGAATAAGATCTGCAGACTGAGAGGATTCAGCTCCTCTCACAGTAAACACCCTCCCTGTGGCCTGAGGTCTAGCCGTCTGTCGTCCTGCCGCCGGAACTCCTCTCCTAGATCCACCTTTATACGTACCGGCACCTCTACCTACAACTGTCTACTCCTCTCTACCTGCAATCCCTAGCAAAGTGACCTGGTATCCCACAGATGAAACAACCAGATCTATCCGGACACTCTCTGATATAATGCGGACCTTTGCATCCGAAACAAAATGGGCCTCTCTGCTGCTGGCCCTCTCCGCTAATTGGTGCTGCTGCTGTAGGTGTCTGAACACTTTGTGCTAGCCTAGTTTAAGGTCTTCTCCTCCATTGAGAACCTCTATCTCCTCTCCTCTGATGACCTACCTTAGTAAGTCCTCCACTCCGCTGCTGCCTCAGCTCTACATTCTGCCTCTGGTCCATACTCTCAATGGCACTACACCTCTCTACTAACTCTGGAAAACTCAGAATGTCCAAGGGCATTATAGCCATCCTTAGCTCATGTCGAAAACCCTCCTCAAATCTCCGACACATCCAATCCTCGCCCGGAAACCTCTAATAGAACTCAGAAAATTGTATCAAGCCCTCAAATCTGGCCGCATAGTCACCAACACTCATGTCCTTGTCAGAGACTCATGAACTCCCTCTCCTTCTCGCGTCTGACCAACCGTGGAAAGTACTTCTCAAAGAAGCAATCTCTGAACAAATCCCAACTGATCAACCTGCCCTCTGCCTCTAACAACCTCCTATCAGAGCGGCACCTTTCCCAGTATGGTGTGAGGGGGGGGGGGAGTGGTTGCCGATGCAAGAAGACACGGACAAGGAGCGGCTCCTGGCATGCTTCTAAGCAGAGGGACACATGAATGAACCGATTACACACCGGAATGAGAGGGATCCTGAGGCTGTGTAGGTATGAGACTATACAGTTGAGGATGACTTATATGAATTGATTGGTACTACCTATACCAACAAGATGCATCTTCTTTTTGGTAGCCCATCACTTAAGAACTCTACAGTTAAGCGTGCTTGACTTGGAGCAATTCTGGGATGGGTGACCTCCTGGGAAGTTTTCCTAGGAAGCGTGTGAGTGAGGACAAAGTATGCTGAAAAGACCCGTGTTGGCCTGTGGGGACAATCGTCAATCCATAGAGTAGCCATGGATGTTACACCTCGTCTTTCCTCTCCACCATGACTCTGCTTCTTCTGCCAGCATAAAAGCAGCATATGTCACCTTCCTGTCGTCTCTGCACCTCATGGTATCAAAAATCTTCTCAAGCTCCTAAATCCACCACTCAGCTCACTCTGGATCATAATCACCTCGGAACTGGGGTGGCTTCCCTTTCAGGAAGGTAGCCAACCCTACATCCTCTACCTCAGCAACTCTCCTCCTGTCCTGCTGCTCTTGTAACTCTGCCTCTCTCTGCATCCTCTGAGCATTCTGTTGCGCCTGTTGCAACAGAACGGATGCTAACTCACGGATAGTCTGGAGAGTCTCAGATGACTCTTCTCCACCTTCAGCTCCTGCCTCAGGCTGAGAAGTCTCACCATCAACTCTCTCTGGGGTCCTACCACCCCCTCGTCCTCTACCTCTGCCTCGAGCCATGATCCTGTTAAAAGAATGCATTAGCTCACATCAATATGACATATAATACTACATAAAACTGGAATATAAATACTATATGTCACATCAATGCTAACTATCGGGGACGGACTCACTACCCAACTTCTAAGCATAGTCGATATCTGATGTGGATTCGACTAAAATGGCCAATACACCCAACTCACAGTCCGATCAGAATCGAACTGCTCTGATACCACCAAATGAGATGCCCCGACCTTCCATTAAATAAAAACCCAAAATTATTAAAACCTAATCGTGATATTAGCGTTACGTGGTGATATTAAAAACAACGGAAATTAAAACTTAAATAAAGCAACCATCACACACACACACACACACACACACACACACACACACACACACACAAATATATACATATATACATATATATATATATATATATACATATATATATATATATATATGTATATATTTGTGTGTGTACATACATACATACATACATACATACATACATAAACATATACATCATATAAGTACTGTAAAAGGGAATCCCATCAGTAGGATCCCAAATATGTAGAAACTGAGGACTGAAACAAAAATACATCAAAAGTCTAAAAGAAAGATGCCTCACCGGCTCTCAAGATCCCTGTCCCCTCTCAAAAGTACATCAAAACCTCACATATACCTACATACATAGGTAGATAGCACTAGCCGGTACCATCACTGGCTACTACCATCGCCGTCACCCCTGAGTCTCGACGGTCCCACTACTCCTCTGCTACCGCTAGAAGAGCTCCTCTCAAAAGACCTCTGGAACAACCACCGGTAAGCTCTGCTATCTCGGGATGATAACCTGGATGACACTATAGAGGACTCCGACCCTGTCGCTCTAACCTCGGGAAGTGCCGGTACCTCCGGGACAGGCATCGGATCAAAGACTGGTACTACCGGGTCCTCCTCAGGAATTGTTGCTATAGCAGGCTCTGGGGCGGGAGCTGGCGCTAGTGCGGGCCCTGGTGCAGGTACCTCGAAGGGAACAGGTACTATCTCCGCCATCGGCGGCATCGACGACAATGGTGCATCTGGAAATCCGATAGGAAAGGGAAACGTTTGACCGGCTTGAAAAGTACCAACCAAACTAAACGGAGCTCCCTTACCTAATCCAGTAGTCACCGAAACGAGACCCGTATATACCGCAAACCGAGTGACTGGGTCCACTAGCCACCCGTTGGGATCCACAAACTCAAACTCAAAAGTCCCTGTGAGGGGGAACCCCGCCGACTGCGTCATCCATGGATGATCCCAATGCGCCATCCACGTGCTCCGGGCCTAGGTAAAACAATAAATAAAACAAAATACAGCAACAAGAAGAAAGGGGATAAGAAACTATTTAACGACAAACGTGGAAAGGGTTTAGTAACATTTAAATCCATAACAGCACGCTAAACATACATCTCCATATATACACGTATATATACATATACATATATATATATATACATATCTATATAAATATACATATATACATACATATATATATATATACATATATATATGTATATATATATGTATATATATATATATCAATGTGTATGATCATGTATGACCACATATCCGGATATCCATCTCGACACGTCTCTAGAGTCCCCGGCACACATCCTCACCCGCGGAGAGAGAATGCCCATGCAAAGCAATGGCACTATAGTTGCACAATACACGTTGGTGCACATCCTGGTCCCACGGCGAGGGTGCTCATGCAATGCATGAACTATAGCTGCGACAATAATAATAATAATGTCTAGGACGTTCCTGCAACCCTCTGAACCACGGAAAATACATCCCCCAGGGAATTAAACCCCTAGTGCATATGAAAATATCATAGACCATCTCTCGGTCATCCCCTAGTGCCTGAACCTCTCATCACTATCTCATAATTAACCTCAACAATACTCATATCTCATCAGTCTCATCTCAATATTATAATAATTATCTCGGCTAGGCACTACTGAACACATGTATCATGCACCGCCACATACATCACCATAGCTCATCATGTATCAATCCTCATAAAATCTCTAATAAAATCTCTAATCACAACAATCACCTATCATATCAACATGTCATCAGTCCAATCATATCCACATATAATAAAATAATAAACATATAATATAATTATATCCAAGCAGTCCAATAACAGAATATTTCCCGAGAACTCATCACATATCAAACAACATATCAATAACAGTCAAATAGTCAAACCAGTCAACCTCAAATAATAATATAATCATTATTTATACTTAACAGCGATAAACCTACAATCTCAATATCACCATTGGTACCACTATGTAGTCCCCAATGTGATATTGGTATTGCCCGTCACTCGCTCCTTAGTAGGGTTTTGGTCACCCTACGCCGTTATTGAAATAAATGCCACTTCGCCGTTTCCGACGTTAGATGGCTTCTTCCCCCACTTGGAAAGTCACACGATGATCTGAGCGTCACGAAACCAATCCTCTTCAATTCCTCTCAAATCTGCCCTGCACAGACCAAGGGTTCCTGAGCCTCCTAAAAATACCTGAACATCACACTGCGAAGAGTTCGTTACAAGGAACCCTAATACGAAGTCAAAATTGAAATCCGATAACCAAAACAAAAGTTAAGTCAAGTACCATCACGGATGACATTTCGACATAAAAAGGGTAGGAATTACCTTCACTAGAGAAGAAAAGAAGGATAAGAAAGTGAAGGCGTCGTCGCCACGATCGCAACCACATACTCAGAATCGTAACAGGACGATCGATCAAGTCGATAATGGAGCCGAGACTTTTTCTCTCTCTAACTCTCTCACTCTAACTTTCTCTAACTCTCCCTTCTGTTTCTCTAAGTTCCCTGCCTTCTATATTGTGTTTGAGACTTAGTGACTTAAGTCACTTAAGTCCCATTTTATTTTTGCAAGACAGCGCACCAATGCTCAAGCGTTGGAACCCTAGCGCTTGAGCGCTCCAACGCTCGAGCATTGGAGGCAGGTAGCCACCGTGCCATGCAACCATTCTTGTCATGCCACATCATCACCCATGTGACGTGTGGAGTCAACACCAGAGCTGGTCTGCTTGACTAGTATGCTTGAGTGCTGAGGAACCCACGCTTGAGCGTTCTGTGGACACTGGAGCATTGGGTTTACCATGCTCGAGCATTGACCATTGACCAGAGAACGTTTTGTCGCGTTTTGGGTCCGTTCGACATCCGGTTGACCTCAAATTTGATATATAGGCTCATCAAGACCTAATAGACAACCTCAAACCCTAAAAAATGCCTAATCTCAATCCTAACTCCAAATTTCTTATTTCAAACTCCTAAGCTTTGATAAACGATAAACCAAAAACCCTAAGATGTGTTTACGTTCAATCTCACTCTAGATGGTTGTGTACTTTCCATGCAAAGGTTCCTAGACCTCAAACAACACATTATAACCCTAATCCAATTCTTAACCTCATCATCAGACGTAAAACAATTCATAAAATCAGGCTGTTATAGATAGCGCTTTTGGGAGCTTTCTATAGCTATGCTATCGAAGATGACAACCTAAGATAGCGCTTTCGAAACACTACCGAATATTAAACAAAAACGTGTTTTCAGGGAGACATTGTCTAAGTTAAGGATATAAGATAGCACCTCATCTTGGAAAAAGCTATCTTAGTTTTGGACCAAAAATAACACTTATTTGGGGCAACACTATCTAAGTATAAAATCTAACATAGCGGTTACTAATGAAACGTCATCTGTATGTTTGGACAAAGATAGCGCTTCCTAGAAAAAGAGTTGTCTTAATTCACATTTTTTAGCTATTGATATATAAATTCTCCTTGTAAGCATTCAGAGGAAACTATATTTAATTATTTACAAAATAGACTATTTACATAAATGTCAAGATATCATATCCTATTTTTTTTTATTAATATTCTGGTGTGTTGCAATTGATTGATAGGGGTGGTGGTGCCAGCCTAGTTGGGATGACCATTTCCTATAGTGATGCCTTTGCATGCCTTTTGCTTAAAAAAATAAATAAATAAAAAATGTCAAGATAGATTATTAAAAAAAATATACAAAACCATTAAAATTCAAAGGTCCCCTACCACACGTTTGTTTCATCAAATATCATCATTACTAGAGCCGTCAATTTGGCCCAGCCACCCCATTTGGCCCTAACCCACGTGGGCCAGGGCCAAAAAGCCCACAGCAAAAAAGCTCGCGGGCTAAAAAGCCCCAAAAGCCCTGTGTGTTAGGGCCAGCCCATGGGCCTTTAATTCTAAAAAATATATTAAAATATTCTAATTAGTGCTTGCATTTTCAAACATATGAGATTTTTTTTTCTCAATCATCTTAGCACTTTTAGACACAAGAGAGTTTCAGAATCAATATCATTTACATTCGTGGTGTTATTTGTCGACTGAGGTGTGTTTGGGAAAGCTGGAAAAAAAAAAGATTATGCTAATAATCAATTTTTGTATAATCGATCATTGTGATAATCGATTATAATTAGAATCTGTTTTTGTTTGGGTCTGTTTGCTGAAAAGCGATTTTAAGATAATCTATTTCGTTTGGGTGGTGCAAAAAAACCACTTTTATATAATAAATTACGAAAAAGGGTATGAAGTTATTTGTATAATTTAATAATATTTGTTTAGAAGTTAGTTTTGTAGGGGTAAACAGGGAAGGGAGTATTGAGAATGAAAAATAATCAAATCACAATAATCTTAAGCTAGAAAAAACTAGATGGCATAAAACAACTCTTTCCCCCTAAAAAAAGCTTTTTTATAAACTTAAGCAAAATGCCAAACACGATAGATTATCTATGAAACAGCTTTTAAACTAAAAAACAGCTGAAATAGGGAAAAAATAATCTTTCCCAAATACACTCTCAATAATAAAATTTAGGCTAAAATATCATTTTGGTCCCTTAACTTATTTTTTAGATTCAGTTTGGTCCCTTAACTTTTAAAATATTCTATTTAGTCCCTTAACTTATTTTTTAGATTCAGTTTGGTCCCTTCACTTTTAAAAAGTTCAATTTGGTCCCTTAATTTATGTCTGTTGACCTAAGTTAGTAATCTCCGTCAACTAGTCATTAATAGTGTTAATTTTTGAGGATCCGGTTGAAATTCGCTAACAATTTAAATGACCAGTTTGAATCTCGTTAACAATTTAAAGGACCAATTTGAAACAAGTTAATAATTTAAAGGACCAATTTGAAACTCATTTAACACTGTTACTGTCATTATTGATGGGAGAGGACTAACTTGAGTCAACATAGACAAATTAAAGAACCAAATTGAACCTTTTAAAAGTTAAGGGACCAAACTGAATCTAAAAAATAAGTTAAGGGACCAAATTGAACATTTTAAAAGTTAAGGGACCAAATTGAATCTAAAAATTAAGTTAAGGGACCAAAATGGTATTTTAGCCTAAAATTTAATAGTTCCTATACATTAAAACAAATAATATAAAAAAGTAATTATCATGCATCAACCAAAGGAAAATTATTAAAAAGAATTCAATAACCACATTCACAAATATAAGGGGCCAAAATGATAATTTTACTAAGTTTTATCATATATTATTTTTTATTTTATTATTATTTTGATATTATTTTTAATAACGTCATTAAATTTTTTTTTTTAAATACTAAGAATTTTTTTAAAAAAAATTGACTTTTTTTTAAGGAAGCATTAACCAAAAGGTATTTTATTTTTTAAAAAAAGCCCATGTACGTGAAATTATGGTTGTTTTGGTTAAATAAGTTTTAAATTCAAGAATTAATATTAATAGTATTTATTATAGTTTCAAAAATTACAAAACATAATTTTAAGGAGAACTTACAAATTCAGAAAATAAATTAATAATTTATGTACAAAAAAATTAAAGTATTAATTGCATCTTAAATTTATTAACAAGTAAATTAAAACACATTTCACAAAAAGTTCACGCAAGTTGATGAACAAAGGCATGACGTCTCCTGACTCCACGCGAACTAGGCTATGGGGTGCGGCAAGAGGCATTGCCTTATATATAACAATACTATAAAGCATGCTCGGATAAAATTTCACGCATTTTGTTCCTGGAGAAGAACTAATCAGTGTTCCTTATCTTCAACGTGGGCTGACCCACAAAAGCCTCAGCCCCAGCCCCCAAAAAATTTAGACTTATGGGTTGGGGCTAAAAACAACCCCACATAGGAGTGGGCTGAAAATTTAGTGGGCTAAGTAGGGGGACAAATGGGCTGGACTGGGGGCTTAGGGCCATAATGACAGCTCTAATCATTACATACTCACACCACTCTTCCTTGATTTCATTATACTTAGACTCTGAGTAAGCAGCACACTTGATCTCAAGGCAATAATGCAAAATAAAACATCAGAATAAATTGAACTTAGAATAGAACTACATTTGAATGGTCAAAATTTAAGAACTTTGCATGGTAAATCTAAACTAACTAGCTAGATAAATGACATATCACCATTTGGATAGTAATTTGGTCTTGCAGAACGATCTCCTTCATGAACCTAAATAAAAATCCCTTAACCCGTCTTGTATTAAATGTTTGGCCTTTTCTCGATTTTTACAAACAAGTCCTTCTGGCTTATCCTTTTGTCATTCATCAAAACTCAAGTACCTATCAAGGCATGTATCCACGGATCTAATAGTTCACGAAGAAGAATATGAAGATTCTGATGAGGATGAAGAGGATCCCGAGGAAGACGACTTATTTGTTTATGATGAACACATGCAAATATGTAGATATTTTATGTTGAGTCTGGCTCGGTCAACTAAGTCTATGTTAATCTTTCTTTTGAAAGGACAAGTAGTAAAGATGTAACACTCCAATTACGAGTAAATGAAACTACATTTTGGTAATAGACTTCTACGGTTCTAGCAATTTGACATTGTATTACAAATTTATGTTGTTTAATTACTGTCATGATGTTGTTTCTTAGAAATCTTCGCACATCAATTTTCTTCATAATTCTTAATACAATTAAGTACTTCTTCATAATTATTTCGTAAATAAATAAAAAGGTTACCAATTGTCTTTCATAGTTGCTATCCCCGTCTCCTATTTGAGGTAATTCAGTGTTTTATGGTTTCTATACTGGTTAATTACTGTGAACGTTAGTAAGAAACATTTTGGCATATATTGCGTGATGTTTATATTATATTAAATTAGTATATGTTATTTTGTTAGTAAAACGGAAATGACTATTATTAGTCCAAGTGACAAGGAGCTTGGTTCTTCTTAAGCGAGGTATCATGTTTGATTCTCGCATATGAAAAAAATAGGCATTGAGAGAGTCCCCCCCCCCCCCCCCCCCCCAATGGGTATTTTCAGCTCAACTCGGATAAGTTGGAGTTCAATGTGATTTTCGGATACCGAAGGATGAGAGTGTTAGACAAAAAAAAGGCTTAATTGCACTTTTTGGTCCATCTGTTTATTGCTTGGGCGATTTTGGCTCCTAATTTTTTTTCGCTCAATTTTAGTCCATACATTTTTAAATTATGCAATTTTGGTCTATCTATTAAGTTAACATCCAATAGTTAACCCATGTAGCCAATAGGATTGTCAGCCAAAAGGATCTTATGCTTGGATACAGAGGTAAATATCTGTCCCATGGTTCAAAATTGGATGTTAACGCATTGCCCAAAATTGCACATTTAAAAAATGTGTGGACTAAAGTCGATCGAAAAAAATTGAGGGAGCAAAATCGCCCAAGTATTAAAATAGGGGGCAAAAAGTGCAATTAAACCAAAAAAATTAGCATATGTTATTAACAATTTTTTTTTCTTGACTCGAGCATTTGTTTAAAATTTTCATGTCAAATATTTTTTGTAGTTGATGACCCGTGCGTTGCACGTGTATTAGTGACTAGAGGTGGGTATATGGACTTGGGTCCGCGGACAGTCGGTTTAAATGCGGGCTATTTGGGTCCGGTCCGTTTAACCCGCGGACTGATACAATTTTAGGAGAAAAAAAACAATTTACTTATGTTGGGCCAAAAAAAAAAGATCACCCAACAGCCCAAAACAGATCACCCTAACCCTAAACATCAGCGATTCATGTAGTCTAAAGACGAGGATGTGACCTCCACAAATTGCAAAGTAATAACCATTCCAATTTGTCATGTAGTACTTGAATCTAAAATTTCTATTTAGAAATCAAGGTCTATACATAATGAACCGACTTAATAAGCTTCTAAAAAGACTAATGATTCAAAAGATTGTCTAGAATCTTCACTACTTTTCAAGATTTTAGATGAACTAAGTCATAGTGGACAAGAACAATCCATGTGTGCCATTGTTCTTGTGTGCCATTGTTCACTACTTGGTTAATCACGATAAGGTTGTACCCTCTAGGATTGATATGTTTGTTTTAAGTGGTTGAACGGAATCATTTCCTTAGTAGTTTCAATTGTGCTTCAGGTTGCAATGATCCTTTCATTTCATCTGTTTCTTTGATTGTTGCATTTTTCATATTCAGTAACATCAGTTTGCAATTTTTAAACACAATCTTCATTGGTATTTTGCATCAAACTTGTGGTTTGTGATCCTTGTTGGTTACACTTTAATGGTCCCTGTTGTTGATGCCACTTATTCTAAGGTTATACCAAAGTGTTTGGTTTGGTATAATATCTTTGATTAACATGAATTTGGTTTGATATGTGTTTTGGATTTCATGCTTATTTGGTTTGTTTTTCTACATAAGGCATTCTTTGTTTTTTTGTTTGATATTAAAAAAAAAAGTGCAGAGTCCGCGGACAGTCCGTTTAGTCCGTGGACTATGCGGACTGGACGCGGACTCTGTTTTCCAGAGTCCATTTATAATGCGGACTTTTAGGTCCGGTCCGTTTAAGTGGATTTATACGGACCGGACTTAAACGGACCGGACCGGTCCGCATACCCACCTCTCAGTGACATTGGAGAGTTAGGGGTGTTCATCAACCGATCCAAACCGATTCAAACCGCAAAAACCGAACCGAAAAACCGAAAACCGAATAAATCGAAAACCGAAAAAATCGAAAACCGAAAAAACCGCAATTTTTTATTGGATTGGATCGGATTTTGGATCCTCTAGTGAAATCCAATCCAATCCAATCCAAACCGATCTATTATTTACATATACTATTATTTTTGAAATTATAGTATTACTCATACTTAAACATTGTTTTTCATACTTTAATGTCATTCATTCTCTTTAATATTTTTGTTTGAATGACATTTATGAGACTATTTAGAATAAATATTAATGTCTTGAAGTTATATTTTGCTAAAAGTTTTGATGCATAACATATATATACCTGATTGAGTAAACATGAAAAATATGAAATCAATTAAGTAAGTTTGAAAAATAATTAGTTACAATTTATCTGTAGTCGATTCAAGGAAAAAAATAGGATAAGTAAGAGTAGATATAGAGAATTAACATAAAAGAACGTGTTAAAAAATATCAATAATTATTTTTTCTCAAACTCCCAAATTAAAATGAAGAATATCCTTTGTCTACTATTAAATAAGCAGCAATGACACTTGACATAAGAAAAAAAGTAAAATATGAAAAAAAAACGATTATCCAATCCAATCCAAACCGCATTTAATTGGATTGGATTGGATCGGATATTTTTAAGGAAGGAAACCGATCCAATCCAAATCGCACATTATTTTCATCATTGGATCGGATGACTTTTTAGCTCAAAACCGATCCGATCCGATCCAATCCAATCCGCGAACACTCCAGCAACAAATACAAAGCCCCGGTTCCCCAATATTTCAATTTCAATTTCTAGCTATGAGAGTACCGCGCACTCCGAGAAACTGCTCCGTCGTCTATGTCCCTCAACTTGGCTCTTCACCGCATGAGGATTCAAAGGTTCCTACGACGTCGTGTGCGTGATTCTCACGGCCAGTACACAGCGATTCTGGATTCTCATTTCTACACAATCCACCTCTAGCTTCGACCATGGCTTCTGGTTCGCCTCGGAACCGCATCGATCAGGTTCTTATTTAATTTCAATTCTATTTTATGTTTCCCAACCCTAGACGACGCCGTTCACTACAACATTATCTTCGCACCCTTTCTGCGTTTTTCGTGTTCTTTCTTTCGAAGAACTTAACACAAAAAAAAAAAAAGACTTTGAAATTTCATTCGTTTCGTTGCTTCTAATTTTGCATTAGAAAATAAATTGAGGCCAAGAAAAATGACAGTTTTCGAATGTTGCCCCTTAATCTCTCTCTCTCTCTCTCTCTATATATATATATATATATATATATATATATATATATATATATATATATATATATATATATATATATATATATATCATATGTTTCTTGTTGGCTTCTATAAACTCAGTGGTAATGTTTGGTAGATGTGTGATAATGGGACACAACAGAGAACTTATGGGTTCTATTGGTGTGTTTTATAAATAGATTAAAACATTACATGATGTTAAAATGTGGAATTTTTTATTTTCAGTAATCAAAGAGAATAGAACAAACAATTGTTTCTCACTCAGTGTTTCTGGCTCATGTATAATGCAGTTTTATGCTTCAAAGAAAAGGAAAGCTGCATCGCCTGTTTCTAAAGTTGGGAGATCTGAAAAAGGTGCAAGGCATGTGCTTGAAGGGTCTCCAAGTGCCAAAGGTTCTTTAGACAGTTACTTGGTTGCATCGCAGGATGATTGCAGTGCTGCGAAGCTGTCAAACACGGCCGATGATTCTTTTACTAGGCAGGATTTGGTTAAGAGAAATTTAGCACCAGAGATTGATAGTTCTCTTGACAATGAACTTGATAAGCCACCTGCTTCTTCAACTCAAGGGCATCAACACTCTGTACCCAATGCGAGTGGCGAGGAAGTTGAAGACCCTGTACAGGAAAACGACCGCAGTGATTTAAGTCTGGTTGCAGAAAACACGGATCTCAAACAGTTTGCAGCAGACTTTCTGTCTTTGTATTGCAGGTACTTTACTCTATCTTTTGTGAGTATCAAGTTTTGCATTCCAGTGCAGATATGCAAGTGCTGTTGCTGTTAATTTCTTTTTTTCTCTCTTTTTTTCATCATCTTTATTTATTTATTTTTTTAAACTATACTACATGCAGCGATTTACACCCGAGCATTAATTCGCCATCAGAGATGAAAGTGGATCATCATAAGAGACACGATTCCCTGACATTAGAAGAGGAAAATAGTAGTTTGGCCAAGAAGTTTAATGACATCAGTAAACATGGTGAAAACATCTGCAGTGCAAAGATCCCTGAAGACATCAAGTCTGGTGCTTTTGGTAATGCTATGGCATATGTTTCTGGCTGTTCTACGAAGGTTAAACACATATTCATACTCGTTTGGATTTTCTAGCCTGATTTCTACTGCAGTTTATGATGTATATTTTGATATTTTGATGCTTTGCATTCTGAGTGGCAGGTCTCTGGTGGTGGCGATACTATTGCCCTTGATTCAAGCTTTAGAAAATGTAGTTATACACCTAAATCATCGACGAATATGGCTGAATGCTATACGCCAGGATCTTTGATTGTTAAAGCATGTGTTAAGGAGACACCGAAGTCAACACGTGGAAGCTCAATGTTTTCTCCTGGAGAGGCTTTTTGGAATGAAGCAATTCAACTTGCTGATGGTTTGTGTGTTCCCATGGTTAATGATTCTTCTAAGATTATAGAAGAGAGTAATGTGGTGGAAGACCAACTTAAGATGGAGAGCTCATGTAATTTACAAAATTGCGATGGCAAGCCAAGGAAAATATTTGATCAGAGCAAAAGCAGAATCTGGAATACAGAAGTGAGTACTCCACTTGGGTTGGTTGGGTTGCACATAAAAGATCCAATGGAAGAAGTATCCAACCTTCCTGTTAAGCATTTTGATTTTTCGTTTGAGGACAGTAATTTGGATGAAAATACTCTGCAAAATTGTTCTGTTGATGAAAAGAAGAATGTAGTACAAGAGAAGATTCCAGTAGATGCATTATGCAAAAGAGTGAAATTATCAAGTCCGGATAATGTTAGGATGACATCTAATTCACCCCTCAACAATGTCAGGACAGCCATTAGTACACATGCATCCTATGAAGCTAGTACTCCTTCAAGTGGTGTGCCACTTAATGATCGTTTGGACCTAAACAGTTGGCTTCCACCTGAAATATGCAGCATATATAGAAAGAAAGGAATCTCAAAGCTTTACAGTTGGCAGGTACAGACTACAGATGCATTTTATGTGGGAATACTTTTTGCTTCTCTCTCTCTATACACACAGACACACACAAAAAATACATATATCCATTTTTTAATCCTGGTTTGGTTACTACTTTTTTTTCAATCAATTTATCTTAATTTCTTTTTTCAAGTGTTCTGGCCTTGTGGTTGACTTGGGGTCTCACTTTGATTGTAGTTCTGGTTTTGCCTGGAATTCTTATCATTGCCTGGAATTTGTAGAGTATCACTTTACTATGAACTGAGAAGGTTCTTAAAAATGGTTCAAAAACTTTAGTTTCTGACATATGAGAGTTTTATCATGGTTTTTATTTGTTTTCTATTTTTTAGGTTGATTGCCTTCAGGTGAATGGTGTCCTACAGAGAAGAAATCTTGTATATTGTGCTTCTACAAGGTATTCTCTCATCTAATGTAACTGGGAATTACTGTGTAACTTGTGTAATAGTTCTGTCCTCTTCATTTATATTTATATAAGGTTAAAAAATTAGGTGAGGTGGGACATAAATTTGGGCAATAGGGTGGGTTTTGATTTAACATTCTCTTTTCTCAAAATGTGGATTATTATATAGTAAACAATTTCATTTTACACCATAAGGGTCACTAGAGTTTCCAATTTGGTAATGACTACCAAGAACTTGGTGTAGAACTGTGCACTGTTTCTAATGAGATCAATAGAATAGTATGTGTTTAGGCAATAAATATAATTGTATTGTGATAGAAATGGTAAAGAATTGCAAGAAAAAAATGTGGGAAATGGATATTACTGATAGAATGCAGACTCAACCAGAGTAGTTAAGGTCTGAGAAAGAATACGAGAACTCTCCCTAGACTATTCGAGATGCCTAGCTCTCCCAACTCTCCAAACACTGAATGAATCCCCTCTTCTCTGTTTTTCCCTTTTTATTTAGTTACAACTCCCACCCTTATTACCAAACTACCCCTAACCACTAACTGTGGTAACTGTCTTACTCACAGTTAAATAAGTTACCCAACTCATTCTGCCTATGCCCATGCCTAACATATACATTTCTAATTAAAGGACTCCTATCATATTGTTTCATTTCATTTTCCTTTCCTTGTATTGAACTTCTCATCTTATTGAATCTATAGATGCTTTTATATTCTTGTCTCTGTTATCACTGAAGTCTTTATATTGTTTCTTTGGTATTCTCCAGCATGTCATCTATTTTCTTGTACACTTCTTGTTCTTGACATGATTCTCCTATCTTTATTTTGTTTTCCATTGTTGTTTGATTTCACTTTCTGTTTCTTTCTCTGTTTTCGTCATGCTACCTTTCTTTGTCTTTTATTTGAGGAAGGCATGTATGAAATGTTTTTCTTGTTGCCACAGTGCTGGTAAGAGTTTTGTTGCCGAGATCTTAATGCTGCGGAGGGTGGTAACTACTGGAAAAATGGCACTACTTGTTCTTCCATATGTATCAATTTGTGCCGAAAAGGTGCTAATTTTCTGTCCTCTTGTCTTTTTGAAGTTACGATTCAGGTTGTGGATGTTGTTTAAGTAATTCAGGTTTCAAATATTTCAAAATTTTCAATTTACCTAAGTACGATATTTTCATGTTGATTCATGTAGGCTGAACACCTTGAACGTCTTCTGGAGCCACTCGGTAAACACGTTCGTAGTTATTATGGCAACCAAGGTGGTGGGACGCTTCCTAAAGACACTTCTGTAGCTGTCTGCACAATAGAGAAGGCAAACTCGTTGATTAATAGATTATTGGAAGAGGGCCGTTTATCAGAAATGGGAATTATTGTGATAGATGAACTGCATATGGTATCATCAGTGATCACTTCTCTAGTTATTTGTTCACATATTTTTTTACATGCTGCTCCCCCCCAATTGTCCTATTAGATTATTGTGAAAGTTGAACTGCAAAGGGGCACATGGATGATTTTCATTGTTTTTTTCCTGCCTATGTTAACAGGTTGGTGATCCAAGTAGAGGTTATCTTCTAGAACTTATGTTGACAAAGCTTCGTTATGCAGCAGGGGAAGGTATTTCAAAATCAAGTGACGGACAAAGTTCAGGTGGAAGCAGTGATAAGGCTGATCCTGCTCAAGGTCTGCAAATTGTTGGAATGAGTGCAACAATGCCAAATGTTGCAGCAGTTGCTGACTGGCTTCAAGTAAGCAGAATTACAAGCATCACTTATTCCTATACGCATATCAATTACTGGGCTTTGTCTTTCTCTTGGTCAACTGTCCTATTTTGTTGTGATTTTTGGTACTATAATTGCTTCAACCTAATATTTGCCATGTTAGCAGCATAATACACGTATAATACTCTGAAGTCTGAATTGTATTTTTTATCCCAAAAAATTACTGAATGTACTGTTGATAATGAACATTAACTTCAAATAGAGGGAAGTCAGCTGATAGATACTGGTTCAAAATTAGGAAGAACAAATGAATTTTATTATAGAACTCACTCTGATCAGTACCAATGTGGTACAGAACTAGAGATCAAGATGATACAATGAATTCTCTCACTCAAACACCCAGGTATTCGAGAGACCTAGAACTCTCTCTTACTTTCCTTTCCTTTCCAATGCAAATGATGCCTCTCAGTCTCTCCCTACAACTTATTTATAACCTGCCCCTCTCAACTAACTAACAGCTACCTGATCATAGCAGTTACTAACTGTTATTTCTTATTCTATTGCAAATCCTGACTGAGAGCATCCATCTTGCAGTTTATAATTTTTTTGAAGTAAACCAATTTGAGTAACTTCTGGGATTTATTTGGAATGGCAGTTTATGCACATTATGTGATACTTCTGGCTGCATTTCTAATGCTTTTTACTCGTCTTTATTCACGTTCTTGATGTATAATATTTTAAAATTTAAAATTTAAAGTTTAAAATTATTAATTCAGTTTTTACGGTAGAAAATTTATTTAATAAGTTTTATCCACTTAAATCCCTTAATGTGATTATGTGATGATTGTAGTATACTATCAGTAAGAATATGTACAGTTATTGAACATCAAAGAAAAAAACTAAAGTGGCTGATGCTGCTTGTTCCACCAACTATTTTGGATTTTAAATTCAAAAGTTTTGAATCAGTTTTAAACCTTTAACATGTTTAACGTGATGATTGAAGCAGTTTTAAGGGTAAACATGGAAATTTGAAATGTTGAAACCAAAATTCAAGTATCCTCTTTATAGATTAGTATAGATATCAACTTCGAAATTCTGCTTGCTCATCAACTGAATAAAATGGACAAAATCTGATTCCATCATATGTATTTTTGTCTTTGTGACAGACACACATGTGGCATGCCTATAAGTATATGGTTTAAGTGTATCTTTACCTAAAAAATTCAGTGACTAAAACACAACAAGATTAACATAATATTATATAGTTTGGAAATATATGATTATATAAGAACTACTTGGTTGCATTCTTGTTGATGTTCAACTATTTTCAAAACTTAACCAAGATAATGGATAGTTATAATATAACGGTTGGATTGATAAAAATTACATTCATGAGAAAGTTATCTGATGGATGCGAATATGCATTGGATGTGAATATGCATTATGTTATTTTATTGTGTCATGATTTCTAAAATGACAAGGAAAAGTTTCTACAAATGTAGACGTGGAAATGGCTGGTTTGTAAATAGTTGGAGACTTGGAGTGCTGTATTGTCTAGATGATATTAAGTGGTACATGTGTAGATGTACTCTGTACAAATGGAAAATGATTAGCAATCAGCTGATTTTATGGCCTAATGATTTTAGAAAAGTGGTGATCGTTATAGATGGGAAGTATCTTTTGCAAAGAGATATAAAGAATATCAATTTGCCTGGTTTATCTGTTCAGATCATTAATGCATTCCTTCTTTCAAACTCGTGTTTTCTTTTTAAATTATATCTTAGCTTTTCATATTTCAAACTAATGACTAATTAATGCAGTCTGGCACATTTGATATTGTCAGATTGGTGTAAATGCTTCTTTTTCTGATGGTTATCTTATAAATCTTTTTGTCCCAAATTTGCATCAAGGCAGCATTATACGAGACCGAGTTCCGGCCAGTTCCTTTAGAAGAATATATAAAAGTTGGCAATTCCATTTATAACAAGAGTATGGAACTCTCTAGAACAATCTCAAAAGCAGCTGAACTTGGCGGTAAAGATCCAGATCATGTTGTTGAACTATGCAATGAGGTAGGTGCTTTGGAATTTAAATTTCAAACTTCTATACCTTGTAATTCTAATACCTAAATGATTATTAACAACTTATGTACCTTTTCACTTTTAAGGTTGTTCAAGAGGGACAGTCAGTGTTAATATTTTGCTCTAGCCGAAAGGGTTGTGAATCAACCGCAAGGCATGTTGCAAAGTTCCTGAAAAGCTTTATTATTGATGTTCATGAGAATGATTGTGAGTTTGCTGATATTACTGCCGCTATTGATTCCTTGAGAAAGTGCCCTGCTGGGTTGGACCCCATATTAGAGGAAACCCTTCCTTCTGGTGTTGCGTTTCACCATGCTGGCCTTACGGTAATTGTGTTCCTTCTTTTTAGGGTTATGGCTTCCACTAACACTGTCGTTACAAATTTTTTTGTTTGTAGAAGTTCATATTTGATCTCCAGTTTGAGGAAATGTTGTGAGTATTTTGTACCTTCCTCTCAAGGCCTAGGCCATCTTTTTTGCTGTTCTCATAGGTTGAGGAAAGAGAGATTATTGAAACCTGTTACCGGAAAGGCCTTTTACGTGTCCTAACTGCCACATCGACCTTAGCTGCTGGGGTTAATCTGCCAGCTAGGAGGGTAATTTTCCGTCAACCTAGAATTGGTCGTGATTTTATAGATGGTACAAGGTACAAGCAAATGGCGGGTCGCGCTGGACGAACTGGAATTGATACAAAAGGAGAAAGTGTATGACATTTTTTCTTAAGCTTTTGGCTGTTGTATGGGCAGGGTCTATGTGGTTTGTTCCAGGCTAATATGCTGATTGAGTGTAGGATTTTTTTATGCATATACTATTAATTTTTTTCATCATCCTTTTTAGTTTTTACAGTTTTACTTCTCTCCTAGTTGTACTGAATTACCTATAATATGATATATCCTTGATTATGCTTTTTACATTGATATTGATATTATAATTTATTTGGGATATCTGTGTGACATTGACTGCAGTGTTTTGTTTTAACTAATTGAATCTGAGTCAAATGTTTTTTTTTTTTTACCTACTCAGGTACTTATCTGCAAACCAGAAGAGATAAAAAAAGTTATGGGACTTCTTAATGGAAGCTGTTCACCATTACATTCCTGTTTATCTGAAGATATGAATGGAATGACTCATGCAATCTTAGAAGTTGTGGCTGGAGGAATAGTTCAAACTGCTAGCGATATTCATCGGTATGTTAGATGTACTCTTTTGAACTCCACAAAACCATTTCAAGATGTGGTGAAATCTGCACAAGAATCCCTTCGATGGTTATGCCAAAGAAAATTTCTTGAATGGAATGAAGACACTAAACTCTACAGTACCACACCACTTGGGCGTGCAGCTTTTGGCAGTTCTCTCTGTCCAGAAGAATCACTTGTAAATGTTTATCGCTTTAGTTAATATTCATTGCTATTATTCCGTTCATTTTCTTTTTCTTAATTAACTTTGGGTTTATTGCAGTACTGGCTTTCCCCACTTGTTTGGTTTTAGTTATCTTTTGGATGGTTTGAATTTAGGTAGATAATTTGAGGTAATTGAGATGGTCATGTTGTGATTGGCATTAATTAACCCATACTGTGTGGTTGATTTCTTAGATTGTGCTATCTGATCTTTCAAGGGCAAGGGAGGGATTTGTCCTTGCATCTGACTTGCATATAGTTTATTTGGTGACACCAATCAATGTTGATGTTGAGCCAGATTGGGAATTGTACTATGAGCGTTTCGTGAAATTGTCTCCTCTTGACCAGGTAGGTTTCTTCTGGCCAAATTTGCCTTTGCACTTGGTTTATGATAAAAAATTTGCCCCTGCTTTTTCACAACAGATATTATTAAACCTGTTTGGAGTTCAGATTCAGCAGATGTCAACTAGCACCTATCTTATGCTGCATACATGATAGGTCATTGGTTTTTTAAGGAAGAAATAAATTCATATTAGAAAAATGAACCAAAAATTTAAAGGGAAGCAAAATGGAAAATTTTATACCGAAGAATCTATATATCAGTGTCGTTGTTGTAATAATCATCTAAATGGACAATGTGCATTGTTTGAATTTTCTTTCCACCTCTAAGGAAATCAATTGTTGATTCATTTTTATGTATGTGGATTTGACACTATTATGTAATAATAGCATATTTATAAATACCTTTGATTATGATATGTTTGCAGTCAGTCGGCAATCGAGTAGGTGTGACAGAACCATTCTTGATGCACATGGCACATGGCGCACCAATACGTACTTCATACAAGTCGAGAGATAATACCAGATGGTTGCACAATAAACGAGGAAATCAAGTTGGGATCTCTAATGGAACAGTTAACTCAGATGATCAAACACTTCGTGTCTGTAGAAGATTCTATGTTGCTCTCATTTTGTCACTACTAGTTCAGGTACTTTTCTCTATTGCTTGGACTCAAATATCTGTAGATCTGTTACTATTATTATTTTTTAAATAAAAGAAGAACGTTATTAGGGAAGGAAGGTAACAATAAGGAGTAGGATAAGGCATCCTTAGATAGAAGTCATTGGACAACAACCTAAACAAGTCCTGGCAGAAAGTATTATCACAAGTTTCCAATCCCTTTGCATGTCCATCTCTATCCATGAAAATTCTTGAAAGAAATCCTGCGAAAAGAACTGAAGAGAAGCTGTGGAAACAATTATATCCCAATGGAAGTCAAGGGATATGATTTTCCCTAAAAAATACCAAGCATTCCTCTCGAACCAAAGTAACCATGGAAATCATTATAAAGCATACTTGCATAATATGTACCCCTGCTTACTGTTGCTTAGGCCCTCTAAAGTTGATTGACAATGAAGAGAACTTGTTAACAGTTTTCATTCTTTCATTTCTTGTGCATAATTCTGAAAAATTTCATACCCATTAGTAAAAGAAAATAATATAATATTTTACTCTCCTAATATTATTTGTTAAATATTATATTCCTATTTTAAACCACTTTCCTCCTTTTCTCTCCCATTATTTCCAATTTTTATTCTTATAATTCCCTATAATATTACATTTTTTTTATTTTCAATGCACACATGTTTAGTGTGTTAACACTGTAGTGTTTCAAATTCCTTTTCGAACCGTAAAATTATATAAAATTTTCTCAACTTATTTCCAGCTTTTTTGTTGGTTTCATTGTTACCTCATTTATAGATCCCCTATTTGATTCTTTTGTTTCTTTTTTCAACTGGTGACAAGTCTAGTTTTGTTGGAATATTAGGGTGTCCAGTTTACATATTTTTACTATTGTTTCTTTATGGAATATATCGTTCAACCTTTTTGGTGAATGTTGGGTGTGCCATAGGTTGTTTGACCAATTCTTGGTGATTAACTGAATGGTTATGGTAGAATTAAGGAGGCTAAATTTTTATACAATGAGTGATCGATGCTACAACTTTGGTGCATACAGATGGAGTGTAACATCCTTGTTTTCTTGAAAAGTGATCAAGATATATGATAAGTGTGTTTTAGTAGTTAGATGTGTTCTTGGTGGTATGATAAAGATTAGGTTCAAATTTGAGTGGGTTTGGCCTTGGAACGAGTTCAGAATGCGAAGAAACGTGAGAGAACGAGTCGCAATCAGGTCAGCACGCTCAAGCATGGGAAGACTCAACGCTCAAACGTTGACTGTCAACGCTCAAACGTGGGGTTGTTCCACGCTCAAATGTGCTAGAGGTGACACGCGTCATTTAGCATGCGTGTGTATCAGAAAGGCAGACAGACAGATAAAAATAAAAGTTTCGCTTCATTTTAACTTCCATGCCATAACTTCGTCTCTTTCACCTGAGAATACAGAGAGAGAGCTGAGCCACCATTGAAGAAGTTTCCTAAGCTTGGTCCATTCAATCCGAGTGACAAAACTCAAATCCGAATACGTCGTTGCAATCCGATCTTCGCCTACGTCATTTCTAACTGATTGGATCTTCGTTTTGTTGGAGGTAAGCTTAAGTTCTCTACATGTTGGCACGTCAACATTGTCGACATCGACGTTCTTCGTTCGTTCTTTATGTTATTCAATCGTTTCTAGCTTTTATCTTCGATTTCGATTTGTTTTAGGGTTATCGACGTAGTTTGCATGGTTAGGGCAAATTTCGGAGCAACGAAGGTGCTTGTACCAACGTGGGTAGATTTTGCATGTGTATAGGATGAGGTTGTTCGTGATCTTCGAGTGCTCGAAAAGCTACACACATTACTATCAGGTGGGAGAAAGAACCACTTATCGTCGAGAAGGCAAAAGTAGAGTAGAATGCATTGATATGCGTAGGGGAACCTAAACCCTACTATAGGTCGAGTAACCGACAATACCTAACCTACATTGGTGGCTATAGTGGAATAATACCAATGGCAGCTTAGGCATTGTGGGTTTATCGCAGATAAGTTGATTTTTCCATTGGTCGAGGTTGCCTGTCTAGTAAGGCTGATCTGATTACTATGCCATGCATGATAATATGTGCTCTTTGTGATACTTGATATGTTTCTACTTTCTATGCTACCTATATGTGTGAATATAATGTAGTATGTTTGCATGCAGCATGCCTGAGCCGATATGATGTGATATGCTATGATTGAGATTGCATATGTATATTGTGGTTATACACATGAACTGCTCGTATGATTAGCAATAAGCTATGATTACTGTTGGCCTAGTGATGTATGATATGGGGAGAGTATGATAACATAAGTGACACTACTCAACCTGATAAGTGTGAGTAATGGACGTATGAGCTGGTGCAACACTATGCTTGTTAGGGACTGCAAATCCTGAGTATGTCAAAAGATGAGGTTGAGATACTAAGTTATGAACTTGGGATGAGTCAGTGAGGCTCATGGTAGAATCCATTGTTGTATTCACAGCCGTGTGGATTGGTATCAGATGAGGTCAGAGTACCCGAATACGTGTACCAGATATCACATGACAAATGCTTGGTAGGTCTACTGTGAATCTCATAGTCCTTGCTGAGCAGTTCCGAGAGCAAGGCAGCTATCCTATTGGGAATGGGGGATAGTATCATCTTGCTTGGTAGGGGTTGAACATCCTGCTTGGTAAGGGATGTAATGCACTTTTGTGGGTCACTGTGAACGGAATATGCTGCTTGGACGACTAACTTTTATCCTGCTTGGTAGGGGATGAACATCCTGTTTGGTAGGGGATGCATTGTGACAACATCGTGGCCGTGTTTGCATGTACGTACAAATGCATGAGGGGAAAGGGGTAGAGGATAAGTCAAGTACCTCCGGATGGTGATTGCCATGTGTGCTATATGTCTATATGCTATCTTTATATTGTACTTATTACTTCTTTCCCATGTATGATGTATGATAATAGTGTAGATTCTTATCTCCCTTTCTTTCTGTTTGCTTTTATATTCTTTGATCTTCCAAGAAGACCTTGTTTTGGAAGAGGACGATGGCTTACTCCAGCGACCCCTGCATGTGTCGGTGATGGGGGACCTCGAGTTTGAATATCATGATGAAGATGGGTGGCAGGTGTTACGTATGTGTTTATATATCTTTAAAAGTTTTGAGTTCCTTTGCATTTCTAATAAGCGTGCTAACGATAATAATACGATTAAGACTTAGATAATTAGGTTCTTTTTTGATGGGACAACAGGACGTCTCATGGAGCGTAACTCACATTTTAAGGATGTTTCTTTAGCAAATTGGGCAAATTCGCTGCATTGATGTTTTCTTTTTCCTTTGTTGTTGGTGTTTTCCGTTTATGCTAGGCTCCCTTATCCTCCATTAATTCTAACTACTCTAACTAACGGGGCCTGACCCAGCTGATTCATTGGGCCCTTACTTGTTTTCCCCCTTATATAGCTCTTCTTAGTTGGGGGCGTGCTGCTTACATATACTTTCTTGTGCTCCTTATCTATAACAACTATTTGGTACTTGATATGGATACAAATATGGGGTATGTCATATATATATGTATGTAAATTTAATTTCACATAATAAAATATGACAACACAACATAAAAATTAGGCTAAATGAATTTCGTCCCTTGTGTTTTTCAATTCGGTGATATTGGTCCCTCTATTATGTTTTTGGTGATTTCAGTCCTTTTTTTTTTTAAATTGAGCAAAAATGGTCTGTCTGTTAACTTGCAATCCAAAACATAATGGAAACAACACAGGCGGCATACAATTTTAATTTTAATAATAATTTTAATAATATTATGTGTAAAAATATAATCAAATATTAGCTTAAAAAAATAAAAAATTAAATAATTAAAAAATTTATCATATTCTTCCTCGACCACGCAGTGTGAAGGCTAAGAGGTGGACATTTTCAAAGTAACACGAAGCAAAGAGGCGGACACCTTGAGAGTAAGAACCATTGATGAAATTTTTAGCAAAAAAGCCTTTATTCCATGATATTCCCTTGAAAGATTAGTCTTAGAGTAATCCCCACCTAAACAACGAGGTTTTCCTGAATCATCCAATGCTTGAAAACCAAATTCAATTCCTAGGTTGGATAATGGGAAATTGATAGAGCTATCAGCTAGAGATGGTGGTTGATAGGAATTTGGACCGTTTTTGCTCGATTTAAAAAATCAGGACTAATATCATCCAATGCTTGAAAACTAATTTCATGAAAACATCTCCAGCTAATAGCTCTTTCAATTTCCCATTATCCAACCCAAGAATTGAATGCAAGTGAAATTTTGACATGAATGAGTCAAATTAAGAGAGGTGGGATGGTGGTTGATGATGGCGACGACGAAGATGGGCAGAGCTTGTGGATCGTGGACCTTCCTACATCTGCTGAGGAGCATGGATATCAACAGAATCCATCACTGACAAATGGATTTCTCACAAGGGTTTGTCAATGCTTATCTCGCCACTCTATGTGGATAAATCGGCCTGGTAGTGGTTGATCCTAGATTCATCATTTGAGAGTTGTTGGTCGATGGTAATTGGTAACGAGGTGGCAGTCAATGTCGATTTGGGTGTTGGTCTTTTTTTTACGCCTGCAAACCCCATGTGCAATAGAAGGATGAACTGATGAAGAGTTGAAGGTAGGGGATGACTAATTTTTTAATTTTAAAATTATTATTTAATATTCAATTATTTTTGTGTGACATGTGGGATTGATAGAGGGATAACATGTGTCACCTGGGTTATTTCCGTTAAGTTTTGGATGGCAAATTAACAGAAAGGCCATTTTTGCGCAATTTAAAAAATAAGAGGACTAAAATCACCAAAAAAAAATAATAGAGGGACCAACATCACCAAATTGAAAAACATAAGGGACGAAAAGTGCGTTTTCGCCTAAAATTTAAAGCACAAATCTCAACATAACAAATCGTAGAAAGGAGCTTAAGTTGTTCAACAAGACAACGGCCACTATAAGAAACTACAATACCTAAGTTGTTCAACATGATAGACATGCACTAGAGCCTTGTGAAAATTATGCGGTATAACAATTAAATAAACCAGCACTCAAGAATCAGAAGCAGGGGTACTAGGGCATGAGTGACAAAAGGCAAACATGGGCAGAATCAAAGATGTCCAAACCAACTGCATCGGTTTGGGTCAGGTTTTCGGGTTCATCGGGTTGACCCGGACCTGTCTACACCCCTAGTATATGTGTCGGCTTCAAGCGTACCGATGCTTCTGTGACACTTCAAACAATGGGACCCTGGTGGTGTTTCTCTTTTAGTTGTTGCAGGACACTTACCAAACCTGCTCCTTGAGGATGAAATGAAACTCCTGGAGATAGTATTGATTGACCACTGATTCCTAAGGTCTACACTAGGGGAAATTAGGACAGCTATAGAGGATCAGAACCCATGAACAATGATGAGCAAATCATGAAAGAATATGCGTTTGTGGACCCAATTCTACTAATTGGCTCTGACAAAAACAGAATGGGACATGTGGCAATGGAGAGAGAGGGTTTGGTTGTTGGAGGAGGGATAGAAGAAAGTGAGAAGGTTGATAGGGAATAGGTTAGAAATAAAACTGAATTGCAGAACTGATATATTGATAATGGACTAAAGAGCCTAAGCTCATACAATAGGATATAGTCCAGAGCCTAGCTCCTCAGAGAAGATCACCTTCTCTGACCAACTGACTTTCCAAATAACAGAATAATCCCCTCACTCTCTCCCTCACGCCACTCTATACCCATGCAGTAAGGTCTAACCTGCCTAGTCAGCATGTGCCTAACTAACTCTCCCTCACTCCCTCCAATCCTCTCTTCTTACAGGTATAGACTTGCCATATCTTGGGCCTCTCGTAATTGGAGCCCAAAGCATGATCCATCCCACTCACATTCTCTGGTCCAGCAGTGGTATCAGGTTCAGGCCCATTAGTGGGTGTCCTATCAAAGGTATTGGAGATAGGCAAGTATTCTGCTGAGTAAAGGATTTGGAGGAGCCGACCCTCGAAGTTCTGCCTTGTTTATTTCTTTTTTCTGTTAGTGCTCTTTTATTGATTGTATCATCATCTTCTTTCTGTTTCTCTATTGATTTGACCTCCTTATCACTATCATTTATCAATACTCAATATTATAAGAGATTCAGTGTTCATATAAATAAAACAGAGCTATATATTATTATTTTGGGTACATTATCAGTCACATTATTGAATTTTTGAATTATACTTTCTTGTGCTTCCTCTCAATCTCTCTTTTTCCCTTTACATCTAATCCCAAAAATTTATAAGATGTTATATCATTTTATGAATAAATTTGCCTTTACGAAGGAAACTCCTGTTGGTGAGGTTTGTGATGCATTTAAAGTGGCAAGAGGAATGGTTCAAGCTTTGCAAGAGAATGCTGGAAGATTTGCATCTATGGTTGCTGTGTTCTGTGAGAGGCTTGGGTGGCATGATCTTGAAGGCTTAGTTGCTAAGTTTCAAAATCGTGTATCATTTGGAGTAAGAGCAGAGGTTGTAGAACTTACCACTATTCCCTACGTTAAAGTAAGTACACTCAAGTTCTGTGACCGTTTGACATACTCCATACCTTCAAATAACTTATGCTTTGTTGTTTTATTTGTATTAGCACTCAATGTTGTGCCCTGTTTATGTCATTCAATTTGCAGGGCTCTCGAGCCAGAGCACTCTATAAAGCAGGTTTACGTACACCTCTTGCAATTGCTGAAGCATCCATTCCGGAGATAGTAAAAGCGCTCTTTGAATCTTCATCATGGGCCACAGAAGGTGATCTGTTTGTCTGTGGAGTTTTTTTTTTTTTTTGGTTAAAGGTTGAGAGTATATTGTTGATGTTCTATTACTTGAAATTATATATGGTAAATATAACATGAAAATCGTTGGATTAACATCTTTCATGCTCTATCTTTTTTATCAATGTTGCCTTGAGGACATTTTCAAGTTGGAGGCCATTGGCAAGCACTATACTTTTAATTTGTCCAAGTTTGTCATTTTGTAGCTGCCTTTGTTATACTGCTTAAATTCATTGCATCAATCTTTTAATTTGATATCTGTGGAGCTGTTGTAAATTTTCTTATCATTGAGAGGTGATTTCATTTCTTTGGAAGATTCTGCGCGGAGGAGCTTACAATTTGGTGTAGCCAAGAAGATAAAGAATGGTGCTCGCAAGATTGTTCTTGATAAAGCTGAAGAGGCTAGGCTTGCTGCTTTCTCAGCCTTTAAGTCACTTGGATATGATGTCCCACAGTTTACTGCACCCCTATTACCTGCTGCTGCATCTGATTCTATCAGGAAAGAATCTGGAAATACCTCTGGAAGTGACACAGCTGACACTAGTCATAGCTTTGTTGATGCAGACCACATCAATAATTCTAAAGAAGGAGATTTAGTACACTTGATAAAATCATCTGATGATGCTCCTTTGGCTCCTGTAGATGGAAAATCAAGCAGTGAGATTCAATGTAGAATTTCTACTGAAACGTCTACAGTTCCAGTGGCAGGACCTATGAGGAAAGAGCTCAATGCTACTTTTGACCATACCAAAAGTTCAGATGTGACCACCGTCTCTGTCCAGTTACAGAAAATAAATGATAAAACCATTATACATGATGATGGCTGTCATGTTCCTGGTATAGAGGAACAACATCAGAGTGGAAATGTGGCTGGTTGTAATGGGGGTAGTTCCAGTGAGAGAGGTCCCATTAATGCAGTTAGTAGTTCTGGTGGGCTTGATTCATTTTTGGATCTATGGGATACTATTCCTGAGTTCTACTTTGATATCCACTACATCAAAAGATTGGAACTGCACGCTGTTGCCCCATTCGAATTACATGGCATAGCCATCTGTTGGGAAAACTCCCGTGTGTACTACATTAATCTTCCTAGGGATATTCTATTGTCTGACAATAGAAGAGATGACTGTTTATCATTGAGTGCACTCTGTTATAAGCAGAGAGTTTCATCTTCTAATTCTAAGCATGATTTTGAGATTGGTAGGCATAGATGGAGCAGGATTAGTAAAATATTAGGGAAAGAAAATGTCAGAAAGTTCACCTGGAATTTGAAGATTCAGATTCAGGTGCTGAAAAAGCCTGCAGTTTCAGTTCAGAGATTTGGTTGCCTCGACACTCTTGGAAATAATGTGGACCTTGGAATTGTAGACAATTCATTCATATTATTATCCCCTATCTATGTTAAAGATGCAATTGACATGTGCATTGTGGCTTGGATTCTTTGGCCTGATGAAGAGAGGAGCTCCAACCCAAACCTGGATAAGGTAATATAAATAGTTGTACTGCAAACGTAAGTGTACATGCATGTGCTGACTGCACATGTTTGGTTTCATTATTTGACTATTTGATAGCGTAGTGTTAAGGATTATGTTTGATAATTTAGGAGGTAAAGAAGAGGTTATCCTCTGAGGATGCTGCAGCAGCTAATCAGAGTGGCAGGTGGAGGAATCAGATGAGAAGAGCTGCTCATAATGGTTGCTGTCGTCGGGTTGCTCAAACACGAGCGTTATGTTCTGTTCTTTGGAAATTACTTGTTTCTGAGGAACTTGTTGAAGTGCTTATGGGAATAGAAATCCCATTGGTAAGAGTCTATGATGCTTTGGTATGCTTAAAAAAGTGCGGTTTAATGTATGATATGTATTTACACTGTAAGATACACCTGCTTGTGTTTTGTTGCATTTCTTTACGTGTGAAAGTAAAATATAAAATCTAATATTCAAAAAAAACAAATGTTGAACAATTTTCTGGATTTAATTAGGACGTCTCATGGACGTGTGCTTGAGACATCTTGAACATTAACTTATCATGTCTTGGTCTTTTGTCATGGATTTTGTTTTAACATTTTTAATACAGGCAACGTTCATTTAAAAAAAATGAAAGAGATGATTTGTTTATACGTTATATTGCATCTTGGTATGTTTATATAGACTCGATATTCATCTTTGGATGTAGCTCTACCTTTGACATAGTATAATTGTTGTATTATGTTTTAAACTTGTATTTTGGGTGAATGAATACCAGATTTGGCATGTTGAAAATAATTCCACTTTGGGTCACATGAATATTGTAGCCATATTATGCATCAATTTTCACCAATTTTTACTCATCACTAACCAAACTTTTTCATTCGATTTGCATGAAGACTAACAAAAATCAAGTTTAAACAAAAGAATATATGCGATCAAATGGTATATTGGCTTTTATATGGAAAATGTATTGTATGATCATTTAGGTAATTTTTATGGAGCATAAAGCAATCTTTGATTAATTTGAATTGCTGTGGGTATGATATGCATGATACAAACATTTAATGAAATATTTGATGAGAAATTAATCATATATAGTCGTGCTTAATCCTCCTCCTCCAGCCCTAGCCTAATAGGAAATAAGAAGGACGAGAAAGAGCTCTGTCCGGGTAAATAATTAAAGAAAAAAGAAGAATATGATTAACGGAGCCAAGTTACCTTCTTATTTACTTTTATGATTTTATGAGCTCAATTCTTTCAAATGTTTAATGCCTAAAGTATTCGATGTTGCTTTTAACACTTCTGTGTTAGGTGAATGTTCTTGCTGACATGGAGCTTTGGGGAATTGGTGTTGACCTGGAGAGATGCATCCAGGCTCGTAAATGGTTGGTAAAAAGGCTAAGGTATCTTGAGAATGAAGCTTATAAACTGGCTGGGATGACATTTTCATTGAATATGCCAGCTGATGTTGCCAAGGTGCTATATGAACACTTGAAGCTGCCCATACCTGATAGGCGAAATAAGGGAAAACAACATCCAAGTACTGACAAGCACTGTTTGGATGCACTGAGGTATTAAGCAGTTTTTCTTTTCCCTTTTATAGCTCATAATCCATATTAAAGGCAATCTTCCGATAGTTTTTACGCTTTGCTGTTGTTTTGTTAGTAGGCAATTTAGCAAAGAAATACATGAGTAAATAACACTTTCTCCCGAGGTTTCAAAATCTATGCCCACACCTCTAGTTTCATATTATATAAATATCTCCGGTCTTTAATTTTTCTCCTCTATGGTGCCATTAGGCTCTATCATCAAAATCCAAGGTGACAAATTTTTTTTTTTTTTTTTTTCATTTGATATGTTTTCATTATTAATATGAAAATGTCACATTGTTTTCACTGATTTTTTTGTTATAAAAGTTTGTGAAGGAAACAGTGAAAACAATTTTTCTTTTGTTTTCACCATTTCCTTCACAAAACTTTTAAAACAGTAAACAAAGTGAAAACAAGATGGCATTCTTGTAATTATTGTTGAAAATATATCCACTTGAAATAAAAACAGGAAAACAAACAAAACGTGCCCTGAATTTTCAATAAAGGGAGTCTATACTTGTTTGGAATTTGGATTAAACTAAACAGGGTTGTGTCTCTTATGAAAGGTTAAAATAAGGAAGTCTGTAATTTTAATCTGGATGCACAATTAAGGAGTCGTGTCTCTTCTTGATGATCATAGGGAATATTATAAGAGAGCAACAAAAGAAGCATGTTAAAAAGGATTTGTGCCTTGCAATTAGTAGTATGTTTGGTTTTGTGATGGTTACTGACAATTAAATTATATTCGTATATTTGTTGTTATATTATAATGAACCTTCCCTATAATTTGTCTAATGAGTTATTGAACCTTCCTGCAATAAAACAATTTAATGTCAAATGTTGAAATTAGGGATGGGAGAGTATATTCTATGCTGGAAGGAGCACAATTTTTTGTGTATGACATTTTAGAACTTTCAAATTTTGTATGTCTACTCTGATTAGCACTGTGTTCCTTTGTATACTTTATTTGCAAACTGTGCGCTACGAAATTTGATTATATTTCAGGCATGAACATCCCATTGTTCCAGTCATTAAAGAGCATCGAACAATGGCAAAGCTCTTGAACTGTACGCTAGGATCAATCTGCTCTCTGGCTAGGCTATCTGTAAGCACACAGAAGTACACATTACATGGTCATTGGCTTCAGACATCCACAGCAACTGGTCGGCTTTCTATGGAGGAACCTAATCTTCAGGTTTGGGTTCTTTTATCAGCATTTTTTTTCTTTATTTCTTGCAGTTGACTGCTATATCTAGTGTTATATACTATTGTTTTGAGTAATGCAGTGTGTTGAACACACGGTGGACTTCAAAATGAAAGAGGATAAAAATGGAGGTGATGCTGATGACAGTTGTTGTAGAATTAATGCTCGTGATTTCTTTGTTCCTACTCAGGTGATAGGCCTTTAACTTTACCTTGGGTTTCTGTACTTGTGTTATTTGCTTGTTATTATTGTAGACTTTTTTTCCCCCTTCAAAAAAGGTTTGCAAAAGCATCACTGTGGTGAAAGAGATCCCAACTAGGTTGGCACCCCAAACACTACCAATCATCTGCAGCACACCCAAATTTTATTAATAAAATTCTTAGAATTTGGGTTTGGACCTAACTCAACCCCAAAAGCTAGCTTGTAAGGTGAGGGTTGCCACTTACTTATAAACACTCATCAGGCCATATCTCTATCCAATGTGGGACTCTAACACACCCCCCTCACGCCCAGGACTGGACATCTGGAGCGTGAAGTTTGCAGGACTGGACATCTGCGGGTGGTCCAACGGATCTAGGATAGGCTCTGATACCATCTTAGAATTTGGGTTTGGACCTAACTCAACCCCAAAAGCTAGCTTGTAAGGTGAGGGTTGCCACTTACTTATAAACACTCATCAGGCCATATCTCTATCCAATGTGGGACTCTAACTAGGCTATATATTCAGATTAGTGATTGTACTCTTTACACAATCAATAATATTGAGAATACTTTTACACATGGTATCAAGAGCTCCCGATCTTGGGGGTCTTGCTTCCGCGAAAAAACCCTAGCCGCCTTCATTGCGGCCCCTCTTAGCTGCCTTCATTGCAGCGTTTGGCACTATCATTGTGCCCTTTTCAATCGCAGGTGGTATCACCAATCACTGCTCATCAGCACTGTTCACGCATTTACTGTTCACGGACAACTGTTCTGTTCACGCGTTTACTGTTCACGCGGTACTGTTCACCACTCCGCTGTTACTGTTCAACGACCACTGTTCGGCACTGTTCATCGCCGCTGTTGCTACTGTTCATCGACGGCGCTGTTACTGTTTGTTAATCGATGTTCATGCGGTACTGTTCATCGCTGCAACTGTTCATCGCGAATACTGTTCACACCGGCACTGTCCATTGCTGTAGCTGTCCGCGCGTGCACTGTTCATCAGATTGTTTTTTCTCCTCTTCTATGGCAGAAACTGAAGCGAAAATCTGTCAGCTTGACTTGGATCGTTTGCGGACCCTTCTTGACTCTATCAGTAAGCCTTCTGGTTCTTGTTCTCTGGCAATGACTGGTAAGAGTTTTTGCTCCCGCTCCTTTACTGCCTCTGATACTATCCCTAAGGATGCTTGGATTCTTGACTCTGGTGCCACTGATCATATGACCTTCCATTCCAAATTGTTCTCCTTTTATACCTCACCTTCTAGTATTCAATCTATTACTGTTGCTGATGGTTCTCATACCCGTGTGGTGGGTTCTGGAAATATTGAATTTCAATCTTCTTTAAAACTGGAAAATGTGCTTCATGTTCCCAAACTTTCCAATAACTTGATCTCTATTCATAAACTTACTCGAGACCAAAACTGTGCAGTAACTTTTTTCCCTTCTCATTGTGTTTTTCAGGATCTTGCCACGGGGAGGACAATTGGAGTTGCTAAGGAACAGGGAGGGTTGTACTATTTGTCTGATGAAATAAATGGTCAGAAGGTGCTGTCTTCCTGCTTCCAGTCCGAGTCTCACTCTCCTGCATCACAGGTCTGGCTTCAGCACAAGCGTCTTGGACATCCTCCATTTTCTCTTATTAAATCTATGTTTCCGTCTTTGTTTTTACAACAATCTGTTGAGTCTTTTAAGTGTGATGTCTGTCAGTTTGCTAAACACCATCGTGTTCTTTTTCCTTCTAGTTTTAATAAAAGTGCTGAACCATTTGATCTTATACATTCTGATGTTTGGGGACCTGCCCCTATTTCCAATATTTCTGGTGCGAGATGGTTTGTTTCCTTTATTGATGATTGTACTCGAGTAACTTGGATTTTCTTGATGAAGGATAAATCAGAAGTACCTCAGCTTTTTGTTCATTTTTATCATATGGTCCAGACACAATTTGGGAAAGGCATTAAAAGATTACGTTCTGACAATGGGAAAGAGTATGCCAATCATAGCCTTTCAAGCTTTAATAGTAAACAGGGGCATCATCCATGAATTTACATGTGTTGACACCCCGCAACAAAATGGGGTTGCAGAAAGAAAAAATCGCCACTTACTGGAAGTTGCTCGAGCCCTTCTCTTCCAAATGTCAGTCCCAAAGTCATATTGGGGAGAAGCATTATTGACTGCTGCCTATCTGATTAATCGAATACCATCTCGTGTTCTAGGTAATGTTAGCCCTGTTCAGTTTATGCTCTCACACTTTCCTTCTGTTCATATCATGCAGAGTCTTGAGTCTCGGGTATTTGGTTGTGTTGCCTTTGTTCATGTTCATAAGCAGCATCGAACTAAGTTGGATTCTCGTGCAGTCAGATGTGTCTATTTGGGTTATGCACCTAACAAAAAAGGGTACAAGTGCTATCATCCTTCCAGTCGTAAGTATTTTGTCTCTATGGATGTCACCTTTCATGAACATGTGTCGTTCTTCACTCGCCCTCAGCTTCAGGGGGAGAGAGTAATAATTTGGAATCTGAGTCTGAGTTTCTCATCCTTGGTCCTTGTCTTCCCAAGTCACCTGCTGCTCTCAGCTACATGTTCCTCAGTTACCTGTTCCTGAATCACCTGCTTCTGAGCCACCTGTTTCTGAGTCACCTGCTTCGGAGTCTCCTGTTTATGGTTTTGTTCCTGTTCCTCCTTTGGAAACTGTTTTGCAGGAATCAGCACCTTTTAGCACCAGTAAAGAACAAAGCTAGTGAGCCAATATTGGTCTATCAGAGGAGACAAAAACCCAACCTGGTCCAGAAACAACTTCAACTGTCCGAACCGGAGGTAAGTATTGAAAACAATTTCCCCACTTCTGATTCCCATATTTCTGATACACTTGATCCTAATCCGGATGACTTACCAATTGCTTTGAGAAAAGGGAAAAGGTCGTGTGCCAAGTACCCTATTTCTCAATTTGTCTCTTCTAAACATCTTTCCCTGCAACATCAGAGTTTTATTACAGCTGTTGACTCGGTAAGAATCCCAGCATCTGTCCAAGAGGCACTAAAGGATGTAAATTGGGTCCAAGCTATGGATGAGGAGATGAAGGCACTTGAAAGGAATGGAACATGGGAAATTGTTGAGAGGCCAGGGGGCAAGAAACCAGTTGGTTGCAGGTGGATCTATACAGTCAAGCACAAGTCAGATGGCACTCTTGATCGATACAAGGCAAGATTAGTGGCAAAGGGATATACTCAGACCTATGGCATTGATTATGAGGAGACGTTTGCTCCAGTTGCAAAGATGAACACTATTCGTATTTTACTTTCTCTTGCTGCCCATTCTGGGTGGGAATTACACCAGTTTGATGTCAAAAATGCTTTCTTGCATGGAGACTTAGAGGAGGAGGTGTACATGGAGATTCCCCCAGGATTTGGTCCCACAAGTGGAACAAACAAAGTGTGCAGATTGAGGAAGGCTTTATATGGGCTGAAACAGTCTCCCCGAGCATGGTTTGGAAGATTTACAAAAGCAATGGTGTATCTGGGCTACAAGCAAAGCCAAGGAGATCATACACTTTTCTTCAAACATTCACCGGGAGGAAAAGTGACTGTACTTCTTGTTTATGTGGATGATATTATTATTACAGGAGATGATCCGGTTGAGAGACAACTGCTCAAGAAAAAATTATCTGCAGAGTTTGAGATGAAAGACCTTGGGAAACTTAAGTATTTCTTGGGGATTGAAGTGGCCTACTCAAAACAAGGCATTTTCATTTCTCAAAGGAAATATGTGCTTGATCTTTTGCAGGAAAACAGGCAAACTTGGATGTAAACCTGCAAGTGTTCCTATCGAGCAAAATCATAGAATGAGCACCGAAGAGGAGAGTGCCAAGGTTGACAAGGTCCGATATCAGAGACTAGTGGGGAAGTTGATTTACTTAGCACACACTAGACCAGATTTAGCATATGCAGTCAGTGTTGTGAGTCAGTTCATGCATGATCCAAGGGTGAGACACTTACAGGCTGTAGATCGTATTCTGCAGTATCTCAAAGCCACTCCAGGAAGAGGACTCTTGTTCAAAAGAGGTGGAAGCTTGACTATGGAGGCTTATACTGATGCAGATTATGCAGGTTCAGTGAGTGATAGAAGGTCCACATCAGGCTATTGCACATTCTTGTGTGGGAACCTTGTCGCTTGGAGAAGTAAGAAGCAAAATGTAGTGGCTAGATCAAGTGCAGAAGCAGAGTTTAGAGCCATGGCACAAGGAATCTGTGAGCTATTGTGGATGAAAATTGTGCTTGATGACTTGAAGATAAAGTATGAGGGTCCTATGAAGTTGTTTTGTGACAATAAATCGGCTATCAGTATTGCTCATAATCCTGTTCAACATGACAGGACAAAACACATTGAGATAGACCGACACTTCATCAAGGAGAAGTTGGATAGTGGATTAATAACAATAGCCTACATTCCCTCTGGGCACCAACTAGCAGATGTGTTCACAAAGGGCTTGCCAACAGAAAGATTCGGTCAACTTACTTGCAAGCTGGGAATGATTGATATCCATTCACCAGCTTGAGGGGGAGTGTTGTAAATATGTAATATGTAATTAGTAGTTTTTTGTATTAGGCCCATTAGTCAGGCCCATTAGTTAGGCTATATATTCAGATTAGTGATTGTACTCTTTACACAATCAATAATATTGAGAATACTTTTACACAAAATTGAAAAATGTTATTATTGTAGACTTGTGACTTATTTTTCTAGATTTATTACAAATCAATTTTCTTCAAGATTAGAAATCTTAATACTAGTTCGGAAGGCACACTTAGAGTGTGTTTGGGAAAAGCTGGAAAAAAAAAAGATTATGCTGATAATCTGTTTTCAAATAATCGATTATTGTGATAATCGATTATAATCAGAATTTGTTTTTGTTTGGGTATGTTTGCTGAAAAGTGATTTTAAGATAATCTATTTCGTTTGGGTGGTGCAAAAATAATCACTTTGACATAGTAAATTACGAAAAATGGTATGAAGTTATTTGTTTATATAATAATATTTATGCTTTTTTAACTTAAAATATTATTATACTTTTTATTTACACTCAGTTTTATTTACACTCAATTTTATTTCAACTTAAAATATTATTTCATTTATTTTAATTAATTATATTTTGGATTTGTATTTTCCATGCCAATAGATACATGTTTCTGGATTATTTTTTTTCTCCCTTTTTCTTTCCCATCACCTATTCCAAGCCCAGTTGTTCATTGCTCACTTTCTGGATCTATTTTCCATGCCCACTTTCCCATTATCTATACCAAGCCCAATTTCTCATTGATCACATGCTCACCTTGCAATTTTTTTTTTAATACAAAAAAATAAAATAATTAACTTTGTATCTGGAAACTTCTTCATTACATTTCTCTCAAATCCCTGGTCGCTTCGCCTCAAAATTGCTCTGCCTTCACAAAACGATTTTCAGAAGGAAAAAAAAAAACAATTTGTTCTCTGCCTTCTCTCCCTTTCTCCCTCAACTCTCCCTCTCGGCCCCCTTCTCAAGTAAATGCTCCATCTTGGTTTCTCTGTTCCTGCCTCATACCACCATTGATGGCGATCTGGGCAAGGCAACAGCTTGCAACCATGGCAAGGCAGATCTGCGATGACGAGCTTGCTCTCCGGCAATGGCGATGCATGAACGGAGACTGGGCTATCTTGGTGTGGGTGTACAAGTTCATATATATATATATATATATATATATATATATATATATATATTATTTTTTACATTATGGCCTTCTAAATTTTTTTTAAACTAATATTTCACTGTGTTCTGGATATTCTTCTCCCTTTGCCTCTGAATGTGAGTCAGTTTTTTTCCCTCTTGTTTTGATGATGGAGATGCTCTTAGTCAGATAAAGTTGTTGAGGGATGGGGGTAGGATCGGAAAGGGGGTGCCGGTGGGGGCAAATTGTCGTGAGTGAACAGAAATAATCAAAAGCAAATAATCAAACAGTCCTATATGGGAGATGGTTGAAAATCACCAATTTCAGCTTTTTTTCCCAAAAAAAGCTTTTTCAAAATTTAAAGTAAACACCCAAACAAAATAATTTTGTGTGAAAAAGCTTTTTTCAGTGTAAAACAGCTGAAATGGGTGTTCCCAAACAAGCTCTTATTGCTTATATGTTAGTCAAGCATAGAAACAAAACTTTTTTAGGGAGTTTTATACCAAGGGTGGGGAGATGCATGGCTTTCGTTTAAGTAGAAGACAGAGGATATAGATTGTAAGTTTAGCAGGAGGTGCATTAATTCTAGTTTAGAGATGAAAATTGGAGACCATAAACATACCACATGTCACACACTTTATAGTATGTTTGGATGAAATATACTTTATAGCACCTTCATCTCCTGTTATTTTCTGGCTAGCCTAGCCCATTTCTACCAGACCCACCCATTTTGCAGCCACATCTCGGCCCTTTTCTGGCGGCCCCATCCTCCTTGTATCTCCCTATTTTGTGCCTCCTCTATTTACATTAATGATTTTTTCATTTTTTTCCCCTTTTGTATTTTTTTCCGTGATAAATTCTTACATTTATTTTATCTTCTACATTTAAAGAACAATTAGTGACTTTGAGAGTCATTTTTAGAGCAATGGTTTACGGCTCATTTGGTTATGACTTATGAGTTATGTCATTTATTAACTCTATTTCCGTTGCTTATATAGTATTAAATTTTTTTTTTCCCCTTCAAGTAGTTGGCTTTTGGTTTACTCATTTATTTTTACCTTTTTAAAAATATTTTTAAACACTTAGTTATTAGTGTTACATAATTATAATTACTTTAATCGGTATACAATAAAAATTTTTAATAGTGTGTCCACATGCCTAATTTTTGTAATTATATATATATATATATATATTTATAATTTCAGAATATTTTTTTTTTATATTCATCATTTAAGTTATAGTGGATTTGGTTTTGCCTATTAATTATGAATATGTCTTTAATTTTGTGTTTCTTGTTATATTTTTGAGCACTTATATGTCTATCATAAATCACTATATTGTTTTCCTAATCTTCGTTGTAGCGACCATCCCGCTATCCGCTACTCACTTTAGCGGTTTTGGGGTCGGCATTATGCGACGCTAAGTTTGATATTTATACTTGAAGAGGACTGAGCCCACTCCGATACCAACTTAAGATTGTAGAAGAATATTTTGTGATGAATTGCTTGAGTGAAATAGCACTCATCATCAAGTTTGACATTTATATACTTTGAAATAATTACATCTTATGATTACAAGGAAAATTAATAAGAGCACTACCTCCTAAATTCACGAATGCTACTTTATATTTCATGAACCAACGTATACATGAATTGTGATCTCCTTGTCACATGGCAACAACTTTAACCGTTGCACGAAGGCTCCCCTTCCTTACAATATATATATACCTAGCAAAAATAATCATTTACCTAAAAAAGGGTTTAAACCAATTGGAGCTAATAATCTATCCTAATAACTAAATGATTTATAATAATTAAAAGCATATCCTCTTTTATTGTAAGGGACTGTTACAACGGGCTTGAATTGTCTCCTACAGACCTGTCTCCATCCCGTCTCCATACTCTCTATCTCTCTTATTTCTTTTCTCTCTCTCTCTTCATCATCTCCCCATTTCTCTCCATCTTCTATTTCCTTCCATCCTTGTTTTTTCTTACTGCAGAGACAGCATGTCAGTAGAGAATCCAATTTGCTGTTACAACACCTTAAACTAGGACAACTTATTTAGAATCTGTGAAGATGGATGACCTAAACGACAGTGTAACTGATGAGGGGACACCATGGTGGAGAAGGCAGCTGGGATTAGGAAGTCACTCGAGGATCTACTGCCTATTGGACTTTTGACCTCTACCAATCATCTTATTTGTCTCAAGTTCTTGAAAATGGCATTGATCAAGAAAGATGTAAACATTACATTGAAGGGAGTGGGTAATCTCACTAATGGATAACAAACTAAAAGGAAAAATCAAAAGGCACAACACATTTAACAAAGGAATATTGGAGGTAGGATGAGAAATGCCACTTTCAATAACTGAGGTCGTACATCCATTGGCCGAAGTCACACTAGTGAAATGTGACAAATGTACAAAGGAGGAAAAATACCTGTTTGACCAGTCATACGATCCGAGGCACCAAAATCAATGACCAGTTGTAACTTGCAAGCATTGTTGTCAAATATCGGCATATCGGTCGATATCTCGATGTATCGTATCGGATTTTCAATGCCCCGATATGATAAGCGATATGATATGCGCATTCCGATTTGAGGCATATCGTCCGATATATCGGAAATCGCTATATCGCCCTAGTCATCAAATATCGGAAGTTTGGCATTTTAAGTGTTTTTTTTCTTTTTTTGAACTCTGGAAATTCAAAGGGTCAGCACCGAGTCCACCGACCCACCCTTTTTTGAGAAGCCCACTCCTTTAATTACGTAAGTAATTGGTTTTTAAGGGTATTTCAAGCCATATCTCTCACTCAAACACGTACTCTGTCTCTATCTCTGTCTCTGACCTTTCGGCCTCCTCAATCACGCAATGGCTCTGCATCTGTGCTTAAGCCTCGGCCTCGTCACGTACTCCGCCTCCATCATCTCTCCGGCCGGCGCCTGACGTTCCCATCCTCTCAGGTAATGTCTCTTCCTTTGTTTTCTCCATTCTCTTCTTTCCCCTCTGTTTTTCTCTTCTAATCTCTTCCTCTGTTTTCCATATTCTCTCCTCTCCCATTCTCCCTTTCTCTTCCTCTGTTTTTCTGGTTTACTTTTCTCTCACATTCTCCCTTCTCTTCCTCTGTTTATTTTTTGTTTCTTACATATCCCTTCTATAATTATGTCACTTCTTTTATTTGATCTTGGAGCTGGTTTGCTGCAAGGGTGTAGGGGCCTTTACAATTTTCAGATTGTTGTGTAGGGCCACTAGAATGTTTGAAGAAGGAATAGTTTTTTGCTGTCTCTGTCTCAGTCTTTGGGGAATACATATGTTTTCTATGCTGTCTTGTGTCAATTATATGATGGATGTTTTTACCTTGCTGTCTCTGTCAATACATATGTTTTCTATGCTGTCTTGCGTGCTATACATAGTTTTATTCACAGATTAATGACTTTTATTGGGTTGCTAGACATATTCTTGCCCAGTCATACTCATAGGATGCACATTGCTGTCTTGAAATGCATACTGCAATGTTATGCACTATGCAGCTCATTTTTATTTGTTGTATACAGCATATATTTTTATATATAATTTATTTATTTCAACCGATATTTGACTTCCGATATTTGTCCGATACGATATCCAATTTTTTACATATCGGATTTTTGGCCTTCCGATATTTTCCGACAAATGATATTAACAACACTGCTTGCAAGAGATAGATGGTAGCACACAATGGGATTATCTGTTTGGGCAACTGTGGCCGTTGGAGAGTAGTGGATTGTCTATGAAGCTTGGAAATGGGTATACTGAGCAAACTGTTCTTGAGCCAAAACCGCTATCTTTGGCCAAATTGTCTAGACTGAGATGTCTCCCATGGCAATATGGGCAAAGCAATGTTGCGGTTGATTAATGTAGTTCTTTACTATAATTACAGGAGAAGATTTGACTAGAATCACTCAGCCATCTCTTTTACCACCTTTAATTCCACTCTTCCCACCACGAGCATTCTCAACTTCGGATTTGGAGGCCTCACAGGAACAATGTTGGATTTGGGGAGTCCTTATTCATCCGTTGGAGATGGGAAAACATATCAAGGTAGTAGGAAGTTCCTATGTGAGAGAAGCTTTTGGCTAACATGATTTTGAAACGTGATTCTATGATGGGGAATCTAAAACAAACAGGCACTAAGTCTTCTAATAACCTGTTTATCTAGATCAATTCACCCCCTTGAACAATTGCTCTATATTGTCTCTATACTTCTAGACTCCTCACTACTTCTAGACTCCTCATATGACGTGGTTCACAGCTATTAGTGGACGTGTTTTTGTCACTTTTGCGGTGAGAAAAATCTCAACCAAACAAGCTTTTATTCCACTTCAAGAACCTATGAAGCTTTTCAGTGACGGTATATCTGCCATCTATATAGTACATAACCCAGTTCAACATGATATGATGAAGCATGTGATGATTGACAAAAACTTCAAGTCAGAAATTGAAAATGGGACATTTACCCTATACAATGTTCCAATTAAGTTGCAACTTGCAAGCAGCAGATTTTCTTAAGAAGGCCATTTTGAAATCAGATTGAGTCTCATGCTGGCAAGATGGAAATGACTAATATTTATTCCCCAGCTTGAGGGCGAGTGTTGAAAGCAATTTCGAAATATTATGAGAAATAACAGCTCATAATTAGATGGATTGTGTCAATTATTGTGTTTTAATATTACTAATTTTTAGGGATTCCTAGTAAATGTCAGAATTGCCTATTTCTGTTCCCGTTTTTATTTCTCTATTTTGCCTATATATTGTACTTTTTCATCATATGAATAAATCAAGAGATGGATTGATTTCTCCATGCTCTGATTTCACCTTTTACAGTAACTAATTGAAGTCCCGTGTGTTAAATATTCCGTGTGCTTGTGGTCTATTCTTATTTGCTTCTTTCGATTCCAGGACAACTGGTTGTTGTTAACAGCAGATTATTCTCAGATAGAATTGAGGTTGATGGCACACTTCTCTAAAGACTCTTCACTTATTGAACTTCTCAGCAAGCCTGATGGTGATGTCTTTACAATGATAGCAGCAAGATGGATGGGGTGTCCTGAGGTTTCTGTGGGTTCTCATGAGAGAGATCTGACCAAAAGGATGGTGTATGGCATTCTTTATGGTATGGGTGCCAACAGCCTTGCAGAACAACTCGATTGCACTTCTGATGAAGCTGCAGAAAAGATTAGTAACTTCAAAAGATCTTTTCCTGGTGTTGCTTCCTGGCTTCAGGAAGCTGTTGCATCTTGTCGTAGCAAAGGGTGAGGAGACCTTGTTCCATTTTTCATATCCTAACTCAAATAACCCTTTAGCAGTGATACCATGATCGAGATGATGTTAGCATTGAATACTCTTCATTATGAAGAATTATATTTGATAATTTTGTGTCACTTTCTTTTGTTTTCTTTCTACAAATAAAATATTATTTTCTAGGTGTTTAAAAGGTTTTAGTCTCTTGTAATTTGTATCTAATATTTTTTCTTGTTTGTGATCTCTATATCTAACCATGTAACTATAGCATTTTGTATAAAGAACGCATTCTTGTTAAACCTGTGTTACTTTTTGGCCATAGTCGTTGATTGCATTTCTATATGCATGATCCAGTTATGTGGAGACTCTTAAGGGAAGAAAACGATTTTTGTCAAAAATAAAATTTGGCAGCAGTACAGAAAAAATCAAAAGCTCAGAGGCAAGCTGTGAATTCCATTTGTCAGGTATAGTAGAACTTTTCTTTCTCTTTCAGATGGGGGATATGTTTCCATCAGAACTTACTAGTATTCATGTTAGTGTTGTTTCCTTCATCCCCTAGGGATCTGCAGCTGACATAATTAAGATTGCAATGATAAGAATTTACTCTGTAATTTTCACTGGAGTTGATAGCTTGGATTCCAGTTCTTCAGTAGCAACAAAATTCCACATGCTTAGAGATCATTGCCGGATTCTGTTACAGGTTAATTTTAGAGGATTTGTATTCTTTTAGTTTCGCTTGCTTGCTTGCTTGTTTGTTTTTTTTCAATCTTTTTAGTGATTGTTAACTAGGTACATGATGAATTAGTGCTGGAAGTTGATCCTTCTGTAATAAAGGAAGCTGCCCTACTGTTACAGACAAGCATGGAGAATGCAGTCTCACTTCTTGGTTTGTATTCAACAAACACATTTGTCTTGGGAATTTTTTTTGGGGGAGATGGAGGTTGGGTAAAAGGAATTGAGGTTCTGCTTATATTGTGAAATCACATATTCATTGTTTACATTTATGCTCTTGCAGTTCCTCTGCATGTCAAACTTAAGTTTGGAAGAACATGGGGTTCTTTGGAGCCATTTGTGCATGATAAATTCAAAGATGATGCTCACATCACTGAATCCTGAAGCACAAAGGATATATTGTTGTTCATGTTGGCAGAAGAAAGCATTTCATGTTGGGTGGAGCATTCACCCTAAATTACGGAGATTTGGAAGGTAGGGGAATTATCTGAGAATACCGGAGGAAAGAATTTTGATGATGATTCTTACAGTGTATAATCTCTGGAGTCCCCTCGCAAGAAAAAAGCAAAATGAGTTTCAATGCATAGCAAGTGCCAGGTGGCAATATTGCTATTATTCATTCATTAAACCATTTTTTATGTATAGGATAGGAAAACAACAGTTTTGCATAGATTTGTATATATTTAATTCGAACATGGGCTTGTAAGGCTGAGTTGGAAAGAAATGACAAACGTGATCATTTTCCCCGTAGTTTATCATTCAAAACTAAAAGTAAAGAGCAAATTATTTTACATTCCTGAAAGTTAGTTGAAATTATCATTCCATACAGTTTGTAAGGATACCAATTTGTCAAAGTGGAAAAAATGTTTGATTTTTGTAATGTACTCTTATATATTATTACGTAGTTTTGGAACTTAATTACAGCTAATACATGATTGGGATGGATTAATTGAATTTTAGTTTCAACGGACAATCTGTATGGTATCTATGAATCTATGATATACAACTCGAGCTATCAAGCATTTATTCAGGAATTGTGATTTTTGAACACCGCCCCCCCCCCCCCCCCCCCCCCCCCCCCCCCCCCCCCAAAAAATCGTATGCTTATTGTAGGGGGAGTGGTGTTTTGAAACTTTGAAATACTTAAGGAAATAGAATAAAATAATATATAAGTGTAAAAAAATATAAATATATGATGTTGGGTGTTGAATTTTGTTGTACAAATATCATAACTATTTATTTAGGGATAACCTTGCTAGAGAGTTAATATTGCTATGCTACTTTAGCTTGAGAAGTGCAAATGCAATGTTGATGTTGGAGTTTACTAAATTGAAAATACTCTTTGGCTATGAGGGTATTAGTTATAGATTATTTGATAAAAAAAAAAAAAAATCATTTTTTCAAAGTAAAATATCATTTTTAATGAGTTTGATCGTGTTTGTTTAAGTTTTTAATAAAAATGATTTTTTTAAAAAAAATCATTTTTAAGATCAAAATGAAAAGTTACTTTCATTACATTTTGGAAAAAATCATCAACTACATTTAAAAAAAAAAGTGATTTTTATGATCGTAACAAACAAAATAGTTTTTGCTTTTCTTTAAAATCTCTAAGAAATAATCTCTAAATTATCGAATGTCAAAATCAATTTTTTAAAGTCCATAACAAACGGGGCCTATAGCTATGATTACATTTCTCTTGAGCTATTAAGCTTTTCTCCATATTTTCACGCTATTCTACATTTTAGAATAAAACAGAAATGTTATTATGACAACCCATATGGACAACTATACCACAACACCGCATGAGGGGCGTATGTGACTGGTGGCAAACATGTAACATTTGTTAAAACTTTCCATTTTAGTTTCCCACTTCTTTCTTCTCCCCTTTCCCACCCTTTTCATTTCTTCACTTCACGAGCTTGAAGACTGGAACAGGAGCTCAATCTTTCTCACTTGCAAACCTCTCTTCGCGCTCCATCATCCCCAAATCTCTGCACAGGAACCTGAAAACCTACACTAGGTTGGCTTCCCTTCATATTTTCTTGGTTTTTTTCCTCTAATCACAACTAATCATCTCTTCTACAATCTCCCCAACATATCACCCAATTCTAGGTTGGAATTTGGAGAGTGGAAAAGGTAAGATTTTTGTGTTACATTTTTACCTGTGAAGCTGAGGGAATATATTAGGGGTGAGAGCTACTTATTTGGGCCCTTGTGTACAAAGTTGAGGGATTTTGGTGCATCATATATGACTTATTTGAGAGCTACTTAGGTGATGTGTCTGAATTTTTGTGGATACATTTTATCTATATGTGACTTTGACCTTTGTGTTGTTCTATTTCTCAAGTGTCTGAATTTTTGTCGATACATTTTATCTCTATATGACCTTTGTTGTGTTTTGTTTCTCAAGTGCTTCACTTGGTGGTAGTTCACTTGCTTCTTATATTGATTTCTTCAGTTCTGTTAGCTCAATTCCTTCAATTGTTGGAATACGTGTAACACCCCGTTTTTCGTTAAGTACTTCTATGAGTGCCTTGTTTATTTGGTTAAGCCTTAGGGCTTAGCTTAGAGTTGTTGTTGGAGGGCTAAGTGGGATTTCTAGGCTTAAAATCCCTTTTTGGTACATGAGCACGACCATGCTCATGTCCAGCACGACCGTGTTTGTTAGCGCGTCTTGTGACTGTTTGAGTCACAAGCACGGCCGTGCTCATTAGGGAGCACGACCGTGCTCAGCTCATGTCCGCGTCTCACTGACGCTAAGTTGAGCGCGCCAGTGCTCAACAAGGAGCAGGACCGTGCTCAAGCGTGAACGCGTCTCGGTGACGCTGATGTAAGCACGACCGTGCTTAAGGGGGTGCATGGCCGTGCTTGGTGCAGAGTTTATAAATAGAAGGCAGCAGCACGAGGGTTTTCGTGTGAAACCCTATTTTGGCACATTGGGCAATCCTAGTGTGGCAGAAACCTCTTCCCTCTTTCTTCTCTTGAGCCCCTTGAAGTTCTTGGTGTTCTTGCTCTAGCTTTGGGAGAGGAGTAGCGCGCTAATATAGTTTGAGGTAACGTTGTCTTCCCTCTCTCTTAGTCTCTTTTCTGTTATTAGATCGAGAGATCAATTGGTTGTCTTCTTCTTGTTTCGCCAAGGCTTGGGGAACTCGTCGAGCCGCTCGAGGGAATGTGTCTAGTTTGCCAATGTTATCGTTTTGGGAATCTTCATACTAGGTATAGGGCGAAGGAATAGTATGAGTATGTAGGCTTGGGGGTAGAGTAAGACGAAGGGTTACCCATGACCCTTTCTTTTGATAACATGTCTATATGCCTTATGCCTATTTGTTATTTGATGCTTAACTTTTATGATGTTGATGACTGGCATGACTGTTATTATTGATTGATGTTGTTTGTTATAAATATGTTGATGTTGTGATGCCATGATTATGATGAGTATGATGTTATTGACTGTTGTCGTGCTCTTTATAAGTGTTGATTGTTGAGAATGCTAATGCCAACAATGATGTTAAGACGTTAAAATACATTAATGATGATAATGATAATTAAGGGATGTTTCCCCAGTTGTTCATAATACATGAATATAGTGTGAGAGGTAATGTTATGTTCGTAGGGCTTAGTTAAAGACCCTAGGATTGATTAGTGAGTGTTCTAGGAACATTAATAACGAAGCTATGATTAAAGGATTAATTCCCCATGATGATAAGGCATGCATATTAATAAAGAACAGTTAAGATTAATGAAGTTGATGATTAAGGGATTAGTAAAAGTCAATAGGTTGGATCTGTGAGTTGTCCCAAGGATTTTGGAAAGGGTTCCTGACCCTTTATGCCCAGATCAGTATGACCACGTTCCATTGAGCACGGCCAATACGGCCACTCTCCATTGAGCACAACCGTGCTTGATAAGGAGCACGGAGCACGCCCGTGCTCCAGTTTGAAACCCAGAGGAGGGCATGCATTTAGGCACGCCCGTGCTTAGCAGGAAGCACTGCCGTGCTTGCTTGCAGGTCCAGCATGTCCGTGCTGAGGGTGAGCACGCCCGTGCTCACATGACCAGAACAAAACCAGAATGTTGAAATAAGGGTTTTCACCCCAAACACTTAAAAGACTTAATAAAATACCAACGGAACATGAAGACCAAAGATAAGTGATAAGATGTTGTATCTTGGTAGCCTAGTGCCGCTCCAACCGTTAAGATGTTGAACCTTGGTAGCCTAGTGTTCGCTCCAAGTGATAAGATGTTGTACCTTGGTAGCCTAGTATTCGCTCTAAGGAGGCCTTGATGCTTGATGGTCAAGGTGTTAAGCTCTGGTGCTTAATGGGAAGAGTGTTGTTGATGCTTAAAAGACTTAACGATGAACGTTAAACAATAATCCTCGATAGCCTAGTGGTCGGGGTGTTGATGATGATAAAACTTGGGTAGCCTATGGGCCCAAGCGGAGGTGGTGGTTGTGGTTGTGTATTGTTTGCCATGCATTCACGCATCAGAGATGTTGATTGGAGGTTGTGCAACATAGGGGAGGTTGTCCGAGAGTAAGACGATCTGGCCGTCCGCGGGATTCGTCCGAAAGGGAATCAAGTATACACCGTGGTGGCGCATCTGAGAATAAGATACGTCGGCTGTCCTAGGGGTCCACCCATGGTTTAGTGGATTGCCCCGATGTTGGTGCTTATTGGCCAATGTGGAAATATAACCCCAAAGTTGGCATCCTGAGTTAGTTTGGATCCAAGTGCTTAGTAGAGGAGTGGAGCAGAACTGCATTGCATAGCATACACGTTATATGATGATGATTGTTATGATATTGCTGTTTGATATAACATGCTTGTTTGATGTATGTTTGTCTTGCTAACTGATTCCATGCCGTTATATTCATATATATGTTTCTTACTCCCTATCTCTAGGTTTCTTGTTTGTTGCATGTATCGTTTATGCAGAGGTCGATGTGCCACCAGTTGAGGAGTGACTCTGAGGAGCCGCGACTCATAGATAGGATTTTCGTTTCAGTAGTTGTTTAGTTTGTTTCCAGTTGTATCCAAGTTGTTTTATTGGATTGGTTATACCAGCTCTGTAGTGTGACATTGGGGTTGGGTTCGTTTATGGTTTTGTGTTATGTTATGTTTTCTTTATAAACATGTTTTGGTTATCTCCGCGTTATGTTACAATGCAGCAGTCTCTGCCCGGTTTTGATAATTATATATATTTGCATGTGTTCTCTCTCTTTTATATATGTGTTATCGCTTTTGAATGCATGCGGGGTAGAGGGTGTCACAACGTGAGTTGTTGTGGTTGGTTATACTTGTAGTTTGCCACTCAACATAAAGGTTGTAAGCTTTAGGATAACCCATTAACCAAATAATAAACTGAATTAACCAAATTTTCGCGCGTAATTAACCATTTATTTACATAGATGTGGAAAACAATTGCTTCAGCTTAACCCATTAACCATATAATAAACTGAATTAACCAAATATTTACACGTGATTAACCAATTATTTACATGGTTGTGGAAAATGATGGTAAGCTTTAGGATAACCAATTAACCATATAATGAACTGAATTAACCAAATATTTGTACGTGATTAACCATAAATTTACATGGTGGTAGTTCACTTGCTTCTTAAATTGATTTCTTCAGTTCTGTTAGCTCAATTCCTTCAATTGTTGGTGACTAAGTATTTGTGAATTTGATATTTGTCATTCTTATTCTTTGTGACTTAGTATTCCGGAATTTGATATTTGTCATTCTTATTCTTTGTAATGAATGTAAAATTGAGAACAAGGTATTTGATTGGATTTTCCATTCCTCAAAATTATGTGAGTGGGTTGATGATGTGTTAAACCATGTTAGTGTCACCTAACCATTTAGTTATCATGGTGGGCATATTAGTTGTATTTGTAAATCCTTGTTATAACAACGACATAACTCATGAAAGTCTAATTGGGTTTATTTTGTGCAGTTTTGGTGTGGCACCCACAATTGAAAGTCCATGGATAGTTCAAACAAATTGAATACGTGTGCTAGTGGAGTAGGCAGCTTTATTGATGATCGCGAAAGATAGGAGCCTGCAACAGATATATGCTTTTATTCTATAGATGAGGTGAAATCATTTTATGGAGAGTATGCTTCTAAGAAGGGTTTTGGGTGGAAGATTAGAACAACAAAAAAAGGAGAGGATGGCGAGATAAATTACTTAATGCTAGCATGCTCAAGAAAGGGATATCGTGAAATAACCAAAGTGAACACAAGAAGGGGGGGTTGAATTGTGTTTACCAACTTTTTCGGTTACTAAAAGATTTTCGCAGGCACAGCAAGCAAGGTTTGAATAAGAGAGGTTTAGACGAGTGACACGTCTAATATTTAAAACAGAATGGCACACACACAAACAGAAAAGGTTTTAAAATAGTTTGATAATCACAGTGTTAACTCCCCAAGTTAAAAGCTAGAACAGAAATAATATTTTAAGTAAATTAAAAGATAAAGGGAGTAGAGATATCACTCAGGAGATTTATACTGGTTCACCCCAAAATCCACAGGGCTACGTCCAGTTTCTTGGCAGCACCAAGTTTCCACTATAACTGAGTAAATTACAGTACAAGTATTCTTTGCACACCTAGCCTCTTCAGGCTCAACACTCAAACAAGTATTCTTTTCTCACCTAGCCTCTTCAGGCTCAAAACAGTAAGGAATAAAAGGTTTTGTGTAGTTAATACAACTTGCAAATCTTTCAGATCACACTCAAAGAGTGGAATAAATATGAAGTATGAAAGACTGCGAATTTATATCAAATGATTGAATGTGTATTCAATGAAGAAGTTAATGAAGAGAGTAAATGCTTCTGTGCAGAGTTCTTTTGATATTCAACTTCTTAGCTTCATCTTCATTGTTTGATCTATTTAAAGGCTTCAATCAAGAGATCCGTTTTGACACAGCTACACAAAGTGTTTGCATCTGACTTGAGCTTTCTGAGACACCATTTAATGCCAAAGAGTTGTTCTGAATATTCATTAAATGCTTGAAAACGTTGAGCTTTGACAAGAGTGTCCAAGAGTACACTTTACACTGAGCAGCTGTTTTTTCAGAGTATATGGCAGCAGGCTTCTTGTACTTGTTGCAGAGAGCTTTCCTCTTTCAGTGCAACATCAGTTTACTTTTCCATAAAGTACTTTTACTTTGTACTTAAATAGGCAAAAGGTTACTGCAGTGGTGCAGAGATAGCGTGTTTTATTCCTTAAAACCTTGAAACAACGTTCTTTATTCTTTGTCCTTTGAGCTATTGTCCAGAGGTCTTCGAGATCCTTAAGGATGGCATATAATTTGAATAAGGTGACTTGGACTTGATTTCTGACATACTGACTTGGTGTCAGTAATGAGAATTTTTAGACGGGTGAAAGTCATCCAAAACTTAGACGGGTGCTGGCGTGTTCCAAAGTTAGACGGGTGATTTAATGAGCCAATCTTAGACGCATGCTTCTTGCCACATCATCAAGTGAACTTGGTCTTTCTTGAGCGTTGACTTTCTTTGACTAACTTTTTAGACGAGTGGAAACTTAGACGAGTCACTGCTGAGCTTCTAAAAAGTAGACGGGTCAAAATTAGACGAGTGACCTCAAGTCTATTTTCCTGCACACTTATCAAATATATCAGTAATTTCATTTGGTTCAATATTACCATACTTGAACTATTTGGAATCATCAAAACATAGAGGATTTACACTTTGAATGTGTTTTAGACTTATGAGGTCTCAACATTCTCCCCCTTTTTGATGATGACAAATATCTTTTCTGATTTTATTGAACATCAAAAAGAAACAGTAGAAATTTCTAAACAGATATAGTTGATCAGGGTATGTTATGCTCCCCCTTAGTTTATGCACTAAGTAAAGACAAATATCAGAACAGCATGATATTAGAGAGAATAACATATATAAAATCATGAAAACTTAGTTATATTTTCTCCCCCTTTTGGCATCAATCAAATAGATAAAAATTATAGAAGATAAATTGCCAAAAGAAAAACTCATTTCATTTAATCAAAGTCATGAAGGATTACAAGTGATAGACATCACTGACTTAGTACATTGCATGACTCAACAAAGAAATGAAAAACAGAGTCCTAAAAACTAAGAACTAGGGCCTCCTTGGCTTTTGAAGAAAGCTTCCATCATCTGCTGCATTGCTTGCTGCTGAGCTAACATCTGAGCTTGGAATGCAGTCTGTTGAGCAATTGCTTCATCCTGTCTTTGAATGACAGTCTGCAAACTTGTAGCCATTTCATCAAGTCTCTGATGGGCAGCAGGATCATATGCAACAACTGGAGCAGTAGTATCTGTAGTGGCCAGAGAAGTTCCAGAAGCTGATGGACAAGGAGGAGGGGTAGGAGGTAACTCTTCAACAATAATATCATCCTCAGGGTGAGGATCGAGAAAAACATTTGTTGACAGAGTGGTTTCAAAATCATTATTGGGATAGAATTCCCTTAGAAAATCATGAAGTCTGTCACGATGAAGAGGAGAATCTATGACAGTCAGAAGAAACTCATAAGATCTCCTAATGAGATTTATTTGAGTGAAAGGGGCAGTTTCAGGGAAATTTAAAAGGAAGAAAGGGAAAACCATGAAGAAAGGAGGGAGTGTGTAAATGGAGGGTGAGAAGGGGTAGATAGCATAGGCTTGGCTACCTCTGGTGGGAATGTCTGCCTTCTCTTCTTCTGTCAACCCAGAGCTGGAGCCACATCTCCAATAGATGTCTCTAGCTTTCAGAAACTGATGATGAGTCTCAGTGGTCAGAAGATTCTTCCTGTACTTGCATTTTCTGTCATTGATCTTGATGAGACTGAAGTGTTGATCTCCTGGTAAGTCAATGACCTTTTGCTTTCCTTTCAAAGTCATTGAGTCAGGCATCACTTTGATTGCAGTAGAGGGCTTCATGAAGATGTGAGGATTGAATAGCCATTTTCCTACTAGCTTTAGTGATCTTTCTAACCTCACCATCTGTCTTTCAGCTTCCAAAGAGGCAATCATATCCAAAGTCTTGCCATCAAGGTAAGAGGGACAGGATTCATTTGTGACAGAGAAGGGGGTGGTTCTGGAAGATGAGTTGTAGGGAGATAAAGTGGCTAAAGGGAGAGAGTTGTGTCTAGTTTCAGAAAGTGAGTCTGGAAGGACAGTTCTCAGAGGCTCTTGGCACTGGTTAGTGATATGGTCAGGGATTGGTGATTGTGGTGAGGGAGGTGGAGTAGGATTGTCAAAATACTCGAAGTCATTGATATCCTCAGTTTGAGGAATATCAGAATGGTGAGATATTTGTGGTGATGGTGGTATAGGTGAGTGAGTATCAGACATGTGAGGTTCTGATGTAGTAGGGTTAGGTTCAGAAGAGTGATGGTCAGGTGATGTATGTGGTGGAGTTTGAATTTGTGGTGAAGTATGTGGAGTGGGAATTCTTGTTGGTGATGGAGGTGGTGTTGAAATTTTTGGTGATGTAGGTGGTGTTGGAATTTTTGGTGATGGTTGGGGGGATGGTAATCTTTGTGGTGGTGAAGGTGTTCTTTGAGGAGAAGGTTGTGGAGTAGGAACTGTTGTGGTAGAAGGTTCTGTTTCCTGAGGTGGAGGGGTTGAATCCTTCTGAGGTGAAGGTGATGGAGATGAAGAGGGAGGCAAAACAAGTTTCCTCTTTGTGACAGTTGTCCTCTTCTTTTTAGGGATCACTGTCTCTTCTGATTGAGACTCCCCCTCAACTTGTACTGTCCTCTTTCTCTTAAACACCTTGGTAATCTTAGGTGCAGAGGCAGCAGCTTCCTCAGAGACAGGAGCAGCAGCAGGTTCAACAACCTGAGTAGACTCTTCAGTCCCAGCAGTTTCAGTAGTGGTTTTTGTGACTTTCCTCTTCTTCCTCTGAAGCTGATCACTGATTTCCTCAGCTGGTTCCTCAACCACTTCAGCTTTAACACCAGGAATGGAAACAATTGCTTCCATCTGAGCAGAGGCTTCAGCATTGTGACCAAGAGTAAGGGTCAGGTTCATCTTCATTATGGCCAGGGTCTTTGTTGTAATCTCAGTACAGAGATCAGCAGAAACAGCCCTTCTTAAATCCAATTTACATGCCCTGAAGATCCTAGTCATAACCATTCCAAAAGGGTAATTCTTATCTTTTCCCTTTACTGCTTTTTCCATATGAATGAAGATTAGATCAGTTATGTCTATCTTGATTCTTTGGACCAGATGAAATAGGGCAAACTTTTCCAGCAGATTGACATGGTTTCTAGACCCAGTCCTAGGCATTACACAGTTGATAAGTAAAACATGCAGAAATCTTGCCTTAGGAGTCAGATATTTGGAGTCCATGTTGCCAGGGTTTGCAGTCCCATAGAGCACCAGATTCACATTGGCTTCCCCTTGATCCTTCATCCAGTCTTTGTAATGCCCAGCTCCTTCCCTAGGGCATTTTGTCACTTCAGCGAGTAACTCGTGAGTGATGAAGATATGATCCTCACCAACATCCCCAGAAATCATGTGAGTAGTAGTGTCCTTGGTGATCTTTGCTGTGGTCCAGAAATCCCTAACAAGAGCAGGGAAGACATGTTCTTGCAGTTGGAAGAACGGTAACCATCCAGCATGGTTAAGCTCTGGAAGTACGTCCAAACCCTTGGTTCTGAGTTCATCGAAGTTTGGAACTCTTCCAGGAAGCACTTTCTTCAACTCAGCAACAGATACCTTAGTTTTCTCAGATAGCGTCTCAAGGAGGCTTTTGGGTGCCATTGATTTGAGAGAAAAAGGTTAGGGTTTGACAGAGAAGGTCTCAAGAAGGTGAAGACGAAGAGAGCTTAGAGAGAGAGTTTGTATGCAAAAAATTTTTGAGTGGGTAGTTTTTGAAAAGACACGGGTTTATGCAAAGAAAACGCTTGAGTGCTTTTTGCGTTGGGAATAAGGAAAGAGAGTGTTGCCATAAATGACAATCAATCAATTTCAAACAAAATATAATAAAATATTTAAGAAAAGGAGGGAAAATGCAATGTACATGTGTCTCGGTCAGAATTTAGCACTGAGTGCTTTTAGCCACGTCATTAGACGCTTGGCTAAATTAGACGAGTCAAGTAATCAGAGAAAATATAGACAAGTATTTTTTTCAGACAATACAGCAAAACATTTAATCAGGTACATTATGCATGTTAAGATTTCTTCTAATAAAAACAAATCTATCTTCACTTAAAGGTTTAGTAAAAATGTCTGCCCACTGATAATCAGTGTTTACAAACTTAATTTCAAAAATTCCTTTTTGAACATAGTCTCTAATGAAATGATGCTTTATCTCTATATGCTTTGCTCTAGAATGCTGTATTGGATTTTTAGACAGATTAATAGCACTAGTATTATCACACCAAACAGGTATATTATGTTCAATCGTTGAATAATCTTCAAGTTGATATTTTACCCAGAGTAGTTGTGAACAACAACTAGTTGCAGATATATATTCAGCTTCAGCAGTTGATAGAGCAATGGTGCTTTGCCTTTTGCTTGACCAAGAGATCATATTTGCTCCAATGAAGTGGCATCCTCCACTGGTGCTTTTTCTATCAATTCTGTCTCCAGCAAAATCAGCATCACAAAATCCAGCTAACCTGAAATCTTCAGATTTCTTATATAATAGACTAAGGTTAGTGGTTCCAATTAAATATCTGAAAATTCTCTTGACAGCCTTGTAATGAGATTCCTTAGGGTCTGATTGAAATCTAGCACAAAGACAGACACTGAATTGAATATCAGGTCTGCTAGCAGTTAAATACAGCAGAGATCCAATCATACCTCGGTAGACAGTTTGATCTACCTTTTTACCTTCCTCATCCTTGTTTAGAACAACTGTTGGATGCATAGGAGTACTCATAGGCTTTGAATTTTCCATTTTATACTTTTTCAGAAGTTCCTTGGTGTACTTCTGTTGATGGATATAGACTCCATCATTTCACTGTTTTATTTGAAGACCAAGGAAGAACTTCAATTCTCCCATCATGCTCATCTCGAATTCATTCTGCATCAACTCAGAGACCTCTTTGCAGAGCTTTTCATTAGTAGCACCAAATATAATATCATCAATATAAATCTGTACTACTATGAAATATTTTCTTGAGCATTTCTTGAAAAGTGTAGTGTCTACTTTTCCTCTAATGAAGTTATTTTCCATTAGATATGTGCTTAATCTATCATACCAAGCTCTAGGAGCTTGTTTAAGTCCATACAGAGCTTTCTTAAGCTTATAGACATGGTGAGGATTCTCAGAGTCCTCAAAACCAGGAGGTTGCTTGACATAAACTTCCTCCTCAATTATTCCATTTAGAAATGCACTTTTAACATCCATTTGATAAAGAGTTATATCATGTTGTGCAGCATATGACATGAGAATCCTAATTGCTTCTAGTCTAGCTACTGGAGCAAAGGTTTCAGTGAAATCAATACCTTCTTGTTGATTGTAGCCTTGAGCAACTAGTCTTGCCTTGTTCCTTACCACTTTTCCATTTTCATCTAGTTTATTTCTAAACACCCATCTGGTACCAATAATGGTTTTCTCTTTGGGTTTAGAAACTAGTGTCCAGACATCATTCCTTTTGAACTGATTTAGTTCTTCTTGCATGGCTAGAATCCAGCTTTCATCTTGCAGAGCTTCTTCAATCTTTTTAGGTTCTAAGTCTGATATGAAGGCCATGTTGTTGTTTTCATTGAAAGCAGATCTGGTTCTAACTCCTTGAGATGGACTTCCAATGATGAGATCTTCTGGATGATAGGTCTTGAATTTCCAATCTTTCTTCAGAGTCTGAGTTTCAGACTTATCAGCATCAGTCTGTATTTCAGACACGTCTACTTTTGACTTGTTTGAAGATTCTTCTACTGCAGGATTAAGTTCAATACCTGCAACATCATCCTCTAGATCTGATAGTTCCCTATCAGTCTTTAAACCATCATTAAACTTTACATGAATTGATTCTTCTACTACAGAAGTTCTAGAATTAAAGATTCTAAAGGCTTTAGACATTTCAGAATAACCAATGAATATTCCTTTATCTACTTTAGAATCAAATTTACCAAGATGATCTTTTGTGTTGAGAATATAACATTCACAACCAAATGAATGAAAATATGATATGTTGGGTTTTCTATCTTTCCACAATTCATAAGTAGTCTTATTTAGAATAGGCCTAATCAGTATTCTGTTTTGTACATAACAGGCAGTGTTAATGGCTTCTGCCCAGAAGTACTTAGGAAGATTATTTTTATTAAGCATAGTTCTTCCCATCTCTTGAAGAGATCTGTTCTTTCTCTCAACTACTCCATTTTGCTGTGGAGTTCTAGGTGCAGAGAAATTGTGAGAAATACCATTTTCCTCACAGAACAGTTTGAACTGCTCATTTTCAAATTCTCCTCCATAATCACTTCTTATAGCAGAGATACAAAAACCTTGCTCATTTTTTACTCTTTTACTGAATACTAAAAATGCCTTATAAGATTCATCCTTGTGGGTTAAGAAGAGTACCCATGTAAATCTAGAATAGTCATCAACTATGACAAAACCATATTTCTTTCCACCTAGGCTGGCTACACTGACTGGTCCAAACAGATCCATGTGTAACAGTTGCAAAGGTCTAGAGGATGTGACTTCTTTCTTGGATTTGAAAGTTGATTTTACTTGTTTACCTCTCTGACATGCATCACACAAAATATCTTTCTTAAAAGAAATGTCAGGCAATCCTCTCACAAGGTTATGCTTTTTCAATTTAGAAATTTGTTTCATACTAACATGTCCTAATTTCTTATGCCACAACCATTTTTCATCCTCTTTAGACATAAAGCATGTTACACTTTGATCTGAAAGTTCAGTCATGTCAATCTTGTACAGATTGTTTTGCCTTTTGGCAGAGAAGAGGGTCTTTCCACTTCAATCGTTGACTATGCATGCATCCTTAGAAAAAGATACAGAAAATCCACTGTCACATAATTGGCTTATGCTAAGTAGATTATGTTTTAATCCTTTCACAAATAACACATCATGAATAATAGGTAAGGGAGGTTTACCACCAATTTTACCTAAACCAACAACTTTTCCTTTCTGGTTGCCACCAAAAGTTACATGTCCACCTTTCTTAGGTTGGAGGTCTAGGAACATAGACCTTTCGCCTGTCATGTGTCGCGAGCATCCACTGTCCAGATACCATGACAGGTGTTTGCTTTGTTCTGTTGAGAATGTCTGCAACAGGAATGATCATGACCTTAGGTACCCATATTTTCTTGGGTCCTTTTTTGTTAGTGTGAGGAGTCTGTGAAGACTTCCTTCTCTTTTTGTGAATACACTTGGACATGATATGTCCAGCTTTTCCACAGTAGGAACATATAGATTTAACAGCTACATTTGAAAACTTTGTTGATCCTTTATGATGTTCTTGATTGGAATATCCTATACCTTCTTTGTTAAGGGAGTGCCTCTGACTTCCTAAAAGTTTAGTCAGATTATCTCTACCATTAACAAACTTGGCAAGATCTGAGGTGAGCTCTTCTACTTTCTATTGAAGTTTAGTTACTTCTTCAGATGGTAGAGTTTCAACTAAGATCTCAACTTCAGACTTTTCAGTCTTAAGTTTATTATTCTCTTCAGCTAACTTCTCACACTCTAGAGATTTCTGTGTATACTCATTTGAGAGTTTAGCATACTGTCTCTTGAGGGATCTGAAAGCTTTAGATATGTAGTTGGATTCTTCCAATAGTTCATCATAGGCATCATTCAATTTTTCAAGTTCAGAATGTACCTCAGTTTCTGATTCTGAATCTGTATCAGCCATAAGACAGAGGTTTGCTTCAAGCTCCTCTCCTTCACTTTCAGTGGAGCTTTCATCAAGATCTTCCCAAGTGGCCATCATTCCTTTCTTCTTTTTGTTGAAGAATTTCTTGGAAGATTGCTTTTTGAGTTAGGGGCATTCTACCTTGATGTGACCAGGCTTTTTGCATTCATAGCATACAATGACATTTCTGTCATTAGATCCACCATCCTTGTTGTGCTTGTCTTTGTTGAAGCGCCTGAAGGGTTTGTCTTTTCTGAAGTTTCTTTTCTTCCACAGTTTCTTCATTTTTCTTGTGAAGAGAGATAGTTCATCATCTTCATCATCTGAGTCATCCTCATTTGATTCTCCAGATTCTTCTGAAGATTCATCTACTTTGAGAGCTTTTGAACTTGCTCCCTTAGATGACTTCTTGTCAGCCTTGAGTGCAATGGATCTGTTTTTCTATCCATTGTTCTCTTCAATCAGTTCTTGTTCATGAATCTGAAGAGTTCCAAGAAGCTCATCAAGCTTCATTGTTGATAAATCCTTGGCCTGAGATACAGCAGTCACAAGTGGTCTCCATTGTTTTGGAAGACTTCTGAGAATCTTTTGAATATGTTCCTCAGTCTTATAAACTTTTCCCAGAGATTTCAATCCATTGGTTATGGTTTGAAACCTTCCATACATTTGGCCAATAGTTTCACCTTCCTCCATTTTAAACAACTCGTATTTTCTAACCAGCATACTGACTTTGGTTTCTTTGACTTTGCTAGTTCCTTCATGAGCAATAGCTAGTGAATCCCACATTTCTTTTGCAGACTCACAAGCACAGACTTTTTCAAATTCTTCTCTGCTCAATGCACACATGATTGCATATCTAGCTTTGGCATTCAGCTGCCACTTAGTTCTTTGATCAGTAGTCATGCTTGCTTTAGGAATTTCTTCTCCTTTGTCATCTTTAGGAATAAAGGGACCTTCATCAATGATATCCCAAAGATCAGAATTAGTGGATTGTAAAAACCACTTCATCTTTTCTTTCCAGTAGATGTAGTCTTCTCCATTGAAGAAAGGAGGTCTCGACATTGAGGATCCTTCTCCAGCATGGTTCTTGCTTCCACTGGTTTCTCCTGCCATCTCCAAGATCTTTTCCTCTACACTGTTAAGTGCTCAACCCAGAGGCTGAGCTCTGATACCAACTGAAATAACCAAAGTGAACACAAGAAGGGGGGGTTGAATTGTGTTTACCAACTTTTTCGGTTACTAAAAGATTTTCGCAGGCACAGCAAGCAAGGTTTGAATAAGAGAGGTTTAGACGAGTGACACGTCTAATATTTAAAACAGAATGGCACACACACAAACATAAAAGGTTTTAAAACAGTTTGATAATCACAGTGTTAACTCCCCAAGTTAAAAGCTAGAACAGAAATAATATTTTAAGTAAATTAAAAGATAAAGGGAGTAGAGATTTCACTCAGGAGATTTATACTGGTTCACCCCAAAATCCACAGGGCTACGTCCAGTTTCTTGGCAGCACCAAGTTTCCACTATAACTGAGTAAATTACAGTACAAGTATTCTTTGCACACCTAGCCTCTTCAGGCTCAACACTCAAACAAGTATTCTTTTATCACCTAGCCTCTTCAGGCTCAAAACAGTAAGGAATAAAAGGTTTTGTGTAGTTAATACAACTTGCAAATCTTTCAGATCACACTCAAAGAGTGGAATAAATATGAAGTATGAAAGACTGCGAATTTATATCAAATGATTGAATGTGTATTCAATGAAGAAGTTAATGAAGAGAGTAAATGCTTCTGTGCAGAGTTCTTTTGATATTCAACTTCTTAGCTTCATCTTCATTGTTTGATCTATTTAAAGGCTTCAATCAAGAGATCCGTTTTGACACAGCTACACAAAGTGTTTGCATCTGACTTGAGCTTTCTGAGACACCATTTAATGCCAAAGAGTCGTTCTGAGTATTCATTAAATGCTTGAAAACGTTGAGCTTTGACAAGAGTGTCCAAGAGTACACTTTACACTGAGCAGCTGTTTATTCAGAGTATATGGCAGCAGGCTTCTTGTACTTGTTGCAGAGAGCTTTCCTCTTTCAGTGCAACATCAGTTTACTTTTCCATAAAGTACTTTTACTTTGTACTTAAATAGGCAAAAGGTTACTGCAGTGGTGCAGAGATAGCGTGTTTTATTCCTTAAAACCTTGAAACAACGTTCTTTATTCTTTGTCCTTTGAGCTATTGTCCAGAGGTCTTCGAGATCCTTAAGGATGGCATATAATTTGAATAAGGTGACTTGGACTTGATTTCTGACATACTGACTTGGTGTCAGTAATGAGAATTTTTAGACGGGTGAAAGTCATCCAAAACTTAGACGGGTGCTGGAGTGTTCCAAAGTTAGACGGGTGATTTACTGAGCCAATCTTAGACGCATGCTTCTTGCCACGTCATCAAGTGAACTTGGTCTTTCTTGAGCATTGACTTTCTTTGACTAACTTTTTAGACGAGTGGAAACTTAGACGAGTCACTGCTGAGCTTCTAAAAAGTAGACGGGTCAAAATTAGACGAGTGACCTCAAGTCTATTTTCCTGCACACTTATCAAATATATCAGTAATTTCATTTGGTTCAATATTACCATACTTGAACTATTTGGAATCATCAAAACATAGAGGATTTACACTTTGAATGTGTTTTAGACTTATGAGGTCTCAACATATCGGGTGTCAGAAATTCCATGTACGTTGAAGACACTTCCAATTAAAGCAAAAAATTGTCCATCAATGATTACTATTAAGTTGGGAGTTGATGGATTGTGGTACATTAAAAATTTTGTACCCGACCATTCTCACGAGATCTGCCTTACAAAGGCAAAGTTGTTCAACGCTAACAAGAAAATGAACTTGCATGTAAGGAGAACAATCCAAATCAACAATGATGCAGGAGTGAGGATAAACAAGACTTTCCAATCTCTTGTTATGGATGCGGGAGGGACTGAATATATACCCTTTTGTGAAAGAGACGTGAGGAATTATGTTGACAAGGAAAGGCGTGCAATTGGAGAAGAGGGTGATGGAGAAGCCATAATAAGCTATTTTCGTCAAATGAGGGAACAAAATAGTAGTTTCTTCTATGATAGATTTGGATGATGATTTTCACGTAAGGAATGTGTTTTGGGCTGATGCAAGAAGTAGGGCTACTTATGAATCTTTTGGCGATGTTGTGACTTGTGACACAACATATTTGACCAATAAATATGACATACCTTTTGCTTCGTTTGTTGGTATGAATCATCATGGTCAATCAACATTACTTGGATGTGTCTGGTTTCAGCTGAAGACATAGACACATTTGTGTGGCTTTTCCAATCATGGCTTCGTTGTATGCTAGAAAAGGCCCCTGCGGGCACTGTGACTAACCAATGCAACACTACACAAAATGCCATTGAGGTTGTCTTCCCTACAACTCGCCACAGGTGATGCTTATGGCATATAATGAAAAAAATTCCTGAAAAGCTCAGCGGATGTGGTGAATATAAGAGGATTAAGTCTGGAATGAAAGCATCAGTTTATGATACAATCACAACAACTGATTTTGAAGAGAAATGGTGTTCCTTCGTCGACAAATTTGAGCTTGGACAGAATGACTGGTTGAGTGGTTTGTACAAGGAGTGTCATAGTTGGGCACCAACCATGCCGAAGAAATATTTTTGGGTAGGTATGTGGTCAATGAGGTATCTTGATGCTTACAATCATTTTTCACAACATTTTAAATATATGGTTAACCACTTGTAAATATTTGGTTAATTCATTTCATTATTTGGTTAATAGGTCAACCTAAAACTTCAATCATTCGTTTTCCACTCCTATTATAATATATGGTTAATCTCTTGCAAATATTTAGTTAATTGAGTTCATTATTTGGTTAATGGGTTATCATGATACTTACAATCAATTTTTCACAGCATTTTAAATATATGGTTAACCACTTGTAAATATTTAGTCAATTCACTTTATTATTTGGTTAATGGGCCATCTTGAAAATTCAATCCCTCGTTTTCCACTCCCATTATAATATATGGTTAATCTCTTACAAATATTTGGTTAATTCAATTCTTTATTTGGTTAATGGGTTATCCTGATACTGCAATCAGTTTTCTACAGCATTTTAAGTATATGGTTAATCACTTGTAAATATTTGGTTAATTCGATTCATTGTTTGGGCAGGTATGTCAACAACACAACAAAGTGAGAGCATACATGCTTTCTTTGATGGTTATATCAGATCTATAACAAGTCTAAATCAATTTGTAAAGCAATACGATAATGCTCTTAAGAGTCGAGCAGAAAAGGAATTTCAAGTTGATTTTCGATCAATGGATACAACAATTCCTTGCGGGTCAAACTCGTCAATTGAAAAACAATTCCAAAGCGAGTACACTCATGCCAAGTTTAAAGAGGTTCAAGATGAATTTAGAGCTAAAATGAATTGTGCTGCCTCCTTGAAGACTGTGGAGAGTTGCCTTGCTACTTATCATGTCTTGGAGGAGGTGTTAGTTGGAGATAGACCAAAAGAGCGTATCTTTAAAGTTGTGCTTAATCATGAAAACCATGATGTCTGTTGTGAATGCTCGAGGAGTACTTTGTAGTCCTAAACCTTCATAGAGAAGTTTATCAATGTGCTTTCATCAAGCCAACTACATAAACACTTGAACAACAAAGAAACTGACGCTCGTTTAGTAACCACACACCTCTTTCAACATATGAACATCCTACACCGCCCATGTCAGCACAGGTATCAGTGTGAGGAGTTCGGTGCAAATGAGATGCATCATGGGCCCCTAACGGAGAAAATCCCCCATACTCATTCTGTAGCTTGGTGTTTTGATCGGCGTCGAAGTTCACCATCTTTCAGCATTCTAACTTCTGCCTCTAGAGCAAAAACCCTCTCTTTATGCTCCCTAAGCTCCGCCACCACCTTTTGATGTTCATCAACATGTACAAACTGTTGTTGGCCCTGATGCAATGCATCCCTGACCAAATCAATTTGAAGCTCATCATCTGTTGCTGTTAAAGCAACAGTTACCCACAAACACGAGAAGCACATCAAATAGACATTTTGTATATAAATTTCAACATATTATACAAACAATGGACATCGATAGTTATCATGTTGTTCTTGAATGCTTCCTCAATTTTTTCTTTCTCAAACTCACAACTGGCCAATTCAAAAATCTGCAAAAGATTAATATCATTAGTAGTTGTAAAATTTTATTAACACTACAAAAGATGGTGATATAACATATGCGAAAATAGACACCTGTAGGATAGCTGCACAACCACATAAATGTGTTTGACTAACATTTTTCCCTTTTTAATGGCACGAGCAGTTTTGGTCAAACTTTCAACCAAGTAATCATAAACAACCTGTGCCCAATTGAAGTTATTTAGACCGTCTAGGTCATCTAGAAGCCTAGCAAAACCTGTATATACCAACCTCCCTGAACTTGGAAAGTAAAACTTTCCAAAAGCAAGGAGTATGCATAGCCTCCAGAAATCACCCACATCCTCCTCAAGCACATGAAGTCTGTCAAGAATTGCCTCAATAGTTACCTCAGCCGCTTCAAACAATGACAGTGTATAACACTAATCATCCTCGTCACCTACCACATATTCACCTATGACTGGGAGTCCTATTGCCAAGCATACGTCAACAGGGGTAAAAGGAATCACCCTACTCCTAGATCTGAATCCCCCGATACGCTCATCCCACTTGGTAACCAATTATCTCAATAGCACACTAGAAATTTTCAATTTTGCCGATATTTTCATCCCCCACTTGAACGAGGTGGTCTCCATATGAAGTTGTTGTGCATGTGTAAGGTTGTGGTTAACCTCAAACAACCTTTTAGGTGCACATGCATGCCTCAAACGAACTTGCCAAGTATCAGTAAATATCAATCCCATGCTAAATAGATCGCACACAGGCAAATACAAATAGTTAAACAGTTTCCTTACATTGTTTTCATTTAATGATGCCATTCTCCTTGCTTTTTTGTATCCTGTTTAGAGATGATCCAACATCTGCTAAGTTAGAAAATACATGATGTTAACAATCATACAAGCAAAAGTACACTTAAAAGCCAAAACAGGACAAGAAACCCCTTTCCCATCCTGCAACAAATGCCTAAAAAATAATCAAACAGCCATAAGCACATTCATAAGAAATTAATGCAGAATTAAAAACCCCTAGGGCATCAATTGACCAAAGTAACAGGTTTTCATCCAACACTGACGAGTCAGCCATCAAAGAGACAAAAAGGACCATATCAGTTCATAGACAACCCTGTACTTGGCAGTTAAACTTAAGCTTAACACAAAGTATTTTTCATTTTATCCTTTTATAAAGAAAGTCGATTAATGGAGATTATTTGATCTGACCAGATTAAGTTTCATTGCATTTCACAAACCCCTTAATTTTTTGAAATTTGATCTGCAAGTTTTAAACACTAATATGAAATAGAAAGATTATTTGAACTTCGATAGAAAAATATGGAACTCAGATTTATGTGTTCCGAAATAAACATAAGAATGGAAATTAGCCTCTTGACAATCTGTCAGTATAACTGATCTCATAATTCTAAAATATTCTCAGTCACAAGACTAAAGAAAAAGGATGCATGATGAACCATGACAAAATAAATACTCTGCTATGCAAAACGATGTTAATGGCAGTAAGTAATCAGACCCAAAAAGTAACATATCATAATCATAAGATTTTTTTAATTCTTTAAATAAATAAATTCAAAAAACTCATTGATGTTAATAGCACAGTCACTCTAAAAAATTTGCGCCCATGTTGAAACACTTCAAATTTTGCAGCTTCGCTATGTTAATTTCCATGCTTATAGATGTTAACAAGTGCATCTTATCTTTTTTTTTTTTTCTCTCTTCAACATCTTACACAATTCCATGTGATGCTAGATCATTTCAATTACATGTTGGAGCTTCGTAACTAGTAAGCACTATGAAATTATTTCTTCATAGATCAAAATAGTTGTTCATAGGGCTTTTATGACTGCGTAAGATAAAACAATCAAATCGATCAGTTCATCAAGTGATAACGAACAAGTTCAAATCATGCATAAAAAATCAGTTATCAATTATAAAAATAAATAAACACATAAACAGAATCATATGCAAGATAATACAAAAATCAGTTATATCAATGCATGATATGAAAAGAATGAACCCTAAACACCCAAAAACAAAATGAAAATAGAAATCGAGAAGGATGGGAGAGTTTTCGAGCTGCAGAGATTGGGGGCTGAAAAGCTACACCGAAACGAAGGCAGAGGGGTGCTATCGTCTTCGCGATGCCGTGTAGAGAGGGGCTATCAGTCTTCGAGCTCCTGTGCAGAGAAAAGTGATGAGAAAGAGTGAGCGGGGAGGGAAGATGCAGTGAGTATTCAGAAATGTTTTCTTGACAACCCCTTTAGACAACCATACGCGACAACTGTATGTATGAATAGTGATTCGAGGTTTTTTTTTTTAATATTCATTTTTTTAAATATTTAGATTTTTTTTGGTACTAAAATTTTTGGTTAATTACTTGCAAATATTTGGTTAATCACGTGCAAATATTCTGTTAATTCAGTTCATTATATGGTTAATGGGTCATCCTGGAACTTACAATCATTTTCCACAAGCATGTAAATATTTGGTTAATCACGTGCAAATATTTGGTTAATTCAGTTCACTATATGATTAATGGATTATCCTAACGCTTATAATAGTTATCCACAACGATGTAAGTTTCATTAGCTTTCCCTTCTTCGTCCTCTGCGCGAATGGTGGTGTCACCACTTGTGGTATTTGATTGTTGTTAGAATCTTAACCCTAGGGGTAATTGGTGGGCCGAAGTCAGGTGCCTAATGGTGCTGAAGGATGTCTATCCAAAGGAAAGAAGGAGGAAGACCAAAATATAAATACCAAAATATAAATACAAAAAATATATGAAACTGAGTTTTTAGTTTCCCATTAACAATCTCAATCATTGCAAGGAAGATGTTTTTGCAAGCAGTGGTGCTATTTGGTATTACATAAATCACGATGAATTGAAGAGAGAGAATAAAAATGGAGAGAGATAAGGAAATCAATGATGTTGGAATGTGTGGGCTAAGCACATAAATCATAGTTGGAGAGGAGAAACACTTGTGTGGACATAACCCCAACATATCATTCTTGGACATAATCAATAATAATATGACAACTCATCAAACTTTAAAACAATAAAATATAATATAAAAAATAACAAAATTATAAAATTGTTTTCCTTTTTCTCTCTCTTTTCGATAGCGGAGACTTTTGAAGTTCTCGTGCAATTTTTGGCCATTGTTATTTGCCCCACCAAGTACCTGTGCTCTGACCTAGTGCCTTTCACTTCATCTCCTGGACAACTCCTTCCATTTCCTTTTTGGAATGGAAACCCACTCTTCTACAAAGCTCTATTCTGATTTCAAAGTGTCAGTCTCAAGATTTTTTCCTAAAAAAAAAAAATTCTCTTGCACCTTGATCAATTATTGCAAGTTGTGAGCAAGATCTTGTATTCATAAGTGCGACGAGTACCCAATTGAAAAATTTCATATTTTGCATCATATTGAGAAAGTGGGTTGGATTCATTCGTTTAAATTTGTTAATTCTGTGTCTGCAGCAAGAAACCCATTTTAATGAAAAATGAAGAAGGTTACCGATGTCAGGGTTGGACCAAAGGAAGCAACCGAATGAATTGAAAATCCTGGACTTGCTATTAACATTCGCCTCACATGTGGTGCTGTTGTTGGTGTTGCATTTCATTTGGGAGCGGCATTCCCTTTCCTTCCTGGGTCTAAAACTAAAAGCCATCCAAATTCCTCTCTTTGTTGGCCTTTCTCTTTCTTTAAAAGATAAAACTTTCTACTCAATTCAATATTTGATGTATTATATTATATGAATGACAGATTTGATGAAGGGGTATGTGACGGGTATGTTGCAGAAACTCCATGTTTCTGAGTCTTTTTTTCTCAGCCCTTTTTTTTTTTAGTTTAATTTGGAGTTTGGTTATTTAGGATTTAGTTTAGTGGACTGAATTAGTAGAGAGGGTTTGAATGTGGGGTTTGATGGGAAAATGTTGTCAATTTTATTCATTCACTCTGTAGCTTATGATGGCAAACAATGGAGTGATAATGGAGTTTTTAGGTTGGCGAGGGAAAGAGAGGGGCTTAACAAGGGCCAAGGGAGAGAGAATTGACTATTGACTTATTGAGTTTTGTTTTTGTTTTTAAAATAAATAAATATTTTAAAGTTTGATGAGTTGTCACATTATTATTGATTGTGCCCAAGAATGACATGTTGGGTTGTGTCCACCCAAGTGTTTCTCAGTTGGAGAGAGATAACAAACGGTACAAAATTCGTCTTGTACTGTTCAACACTTTTTTTTCTTTTTTTTCTTTTCAAGTCCACCAAAGTTTCCATGAGTTTTGAAAATAGTAGTATAGTACTTTGATAACAATTTACATTATTTTTATTCTTTTCTTCAGTGAAACTGAATAGAAGAAGGGAAACATCCATTTCTTTTTATTATAAAATATCAAATAAAGAAGTTTCCATATTTTTTTATTTTTTTTCTTTTCAATTATATTTCTTTTTCTTTAAGCTCCTTTATACCAAACATAGTTTTTTGAGTCGACTTGATATTATGATTCTTTCATATGTTAGATATTTATAATCATATGCATAATTATTTGGAATGAAAATGTTCTTTACGTGTTTTCTCTTTCCCTAAACTTTTCATCATAAAGTTAATGAATCCTGCCAGTCTAAAATCCAAAATCGAAAGAGACAGACTTTCATGCGAATTATAAAGCTTCACTATGTCAAACTATTAGTACATATGTATATGTAATGCATCACAAGCAAATATAGCACGCGTAAAGTTGTAAAAGCAAACATGGTGACAGTATATAGTCGAATATAACATAATGCAAGTACTAGGATTCAGTTCTATATAGCTATTAAAACTGCCTAGTTATTCATGGGATTCGTGTCTTCCTTCTACTTCAACTTGGGAACCCAAACAACATGATCCTCAGGAAGAAAGTGGCAGACAGGGACAGTTCCTGGTTGAACTTTGAGCACTTGGAATGCCAAATGCTTGGGGTTCCATTTTGATGTGTCTGTGTGGCACACTGCTACAGCTTTGACTCTGCTCCCATCAACACCCTCCAAAGGCACAGAGTAAGCTTTAGTGGTATATGTTTTGTGACAGTAAAAAACTGCAAATGGGTATTTCTGCTTGTGGCACACAACAACCTTGTCCTCAGCTAACTTCTTTACTCCTGGTGCTATGGTGAATTTCTGTAACTTGGTTTCTTTGTTCACTTCTGTTGAAACAGCCTCAACATTTTTCCCAAGCTTGGAAGTGCTGAAATCAACCATTGACTCAAGTGAAGTTGCACAATACTTTTCCTCTCCCATAATACCCTTTTCTTCACACTCATTGATAGTGTTCTTCATGATCTCAGCCTCATGTGACCCTGGTTTGACAGAAAACTTGTTCAATATGTCCTTCACCTTGTTCGATGAAAAGGGTATGGAATCTGCAACTTGGCGAGGCAAGAAGGTTGCTTCATTTGAGGTCTTAGTGAAGTGCAAGTCCAAGTTTGTTCCATGATGCAAGTCCTTTTCCATGAAGAAAAGTGCCACATTGGGGTCATCATGTATTTGGGTCTCGGTGGCTGCATAAAGGTAATTAAAGGGCGAATACCCCGATCCACCAACATTAACATTAGTGCCACTTCCTTGATATCCTTTTGCTACACCAACATCAACACCACCGTACCCTACATCCACCGAGGTGGATTTCTCTTCTTTCCAATCTGAAAATTCAGCCAACATCAGTTAAAATTGCAAATTGAAATTTGGCTCATCATTTCAATTTTCTTTTTCTTGTCATGTATTGTTTTATACACAATATGAGTTGCCTATACCCCTGCTATGTCTACCTCTAATATTCTAAACCTTTGATATGATATAAATATGAAACAAAGATATTGTTGAGAACTATAGTGTAGCAAAAGAATTAATTATTACAATTATCCACCTTTTTTTTATTTATTTATCTATCATCACTTTTGATGATACAGCTTGGAATTATAATGGGCATGAGTATGATTTTAAATTATGGTTAGCAACTGTAATTGTCATCACATCAATCTTGTTTACTTGTAATTATTTGCAATTAAGCTAAACATAACGTGTTACTGCAATCGCCACTGTAATTTAAAATCGTAGCAAATAAGTGCCCGTTGAACTACTGTACTGACCAGGGCGTAGCAGATTAGTGAGGGATTTCGGTATTTGAGTGGTGGGAAGCTTGGACTTCCAGTAAAGTTCAGGAGTTAATGCAGCATTAGTGGCCACTATCTGCATTTCGAAATAGAACCTCATTAGTTTCTCATGATAGAAACATTTTTACGAAAAAAATAAAGATCTTGAGGTGCATAAATGAAAAATTTAAGTGGGACTGGTTGTAGTTGATGCTCACCATGAGAAAAGTAATAATGGGAAAAAGATGAAACTCCATATTGGATGCTGAAACCAATGCGTAGAGATGAAAATGATAGAATTAGAACTAAGTGATCAAGTGAAGTTGAGAATGAATGATGATTTAAGTTCCTTGCAGCGTTTATATAGTGAACGGTTTCTCTAAAGTAGATTGCTTGAACTACAATTGACCACAAATTTTAGCAACCAGCTTATTAGCAACTTCAATTCAACTACCAACGTCTCAACGACTTTAGGTGCCCTGGGACATGTGGGCAGAGAAGAGAGGGAAAGGAGAATTGGCTTGAAATTGGAACTTTAGTTTGGTTGAACATATGGCTAAAACAAAGGGAAAGAAATAGTTACGGAGGGAAAGAGTAAAGAGATTGGTAGCTTAAGTGGCACCAAATCCTTAGGCGTTATTTGTGAGTTAGGAGGTAAAAGAAAGGGAGAGGATCAAAATGAAAGGAAATGAGAGGGACGGAAGGAGAAAGAGAGAACTATCTATCTCTTAATTTGTTTGAGAATATGTTTTATGTGAGGGGAAGAAAATTGATGGTTTATGACATGCTTTTATAATTTTACCCTTATTTAAAAAAATTAACATAAGTAATATTCTTTCAATAATATTTATGCAAAAAAAAAAAAAGTATATATTTCTAAAAAAATACCCCAAATTAGTAATTTAGGTTAGTTTTCCTCCAAAATACCCAAAATTTGGGGAACCAGAAAAAGTGGGAAGATGAGAGGTTTGGAGGGTTTATTAAAATCCTAAAAACTTTCCACTCCAATTTTTTGAACTCAAACAAGGATGACTATCCAATAATCCTTCATTTTCCCTCAAAAAAATAACTCACAAACACACCCTTAGAGGGCTTAAGACATGCTTTTACAATTTTACCCTTATTTGAAAAAATTAACATAAGTAATATTTTTTAAATAATATTAATAAAAAAAATAAAAAAAAATTTCTCCAGATAAAATCTTGTCGTAAATATTTTTGTCTTTCTATCTAAAAATATTATATTTCTCTATAAAAATTAAATATATATTACATATTTATTATATATTAGGTTAGTTTTGAAAATGTGTAAGGGTAAATTTTGAAAATTTATAAGGATAAATTAGTAATTTAGGTTAGTTTTCCTTTAAAATACCTCAAATTGGGGGAATCGTGAAAATGACATCCATGTGGGTTTTGGAGGGTTTATTAATACCTTCAAAACCTTTCAGTCCTTTTTTATCAACTCTAAAATAAGGGTTACACATCAATAAACCTTTCTTTTCCTTCTTTCCCTTCGCTTCCCCTGCAAAACCAACTTGCAAACAGAGTCTTAAAGACTCCGAGAGCCATGATAGAAATGCAATGTCTCTAGGTAGTGTTTCATAAAATTTGACAGCTGTAATACATGGTTAATGATGTTGAAAATCATGATTAGTGGTAGGTTGGCATTGATTAATGGGTAGGTTGGCATTGATTAGTGGGTATATCAAGATTGAATAACTCATTAATCATCTATTAATTCATCTATCACATGTGTATCCATTAATCAAACTCAACATATCGTTAATCACGATTTTAAACTTCGTTAATGAAGTGTAAGAGGTGTCAACTTTTCAAATGTATTTTTTTTTTGTTCGTAAATTAATGTAACTTTAATATATATATATATATATATATATATATATATATATATATATATATTTTAACCATGATATAGGTAGGGGCGGAGGGAGGGGGAGGCCTATGGTTGCCATGGCCTCCCCCAAGTTATCATATTTTTTTTTTCAATATATAAACCTGTATAAATTTTCCCCTTTAACAATTGTCTAAGGCTAAGCCCTCCCCTGTGGTTCCATGCGGTGGTTTGACTGAGAGAAACGCAACTGGACTTTGCTTCGTTCCTTTCTTTTATTTCAATCTTTTTTTGATTCCATTGCTTTTTCAGTGTAAGCAAGCATGTAGCTTTTAGGTGAGGATATATTTTCCTTGTTTTTTTAAAAAAAAAAAAATTATTTTCCTTGTTTCTTTATTTGATTGTTTGATACTTTTTATGTTTTTGACTTTTCTTAGATGGTTTTTTATTTATTGTTTTTTATTGAATTTATTTTCAATTATTTAAATTTTTTATTTACAAAAATGTTGTTAAGTTTATTTTTTAGGTTCACTTTTTTGAGTCAAAATAATGTTTATAATAAAATTGTTGACTCATTTTTTAAAAGGAAATAGAGAATAAATGATGAAATACAATCTAGTACACCAATTTTGAATTCACATAGTAATGTTAAAAATGTTGTTGAGCAACCTATTGAGGCACCTCCTTCGAAAGCTATAAGAATTGAAGAAGAAAAATTAATATTGATACTTTGATACCTGCTATCCCGGAAAACGTTCACAAATTTAGGATTATCCTATCAATCAACAAGATGAAATTCATAGGACATATATAAAGTTTGGATCATATATTATGTTATGTATGTTATTTTTTTAGCTAGATATTTTTTAGTTATATATTAGTAATGTATATTAGTTATTTTTTTATTAGTTATTTATGTTATGTATAATCAATCTTGGCCCCCCTCATAGGAAATTCCTGGCTTCGCCCCTGGATATAGGTATGAAGTATCCACCACCGTTAGTAGTGACTAATCTCCGTCGGTGAACCTGTTGGGCACACAAGATGGGTTCTCCCCTCCCAACCAGGTTTTCTCCATATACAAGAAGAATCTCTGGCCACTTACTTAAGATGGCAAAATCTCTTACCATTTGGACCAACCACATGTTGAGTGTCTATAGCTGGTGCTGGCGCTTATGAAATTTTCTTATAATCGAATTCTGCTCATGGCAGAATATTTATACGTAGCATATCTTCTCATTTCATATTCCAAGTCTTAGATCCTTTATTTATTTATTTATTATTTAGCTTAGGATATAGTAAACCAGGTAAAATGGTTAGCGTTTTGCTTGTTAAACGCCGTGAAGTTTGCATTGTTTAAGCTTTTGAAACCACATACAGCCTTAAAAAAAAAAATAGAAAGAGGAAGAGAAAAGAGTAAGTGTACTTGTTTTCTTACATTGGATACAGCGGACGTGCATTAGCATGCCAGGGTCCTTGGTTCGAACTAAGTCATGCCTTAAGGGCCCACGACACTCCAAATTAGATGCAAATAAGTAAATAATTATTATGAGATTTATTTGTTTTAGATTGATTTTCCATAAAATCAAGGCAAAATTACACTTTTAGTCCCTTAAGTTATTTGCTTTGTTCAAATTGGTCCCTTAAGTTTTTTTTTTGTGACAAACTAGATCCTTAAAAAATTAGGTTCGGGTGACAAATTGGTCCCTTAAGTTTTTTTTTGTGACAAACTAGATCCTTAAGTTAGGTAATAAATGTTAAAATTCTAATTAATTATTAATTGTTTTTTCCTTTCAAATAAACATATTAATAATCAAATGTACCTATTATTAGGTACATTATAAGCTTAGAGAGCTGACTTTAATTTCTTGATAGAGAAGCTTCAGACTAGGTTAGCTTCTTGGAAAGGTAGATTACTTAATAAAGCAGGTAGGGTTGCCCTTGCTAGTTCAGTCCTGACTTCTATGCCAATCCTCACCATGCAAAATATGTGGATATCGAGGGCTGTTTGTGATGGCTTGGATAGTGCTGTTCACAAGTTCATTTGGAACTTGGAAGGATCCTGATAGCTAGTGGTCGTGGTTTGCATCTTCTTAACAGGCAAACCATTACGAGCCCTAAAGCTTTTGGAGGGCTGGGAATACGTGAGTCCAGATTGACAAATGTTGCGTTATTGGGTAAGCTAATCTGGAGCGTTCTTAATGATTCTGATAAACTCTGGACTCAAATTCTTAGGAGTAAGTATTTGTCTCAAGGGAGTCTTTTTGATCAGGAGGGTATGAATGGTGCTTCTTATACTTGGAGATCCATCTCTAAAACCCTCAAGTATCTAGCTGAGGGTTTCTCTTTTAGATTTGGCAAGGGAGAAGTTTCCTTTTGGTTTGATAGATGGATGGTGGAAGGTATGGTCTGTAATATGGTTGATTATGTTAATATTAGTGATTCTACTTCGGAAATTAAAGATGTTTGGAAGGATATGGTTGTTGGAACTTCAATGAACTGTCAACCATTCTTCCTGCTGAGGTCAAAGCTAAGATTTCTGCTTGTCAAATATGGTTATTCTTGGCTCCTCAGGTAGCATAGAGACTTGGACATGGACATGAATTGGAAATGGGTGTGGCGTATATCGGCTATGGAGAAGTGTAGGTTCCTGGTTTGGCTTATTTGTCATAATGCCTTCCCGACTAATGAGCTGAGGATGGTGAGAGGGTTGGCAGGAAAATCCTTGTGTCAACATTGCCACTCCTTGACTGAAACTACCCTCCATTGTTTAATGGATTGTTTCAGTTCTTGGAGAATTTGGCAGACTCTTGGTTTTGTCTCGGATGGGGATTTCTTCACTAATAACCCGAGAAAATGGCTATTGAATTATGCCAAGAATGATAAGGCTATCTTGTTCTATGCAACTGTGTGGTGGCTTTTGGTTAGAGTTAGAAGAAATAAAGTTGTGATTGATGGGAAGCTTTGGACTGATTCCGAAACTTTGCAGCATATTCTGTGTTCTATGGATGTCTGCAAATATGTGTTTTTGGTCGTGAGCAGTTCTATCGATACTCCTTTGATGGTTGGCTGGTCTCCACCTGCTTTGAATGAGGTTAAATTTAATGTGGATGGCAGTGTTAGTGGCGCATCGGGTGTAGCCGGTATTCAGGGCCTTCTTCGTGATTCAAATAGTGAGTGGATTGTTGGTTTCTCAGGCAATGTGGGAAATGCTCCAATCCTTCTCGCTGAATTGAAGGCGATCCATCAAGGACTCATTCTTGCTTGGCATAGGGTTTTTCGAAAGGTTATATGTGAGAGTGATTGTCTGGATCCAGTGAGGCTTGTGAATACGGGCACAGAGATTTTCATGTCCACAGATCAGCGATTGAAGACATCAGGCAAGTGTTGGGGTGGAGCTGGAAAGTAAGCTAGCTAGTTCATGTTTATCGTGAAGCTAACACGTGTGCGGATTTTCTAGCAAAGAAGGGTGCTGGGAGTTCTTCCTTGTTGAATATTTATCAATATTTTTCTAATGATATTATTAGTTTATTTTCTGTTGATTCTTTAGGTACTCTCTTTAGGAGAGGCTAGTTTCTCTTTCTTTCTTTTTCTGATGTACAAAAAAAAAAAAAAATGTAGCTAATAATAACTTTTTAATGCCATTATAATATTAATAATAAAATTATAAAAATATTGGTAGAGTATTTTTGAAAAGTGGATGTTTAAATATTATTAAAGAAAACTATTATATATTACATTAATTTAGTACAATTTGACTAAAAAAACTTGCTAATAAAATTTGCTTTAATAAAACTTGATTATAGGTCATAAAAAAAAAAAAAAAAACAAATAACGTTAGTCGTTCACTGCAGGCTCTATACAGGAGAAGCCTAAATTATTTAGACTAAAATACATTTTTAGTCCCTCATATTTTTCAGTTTGACAATTTTAGTTACTCTACTTTTTTTTTTCCTTGGCGATTTTAGTCTTCCTATTTTTCAAATCTTTCCATCAATTTTTCATCCAAAATCTAACGGAAGAGCTCAGCGTGGCACTAGTTTCCAACGTGAAATCCTTGAACCAGTCCAGGTGGCAAACAAAATAATTAAAACAAATAAAATTATATTAAAATTTTATATAATATTTTAATATAGAAAATAAGGGTCCGTTTGATTTGCTATTTTTTAAGGAACAGTACAGTACAAACCATTTTGTTATATGTTTGATTTTCAAATTGGTTTATGGGACATGACAAAAGCAAGATAATGGACTGGACAAAAGCATAAAGTTTTGTTACCCACTTAACCAGAGGACAAAAACTTGTCCTGCACACAAAATAAACGAAATGACAAATTTATCCTCCCAATCCCTCACTATCGTCGCGTCTTTCGTCCCCATTAACCCACCTCCGAGCTTCTTTCTCCACTGCACGTATCCTCTTCTCCTTCAAATGTGGAACATTCTCTTCACATGGACCCATCCCTCTTCTTCAATAGTTTTTCAACTGATAAATCACACGGACAGGAACAAATTTTTCAGTCAGAGCTTCTAAATCACAAGGTCAGGAACAGACCTCCTTCATTATAAAGCCCATCTAAACATCATCATCAAGCTTCTCCATTGTTCCAATCTCACTCTCTGTAACTTCAATGTTTTTTCAGGAACAAATATGTGAAAATAGAGGCATCAAAATCAAAGTTCATTTCAGTTCTCCCTGCTCCGCCGCAGCTCCATCCTTTCCCCCTCGTCACGACACGATCTCGGTCGTTCTCCCTGCTCCGCTGCTTCTCTGCCCCCTCGCCGCCGCAGCTCTATCCTTGTCCCCTCGTCACCACTAGATCTCGGTGGTTCTCCCTGCTCCGCCGCTTCTCCGCCCTTGCGCTGTCGCTGCTCCATCCTTTCCCCCTCGTCACGACACGATCTCGGTCGTTCTCCCTGCTCCGCCGCTTCTCCGCCCTCGTGCCGTCGCTGCTCCTTCCTTATCCCCCTGTCACCACTAGCTCTCCTTCGTTCTCCCTACGCCGTCGCTGCTCCGCCCCTGCGTCGCCGCTGCTCCGTCCTTTTCACTATTACAGATTTCGAACTTCTCCCCTCCACATCGAAGGTATGATCTAGCTGCTTTGATTGTTTTTGTTTGCATGTTGCATCTGGTTGTGAAATTCAGATAGGGCTTTATTTGGAATTGCTAGCTCACCCACATAGGTTCTTCCAATTGTGAAACATAGTGTCCTCCACTTTGCTACTCTCCCAAGCATTCTATTTGTACATTCTGAACCAGATCGGCAATTTGAACCAGAGGCTTGTATATTCCAATTTGAACCAGAGGCTTGTATATTCTATTTGTGCTTTTGTTGTTTTTTCTTGGCTTTTGGGAGTGGTTGCCTACTGTTTTGTGCCTTGTCTTTTTGGAATCATTGTTTGTATCATTTCTGCCTGATTGAGTATTACTTGTACTCATTATTAATATTAATGTTAATTTTGGCTTTCCAAAAAAAAATTAGCATAGTGTGAAAAATCTTAGATTTTACATTTATGAACTTTGTAAGTGAAGTAGTTTGCTTTGGGTCAGGCTGAGCAAAATTTGGTTTATACTTGATATTGACTTCTTTGCTTAGTTGTTAGCTATTGGCATATTTTATAATGTTTTACTTATATTTTATTTTTGAATATTTTTTCTATATAGTTGCAATGGATGCCGAACAAGTTTCTTATTACCTTATTGTGCGGAGAATGTATGTCCACCTTTTGGCCATGAATTTTGCTGGATTTTATTTCTTTAATTTCATCTTAAGGAACAATTATGAAAGGAAAGCCTTGAATGAAAGAGGTTTAGCTAGGTATGAGTCACGAAGGGATGTTTTGGATTCTATCACTAGTACAAGTGACTACTATTGTATATGGGAATTGAGAATGTGCAGAAACACATTTGCACATCTTTGTGAGGTATTAAGGGTACGAGGAGGATTAGTGCAACTTAGACAAGTAACCGTTGAGGAGCAAGTTGCAATTTTTCTGAATATACTCGCACATCACACAAAAAATAGGAGTATCCAAGTTAGATTCTCTAGATCGGGTCAAACAATTAGTAGGTATTGTCATAGAGTGTTGGCTGCAGTTTTGAGGTTGCATAGTGACCTGCTTGCTAAACCAGAACCGGTTCCTCAAGATTGCACGGATGAACGATGGAAATGGTTTAAGGTAATACACTTTTCAACAAAAATAACACATGTACATAGTCACACAAATATACTATTGTAGACAACTTCTCTGATTAAGTTTGAAAACTATGTTGAACTTTTAGGGATGCTTAGGGGCTTTAGATGGGACTTACATAGCAGTCACACCAAGTGCTTCTGATAGGCCTAGATATCGAACAAGGAAAGGTGGTCTTGCAACAAATGTCTTGGGTGTCTGTACCAGAGATATGAAATTTACTTATGTACTTCCAGGATGGGAAGGATCAGCTTCAGACTCTAGGATATTACGTGATGCGATAATCAGGCAAAACGGTTTAGTTGTTCCAATTGGTATGAAAAATTTAAATTTGCATTTGTGTTATCATGATTACGAAGAATGAAAGTAAATATGTAATTCCATATTTTAATTTTAGGTGGATACTATCTTGTCGATGGTGGTTACACTAATGGGGTAGGCTTTCTTGCCCCATATAGAGGTAAACGATATCACTTGCAAGAGTGGAGCACTAGTCGACGCGCACCTCAAGATCGGGAAGAGTTATTTAATTATAGGCATGCTCGGGCAAGAAACGTAATAGAGAGATGTTTTGGCCTATTGAAGAAACGATGGGCTATATTAAGAAGCCCTTCATTTTATCCCATTAGAACACAATGTCGAATGATTCTTGCTTGTTGTTTATTGCACAACTTCATCCGCATGAATATGGCATTGGATCCTTTAGAACATGCTCCATTTGTAGAAGATGAGGTACCTATAGGTGAGGAGCCAATCAATGTAGTTGAAACCGTTGAGCCTAGCAACGAATGGACTCAAATGAGAGATGCACTTGCACAAGAAATGTTTATGGAGTGGAGGAATAGACGTAGGAATTAGAGTGCAAGTTGTTTAATTACAATGTGTATATGTAATGAACTTTAAATTGTTCTTTTTTGAATTTTACTTTGTTTATGGTATGAATGAAATATTGGGTTGTTTGATATTGTGAACTTGTAAGCTATTTTTGTTGAATGAAATATTGGGTTATTTGATATCATGGTTACTTTGCATTTGACTTTGTTATTTATATGATAAGATCTGAAGGAAATATCAGGTTACTTATCATTAAATTTATTTCATTTATGTGTTGTATAAGTTTGTATTTCTTCAAAATGTTTATTGTCAAAATCTTTTCAATGTTGTGGACTTTAGTGATGGAAAATGAAAGTGGGAATAATAGTGAACAACCAATGAATAACACAAGAGTCAGACGTATTTGGAGTGAACTTGAGGAGGAAACCTTGCTCACTATTTTAGAGGAAATGGTGGTGGCTGGAAACAAAGGAGAGAATGGGACATTCAAGACTGGCACTCATGAGGAAGTTTGTAAGAGGATGAAAAATAAGATTCCTGGAATTGTTATAAACGTCAAGCAAATTGTTAATAAGATGAAAAGGTGGTCAACAAAGCTTAATGATGTTGTTGACATGATGAATACTAGTGGGTTTGGTTGGGATGATGCTAGAAAATGTGTTACTTGTGACAGCAATCAAGTGTTATCTGAATATCTGGAGGTATTTAACTTGTTACTTTGGATAGTGCACTAATATTTCATTAATATTTTTATTCATATGGTAAGCTAATTGTTTTTTTCGTTGACTTGCAGAAGCATCCCAAAGTTGGCAACTATGTCAATAAAGAGTTTAAAGAGTTTGAAAGGTTGCAAGGTATATTTGGCAAAGATCGTGCAAATGGTCGGAGGGCTGAGACTGCTGCAGATGTAGTGGAAAATGAAATTGGTGAGAATCAAGCTACTGAAGATGAAAATGATTGGCTACAACATGATAACTCACCTCCCTCTAATGGAAATAATTCGGTAAGGACTGAATATGCTTCTAGTGGGCGACCTCCTAAACGCCCACGCCTTGCTGAATTAGCCAATAGATTTGTTGAAAGTTTTGATAGCAAAATGGATGTGGTGACGGCTGATTTTGGAAAGATTGCAGCCAAATTGCCAGAACCTTCAAAATCAAAAGGAGAATTAGTTGAATCAAAAGGAGAATTAGTTGATGAGGTTAAGAAATTAGGATTAACTGAAGAAGAGGAACTTGACTTGGTTATAAAGTTTGCTCATAACCAACAATATGAACAATTCTTTTGGGAGTTTCAAGGTCCCCAAAGAATATCTTTTGTGAGGAAGATAATGAGAATGTGATGATGAAGGAGCTTTTGATGATGATGTTTAGATGGACTATATGGCAAGATGCTTTTATAATTTGTGTTGATTATTTGTCTAGTTTTTAATTTTAGTAACATTAGGATCTTATTTTGTTTGTATATATTTGGCTTATATTTTTTTTATAAAGGTTAATGTTAGACTCAGTTTGTTGGACATATAAATATTTTGAATTATTGTTGGGTGTTGGATGTGTTGCAAAATTTTGCAGGTTTATGTTTCACATGCTTTGAACTACAACAAGTATATTAGCATATCTTGTGATTAGTTACATTACCTATCTGAGAACTAATGGAGCAAAATTGTGTGTCAGGTGTAATGTTTTTTCTGTTTAGGGTGGGGCTTTTTTACTAGTTGGCTGGATTTTATTTTGTGGCTAGATTTGAGTTTCTGTGAAAGGTGGGATTTAATTCTAACCTGTAGATGCTGCTGTTCCTTTGGGTTTTAGGCGTACAGAATGGGGGTCTTATAGCAGGACTATGGTTCATGGGGTCATGTACAATGTTTCTGGTTTTTTTTACCTTGTAAGTGAGTGAGTACATCCTGCACTCTTCCATATATATATATATATATTTGTTGATAAAAAAAAAGAGCAAAATTGCTACGGTTGTGTACTTTGCATTAGCAGGCAAAATGTAAAACTTCACAACTACTTTCCAGACATTTATCCTTCGCCAGATATAGTTATGAAAGCAAGCTTCTATGTATGTGTTGCGTGAATGGCTATATTGAATTTTGTGTATATTTAGCTTATGTATTTTGGCTAATTTTAAGATTTAAGAGAGAATGAATTATATTGAATTTTTTGTGGATATTTAGTTTATGTATTTTGGCTAATTTTGAGATTTAAGAGAGGTTGAATTATATTAAGTTATTGTATTTTATAAACAATATATAACATGATAAAAATTATAAATTATATAAGCATTTCAATAATATATTTTAATCTGTCTTAATTTAAAATATGGTAATTTAAATTATAGATACAAATTTATCAGCATTAAATTAAAATATTTTTTTAAAAATGATAAAAAAAAATACTTGAGAATATATATTATTAATAAATAATAAATTATAAGAGGATAGCTTGATAATAATTTAATTATAAATAACAAATAATTTAAAATATAAAAATCTTGTTCCGTATCTTTTTATAATGCAAATCAAACATTATAGAGTACAAAGGGCATTTTAGTAAATTTTCCGTTGTTCTGTCCAGTACGTAAGCATATCAAACAACATACTGTACAAAATCACTTGTGCTGTGCATCAACTAACAAACATCATATAACATAAAAAATTGTGCTATAACTCAACTACTTGTTCTGTACTGTTCTGTGCTGTTCTCCCTGTACTGCGAATCAAACGGACCCAAAGTCATCCCCAACATCCAACTCTTCATCCTTCTGCTGCACATGTAAAACGGCCAATCCAATAATTCAAAAAATTCAAGAATCTTATCCTCAATATCCATCATTCACTTGCTCTAACAGTCAAACAGAATCTGAAAACAAAAACTCCAGCACAATCAGTTCAACAACCATGATTCGGGTACCCAATCTTGCTCCTCTGCACCATGTTTTGGGTCACTACCGGCCACACCATCTTCGTCGTTGCCATCACCAACCATAGCCATCAACCTCCTTTAGCTTGAATCTGGCATCCGGATCGCGTTCCGGTGGGCGGAGCTAGATCTGGCAAGAGCATGAAACCCAACACACTTATGGCACCTTGAAACCTCCATCATCTGACGGATTTAGCGGTGGCGGTGAGCTTCAGGAGAGGGCGCATGACCGTCTTCTTGACGCCTTTGTTTGCGGCGGAAGGAGAGGGAGTAGGCATTGGTGGCGGAGGAGGTGAGACAGAAGCGGCGGAGACAAGCGCAGCGAGGGAGAGCGACGACGCCGAGGATGTAGATCAAGCTGTCGGTACATTCCCCAACCCCAAAACCCAGACATGGCTGTTGCCGAAGTTCCTTTCTTTATTTTTCCTCTTTCTTTCAATTTTTTTTTTTTGATGAATTTCTTTCTTTCTGTCTTTCTTTCATTTTTGTCTGATTTTTCCTTCACAGTTTAGAGGTTACTTTAGGAAGAAGATGATATCATGATGAACTAGTTTTAAATTATTTTATTATTTTAGATTAATATTTGATTATTTTTTAATGGAAATTATTAAAATATTTTTGTGTGCCACCTATGATTCTAGGCTGGAAATTGTGTTATCCAATGCTACTTCTATTAGCTTTTGGATGACAAGTTGTGGAAGGGACCAATTTTAAATTATTAGAAAAATAGGAGGATTAAAATTGCCAAAAAAAAAGAAAAAGTAAAAGGACCAATATCGCCAAACTGAAAAACACGAAGGATCAAAAGTGTATTTTAACCAATTATTTATAGCCAACAATGTCAGGAGTGAAATGTCATAATTACACCGAGCATTTGTGGTTCACGCTTCTTTGGGTTATTTGCCTTTTTGTTCTTTCTCTTTCTCTTTTTTTCCAGGCATAAGCAAAACATGGCACTTCCAGGATGTTCTAGTAGAGGTGCAATATCAGGAAAATGTACCCTTTATTCTTTAAACTTTTTTGTTTCTCTCAACTTATACATAGCAAATGAAAGGCATACAAAAGCTAGCAAAAAGTATGCACATTATTTAGGCCTGGAAATTACCTTATACTAAATTTGAAAGCCTCACTACTATCCACTCTACTCATTTTTGGTTAGCTTTATTACATGCTTGCATATAAGTTTTTGAGTTTTTATTTTGTTTAATATTTGGGTAAAGACCCATTTTGGTCCCTGCCAAAAGATGCGGTGGCCATTTCAATCACTAAAAAAAAAAAAAAAAAACTCTGTTAGTCCCTGACAATTACGTGGGACAAGTTAGTCCCTGCGTTGACTTCTGTTACTCAGCCTTCATTAAGTTGTTGACGTGGTCGTTAAGTCATCCTAGCTGGTCGTTAGATTTGCCCAGGTGGATTTAATTTTATTTTTCAATTTTTTAATGCTCCAAAGGGATGAAACATCGTTGTTTTGGTCCCTGACACAAGAAGAAATCAACTTCTTCTTCCTCCTTGACTTAGCAGCCTCACCCCAAACAAGAACCCTAATTTTCCCTTCCTGCAATTTTGCCCCAATCTCATGCTTAAAAACCCTATTATTTCCTCCACCCGCAAGTGCAATAACCCACAAGATTATCCCCAACCTTGACATCGCCTCTTTTCACTTCTTTCTCAGAATATGAGTTGCGGTTCCAATCCAATGTCTAGGGGTGAGCATAACTGGAGTGCTTCTTCAAGCTTTGGTGAAATTGATTATGGACAATACACATGGACTATTTTGTCCCTTGATAGTAATTGTCAGGGACTAAAATGTCCCTTAGTAGTAATTGTCAGGGACTATTTTGTGCCAATTTATTGTGATGTTGTTTGAAATCATATGCTGTGTGCAGGGACTGTCACTTTGAAGTTGCAAAGCTTGAAGAAGCACTCCAGCTATGCTCGCCCCTAGACATTGGATTGGAACCGTAACTTCTATTCTGAGAAAGAATTGAAAAAGAGGCGAAGTCAAGGTTGGGGATAATCTTGTGGGTTATTGTGCTTGGGAGTGGGGGAAATAATAGGGTTTTTAAGCATGAGATTGGGGCGAAATTGTAGGAATGGAAAATTAGGGTTCTTATTTGGGGTGAGGCTGCTAATTCAAGGAAGAATAAGAAGAAGTTGATTTATTCTTTTGTCAGGGACCAAAACGACGACGTTTTGTCCCTCTAAAGCATTAAAAAATTGAAAAATAAAATTAAATCCACTTGGGCAAAGCTAACGACCAGCTAGGATGACTTAACGGCCACGTCAACAACTTAACAGAGGCTGAGTAACAGAAGTCAACGTAGGGACTAACTTGTCCCACGTTAATAATTGTCAGGGACTAACGGAGTATTTTTTTTTTGTCAGTGACTGAAATGGGACTGAAATGGGCACCGCATCTTTTGTCAGGGATCAAAATGGGCCTTTACCCTTAATATTTTATACACATTGAGGAAGGTTTCATCTTATGCTTAAGCGTGAGTATCTTTTGAAAAAAAACACATTTTCGTATTTTAGATAAATTAGTTCTAAGGAAGTTATTAATGGATATTTCAACATTCACTACGCCATATTTGACCTTTAATATCACATTCTTAATAGCAGTTTTGTGAAAAAAAAAAATTAAACAATGCACGGAGGTTTTTAATAGTGCTTTCCCAACGAAACGTTATTAACATTTATACTTTTAAAGCATTTCCCAAAGGAAACACTATCTTTTCCTCATACCTTATTTAGAAAAAAAGGCACACAAATATTAATAGTACTTCTCCAGGAAATAGCAATCTTAATATACACTTTTAATAGTATTTGTTCAAATAAGTGTTATTGAAGTTATAACTGTCATAGCGCTTACAAGAGGAAACGTTATCTTTCCCTCATATTAAAACAAAACCTTCTAGGTGAGCAACTCTATGTACATTAGTTGACACAGTTCATGAATGTACAATGCACTTTCTACACAGAAAATCCAATATTCGACCTTCAATGCATAGAAAACTACCATAATCAATTCTGCCTTAATAGCTATCGAACCCTGAGCCAATTTATCCAATAAATTACTTTCCTCTGTAACACCCTTCCGAGTGCCACGTGGACTTAACACAATATTGAGGCATATAATTATAGCGGAAAAATGTTAAAATATTGGCAAAATTACACTTTTGGTCCCTTAAGTTATTTGTTTTGTTCAAATTGGTCCCTTAAGTTTTTTTTTTTTGACAAACTAGACCTTTAAGTTAGGTTCGGGTGACAAATTGGTCCCTTAAGTTTTTTTGTGACAAACTAGACCCTTAAGTTATGTTCGGGTGACCAATTGGTCCTCTAATTTGTCAAAAGGGGCCAATAAATTAGACCCTTAATTTTTCAGAGTAGCATGGAAGCTATGGCATCTACAACAATAGACATTGCAAATAGAATGTTTCACTTCAGGTAATTTTGTTTTAGGTAACAAATATTGTTCGTTAGCTTAGCTATAAATTTTCAATAACTCTTACCTTATTTGTTACTTTTTGAACACGTTCAATAATTTTTTTTGTTACTTTTTTCTTAAACTGTACAAATTTCGATGACCTTATAGTAAACCTAATCTATATTATATTAGTTTTGCTTCATTTTTATTGTTAAAGTATGAACATTTTCTAACGTTTTTAGTTCTTATATTTGCTAGTGGCCCTCGCAACAAAAACAATCTTGATGACTCCTTGGTTAAGGATTTAATGGGCATGATAGATAGCTCGAATTCCCTGGTCAAAATCTTTAGACGAGTGAGAGATTTCTATGAACAATTTCCTGATATACAAGTTTCAGTTAGATTATTTAGGCAACGTTCAGTTGATGCTAGAATGTATAACTTGCCATCTGTGGATGAAGTTGCTACTCTTATTGTTGGTGATTTTGACTCATCTGAATCTGGAAGGGATATTATAGTGAGAGATCGAGATGGACAATTTCAAAGGATGCATGAAACACATACTTCATATATCCCTTTGCAATACCCTTTGCTATTTCCATTTGGAGAAGACGAATACCAGGAGCATATACCTTTGGCATGTCCATAGTCGTTGGATTCAGTCAATAAACGAGTTAGGGTATCTGTCAGAGAGTTCATTGCATTTAGATTGCATGAACGAACTTTTGAAGAGACCATTCTTTTGAAAAGTAGGCGATTGTTACAACAGTTTATTGTTGATTGCTATTCGATGGTTGAGTCACAACGGTTGTCATTCATTAGGTCGAACCAAAGCTGCATTCGGGGAGATTTTTTAAAAGGTTTAGAAGAGGCTATTGATCGTGGTGATGTAATAGCATCATCTACTGGCAAACGAATTGTGTTGCCGTCCTCTTTTACCGGGGGTCGGCGATACATGTTTAACAATTGCCAGGATGCTATGGCAATTTGCAAAAAATTTGGTTATCCTGATTTGTTTTTAACTATTACTTGCAATCCGAAATGGCCGGAAATTCATCGATTCGTTACAGAAAGAGGTTTGGCGGTTCATGATAGGCCAGATATAGCATGTCGAGTTTTTAAAATGAAGTTGGATGCAATTGTGGCAGACTTTAAGAAAGGGAACTTTTTTGGAAAAGTTTTAGCAGGTAACTTTCTATATAAGACTTCTGGTATGAAATTTACTATGTTCTAGATATGTTGATTTTCTTTTATCAATTTATGATTTATGATTTTCAAATTGTTTAGCAATATATACAGTAGAGTTCCAAAAAAGAGGACTACCCCATGCACACATTTTGCTATGGTTGCCATCAAAGGAGGACATAGTACCAAGTCAACTAATAGATTCTTTTATATGTGCTGAGCTCCCTGATCAGAGAATGTTTCCCAAACTGTTCAACGTTGTTTCCAATTTCATGATACATGGTCCATGTGGTGTTGTGAACCGAAAATCCCTATGTATGAAGGATGGCCACTGTTCAAAATTCTACCCCAAAAAATTTGTCGACATCATTTGATGATGGTGGATACCCAATTTATAGGAGGCGAGACAGTGGTCTTTCTACACAAAAGTATGGTGTTGAGGTTGACAACAGATATGTTGTTCCATATAATCCAAAATTATTGATGAAATATCAGGCACATATCAATATAGAATATTGCAACAAGTCCAACTGCATCAAATCTGTTAATAAAGGTCCTGACCGAGTGACCGTTTCACTTACAGCACAACATGCATCTACAGAAATTGATAATGAGGTTGATGAAATAAAGCAGTACTATGATTGTCGATACTTATCCCCTTGTGAGTCAGTTTGGAGACTATTTGCTTTTGATATTCACCATAGGTGGCCTCCGGTTCAGAGGTTGACATTCCACCTCCCTGGGGAACAATTTGTTGTATATAATGATAATGACAATATAAGCGATGTATTTGATAAGAATAGTGAGAAGACCACAATGTTTTTGGCATGCATGGAAGCTAACTCATCATATCTGGAGGGTAAAGATATAACATATGCTGAATTTCCAAGTCGATTTGTGTACTCAGTTTCAAAACGAAGGTGGAAACCAAGACAAAAAGGGTACATCAGTTGGTAGGCTAAACTTTGTGCCTCCTGGGATTGGAGAGGTATTTTATCTGCGCTTGCTGCTTAATGTTCAAAAAGGTTGCACGAGCTTCGAAAGTATACGAACAGTTAACAACACCACCTATAGCTCATTTCAAGAAGCGTGTTATGCTTTAGGATTATTGTCTGATGACAAAGAATTTATTGACGCTATTAATGAAGCTGCTAGGTTGTCGTCTGGATTGTATCTTAGGAGACTCTTTGCTACATTATTATCGGCAAGGACCATGGTAAACCCAAAGCATGTTTGGGACATGACATGGTCTGCATTGGCAGATGGAATTCTACATGCTAAAAGGAAGGCATTACATAAACTAGGTATCCCTTAAATTTTTTTTTTGTATGCAGACTTTTGCAGGTGTTGTTTTAATATATATTTTTATCTCGCTAGATCTATTGATTGGGGAAGATGAACTGCGAATGATGTGCTTGATTGAAGTTGAAAAATTGTTGCAACTAAATGGGAGGTCATTGAAGGAATTTGATGGGATGCCTTACCCTAAAAACGTTCCCCAAAATCGTTTTGAAAATGTTCTCCTGGCAAATGAACTTAACTTCAACCCTGTTGAGATGGCCGAGGCACATAGTCGTTACTTTTCTCAATTAAATGCTGAACAGCTAGATGTATACAACCAAGTTGTGAATTCTGTTAATAATGAGGTTGGTGGGTTTTTTTTTGTCTACGGTTATGGAGGAACGGGCAAAACATTTTTATGGAATGCGTTAAGTTATAGGCTAAGATCTGAGTCTAAAATTGTCTTGAATGTAGCATCCAGTGGTATTGCTTCTCTTCTATTACCTGGGGTTAAGATTGCACATTCTCGGTTTGCGATTCCGTTGAATTTAAACGAAGATTCGTGTTGCAATATGTGACACCCTTCTACCCCGCATGTTATAAGGCATTTAAAAAATAAAGCAATTAATAAGAAAAACATGCATTTAACTGAATTAAATAAAACAGTTGTCCATGGGTAGAAAAGTCCCACATGAACTCGTTTACAACGCGGAAAATAACAAAATAAGTTTAATCAAATAAAAACATAATCAAATAAATAACCCAACCCCGATGTCACAATTCAGAGCTGGTATAACCGTTCCGGAAATAAATCCTCGGAATACAACTGGAAACAACTATCTAAACTAAAACAACCCTACTATGAGTGGCGGCTCCTCAGAGTCACTCCTCTCCGGGCTGCTCGTCATCCTCTGCAAATGCCGATCAGGCCAAACACAAACAATACAGGGAGTAAGATTCATGTAATCATATAAACAGCAGGGGAATAGTACGCAAGGTAAACATACACATAAGCATACATCAACATCCAACAGCATCATAACAATCAAGTATGCTATGCTATGCAATGCATCAACTACTCCGCTACTCCAACTATGCATGTGGATCCAAACTAACTCAGGATGAACGACTTTGGAGTTACATATCCGTATTGGCCATAAAAGCACCAACACCGGCAGTTCACCAAACCTTGGGTGAACCCCATGGATAGCCAACGCATCAAACCGTGGATGCATCATCACGGGGGGCCTCGGTCACCAAACCTTGGGTGACCTACCGTGGATGGCCAGATCACCGTACTCTCGGGCGATCTCCCCTTTGTCGAACCTCCCCCATCAACTACTCCAATGCTTTATGCAAATGGCACAACAACAAACAATCTCAACCACCTCCTTGCTTGGGCCATGAAGCTCCCAAGACTTTCAACATCAACTCAACGTAACCTTAGACCCAAACCATGGGATCAAGGCTCCCTTGGCCAATAAGCACCAAGGTTCAACTCAACGTGCTTGGGTCTATAAGCACCCAAGACTTCAACTTATCAACGTGCGGTAACCCAACGGATACCGACTTAACATTTGATTATCTAATTATCTTTTATAATTAATAACCAAGTTGTCTAATCTTTATCTTTGATTAATTATCTCAACTTATCATCATAGGGGAATGGGGTTTTAAAACCCCTTAAGTCCTTTAATTGTATCACTGTCCAGGGGGTCAGCACGGTCGTGCTTAGACCCTAGCACGGTCGTGCTTGGACACGTGAGGGCGTGCTGCCCTTTTAAGTGAAGCACGGTCGTGCTTCACACTCAGCACGGTCGTGCTCAGCAGCACAATCGTGCTGTTCAACCTGCTTGGCCGTGCTGAGCAGCGCGGCCATTTTCCAAAATTTGAGTGGGAGCACGGTCGTGCTCCCTGTTCAGCACGGTCGTGCTCAATGCACGACTGCACTGTTCTGGGCAGGGACAGAGACCGTATTCTAATCAATTATGGTAGGGTTTAATCCCCTTAACTTAACACATTTTTACACCTAAATAATCAGTTAACATCTTTTATCAACCATTCATCCTCACAACAGTCCAAACAACAACAACACTGTTAAATCATAACATCAATCATCCTATCATATTAATAATCAACATATTCATAACATACATATGACATCACAATCAACCAATATAGCATGTTAATGACCAAAACAATAATCATCATACAAATCATACAGTATACAATGACACCGGAGTCATGGGGACCCCGTCACCTTACTCTACCCACTGCCTAATGAGTACAATCCCACTTCTCCCCATACCTGGATTGAAGGTAGCTCTAACACTGATCCTACTGGCAGACTGGTACTGTTCCCAAGCGGCTCACTCCAATGATGAACCTTGGGCAAACAAGAACACAACCGGTTAGTCTCCAATCCCAAAAACACGAAAGGAAACTAAAAGGGATGAAACCATTACCTATTAACGATGAGGCAGATCAATCTAACCTCCTAAACGGTCCTCAAAACTCCACCACGGCGATGAACGAAGGAGAAATAGCGCAAGAGCGAGTTCTGGCCGCAGCTGCACCAAAAACAGGGTTTCACGTCAAACCCTCGGGTCTGTTTACGTATATAACGTTCGGACCTGAGCACGGTCGTGCTTACCATTCAGCACGGTCGTGCTCCACTTAACGTCAGCGAGACGCGGTCCACGCATTGAGCACGGGCGTGCTCACTATTGAGCACGGTCGTGCTCAACTTAAAATCAGAAACACGCTTCTGACTTTAAGCACGGGCTTGCTGGCTGATGAGCACGAGCGTGCTCATGTACCAGAAAGGGACTTTTAGGCTGAAATCCCACTTAGCCCTCAACCATCAAATTTAAATAAATAAAAACTAACTTTATAAAACATTTTACGAAAAACGGGGTGTTACACAATATAACACAGGGTAGTCCTAAAGCTGAACTTTTGCGATTGACAAGTCTCATTATTTGGGATGAAGCACCAATGGTACATAAATGGGCTTTAGAAGCATTAGATAGAACATTGCGAGATATCATGAGGTTCTCTAGCATGGATAGTTTGGATCAAACATTTGGTGGAAAGGTAGTTGTATTGGGTGGTGACTTTCGGCAAATTCTACCTGTTATCCCAAGAGCTGATCGTGCAGACATTGTCATGGCAACTATTAATTCATCTCTTTTTGTGGACGCATTGCAGAGTGTTTAAATTGACAAAAAATATGAGGCTTCAAAATAATCCTAACTGTATGGCTATTGAAGAAATTCGTCAATTTGGTGAATGGATTCTTGATGTTGGTAATGGTACATTAGGAATTGATAATGATGGTGAGGCTACTGTTGAAATCCCGGCAGATTTATTGGTTTCTAGTTTGGGTAACCATAATGCTGACATTGTTGTAGCTACATATCCTGCTTTGCTTGATCATGTATTTGATTTTCATTACTATGAACAGCAGGCAATTTTGGCTCCGACTTTAGAAGTTGTGCAGAAGGTTAACGAATATGTTTTGGACTTAATACTAGGGGAGGAGAAAATATATCTCAGTTCAGATTCCATTTGTAGGACCGATGAAAGTCCAGGAATCAATAGTGAATGGTTTACAACAGAATTTCTGAATGAAATAAATTGTTCGGGACTTCCCAGTCATAAAATAATCCTCAAAAAAGGTGTTCCTGTAATTTTGTTGTGCAACCTTGATCAATCCGCCAGACTATGTAACGATAAAAGACTTATTGTGGTTGAGTTGGGTAATAACGTTATTGGTACCAAGGTTGTTATTGGCAATCATGTTGGTGAGAAAGTATATATTCCTCGGTTGAATATGATACCTTCTGATCCCGGGATACCATTCAAGTTCCAAAGAAGACAATTTCCATTGTCGCTATGCTATGCGATGACCATCAACAAAAGCCAGGGACAAACGCTATCTAACGTGGGATTATACTTGCCACGTGATGTGTTTTCTCATGGTCAATTATATCTTGCTGTGTCAAGAGTCAAAAGTAGGAGTGGATTAAAAATATTGATCTCAAATGATTTAGGTGAAAACAGTTGCACCACAAAAAATGTGGTGTATAAGGAGGTCTTTAATAATATATGAAATATACTCATATAGAGTCAAACTTTTGTAATAAATGAAATATGCTGATCTTCATAACTTTAATGATGAAAAATGTTCCACCACCATAAAAAGTAGCTTATAAGTTTGGCCCAACTGTTGATTAATTTAGAGTAAGCTCCTATCTTTTATGTGCTTAACAATGATCTTGTGGCTTTTAGTGGTTGGTTGCAAATTTTATTTTTTTTGCCTTTAGCTTTTGTCCTCAATTCTACTTATAATGAGTTATTTTGTTTAATATCTTCATCATTTTTCTCGAAATAGGCAAAGGAATCAACTTAGTCAAATTAGCATTAATCGAAGATTACACAACACTAAAACATGTCGATGAACAAACATAAAAGATTGAAGTACACAAAATTTGTTCATACAAGTTAACCATTATTTAGGTTAACCATTATTTGTTCATACGCATATTTTTAACCATACTTTGATAGTCATTTTTATATTAAAATAATATATAAACATTGAACGATTAAATTTATATGAAAAGTCCCCGTGAGTGACGCACGGGCAACTACACTAGTATACACACACACACACACACACACAAATAAACTGTCAAGGGTACCCCATCAGTAAGGCCCCACTGGTACAACTAACATAAGGATACAAAAATACATAAACAAGTCTGACAAAAACAACATCCTCACCACACTCCACACACAGCCCATCCCCTCTCAAAATACATCAATTCCATGAATTGTGCCAATGCCCAATGACTACAGGCAGAGAATTGGTCACCTAAAAATGTAGTATTAATTCAAGAAAAAGATAGCGTTTTCACACTCAAGCGCTATGATAGTTACCACTTCCATAGCGTTTGTGCAAATAAACTCTATAAAATGTTATATTATGACAGCGCTTCCATGTTACGTGCTATTAATGATGTATGAGGTATAGAGCCTTTTTTTTTCATAATTGTTTAATGGGTAAAGATAGCATTTGTGACACCCTCTACCCCGCATACTTTTAATATAAAAATAAAGCATATTAAATAGGTAAATAATTTGTTTATCATAAAATGTTAGTAGGCATCACATGATCCAAACATAAACATGTAAGTATGACTAACAACTGCAAAAAAGAAACATAAATCAAAGCATAAAATAAAACATGAAACATAACCCGAAACCCAATGTCACATATCACAACTGGTAACCAATCCGAAATTACAACGGAAAGACAACTAAAAACAAAAGGACCTAAACTACGAGTAAGCGATCTCCTCTGGATCACTCCTCAACATGTTGCTCATCATCCTCTGCATAAACCAAGATACATGCAAGGAAAACAACAACAAATAGGGAATAAGAAATCATTCGTATAAACATAAACAGTAATGGAATAGGAGGTAAAATGTTCACACAACAAATAAAGTCACAACATAGCAGCATTTAACATATCATATTACGTCACAATATGTCAATTAAAATATGATATTGTTACTTCACTACTCCAGGATCCATAACTAACTTGAGAAGACGACTTCGGAGTTACATATCCACATTGGCCAATAAGCACTAACGCCGGCAGTCCACCAAACCATAGGTGAACCCCTTAGATAGACGATGCACCTTACTCTCGGATGCATCACCACGGGGGCGTACGATTCACATAACTCTCAGAAGAATCACCACGGACGGCCAGTTTGCCATAATCTCAGGCGAACGCCCCTGTCCTCGTAACTTCCCCTAACAACTTCATGCATGAATGCATGTATGCTAACACGCAGTCAAACATTAACCACCACCTCTATCAACACCATTAATTATGGCTTAATGACTTTGACCAATAAGCATCAAATTTTAACAACATCATTAACCATGGTTTAACAACTTTGACCAATAAGTATTAAAGTCTAACATCATTGCCGTCTTAACCATTATCAACATCTTTATCGTTAATCATTGTTATTAAGGTTTATAACATTAATTGAATATTGGGCTATCACTCTTGTTTTTATCTCTCGCACTGTCTCATCTATTTGTTCTAAGGAACGTCACAAGTTGTCCTAAAGCACTCGAGATCATCCCTAAATGTCCTTTACTATTCCATTGGGCACTAACCTCACCCGTCTTTGCTATCTTTATGTCTTGTGAACATTAACAACTGAGTTTTAGTCTTAGGTTCAACACTAACATCCCTACGTATTTAATTACCATGTTTTAAAAACAATAACAACAACAACAACATATCATATCATGGCATTATAATAATAACAAGTTTAAACACAATATACAATCATCATCATCTACATTACGCATACGTCATACAAATCATGTAGACAATCATATACATTCACATATGAAAAATAACAATTAAATAGCCATACAATTAAGACATATAGCACAAAAGGGTCATGGGTTAACCCTCATCTTACGCTACACCAAAACCTATATGTTTATACTAATTTCTTCTCCCCATACCTGGTATGACAGTCTAAGTCTACGATCAACTTGAGCGAATCCAAACTTGTCTCACTTGAACGATTCAATGAATCTTGGTCAAGAGCATTAAAAAGGAAATAATGGTTAATCCGCAATTCAAGAAAACAAAAGGAGATTAATAAAGGGTTTACAAGGTTACCTTAATTGACAGTAATGCACGATAGGGGGTTGTGCTTAAAGAGCAAGGGGTCTCCTTAAACGAGCAGGGGGTCGTGCTCAAATTAGCTCGGTCGTGCTCAATACAAGCAGGGGGTCGTACTGAATGAGCAAGTGGACTGCAACTTCCCCGTCAAACGCTCAAATTCCAACACGGTCGTGCTCAAATGAGTAGGGGGCCGTGCTCATGTGTCAGGAAGAGATTTTTGACCAGAAAATCCTCCCTTTAATCCCATTTTAGCCATCCTAAAACATTTTCCTAATAATCTAGCACAAAAACATCAATTATAGGCAACCTATATTAATTAAAACAAACACATATAAGCATGGAGATGAAAAATAGGGTGTTACAATTTCACCCCCTTATAAAAATTTCGTCCTCCAAATTTCTACTCACTTCGAGCAAACAGGTGTGGATATGACTCCATCATCTTGCTTTCCAAATCCCATGTAGCACTTTCCTCAGTAGCCTCACTTCAAATAACCTTGACCAAGGGAATTTCCTTTCTCCTCATATGTTTCATCCTTCGATCCTCAACCCATAGCGGTAGTACCTCAAAAGTCAAATTCTCCTTTAACGGAATTGTATTAGGTGTTATCACATGGAACACATTGTGAAGGTTGGACAAGAAAGGTGGTAAGGCTATTTGGTAAGTAACTTCGCCAACTCTTTTCAGAATTTAGTAAGGACCAATAAATTTGGGGGTAAGTTTTCGTGCTTTCATTACTCTACCAACCCCAGTTGTTGGAGTAACTCGCAAGAACACATGATCACCCTCCTAGAATTCGAGAGCCTTCCTTCTTTTGTCATGATAACTTTTTTGTCTATACAATGCCACTTTCATCTTATCCTAAATCATTCTCACTTTTTCTATAGTCTCTTGCACTATCTTAGGTCCTAACACAACGTTCTCACCCGGTTCATTCCAACACAAAAGTGTCCTACATCTCCTTCCATACAACGCTTCATAAGGAGTCATTCCAATACTGGAATAGAAGCTATTGTTGTAGGTGAACTCTATAAGGGGTAAGAACTTATCTCAACTACCCGATTGTTCTAGAACACAAGCTCTCAACAGATCCTCTAAGAATTGGATGGTTCTCTCATATTGACCATCAGTCTATGGGTGGTAAGCTGAACTCAGTCTAAGCTTTGTCCCTAAAGCCTCATCCAAACTATTCCAGAACCTAGAGGTAAATCTAGTGTCTCAATTTGACACTATGCTAAAGGGCACACCATGTAATCTAACTATTTCTCTGATGTACAACCTGGTCAACTTCTCTAGTGGATATTCCATGTTCATAGAGATGAAATGGGCAGATTTAGTCAACCTGTCCACAAAAACCCATATAGCGTTACAACCAACTGAAGTCCCAGGGAGTCCAGACACGAAGTCCATAAAGATATTATCCCACTTCCACTCTGGAATACTCAAAGGCTGCATCTTACCCGAAGGTTTCTGGTGTTCTTCTAGGCCTAATACTCTTAAGGGTGTAACTTCCCAAGCCAAGCTCAAGCCTTCCCCAATTAAATCCATCTCTCTAAACATTAAGGTTAAAACATGTAAGATCTTTCTACTGAAAGCATTTGCCACTACATTGGCTTTTCCTGGGTGGTAACTCAACTCAAAATCATAATCTTTAAGAAACTCAACCCACTACGCTATCTCATATTTAGCTCTTTCTGGTCAAACAGGTATCTTAAACTCTTATGATCACTAAAGACCTCAAATCTAACTCCATAAAGGTAATGCCTCCAAATTTTTAAGGAAACACTACAGCTCCTAGTTCAAAATCGTCGGTAGGGTAGTTCTTTTCATGAGTTTTCAACTGCCTAGAAGCATAAGCTAATACCTGACCAGTTTGCATCAAAACACCACCTAAACCTTTCTTGGAAGCACCGCAATACACTACTAAAGGTTCACTAGGATAGGGTAGAGCCAACACTGGTACAGATGTCAACCTTTCCTTTAAGGTTTGAAAACTTTCTTGTAACAGCCGTTCTTTTGTAATTTTGTTTTACGTATGATGATTAGGTTTAATACTTGGATTAGGTGTGTAATATGTGGTTTAAGGTTTAGAAACCTTTGCATGGAAAGTACGCAACCATCTGGTGTGAAATTGAACGTGAGCGTGTTCTAGGGTTTCCCGTATATCGTTTAAAAGGCTTAAATGTGTGAAATAAGAAATTTAGATTTAAGAAAGAGATTAGGCATTTTTTATGGTATCATGTTGTTTATTAGGTATTGATGAGCCTATATCTCAAATTTGGGATCAATCGGACGTCGAACGGACTCAGAACGCGACGAAACGTGCAAGAAGGTTTCTTGGTCAGCGGTCAACGCTCAGCGTTGAGGTCAACCAGATCAGCTCTGGCGTTGACTCCACGTGGCACAAGACGGCCCACGTGGCACAACCTGATTGGTTGTATGCGCAGTGGCCCTACCTACCTCCAACGCTCAAGCGTGGAGGATCCAACGCTAAAGCGTTGGCACGTTAACTTGCAAAAATAAAAGGAACTAAAGTCCAAAACATAAAAAGTTGAAGGTAGAGAGCAGAAAACTGAGAGAAGGCAGAAAGTGAGAGTGTTAGAGAGAGGAAGAGAGAAAGTTAGAGAGAGAGAGGGCTTCCGGTGTAGTTTACGACTCAATCGATCGTTGTGTTCGTGGAAACATCGTCTTCACTATCCTATCTTCTTTTTTCTCTCTAAGTGAAGATATTTCTTACCCTTTTTTCAGTTATCGGTTTTCAATTCCGACTTCATATTAGGGTTCCCTGTAACGTACGCTTCATAATGTGGTGTTCAGGTGAATTTTTGGAGGCCCGGGGACCCTTGGACTGTGGGTGGCAGCATTGAGAAGAGTTGAGGAGGGTTCGTTTAGTGACGTTCAAGTTATCGTACGACATCTCAGTTGAGGGAAAGAAGCCATCTAACGTCTCAAACGGCTAAGTGGCATTTATTTCAATAATGGCGTAGGGCGACCTAAACCCTACTAGAGAGCGAGTAACGGACAATATCAATATCACATTGGAGACTACTTAGTGGTACCAATGATGATATTGGAATTGTAGGTTTATCGCCGTTAGGTTAAAAATAATATATTCGAGGTTGCATGGTTTGTCTGTTTGACTGTTCATGGTATACTGGTTAATATATGATGACTTGCCAAGAATTATTGTGATTAATTGATTATTTATATATTATTCTAATATATTTGAGATGATTGGAAATGATGATATGATGGTGATTATTATGCTTAGAAATTTCTAAGTGTTGATACATGATGAGTTATGGTCATGTATGTGGGGGGTACATGATACATATTTTCAGAAGTGCCTAACCGAGATATTTATTGTGGTATTTGATGAGACTGATGAGTTATGATTATTGTTGAGGTTATCTATGAGATATTGATGAGAGGTTAAGGCACTAGAGGATGACCCGAGAGATGGTCGGTGATATTATTCATATGCATGGGGTGTATTCCTGAGATTCAGAGTCCTCGTGGGACCGTCCCATTTTATTACTATTATAGTTTCCACTATAACTTCATTACTTTGCATGAGCACCCTCGCGAGAGAACTAGGGTGAGCACCAGCGAGAGATGTGCGATTATAGTGCCATTGCATTGCATGGGCATTCTCACGCGGATGAGAATGTGCACAGGGATTCTGGGGACGCGTCGCCAGGATGATTGATTGAGATGATGAGGGATATGTATATCAGGATTGGTGGCAGCCATGTTATCATACACAATGCATTTGCATCATGGTGAAGGGTAGAGGAAAATAATATGTTTTGAGGATGGTTGTATATATATATATATATATATACAGAGATATGTGGTGATGCATGTTTTGTGTGATATTATTGAATAGATGTTGCTAAACCCTTTGCATGTTGATATTAGATGTATTCTTATCCTCGTTCTCCTTTCTTATGTATTTTGTTTTCTTTATTGATATACTTAGACCCGGATCATACTGATGGCTCACTGGGGGCACCGATGGATGGAGGCTCCAGCGGGGTTCCCCCTAACCAGGACTTTTGAGCTTGATTTTAGCAATGAGCACGGGTGGCTAGTGGACCCAGTCACTCGGTTTGCTGTGTATACGGGTCCTGTTTCGGTGACTTCTGGTATCGGGAATGGAGCCCCATTCGGGATGGTGGGGACTTTCATAGTGGGACAGATTTCCCATTCCCGATTGGACTTCTAGCTGCACCTTTGTCACCGATGCCAGATGTGGTACTAGTTCCCATTCTCGTACCAGTTGAGGCAGCTGCACCAGAGCCAGCATCTGCACCCGCACCCGCACCAGTGCCTATCCTTGCACTGGCTCCAGAGGATGATCAGGTTGTACCAGACATTGATCATATGCTTGCTCCGGAGGCACCTGAGATTCCAGATGTTAGAGCAGAAGGGTCTCAGTCCTCCCGATTATCATCTCGGCACAACTTCGATTATTGCCGGCTGTTTCAGAGGCCTTTCGGGAGGAGTTCCTCTAGTAGCAGCAGAGAAGTAGTGGGACCCTCTAGACTCAGGGGTGACAGTGAGGGTAGCAGTAGTCGCATGTGATAGTACAGGCCAGTGCTATCAAGTCAGGTGTACATAGGTGTGTGGCGAGGATTTTTGATGTATTTTGAGAGATGGGACTGGGTGTAGAGTGACAGCGAGGTATCTTCTGTTCAGACCTTTTATGTATTTTTGTTATATTACCCAGTTTGCATATATATGGGATCCTACTGATGGGATTCCCTTGACAGTATTTGATGTTACACACACACACACACACACATATACACACATATATATATATATATATATATATATATATATATATATATATATATATATATATATATATATATATATATATATATATATATATATATCGGTGTGATGGTTGTTTTATTTAAGTTTTTATTTCTCCATTGTTTTACATGTCCGTTTCACGCTAATATCACGATTAGGAAGTAAATATAATATGGTTCTCTTTAATGGGACATCGGGTTGTCTCATTCGGTGGGTATCAGAGCAGTTTGATTCTGATTAGACTATGAGGTTAGGGTGTACTGGTCATTTTAATCGAATCCACATCGGATGACGACTATTGTTAGAAGTTGGGTAGTGAGTCCAGAACGCGACATTTATATGGCATATAGTATTTGTATTCCAGTTTTATTAGTATTATATGTCATATTAATGTGGGCTAATGATTTCTTTTAACAGGATCATGGTTCTAGGCAGAGGTCGAGGACGTGGTGGATGAGGGGGTGGTAGAACCCCAGAGAGAGTGGCCGGTGAGACTTCTCAGCCTGAAGGAGGAGTTGGAGGTGGAGGAGATTCATCTGAGACTCTTCAGACCATTCGCGAGTTGGCATCCGTACTATTGCAGCAGGTGCAACAGAATGCTCAGAGGATGCAGAGAGACAAAAAGGTACAGGAGCAGCAGGACAGGAGGATGGCTGAGAAGGTTGAGGATGCAGGGATGGCTACCTTTCTAAAAGGGAAGCCATCCCAGTTCAGAGGTGATTACGATCCAGAGTGAGCAGAGTGGTGGATTCAGGATTTAGAGAAGATATTTGATACCATGAGGTGTAGAGTTGACAGTAAGGTGACTTATGCTGCTTTTATGCTGACGGGAGGAGCAGAGTCATGGTGGAGAGGCAATAGGAGGTTGTTAGAGGCAGAGGGTAGATTGATCAGTTGGGAGTTGTTTAGAGATTGCTTCTTCGAGAAGTACTTCTAGCAGTTGGTCAGACGCGAGAAAGAGAGGGAGTTCATGAGTCTCCGACAGGATGACATGACTGTTGGTGACTATGCAGCGAGATTCGAGGCTTTGCTACAATTTTGAGTTGTATCAGAGGTTTTCGGAAGAGGATTGGCAGTGCCGGAGGTTTGAGGAGGGGTTACAGCATGAGCTGAAGAGGGCTATAGTGCCCTTAGATATTTTGAGTTTTCCAGAGCTAGTGGAGAGATGTAGTGCCATTGAGAGTATGGATCAAAAGCAAGCTGCAGAGCAGAGACATAAACAGAGCGGAGGACCTATGAGATGGGGATTTCAGTGGAGAGTTGGTGGCGTTTCTCAGTGGACTTTATACCAGGCCAGTGCAGAGTGGTCAGACATCTGCACCAGTGGATAGAGCGGGTGTAACACCTTGTTTTTTAGAATTTATTTTCTTAAGCTAGTTTTATTATTTTAAAAATGTTGGTTAAGGGATAAGTGGGATTTTAGCCTAAAAGTCCCTTTCTGGTATATGAGCACGCTCGTGCTCATCAGCCAGCACGCCCGTGCTTAAAGTCAGAAGCGTGTTTCTGATTTTAAGTTGAGCACGACCGTGCTCAATAGTGAGCACGCCCATGCTCAATGCGTGGACCGCGTCTCGCTGACGCTAAGTGAAGCACGACCGTGCTCAACGGTAAGCACGACCGTGCTCAAGTCCAAGCTTTATATGCTTGGCGCAGGAACCGAGGGTTAACGTGAAACCCTAATTCCTATTTGTGGCAGCCACTATTATGGCTCACAGTGTCTCTCTCCCTATTCCCTCTCCATTCCTTGCTATAGTGGAGTTTTGGGAACCGTTGGGGAAGCTTGGTACATCCGTATTGTCTAGAGGTAACGTCCCCTTCCTTTATGTTCTCCTTTTCATAATGGTTTGAATAGGAAACTAATGTTTGTGTTCGGTTTGTCTAGAGGTTGTGTTGAGTCGAGCCGCTTTGGGGAACCGTGACCGTTTGCGTTAGGAGCTAACGTTGGAGCGACCTTCAATCCGGGTATGGGGAGAAGTGGGATTGTATTCATTAGGCAGTGGGTAGTATAAGGTAACGGGGTTTCCCATGACCCCGGTGTCGTTGTATGCATATGATTATGATGTTTTAATTGATATATGGTTGCTTCTGATTTATATGTCCATAAATATGTATTTTATGTTCATGTTGATTGTGTCAAGTTTATGATGCTATGAAAATAATTGTTATTGGCATATGCTGGTTGAATGGTTGATGATTGATTTATGGCTGTTGTGATGATGAGTTTTGGCCCCTAAAACACGTTGTTAACTGACTAGGAATAATCAATTAAGAACCTAAGTTTTTGGCTATGAATTGGATCACTGTTCCTGCCCAGAATAGCACTGTCGCGCGATGAGCACGACCGTGCTGAACAAGGAGTACGACCGTGCTCCCATTTAAATTCGGGAAAATGGTCGCGCTGTTTAGCACGGCCGTGCAGGTCAAACAGCACGACCGTGCTGAGTGTGAAGCACGACCGTGCTGAGTGTGAAGCACGACCGTGCTTCACTTAAAAGGGCAGCATGCCCTCACGTGTCCAAGCACGACCGTGCTAGGGTCTAAGCACGACTGTGATGACCCCTCCTGGACAGTAATACAATTAAACGACTTAAGGGGTTTTAAACCCCATTGCCCTACGATGGTAAGTTGAGATAGCTAATCAAAGAGAAAGATTAGACAATCTGGTTAATAATTATCAAAGATTATTAAGATAACAAGATGTTAAGTCGGTATCCGATGGGGTACTGCACGGTTATAAGTTGAAGTCTTGGGTGCTTATTGACCCAAGCACGTTGAGTTGAACCTTGGTGCTTCTTGGCCAAGGGAGCCTTGACCCCACGGCTTGGGTCTGAGGTTACGTTGAGTGTTGATGTTGAAGTCTTGAGAGCTTCATGGCCCAAGCAAGGAGGTGGTTGAGATTGTTTGTTGTTGTGCCATTTGCATAGAGCATTGGAGTTGTTGATGGGGGAGGTTCGACAAAGGGGAGATCGCCCGAGAGTACGGTGATCTAGCCATCCACGATAGGTCACCCATGGTTTGGTGACCGAGGCCCCCCGTGATGAGGCATCCACGGTTTGATGCGTTGGCTATCTATGGAGTTCACCCAAGGTTTGGTGAACTGCCGGTGTTGGTGCTTCTATGGCCAATACGGATATGTAACTCCAAAGTCGTTCATCCTTAGTTAGTTTGGATCCACATGCATTGTTGGAGTAACGGAGTAGTTGATGCATTGCATAGCATAACATATTTGGTTGATATATTACTAATGGATGTTGTATGTTTACCTTGCATACTATTCCCCTGCTGTGTATATGTTTACATGAATCTTACTCTCTGTTATTGTTTGTGTTTGGCCTGATCGGCATTTTGCCGAGGATGACGAGCAGCCCGGAGAGGAGTGACTCTGAGGAGCCGCCACTCATAGTTAGGGCTTATTTATGTATAGTTGTTTTTCTTTTGTATTCCGAGGATGTTATTTTCCGGAACGGTTATACCAGCTCTGAATTGTGACATCGGGGTTGGGTTGTTTATTTGGTTCTGTTTTTATTGATTTTAAACTTTGTTTATTTTCCGCGTTGTGACTGGTTCATGTGGGACTTTTCTACCCATGGACAATTGTTTTTAAACTTATTCAATAATTGCATGTTTTTATTTTAAATTATTTATCTTAATTGCCTTATAACATGCTGGGTAGAAGGGTGTCACATTTAGTGGTATCAGAGCAGTTCGACCTTGTTCGGACGTGGTATAAGTCTGTTGTGTGACTCTTGTGTGAATTGTCTATACTTTTATAGATAATGATGTTTTAAGTTAGTTGCCTGTAGCTTTTGCTCGCTTAAGTTCTGTATTAAGAGTTATGTTGGACTTGTACAGGAACTAATGACCGGTAGAGGATGCAACGATCAGGCGATTGCTGACGCATTGGCACTCCTAGCCAATGCTATCGGGCAGGTCAACCCTAACAATGGTGGGCCAGCTGAGTTCCAGGGACTGGATAAGTTCCAGAGGAACAACCCTCCGTTGTTCAAGGGCGCGTACGATCCGGAAGGAGCTTTGTTGTGGCTGAGGGAGACAGAGAAGATCTTCCGAGCCATGGATTGCAACGATCAGCAGAAACTTATCTTTGCTACCTTCATGCTGACCGAGGAGGCAGAGCACTGGTGGGATAACTGCAGACAGAGGATGCAGGCTGAGGGCACAGCGGTTACATGGGCTGTGTTTACGCAGAGATTCCTGGAGAAGTACTTTCCAGCGGATATCAGGGACAAGAAGGAGATGGAATTCTTGTCTTTGAGGCAGGGGTCGCTGTCAGTCGGTGACTATGCGGCCAAGTTTGAGGAGCTGGCGAGGTACTACACTCCTTACCAGCATGAGACAGATGACCGCTCGAAGTGTGTGAAGTTTGAGGCTGGACTACGACCTGAGATCAAGCAGGCCATCAGCTACCAGGAGATCAGAGTCTTCCCTATTCTGGTCAACAAGTGCAGGATCTATGAGGATGCCAGCCAGTTCAGAACTGCTAGTTCCAGGGGATCGGACAATCAGAGTGGCAAGAGGGTTGATCAGAGGGATAAGGGCAAGCAGCGGTATGCCCCTTCGGGCAAGGACTTCAAGCAGAGTGGCAGGAAGCCCTAGTTTCAGCAGAGTAGCTTCAAGGGTAAGCAGCGGTATGCTCCGACCGGCAGAGATTTCAAGCAGAGTGGCAAGAAACCACAGTTTCAGCAGGATGGGTTTAGGGCCGGGTTCTCTAACGTCTCTAGGCCATGAGGTGCGGCAAGTGTTGTGCTACAGATCACTACTCGTCTCAGTGCAAGGAGACGCAGGTTATCTGTTTCAGATGTGGCAAGCCAGGACACATCAGCCGAGAGTGTGAAGGAGCCAAGGCCGAGCCTCCCAGCGCCAACAAGAATCAGAAGTCCCAGGCCAACCGACTGAAGACCACTGGAAGGGTCTTTACTCTTAGTGGAGCTGAAGCCTCCGAGTCTGATAACTTGATTCAAGGTACATGTTTTATAGATGGAACTCGATTAACTGTGTTGTATGATTCGGGTGCTACTCACTCGTTTATATCACATGATAGGGTCAAGAGTCTTGAATTGCCTGTTGCTTTCCTTGAGTATGATTTGTTGGTTTCTACACCTACAAATAAACCTGTTTCTACTTCTTATGCATGCAAGAACTGTCATATAGTTATAAATGATAGGACATTCATTGCTGATCTTGTATGCTTGCCTTTGAAAGACCTGGATATTATTCTGGGTATGGACTGGTTATCTTCCAACCATGTCCTTCTGAATTGTTTTGACAAAACCCTGATTTTCGGAACTCCAAAGGAGTCTAAGAATCCAGACCTTCTCTCTGCCAGCCAAGTTCAAGCTTCGATGAGAGACGAAGCCCAAGTATACATGATGTTAGCTTCCCTGGAAGTAGAGAGCAGCCCTCCTGACGTCGCCAGCTTGCCTGTTGTGCGAGAATTTCCTGAAGTGTTTCCGTGGGATGTTTATAACTTACCCCCAGAGAGAGATGTTGAGTTTACCATAGACTTAGTGCCTGGCACCGGGCCAATCTCCATAGCACCCTATAGAATGTCTCCTCTAGATCTAGCTAAGTTGAAGGAACAGTTGGAGGACCTGATGAAGAAGCAGTTCATTAGGCCAAGTGTGTCTCCGTGGGGAGCACCTGTCTTGTTGGTGAAGAAGAAGGATGGTAGTATGAGGTTGTGTGTCGACTTTCGGCAACTCAACAAGGTGACCATAAAGAATCGGTATCCCCTCCCTAGGATTGATGATCTTATGGACCAGTTGATGGGCGCTTGCGTCTTTTCAAAGATAGATTTGAGGTCAGGGTACCATCAGATTCGGGTTAAGTCTGAGGACATCCCGAAGACAGTGTTTAGGACGCGATATGGTCACTATGAGTACTTGGTTATGCCTTTCGGTGTGACCAATGCTCCTGCGGTCTTCATGGATTACATGAACAAGACCTTTCACCCTTACTTGGATAAGTTTGTGGTGGTGTTCATAGATGACATCTTAGTGTACTCCAAGAGTAAGGAGGAACATGAGGAACACCTGAGGGTTGTTTTGCAGACCCTTAAGGAAAAGCAGTTGTATGCTAAGTTGTCTAAGTGTGAGTTCTGGTTAGAGGAAGTGAGCTTCTTAGGACATGTCATCTCTAAGGGTGGCATAGCAGTGGACCCAGCTAAGGTAGAGACGGTGCTCCAGTGGGAAGTGCCAAAGTCTGTAACCGAGATTAGGAGTTTCTTGGGGTTAGCCGGGTATTATAGGCGGTTTATAGAAGGTTTCTCTAAGATAGCTTTACTCTTAACCCATCTCACCAAAAAGGGACAGTTGTTTATGTGGGACTCTAAGTGTGAAGAGAGTTTCCAAACCCTTAAGGATAGGTTGACATCAGCACCAGTGTTAGTGTTGCCAGATCCTAGTGAACCCTTCGTAGTTTACTGCGGTGCTTCTAAGCAAGGGTTAGGTGGTGTGCTGATGCAGAATGGTAAGGTAGTTGCTTACGCTTTTAGGCAATTGAAAACCCATGAGAAGAACTACCCTACCCACGACCTAGAGCTAGGAGCTATGGTATTTGCTTTAAAGATCTGGAGGCATTACCTGTATGGAGCGAGGTTTGAGGTCTTTAGTGATCATAAGAGTTTGAAGTACCTCTTTGATCAAAAAGAGTTGAACATGAGGCAGCGTAGGTGGATGGAGTTTTTAAAGGACTATGACTTCGAGCTGACCTATCACCCAAGAAAGGCCAATGTGGTGGCCGATGCCTTGAGTAGGAAAACCCTGCATGTCTCCGCTTTGATGGTTAGGGAGATGGATTTGATTGAGGAGTTTAGAGACCTTAGTCTAGCTTGTGAGTTTACCCCTAAGAGTATTAGGCTTGGAACCTTGAAGGTTACCAACAGTTTGATGGAACAGATTAGAGAGGGTCAGAAGTTAGACAAGTTTCTTTTAGACCAGCGAGATTTGCTCGCTCAGGGTAGAGACCTAAGTTTTAAGAATGGCGGTGATGGTATCTTGAGGTGTAAGGATAGAGTTTGTGTGCCAGATGTTCCGGAACTTAGGAAGTTGATCTTAGAAGAAGGTCCTAGGAGTGGACTGAGTGTGCACCCAGGTGCCACTAAGATGTATCAGGACCTTAAGAGGATGTTTTGGTGGCCTAGGATGAAAAAGGATGTAGCCGAGTTTGTGTATGCATGCCTAGTTTGTCAGAAGGCTAAGATAGAGCATCAAAGGCCTTCGGGTTAGTTGCAACCTTTGAGTATCCCAGAATAGAAATGGGATAGCATCTCCATGGATTTTGTGTCTGGACTCCCTAGGACTCCAGCTGGTTTTGAAGCGATTTGGGTTGTTGTGGATAGACTGACTAAGTCTGCCCATTTCATTCCGATGAACATGGAGTATCCATCGGAAAAGTTAGCTAAGCTGTACATCAAAGAGATAGTTAAGCTTCATGGTGTACCCTCTAGCATAGTTTCAGATAGAGACCCGAGGTTTACCTCTAGGTTTTTGAATAGTTTGCAAGAGGCTTTAGGGACAAAGCTTAGGCTTAGTTCAGCTTACCACCCACAGACTGATGGGCAGTGTAACAGCCTGTTTTTAATTACGCTGTTTAATCGGTTAAAATATAATTAATTATATTTTAATTTGAAAGTTAGAAAGTGATTTTTAATAAAATAAAATCATATTCATAGTCTCTCTTATGGTAGAAGGTTACGGTAAAAATTTGGGTTGAAAACTCAGACGGAGCCCGGTCTGCGTTTTTTTAACTGACAGTATAATTTTATACTGCCAGAAAACCCTAATTTGACCCGAAAAATGAAATTTGTAGATTTTTTATATTTTGTCCGTGAGGAAGCCTACATTCCAAATTTCTAATCAGAAATGAAAAATTATGTGTATTCGGACGAATTTTGGTGAAAGTTCACCAGTCGGTGTTTTCACTGATAGTAAGATTTTAATGATCAGAAAACCTAATTTTGACTCGTGAACGAACCAAAGTAGATTTTTATTACATTTCCAACAAGATAAGGTATTTTGAAATTTTTGTAAAAAAATTAAGAAATTAGACAATTCTCGGGCGTTTTGGGTCATTAATCGGGTAAACGACGGGGTCGGAAACGGATGGAAATATCTAGATATTTAGTGAAAATATCTAGATATTTATTAACCATGGTTACTAACTAACTTGAGTTAAACTAACTTAACCTATGTTTGGTTAATCCTATGTCTATAAATACTCTCCTCCCCCCCACACCAAAACCGCACCCCTCCCCTCCCCTCTCTTCCTTCATTTTTCTTCTTTAACTTCTCTTCACCTTTCTTCATTTCCTCAAGAACACCATCTTGTTCTTCATTTTCTTCAATAACATCATCTTGTTCTTCATTTCTTCAAGAACATCTCAATCTTGTTCTTCATTTCTTCAAGAACATCATCTTGTTCTTCATTTCCTCAAGAACACCTTCAATCTTGTTCTTCGTTTCTTCAAGAACACCATCTTGTTCTTCATTTATTCAAGAACACCTTCACCTTCAATCTTGTTCTTCATTTCTTCAAGAACACTCTTGAAGAACACCAAGAACACCAAGAACACCAAGAACACTCTTGAAGAACACCACATTGGAGTTGCCTCTTCTCCTTAATCATCTAAGTCTTTTCCTTCATTTATTTTGTAAGATCAAGCCATGATCATCAAGTTTTCATAAATTTCCATTCTTAGATCTAGAACTTCAAATAATTCTAGAAAATTGTAGAAAAATCATAAAAATGTGAAACCAATTTCTATGATCTAGTTATGATCTCTACTTTCATTATCCAAGAGATTGAATCAAAATAAAGTTTCTAACCTATAATGATTTTTATTCTATATTTTCAACTTATAGTAATTTATCCTAGCTATCTAAGACCTAAGTAGTTAGTACCCAAAAGATTAAAATGAGAAAATGATCCTAGCCCTAATTTGTATTAAATGGCCGAATCTAGCATAAAGTGGGTATAGTTAGGTTTGTTTGATTAATTATAGTTATGTTGTTTGGTTCAAGGTGATACTATTAAGCTGTGATAGCAAGGAACGTCGAGTTCGCGATTTCGGTGCTAACTCAGGTGGGGGAGAGAACCAATCTACCATCGGAAACGGATAAGTAGTATTTAAATTATAATAATTGTGTAGGGCGACCTAAACCCTACTAGTGGTCGAGTAATCGACAAGACCAAAATCACATTGAAAGCTTTTTCTTGAAACCAATGATGATTTGGGGATTATATGTTTATCGCCGTTAGGATAATCTTATGAAATTCGAGGTTGATTGAATTTATTTGATTATTGAATTATGTTGTGATAAATTGTTTATTATTATGTCTTGTGATACTTGAGTAGTTGATTGATAATATAGTATGATCTGCCTGGGATGATAAACTGTTTAGTTAATGTTAGGGCACGAGATGTGTGATTTAAGAGATGTATTTGGGTGAGTGAATTATGATGCATTAGTGATGCCTAGCCTTAGGGTATAGAAGAGATGAGATATTGAATGAGTATTGAGACTTGTGGTGGAAGGTTAAGGCATTAGGCTATAATAAATGCGGGTTGGTGAGATTCATCAATATAGATGTGTTAAGGTTCATGGCCGTGTGTGATGAAACACACGAGGTCGGGATAGTCCTTGAGTCCCTGAGGGATCGCGTTGCGCAAAGGTTACTAAAATGGTGTATGGGCACCATGGCACTAATTGTGCAATAGCATGAGTAGTTCGGGAACTACTGGGTTCTATCGCCACACAACGGCATGAGTAGTTTGGAACTACTATACTGGTGTATGGGCACCAGGGCACTAAGTTAATGGCACCGGACCGATTGGACTACTGACTAATGACAGGAATATAGATGGCCAAGTTTGCATGAGAGTAAGGGTAGAGGAACCATATAGTGGTTTAAGGTTGATTTGGAGTTTTGAGAGATGTTGGTATTAATGATTATTATATTTCGCTACTATGTCCATTTTTCCACCTTTGATGATAGACATGTGTCTTATCCCCTATTTCTGTGTATGTGTATATGTTTTGCTTATGTGGATACAAGAAGACTTTACGGAAGATCCGGGTGATGACTATGTGGAGGAACCAGCTGAGGACTTCACCGAGGCTTTTAATGTAGAGGAGTTGGACGGGACTCCTTATGAGCCAGATGCAGGAGGACGAGCTATAGACGGTAGCAATAGAGTTTAAATAGGGCCAGTGAGTCTAGAACTAAGTGTTTATGTTTTCGTAAATAAATGTTTGTACAATGATATACCTGCTAGGGATCTTACTGAGAGGATGCCCTAGACAGTGTTTTGGTATTGTATTTAAGTGTGTATTTAAATATGACCTTGATGTTATCTTTCATTGTTGGTCAAATTTTAATTCCTTCGCATTTTCGAATTATAATCAATGTTAATAACACGAGGAATCTAAATAAATAACTAATGGCACAAGGGGCACAGCGGGGTGTCTCAGGCAGTCTAAGTGGACCATCCAGTCCTTAGAGGACTTGTTGGGGGCTTGTGTGTTAGAACAGTCTGGTAGTTGGGACAAGTTTTTGCCCCTAATAGAGTTCACCTACAACAACAGCTTCCATTCCAGCATTGGGATGGCACCTTATGAAGCTCTGTTTGGGAGGAGATGTAGGACACCCTTATGTTGGAGTGAACCTAGTGATAGTGTGGTGCTAGGACCAGAGATAGTCCAGGAAACAACAGAAAAGATCAGGTTAGTTCAGGAAAAGATGAGAGTTGCACAGAGTAGGCAGAAGAGCTATCATGATAAAAGGAGGAAGGCGCTCGAATTCCAGGAAGGTGATCATGTATTCTTGAGAGTTACCCCAACGACTGGGGTTGGTAGAGTGATGAAGGCGAGGAAACTTACTACGAGGTTCATTGGTCCTTACCAAATCCTTAAAAGAGTCAGCGAAGTCGCCTACCAAATAGCCTTGCCATCGTTCTTGTCAAATCTCCACAATGTTTTTCATGTGTCTCAACTCAGGAAGTACATTCACAACCCTAGTCACGTGATAGTTCCTGATACAATACAGTTAAAAGAGAACTTGACATTTGAGGTGTTACCTTTTCGAGTCGAGGATAGGAGGGTGAAGCAGCTAAGAGGCAAGGAGATTCCCTTGGTTAAAGTAGTTTGGAGCGGGGCAACTGAGGAAAGCGCTACCTGGGAGCTCGAGAGTCAGATGATGGAGGCGTATCCGCATCTTTTCGTTTGAGGTACGTGAAAATTTCGAGGACGAAATTTTTATAAGGGGGGTGGAATTGTAACACCCTGTTTTTCAGAATTTATTTTCTTAAGCTAGTTTTATTATTTTAAAAATGTTGGTTAAGGGCTAAGTGGGATTTTAGCCTAAAAGTCCCTTTCTGGTTCATGAGCACGCCCGTGCTCATCAGCCAGGGCGCCCGTGCTTAAAGTCAGAAGCATGTTTCTGATTTTAAGTTGAGCACGACCGTGCTCAATAGTGAGCACGCCCGTGCTCAATGCGTGGACCTCGTCTCGCTGACGCTAAGTGAAGCACGACCGTGCTCAAGGGTAAGCACGACCGTGCTCAAGTCCGAGCTTTATATGCTTGGCACAGTAATCGAGGATTAACGTGAAACCTTAATTCCTATTTGTGGCAGCCACTGTTACGGCTCACAGTGTCTCTCTCCCTATTCCCTCTCCATTCCTTGCTGTAGTGGAGTTTTGGGAACCGTTAGGGAAGCTTGGTACGTCCGTATTGTCTAGAGGTAACATCCCCTTCCTTTATGTTCTCCTTTTCATAATGGTTTGAATAGGAAACTAATGTTTGTGTTCGGTATGTCTAGAGGTTGTGTTGAGTCGAGCCGCTTTGGGGAACCGTGACCGTTTGCGTTAGGAGCTAACGTTGGAGCACCTTCAATCCAGGTATGGAGAGAAGTGGGATTGTATTCATTAGGCAATGGGTAGTATAAGGTAACGGGGTTTCCCATGACCCCGGTGTCGTTGTATGCATATGATTATGATGTTTTAATTGATATATGGTTGCTTCTGATTTATATGTCCATAAATATGTATTTTATGTTCATGTTGATTGTGTCATGTTTATGATGCTATGAAAATAATTGTTATTGGCATATGCTGGTTGAATGGTTGATGATTGATTTATGGCTGTTGTGATGATGAGTTTTGGCCCCTAAAACACGTTGTTAACTGACTAGGAATAATCAATTAAGAACCTAAGTTTTTGGCTATGAATTGGATCACTGTTCCTGCCCAGAATAGCACTGTCGCGCGATGAGCACGACCGTGCTGAACAAGGAGCACGACCGTGCTCCCATTTAAATTCTGGAAAATGGCCGCGCTGTTTAGCACGGCCGTGCAGGTCAAACAGCACGACCGTGCTGATGAGCACGACCGTGCTGAGTGTGAAGCACGACCGTGCTTCACTTAAAAGGGCAGCACGCCCTCACGTGTCCAAGCACGACCGTGCTAGGGTCTAAGCACGACCTTGCTGACCCCTTCTGGACAGTAATACAATTAAAGGACTTAAGGGGTTTTAAACCCCATTCCCCTACGATGGTAAGTTGAGATAGCTAATCAAAGAGAAAGATTAGACAATCTGGTTAATAATTATCAAAGATTATTAAGATAACAAGATGTTAAGTCGGTATCCGATGGAGTACCGCACGGCTATAAGTTGAAGTCTTGGGTGCTTATTGACCCAAGCACGTTGAGTTGAACCTTGGTGCTTCTTGGCCAAGGGAGCCTTGACCCCACAGTTTGGGTCTGAGGTTACGTTGAGTGTTGATGTTGAAGTCTTGGGAGCTTCATGGCCCAAGCAAGGAGGTGGTTGAGATTTTTTGTTGTTGTGCCATTTGCATAGAGCATTGGAGTTGTTGATGGGGGAGGTTCGACAAAGGGGAGATCGCCCGAGAGTACGGTGATCTGGCCATCCACGATAGGTCACCCATGGTTTGGTGACCGAGGCCCCCCGTGATGAGGCATCCACGGTTTGATGCGTTGGCTATCTATGGAGTTCACCCAAGGTTTGGTGAACTGCCGGTGTTGGTGCTTCTATGGCCAATACGGATATGTAACTCCAAAGTCGTTCATCCTGAGTTAGTTTGGATCCACATGCATAGTTGGAGTAGCGGAGTAGTTGATGCATTGCATAGCATAGCATATTTGGTTGATATAGTACTGATGGATGTTGTATGTTTTCCTTGCGTACTATTCCCCTGCTGTGTATATGTTTACATGAATCTTACTCCCTGTTATTGTTTGTGTTTGGCCTGATCGGCATTTTGCAGAGGATGACGAGCAGCCCGGAGAGGAGTGACTCTGAGGAGCCGCCACTCATAGTAGGGCTTATTTATGTTTAGTTGTTTTCCTTTTGTATTCCGAGGATGTTATTTTCTGGAACGGTTATACCAGCTCTGAATTGTGACATCGGGGTTGGGTTGTTTATTTGGTTATGTTTTTATTGATTTTAAACTATTTATTTTCCGCGTTGTGACTGGTTCATGTGGGACTTTTCTACCCATGGTCAATTGTTTTTAAACTTATTCAATAATTGCATGTTTTTATTTTAAATTATTTATATTAATTGCCTTATAACATGCTGGGTAGAAGGGTGTCACAGCGGGCTAGCAGCAGAAGGGCCCAGTCTGTTTCCAATGCAGAGGTCCTCTTTATGTCAAAGATTGTCTAGTGAGACTTTCTTGTTACATTTGTGGTAAACTAGGTCACTTTGCTCGGGGGTGCAGGCAGAGAGGAGCACAGCATCAGACAGCTGCAGGTAGAGGACCCGGTACTTACAGAGGTGGAGCTGGGAGAGGAGTTCCAGCAGCAGGTCGACAGATGGCCAGACCTCAGGCCACATGGATAGTGTTTACTGTGAGAGGGGATGAATCCTCTCAATCTGCAGATCTTATTCAAGGTATTTGTTTAATATCTGGTAGACTCTCATCTGTGCTGTTTGACTCAGGTGCTGCACATTCTTTTGTTTCATATGAGTCTGTGGATCATTTACGGTTGCCTATTTCTCAATTACCTTATACTCTTACAGTATCTACCCCGACTAATGATTCCTTGAATACTATGTCCTTTTGTCTACAGTGTCCTATAGTTATTGAGAATATGACATTCTTTGTGGATCTTATCTGTTTGCCTATGCAACAGATAGATGTTATTCTTGGCATGGATTGGCTTTCGGCTAACCATGTAATGTTAGACTGTTCAAGAAAGATCTTGTCTTTTCTTGAGCCTTCTAGCATAGTATCTGCCAATGAAGGAGTATCTATGAGGAGTGATGACTCTTGGCAGTATGTGATGCTTTTCTCAGTGGAAGCTAAGGAGACTCCGAGTATAGATTCCATGCCTATCGTGAGAGAGTTTCCTGAGTTTTTCCCTCCTGATGTTCCAGGTTTGCCACCAGAAAGGGAAGTTGAATTCACAATAGATCTCATACCAGGGACATGACTTATATCAATAACTCCTTATCGGTTGTCACCTGTAGAGTTGGCTGAATTAAAGAAACAGTTGGATGATATGATGGAGAAGGAATTCACCAGACCTAGTGTTTCGCCGTGGGGAGCACCGTTGTTGTTTGTAAATAAGAAGGACGGAAGTGCTAGGTTATGTACGGAATACAGGCAGTTGAATAAGGTAACAATCTAGAATAAGTATCTGTTGCCTAGGATAGATTATCTGATGGATCAATTAAAGGGAGCTTCAGTGTTTTCCAAGATTGACTTAAGATCAGGATACCATCAGATTAGGGTGAAGAAGGAGGACATAGGACAAACCTTAGATAGCTTTCAAGACGAGGTACGAACACTACGAGTACTTGCTTATGCCTTTTGGTGTGACTAATGCTCCAGTAGTGTTCATGGATTACATGAACAGGATCTTTAGATCGTTCCTCTACAAGTTTGTAGTGGTGTTCATAGATGATATTCTTATTTATCCCCATAGTCGGGAAGAACACGAGGAACATCTGAGAGTTGTGTTGTAGGTGTTGAGAGATAGGTAGTTATATGCTAAGCTATCTAAGTGTGAATTTTGACTATCGAAGGTTCATTGAAGGTTTCTCGAAGATTGCGTTGCTTATGACGCAGTTAACGAGAAAGGGTACAACGTTTGTTTGGACGGAGAAGTGTGAAGAGAGTTTTCAGAAGTTAAAGGAGAAGTTGACTACATCTCCAATGCTGACGTTACCAGATCCTTTAGGACAGTTTGACGTGTATTGTGACGCATCATATCAAGGGTTGGGTTGTGTTTTGATACAAGAGGGAAGAGTTGTGGCTTATGCTTCCCGCCAGTTGAGGATTCATGAAAGGAATTATCCGACCCATGATCTGGAGTTGGCAGCTATAGTGTTTGCATTGAAGATATGGCGACACTATCGCTATGGAGCCAAGTTCATTGTGTTTAGCGATCATAAGAGTTTAAAATATTTGTTTGACCAGAAAGAGCTGAACATGAGGTAGCATAGATGGATGAAATTTATTAAGGATTATGAGTTTGATCTACAGTACCATTCGGGTAGAGCGAATGTTGTAGCAGATGCTCAATGTAGGAAATCTTTGCATGTGTCCACAATGATGGTAAAGGAAATGGAATTGATTGAATAGTTTAGAGATATGAACCTAGGTATGGATTTGACTGAGGATAGAATATGCTTAGGTATGATCACCATAAGTAGTGAGTTTCTGAGAGATCTTAAGGTTAAACAGGTTCAGGATGAATACCTGCAAGAGGTGAGTCGAGGCATAGATGAGGGTAAGATTTCAGAGTTTAGCAGAGGAACTGATAGTGTGTTGAGGTTTAGAGATCGGATATGTGTGCCAGAGGATTCAGAGTTTAGGAAGGTGATCTTAGAAGAGGCACATAAGAGTAAGCTAAGTTTTCACCCCAGAGCCACCAAGATGTACCAAGACTTGAAGAAGATGTTTTGGTGGCCAAAGATGAAGAAGGAGGTGGCGGAATATGTTCTATCTTGTTTAATTTGTCAAAAAGCTAAGATAGAGCATCAGAAACCTGCTAGGTTGTTGCAATCTTTAGATATCCCAGAATGGAAGTGAGATAGTATAGCTATGGACTTTGTGGTTGGATTACCACGAACTCCGAAGAGGCATGATGCGATTTTGGTTATCATTGATAGGTTAATGAAGTGTGCTCACTTCTTACCTATTGGTGAGATTTACAGTTTAGAAAGGTTGACCCAGATCCATATTAAGGAAGTTGTGAGCTTGCACGGTGTGCCATCAAGTATTGTCTCCGACCGAGATCCTAGATTTACATCTAGATTTTGGAGGCAATTACACAATGCTTTGGGAATTAAGTTGAGGATGAGTTTAGCTTATCATCCTCAAACGGATGGATAGTCAGAGAGAACAATTCAGTCATTGGAGGATCTTTTAAGAGCCCGTGTGTTGGAACATATTGGTAGTTGGGATGAGTTCCTACCTTTGATTGAGTTCAGTTATAATAACAGTTTTCACAGCAGTATAGGGATGGCTCCGTATGAGGCTTTATATGGCAGAAAGTGTAGGACTCCGTTGTGTTGGTATGAGACTGGTGAGAGTCAAGTGTTGGGTCCTGATGTGGTACAGCAGACGACGGAACAAGTCAGGAAGATAAGAGAGAAAATGAAGGAAGCACATGATAGGCAAAGGAGCTACAGTAACAAGAGGATGAGACCCTTAGAGTTCCAGGAAGGTGATCACGTGTTTTTGAGAGTCACTCCGAAGACTGGAATTGGCAGAGCTATAAAGTCTAGAAAGCTTACTCCCCGATTCATTGGACCTTTTCAGATTCTTCGACGGATTGGCCCAGTACCTTACCATATAGCTGTACCACCCAACCTTTCTAATCTTCATGACGTCTTTCACATCTCTCAGTTGAGGAAATATTATCCAGATCCTTCTCATGTAATTGAGCCTGAGTCCATACAACTCCGAGAGAATCTAGAATATGAGGCTTTACCGGTTAAGATTGTAGATAGAAGGATTAAAGAACTTCGCGGTAAACAGATTCCCTTGGTTAAGGTCATATGGGATATGGTTACAGGAGATGCTACTTGGGAGCGTGAGGCAGACATGAAGCAGCAGTATCCCCACTTGTTCTCAGGTACGTAAATTCTGAGGACGAAATTTCTTTTAAGGGGGTAGAAATGTAACAGTCATTCTTTTATAATTTTTTTTTACGTATGATGATTAGGTTTAAGACTTGGATTAGGTGTGTAATATGTGGTTTAAGGTCTAGGAACTTTTGCATGGAAGTACGCAACCATCTGGTGTGAAATTGAACATGAGCTTGTTCTAGGGTTTCCTGTATATCGTTTAAAAGGCAAAAATGTGTGAAATAAGAAATTTGGATTTAAGAAAGAGATTAGGCATTTTTGAGGGTTTGAGGTTGTTTATTAGGTAATGATGAGCCTATATCTCAAATTCGAGATCAATCGGACGTCGAACGGACTCAGAACGCGACGAAACGTGGAAGAAGGTTTCCTGGGCAACGGTCAATGCTCAAGTGTGGCATATCCAACGCTCAAGGGTTGAGGTCAACCAGACCAGCTCTAATGTTGACTCCACATGGCACAAGATGGCCCACGTGGCACAATCTGATTGGTTGCATGTGCGGTGGCGCTACCTACCTTCAACGCTCAGGCGTGGAGGATCCAACGCTTAAGCGTTGGAACGCTTAAGCGTGTTCATTCTAGCGCTCAAGCGTTCGCGCGTTAACTTGTAAAAATAAAAGGACTTAAGTGACTTAAGTCACTTAAGTCCGAAACATAAAAAGTTGAAGGGAGAGAACAGAAAACTAAGAGAAGGCAGAAAGTGAGAGAAGAAGAGAGAAAGTTGGAGAGAGGGCTTCCGGTGTAGTTTACGACTCGATTCATCGTCCCGATGTGTTTCCGGGTACGCAGTTGTGTTCGTGGAAACATCGTCTTCGCTATCCTATCTTCCTTTTTTCTCTAAATGAAGGTAATTCTTACCCTTTTTATGTCAAAATGCTGTCGGTGACGGTATTCGACTTATCTTTCGTTTCAGTTATCGATTTTCAATTCCGACTTCATATTAGTGTTCCTTGTAACGTACGCTTCATAATGTGGTGTTCAGGTGAATTTTCGGAGGCCCAGGAACCCTTGGACTGTGCGTGGCAGAATTGAGAGGAGTTAAGAAGGGTTCGTTTCGTTACGTTCAAGTTATCGTATAACATCTCATGTGGGGGAAAGAAGCCATCTAACATCGGAAACAACTAAGTGGCATTTATTTCAATAATGGCATAGGGCGACATAAACCATACTAGGGTGCGAGTAACAAACAATATTCACATTGGAGACTACTTAGTGGTACCAATGATGATATTTGAATTGTAGGTTTATCGCCGCTAGGTTAAAAATATTATATTCGAGGTTGCATGGTTTGTCTTTTTTACTATTCATGGTATTTTGGTTGATATATGATGACTTGCCTAGAATTATTGTGATTAATTGATTATTGATTATTTATATATTATTCTAATATATTTGAGATGATTGGAAATGATGATATGATGGTGATTATTGCGCTTAGAAATTTCTATGTGTTGATACATGATGAGTCATGGTGATGTATGTGGGGGTACATGATATATGTTTTCAGAAGTGCCTAACTGAGATATTTATTGTGGTATTTGATGAGACTGATGAGTTATGATTATTGTTGAGGTTATCTATGAGATAGTGATGAGAGGTTAAGGCACTAGAGGATGACCCGAGAGATGGTCGGTGATATTATTCATATGCATGGGGTGTGTTCCCGAGGGGTGTATTCCCGAGATTCAGAGTCCTCGCGAGACCGTCCCATTTTATTACTATTATAGCTGCCACTATGGCTTCATTGCTTTGCATGAGCACCGTCGAGAGAGAATCAGGGTGTGCACTGACGAGAGATGTGCGACTATAGTGCCATTGCCTTGCATGGGCATTCTCACCTCGGATGAGAATGTTCACCGAGGATTTTGGCGACGCGTCGCCTGGATGATTGACTAAAATGATGAGGGATATGTATATCCGGATTGGTGGCAGCCACATTATCATACACAATGCATTTGCATCATGGTGAAGGGTAGAGGAAAATAATATGTTTCGAGGATGGTTGTATATATATATATATATATATACAGAGATATGTGGCGATGCATGTTTTGTGTGTTGTTATTGAGTAGATGTTGCTAAACTCTTTCCATGTTGATATTAGATATATTCTAATCCCCGTTCTCTTGTCTTTTGTATTTTGTTTTGTTTATTAATATACTTAAACCCGGATCATACTGATGGCTCACTGGGGCCACCCATGGATGGAGGCTCCGGCGGGGTTCCTCCTAACGGGGACTTTTGAGCTTGAGTTTATCGACGAGCACGGGCGGCTAGTGGACCCAGTCAGTCGGTTTGCTGTGCATACGTGTCCTGTTTCGGTGACATCTTGTATCGGGAATGGAGCCCCATTCGGGATGGTGGGGACTTTCAGAGTGGGACAGACTTTCCCATTCCCGATTGGATTTCCAGCTGCACCTTTGCCGCCGATGCCAGATGTGGTACCAGTTCCCATTCCCGTACCAATTGAGGCACTTACACCAGAGCCAGCACCTGCACCCGCACCAGTGCCTATCCTTGCACCAACTCCTGAGGATGATTAGGTTGTACCAGACATTGATCATATGCTTGCTCTGGAGGTGCCTGTGATTCCAGATGTTAGAGCGGCAGGGTCTGAGTCCTCCCAATTATCATTTCGGCACAACTTCAATTATCGCCAACTGTTTCAGAGGCCTTCCGGGAGGAGTTCCTTTAGTTGCAGTTGAGGAATAGTGGGACCCTCTAGACTCAGGGGTGACAGTGAGGGTAGCAGTTGTCGCATGTGATAGTGCAGGTCAGTGCTATCCAGTCATGTGTATGTAGGTGTGTGGTGAGGATTTTTGATGTATTTTGAGAGATGGGACTGGGTGTAGAGTGACAGCGAGGTATCTACTGTTCAGACCTTTGATGTATTTTTGTTATATTACCCAGTTTGTATATATATGGGATCCTACATATGGGATTCCCTTGACTTATTAGATGTTTTTATATATATATATATATATATATATATATATATCGGTGTGATTTTTGTTTATATTGATTGTTGTTTTATTTAAGTTTTTATTTCTCCGCTGTTTTACATGTCCGTTTCACGGTAATATCACAATTAGGTAGTGAATATAATATGGTTCTCTTTAATCGGACATCGGGTTGTCTCATTCCTCACAGTTAGAGTCCCACACGAAGATCTGGCCTTTCTTAGTGAGGAAAGCTATCTTAGAGAACCCCTCTATAAACCTCCTATAGTACCCTGCTAAACCCAAGAAACTCCTAATTTCTGTTACTAACTTTGGTGCTTCCCAATGGAGTACAGTCTCAACCTTGGTTGGGTCCACAGCTTTTCCTCCTTTAGAGATTAATAAAGGGTTTACAAGATTACCTTGATACTAACTCGTGGCTTGCTCTCCAATTGCAAGAGAAAACATCAAGAGATTTGAAGAGGTTTAAGAGAAGGGAGAGGAGAGGGTTTCTGGTGCACAAGGATTGAGAAAAAGTGTCAAAATGAGAGTTATGGCTTGTAACCCTCTAAAATTAGCGTTTTTGTGCTATCAGGAAACAAGTAGGGGGTCGTGCTCGAATGAGCACGGCCCTGCTCAATACAAGTCGGGGGTTGTGCTTAAAGAGCAAGGGGTCTGCTTAAACGAGTAGGGGGTCGTGTTCAAATGAGAACGTCTGTGCTCAGTACAAGCAGGGGGTCGTGCTGAATGAGCAAAGGGTCTGTAACATCCCCGTCAAACGCTCAAATTCTGACACGACCATGCACTAATGAGCAGGGGGCTGTGCTCATGTGTTAGGAATATATTTTTGATCCAAAAATCCCCCTTAATCCCTTTTTACCCATCCTAAAGCATTTTCCTAATAATCTAGCACAAAAACATCAATTATAGGTAACATATATTAATTAAAACAAACACGTATAAGCATGGAGATGTAAAACGGGGTGTTACATCATTTTCTAGGTGAACCGCTATTAAAGGTTCGTAATTTAGTAACGTTTTATTGGTCAGCACTATTAAACACTTCCGCACATTTTTTCAAAGCACCACTTGCCGAAACCGCTATTAAGTATGTGCTATTAAATCCCGATTCTGGTGTAGTGATTATGTTTAATTAGTGCATGGATTCACTTATGTATGGGGTAAAAGTGATTTTAGAATCATAAAATTGATTTTCACACATATTTGAGTGTTTGACTTCCATGAAGAGAAAGCAATTCTAACTCCAAAATGGATTCTAACTTGAAGCTAGAATTTTAAACTTCCATCAATTAAAAGCAATTTTACCTTCAAATATATTGTTCAACTTACTGTTATGTGAATATATCCAAACATAAATTATTTTACGCTAAACTCACTTTTATCCAAAATCAATTTTTGTGTACGTTTGAATGAGCGTTTGATAAAAGCGATTTTGAATGTAATTGATTTTGTAAAATTGTTTTGGCTAGAATTGAGTTTGAAGTGAAGTGATTTATATTTGGATTTTTTACTTTGAAAGCAAATTTGATTTAAAACTTAGTGTAAAATTTCAACTCAACTCAAAACCTATTTTTTATATCTTCTAGTCAGAATAGCTTCTGGAGGCAAAATCAATTTTACCTGACAGAAACAAAACATCTCATTTTTACTAAAATCACGTTTGACAGGGATAGAATCAACTCTAGATGTTTCTAACGTAGAACCAAACACACACTTATAAAATCAATTCATTTAAAACCAATTTTCACCATCGTAGAACCAAACACACACTTAGTAATCTAAAATTGTGTTTAATCATAAAAAAATAACTTTTCTAGCACTAGTGTAGGAAGTGCTTTTTACGTCAGTCAAAATTGATTTTGGACGTCTGAATAATGCCTGACGTTATTGGAGCAGTCGTTAAAAGTGTAACTTTTTACACCAGTTCAAAACTGACGTTAAAACAAAGCCTTTAACGTCAGTTTTTTAGTACAACTGACGTTAAAACTCATTTTAAAAAAATAAATAAATTTTAACGTCAGCTGTTTCATTAAACAGACGTTAAAAGATTATCTTTTAACGTCAGTTTTTATTACAACTGACGTTAAAAGCCAATTTATTTTTTTTTAAATTACTTTTAATGTCAGTTGTACTACTGACGTTAAAGACTTTTTAAAAAAAAAAAATACTTACAATATATCCCTTCCCCCAGCTATCTCTGCATTCAGTAAACAGTCCAGTCCAGTAAACAGTCTAGTAACAGTCCAATATTTCACTTAAATTTCATTAGTAAAAGAAAAGTATATATATATATATACAAAGGAACAAATGGGGGGACAAAAATCAAAACCCCATTGTTAGAAAAAACATAACTAAAAGTTTATATACTAATTACTACACACCTACATATAAGTTTCTATACTAATTACTAACTACACATCTTCTATATACTCCTGAGGTATACTTTCGGGCAATCCTTTCTCTTTAGCATACTTGAAGAAAAATTCTGCAAACCGTGTCCTCAAGTCTTTGAACTCTTTTTTGTCAAGAGGAGATTGGTTGCTGTTAAAAGCCTGCACACGTTCAAATAAATCACGGTAACATTAATTAACGCAAGGAAAAGGAAAACTAAAATATATAATTAAATAAGTTGTTTAATTAAGTAATACCTTCTTCCATCCCTCTGTAATAGATGAGGAGACTATGTTCAGCATATGAAGCATCACATAATAGCCACGCGACCAACCGTCTGGCAGAAATCGAGACTACAAAAGAAATGAAATTTAATGTCAGTTAAATAAACATATATATTTCAACATTAGTAATTAGTAATTATAATATTAATTACTATTTAACAAACTAGCAACCTTGAGGATAATCCATTCAGGATTTCCTTTAGACTTAAAAGTCCTACTCCTCCCGTTGGCACAGCTCAAACTACAAGTCTTCAGCGCACTATCATAAACAGAATATTCATGTCAATTAACCAATTCATCATGTGTCGCATAAAATTAAATTAAATGTTAAAACTTAAATTAAATAGAAGATTAATTACTAACCTATTGATAGGTTCCACCACCTCCCGTGGCGGGTTCTGGTGGAGAGAGCATAGGAAGATGACAGTATGCCTGGCAGGATGAATTACGAGCAACTGCCAATGCCCTCTCATTATGTACGGTGCCAGATATAGCTCCTTGCGATCAACACCTCCCAATAATCTCGTTAAGTACGCTGTGACTTCGTTGTGATTGGCAAAGAAATCAGGCTGAAGGGAGTAGGGCTCTAAGAAGCTGAATTGGTTGGAGCCCATCTCGAGTTGAAGTCGATGAAGATACCTACGATATGAATACAGTAAATCATAAAATTCAAATAAAATATATAAATTGAATTAATTATAAAATTATATATAAAGCATACTTACGTCGACCAAAGACTCACAATCGCGGTGGATAGGTGTTGGCCATCATTGCAAAAATACCCAATATCGTTACCACAGAATACAAATCCAAGCTCATGCTCATGAAGTGGGCGTGCCAGCCAACCATCATGCTCCAACTCCCATTGAAAAAGAATGGGCGCATAATCCTCGCCAATCGAGAACAACCGAGTCATGAGAGACATCTTACCCGCCTTTGCCTTCAATATTAAATAAATCAGGTATATAAGTTGTTGATAGTTAAAAAAAATAAGTAATTAATTGACAAATTTGGACATTAATAATGAATATATACCTTCCGTGCCAATTCGAGCTCCCGCTGCGCCAGCTCAAACTCCTGCCGTTTCGCTTCCAACTCAAGCTCACGGCGTCGGACCTCCAACTCCTGCTCCCTATCTGCCAACTCATCCACCTCCAAATGTGTCCTATTATAGCTCTCTTTTGTGCTCACATGTGAAGGGTTGGCAGCTCCCGCGGTGTCCTAGGAACCCACGGAGACAAGCTCCCTAACAAGCGCCTGCTTGAAATCTGGGTTGGATAAGAAGTGGCTTATCAGATGGCCTGTAATGGCTGGGTTCGAGAAGCGCTGCTGTGTGATGGATTCTCTAAGTGCATCCTCATCGACGATCCGCCTTCGTGAACTAGACTTGCCATAATATTCTTTGATGCCAACCGTCTCTAGAACACCGATCACTCGACCAGGATGGTCGTCCTTGCCTAGAGTAATGAGCAATATGTCCCGGCGTCCAGAAGGGACAAATGAGCCCTGGGAGCATTTTTCCTTAAGCTCCATCTACAATGAAGAATTGAAAAAACGTGTAAGAGAAAGGTGTTCCTTAAAAATATCAACCATATACAGATTACAAATATAAACTATAAATGCATATAGTTAGTTACTTACAATCTTATCTGCGACATCGTGAGTGGCTTCAGCTTTAATAGAGCCTTTCTTTGTCATCCGACCGGCTAACCAGACATCCTCCAGCGGGATGGGTGACGGAGGACTAACTGGTGTGCCCTCAGGCACCTCTCCATTTGCTATCCTCGCAGCCAGCTCCTCCTGCTTCACCCTCAGCTTCTCCGCCATCATCTCGTCGATCCTAGTGGCGTACCCACCCTGAGACAAGGTGTGGGAGTGGATGTTCTTAGCTTGATTCTTCCTACCCCTCTCCGTCTTAGTCTGTTTAAACAAAAACACATAATTAATAGAGTTAAATACATTTAATTTCTTTACTTAAATGATCTTTAAGAAGCATAAATAAATTAACTTCATCAACTAACCTCAAATTTGGCATCATATCGACTCCTAACAAAGTCATCCCACGTCCCCTTATCAATCCAGGGGTAATTGTAACACCCTGTTTTTCGGTTTAATTTTAATTAAGTTGGATTTATCGTTTAAGGGCTTAGTGGGATTTTTGGCTAAAAGTCCCTTTCTGTTACATGAGCACGCCCATGCTCATTAGCCAGCAAGCCCGTGCTTAAAGTCAGAAGCGTGTTTCTGATTTTAAGTTGAGCACGACCGTGCTCAACAGTGAGCACGCCCGTGCTCAATGCGTGGACCGCGTCTCGTGACGCTAAGTGGAGCACGACCGTGCTCAAGGGTAAGCACGACCGTGCTCAGTCCGGAAGTTATATACGTGAACAGAACTCGAGGGTTTACGTTTAACCCTAGTTTTTGGTAGCAGCAGCCTTGTGTGTGCGGCCAGAACGAACTTTCTTCCTTCTTCCTCCTTCTTGAGCAGTTTGGTGGACAGTGGAGGCTCTGGGAGACTGTTGGATCATCGGTGTTAGTTTCGTAGGTAATGTTCGTTTCCCTTTCCTTAGTTTCCTTTCATTATTGTGAATAGGGAACTAACCCTTGGTTGTCTGTTGATCCAAGGTTTGTTCGGTGTAAGTCGCTGTAAGGGAGAAGAGCCGGTTCGTTGCTTAGGACACCGAAAGAGCTACCTTCAATCCAGGTATGGGGAGAAGGGTAGTATATTCGTAGGCTTGGGGTTAGAGTAGAGTAAGGGTTCCCATAACCCAGTTGTTTGTGCAACTATCTGTTGACATGTGTTACTTTTGATAACATGCTCTGGTTGGTATTATGATTTTTATGCTTTCTGTTCATATGATGCTATTATGATGATGATTATGTTGATTGGTTGATATGAACATGAAAATGTGGATGATTATTTGGTTGATGCCAATACTGTATGAATGCTGATGTTAACGCTGTTGTCAACTCTTAAAACGTGTTAAGAATGGACTTAGGATGTTAAGTGATCAAATCCTTAAAATTGGTTGAGTATCAGCCTCTGTTCCTGCCCAGAACAGCACTGTCGCGCGTTGAGCACGACCGTGCTGAACAGGGAGCACGACCGTGCTCCCAGTTGAATTCTGGGGAGATGGCCGCGCTGTTGAGCACGGCCGTACAGGACAAGAGCACGATCGTGCTGCTGAGCACGACCGTGCTCATTAAGAAGCACGACCGTGCTTCACTTACAGGGGAGCACGCCCCTCACGTGCTTAAGCACGACCGTGCTGGGTTACGAGCACGACCGTGCTCAACCCACTGAGACAGAATACAATTAAAGGACTTAAGGGGTTTTAAACCCCACTTCCCTATGATGATAACTGATTAGACAACTTGGTAAATGTTAATAAAGATAAATAAAGATGATGAGATGGTGAGATGTTAAGTCGATACCCTCTGGGGTGCCGCAAGCTGATGAGTGGTGCCTTGGTGCTTTTTGGCCAAGGAGGCCTTGACCCCACGGTTTGGGTCTAAGGTGTTGTTGTTACGTACCTTGGTGGCCGAGAGTTTGCCCCAGGTACTGCGGTTGATCCCGCTTAAGTCCTCAGGTAGATTCCGCGAGGCAAGTTGGTGCGGTTGATCCCGCTGTTACCTTCGGTCGATCCCGTTGGAGTTATGGAGGTGGTGTTGCTGTTGTTGTTGTGTTGCATACGCATTGCATCGGAGTTGTTGTTTAGGGATGTTCGATATAGGGGAGATCGTCCTAGAGTACGGTGATCCGGCCATCCACGGTTGGAGTAGATTCTCCTAGCGCCCCCGTGACGAGGCATTCGTTGGTTTGATGCGTTGGCTATCCAAGGAGTAGATTCTCCGGCGTTGAGTAGATTCTCAATGTGGATATGTAACTCCGAAGTCGTTCATCCCGAGTTTAGTGGATCCACATGCATTGATGGTTTAGCGGAGTAGGACTGCATTGCACTGCATAGCATGACGATGATGTCGATGTTTGATGTGATGCTACTATGCTTGCTGTTTACTTTACTGCCTATTCCCATGCTATTATGTTTATACGATTCTTACTCCCTATATATGTTTGTTGTTTGTGTTTGGCCTGATTGGCACCTTGCAGAGGATGACGAGCAGCCCGGAGAGGAGTGACTCTGAGGAGTCGCCACTCATCGTAGGGCTAGTTTATGTTTCGTAGTTATTAGTTTCAGTTGTAATTCCGTGGATTTTATTCCGGAACGGTTATACCAGCTCTGTATGTGACATCGGGGTTGGGTTTGTTGGTTATGTTTTATTTGTTTAAAACTTATTTAATTTCCGCGTTGTAAACGGTTCATGTGGGACTTTTCTACCCATGGACAATTGTTTATTTTATCCAGTATTTGCATGTTTTCCTTTGATTGTTTTTAAATTAATTGGCTTTTATACATGCGGGGTAGAAGGGTGTCACAGTAATCCAAGAACATCTTATCAAGCTTCTTCTTCCCAGATACATAGAACCTAGTAAAATCATGTTTGAACCCACTCCAGCGCCTTGCCCCAAATGAGAGCCATTTCTTCCGATGATGCTCGTCATTCGGCACGGTCCAAGCTATCTACACATTAAATACATATAACAAACAGGATGAATTAGAACTCGAATAATTATTTAATAATGTACATCAAAAGAATGTAAAAGTAAAATACCATGATAGCCTCCCAAATCTGATCCTTAACGTTCTGTGGAATGTCATCCCAATGGTTGTATAGGATGCTAACGTGCTGCTTGGTTTGTAGAATCACCCACATTTTAAATTCTCTAGCATGGGGGCCTTGGGGCTTTAGTTTAGCATCAAAGGACACCTCAAGCTTCTGACCACTTTGCCTAGCTTTCTCTAATTTCTTCAATGACGTGGCTCCTCTACCCCGTTTCCTTTGAGGCTATGATGTCTGTTTGGACAAAAAAATGTTAAATTAGAGGGTTATGTATAACAAGGATAAATAAAGATTATATAAAGAACTTAAACTTACATTATAAATACTGGTTAAATTTTATATAACATGTAAACTAACAGTATCATCAGGCGTAGGCCCCATAGTGTCTTGCGTAGGCCCCATAGTGTCCTCTCGTGCATGCGGGTCCGAGTGATCCATGTGTATGCCTATTCAGAAACGATAAATATTAAAATATGTTTTTTTAACATGGATAACTAAGATAAATCAAAAATAGCATACTCACATAACCTATGTTAGAGATAAGCTATGGCTTATCACACATACTCACAGAAACATAAAAAATATCATAGGAAATAATGATTTCTTTGCCTCAGATAAATCTAAAACGTATGATACTAATGTTCAGTTAGACAAGTCTATGCCAGATTAAGCACCAACATACAGTTCAGTGCATTCCCTAAACAAGCAACAACATACAGTTCAGTACAGTTCAGTGCATTCCCAAATTTACTTAACATAAAAAATGCAGCCCATATCTAAATTACGGGAACATAACAACCTCAAGAAACAGTTTCAACTAATCCAAAATCCCACAAGCAAACATACACAAATTGAGAAAAACAAAAGGTTCTACAAGCAAGTTCTAACAACTGAAAAGAAAGACAACAAAATAAAAAAAGTGAAGAGATTAGGGTTCATATTAGGGTTCAATACCTTACAGATGGGAGATGGAAAGGCGCTCGAGTAGTGGTGGCCGCGCGCGGTACAGAACCTGTTAAAGATGGGAGAGGGAGTTGTGAAAGATTAGGGTTAGGGCACGCGATGGAGAGGGGAGAGAGCGCGAGAGAGAGAGAGAGGAGCACGCGGTGGAGAGGACCTAATGGTGGTGGCCGTGGACAAGAGCACGCGATGGAGAGGAGATCACTTGGAAGGGTTAGGGAAGAGAAGGTTTGAGAGAGAACAGAGAACAGAGTGAGTGAAAGGCGCGCGGGTAACGTATAGTTGCTAAAAAAAATTAAAAACTACCTTTAACGTCAGTCGTTATAAGAACTGACGTTAAAAGTTAAGTCACTCACTTTTAACGTCAGTCCTTATAACAACTGACGTTAAAAGTGAATTAAGGGAACCTGATATTTATAAAACTGCCACCGCCTCCTTTTTAACGTCTAACTTTTGGTTAACTGACGTAAACCTTTCTCGTTTGTTGTATACTTTGCACTAGTGTAGCATTACAAAAATAGTTGTCAACCATATATAACATGGCTGTGATACCAATTAAAACAATTTGATCAACTTAACATCAAATATGACATATACAATTTTTTATGATCTAATGGTGTGTTTGGATGAGGGAATTTAGGAGGATAATATAATTTTAGAAAGTAATTAGAATTTATCAATGTAAAAATACAATACATTATTTTATATTAATAGATTCTAATTAACCTTTACAAATACATTATCCTTTTAAATTCCCTAATCCAAACACACCATAAGGTTACTTGAAAAGGACAACAATGAGACTACTATACTGATTCCTTGAAAACGTCACGAATGGTGAGTCTGAGAGAGAGAATAACAAATCCTATCACCATAGTCGGCCACCTGTCTGTTTCGTGTGGGCAACTGTACCAACTAAGTGGGTTGATTAAGAATAGAGGTTTCTCCCTGTATATATAGAGTAACATAATGGGCTAAATTTAGTGATTACTGGTTATGGTAGCTTATATGAGCGATGTTTCATAACAATAGGCCCTTAACAATATTGATCACAATATGGCTGAATATTAGGGGTGTGCACAACCCGGCCCGGCCCGCCAGCCCGTCCCAACCCAACTTGTTCGGGCCGGGTCAGACCCGGACCCGAAAGATAACAGGGACAAACCCGTGTCCTCATATCTGACCCAAGACCGGGTTGGGGACGGGCTCGGGTTGACCCTCGGGTCACCCGGCCCGTCCCAAATACTGGTACTCTTATTTGATACGTTTTTTAAAACTACACTTACACAGTTACGCATACAATATTCACTTGCTCTCACTCTTCGACACTGGTATTTGAAGCAAACCTAGGGTTCCCTCTTGGCTCTTACCTTCCACCGCACAGCCCGCCCTGACCGCCGCTGTCCGCCGACTTGCGCCGCCCTCACCTTCGTTGGACGCCGCGCCTAGTTCCCCTCGTCCCTCTCTCTCTCTCTCTCTCAGTCTCACGAAAATGATGTAGGTTCCCCTCATATTACCGTCCGCTGCGCCGCGCTTGACCACCACCGTCCGCCGCGCCGTGCTTGACCACCACCGTCCGTCGCGCCTCGCCTTACCACCATCTATCTCTATCTGTCGCAACATCAGATTAGGGATTTCGTGATTTACCCTTTCTCTCTCACTCTGTGTCGTGCTAGCAGGTAGATAACAGATGATTCATTTCATTTAATTTGTACTATTCTGACTTCATTGCATATCTCACATCTCCCTTCTTTTTCTTTTTCTTTTCTTCTGATTTCTTCAATTTCAGATTGCATTACGAGATAAAGGAGAGGCCGCCCACATTCTGAGGTTCTGCACCGAGGTAAGCTTCACTCTCACTCTGTAATCTTTACTTCTGTGATTGTGATTGTTTCTTTTTTCCCTTCTATGATTGCCCCTGTTACTCTTAACATGTAAAGTTCTTCAGGTACAAGCAATTTTATTTGCCTGATAACGTTTTACAAATTTTTTTTTTAACATTTCTCTAATGTGTCAGGTGCCAACTTCTGTAATTTTACAGACTCTATACTATTGTATTAGCTTTCTTATTTCGCTACATGGGGTTTATATTACTGGGAATTGCTGGTCTATTTGTTGGCATCACATGGTGAATGTGTGATATCATATCAACAATCAGTTATTTCGTTTTCTATTTGTTGGCACAATCACATGTACCTTTTATTTCAACAATCAGTATATAATAATGTTTGCGATTTTGTTCATGAAGGCAATTATAGGAATTGAATTCATGTTCTAATCCCATGTCTCTCTCTCCAGAGGCAATTTCCTCAATGGTGTGCATATTTCGGGCCAACCCGGTCCCGTCCCACCTTGGCCCGGTCTTAATCCAACCCGCACATCATCGGGTTCCTTCGGGTCTGGGGACGGGTTCGGGTTCACACAATTGGCCCGGTCACTATTTAGGGCCGGGTGAGGGACAAGCCTAACCCGTCCCAACCCGTCCCACGCTCACCCCTACTGAATATTGTGCTCTAATAATTTTGACACATCCAATGAATTGGAATTTTATAAAATAGGCTAAACTATATTTTTGATCTATTATGTTTATTTTAGATTTTAATTTGGTCTGTCATTTATTTTTTGTTTTATTTTGGTCATTTATCTTTATTTTTTGTTTCAATGAGATCTTTTCCATTTAAACTATACTACGAAGAGGATCATATTGGTATAACTTTCGTAAAATAAGAGACCATTTCGAAAAAAATAAAATAAAAGATGAATCATTTCAAAAAAAAAAATAGATCATATTGATTTAACTTTTATAAAATAAGGGATGTTTCGGAATAAAAATTAAAAGAGGGACTATGTTGGTATAACTTTACAAAATAATAGACCATTTTGGAACAAAAAATAAAAGATGGACCAAATTGAAACTTAAAATAAAGATAATATAAAAAATATATATATAATTTAGCCAATAAAACATTATATTAAATTATGATAGTTGACACAAAATATCCTAAAACAGGTGACATAGTGACCATGTAAACAAACATATAGTATAGAGCTTAGATCGAATTACATATATAATGCAAGTATTATTATAAGATTAAGCTTAACAGCAGGTGTTACTTCTTGTGCAAGGACGGGACAAACGGTACGGATTCAAGTGTTTCTATTTGGGAACCCAGACAACATGATCTTCAGGGAGGAAGTGGCAGACCGGAACGGTTCCTGGTTGAACTTTGAGCACTTGGAATGCCAAATGCTTTGGGTTCCATTCTGATGTATCCGTGTGGCACACTGCAACAGCTTTGACTCTACTCCCATCAGCACCCTCCAAAGGAACAGAGTAAGCTCTAGTGGTATCTGTTTTGTGACAGTAAAAAACTGCATATGGGTAATTCTGTTTGTGGCACACAACAGCCTTGTCCCCTGCCAACTTCTTTACTCCTGGTGTTATGGTGTATTTCTGTAACTTTGTTTCTTTCTCCACTTCTGTTGAAACAGCCTCAACATTTTCCCCAAGCTTGGAAGTGCTGAAATCAACCATTGACTCAAGTGAAGTTGCACAGTACTTTTCCTCTCCACTAATGCCCTGCTCTTCACACTCATTGATGGTGTTCTTAACACTCTCAGCCTCTTGAGACTCTGGGTGGATAGAAAATTCTTCCAATATATCTTCAACCTTGTTCGACGAAAAGGGAATCGAATCCGCAACTCGGCGAGGCAAGAAGGTTGCTTCATTTGAGCTCTTAGTGAAATGCAAATCCAAGTTTGTTCCATGATGCAAGTCCTTCTCCAAGAAGAAAAGTGCCACATTGGGGTCATCATGTAATTGGGTTTCAGTGGCAGCATAAAGGTAATCAAACGGTGAGTTTTCTACTTTAACATTTACTGGCTTTCCTCCCTTGTGGCCAGTATTTACATTTACTCCTCCACCTTTGCCACCACCAACGTTGACAGTTGTACCACCACCACCTAGCTTTCCTTTTCCGGCATGTACATTCACTCCACCTTTCCCAACGTTCACTGATGTGCCTCCAGGCTTTCCTTTTCCTGCGTTTACATTCACTCCACCTTTCCCTACGTTGACTGAGGTGCCTCCAGGCTTTGTTTTCCCTGCATCAACATTAACACCACCCTTCCCTACAGCTACAGAGGTGCTTTTGTTTTCTTCCAAATCTGCAAAGTTAGTTTGTTCATGTAAGTTTGTCAAACAATAAATTGGATTTTGCTTATATGTGAAAGAGGGAAAAGGGCTCAAGTTTGTTTTTAAAGTGACTAAATAAAGATGTATTATTAAGTTAATGGTGGATACACTTTACCTTACCATTTTAGAGGTAAACTTTATAAAAGTAAGACTGAAGATTTGATCTAATAACCTCTTAATCAAATGTGTAGAAATAAATATTTTATAAAGAATTATTATTATTGTTAAATTCGAGCTACAATAACGGAGATATCCTATATCTCCATCTTATAAATCTTATTAGTTAATATCAGAGTGTATTTGAGAAAACTGTTATAATCGATTATCGTGATAATCAATTATAATCAGAATTTATTTTTGTTTGCATGAAAGTGATTTTTGATAATTTATTTCGTTTGGATGGTGTAAAAAAATTATTTTTATATAGTAAGTTACCACAAAAAATATAAAGTTGTTTGTATAGAATCATAATATTTGTTTGATGGTTACTTATATTGAGGTAAAATGGGAAAATAGTTTTTAGATCCAAAAATAATTAATTTGGACCATTCTAACTGTTTTTGATTGATGATGGTATGAAAACAACTTTTCATCTAAAAAAAACTTTTTATAGATTATAAGATAAACGCCAAATAAGCCACATTATATAGGAAACAACTTTTTTTTTTTTTTGGCAAAAACAACTGAAATACAAAACATCCATCTTTCCTAAACACACACTTATGATTTATTCAAATAACCTAAAAGATACAAAGAGATAATAAAACTTAGGAGAACTACAAAAGAAAAAATGTTTTGACTCGAATCTAGTTCAGATTAGCAATAAACCATGTTTATCCTTCAAGAAGATCAAGTTTGAGGACTAAGATTATAATGAGATCATCTAAATTAAGTGTAGGTATTGGGGAGTTATAAGGTGGTCAATATGATTTGAGGAAAGGATATAAGGATTGGAGTGCTAAGGAGGTTATAGGTTCAACTCCACCTACTAATATAACATACTAATTACTAACATTTATTTTTTTAAAAAAAAGACAGGTATTGATAATCATTGGTTTAAATATTAACGGTTTAGGAGCACCAAAAAAAAAAATTATTAACGGTTTAGATTTTATTTTAATAAAATAGCGCACTTTTTTCTCAGCTCTCCACTTTGCAAGATTTTAATCCCAAATTCCAAACTAATTTTGAGGGCATAACATGTGTTGTCCTACAAAATGTAACGCAACTTTGTGCCATAAATGTCGATTTGACAATTGATTTAACTGTTTAATAATTAATTATGAAAGATGATGATTCTTGAACAGTCAAAATCCACAGGATTATGACACAATTTGTGGTTCAGCACGTGTTATCGCAAGTCTAGACTCTAGATAGTGAAGATTGGCTATGAAATGAAATTGGAAAACAGGTTTGAACTTGGGCTACTATGTACTGACCAGGGTGCAGGAGAACTGTAATGGCTTTTGGGATAGGAGTAGTAGGAAGCTTGGACTTCCAATAAAGTTCAGGAGGTAAGGCAGCATGGGTTACCAGTGCAAGCTGCATTTTAAATACAGAACCTTCATTAGCATAAATTGTACGAAGGAAAAAAAATAAACATATGCTTCAATATATATAGTTTGGAAATTGAAGCTCACATTGAGTAAAGTAAAGATGGGCAGGAGAGGAAACTCCATTTTGAAAACCAAAGCTGCAACCAAATGCTTGGTGATGATAGGGGAAAAGAATTAGAGTAACTAAAAGCGAAGCTGAGATAGAATGAATATTCCGAGGTGGCCTCACAGAGCATTTATATGGCTCAAATATACTTATAATATTAGGGATGGTTTCTAGATAAAGTCGGTTGCATGCTTAAATAAATAAATAGCAACTTACCACCAAATTTGTCATAAATTTTTAATAACTTCATCTGCAAGTGGTTTGCTGACTTTAACTGCCATTAATTTGTGTATATGGACATGTTGGGAGGGAATTTGGCTCCTCTTAACCGAGAAAGTTTTCCAAATAAGAAAATAAGGATACTTCCATTATTAATTTGATAAATATATAAAAATTTTAATCTATTAAAAATTACCTATGGGTATATATATTTTCTTACTTTACAAAATAGAAGAGCCAAATTCGAGCTGGGGATAGGGAGATATACATATTATTTGTATTAAAAAAATCAAGCATTCACATATTCATACATTAATATATTATTATATCAATCCTAGGCTTTTTCAAACACTTTTTGTGACTCATCTAACAATACATTATTGTATGAATGCATGGGATTTTAAATGTACCAAATTCATTTTGCACAAGGGTGGCAAAAAGAGACTGAATACCAACTTGGTGAGAGATTTCTTGGGAATTTAAATTATTTATTTGTATTTTAATTAAATAATCATAAATTCAGTTTCATTTTGTGTTATAAAATTAGAGTTTAATTAGTATATATTGTCAGTGTAAAGTTTTTTACACTATCAACTAACAAAAAACTATGGTATGATTGACTTTTAAGATGGTTAGGATATGAATCAAATATTTTTAAGGTTTAAATAAGTTTTTGGTCCCTGCAAAATACACCAATTTTGGTTTTAGTCCCTGCAAAATTTTTCCTTAGGATTTCGTCCCTGAACTTTCAAATATTTTGGAAATGGTCCCTCCGTCATCTCTTGCCGTTAACTGCTGACGTGGCAAACGGAATGCCACATCAGCAGGGACCATTTCCAAAAAAATTGAAAGTACAGGGACGAAATCCTAAGGAAAAATTTACAGGGACTAAAACCAAAATTTTAAAAATTTACAGGGACTAAAACCAAAATTTGTGAACTTTACAGGGACCAAAAACTTATTTAAAGAAAAAAAATTATATTTTCTGGCCAAACTTCAGAGCAAGTCAGACATGGATAAGATTACAATAAACTACCTCAGTACCCACGAGTACTATAAATTATATCCGAAGAATAAATTTGATAATTTTATCCTTTTATCCCTAATGTATGATTTTTTTCTCTTTGTTGGCCAAATCTCAGAGCAATTGGATAGGAATAAGAAATTATTTCGATACCTCCGAGTACTAGAAATCATATCAAATGAAGAGATTTGTCAATTTGAAACACATGACACTAATGTATGATTTCTTTCTATATTCTAGCCAATTTTACCAAGGTTAAAATTGCTAAATTCCTTAATCTGGTATGATTTGTAGTACTCAAAGGTATTGAGGTAATTTTATTTTCCTATCCGACTTGCTATGAAATTTGGTAAGAAAATAGAAACAAAATCATACATTATGGACCACATGATTAAAATTGCTAAATTCCTTCATTTTGTATGATATCCAATACTTAGGGATATCGATGTAATTTCTTGTTCATGTCCGACTTACTCCAGAATTTGGCTTCAAAATTGAAAGAAATCATACATTAGGGCCACAAATAAATTTTTGGTCTCAGCAAAGTTTTTGGTCCCTGTAAATTTTTAAAATTTTGGTTTTAGTCCCTGTAAATTTTTCCTTAGGATTTCGTCCCTGTACTTTCAATTTTTTTTGGAAATGATCCCTGTACTTTCAATTTTTTTTGGAAATGGTCCCTGCTGACGTGGCATTCCGTTTGCCACGTCAGCAGTTAACGGTAAGAGATGACGGAGGGACCATTTCCAAAATTTTTGAAAGTATAGGGACGAAATCCTAAGGAAAAATTTTACAGGGACTAAAACCAAAATTGGTGTATTTTACAGGGACCAAAAACTTATTTAAACCTATTTTTAATGATGTGTTAATTTTTGATTGGTTGATGATATAAATTTTTTTTTAAACTGTCATGTATACCAATTAATCCATAAAATTATCCTTAATTAATAAAAGTGTAAAAACACAATTAAAAATATCAGTAACTTTTTGATGTAATAAGAGTGGTATTCTAGTTCTACATTCTCCGATTGGAAGGGACTATTTGTTGATTGCACGGAGCATGGGAGATATAAGAAATATGTGTGTATTTGTCTTAAAGTGGGTAAATTATAAGGATATATTTATCCTTAGCTTGGGAGATTGCACTGAGCTTTCAATGCCCTTTTTTCATTTAAATTGTAGCAGAAGGGACATTAATATAAATTTTATAAAATAAGTGATCATTTTGAGAAAAAAAATGACTAGATGGATTTAACTTTTATAAAATAAAGGAATATTGCGGAACAAAAAATAAAAAGGGATCACATTGATATAACTTAATTTATAAAATAAGATATCATTTTGAAATAAAAAATAAAAAATCAAATTAAAATATAAAATGAAAATAAGGGACAAAATCTATAGTTTAGCCTAATAAAATAGATAAAGATTTTAGTCCACTAAATAATCTAAAAAGAATACATATTTTTTTTGACGGGATAAAAAGAATACATATATTTACTTCATTACTTTAAATACAAACTCAAAATCCTTTTCCATAAGATAAGATATTTCACTCAAACTTATTATATTATTGTATTGACTTTCAAATAACTACTCAATTTATTAGGGGCATAAGACGGTTGTGAGTCATCTTTCACAGGTTACTGATATGGGCCATGAAAAGTACTTTAAATTATTAAGGGATTGAAATTTTTTTTCTCTATTTGTTATCACGTATACATATATTAATTCAGATGCACATTCCTTTTTCGTACATAAGTGAACAAAACTTAAAAGTTAATTCAACTAATTAAAGCTCAACTTCTTGAAAGCTTGAAAATTATTTATGGACTCATCATAATTGAAATATATTTACAAGTAGACTAAGTATACAAGAAATATACTTTATATTTGTAGGAAAAAAAAAAAAGAAAGAAAGAAAGAAAAGAAATATACTTTATAAGAATTGGAGTTCGTTCTCTGTTATCCCTTTTATACTCAATATAAAAAGAACTTTAACTCTAGCATATATCACTATTGTACAAAAGATGAAGTTCGCACCGCTCAAGATCAGAAAACATGATTGCAGCTACTCTAACACATATGTTGCTGTCTAACAAAGTACACAAAGTAGTACGTTCTCCAGCAAAAATTTTACCAACATTCATAAACATTAAATGGCTTAATAGAATGACTCTTTTGTATCAATGGATGAAAGAACAAAGCATCAATCCGAGAAAGAATATCTCTCAACTAGTTTATTGGTGGAAGTCTATAAAAGGAAGACATTGAAGATATCTGAAGGAGTTACAGACGCACAATGCCAATAAGGCAATAAGCATTAATTCTTCGTATTAAAAGCTTTTCATTAATTAATTCTTTCACTCTTTCATTGAATATACTTCTCCTTCAACCATTTGTATTTATTAAGAGAAGTTATTTTGCAGTTATACCAAACCTTCATTAGTAATCGCTTTCTTAGTATTATTCGGTTGACTTATAATTTGTATTCTGAAGCTTCTGCTACATCTCTTTTTTTACAAACTGTAAAGCCTGAAGAGGCTAGCTAAAGAATACTTGTTGTTGAAACTGGAGAGGCTGGGTGTGAAAAGAATACTCATTGTTGTTGGAGCCTAGAGAGGTTAGGCATGAAAACAATACTCGTTTATAGCTGAGTCAGTTATAGTGAAAATTCTAAGTCTAGCCAAGAACTGGACATATATAGCCCAACATAGAGATAAAGCTGTAGTTCTTAAACATTACTTTTATCTTTGTGTGTTTGCAAAATACTTGCCTCAGACTAGTCTAGGACAAACCTCAGACACATCCAAGCGTTTGTGAGATTTTTGAAGCATATGCTTCTTTTTATTTGCGAAAAGATTTTATGTTTTCTAAAAAGATTAAGTAAACAAAATTCAACCCCCTTCTCGTGTTTACATTTGTTTGTTTCAATAATGTTTGCCATCATTACACATCTCATAATCAAATTCACATAAGTCATATTAATACCTCATCATCATACATACACAACAATTCCTCTACAAATACTCAGTACTGTAATGGATACATCAAGATAGGATGGATTGTGGTAATAGATTGCATGCTCACGGTAGCAGATTACACGCCCACGGTAACAAATTACAACCCACATTAATAATTACATGCCTCATCATAACTAATTACACGCCACACCATAATAGATTACCTGACCCACCATAATAGATTACCTAACTCACTGTAATCAATTACATGTTCCATGATAATCGGTTACATCATGCCTAGAATATGAAATTTCGAGCAGAAGAGTTTTAATGAATTATTTCACGAGGAGTAATTGATTATACCCAGCTGTTACATGAAATTCGTTGTTTAAGAGTCTTCTTTCCATTCAAACACTCATCCTCAACATCAAACCCATCAATACCGATGATATGCCACAAATCATGGTATTTCAAACCTTACAAAACATGAAATTCACAGAAAGTGCCTTCAAATGTCAAACCCATGAACCCTAAAATTCACACATTCATTCAATTATATATATATATATATATATATATATATATATATATATATATATATATATATCCCCCTCTCTTCCTCTGTGTGTGTGCATGCGCGCGCGCACGTGTGCGGGGGGATGCGTGGGCATTTACACGTGGGTGCATGCGTGTGTGTGTTGTGTGTATGTCCTGCCATGAAACCCACATAATAATCTAAGAATGACATACAAAATTGCTAGGGGGATGAGGAAAAACATAGCCATATACCTGAAGTTGACACAGAGAAAAACAAGAAGGGGGGTTGAATTGTGATTCTTAACAGTTTTTGAAAACGCTTTTTCTAAAACCTTTTCGCAAGCAAGCAATGAAATAAACACATAATAAAAGTATTTTTAAAGAAGTTAACAAACTCAGAATCAAGTCCCTATAGTTAGTATAAATGAAAAACTATAAAAAGATAGGGATAGAAGATTCACAAAGATGTTTTATCCTGGTTCACTCTCTTCCAACCAAGAGCTACGTCCAGTCCCTTCTACTTGAAGATTTTCTCCACTATAATCCAATCCAATAGCTTTAAAAGTATTCAACACCTCTTCAGGCTTACAAACACAAAAGTATTCAACATCTCTCCAGACACTCAAGTATTCTTTTTCAGTCAAGCCTCTTCAAGCTCTCTCTAACTTACGAGATTTAAGGATTGATCTAAGAACTCACTATGTGAGGGTATGAAAGTTTAAGATCAAGGGCTACAGAGCAATGTAGGAATATTTTACAGAGTTTAGGTGCTTTCAATTATTTGAGCTTTGTTCAGTTTCAGTAACCTCCTTTACTAGAGTCGTCCAGTATTTATAAAAGGTGTTCATCTTCACTTCTTTCTTCCTCAATGGTCTTCAAAATATTCGTTTAGACATAGCATTAAATGTTGGGATCCATTGAGTCCGATAATTTGATATGTGATCTTTCAGAAAAGCACTCTTGGTTATCAGAAAGCTTCACTTCTCATTTTGTACTCGAAAGTAGCCTTTTGTCTTTCCTCTTTTGTACTTTAGTCAACTTTACAGCTTCGTGTGTCAGAGTACAAAATTTTGTGTATTCGATGGTACTATGTTTCTCTTACCAAGAAACAAACCATAAACAATTCAAAATCACAGAGGAAAGAGACATGGAATATTCGAAATTAAATAAACAATCATTTGAAATAAATTCGTTGAGTGGACGAGTTCAAGGAGATACGTCTTTGGACGTGCATATTCATCAAATAGTAAACAAGGTAGTCTATTGATATCTCGTCTAGTAGTTCTACCGGGTAGACTAGTGTAACTTAACTTTGTTTTTATCGGGTAGTCTTAGTTAGTTACTCGTCTAGCTTCTATTGGGTAGTCCATTCTTTTCTTGGGTAGACTATAAGTCTTTGGAATTGTTGTTTTCCTGATAAACTTATAACCTCGTCTAGTGCTTCTTACTCTATATATACTTAGGAACTCGTCTAGCACCTTTTAAGCTTAGTTATTTCTAGTGACTCGTCTAGTGATAGCCTTTTGGACTTGTTCTTTACCAGATAAATTTGAAGGCTCGTCTAGCGATAAACAAAATAGTCCTGCATACTGGAATAGACAAGTTAGTTCACAATATAACTTTGCCATACAAATTTAATCTTTTTGTTAACATCAAAACTTAAGAGGTTATTTAACCATAACCATTTTGGTTCCAACAATCTCCCCCTTTAAGGTATAAACATAGAAATGCATTAGACAACTTTGTTTTTCAAAACTTTTTCAAATTTATCTCTCTATAAATATCTTCTCCCCCTTTTCTGTCATCAGACAAAAAAGTAAACAAGAGTGGACCATCATTGTTAGTTGACACAAAAGAGACATAAAAGAGAACAATAAAGATGAAAAAGAGAAAGGAAAAAAGGATTAAGGATTTGAAGGAGGAGGAGGTGGAGGAGGATTTTGAGGAGTCCCGTTCATCACATTTTGCATCAACTTGAACATTTCTTGCAGCAGATATGCATTGTTGGCTTGAATAGCTGCTTGCTTTTCTGCTTGAATGTCTTGTCTAACTTGCTTAGATATAGACTCTTGAAGCTCAGAAGTGTTGGCAGCTCTGGAACTCTTTGCAGTTGCATCCAAGTTTCCTTGATTAGGCATAATGCTTAAGGCAAGGGATTGTTGAGGTGCCTCTAGATGAACAACAGATAGAGGGACAGGTTGAGAACTCTATTTCCCTAACTGTATAGCTTCATTCCCATTGTCAGCCATTTGTTCTTGGTGTTCTGTCTGAACAGCTTGATCAGTTCTTCCTGGTCCTTCAACAATTATTTCCTTAATTTCTTCGGAAGGAATCTCTGATATCTGTATAGATGGCTCTAGTTTAGGTTCAGGCAAATGTACAACCCAGTGCACTTCATCTTCATAGATGTATGAGCTCCGGAGAGGAATGCCTAAGGTGTCTCCATGAAGGAAGAACCTTACCTCAAAACCCATACCCTCCTCTGACTATGGGAGTCTCTTCTTTCTCCTCAGCAGATAGACCAGAAGAGGAGGCTTGCCTATTACAGATCTTCATATGGCTTTCCCAGTAGCCTCTTGCCTCATAATCAAAATTCTTTTCTTGATCTTGGGCTAGAATGATATTGATGAGATCCTGATCCATATTTTCATCTTCTCTTTGCTCTAACAAGCATTTTCAAGGCAAAGGTAAGTCTACCTTGATAGGTCTGAACTTGCCATTCTTATTTTTATTCAAGTCAATCATAGGCAGTTTGGGGCAAATTCTTGTAGGTGCCATACCAACTTTGGTATCTTTTGTTGAGTGGTAAAGCCAGGTTGGAGGCACAAAGTTTGCAGCCCTAACATACCTTGGCATGGAAAATTCAACAGTGAGGTGACCATACATAAGGAAGTCACCAACATCAGCTAGGACACCATAATTTCTGGGATGAATAAACTGCATTCACTTGACATTTCTGTCAAGAATGAATCTTCTGTATCCATGAGTCCTTGACCTTTTATACTCAATATTATCTTCTTTGACCTTGCTAGGTACAGTCAACCATATAGGAATAATATCCCTATCAACACCATCAGTATAGGGGGTGAAGGGTTCCATTTTGATGAGGTTGGGATAAATTATCTTTGGTGGGAATTTCTTTTGTGGAAGGTGGGTTAAAAGAGGTCCATTGGCATTGAAAAGAGTGAATGGAAGGGGACCTTCTCCTTCATATGGTATGGGTGAATGCCAGGGGTATTGAACAAGTTCAGGTTCATATTCATACTCTGGCAGAGGGTAGAAAGATTTAGGTTCAGGGGCAGGAGCATGAGTATGGTATATAATTCTCCAATTCCTCTTTACTTTGGCCCAGCTTTCAGCTTTGCCATCATAGAGAACAGAGGAATTAGTGTAGGGGAAATGGATTTTTGGTAGTTTGGGAAAGGGAGCTCCAAGAGGGACATCATTATTTGGTAGATTGAACCAGGGGTCATCAGCAGGAATGATTTGTCAGAATTGTGGTTGAGGTGGTATTTGTATATTGATGAGTTTTCAGAGAAGTATTGGGGTGAATTTGGTTGTTCTTGGATGGGTGAGAGAGGTAGATTTAGGTATAGCTGTGGTGATTGAATTTGTGTGGATGGTTATGATGGTGTAGAGGTGTTGATAGGAATACTAATACTATCTACCAAATCAGCAACAGTAGTTTCAATTACAGATGGTGTGGGTGGAGTTACCTCAGTAGTCACAAAGGACTTAGCCTTCCTAGCAGATTGCTTAGCCCTGGTAGGCACTACAGCAGGAACAGCAGCTTGCTTCTGCTTCTTCAGAGCCAATCCAATTAGCTGATCATCTTCATCATCATCCTCATTATGAGACAGGATGATCTCCCTTGCCCTTTCCTTCTTCTGAGCAACCTGGGGTTCATCAATCCTTGGTTCCCTGATGACAATCCTAGCAGAGGGCTTCCTTGCAGCAGCTAGACTAGTTGATTTGGTACGCCGTCCAACCGGTTTCTTTTGCATGGCTTGCCCCTCAGCTTCATCAGCTCAAACTGTTCTTCCTTAACTTTTACCAACTCTTCTTTCATATCCAGATCAACTTGCATCACAGGATCAAGTTTCATCATCACCAAGTTCATCCTCCCAAAGATGGCAGGAGACATTCCATGATTCTTTGAGATAAGCAGCTTGCTCTTCTGGAGTTTTGGCTCCTAGTATGCCATAAATTTGGACCTTGGATAGCATATGACAGAAGGGTATAGTGGTGCTGTTTGCTCTATTTACAACATAATCCTTGAAACTTGTAAACAGGATGTGAGGCAGGTTGATTGCAGATTCAGTCAGAAGATGACATAAACAGAACTTGTGAAGTTGAGAGAGATTATGTTTTGACCCAACTTTGTGTAGGATTTCCTTGTTCAGAATTTGATGAAGGATACGAGCTTCATCTTTCATTTCAATAGCCTTCCAAGAATGAGTTCTTTGTGACACCCTAACTTGGGTCATCACATGATTACCCGTTGCGGAAAATAAAATTTTAATTTCGCTGGTTGCTTTCGGAAAATAATGTTTTCTCAACGTTTATCTTTTCAAAATATGGTGATAATTTTTTTTTCTTCTTGTTAACCTCATAATAACAACAACATAACCAAATCACACTTAAGTACATAATAGTATATAAGTCATACAACTATACTGCCTCATATGTTTTCACACTTATGTCTGTAATAAGCATAGATTGTCTCCAAACATAACATAACATAAAACCTAAGCTGGTCGTAACTTAACTAATACTATAACAGTAGAGGGTAGCTTCGGCACGCTTCACCCTAAAGGGTCTTTCCCTTATATGCGCCAACAGGAAGAATACCCGATATTGTTTGTAAGGGTTAGACACCAATATATGGATATAAACACGATAACCATTAGTGTGACTCACATACGGCACATACACATATATAAGCATATACTCTATCAATGGGTTTCACACCCCAAACATCAACATTTTAAAACTATGCATGAATACTTCATATACACCATCTAAACATTCATACTTAATCTCATGAGATATCCCAACACGTAATGAGTGGATCAAACTCGATAGCCATCCCATGGCACAAGGCATGCAGCTAAAACCCATTGCACACTGTCCAACACCGTGGCACAGTGATAAAACCGTAAATGGGGTTTCATTGTCCAACCTGGCACAATGAAGGAAATCGTAATTATTAAATACCTAACGCCGCAAGGTAATCATACATAAAACCGTAGGCACGTCTGCCAAATGCATGCAAGAAAACAATTTGTTCTTGACACTTTTCTTTGTGTTCAATCTTTCCTTGTCGAAGCTTAAAAGCTTACGACCAACCGTAATCTTAAACATCTTAAAACTTTCTTTAATAACACAGGACCTCAAAGTCCGAGTGCTCAATCACAAAACACCTAGACCGATGCATCAGGCTTAGGGTTGTGGTAATAGAAAACATCTCAAAATGTTTTAACACCTTTAACAACCATCAAGTAGACACCCCATCTACGGGACCTCAAAGTCCAAAGGACACCAAGTCCACAACACCTTAAGAACCTTAGTACCCCGACGTCTCAGTTACTAAGTTCCATAACACCTTCAACCTTTAACACCATTGAGAAAACTTGATTTCGGAAAATTTGCTAAGTGGAAAGATTTCTGTCATAAAACACCGGTTACCGAAAAACATCATTTTCAGAAAAGAGGGTCACAGAGATTTGAAGTTCATCAAAAATATACGTTGCCGTTTCTAAAATACTTGCCGTCGTCGGTTTTCCAAATTGCCGTCGTTAAGTCATTTTAAAGTATTTTAATGTAAAACTTAGATTTTTCCTCTTAAACAATTTTCTAAATTCACGGTTAAGTTATTTTCGCAGATTAATTTCACAAAATAACTTTTTATAATATTGCGGAATATCTTATGTAAAAATTAGCAGTAGTAAAATATTTTCACGGTTACCCCCTCTCTGTGACACATAGTTCACTTTTTCACAAATAAATCATTAAAATAATAATATTTCACAAATACTTGTTACTTTTCCCAAATAATATTTTCCATAAACATTATATTCCAACATTTCCCATAAAACATTGAATATAATTTTATGCAGCTTATTAAAGTTTTTATCTGATTAATCGGTTGTGCACTGACCACTGTCAGGCTTCACAAACAACATCCAACATCATCATCAAAACTATATTACCAAACAAATCATACATCATAGCAACATAATATATATCTGCGGATAATTAAATAAATTAAAAGCAGATAAATCACCGAAACACAGATAAACAGCTAGAAACACATAGCCAAATAAAATAAACCAGAAACACTACAACCACATATATCACACACACAGTTATCGAGAAAAATCCCTCAGGCAAGGCTCCCCTTACCTCTTGATGATTTTCGAACTAGTAGTTTCAAGAAATCTCCCTATACCGATCCGATTCTCCTCCGTCGGCTTAAGTCAAACTTACTCGATCGATTCCTTCAAACGAATTGCATCCAAAATAAATCAAATCAAACAACAACACATCTAATTCATGAAGAGTAGGTTTCGGCCTCTTAAAAAAAAACTAGATTAGGAAACTTAAAATTTTTCCAACTTAGGGATTTATGATCCTTAAGTATCTTAAGCATGAATAAGAACTTAAACCAAGATCATGAACTAAGAACATGGAATCAAACTCATCTAGTTCCAAGAACTAGGGTTTCGGTTTTCTCAAGGCAAAAAGGCTAGGGATTATTTGGAATTTTCATCAACTCTTGGATTAAATCAACATACAAAACCTAAAGTTGATTTCAAGTGTTACTTAGACAACTTTGGAATCAAAAATTCCTTCAACAACAAAACATAGGGTTTCGGCCCTATTGAACAAAACTAGGCTTGGATTAGATTCTCGGTTTTCAAACCACTTACATACAAGAGCTATCAAGGTACTAAGAGATTAAATCATGAATCAAAGTTTAAAGTTGAAAAAAATCCAAGAACACCCACTTTTGAGGGATTTCAGCCAAGCTCAGAAAATTGGGAAGGAAATTTCTCATGATCATATGCTTCCAGATGATGAATATAGAGATGATTATGAGATCATAGCAATTGGTTTCAAGTCAAAAGGATTTTTCTACAATTAGTTATGGATTTTTGAAGTTAGCTTCATAAACTTTGAATGAAATGAAGAACTTGATGAACACAAGCATGAATCCATAAAAGTTGCGAAGAGAAAGGCTTAAGATGACAAGATGAAGAGTTGTTACCTCTTGATGATAAGAAAAAGTGATGATTTGGATGGTGTTCTTCACAAAATCACCTTGATGTTCTAAGTGTTCTTGAGAAGTTTAGAGAGAAGGATGAAGATTTAGAGCAGTTTCGGTAATTTGGATATATCTCTCAATATACTTATCCGTTTTTGATGATCTTTATGTCGTTGGAAATAAGAGAGAAAATGGAACAACTTTCATGTTGAAAGTTTTTCGAGATTCAAAAGAGGAAAGGGTTAGAATTATGGTACAGTTTTCAGCGAGTATGAACACCAATTTGTGTTCTTAGAGAAAATGGTGTTTTTTGGATGAAGAAGATGACATAAATGAAGAAGTTGCCTAAGTGATGCTAAGTGAAGGGAGGGAGCCGTGGGTTTTAGGGCATTTGGGTCAAAAATTACAATGGCAAATTTGCAATTATCATAACAAACCAAGGGTAAAATGGTCAATTCCAAGCAAAAATATCCATTTGTCATAAATGCGCCATTATGGCCATTATGATATGGATAGGATCGTCATTAATGCTAGTCGCATCAATCACATCATTCATCTGAGCTCCGTTGCTGACCCTTTTTGTTCATCTGAAGCGGATTTCCTAGAGACATCTCGACGTTTACGACCGCAACAAACAAAATATTTTATTTTTACACGAAAATTTTCAAAACTATAACGTAGAAAATACGATAAAAATATTTTTCACCTCGTTCACGACTTAAAATTAGGTCATCTAAGCAGTAAACTTTTATTGTCAGTAAAAACGAGGACCGGGCTTGGTCTGGATTTTCAACCTAAAATTTTATCGTAACCTTAAGATATAAAACATGACATGAAAATAACAGTTGTTTACCCAAACTCATTTTCTGAGTCTCGGTTAAAATATATGTATTTATATATTTATTACCGATATGTAAACAGTGAAAAATCGGGGTGTTACATTCTTAATGTATCAGCCCTCATCAGAATAGCTGCAACAGTTTCTTCACCGCCCAACTCTTCTTCCCAATTCTCAGTTAGGGCTAATCCCGTTTGAGGGCAGTTTACCACAGTTGCGACGGTTGCTTCAGATACTATTACTTTAATGCCCAAAACAGAGGCTTTCTGTGACACCCTTCTACCCTGCATGTTAAAAGTCATTTAAATTAAAAACATTTAAAGGAAAACGTACAATTACTGGATAAAATAAACAATTGTCCATGGGTAGAAAAGTCCCACATGAACCGTTTACAACGCGGAAATAAAATAAGTTTTAAACGATAAAAACATAACCAACCAAATAATATAACCCAACCCCGATGTCACATACAGAGCTGGTATAACCGTTCCGGAATAAAATCCACGGAATTACAACTGAAACTAACGACTACGAAACATAAACTAGCCCTACGATGAGTGGCGGCTCCTCAGAGTCACTCATCTCCGGGCTGCTCGTCATCCTCTGCAATGTGCCAATCAGGCCAAACACAAACAACAAACATATATAGGGAGTAAGAATCGTATAAACATATTAGCATGGAGATAGGCAGTAAAGTAAACAGCAAGCATAGCAGCATCACATCAAACATCAACATCATCATCATGCTATGCAGTGCAATGCAGTCCTACTCCGCTAAACCATCAAGGCATGTGGATCCACTAAACTCGGGATGAACGACTTCGGAGTTACATATCCACATTGAGAATCTACTCAACGCCGGAGAATCTACTCCTTGGATAGCCAACGCATCAAACCAACGAATGCCTCATCACGGGGGCGCTAGGAGAATCTACTCCAACCGTGGATGACCGGATCGCCGTACTCTAGGACGATCTCCCCTATGTCGAACATCCCTAAACAACATCTCCGATGCAATGCGTATGCAACACAACAACAACGGCAACACCACCTCCATAACTCCAACGGAATCGACCGAAGGTAACAGCGGAATCAACCGCACCAACATGCCTTGTGGAATCTACCTGAGGACTTAAGCGGAATCAACCGCAGTACTTGGGGCAAACTCTCGGCCACCAAGGTACGTAACAACAACACCTTAGACCCAAACCGTGGGGTCAAGGCCTCCTTGGCCAAAAAGCACCAAGGCACAGCTCATCAACTTGCGGCACCCAAAAGGGGTATCGACTTAACATCTCACCCTCTCATCATCTTTATTTATCTTTAGTAACATTTACCAAGTTGTCTAATCAGTTATCATCATAGGGAAGTGAGGTTTAAAACCCCTTAAGTCCTTTAATCTTGTTCTGTCACAGTGGGTTGAGCACGGTCGTGCTCGTAACCCAGCACGGTCGTGCTTAAGCACGTGAGGGGCGTGCTCCCCTGTAAGTGAAGCACGGTCGTGCTTCTTAATGAGCACGGTCGTGCTCAGCAGCACGATCGTGCTCTTTGTCCTGTACGGCCGTGCTCAACAGTGTGGCCATTTCCCAGAATTCAACTGGGAGCACGGTCGTGCTCCCTGTCCAGCACGGTCGTGCTCATCGTGCGACAGTACTGTTCTGGGCAAGAACAGAGGCTGATACTTAACCAAAATCAATGATTTAATCCATTAAACATCCTAAATCAGTTATCAACGTATTTCCCATATTAAACTCAGCAATAAAATCAACATCAACGTAACGGTGGCATCAACCAACAATATCAACATGTTCATAGTAATGCAACCAACATAAACTCAACCAACCATGAATATAACCATAACATATTATCAATCATTAACGTGTTATCAACTAATCAGCCAATCATACATACATAACATGCATCAACCGGGGTTATGGGAACCCCTTTACTTTACCCTAAACCCAAACCTATGTAGATACTACCCTTCTCCCCATACCTGAATTGAAGGTAGCTCTTTCGGTGTCCTAAGCAACGAACCGGCTCTTCCCCTTTACAGCGACTTACACCGAAACCAAACCTTGGATCAACAGAATACCCAAGGTTAGTTCCCTATTCACAATAATGGAAAAAGGAACTTAGACAGGGAGGAAACGTTACCTATGCAACAACACAGCTATGCTAGCGATCTCCCAAGGCCTCCAACTCTCACCAAAATTGATCACAAGGAAGAAAAACGAAAGAAACTCTGCCCTGGCCGCACTGAAGGCTGCTGCACTCACCAAAATAGGGTTAAAACATTAAACCCTCGATTCTGCTCACGTATATAACTTCCGGACCTGAGCACGGTCGTGCTTACCCTTGAGCACGGTCGTGCTCCACTTAGCGTCACGAGACGCGGTCCACGCATTGAGCACGGGCGTGCTCAATGATGAGCACGGGCGTGCTCAATGATGAGCACGGGCGTGCTCAATGATGAGCACGGTCGTGCTCAACTTAAAATCTGAAACACGCTTCTGACCTTAAGCACGGGCTTGCTGGCTGATGAGCACGGGTGTGCTCATGTACCAGGAAGGGACTTTAACCAAAAATCCCACTAAGCCCTTAAACGATAAATCCAACTTAACCAAAACCAGCTTAATTAAAATAATTCTGAAAAACAGGGTGTTACAATTCCACCCCCGTTATAAAAATTTCGTCCTCGAAATTTACACGTACCTCAAGGGAAAAGATGCGGGTACGCTTCCATCATCTTGCTCTCCAACTCCCAGGTAGCACTTTCCTCAGTCGCCCCACTCCAAGCCACTTTAACCAAAGGAATTTCCTTGCCTCTTAGCTGCTTCACCCTCCTATCCTCGACTCGAAGAGGTAACACCTCAAACCTCAGGTTCTCTTTTAACTGTATAGCGTCGGGTACTATCACGTGACTAGGGTCATGAACGTACTTCCTGAGTTGTGACACATGAAAAACATTGTGGAGATTTGACAAGAACGGGGGTAAGGCTATCTGGTAGGCGACTTCGCCGACTCTTTTGAGGATTTGGTAAGGACCAATGAACCTCGGAGTAAGTTTCCTCGCCTTCATCACTCTACCAACCCCAGTCGCCGGAGTAACTCTCAAGAATACATGATCGCCTTCCTGGAATTCGAGCGCCTTCCTCCTTTTATCATGGTAGCATTTCTGCCTACTCTGTGCAACTCTCATCTCTTCCTGAACTAACTTAATCTTTTCTGTTGTTTCCTGGACTATCTCTGGCCCTAGCACCACACTATCACTAGGTTCACTCCAACACAAGGGTGTCCTACATCTCCTCCCATACAGAGCTTCATAAGGTGCCATCCCAATGCTGGAATGGAAACTGTTGTTGTAGGTAAACTCTATCAGGGGCAAAAACTTGTCCCAACTTCCTGACTGTTCTAACACACAAGCCCTTAACAAGTCCTCTAAGGACTGGATGGTCCGCTCAGACTGCCCATCAGTCTGTGGGTGGTAAGCTGAACTAAGCCTAAGCTTTGTTCCTAAAGCCTCTTGCAAACTATTCCAAAACCTAGAGGTAAACCTCGGGTCTCTATCCGAAACAATGCTAGAGGGTACACCATGAAGCCTAACTATCTCCTTGATGTACAACTTCGTCAACTTCTCTAAAGGATATTCCATGTTCATCGGAATGAAGTGGGCAGACTTAGTCAGTCTATCCACAACAACCCAAATTGCCTCAAAACCAGCTGGAGTCCTAGGGAGTCCAGACACAAAATCCATGGAGATGCTATCCCATTTCCATTATGGGATACTCAAAGGTTGCAACTTACCCGAAGGCCTCTGATGCTCGATCTTAGCCTTCTGACAAACTAGGCACGCATAAACAAACTCAGCTACGTCCTTTTTCATCCTAGGCCACCCAAACATTCTTGTAAGGTCCTGATACATCTTAGTGGCACCTGGGTGCACACTCAATCCACTCCTATGACCTTCTTCTAAGATCAACTTCCTAAGCTCAGGAACATCTGGCACACAAACTCTATCCTTGAACCTTAAGATACCATCACTGCCATCCTTAAAACTTAGGTCTCTACCCTGAGCGAGCAACTCTCGCTGGTCTAAGAGATACTTATCTAACTTCTGACCCTCTCTAATCTGATCCATCAAACTGTTGGTAACCTTCAAGGTACTAAGGCTAATACTCTTAGGGGTAAACTCACAAGCTAGACTAAGATCTCTAAACTCCTCAATCAGGTCCATCTCCCTAACCATCAAAGCGGAGATATGCAGGGTTTTCCTACTCAAGGCATCGGCCACCACATTGGCCTTTCCTGGGTGATAGGTCAGCTCGAAGTCATAATCCTTTAAGAACTCCATCCACCTACGCTGCCTCATATTCAACTCCTTTTGATCAAAGAGATACTTCAAACTCTTATGATCGCTAAAAACCTCAAATCTCGCGCCATAAAGGTAATGCCTCCAGATCTTTAAGGCGAATACCACAGCTCCTAACTCTAGGTCATGGGTAGGGTAGTTCTTCTCATGGGTTTTCAACTGCCTAGAAGTGTAGGCGACTACCTTACCATTCTGCATCAGCACACCACCTAACCCTTGCTTAGAAGCATCGCAGTAAACTACGAAGGGTTCACTAGGATCTGGCAAAACTAACACTGGTTCTGATGTCAACCTATTCTTAAGGGTTTGGAAACTCTCTTCACACTTAGAGTCCCACACAAACAACTGTCCCTTCTTGGTGAGACGGGTCAAGGGTAAAGCTATCTTAGAGAAACCTTCTATAAACCGCCTATAATACCAGGCTAACCCCAAGAAACTCCTAATCTCGGTTACAGACTTTGGCGCTTCCCACTGGAGCACCGTCTCTACTTTAGCTGGGTCCACTGCTATGCCACCCTTAGAGATGACATGTCCTAAGAAGCTCACTTCCTCTAACCAGAACTCACACTTAGACAACTTAGCATACAACTGCTTCTCCTTAAGGGTCTGCAAGACAACCCTCAGGTGTTCCTCATGTTCCTCCTTACTCTTGGAGTACACTAAGATGTCATCTATAAACACCACCACGAACTTATCCAAGTAAGGGTGAAAGGTCTTGTTCATGTAGTCCATGAAGACCGCAGGAGCGTTGGTCACACCGAAAGGCATAACCAAGTACTCATAGTGACCATATCGCGTCCTAAACGCTGTCTTCGGGATGTCCTCAGACTTAACCCGAATCTGATGGTACCCTGACCTCAAATCTATCTTTGAAAAGATGCAAGCGCCCATCAACTGGTCCATAAGATCATCAATCCTAGGGAAGGGACACCGATTCTTTATGGTCACCTTGTTGAGCTGTCGAAAGTCGACACACAACCTCATACTACCATCCTTCTTCTTCACCAACAACACCGGTGCTCCCCACGGAGACACACTCGGCCTAATGAACTGCTTCTTCATAAGGTCTTCCAACTGTTCTTTCAACTTAGCTAGCTCTAGAGGAGACATTCTATAGGGTGCTATGGAAATTGGCCCGGTGCCAGGCACTAAGTCTATAGTAAACTCAACATCTCTTTCTGGGGGTAAGTTATAAACATCCCCCGGAAACACTTCAGGAAACTCTAGCACAACAGGCATGCTGGCGACATCAGGAGGGCTGCTCTCTACATCCAGGGAAGCTAACATCATGTATACTTGGGCTTCGTCTCTCAGCGAAGCTCGTACTTGGCTGGCAGAGAGAAGGTCTGGATTCTTAGACTCCTTTGGAGTTCCAAAAACTAGGGTTTTATCAAAACAGTTCAGAAGGACATGGTTGGAAGATAACCAGTCCATACCCAGAATAATGTCCAGGTCTTTCAAAGGTAAGCATACAAGATCAGCAAGGAAAGTTTTATCATTTATAACAATATGGCAGTTCTTGCATGCATAAGAAGTAGAAACAGGTTTATTTGTAGGTGTAGAAACCAACAAATCAAACTCAAGGAAGGTAACAGGCAATTTTAGACTCTTGACCCTATCATGCGATATAAACGAGTGAGTAGCACCCGAATCATACAATACAGTTAATCGAGTTCCATCAATTAAACACATACCTTGGATCAAGTCATCAGACTCGGAGGCTTCGGCTCCACTAAGAGTAAAGACTCTCCCAGTAGTCTTCAGTCTGTTGGCCTGGGACTTCTGATTCTTGCTAGCGCTGGGAGGCTCGGCCTTAGCCCCATCACACTCACGGCTGATGTGGCCTGGCTTGCCACACTTGAAACAGATGACCTGTGTTTCCTTGCACTGGGATGAATAGTGGTCCTGTGCTCCACACTTCCCACACCTCATAGCTCTAGGGGCATCAGAGAACCCACCCCTGAAGCTACTCTGCTGAAACTGGGGCTTCTTGCCACTCTGCTTGAAGTCCTTGCCCGAAGGGGCATACCGCTGCTTGCCTTTATCCCTCTGATCAATCCTCTTGCCACTCTGATTGTCCGATCCTCTGGAACTAGCAGCTCTAAACTGGCTGGCATCCTCATAGATCCTGCACTTGTTGACCAGAATAGGGAAGACTCTGATCTCCTGATAGCTGATGGCCTGTTTGATCTCAGGCCGGAGTCCCGCTTCAAACTTTACACACTTGGAGCGATCGTCCGTCTCATGCTGGTCAGGAGTGTAGTACCTCGCCAGCTCTTCAAACTTAGCCGCATAGTCACCGACTGACAGCGACCCCTACCTCAAAGACAAGAATTCCATCTCCTTCTTGTCTCTGATGTCCGCTGGAAAATACTTCTCCAGAAACCTCTGCCTGAACACAGCCCAAGTCACCGCTGTGCCCTCTGCCTACATCCTCTGCCTGCAGTTATCCCACCAGTGCTCCGCCTCTTCAGTCAACATGAAGGTAGCGAAGATGAGCTTCTGCTTATCCAATCCCTGGAACTCAGCTGGCCCACCGTTGTTAGGGTTGACCTGTCCGATAGCATTGGCCAGAAGTGCCAATGCGTCAGCAATCGCCTGATCGTTGCGTCCTCTACCGGCCATTAGTTCCTGTACATGCCCAACACAGCCTTCAATACAGAAACTTAGCGAGTAAAAGTTACAGGCAACTAACTTAAAACATCATTATCTATAACAAGTATAGACAATTCACACAAGAGTCACACAACAGACTCACAACAGACTCATACCACGTCCGAACAAGGTCGAACTGCTCTGATACCACTAAATGTGACACCCTTCTACCCGGCATGTTAAAAGCCATTTAAATTAAAAACATTTAAAGGAAAACGTACAATTACTGGATAAAATAAACAATTGTCCATGGGTAGAAAAGTCCCACATGAACCGTTTACAACGCGGAAATAAAATAAGTTTTAAACGATAAAAACATAACCAACCAAATAATATAACCCAACCCCGATGTCACATACAGAGCTGGTATAACCGTTCCGGAATAAAATCCACGGAATTACAACTGAAACTAACGACTACGAAACATAAACTAGCCCTACGATGAGTGGCGGCTCCTCAGAGTCACTCATCTCCGGGCTGCTCGTCATCCTCTACAATGTGCCAATCAGGCCAAACACAAACAACAAACATATATAGGGAGTAAGAATCGTATAAACATATTAGCATGGAGATAGGCAGTAAAGTAAACAGCAAGCATAGCAGCATCACATCAAACATCAACATCATCATCATGCTATGCAGTGCAATGCAGTCCTACTCTGCTAAACCATCAAGGCATGTGGATCCACTAAACTCGGGATGAATGACTTCAGAGTTACATATCCACATTGAGAATCTACTCAATGCCGGAGAATCTACTCCTTGGATAGCCAACGCATCAAACCAACGAATGCCTCATCACGGGGGCGCTAGGAGAATCTACTCCAACCGTGGATGGCTGGATCGCCGTACTCTAGGACGATCTCCCCTATGTCGAACATCCCTAAACAACATCTCCGATGCAATGCGTATGCAACACAACAACAACGGCAACACCACCTCCATAACTCCAACGGAATCGACCGAAGGTAACAGCGGAATCAACCGTACCAACTTGCCTCGCGGAATCTACCTGAGGACTTAAGCGGAATCAACCGCAGTACTTGGGGCAAACTCTCGGCCACCAAGGTACGTAACAACAACACCTTAGACCCAAACCGTGGGGTCAAGGCCTCCTTGGCCAAAAAGCACCAAGGCACAGCTCATCAACTTGCGGCACCCAAAAGGGGTATCGACTTAACATCTCACCCTCTCATCATCTTTATTTATCTTTAGTAACATTTACCAAGTTGTCTAATCAGTTATCATCATAGGGAAGTGGGGTTTAAAACCCCTTAAGTCCTTTAATCTTGTTCTGTCACAGTGGGTTGAGCACGGTCGTGCTCGTAACCCAGCACGGTCGTACTTAAGCACGTGAGGGGCGTGCTCCCCTGTAAGTGAAGCACGGTCGAGCTTCTTAATGAGCACGGTCGTGCTCAGCAGCATGATCGTGCTCTTTGTCCTGTACGGCCGTGCTCAACAGCGCGGCCATTTCCTAGAATTCAACTGGGAGCACGGTCGTGCTCCCTGTCCAGCACGGTCGTGCTCATCGCACGACAGTACTGTTCTGGGCAGGAACAGAGGCTGATACTTCACCAAAATCAATGATTTAATCCATTAAACATCCTAAATCAGTTATCAACGTATTTCCCGGATTAAACTCAGCAATAAAATCAACATCAACGTAACGGTGGCATCAACCAACAATATCAACATGTTCATAGTAATGCAACCAACATAAACTCAACCAACCATGAACATAACCATAACATATTATCAATCATTAACATGTTATCAACTAATCAGCCAATCATACATACATAACATGCATCAACCGGGGTTATGGGAACCCCTTTACTTTACCCTAAACCCAAACCTATGTAGATACTATCCTTCTCCCCATACCTGGATTGAAGGTAGCTCTTTCGGTGTCCTAAGCAACGAACCGGCTCTTCCCCTTTACAGCGACTTACACCGAAACCAAACCTTGGATCAACAGAATACCAAAGGTTAGTTCCCTATTCACAATAATGGAAAAAGAAACTTAGACAGGGAGGAAACGTTACCTATGCAACAACACAGCTATGCTAGCGATCTCCCAAGGCCTCCAACTCTCACCAAAACTGATCACAAGGAAGAAAAACGGAAGAAAGTCTGCCCTGGCCGCACTCAAGGCTGCTGCACTCACCAAAATAGGGTTAAAACATTAAACCCTCGATTCTGCTCACGTATATAACTTCCGGACCTGAGCACGGTCGTGCTTACCCTTGAGCACGGTCGTGCTCCACTTAGCGTCACGAGACGCGGTCCACGCATTGAGCACGGGCGTGCTCAATGTTGAGCACGGTCGTGCTCAACTTAAAATCTGAAACACGCTTCTGACCTTAAGCACGGGCTTGCTGGCTGATGAGCACGGGTGTGCTCATGTACCAGGAAGGGACTTTAACCAAAAATCCCACTAAGCCCTTAAACGATAAATCCAACTTAACCAAAACCAGCTTAATTAAAATAATTCTGAAAAATAGGGTGTTACACTTTCACTTATCAGTTACAATGAGATTTCTCCAGAAAGCTCTGATTAAGTCAGGAAAAACTAAAACTTTTTCAATGAAGAATCTTTCCCAACCAGCAGTTCTGATGAAATGACTTACGTCGACATTGTACTCTTTCAGAATGTTGAAGTCAAAATGATGCTTTATTCTGATTTCCATAGAGTTGACATCATAAGTAGCTTTTGCAGAGGATGAGGCCATTGTTGAGAGTTTGAAAGATTGAGAGATAGAGAGTTCTTCGCAAAGGAGAGATGTGTTTCAGAGCAAGTGAAAGGTTTTTCAGAAAGAGAGGGAAACTTTAAGAAGATTTCGAAGGTGAAGGATTTTCTATTTGAAAATTGATTTTTAAAAAAATAAAAATTGAAGAGAGATGATAGGACATGCATTTGATGCTGACACGATGCAGGTTTCTTGAAACCGTAAAAAGCATTTTGTACAAATGATGGATTTTACTGACTCAGCAGAGAGAATTTGAAATTTAATATGTCTTGAGACATAATACATGCAAGTAATTAAAAGAAAACATAGACGAGATAGATAGCAACTATGCACTAGCATTGGACTAGTTATGCAATAGACGAGCATTTAACATACAATGGTTGACCTTCACTGGACGACATATCAATCAATACAAATCATGTTAAGATGCTTTCTAATAAAGATAAATCTGTCCTCGGCTAGAGGTTTAGTAAAGATATCCGCCCATTAATGGTCAGTATCCACAAATTGTATATCAAACACACCTTTTTGCACATAATCTCTAATGAAATGATGTTTGATCTCTATGTGCTTAGCTCTTGAATGCAAAATTGGATTTTTTTAGATATATTGATTGCAGCAGTGCTATCACACATGAGTGGGATACTACTTACAAACACATTATAGTCCTCTAATTGATATTTGATCCATAGAAGTTGAGAGCAACAGCTTGCGGCATATATGTACTCAGCTTCAGCAGTTGAAAAGGCAATGGTATTTTGTATTTTGCTTGACCATGACACTAGATTGACTCCAATGAAGTGACATCCTCCACTGGTGCTCTTCCTTTCTATGCGGTCTCCAGCATAGTCAGCATCACAAAAACCAACTAATCTGTAATCATCATTTTTCTTAAAGCACAAACCCAGATTAGTAGTACCTTTCAACTATCTAAAAATTCTCTTAACTACTGATAAGTGATATTCTTTAGGATCAGATTGAAAACGAGCACAAAAACATACACTGAGCATAATATCAGTTCTAGACGTAGTAAGATATAGAAGAGATCCTATCATACCTCTATATACCTTTTGGTCTACCTTTTTATCTTTATCATCTTTGTTCAGTATGGACGTGGGATGCATAGGTGTATTCATTGGCTTGTAGTCATCCATTTTAAACTTCTTTAATAGTTCCTTTGTATACTTGGTTTGATGGATGTACACCTCGTCTACTATTTGTTTTACTTGAAGTCCAAGGAAGAGTTTAAGTTCTCCCATCATGCTCATTTCAAATTCCTTTTGCATTAGCTTAGAGAATTCCTTGCACAAAGATTCATTAGTAGCTCCAAAGATTATGTCATCAACATAAATTTGCATAATTATAAAACTGGACTTGTTGGATTTTCTAAACAAGGTTGTATCCACCTTTCCTCTACTAAATACATTGTCCATTAGAAATGAACTTAGTCTTTCATACCAAGCTCTAGGAGCTTTTTTAAGACCGTATAGAGCTTTCCTAAGCTTATATACATGTTTAGGATGTGTTTGATATTCAAACCTCGGAGTTTGCTTGACATATACTTCTTCATTAATGAAACCATTTAGAAATGCACTTTTTACATCCATTTGATAAAGCATAATATTATGGTGTGCAGCAAATGATAGTAAAGTATGATTTGCTTCTAATCTAGCTACTGGAGCAAATGTTACAGTATAGTCAATACCTTCTTCTTGAGAATAACCTTGAGCAACTAATCTTGCTTTGTTCCTTACCACCTTGTCATTTTCATCAAGTTTATTTCTGTAGACCAATTTGGTTCCAATCACTGACTTGTCTAAAGGTTGACCTAGTCCTTACCTTATCACTGGGACTACCAATGATTTATTCTTGAGGATGGTAATTCTTGAAGTGCCATGACCTTTGAGCATTGTCTTGTTGAGAAGTTGAAGCTCCTGAATCTTTCTGATGGTCGTCTACAGATTCAGTAGTCTTAATATTCACTGGATCTCCTGAATCTTTGAGATTCAAATCTGCAATAGCTTCATTTAGCTCTGATAATTTCTTATCAGCCTGTTTGTCATCAAACTTAACATGTATGATTTCTTCTACAATGAGAGTTCTAGAATTATAGACTCTAAACCCTTTGGACTGAAATAGACAACTATAAACCCGAAAAGGGCGTTGAATTGTGTTTATCAGAAATTAAAACAAAGTTAAAAACTTTTCGTACACAGAAGCTAGGTTCAGACAAGTGTGAAAAACACTGCACAGACAGGTGACCTGTCTGGTGTGATTTTAACAAAAAAACACACAAGCACACAACTTGAAAATAAGTTTGATATTCACACTTTAACCCCTTTAGTTAGAAAGCAGATAATGTAATCAAAGCAACAAAAGAGTATAAGGGAATAGAGATAAACACAACTATTTATCCTTGTTCACCCTTTAACACTAGGGCTATGTCCAGTCCTTAGCAGCACCAAGTTTTATCCACTATAACTGATTAGGCTACAGAGTCCAAGTATTATTTACACACCTAGCCTTTCCAGTCTCCAAGACAAGTATTCTTTGCTCACCTAGCCTCTTCAGGCTCACCCAGGTTTGTTTGAGAGAAGATTATAATTAATACAATTTGCAAGTCTTTCACTAACACTCAGAAGAGTAAATTAAATGTAAGCTTAGAAAGACTGCGTAATAACTTCAAATGATTGAAGAATACAGATTGAAAGAATGAAGAAATGAATACGCAGAGTAATGGCTCTTTAATGTTGTGAGTTCTCTATCTTATCTTCAATGACTTCCGTATTTATAGCCTTCAAGCATTTAAAATCCGTTAGGGACATTCCTTCAAATGTTTGCTTCGAGCAGAGCTCCATTAAATGCAATAGAGTCATTCTAGGCAGCCATTAATGCAATAGGAACGTTGGTTGTACTCTAACAAGGAAGATCAGGGCTTTATGCATCGTGCAGTAGCCAAATCAGAGTTGTACAGAATGATTTTGTACTTTGCAGAGCACACCTAGGTTGCTTGTGAGAATGACCTTCTGACTTTCTTGATAAGCGTGAGAGAGAAAACTTCAGAGTCTTCTACATGAAGGGACAGCTTTCAAAAGCTCTTTGTACTTGTGTTCCTCATCGAAGGACCACAGACAGGTGTGAGAACTTCGCAGAGACAAACTGAATCTTCAATGTAGATAGTCAACATCCTAGTCATCAGACAGGTTGACTTTTGCTTCTCCAGACAAGTGGTCTCTTAAGTGAGCAGACAGGTGAGAAAGTGAATTCTTACTATTGTGATCTGCACACTGGATAGACAGGTTAGCAAGCAATATGAAGTTTAATTAAATCATTAACAAATGTTTGGTTTTCATCAAAACTTAGGGAAAATGCACATCAGACATTTTAGAGACTTAACAATCTCCCCCATTTTGATGATGACAAACATTCCGATGATTTAATGAACCTTAGAAAATATCAACAAATAAGTCATACAGGATTCAGACAGGTTGAAATTTTCTTAACCAGATAGGTTGTGCAGACAGGTGCACTTAGGTTCATTTCATATTAGGAGTTCTTTAAGCAAAGAGCATATAACACATTATGAGAGTATATATTAGTTCAGAGTGCATTTAAAATTTTAACTTAGATTAATTTACAATTAAGACTTATGCAACTCAGACAGGTTAGATTTCAATCATCTTAATCTTTACTTTCTCCCCCTTTTGTCAACAACAAAATGGAAACAACAATAATGCAGAAAAACTTAACACAGTAAAGACATATGACAAAAGGTATATTTTATCCATCATAAGCTTTGTACAAGGTAGATACTAAAAACAAGAGCTACCTAGGCTGACTAAAAAGCAAAAACAGAGATTCAACTCCCTTTTCTAACAACAGCCTAGCATGCCTTTCTTCATCCAGCTGTCTTCAGGTTTCTTCTAGCTGAGTTTGAAGCAGATTGAAGCGATGCAGATCTACCATTTGAGTAGTGGGGGCTCCTGCGGTCAAGCTAGTTGATACATTAGACAGGTCTGAATGCCAGGGCAAGGCCAAAACTAGGGGTGCCTTGGGTACAGAAAAAGGTGAAGAGATACGGGGGATGAAGGGTTCTATCGTAAAATAAGGGAAGAAAAACAAGTTTAAACAAAGGTTTGATTCTAACAAAGTCAGTATCAAGAGATGAAAAGACAGAAGACAAACTTTCAGATTGAGACAGACGAGTAACTCTAATCTGAATAGGAGGGGGAAGAGGTTTTTGGGCAAGAACAGAAGGGGTTAGGGGTAACAAAGAATCTATGTGTGAAAAGAAAGAATTGGAACCTGTAACTAACATAAAAAAAAAAATACCTAGAAACAGAATGTAACATTACAACAGAGGCATGATAATGAGTTCCTTCCAGTGTTCTAATGAAGATAACTACAGGGGGGTAAAAGAAAATCTCCTTACAAGGGTTAAGAAGATGAGATGGGTGTGAAGAAATGACACATAGATTTGAGAAACTTGCATTCATCAGAGATTGCAAGTCTAACACAAAAAGACTTGATGATATGCCAGATTATTCTTTGGGAGTTGAATCCCTATGAACTACTGTGTACTGACATATATCAGACACTACATCATAAGATGATGTTTGAGTTTGATGAGAAGAGACAGGTGAGGGAGGTGGAGAGACATGTGAAAGGGGTTGAACAGACAAAGGAGGTGGAGAGGAGACAAGTAAATTGTAACACCCCGATTTTTTCTGCTTTCTAATATCGGTAATAAATATATAAATGAATATATTTTTATCCGAGACTTAGAAAATGATTTTGGATAAACCGAGGTCATTTCCATGTTATACTTAATATAATAAGGTTACGGTGAAATTTTGGGTTGAAAATTCAGACAGAACCCGGTCTGCATTTATGCTGGCAGTAAAATTTTACTAATCAGAAAACCTAATTTTGACTCGTGAACGAAATGGTTAGACTTTATATTCCGTTTCCAACGATATGGGTTATTTTGAAAATTTTCAAAATAAATAAGTTATTATGCTTATTCGGGCATAAAACCCTAATCGGGAAATCGACGGAGTCGGAAACGGAACTGCAGAGATAGAACCGAGCACCGGAAGAGCTGAGTCATGGAGTGAGTCACCACCATGACTCACCAAGCAGCTATGAAGCACTAACTGCAAGTAATCATGTCTGTTATATGAAAAGTCCAAAATGCCCTTAACCTTAACCTAACCTATCCTAGTTAAACATTAACCATGGTTAAGGCAAGACATTACCAAATTTGTTTCTTCATCCTTCATGTGGTCCAAAAATAAGCCACATCTCCTTTAACCATGACCACTCAATTGTAATGATTACTTTGGATATGAAATGTCCAAAATGTCCCTAGATTACCATGGTTATTACAAGCTTTGCCATTACAATTTCTGGCCCAAAATACTCTCGCCCACACGGCTCCCTTCACTTAACACCACACTTAGGCAATTTTCCATCATTTTGTGTCTTCTTCTTCATCCAAAAACACCATTTCTCTTAAGAACTCTAAGAACACACATAAGAACTTCATTGATACTCATACTCACCGAAACTATACCGAAACTCTGACCCTTTTCTGTTCTGAAATTCGAAAAACTTTCTACATGAAAGTTGTTCTGCTTCGTCTCTTCTTTCCAATGAGCTAAAGATCATCAAAAATGGATAAGTAGATTGAAAGATGTGCCCAAATTACCAAAACAGCTCAAAATCTTCATCTTCCTCACTTTTCTCTCATTTTATCTCAAGAACACTTATTAACACTTAGTGAATTTTGTGAAGAACATCATCTTTATTATCAATTTCTTCATCAGCAAGAGGTAGAATCTTTCTCTCCATGATCAATCAAGCTTTCTTCTTCATTCATTTCATGATTTCATGCCATGAACATCATTTTTTTTCTATTTCTAGATCCAATCTTCAAAAATCTCTAGAAAATTGTAGAAAATCCATTTGACTTGAAACCAATTTCTATGAACTCATCTTGATGTCTATATTCATCATCTAGAAGCATTAAACCAAAAGAAATTTCTTCCTTATTTTTCCAAGCATGGCTGAAACCCTGGCTTTTGGGTGTAAATGGGTTTTGCTTCCACTTTTGTTAAATGATGCATGATTTCCTCTCTTAAATCATTATGGGTATTGAATCCATGTGATTAATAAAAACAAATCAAATCCTAGTCGTTTTTTTTCATGAGGGCCGAAACCCTAATTTCTTGGAGTAAATGGATTTTGATTCAATTTTTGTCTTGTGACACTTGATTTCATCTCTATACTATCTATGTTTGTTGAATCCAAGAGATGGAAATCAAGTGAAATTTCTAACTCAAATATTGTGTCAAGGCCGAAACATTGACTCATTGAGTTAGATGTGTTTTGTTCAATGTTCTTGGTTTATGATCATGGATATTGTAATTCAAATACTTAAGGATCATTAATCCAAAAGTATTGAAAATTTTTAACATCTCCATCTTGATTAATTTGAGTGGGCCGAACCATTACGATGTGGTTTAGGAAATTTAGTTGTTCGATTTGTATTAATTTTGTGGTGATTTGTTTTGAAGGATAAATCGTTGTTTGATTATCCTGAGGGTGCGAAGGAAACAGAGATCGGATCGGAAAACAGTTCATGAAAGGAACACTTGAATCTTCAAGAGGTAATGAGAGTTTACCTGAGGAGTTTAAGATAGCCATATGCTATCTTAGAGTTGTCTGTAATTTATCTGTTGTAGTTTTCTGTGGCAATTAAATTAATTGTGTTTAATTTGCTATGTGTTTTGGATGTGATATGTTGATTTGTATGATTATAACTGAATGGTAGAGTTATAATTGTGATGCATGCAATAATTGTGATGTATGCTATACCGTATTGTATTGAATTTATCTGTTGTTGAGTGATGGATTGAGAAACCTGGCAGTGGTCAGTGTTCAATTTAATTTGAGGATAAAAGCTTGATAATCTGATATATTTAATCAAAGAGATTAAATTGTGGAAAGTTGAATGAAAGTGGAAAAATATTATTTTAATATTTTCGGTGAAAGATGGATCAATGAGTGACAGTAAAGGCGGAACTGTGAGAAATTTTCACAGGCGTTAGTTTTTCCAAAATAAATTCAATTATATTATAAAATGATATTTAAAGTAATTAAGTTATTAAAAAAGTGTAATATTGACTTCAGAATAAATATTTACGAGAAAAAAATCATTTTGAGTTATGAAAGGATTTTTATGGCATAAGTTTTGGAAAAGCAGTTTTTATTTTTTTACAAATTTATTGGAAAAGGGACTTTTAAAAAGTTGATGTTTTTATGAGAACGATTTTCAAGAGTGAAAATGATTCTGTCAGGGAAAGGAACTTATTTACTGTTTAACGTTTTATAAACATTTTTAACAAAAAAGAATTTCTGTAAAGGAGTTTTATTCAGTGAAAATAATTCCGTTAAAATTGGATAACTTTTCAGAGGTTTGGTTTTATATTTGTTGTTTCACTGAACGAAAGGTTTTTAAAGAAGCAAAATGAACCTAGTAACCGAGACATCGAAATTCTAGTGTTCTGTTGACATATAGATCATGGATCTGTGTTAGTGGACTGAATGTCCTGTAAAAGTTTTTGTGGACTGAGTGTCCTAAAATTGATATGAGTAATGTGAATTCTGTATCCGTGAGCCTAAAACTGGTGCATCAGTTTAGGGCTTTGCGATTGAGCACTCGGACTTTTATGTCCTGTGTTGAGTTTAAAACACTTGGACTGATGTGTCCTGTTTTTGTTTAAAGTGAAAAAAGTCTTAATATAAAAATTAAGCATGGTCACGAGCTTTGAGCTTCGACAAGGGAAGAATATGACGAAAAAAAAAACAAGGTGAGAATAAAAGTCTTTCTCATGCATTAGTTGGCAAACATGCCATGTGTGGAAGTATAAACCATTGTGTCCTGAGTGGGGCAATGTTGTTTCTATTTAATGCGATGACCATTGTGTCCTGAGTGGGCCAATGTGTTATGGACAATAAATTCTGTTTATCGCAGTAACCATTGTGTCCTAAGTGGGCCAATGTGTTATCGACAATAAATTCCATTTATCGCAGTAACCATTGTGTCCTGAGTGGGCCAATGTGTTATATGTTCGTTGGACATTGTTTTATTTCGTTTTTACAATGATCCATGAAAAGAGCCTGATCTGCTCAAAACGAAACAGAAAGTTGTGGGATCTCCGGATATTAGATATCAAATTAGAGCCTGAGTATTGAAGTGTGATGCATTTTTATAAAATCACGATGACTGTCGGATATGAATCCCATTGGCAAAATTATTATGCTATTTGGATAATTTCTATATGTTGTGAATATTAAGTAGATGTTGTTTTGTGTGTCGCGCATGTGGTTATCTTATCAAAACTCATATATTGGTATCTCACCCTTGCTATATATCTGTTTTCTTCTGGTTTTGCTGTTGTACCTTGGTACATAAGAGCAGATGATGCAGAGGATTTCCAGTTCGCTCGAGGAGTTTAGTCCCGACCCTTGAAGAGGTCAGTGATAGTGGTAAGGACCATAGAGGTCTTTCCAGTAGATGTCTTATAGTGTGACCTGCTTAGGATTTTTTCTTTGTGTTGGGTGTTTTTGAGAAAATCGATATATGTGAATTTGAGAACCTTTGTGAATTATGAAATACTTTCAGGAAAAACTTGTACGCTGTGAAAGATTAAATTTTGAAATAATCAATTTCTATATGTTGATGAGTATTATATAGTGTTACCATTGTAGTATGTGTGGTAAATTTTCAAAGTATTCCGTAAGAGAAAAAATTTTACCCCCATTTTCGGACTTATATAAAATTATAAGCATTATTTTTCAAAAGAAATCAGAAAATTTCTTTTAATTTATTTCTGCATGTGTTCACGAGGTAATGCCCAAGGGGGGTGTTACATAAATTTAGGATACCTTGTTGGGAGGGAGAAGATGGTGCAGGAGAGGTGGATGGAAGAACCATTTGTTTTCTGACATCCTTAGCTTCTTCCTTGGCAGAGGAGGGTTAAGGGGGTCAATCTCAGGATAGACAACTGTCTGTGTCCCAACAGACAGGTCTTCAACAGTTGTAGCAGCAACTTCAACCTTTGCAGCTTCAGCTTTTGCAGGCACTTCTACCTTTTCAGAAAGACGCAGGCTTGAGCACGGGCGTGCTCCTCCTTGAGCACGGGCATGCTCAACTTAGCGTCTACGAGGCGCGATTTGCACTTGAGCACGGGCGTGCTCACTGTTGAGCACGGGCGTGCTCAACTCAGCATCAGCGACACGCTCACTAACAACGTGCACGGTAGTGCTCCTTAACAAGCACAGCCGTGCTTGTGACTCAGAAAGTCACAAGACACAAGCCTAAGAGAAGGGATTTCTAGCCTAGAAGTCCCACTTAGCCCTCAAGTTAAGTCTTAAGGATTAACCAACCAAACAAGCATACAAAAGCACTTAACGAAAAAACAGGGTGTTACAATTCCACCCCCTTTATAAAAGTTTCGTCCTCGAAATTTCTATCGCCTTGATTGGGTAAACTTTTACCAACTAAGTACATACCTTGGGTTAAGTCTTCAGACTCGGAGGCTCCACTCCCACTGAGAGTAAAAACTCTCCCAGTGGTCTTCAGACGATTGACTTGGGGTCTCTGGTCCCTGCTAGCACTCTGTGGCTCTGGCTTCGCTTCTCTACACTCCTGCCTGATGTGGTCAGACTTGCCACACCTAAAGCAGATAGCGTCTGGTTCCTTACACTGGATTGTGAAGTGATGCTGTGCGCCGCACTTGCCGTACTTCTTGGGCCTAGAGGCGTTGGAATTACCACCTCTGGACCTATCTTGAGAAAACTGTGGCCCCTTGCCACTCTGTTTGAAATCTCAGCCGACTGGAGTTAGATGCTGCCTCACCTCATCTTTCCGATCATCCTTCTTACTGCTCTGAACATCTGAACCCTTGCGACTCGCCACCCTGAACTTGTAGGCATCCTCGAAGATCCTACACTTGTTCACCAGAACTGGAAAGACTTGGATCTCCTGATAGCTGATCGCCTGCTTGATCTCCGGACGAAGGCCATCCTCAAACTTTACACACTTTGACCGGTCATTAACCATGACCTAATAAGGTGTGTAATACCTAGCCAGCTCTTCGAACCTTGCCGCATACTCTCCCACAGACATACTACCTTGCTTCAGAGTCAAGAACTCCATCTCTTTCTTATCGCGGACGTTCGCAGGGAAGTACTTCTCCAGGAACCTGTCCTTGAAGACATTCCAAGTCACCACCGTACCCTCAGCTTCCATACGCTGGCGACAACTCTCCCACCAGTGGTCAGCTTCCTCTAACAGCATGAAAGTCCCAAAGATGACTTTTTGAACATCATTGCATCCCATAGCTCGGAAGATTTTCTCAATCTCCCTCATCCACAAAAGAGCACCGTTGGGGTCGTAAGCTCCCTTGAACTTGGGCGGGTCGTTCTGCTGGAACTTATACAGACCCTGAAACTCAGCCGGTCCTTCATGGTGGTTGTTGTTCTGGTTCTGCCCAATAACAGTGGCAAGCAGTGCCAAAGCATCGGCGATCGCTTGGTCGTTCCTACCTCTTCCCGCCATTGGTTCCTGCAATTACCCAAGACAACTGTTAAATACAGGAGACCAAGCAGGAAGGTCTAATGCTTCTTAATACTAAAGCATCATTATCTATAATGAATATAGATAATTCAAACAAAAACACACGGAAGACTCGCAACAGACTCATACCACGTCCGGACAGGGCCGAACTGCTCTGATGCCACTAAATGTGACACCCTTCTACCCTGCACGTTAAAATAAAACATTTACTTAAAAGAGGAATTTTAAAAACATGCATTAATTTGAATAAGATAAAACTTGGATAAAAAGGTTTCACATCTCAACCTAAACAACGCGGAAAACATAGTTTTAAAAAGATAAATATAAATGAAACAACTAATAAACATAACCCAACCCTGATGTTACATACAGAGCTGGTATAACCGTTCTGGAATAAAATAAACTAACAACTAATAACAAAGCATCCTAACTAGAGTCGCGGCTCCTCAGAGTCACTCCTCCACTGGCTGCTCACCTTCCTCTGCATAAAGAGATACATGCAACAACAGAAATAGGAAAACATGGAGTAAGAAATCATGTAAACACAACGGCATGGGAATAGGGAATAAGATGAACATACATCATATCAGGCATAGCATCAACGTCATATAACATCATTTACATAATACAAGTCAACAGTCAAAAGATGCTATGCGGTGCAACACTACTCCGCTACTCCGTTATGCATGCGGATCCAACTACCTCAGGAAGTCAACTTTGGAGTTACATATCCACATTGGCCATAAAAGCACCAACTGTCGCAACCGAAGTCGCGGCGGGGACGACGATAAAAAGAGTTTTTTTAGAAAAAAGAGTAGAGTCGCCACCAATTTTATTTGTTTAGGTAAAAATTAGAAAACCCCTTTTTTAAAAAGAAATAAGAATAAAAAAAATGGCCTTTGGAACCAAGGTGAGTTCGAGAGTCGATTGCGCATAGGGAAGGATGAGGAATTAACCCCACAGCACCCCTAATGCACCCAAAAGAAAACGGTTACCCCAAATTAATTGTGCAAATAACTAATAACTTTTAAAATATTTACTTTACCCCTTTCTAAAGATACGAATAAACAAACCATACACATTACCCTTTTATTATTATTAGAATTAAAATGCAGACCAAAATCGCAGCAACAACTTGGACTATACACCTCTGCACAAATTTTTTTTATACCATTTTAACACCTTGAATTTGGAAAGTGCTTCACAATTCAAACTAAAGTAATCATCCTTACACTAAAAAAATTCCACGCAGTGAGCCAAAGAAGATCCTAAGTAAAAACACTTTGTCAATTAAAAGGTAGAGCACCACTCATCATTCTAAAAAAAAACCTCCCTTGTTTTATCTCACATCTTCCATAGTAGAACCTATGCGTACATTAAAAAAACATTGTCCACATTCTTAATCTAAAAACATGCAGGCAACATCATGGTCTGGGTGGTTCATGGTGATAGCTCAAATAACATCCAAACTCTTTCTATTATTTAATCACAATAACAACAAAAATGAAACAAGAACTAATATTACCAAGGATTAATTTTGCCAAGCCATAGAAGCCATATACTCATGAACTATCAAAAAGCAATGTCATTGTAACAATTAAACTTAACAAACAGATTACAAATAAATCAAACTTTTAGTCAATCAAATAACCTCATAGCATGAATACTTATTGTAATTGAATTCAACACAGATTGCAAGATATAAAAAAAAATCACCGTGGTTTACCAATGCCAAGAACAAATTGTGAGAGTGCTAAATCTTTTCCTAATCAATAGCACACTCCTCTTCTGGGTATGATTACTTTACTTCCAAACTCCAGATGCAACCCACCTCAAACACTCTTGCTATGATACTCTCTTCCTGTAAATTTTCGTTTCTGTTTCTCTCTGCCTCTCTTGGTTCTTGTTGTCGTTTCTGTCCCTATTTATAGCCTCCAGCATGTCCACTTCGTTTTCTAATCTGCAAAGGATAAAAACGCAATTAATTCCAGATTTGAAGACTAGGAAGGAAGGGAATGATGCTTACCTTGTTAATTTCTCACTAAAAAGGAATCTCCAATCCCTGAGTTTGCAGGTTTGGAGTGAATCCTTGGGCGTTTTGATCTCGAAAATCACCTGTTTCTCTGCAATTGAGTTCAGAATAAGAAAGAATTGACAACTTGTTGAACGAAAATCTCATCCATATCCGTGATTCTATGCGAGATTGACGCTAGGGGAGGTGTTTGTGCTGCTAGGGTTCATTTGGGAGAAAGAAAAAGAAGAGTATGGCTGCTAGGGTTTCAAAGAGAATAGAAAAGAAGGGTGGTGTGGGTGGATTCGGGTTCAGGCAGCAAAACGGGTTCTGGGCAATGGGTTTGGCCCAATAATGAACAAAAACAAACCTAAGAGTTTAACATAAAATTAAAATTAAAATTCTCTTGTTATTTTTGTCTTTATAATATATATATATTGGATTTTGGGATAATTAAAAAAAAAACATCAAAATAAGATGGCAAAATATAAATTTCTTTTCTTTTTCTTTTTTTGCATTTTTTATTTTTTTGAAATTTTTAATGAAAACTACAAAGACCCGGTCAAAATAGGGTGTTCGCAGTTGCCCCTCTTTATTTGTTCATTACTAGAGTACATGAAGAATGAACGATTCTTCTTGTGATAGTAGTAAGGAACTAGTAAAAAAAATGAACTCACATTTTGGCCGGGATGGGAAACAGGCTGGAGAAAATTCAGAACATTAAGCTTTAGGGCTCGAAAAATAAAAATGACAGCGGGCCTCAGATCCCGAAAATAAAATTAGCAGTGAGCCTCAGAGCTCGAAAAGTATATTTGCAGCGGGCCTTAGATCCCAAAAATAAATTTGCAATGAGCCTCAGAGCTCGAAAAATAAAATTGCAATGAGCCTCAGAGCTCGAACAATAAAATGTCATGAGCCTCAGAGCTTGAAAAATTAAATTCCAGTGGGCCTCAGATCCCAAAAATAAAATGCAGTTAGCCTTAGAGCTCGAAAAATAAAATACGATGAGTCTCAGAGCTCGAAAAACTAAATTGCAGTGGGCCTCAGATCCCAAAAATAAAATGCAGTGAGCCTCAGAGCTCGAAAAAATAAAATGCGATGAGCCTCAGAGCTTGGAAAAAATAAATTGCAATGAGCCTCAAATCCCGAAAATAAAATTAGCAGTGAGCCTCAGAGCTTGAAAAATAAATTACAGTGGGCCTCAGATCCCAAAATAAAATGATGGTAACTTGCTTTCTCTTTTCTCTCTCTGTCAAATTTTTTTTATTACTTCCCTTTTTTTCTTCTTTACCTTTGCTTCAATTAAAACTGAACCACATGCTCCATGGAAAGACTTCGACCAATCAAACCTTTGTTTATTGACAGCTCTGAGTCAGGGTCTTGTATGTTCCTTTCGACGGGAGGGGCTTCTTTTTGCAAGAGGTGAGACATGGGAAACAATTGCTTCTTCAAGACTAGGACCCATGGAGACTTTCATCATTGCTTTACTTTTCTTCCTATTGTACCCTATTGTATCCCTTGTTGACTTTGAAATGCTGGGCTTTCTTTGGTTCAAACCATTCATTGAAGTAACCATTAGAATTATCAAGTCATACTATTAAACTTAAATTTACTTAAATTGAGACATGATTTCAATGCAAAAACATGATTTAAGCATAATAATGGAAAATGGATGAATAAAACCCTTGCCTTAATATGAGAATTTACATTGCACATAAGGAATTTGGAAAGAAAGAGGGGAGATACAAAAGGGGTGTATGGGAATTGTATGAAAAGGGATAATGGAACAAAAGAAAAACCGCATAAAAATTTGCCCCAGTATTGGTTCCTTGATCCTCTTAACTGATTCCCAACAACTGTTTGACGTCGCAGATCCTGGTCTTAGCTTCTACATTTCAATGACCTTCTTTGCCCCATTGTAGCCAGTCACAAACAAAATTGCACCAGTTTAGCAAGTCTCAAGCAAAATTCCCCCGGTGTAGCAAGTCAGAAGCAAAATTGCCCCAATGTGGTGAACATGAAGATATCACTTAAGCTGCCCTTGCGGGTTTTTAGCCCAAGATTCAGTTTCTTTGTCCTAATTTTTGCTTAGGCCGCCCTTTCGGGTTTTCAACCTAACAGACTCTTTTCTTTTCTTTTTCTTTTTTTTTTTCAATACCCTATCTTTTGTTTAAGTCGCCCTTGTGGGTTTTCAACTCAACGGGCTTTTTATTTTTTATTATTAATTTTTTTTAACGCCCTAACTTTTGCTTAGGTTGCCCTTACGGGTTTTCAACCTAACAGGCTCTTTTTTTTAAAAAAAAAAATCAGGCATAGAACTTTTTTACAGCATCAGAGTTTACAGGTCTCGGTAGCTCACGTCCGTTTTCATCTGTCAAGACTAAGGCCCCGCCTGAGTATGCCTGCTTTATTATGTATGGCCCTTCATAATTTGGTGCCCATTTTCCTCGAGCATCTTCTTGATTGGGAAGTATCTTCTTTAACACCAAATCACCTGGTTGAAACTCCCTAGGACAGACTTTTTTATTAAAGGCTTTAGCCATCCTTCTCTGATATAGTTGTCCATGACAGAGAGCCACCAGTCTTTTTTCCTCAATCATGTTTAACTGATCATATCGACCTTTCGCCCACTCAGATTCTTCCAAGTCGGCTTCCATCAGCACTCTTAATGAAGGGATTTCAACTTCTATGGGGGAAACAGCTTCCATTCCATACACCAATGAGAAAGATGTTGCCCCAGTACTTGATCGTACGTTGGTATGATACGCATGCAAAGCATATGGCAACATTTCATGCCAATCCTTATAATTTACGACCATTTTAGCAACAATTTTCTTGATATTCTTGTTGGCCGCTTCTACCGCCCCGTTCATCTGAGGTCTATATGGGGCAGAATTAGGATGCTTGATTTTGAAGGTCTCAAATAACTTTTTTACCTCCGCCCCATTAAGATTAGCAGCATTATCTGTAATGATTCTTTCTGGTATTCCATAGCGACAGATAATATTCCTTTTCAGGAACTTGGTAAACACCTTTTGAGTTATATTGGCATATGATACTGCTTCCACCCACTTAGTGAAGTAATCTATTGCAACCAGAATGAAGCGATGTCCATTTGAAGCCTTGGGATTGATTGGCCCAATGACGTCTATCCCCCACATAGAAAAGGGCTAAGGGGACACCATACTGTGCAATTGAAATGGTGGAGCTTTGATCTGATCTGCATATGTTTGGCATTTATGGCATCTTCGGACGTACTCCAAACAATCAGCTTCCATGGTTGACCAATAGTAACCATCTCGTAAGATCTTGCGTGCCATCATGTGACCATTAGCGTGTGTTCCACATATCCCTTCATGCACTTCTATCATGATAGTTCGGGCTTCACGAGCATCAACACACCTTATGAGGACCCCATCATAGTTCCTCTTATACAAAACTTTACCATTTAAGTAAAAGGACATTGATAATCTATGAACCGTCCTCTTATTCACTTCATTTGCTCCCGCTGGGTATGTTCTGCTCTGCATATATTGCTTGATGTCGTGATACCAAGGATTACCATCGTGCTCTTCTTCCACATGTGCATAGTATGTTGGCTCATCTTGCACCTTCAATTGAATAGGCTGGACGGTGGTATGGAGAACCAGCTTGGTCATGGCGGCTAATGTGGCTAAAGCATCTGCAAATTGATTCTTGTCTCGAGTTAAGTGCGAGAAAGTAATCTCATCAAACTTCGCAACTAACTGAGTCAAGTATTTCTGATATGGGATAAGCTTGGGATCTTTTGTTTGCCATTCGCCATTAACCTGATAAATAATTAGGGCTGCATCTCCAAAGACCATTAACTATTTTATTCCAAGATCAATCGCTGCTTTTAATCCACTCGCACATGCTTCATACTCGGCAATATTATTGGTGCATTCAAATTCAAGCTTAACGGTCACTGGGTATTGCTTGCCATCTGGAGAAACAACCACTGCTCCTATGCCAGAACCGTGCATATTAATTGCACCATCGAAATACATCTTCCACACACTCTCCTTTTCTACTTCATCTTCCTCCAATGATAGTATCTCCCCATCAGGGAACTCAGATGTAATCGACTGTCCATCCTTGTGAGGATTTTCAGCTAAATGATCAGCAATTGCACTTCCCTTGATGGATTTCCGAGTCAGATACTTAATATCGAACTCTGATAATATCACTTGCCACTTTGAAACCCTTAAGGATATGTGGGGACTTTCAAAGATATACTTCAAAGGGTCCATTCGAGAGATTAACCAAGTGGTGTGATATTACATGTATTGCCTGAGTCTCTTGGAAGTCCACACCAGCGCACAACAAGTCTTCTCAATTGCCATGTATCGGGCTTCGCAGTCATTAAACTTCTTGCTCAGATAGTAAATTGCCTATTCATTCTTGCCAGACTCATCATGTTGCCCCAACATTGCCCCCATCGAGGTTGGTAAAATAGTGAGATACAATAGCAAAGGACGACCTCGAGTGGGAGGTACCAACACCGGCGGGCTTAATAGGTATGCCTTTATTTTGTCAAAGGCTTCCTGACATTCCTCATCCCATCTTCCCGGATTATTCTTCTTTAATAGTCTGAAAATTGGCTCACACGTGCTAGTCAAGTTAGCGATGAATTGGGCAATGTAATTTAATCTCCCTAGAAAACCCCTTACTTCTCGTTCATTCTTGGGAGTCGGCATGTCTCTGATTGCCTTTGCTTTTTCTGGTTGCACCTGTATTCCTTCTCTATTGACCACAAAACCCAGCAATTTCCCAGTTGATGCTTCAAATATACATTTTGTGGGATTGAGCCTCAAATTGTACTTCCTCAATCTCTCAAATAACTTCTGCAAAACTACTACATGGCTTTCCCCCTCCTTAGACTTAGCCACTATGTCATCCACATATAGCTCTATCTCCTTGTGCATCATATCATGGAATAATGCTACCATAGCACGCTGGTAGATAGCTTCGGCATTCTTCAACCCAAAAGGCATTACTCTGTAACAAAAAGTTCCCCAAGGGGTGATGAAAGTCGTCTTTTCTTTGTCATCGACATCCATGAGGATCTGATTGTATCCCGAATACCCATCCATGAAGGAGAACCTGTGGTTCCTTGCTAAGCAGTCTACAAGGACATCAATATGAGGCAATGGGAAGTCATCCTTTGGACTGGCTTTATTTAGATCTCTGTAATCCACACATATTCTTACTTTCCCATCCTTCTTCGGTACTGGTACAATATTAGCTACCCACTCTGGGTGTCTCGACACTTCCACAAACCCAGCTTCTAGCTGCTTAGTTACCTCTTCTTTGATCTTTAGTGACATTTCTGGATGCATCCTCCTCAACCTTTGTTTCTTTGCCACCGTATCCGGGTACAATGGGATTTTATGTGATGCTATTTCTGGATCCAATCCTGGCATATCTTTGTAGGACCATGCAAACACATCAAGATACTCCTTAAATAGCGCGACCATTTCTACATGCTCTGGATTACCCACTATTTTCAACTCCTTCTTGTCTTCCTCGGTCCCCATATTAATCACTTCTATAACTTCATCATTTGAAGTGAAACCATCTTCTGAGTGCTCCATCAACTTTGTGAATCCGTCAATGGCTTCTTCTTCCTCACTAATCCCAGGATCATCTTCGTTAAGAGCCGCAGGGGAATCAGTAAATGAGGTTTCAGGGTTCCTTTTATGAGACAAATCTTCAGCGGGGGAGAGGTCCCTGAAATAAGAAGTTTGCAACAAGAGCAATATAGGCAAGGATATTATTCAAGAAATAAAGTGCAGTTGATATAAGATAAAGAGTAGAGAAAGGAAGATACTAAGAAAAATGCTGAAAAATCATGCTAACACATTTTATTCATGTCTCAACCAAAGTAAACATTAGTTTATTCGAGATACAAAAAGATAATTACTTTATGGAAATAACATCAACAAATGGTTTAGACTGCCAATTGCCAAGGACTTCATTATCAGCAGAGAGATAAATAACAGGGTTTCTTTCTTGCTCCTCTTCAAGTGCACTGATAGTGAAATGAGGGGAAGTCAACTTTTCTGGCCAGATCACTTCAGTTGATGCCGAGAAAGTCTCCTTTAAGTGGGGGACATAATTAACTTCTTTGCCTTCTCCATTCTTGCTTCCGAGAGGTAGGTACTTCATCTTTTCTGCTAAAGAAGGCTCATACTCCAGTCCATGTCTTCCATCTCTTGTAGCTGCTTCAATCGGTTGAGGGATCCCTTGAAGGTTTGCCCCCAGACCTCTTCCTTTTTGATACCCATTCCTTTCCATAATATGCACAACCACTTCATTCACATTCTGCAATAACGACTCCTTCCTCTTGTTCTCTGGCTTCAGGACTTCAAAACTACACAGGCAATCATCTTCAACTTGCTCTGCACTTTCTACATAAGGTACCGAAACAGGCTTTGATAGCATGATTTCTTCTTCACCATGGATGGTAATTACAGCCCCATTCTGAATGTACTTCAGACACTGATGCAATGTTGATGGAACAACACCAGCTTCATGAATCCAAGGCCTTCCTAAAAGCATAGTGTAAGCTGGCTGGATCTCCATGACTTGAAAGAGGACAGGGAAACAACTAGGCCCTACTTCGAGGGGCAGAGTTATTTCCCCTAAGATCCCTCTTGCCATCCCATCAAAGGCTCGCACAATCATCTCCTAGGGTGTCACATCTTCCGAGAAAGTGATCATGTTGACCCGCCTCACCGGATCCACCATGTTTACTACATTCTCTGGCGTGACGTCGGGCTTGACATAAGCTTCATTCAACACCCTCAATAATGCCTTGCGATGCAACTCTGATGTCAAGACAAGTGATAAGAGGGATATTCATGCCGGTGTTTTCTTTAACTGTTCCATCACATCATATTCACTTTGCTTCATGATCTTAAGGAATTCTTCTTCATCTTCCTTTTCTTTTCCTTCATCCATTGTTTCCTTCTCTTTTCCACCTTTGGAGTTCTTCCTCGCTTCTTCTTTTGTGGGACTGTAGCATCGCCCACTTCTTGTAATGCCTCCAATTCTCACAACATTAGTAACTTGGGCCTTTGAAGTTTCTCCGGCAGCTCCTACTATCTCGACCTTCTGTTTATAATTCCATGGCACGGCATGTGTGTCCTCATAAGCAAAAGGAGTTGGCTTCTTCACCCTTACAATCACTTTTTTTGGTGCCGGGACATTATTCAGTGGTGGTATCCGGAGCACAACTTTCTCAACAACATTAACTTCTTCAGTCGTACCTTGCTTAGCTTGGATCACCCCCAAGGTAAGCAATCCTTGGACTCGGACCTTAAAGTCCCAACAGGTTTCAATGTCATGCCCTACCTTCCCATGATGATAGTCACAACTTAAAACACCATCATGTTTCTCTTCTTTCTCTATCGGTTTGATTGGTGCAACAATATTATATCCCACTTTCTTGAGCCCCTTAAACACTTCTTGCATCGGTGTTCGCAAATCCAAGACCTTTTTGATTTGAGACCTCTTTACTTCCAAGTTATTCACCTTGTTTTCCGCATTATGTTTTGGGATTGGGTTATTGACAATGCTGGGCCCAGAATCTTCTTCAAAACCCAATTTTCCACAAGCAATCAACTTTCTCACTACTGTCTTAAAGGCCTCACATTCTTCAATGGAATGCCCTAGGGCATCCATGTGATACTTGCATGTCAAGTCAGGATTGTACCAAGCAAGGGAAGGTGGTTCCATGGGTCGTACAGGGTTTCCAGCAATTAGATGACGGTCAAAAATAGTTGTTTGAACAAAGCTGCATTGGAGATGGACAGTCTTGGGAAGGGTGGCAGATTTTGAGATTGGAAGTGTCTCTGATTTTGGATATTCGGTTGAGGTCGAGTGTAGCTTGGACGATTTTGTTGAGGCGTAGGCGGGTAACGGGTATATGTTGGGCGAGTTGGGTTATATGGCGGAGGGGTATGGATGTTATGTATTTGGTTTTGTGGCTGGGTGATGACCGGCAAGGCATGTTGAAATGGGTAAGATGGTGTTTGGGTCTGGTATGGTGCTTGGTACCTTGGGTATGAAGGGACATGGCGAGGTCCATAGTTCTGCTAGTGTTGCACATAATTTGCTTCTGCTTCCTTCTTCTTTGGCTGGAACCCCTTCTTGGGTGCACTGCCTTCTATGTCAACTAGCAACTTCCTGGCTCTGGCTAGGATTTCAATTCTTTCCCCTGCAGCAATCAAGTCAGAAAAATCCCTATAAGCTGCTCCTGCCATTGCTCCAATAAAGGAGGATCCCAGGGTCCCCAAAAAGTATGAGCATATTTCAGACAACATTAGTGGCGGCTGAACCTGAGCAGCTAAACTCCTCCACCTTTGTGCATACTATTTGAAAGACTCATCATTCTTCTTTTGCATTGTAGTCAACTGTTCACGGGTCGAAGCTACATCCAAATTGAATTTGTATTGATCCATGAACAAATCGGCTAATTCTGTCCACCGCGAGATCTTAGAATGGTCTAATTGAAGGTACCACTCTAGTGTGATTCCGGTCAAACTTTCGTGGAAAAACCTGATGAGGAACTTGTCATCCTTAGGCCAGATGGCCATTTTGGTGGCATAGCTAATCAGATGGAATCGTGGGTTCCCACTTCCTTCATACTTGGAAAAATCAGGAATTTTGAAATCCTTAGGAATCACGACATTTTTGGCAGGACAAAGTTCTTCAATCTTGAGAGGGCCATAAGTATTTGAACCCTTGATCTCTTTTATTTGTTCTTCTACCTTCTCCATCCACTATTCCTTCATCTTATCGGGCCCAAACTGAACTCCCCTTGATTGTTCAGGAATGGATACATGGGGTTTTTTCCCATGTGAGCCCTGCATAGGCAGCAGCCTCATGATACACATTCTTGATGGGGCGATATCCTTCCCCGATGGGAATTGCTATGGGCTCTGTGTAACCCAACATTCCCTGAGTAAGACTCGTGTTTATGCTTGAAAACATTGGCGCCGTTACCATGGAGAGAGCTGGTTGTATGCTCACAAGTGGGCGATATTCATTTCCAACTCTATTTGCACCAAGCCTGCTAAGAGATTCCCTCATATCCTGTAGTATGGCCGCCAACCTTGCTTGAGTTTCAGAGATTTCAGTCACCCTTCCCTTCACTTCGTCTACTTTTAAGCTCAAGTTCCTTCCTGTTTCAGGATTGTTGGCAGCCATTCTGGTCCGAGATCTAGTGTTGTGAACTCGGGTTAGATTGGTGTCGTCTTTCTTAGGTCACGCAATGGTTCCCAGAACCTCCAATTCACTTTGTTTTTAGCCTCTGTAAAAAAAATCATCAATTATTCTATTTAGAAAACCTTTTATATCTTTTCCTTTTTTTTCTTTTTTTTTTGTATAAAACAGACAAAAGTATGCTTAGAAAGGAAATGAAATAGACAACTATAAACACGAGAAGGGGGGTTGAATTGTGTTTATTAGAATTTAAAATAAAGTTAAAAACTTTTTGCATGCAAAAGCTAAGCACAGACGGGTGTAAAAAGATACACAGACAGGTCACCTGTCTGTTGTAGTTTTCTCAGAAAAACAACACGTAGAGATAAGAAAACAGACTTGACAGAAACAGTTTTAACCCCTTTGTTAGAAAGCAGATGATATATGTAATCAAAACAACTAAAGAGATTAAGGGAAGAGAGATTAACACAGAGATTTATCCTGGTTCACTCTTTAACACAAAGAGCTACGTCCAGTCCTTGGCAGCACCAAGATTTATCCACTATAACTGATCAGGTTACAGACTCCAAGTATTGTTTGCACACCTAGCCTCTTCAGGCTCCAACACAAGTATTCTTTGCACACCTAGCCTCTTCAGGCTCACTCAGATTTGTTTGAGAGTTTGGTTTGTAATAAATACACTTACAGACCTTTCACTAACACTCAGAGAGTGGTTTAAATATAAAGCTTAGGAAAGTCTGCGTAATAACTTCAAATAATTGAAGAATACAGAATGAATAAATGAACAGAGTAATGGCTCTTTAATGCTTTGTAAAACTCTGATAATGTTCATCTTCAATGACTTCTGTATTTATAGCCTTCAAACATTTAATATCCGTTAGAGACATTCCTTGCAACTATGGCTTCAAGCAGAGCTTCATTAAATGCAATATAGTCGTTCTGGGCAGCCATTAATGCAATGAAGACGTTGGTTGTACTCTAACATGAGGGATAATAGCTTTATGCATCGTGTAGACATTAACTCAGAGTTATGTAGAGTGCTTTTGTACTTTTGCAGAGTACATTTCCCTTTCTGTGTAATAACTAAAAGTACTAGGGTATAAAGCATGTTGGAAACATTCTTTAACTGGGAGTTTATCTCTGACTTCCTAGGTTGCTTGAGAGAGAGCACTTGAGTTTCTTGATAAGCGTGAGAGAGTTCTCAGAGTTTTCTTCATGAGGGGACAGCTTGCAAAAAGCTTCCTGTACTTCGAGTTCTTTAACGAAGAACCTTAGACAAGTTGAAGAGTAAAGACAGGTTGTAAAATCAGTTTGCACATAGTCAACAATCCTAGTCAGCAGACAGGTTGACTTCTTGGCTTATACGGACAGGTGAGACTTAGGTAGACAGACAGGTGAGTTTTGTAGTCTTCTGATCTGTACACTAAGTAGACAGGTTAGCAACCACAAAATAGGTTAATTAAATCATTACCCAATGTTTAGTTTTCATCAAAACTTAGGGAAATGCACACAGACATTTTAGAGACTTAACAATCTCCCCCTTTTTGATGATGACAAACAATCAGATGATTTAATGAACCTTTGAAAATATCAGAGTACAGAAGTACAGACAGTAGACAAGTTGATATTTTCTATATGTGCAGACAGATGCATTAGTGTTCAATAAAGAGCATCAAAGTAATATGCAGCAGGTTTAAGTTCATAGTATCAGAGAATATCAGAGAATGAACACTTAGCATATATTGTTTACATTAAACATCTTAACATTTTTCTCCCCCTTTTGTCAGCAACAAAAAGAGTTAAATAGATAACAGTGGAGAGAAAAAAGAAAAATGAAAAAGAATAATAGAGTAAAATTTGATTTGTATTCATCATAAGCAATTCAATTACAAGGCAGTTCCTACAACTACTTATTTAGGCTGATTAAACATAAGATACAGGGAATCAACTTTCTGTTCTAACAGCAGCCTAGCATGCCTCTCTGCATCCAATTGTCTTCTGACTTCTTCTAGCTCAGTCTTAAGGAGATTGAAGCTCACTGAATCCACCATCTGAGAAGAGGAGACTTCTGTAGACAGGCTGGTTGAAGCATCAGACAGGGATGGATACCAGGGTAAGGCTAAAACTGGGGGTGCCTTAGGTACAGAGAAAGGTGAGGAAACATGGGGAAAGAAAAGTTGATGAATGGTTCTGAAATAAAATAAAGGAAGAAAAACTATTTTAAACAGAGGGGTGATTCTGACTATGTCAAAATCAGGAGAGGGAAAGACATAAGAGAGTCTTTCACAAAGAGACAGTCGAGTGACTCTTCTTGGAATAGGAGGGGGAAGAGGTTGATTGGCTAAGACAGATGGAGGTGTGGGTAGGAGAGAGTCTATGTGGGAAAAGAATGAATTAGACCCTGTGATTAAAAGAAAGAAATATCTAGACCTAGAGGGTAACATTACAACAGAGGCAGGATAGTTAGATCCTTCCAATGTTCTAATGAACAATACAATAGGGGGATAAAAGAAGATCTCCCTACCTGGGTTCAGAATGTGAGGTGGTGGTGAAGGGATGACAGATAAGTGAGATATACTTGCAGTCATCAGAGATTGCAAATCACTCACAAACAGTCTAGATGATATGCCAGATTGTTCTCTGGGAGTTGAGTCCCTGTGAACAACTGTGTATTGACATACATCAGACACGACATCAAAAGATGGTTGAGAGGGGTGAGAGGAGACAGGTGAGTGAAAAGGGGAGGCAACAGATAAAGGGTTGACACAGAGAGCAGAGGGGGAAGAAACAGCAGAATCTGGAATACCTAGATGAAGGGGAGAGGATGGTGCAGAAGGGAAGGTGAAGAGTGGTTCTTCAAAAAGCCTTGCTTTCTTCCTTGAAGGAGACAGAGAAGCTTCTTCATGATGACCAACTGTCTGTGTTCCAGCAGACAGGTCAGTAGAGGGTGCAGAAGCAGTAGCAGCAGCAGGCTCTTCTGCAGGGACAGCTTCCCTTTCAGCAACAGCCACTACAGGCATAGGGTAGCCTGACCTTCTTTTTCTGGGAATGAAACCCAGATCAAGAGATGTGATCTCCCTAGGCTCTTCTGCAGGTGGAGAAGTCTGCTCCCCCTGAGCAGGTGCTTCCTCTTTACTAGGCACAGACTTCACTTGTCTGTCCTTGGTAAAGGTCTTCACCAGTCTTCTTCTCTTGGTGGGTTGTGTAGAAACCACACCTGATTGTCCAGCCTCACTGGTCTTCCTCTTGGGAGAGGGCTTCTTCAGCTTGAATCTGAGAGGCTCTACTGTCTCAGCAGATCCTTCAGAAGCTGTGGGTTCCTCAGGCCTTTGATCCTGTCTGGCAACCTTTCCAGCAGCTTTCCAAATCCTTTCAGAGATAGGATACTCTGATTCACCAGTGGAATCAGCAGGCTCCTCTGCTATTTCCTTCAGTTTCTGCTCAACAGCAGGCTTCTTCTTCTTCTTCTTTTCTTCCTCATCCTCCAGAGGGATTCCTTCAATCCCCATCATAGACAAGACCTTCTTGTCTATGGACAGAGCCATGTCCACAAAGTGGACATCAGTTGGAACAAATATCTTGTTCCTAAAAACCCTTGTCAGCAACATTCCATAAGGGTAGGTAGGCATATTTGTCCTTCTGATCAGAGACTCAAGATACATGTAGATGAGATCATTGATGTCTATCTTGATTTTGTGAATCAAGTGGTACAGATCAAATCTGTCCAGCTTGGTCACATTGTCTCTTGACCCTCTTCTGGGCATCACACACTCCAGAAGCAGCTTGTGCAAGAACCTGCACTTGGGCACCATGCAGACAGGCTTCTTGTTCTCAGGGTTGGGAACTCCATAAACAGCAATATTGATACTTTCAGTTCCCACCTGATCTTCCCAGTCAGGTCTGAAGGCAGTTCCAATCCTTGGACATCTGGTTGCCAGTTCCAGAGAGCTTATAGTAAACTGAAGAGTCACATCAGCTGACATTTGAGCCTTGAAGCTCTTGGTTCCATCAACCACATTGGTGATGACCACAGCATTCCTCCAGAAATCTCTGACAAGCTTGGGATGGACCAGCTCCTTGATATCAAAGAAGGCTGTCCACTTAGAGTATTCCAACTCCTCAGTGACATCCATTCCCCATTTCTTCATCTGTTGAAGATCAACAGTCTTCCCAGGTAGAATCTTCTCTACATCAGTTAATCTCATCTCGTATTTCTCAGCAATCTCTTTTGGAGACAGGTGCTTTGAAGATGCCATTTTTCAGAAAAGAGAGAAAGTGAAGGTTTTGGAAGAGAGAAGGGTTTGAACGAGAGGAAGACGAAGACGAAAAGACTTAGGGTTTTTTTTTTGAGAAGGATAAGGTTTGAAACTTTCTGAAGATTTGCCTTTTAAAGAAGTAAAAGCAGGAGAGAGAAAAAAGACATAATTAAGAATGGCACGATTTATGTGGGGAACTGTAGCGCCCACTTAGACATAAAGAAAACATGGTTTCGAGGTAAAAACTGCCGTGTTTATGATTAGCTTCAGATTAACAAATGGTATTAAATAAATAAATAAATAAATAAATAATAACCATTTCAATAAAACTGTTGGGTTTCAGCATAGTGACTCAGCAGAGTCAGACAGGTGATCACAGACAGTTAAAAACTCAGACATGTCATTCAACAATACAATGCATGTTTAAATTATCTCTAATAAATAAAAATCTTTCTTCTGCTAAAGGCTTAGTGAAGATATCAGCCCATTGATTTTCAGTGTTAACAAACTTAATATCAAAGATACCTTTCTGAACATAATCTCTAATGAAGTGATGTTTGATTTCTATATGCTTAGCCTTAGAATGCTGAATTGGATTTTTAGTTAAGCAGATAGCACTAGAATTATCACACCATACAGATATATTATGCTAAAAAATAGAGTAATCCTCAAGTTGATGTTTTACCCATAAAAGCTGAGAGCAACAACTAGCAGCTGAGATATATTCTGCTTCAGCTGTAGATAGAGCTATAGTTGTCTGTCTTTTGCTTGACCAAGAGACCAAGTTTGCTCCAATGAAGTGGCATCCTCCACTGGTGCTTTTTCTTTCTATTCTGTCTCCAGCAAAGTCAGCATCACAGAATCCCACTAATCTGTATTCATTAGTTCTTAAATACAGCAAACCAAGATTAGTAGTACCAAGCAAATATCTAAATATTCTCTTAACAACTTTAAGATGAGATTCTCTTGGGTCAGATTGAAATCTAGCACACATACAGACACTAAACTGAATATCAGGTCTGCTTGAAGTTAAGTACAGCAAAGATCCAATCATACCTCTGTAGACAGTTTGGTCTACCTTTTTACCTTCATCATCTTTACTAAGTTTTGCATTGGTTTCCATGGGAGTTTTCATAAGTTTAGCATTTTCCATTTTGTATTTCTTGAGCATTTCCTTGATATACTTTTGTTGATGGATGTAGATTCCATCACTTGTCTGTTTGATTTGTAGACCAAGGAAGAACTTCAATTCTCCCATCATGCTCATCTCAAATTCTGCTTGCATCAGCTTTGAAAAATCCTTGCACAGCTTTTCATTAGTTGCTCCAAAAATAATATCATCAACATATATTTGGACTACAATGAAATTTTCTTTATAGTTTTTCTTAAACAGAGTAGTATCTACTTGACCTCTTGTAAAGCCGTTATGCATGAGAAAAGAGCTTAGTCTATCATACCATGCCCTAGGTGCTTGCTTTAAACCATATAATGCCCTTTTAAGTTTAAAAACATGATCTGGTTTATCAGTATCTTCAAAACCAGGGGGTTGTTTAACATAAACTTCTTCTTCAGTTATTCCATTGAGAAAAGCACTTTTCACATCCATTTGAAAAAGAGTGATTTGGTGTTGTGCAGCATATGACATTAGTATGCGAATAGCTTCTATTCTAGCTACAGGTGCAAATGTTTCAGTATAGTCAATACCTTCTTGTTGGTTATAGCCTTGAGCTACTAACCTTGCCTTGTTTCTGACAACTTTGCCATCTTCATCTGACTTGTTTCTGAAGACCCATCTTGTTCCAATGACAGACTTGTTTTTGGGCTTGGAGACAAGTGTCCAGACATCATTTCTGGTGAACTGGTTGAGTTCTTCTTGCATAGCAAGAATCCAGCTTTCATCATCAAGAGCTTCTTCAATGTGCTTTGGCTCTGTTTCTGACAAAAAGGCCACATTGCTTGATTCTCTTAAGGTAGATCTGGTTCTTACTCCTTCTGAGGGATGACCAATGATGAGATCCTTAGGATGATGAGTTTTGAATTTCCAGTCTCTTTCAAGAGGACCTTGACTTGTCTGTGTCTGTTGACTTGTCTGTTCCACTGGTCTGTCTGGTTCTGCTTCAGGTTCTGGTTTGGTTAAGTCAGGTTGTTGATCTTCTGACTTGTTTATATCAAGACCTGCAAGATCATCTTCTAGATCTGACAATTCCTTATCAGTCTTTAAGTTATCATTAAATTTGACATGAACAGATTCTTCAATAACAGATGTTCTAGAATTGTAAATTCTAAAAGCTTTAGACATTTCAGAGTATCCCAAAAAGATACCTTTGTCTGTCTTAGAGTCAAATTTTCCAAGTTGATCCTTGGTATTTAATATGTAGCATTCACAACCAAATGCATGAAAGTAAGAAATGTTGGGGCTTTTTCCTTTCCACAGTTCATAGGGAGTTTTCTTTAGAAAAGGCCTAATGAGTATTCTGTTTTGTACATAACAAGCTGTGTTTACTGCTTCTGCCCAGAAGTACTTAGGGAGATTATTCTCATTGAGCATAGATCTAGCCATCTCTTGCAGAGATCTGTTCTTTCTCTCAACCACTCCATTTTGTTGAGGAGTTCTAGGTGCAGAGAAATTGTGAGAGATCCCATTCTCCTCACAAAACTGACTAAACTGCTCATTTTCAAATTCTCCCCCATGGTCACTTCTAAGAGTAGAAATGCAGAAACCTTGCTCATTTTGTACTCTTTTACAGAATACTGAGAAAGCCTTAAAAGACTCATCCTTGTGGGTTAAGAAGAGTACCCATGTATATCTAGAATAGTCATCAACTATGACAAATCCATATTTCCTTCCAGCCAAGCTAGCAACACTAACTGGTCCAAACAGATCCATGTGTAACAACTGAAGAGGTCTAGAGGTTGATATTTGGTTTTTAGATTTGAAACTTGATTTTATCTGTTTACCTCTCTGACATGCATCACACAAAACATCTTTCTTAAAACTAATATCAGGCAATCCTCTCACAAGGTTATCCCTTTTTAGTTTTGAAATTAATTTCATACTAGCATGTCCTAGTTTCTTATGCCACCACCATCTTTCATCCTCTTTAGACATCAGACATGTTACACTTTGATCTGAGAGATCAGTCAGTTCAATCTTATACAGATTTTGTTGCCTTTTAGCTGAAAAGAGGGTTTTGCCACTAAGATCTTTAACTATACAGAAATCTTTGGTAAAGGAGACATCAAATCCACTGTCACATAATTGACTTATGCTAAGCAAATTGTGTTTTAATCCTTTAACCATAAGAACATTTGATATAGAGGGAAGAGGAGGTTTACCACCAATAGTACCAATTCATATAACCTTCCCTTTCTGATTTCCACCAAATGCCACATGTCCTCCTTTCTTAAGTTGGAGGTCTAGGAACATAGACCTTTCTGCTGTCATGTGTCGCGAGCAGCGACTGTCCAGGTACCAGCAGTGGTGTTTTCTTTGTGCTGTTGAGGACATCTGCAACAGAGATTATTTGATCTTTAGGTACCCATAGTTTTCTGGGTCCTTTTCTGTTAGTTCTAGGAGTCTGTGAAGACTTCCTTCTTTTCTTATGGAGACACTTAGACATAACATGTCCAGTCTTTCCACAGAAATTACAGACAGGTATGGATTTAATAGAAGTAGATGTAGCAGACACTTTAGAGTACTTAGTTGATACTTTATGATGTATCTGATGGACATATCCTATACCTTCTTTGTTAAGGGAGTGCCTCTGACAGCCAAGCAGCTTTGTCAGATTATCTCTACCATTAACAAATTTGGCAAGATCAGAAGTGAGCTCTTCCACTTTCTGTTGAAGTTTTTCAACTTCTTCAGACTGTGATGTATCACTAGAGATCTTAGCTTCATTAGACTTTTCAGTCTTCAGCTCACTGTTCTCCTTGGTAAATTTCTCACACTCTAGAGATTTCTGTTTATGCTCACTGAGGAGCTTAACATGATCTCTCTTGAGAGATTTGAAAGCCTTAGACAAACAGTTGGATTCCTCCAACAATTCTTCATAGGCATCAAGTAATTCCTCATAATCAGAATTTACCTCATTATCTGAATCAGAGTCAGTGTTAGCCATTAGATAGAGATTTGCTTCTTCCTCTATCTCCTCATCAGTAGATGTTGACTCTAGATCTTCCCAAGTGGCCATCATTCCTTTCTTCTTCTTTTTGAAGAACTTCTTAAATGGGGCTTTCTTGAGTTGAGGACATTCTGCTTTGATGTGTCCTGGTTTCTTGCACTCATAGCAGACAATTGAGTTTTTGTCTGTTGAAGTGGAATCCTTGAAATTCTTGTCCTTGTTGAATCTTCTGAATGGCTTATCCTTTCTGAACTTCTTTTTCTGTAGGAGAAGCTTTATCTTTCTGGTTAGGAGAGATAGTTCTTCATCACTTTCAGAATCCTCAGATTCAGACAGGTCAGCATCACTGGATGACTCGTCTGCCTTTAAAGCTTTAGAGGCTTTGGAAGACTTTTGATCAGCCTTCAGAGCAATTGACTTGCCCTTCTTTGTTGAGACTTCATCTCCAAGTTCTTGCTCATGAACAGTAAGTGTTCCAAGGAGTTCATCCATAGTCAGGGTGGTAAGATCTTTGGCTTGAGAGATAGCAGTTACCAGAGGTCTCCACTGCTTAGGTAGGCTCCTAAGTATCTTTCCAACCTTCTCAGCATTGGAGTAAACTTTGCCAAGAGACTTTAGACCATTGATGATAGTTTGAAATCTCCCAATCATTTGAGCAACAGATTCTCCTTCTTCCATGAGAAATAATTCATACTTTCTGACAAGTATGGCAATTTTTGATTCTTTGACCTTGGCGGTTCCTTCATGTGTGACAGCTAAGGTGTCCCATATTTCTTTGGCAGAATCACAGGCACAGACCTTCTCAAACTCATCAGGACTGAGCGCACAAATAATGTTGTATCTGGCTTTATGATTCAGCTCCCATCTTGCCTTTTCTGTAGGGGTCCACTGAGCTTTTGGCTTGTCAGTGTTGTCATCATTTTTAGGGATGAAAGGACCATCTGTGATGACATCCCAGAGATCAGAGTTTGTAGATAGAATGAACCATTGAAATCTATCTTTCCAATAGTTGTAGTTTTCTCCATTGAAGAATGGAGGTCTGGTTAAGGAGGCTCCTTCAGTCTGGTTACTTCCACTAGCTCCAGCAGTCATGTCTATTCTTCAGGATCTTTTACCTCAACACTGTTAGATGCTCAACCCAGAGGCTGAGCTCTGATACCAACTGAAATAGACAACTATAAACACGAGAAGGGGGGTTGAATTGTGTTTATTAGAATTTAAAATAAAGTTAAAAACTTTTTGCATGCAGAAGCTAAGCACAGATGGGTGTAAAAAGATACACAGACAGGTGACCTGTCTGTTGTAGTTTTCTCAGAAAAACAACACACGTAGAGATAAGAAAACAGACTTGACAGAAACAGTTTTAACCCCTTTGTTAGAAAGCAGATGATATATGTAATCAAAACAACTAAAGAGATTAAGGGAAGAGAGATTAACACAGAGATTTATCCTGGTTCACTCTTTAACACAAAGAGCTACGTCCAGTCCTTGGCAGCACCAAGATTTATCCACTATAACTGATCAGGTTACAGACTCCAAGTATTGTTTGCACACCTAGCCTCTTCAGGCTCCAACACAAGTATTCTTTGCACACCTAGCCTCTTCAGGCTCACTCAGATTTGTTTGAGAGTTTGGTTTGTAATAAATACACTTACAGACCTTTCACTAACACTCAGAGAGTGGTTTAAATATAAAGCTTAGGAAAGTCTGCGTAATAACTTCAAATAATTGAAGAATACAGAATGAATAAATGAACAGAGTAATGGCTCTTTAATGCTTTGTAAAACTCTGATAATGTTCATCTTCAATGACTTCTGTATTTGTAGCCTTCAAACATTTAATATCCGTTAGAGACATTCCTTGCAACTATGGCTTCAAGCAGAGCTTCATTAAATGCAATATAGTCGTTCTGGGCAGCCATTAATGCAATGAAGACGTTGGTTGTACTCTAACATGAGGGATAATAGCTTTATGCATCGTGTAGACATTAACTCAGAGTTGTGCAGAGTGCTTTTGTACTTTTGCAGAGTACATTTCCCTTTCTGTGTAATAACTAAAAGTACTAGGGAATAAAGCATGTTGGAAACATTCTTTAACTGGGAGTTTATCTCTGACTTCCTAGGTTGCTTGAGAGAGAGCACTTCTGAGTTTCTTGATAAGCGTGAGAGAGTTCTCAGAGTTTTCTTCATGAGGGGACAGCTTGCAAAAAGCTTCCTGTACTTCGAGTTCTTTAACGAAGAACCTTAGACAAGTTGAAGAGTAAAGACAGGTTGTAAAATCAGTTTGCACATAGTCAACAATCCTAGTCAGCAGACAGGTTGACTTCTTGGCTTATACGGACAGGTGAGACTTAGGTAGACAGACAGGTGAGTTTTGTAATCTTCTGATCTGTACACTAAGTAGACAAGTTAGCAACCACAAAATAGGTTAATTAAATCATTACCCAATGTTTAGTTTTCATCAAAACTTAGGAAAATGCACACAGACATTTTAGAGACTTAACAGGAAAAACCCCTGAATTTTTTATTTTGTAAAAGAAAGACCGCTTTTGTAGCAAGGAATTTCACCCCAACACATAACTCTAGGGGCACATCCCCCTTAGGTTAATGTGTGGTTGATGACAAATCTATGGGAACATGTGTCCCTCAATAGACAGCATCATTCACTAGCAATGCAATCATATAGGCCCACTTGTAACACACCATAAGATATAGCAGAATTCATTGATGGATGTAAACAGAAAAATGGCTTTTATTTCATTGAAGAGAAAACAATGTCTCCCATCTAACAACATTACATCAAAAGTCTTAAAGTCTTCCTTTTGAATCCGCTAGCAAGACCCCTACAGTACTTCATGAAGCGAGCTATATTTTGAGGTATTGTAGACCCGTCATTCATGCGGGTTTGGACTAATGCTTCTTCGAGGTGACCCACAAACTGGTAGGTATGGTATTGCAAACTTCCTGGGAGGTGTTCATATCTTTTCTTCAAAGCGTCTCTATCAGCCTTCAAATCTTTTGCCACGGATTCCCAGTTCTCTAACCATTCTTCCTGTTGTCTGATCTCATCCTCGTACTGTTTTTTCTCCTTTTCGAACATCCGTACCCTCATCCACAATTGTTGCTCTTTCTCTTGTGCTTTTTTCAATGACTTGCGCATATTTGCAGCTGCATCCCAACCTTCATCAGAGTAGTGTTCAATATGGGTTAAGGCTTCTTGCAAAGATCCTATGCTTTCCTCCAAAATCCGGATTGTCTGAACGTGCACTTCGATGTTTGCCCCCAAGTCTTCTTTTTCTTTGAAGATTTGTGCCAGCATTTTTTCTTGATCTTCTATCCTTGCTAGTAATTCTCGAACTTCTAATTCTTTCATATTCCACTTCCTTGCTCTTTTTGATGGACTTGCGGCTTCATATGCATCAGCACATTCATCTTTCAAATGTTCTATCCTCATATTTAACTTCTGGACTTGGTGTTGAAGTGTGACAATGGTGATTTGATTTGTTTCGTTCTTATCCTCTAGCACTCCAATCTTGGCCATCATAATCTCGATCTTATTTAACATTTCTGCTTCTGTTTGTGGATTTTCATCTTCATGCTGGATTGGCTTCAAAATAACAGGGTTGCCTTTCCTTGCTTTCCTCCATGCCTCATAGTTTCTAGTGTGAGAAATAATTTGTCTCCCCAACTTATCTGACCCCAGTACCCGGATGTTGCTCCAGGCGGATCTAATAGCTACTGTTGCATTCTTGACAACCTCGCACTCTTGATATAAGAAAGAAATTCCACCCAACACCTCTTCGAGTGGTTCCTGTTGAGTCCACTTCAATCGTCGAATCACAAGTGCTGGAGAATATGACACATAACCTCTTGGTCCCATCAAAGGAATATTTGAGAAATTCCCACAACTGAAGATGATTGTATTTCCTCTATACCATGGACACATCCAGCAAAAAGTCTTCGAATCAACCTCATCAAATTCTTGTCTCCATTCATTGGGTTTACGCGGATTTATCGGAATGTGATGAAATCTCCTCAAAGGGTCATCAATCCCACTAATATATTTTTGAGCATACATGTGAGTCATGATCCAAACATACAGCATTTGTGCACAACATCATAATTTGCCTTGTTGATTTTCGTGGCACACTTGCAATGAGAGGAAAGTTTCTGCCAGAATTGCGGGAATGGGATTCACATTATATTCCTCGACCTTGTGGTAGACATCCAAGGCTACGTAATCCACCATGTCTGGTCTAAAGGGGAAAAGCACCAACCCATAAATGGTTAAAGCTAACACCCGCTTGAAGATAAGCCAATTCTTTTGTCGCGCCAATTTCTGGAGATAAACTTCAAGGAATCTTCTCCTCAGACCTCTGACAGCTCCCTTTTCCATTTTGTCTAATGGCTTCGGTAGAACTCCTAACAACTCCGCTACCTTCCCATCACTAACGTGTTGGCCATAGTAGAAATAAACACGAAACTCCCTTGGAAGAGGTATCCTTAGCATGTAAGCATATTCTTCTGTAGTCGGTGTCGTATCCAAATTCGGCAACTCGAAACATCTCAAATTCGGGTTCCAATATTGGGCCAAAGCACTCAAGCCCGAAGCATCTACAGGTATGTGTAACAAGTCCAAAATCTTCCCATACTTGCTTACAAACTCAGAACGTACTTCTTTTGGCATCAAAAGGCTGATTTCTATTAAGGTCTTCACATCATGGATCTTCACGTCAATTCTAATATTCTTCTTCAGGCCAATTGCATTGCTAGAGTGAGACATTTCCATTCCTTGCTACACGGTCAGTGTCTTTCCTCTACAAAGAGAATCACCAATTACAAAAAAAAAAGATATTATTTACAAAAAAATAAAACAATAAAATTAAAAATAAAAACAAAAATAAATAAATAAATAAATAAAATAAAACTATGTAGAAAGGGGAGTCCTTGTAGGGTCATAAACCCAAAGGTCATGGGACGTCTAAAAGCATTGCCCCCTTTACGACCTATGTTAATAGGTCGTTTGGGCCCAAAGCGATACAACCTCGCTAACTACTACGGATCCCATTCACCCCCTTTTTGTCCTTTGTTTATTTTTTTATTATTCATTTGTTAAACACAAAGGGAAAGAAAGCAAAAATAAAAATAAAAAAATAAAAATAAAGAAATAAGCAAATGGATAATAACACAAAAAAAAAAAGGGGAGATATGGTACGTTTCCAATTGTCTTAAGAGGTAGGGCCTAATCAAAGTACCTATGATGACAACTTCTAAGTCAAGCGGCCACTAAGTCAATCTAGGAGTGCAAACTTTAAGATGGGTCTAGACTTCTAAAGGTCATGGTCCCCAGATTGCCCTTATCAAGGACCTAGTTCATGAACCTAGTCACAAGTAGGGATAAACCCTCCAGGATGACTAGTCCATGACACTAGTAATAATCTGAGTGGTGAATCAACAAATATCAGAGAGGCACTTGGCCTTCAATGATAACGCTGAGGCACCGCCTAATCCTTAAGCTCCCACAAGCTCGGGTTCAGAGCTGAAAGTGTGTGAAAATGAGTGTTGGTGTTGTGTGTGCTGGAGGCATACAAACCTGTAACACTTAAACTAAAAAAAAAATCCTGCAAGCAAAGATACACATGTATGTACAAAAATGTTAGAAGTCATCTACCCCTGTTGAAATATAAAAAGAAAAGAAAGAGGAAAAAGGTTAGTAAAGCATAGATGAAAATAAGACGAAACACAAAAAATAAAAATAAATAAATAAATTACACACTTTATTCACAAAAAGAAAGGTTATTTTTTATTATTTTAATTTCAAGAAAAACAAAAACATAACAACACAAGACAAACAGGGGAAAAAAAGGGGTAAACAAATAAATTAAAATTTATTAAAAACTTGCACAATCAATTATCATCGGCTTGACTCTCTAAAAACCTCCCCAGTGGAGTCGCCATCTGTAGCAACCGAAGTCGTTTTTTTTATAAAAAAGAGTAGAGTCGCCACCAATTTTATTTGTTTCGGTAAAAATTGGAAAACCCCTTTTTTAAAAAGAAATAAAAATAAAAAAAATGGCCTTTGGAACCAAGATGAGTTCGGGAGTCGATTGTGCATAGGGAAGGATGAGGAATTAAACCCACAGCACCCCTAATGCACCCAAAAGAAAACGGTTACCCCAAATTAATTGTGCAAATAACTAATAACTTTTAAAATAGGCTAAATTACATTTTTGGTCCTCAAATTGTTATTAAATGTTCAATTTGGTCCTCAAGTTTTTAAAATGTTCATTTTGGTCCCCTAATTAGTTAAACTTGTTCAAATAGGTCCTTCCGTCAAGTTGACTAACGGCGATGTCAAACCTAATGACACGTGGCATTAAATTTAATATTTTAATGTTCATTTTGGTCCCCATATTATTTTAAAATGTTCATTTTGGTCCCCCAAATTGTTCTAAGATGTTCATTTTGGTCCCCAGATTGTTTTAAAATGTTCAATTTGGTCCTCAAGTTTTTAAAATGTTCATTGTCGTCCCTTAGTCAACTTGACGTCGCCGTTAGTCAACTTGACGGAAGGACCTATTTGAACAAGTTTAAGGAATTAGGGAACCAAAATGAACATTTTAAAAACTTGGGGACCAAATTGAACATTTAATAACAATTTGGGGACTAAAGTATAATTTAGCCTTTAAAATATTTACTTTACCCCTTTCTAAAGATACGAATAAACAAACCATACACATTACCCTTTTATTATTATTAGAATTAAAATGCAGACCAAAATCACAGCAACAACTTGGACTATACACCTCTGCACAAATTTTTTTTATACCATTTTAACACCTTGAATTTGGAAAGTGCTTCACAATTCAAACTAAAGTAATCATCCTTACAATAAAAAAATTCCACGCAGTAAGCCAAAGAAGATCCTAAGTAAAAGCACTTTGTCAATTAAAAGGTAGAGCACCACTTATCATTCTAAAAAAAAAACTTCCCTTGTTTTATCTCACATCTTCCATGGTAGAACCTATGCGTACATTAAAAAAACATTGTCCACACATTCTTAATCTAAAAACACGCAGGCAACATCATGGTCTAGGTGGTTCATGGCGATAGCTCAAATAACATCCAAACTCTTTCTATTATTTAATCACAATAACAACAAAAATGAAACAAGAACTAATATTACCAAGGATTAATTTTGCCAAGCCATAGAAGCCATATACTCATGAACTATCAAAAAGCAATGTCATTGTAACAATTAAACTTAACAAACAGATTACAAATAAATCAAACTTTTAGTCAATCAAATAACCTCATAGCATGAATACTTATTGCAACTGAATTCAATACAGATTGCAAGATATAAAAAAAAATCACCGTGGTTTACCAATGCCAAGAACAAATTGTGAGAGTGCTAAATCTTTTCCTAATCAATAGCACACTCCTCTTCTGGGTATGATTGCTTTACTTCCAAACTCCAGATGCAACCCACCTCAAACACTCTTGCTATGATACTCTCTTCCTGTAAATTTTCGTTTCTGTTTCTCTCTGCCTCTCTTGTATCTTGTTGTCGTTTCTGTCCCTTTTTATAGCCTCTAGCATGTCCACTTCATTTCTAATCTGCAAAGGATAAAAACGCAATTAATTCCAGATTTGAAGACTAGAAAGGAAGGGAATGATGCTTACCTTGTTAATTTCTCACTAAAAAGGAATCTCCAATCCCTGAGTTTGCGCGTCTGGAGTGAATCCTTGGGCGCTATGATCTCGAAAATCACCTATTTCTCTGCGATTGAGTTCAGAATAAGAAAGATTTGACAACTTGTTGAACGAAAATCTCATCCATATCCATGATTCTATGCGAGATTGACGCTGGGGGAGGTGTTTGTGCGGCTAGGGTTCATTTGGGAGAAAGAAAAAGAAGAGTATGGCTGCTAGGGTTTCAAAGAGAATAGAAAAGAAGGGTGGTGTGGGTGGATCCGGGTTCAGGTAGCAAAACGGGTTCTGGGCAATGGGTTTGGCTGGTTTGGCCCAATAATGAACAAAAACAAACCTAAGAGTTTAACATAAAATTAAAATTTAAAATCTCTTGTTATTTTTGTCTTTATAATATATATATATATATATATATATTTTTGGATTTTGGGATAAATAAAAAAACAAACATCAAAATAAGATGGCAAAATATAATTTTTTTTTTTTTTGCATTTTTTTTTTGAAATTTTTAATGAAAACTACAAAGACCCGGTCAAAATAGGGTGTTCACACAAACGCCGGCAGTTCACCAAACCATGGGTGAACCCTCTTGGATAGCCGACGTATCATAACTGGATATGCCACCTCGGGGGTACACGGCTCACCAAACCATGGGTGAACCTCCCGGGACTTAGGCCAGATCATCATAACAGGATGACCTCCCCTATGTTGAACATCCCCCACTAATCAACTTCAACGTATGAATGCGTGAGCACAACAACACACAAGTCCACCACTTCCTTTGCTTGGGCTAAAAAGCACCCAAGACTTATCACCAACATCAGCATTAACACCTTAGGCCTAAACCGTGGGGTCAAGGCCCCCTTGACCCAAAAGCACCAAGGTCCAACTTAACAACACCTCAACCAAAAAGCATTGAGGTTACTTTGGCCCAAAAGCACCAAAGCGTAACAACGTGCGGTAACCCATAAGATACCGACTTAACCATCTAAATATTCTTTATTATCTTAATTATCTTTTAGTTAAGTTATCTTACTCATTATTATTCGATTAGTGTCTTATCACATTATTGGGGACATTTGTGGTAGAGCACCCCTAAATTCCTTTAATCTCAGGTTCTGACCAGTAAGGAGAGCACGGGCATGCTTACCCCAGCATGGTTATGCTGCCACTTAAGTGGAGCGTGGTCGTGCTCACTGTCCTGCACAACCATGCTCAATGCGCGGCCTGCCTTCCAGAATGCAACTGGGAGCACGGGCATGCTCCCTGTTCAGCACGATCGTGCTCCTGGGCCAGCCGTACTATTCTGGGCAGACTCAGACTTGTTAATCTTGGAGCCTAAACTCCCTAACACTCTCAAATCGGATCCTAGGGTCCTTAGCTAATCCAGTTGGCATCAATCCTCACCTCTCACTAACAGTTCATGTCTTATGGAACTTAAGGGGAATTAACCCATTAATTTTGATGTTAACTAAGAGTCCTATTAAATCACTTAGGGTCTTATTAACAGTCCAACTCAACCAACAGCATTCAGCCAATAACAACATCAACATAACGATCATATTCAACATTATAACAACCAATTAACATTATAATAATAATTCATACAACTAGGCAGATCATGGCATCAATAATAGTAAACATATTAGTCTATGCGTAACAGTTAACATAACAATTAACATTTAATGGGGCTATGAGAACCCCTCATCTTACGCTATTCCCTAGCCTAGTGTATACATTATTCTTCTCCCATAGCTGGTATGAAGAATCAACTGTAACACAACCACGACAAACTGGACTCATTCCCTCAACCGGCTCGAACAGCTTCCAAGCCTTGGCCAAATAGTAGGGACAAACTATCAGTTTCCAGATCAACAGGGAAAGGAAACCAAGAGGGAAGGGATCGTTACCTTACAACGATTGGCACTGACTAACTAGACGCTCCCAAGTGTCTCCACTGCTCCAAGAATGGAAGGAGTTTCGAGAAAATAGGGAACGAAAGGGTTGCAGCCGCACTGGGGAAGCTGCTAAATGCCAAAATAGGGTTTATGACGTAAACCCTCGGTCACCTTCCGCTTATAAAGACGCAGGCTTGAGCACGGGCGTGCTCCTCCTTGAGCACGGGCGTGCTCAACTTAGCGTCTATGAGGCGCGATTCGCACTTGAGCAGGGGCGTGCTCACTGTTGAGCACTGGCGTGCTCAACTCAGCGTCAGCGAGACTCTCACTAACAACGAGCACGATCTTGCTCCTTAACAAGCACGGCCATGCTTGTGACTCAGAAAGTCACAAGACAAAAGCCTAAGAGAAGGGATTTCTAGCCTAGAATTCCCACTTAGTCTTCAAGTTAAGTCTTAAGGCTTAACCAACCAAACAAGCATACAAAAGCACTTAACAGAAAAACATGGTGTTACATCAACTAAGTCACAACCCAAGCTACTCTTGGAGAAGCATTTGGAGTTGAAAAGCATTGATTAAGGAAGGTTATAAGTGGATTATTGGCATAGGTGACAAAGTCAACATGTAGAATGATCGTTGGCTCAATGATGGAGCTTCTCTATCCTCATTCACCCCTTATGATCCTTTACTACATCACATGAGTGTACAAGATATTTTCTTGTCGGGTACAAGAATGTGGAATTTGCACCTAATGACTGAAATTTTGAATTAGGATTGCATTGAAACCATTAATAATGATTCCATCTTAGACTCGGTAAAGGAAGATACTGTGAACTGGAAGCTTGAAAGGAGAGGAAACTACACAATAAAAAGTTCTTACCACTTGTGTATCAACTCTCTTATGGACACCTCTTATTTGCAGGTCTCTGGTGAGTGGAAAAGAACTTGGAACATGCAGCTTCCCCCACGAGTAAAGTCTTTCCTTTGGCAGCTATGTAGAGGGTGCCTCCTCGTCAGGTCCAAATTTCAATCCCGCGAGGTCTCCTACCCAATCTCGTGCGTATTTTTCAATTCGGATGTGGAACAGTACCTCCACCTTTTTATTTCCTGCCATACCAGCAAACACTTCTGGGTTAAAGAGGGTTTTTGGAATAAAATAGAGCGTCTCTATGCCTCTGTGGATCACTTCAAATCTTTTGTCTGGGGCATGATAAAATCGCTGAAAGATAAAAGAGGTCAGATATGGTGCATGCTGCTTTGGAGCTTATGGAGAATTATAAATTTGCGCCTTTTAAAGAACAAGCATGAGACTCCATCTCAGATATCCTCTAGAGCATTCAACTTTTTTCACCACTAGAAATGGGCTAGGGAGGAAGCTTGTCGTTAGATGAAGGTGCAGTTGTGGCAGCGAGAACAGGTTGGTCTCCTTCACCGCTGGGCAAATTTAAATGCAACATAGATGCATCATTTTCTCAACCGAACAGTGTAGGGATTGGCATGTGTGTTCGAGATGAGAGAGGAGACTTCATCAAAGCAAGAACTCTTTCTCTTAGTCCCCAACTCCAAGTTCACGAAGGGGAAGCATTCAGTCTCCTATCAGCCTTACAATGGACCTCTGACCTTGACTTAAGGGACGTGGTTTTTGAGCTGGATGCAAAATACATGGTTGACAGTTTCCATAATAAACAGGATGATTTTTCTATTTTTGGTGCTATTATATTGGATTGTAGACACTTTTTTAATGCTTCTTTTACAAACTCTATTATAGAGTTCTTTATGAGGTAGACTAAAGTAGTTGCTCACACCTTAGTAAGGGTGACTAGATGTATGGCTGGCCCACATGATTATGATGACATTCCGAGTTGTACCGCGGACTTCATTATTAATAAGAGGCCATAACCCCATTTTCATCAAAAAAAAAAAAAAAGTGAGAGTTCTTAAATTCTATGTGGCATCAATGGGCCCACAAAATGGTGTCAAGATCCCCTCCATTTTTTTTCCTCTCCATTTCCCTTCCACTTGGGAGAGAGATAGACACAAAAAGTTTTTAATTATTTAATTTTTCTTAAATAATAAAAAAAAATTAAAACACAAATCTCTCTCTCTCTGTTTTTTTTTCCTCTCCATTTCCCTTCCACTTGGGAGAGAGATAGACACAAAAAGTTTTTAATTATTTAATTTTTCTTAAATAGTAAAAAAAATTTAAAACACAAATCTCTCTCTCTATTTTTTTTTGCTTATCAAAAAAAAAAAGTCTCTCTGCTTTTTTTTTCGAAACCCATCCTTAATTAGCCATTTGGACTGAGTGGGTCCACCAGAGTATCCTCACGACTTAGGCCCTTCGGACCCGCTATGAGATTAATCTCTAGTTCAACTGATTGAGAAGCGTTTTACTCCTTAGTTCTCAACCTCCCAATGGAGTGACTCTACAAAGATTCGAATTCGATTCAAGTTCTCTTTTTTATAAGGCTACTTGCTTCCACCAATCCAATACCTCATTGGTCCTCTCTCCTTAGTGGGAAGGGAAACGAAGACAACAAAATTTGAGAGAATCTTTACTCCACTGAATGAGAGTTAAGAATTAGAGTGAGGTTGTTGGAGATGCTCTAATATGTAATAAGCATGTGAAATAAACAAAGGCAAAATCGACTCCTGGTTGCAACTGAACCTAAATGAAAACATGGCGTTAGCCATTAGGGTTTTAAGGACAGTGAGAAAGAGTTGCAGGGGAAGGCTTCAATTCTTGCCAAATTCTCAGCATTTATTCTTCAACAAACAATCAAATTCAAATTCAAATCCCCTTCTACTCAAATTGCTTCAGGTCCCCGATTCACGCATCAAAACGACGCTGGATCAGGAAATGCCTTCCCTTCAAGCCTCACAACTTCCTTGGGACTTTCTCGTTACCTCTCTCAGCCCTTCTTCTTCCAAGAAAGCTCATTTGGTACTAATATTCTCTCTCTCTCTTCTCCTCCCTCTGTTTTTCATTTTATTGTTTTTTTTTTTTGGTTGGAAACATGTTTTTGTTTTCTTAAATTGAATTGATTGATTTGAAGAAAATCAAGCAAATGTGGTTGACATTCCAAATATTTTTTACTTTCTGAAGAGATTTTTATTATTTTTTTTTGAGTTTGTCTGGGTAAAACTTTTTCGACTGTCATCTAATCATAAACATCTAATCATAAACGGTCACATGTGTAGTTATTATTAAACTACGGTATTTTTTTATGATGTATTAATACTTGAATCATTGATAATAATATGAACTTTTACACTCACAGTGAATTACAATTAAATCTTTTTGTTTACCAGTAAATTAGTGGTTTTGACAAATTTTGTGTTGAATGTTCATATACAGTGTGCTTTCAGTTTACTTGCTGAATTGCCTAGAGAGAGATTGTGATAATCAATAATATTTTTACATATTATTGAATGGTCAGGTTTTGGAATGGATTTTGGAGAAAATGCTGAAGGAAAATGAAAGGGACCATAGTCTGTTCTCTGAGCTCATCTTTCTATGTGGAAAGCTTCAGAATGTGCCGCTTGGAATGCGCGTGTTTACTTCTATGGAGGCCAATGGAGTTAAACCCACTTCCCTGGTTTTCAATTCCCTTATAAGTGCATGCTTGTCTTCCCATGATATTGTTACAGCATTTAGTTTATTTGAAATCATGGAGAGTTCAGATAGCTGTAAACCTGACTTTCACACTTATAATATATTTATTTCAGCATTTTCCAAGTCAGGGAATGTTGATGCCATGTTAGCTTGGTACTCGGCTAAGAAGGCTGCTGGATTCGGTCCTGATCTTGAAATGTTTGAATCTGTTATATCGGGCTCTGTTAATTCAAAAAACTTTGAGATTGCTGATAGAGTTTTTGAAGAAATGATTATATCTGGAATTATACCTAGTGTATCCATACTGGAAAACTTGCTTAATGGGTTTTGCAAGCAAAAGAATTTGGGTCGAGCTGAAGAGTTCTTCAAGTCTGTGTTAGATGCCAGATGGAAAATCAATGAAAAAATGGTTGAGAAGTTAGTAGCATTGTATCTTGAACAAGGACAAGTGGAAAACATAGAGGAGCTACTTGAAACTATGACCAAGCACTGCCCAAAAACTACTAGTGTCCTCGCACGCATCCATTGTGGGATTATAAGGATGTATGCCATGTTAGATAGGTTGGATGATGTAGAGTTTGCTGTGGGTAGAATGTTGAAACATGGGCTGTCATTCACATGTACCGATGATGTGGAAAAGGTTATCTGTGCGTACTTTAGAAGGGAAGCTTATGATAGGCTAGACATATTCTTGGAATGTTTAAGGGGTTCCTATGTGCTTACCAAATCAACTTCCGATCTGTTGATATCTGGCTATAGAAGAGCAGGCTTGCCTGAAAAAGTAGATTCAGTGGTAAAAGACATGGCATCAGCTGGATTAGCATAACCGCTTTTGTGATGATGACAGATGAGCTCGAATCAGCTCCTCAGCTTTTATACCAGGCTGCAATCCAGTGTAGCTAGCAGCCAAAAGTATACAGTCAGATGAATGTAAGAAATTCCCAATGTCAATTTGCCCCCTCTGCGTCACTATAAGTTAACAATGGTATTGTGGAAAGGTTATTTTGACAAATTAAAGCTTCTGTTTAACTGATACAACCCCCAACAATTTGTTTCATTGTCGACATTGACTGTCTTTGAAATCTTCTTTCTAGAATTGTTTTTGGGGGGATGGCTGATAGACATTTCTATGGCATAACTGAAATAATGATGCTGCATATTCCGCAGCTGGATGTTTGATATAGCATCTCAGTTAGCTGTTTATTGTCCTCTGATTTGATACGCAATATTAGACCTTCTTATGAAACTAGAGAGGCTTATTCTCAGCATAGTATTTTCTATAAGCTATCTTTGTACAAAAACTCTGTATCCAAATGGAATGTTATCAATAAAGAACCAAAAGATCCAAGTTTTCTAGTTCTGCATTGTAACTGAACCTGTTTATATATTTGTTCTGAACGGATGTTCCATTATATGTTAAGTCCCCATATTTATTCTGTTTGTGTATGTTCTACTGTCTTAGTCTATACATTCTTAACCCATGAAAGACTATTAAATTTTTAATTGCTGATTAAATTCCTGATACCCTTTATCGTGTACTGTAAACAGAAACGGATAATCATGATTCTGTTCTCTCTCCATATGCCTAAGACTTAAGAGGGTGTCTTATACTTCTATTGTTGTCTATTATATCAATGCACGACTATTCCTAGGGTGATAAAAAATACCATGCTCGATCGAACCAATAAACCCATTTAAAATTTTAGTGAAACGGGTGGGTTCAATTGGGCCGACTGGTTAAAAAAATAAAGTTTGATATGTATTGGTATGGTTGGGTGGTCTACACAAATGAACTTGTCAAGACCCAAGCTTGATCGAGAACATTATCCAAACCAGATGAAATGTTTTATATTGGATTAATGGATTTGTCATTGGGGGCGGGGGGGTTTGGGGTTTGGGGTTGGGGTAGCTCAAGTAGTTAGAGCTAAGAGGTTAAGGTGTTGGAGGTCCAAGGTTCAATCCTTGACCAATGAGAGAAAAAAAATTAACAACTAATATATTAATCTATTAATATTTGCCTATAAAAAAAAATGGATTCGTCATGGGCCTACACCACTTGACATTTCACATGATGGCCCTCGACTCATTTAGACATTTCACATTTCATTTCACCACACAACACTTGACTGCTTCACCATTTCACCACTTCCTTTCATGAAAGTTAAAACATGTGATTCTTTTAGCCATCGTGCAAGGTATGTTTTAGGGTGGCGTCTAGAGTGTAGTATGATGAGAAGTCCCACACCCATGAAGCATCAAAAAACACCATCGGATTTATTATTAAAGTAATCAAGGGTCCAGATTTAGTTGATAAAAAAAAATAATCACCAAACAAATTTCATTTTACAACTTTACCCCTACCCCTTAATCTGATTGAGTTTGCCGGAATCATCATTTCCCCCTCACGCTGCTCGTCGGCACGAATCACAGCCTCTCCCTCACGGCTTCACGGCGGTGCGAGTCACTGCCATGGATCGTCCCTCTCCCTCACCGCCTCACGACAACACCACCTCAACAGTGAACCACAGCAGCACTGTCGGTGGTTTATCTTGGTGTCATGGTCGAAAACAATGATGAAGCACCACCTCAACAGTGAAGCACAACAACACCTTCTATTAGCTTAACTCCGAGATGTCCCTCACGGTGGTTCAACTCCCTGACGGTGGTTCCAACTTCAGATTTGAAAAAAAAAATGCACAAAAAAATTCTTTGCTGATGATGGTTGTTGAAGATCTGGGTCGAATGGCCTTCATGTTGAAGATGATCGGTAGTCTTGCAGCAGTTCTCGTTGCTGTGGTTCTTGGAATGGTTATGCCGTCGTGTGGCGGCCCGAGGTGGAGATCTCCCTCATGGGTTCTGTGAAAGTAATATGTGATTTGTGTGTGTGTGTGTGTGTGTGAGAGAGAGAGAGAGATGGTGGTCAAATCCGGTGGGGGTGGAGGTGGCTGGTGTCGAGAATGTGTTGATGATGAGGGTGGTGGGGATCTGACGGTGGAAGAGGAGTGGGGAGGGGGTGGTGGTGGAAGAGGGGTGGGGATAAAGGAGGATAAAAATGTATTTTGCCAACAAAAAAAATAGGTATTTTGGTCCCTCACCGGTGTGGGACTTTTCATCATACTACACTCTAGACGCCACCATGTTTTAGAGTTTCTTTTATTTTTAGGGCTTTTGTTTGAATCTTTATTTAAGGTTTGACGTTGATGTGCTTTTCTCCCATTTAGACTTCGTGTCGCAAGGTACAAGCCACCATTCTAAAAATCAAGGTTTTCAAGGTCATTGAATCGATGAAGGCATTGGTTTATGATTCACTGGTTCAATCGTGGTCCATCCGTGGTTTGATAAAATATTAATTAATAAAATATTAATAAAATAATTTTATATAATATATATTATATATATTAATATATATTATATATATTATATATATATATATATATATATATATATAATTTTATATAATATATAATATTAATAAAATAATTTTTTTATACAATCAGTAGACCAAAAAAAAAAAAGAACAAAGCCCAAACAAGAAATAAAAAAAATTAAACCCTGCCCATGATCATTTTTGCACGTTCCAATAGCCTCTCATTAGTGCCAATGAGCTGGAAACCACTTCTACATATATACTAATATAATAATAATATACCCTAACTTTAACGTCTTTGGTATCACTTTTATGAAAGTAAGAGTGTGTTTGGGAAAGCTGGAAAAAAAAAAGATTATGCTGATAATCCATTTTTGTATAATCGATTATTGTGATAATCGATTATAATCAAAATCTGTTTTTGTTTGGGTCTGTTTGCTGAAAAGCAATTTTAAGATAATCTATTTCGTTTGGGTGGTGCAGAAAAAATCACTTTTATATAATAAATTACGAAAAAGGGTATGGAGTTATTTGTATAATTTAATAATATTTGTTTAGAAATAAGTTTTGTAGGGGTAAACATGGAAGAGTGTTTTGAGAATGAAAAATAATCAAATCACAATAATCTTTAGCTAGAGAAAACTAGATGGCATAAAACAGCTTTTTTCCCCTAAAAAAAAGCTTTTTTATTAATTTAAGCAAAATGGCAAACATGTTAGATTATCTATAAAACAGCTTTTAAGCTAAAAAACAGCTGAAACAAGGGAAAATAATCTTTCCCAAACATACTCTAATGTGTTTGGGAAAGCTGGAAAAAAAAGATTATGCTGATAATCTGTTTTCAAATAATCGATTATTGTGATAATCGATTATAATCAGAATCTGTTTTTGTTTGGGTATGTTTGCTGAAAAGCGATTTTAAGATAATCTATTTCGTTTGGGTGGTGCAAAAATAATCACTTTTACATAGTGAATTACGAAAAGGGGTATGAAATTATTTGTATAATTTAATAATATTTGTTTAGAAGTTAGTTTTGTAGGGATAAACATGGAAGAGAGTTTTGAGAATGAAAAATAATCAAATCACAACAATCTTAAGCTAGAAAAAACTAGATAGCATAAAACAGCATTTTTCCCCCTAAGAAAAAAGCTTTTTTATAAATTTAAGCAAAATGCCAAACATGATAGATTATCTATGAAACAGCTTTTAAGCTAAAAAGCAGCTGAAATGTGGGAAAATAATCTTTCCCAAACATACTCTAAGTATCAAAAGTTCAAAACTCAAACGTTTACACTGCAGAAACGCCGCGGCAGCAAAGCAGAACATGCGGGGCACGAGCACTTCGTTGGATTGTCTCAGCTGTAGGTAGGGGTGGGAATAGGCCAGGCCGCTCGTTAGGGGCCTATGGCCTGGTCTATTTAAGGCCTAGCCTGGCCTGACCTGTTTAATAAAAAGGTCAGGCCTAAGCTTTTTAAATAAAAAGCCTTTTTAGTTAAATAGGTCAGGCTTAAGCTTATAAAAAAGTCTTTTAAGCCTAGTAGGTCAGCCTACTTATAAATAATAATAATAATAATAAATATAAAATATATATAAATAATAATAAAAATATATAAATAATAAATAATAAAAAATAGTAAAGTTATTTTTTATAAATTGAAATATGTATACGTAATATGTGTATATATATATATATATATATATATATATATATATATATATATATATATAATAATATAATATAATATAATATATATATATAATATATGAGCATACTTGGTTTATTTTATAAAAGATGCAATTTGCTCTTTATTTGTAGAATGTTGGTTTGCTTCACATGTATACTTTAAGAGATGTGGGACTAACAGAGACAATTGCCAAATCAGGAAGAGCCCTCAATGCATAAGTGTCTTTTTTGGTGTTATAGGCGGTCTGGAATGGCTTTTTTATAGCTAGTTTATGTAGGCGCTACCGCTTTTGGATATCATACTGGGTGCTCTCCATAATGGAGAATCTTGTATCTATGCAAATAGTGTAAACACCATGAGTACTATTGGTGCTCCTATACATATAAATTATAGTTGTGATTATCAAAAAAAAAAAAAAAAGAATTGTAAAAAGGATCCACAACTTTGACGTTTCTATACCTTGGTCTATGCTCATCAAAGATGAAACCAATATCAGATTCTTTATGGTTGAAATCGTTGATTGTGGTTTGGTTCCTTCACTTGCTTGGCCCTATAGTTGCGTAACTGGCCTTATCAGATATAGGAGTTAGTCCCACATTGCTAAAAGTATACATGTGAAGCAGACCATCATTCTATAAATAGAGAGCAACTACATGGTCAAAGTATTGGGTGAGTAATTAAGAAGGCTCATTGGATGCCTTATTATGAAATTATGAAATAGGCTTTTAAATAGGCTAACAGGCCAGGCCAGACTTTTAAAAAGGCCAGGCCAGGCTTAAAAATAAGCCTTTGACAGGTAACAGGCCAGGCTTAGGCTTTCAATTTTTCAAACAGGCCAGGCCTAGTTAATCAAAGTCTGGCCTGGCCTATTCCCACCCCTAGCTGCAGGCTTGCAATAGCATCACGTCGTCGTTTTGGAGCAGAGCAGCAACACCTCACCATTTTGGAGTAGCAGCTCATCGAAGAAACAAAAACGTCTCCATTTTTGGTTTTATAGTTTTTTTAATTAGTTTCTGTGAACCGGTCTAGAGTTTTCCCGGTTTACAACCGAAACGGTTCTTTTGCCGGTTTCTTGCAAGGCCGATTCTGGGGGTCATATAAACCGGCTTGGGGTCCGGTTCCCGGTTGGACTAGTCCGGTTTTGACTACCTTGCTAAGAATGCACTTTGCTACCCTCACATTAGAATTAGACATTTCTCCCACCAAGATTGTGTCATCGACATATTGGATGTGAGAGATACCTATGCTTTGGTCTCTACCTGAGATAGCATATTCTGTGTAGATACCCTTCTCCACAGCACTCCTGATCAACCCTTTAAGCCCTTCCTCCATAATAAGGAACAAGAATGGTGCCATTGGGTCTCCCTGACGAATCCCTTTAGGACATTTTGAACTCTCTTGATGGGCTGCCATTAACCAAAATTGAGACCGAAGCAGATTGTAAGCAAACACCTATCCAAGCTCTCCATTTTGTGAAAAACCCCATTCTAAGCATTAAATAATCTAAAAACTCCCAACTAACCGAATCATACGTCTCGAAGTCCACTTTGATGACCATACACGGTTCTCCCCTTTATTCGCATACTCAATTATTTCATTTAGTACAACTACACCGTCAAGAATGTTCCTCCCTTTTAGGAAAGTTGTTTGGTTAATCGAGATTGCTGAGCTCATCACCTTACTCAATCTCCCCACCAATAGCTTTGCCAAAACTTTGTACATGCACCCTATCAGTGAAATCAGCCTGTAGTCACTAATTCTAGCCAGGTTCTCCTTCTTCGGAATAAGTACCAAAAAGGAAGCATTTCCCCCTCGAACCATCCTCTCATTGTAATGGAATTCAACAACCATGCTACAGAAATCTTCACCCACCGCATCCCAAAACCTCTTCAATAAGGTAAAATTATATCCGTCAGGAACAGGGCTCTTGTTTCCATCGCATCCCCAAACTGCCTGTTTGATTTCTTCCCTTGAGAATGCAAACATGAGGTATATATTGTCTTCCCTAGTAATTTATTTGAAACCTATTCCTTCTAGTGTGGGTCTTATCCAACTATCCTGCTTAAAAAGTGATTCAAAATGGTTTGTGATGTAAGCCAAGGAGGGGCAACCCAACTTTGCAACAAAACTGATATGAGCCCAATAAAGACCATGGATCAAGAAGCTCTAACTCAAGCCCAAATGCAAGAATGAATGGAATGGAGCCCAAATTGGTGTCATATCTCATCCAATTAGAAGACCCATGAAGATGATGATGTTGGGCGTGCACTCCTTTTAATCCATTTACTTGTTTTATTTCAATTCAATAAAAGTGTAATGGATTATGTGTGGATCCAATTTTGGGTTACTTTGTTTGTTTTCCATGAGAGTGGGCTATATTAAGTCTTGCATGATGATCAAGCCCACTTCCCATGTGTTAGGACGAATTGCTTAGGTTTAGTGGGAGGAATATTTTGGCTTGCATGCCTAAAGAAATTCCTAACTAGTTATGAGTCATGTTAATGTTTTATTAGAGTGGGGGTTATACTTTAACTTGAATAAAGAAGGGAATTAAGAGTAGGCAGCCACATAATGGTGGAGAGAGAGTATTAACTCACCATTAGTGGCATGATTAAGCTTAGTTATGTAAGTTACTAAGTGGGGAAGGTTATGAATTTGAGAAGGCAATGTAAAGGCAAAGTAGGCTGCCCAACACTATATGTAACACGCCTATGGCTCATTGGAATATAACTTGGAAGTTCATTGTGGATTGATATCCCATTGTGAGAGATTTGTTCTCTTGGGTTCTTGGATGAACCAAAACTTGTTCTTATCAAGAATCCAAGATTCTTGTGGCGAACCTCATTGGCTTATCAAACATCCTTGTTTGTGGCGCCTTGATCATCTCTTTCTCATCCATCTTTTGATTATTTCTTCACTTTTATCTATGTTACAATTCTGCACTTAATCTTTATCTTGTTTTTGTGTGTTTTGCGCCATAAACATATTATGAATTCAACCAAAACGATCATGTCAAGGCATCCCTCCATTTGGATGTCATCAAGTGGTATCAAAGCTTAGGCTTTGGTTGAATTTTTGAGTTTTGTTCTTCATCTTCTATTTTCAACCTTTCTTCTTTATACCCAAAAACAAAAACAAAAAAATTTTGCTACTTTGTTTCTGTTTTCGAAGGGAAATTTTCGTGGTTTGGTTATTACCCCAACACAAGTTTTCAAGTGTGATTCTCTTCTTCAAAGTTTAAAAAAAAAAAAAGAAGAAGTAATAATCGATTATTCCACCCATATAAGCGATTATCCAAAGAGTCAGTGAACCCAAAATCGATTAAATAAATCGATGCTTACAAAAAAAAGGGGCCATAATCGATTATGACAACCCCATAATCGATTATTAAAGAGTCAGAGAGCCCAGAATCGATTAAAATAATCGATTATTAAAAAAAAAAAAAATTTGGGCGAAAATTTTGTGTTCTTGAAGAGTTTCCCTTCTTCCTTTGTTTCTTTGTTTCAAGCTTTTCTTTTCTAGCCTTTCCTTTGTTGTTTCCTTGTTTTTGATAAGTTTTGTGAATTTTGTTACTTGATTTTTGGATTTTTGTGTATTTGTGTTTGATTCCTCTAAGAACTCATGGAGAATATTTGAGAGGGAAAAGGCAAGAGAGAAAAATACATCTTGTGTGGGAAAAGGCAATTGAGTGAAATACATTTGTGTGCACAAGTGAGGGAGTGTAGTGAGGAATTTAATTATTTCTTGTTATCTTTGATATTGTGTGTTCAAATGATGGCAGCCCATGAAGAGAGTCAATCATGTTCTCCAAGGTCTTCAACTCTTTATGCTAGAATGGCTACCCAATTACAAGACCTTCAAAGGCAAATGGAGCAAATGAGTACAAAGTATGATGGACAACTTGCCATCCTTCAAAACCGAGAAAATAGAGAAGGGGTCAAGATCAAAGTTCCTACCTTTCATGGGAAGAATGATCCCCAAGCCTATTTGAAATGGGAGATGAAGATAGAGCAAATGTTCCATTGTAACAATTACAATGAGGAAAAGAAAATGAAGGTAGCCTCTCTTCAATTTAAGGATTCTGCACTTGTTTGGTGGGATCAATTGCAAAAAGAGAGAAGAAGGTATGGGGGAAGGCCTATTGAGACTTGGACCGAGATGAGAAAAATCATGAGAAGAAGATATGCTCCATATCATCACCATGGAGTTCTTTCCAATGAATCAAAGAAGGAGGGTAACACTTCAATTTCTAAGGAGGCCTTGGCAAGTGTTCAAGTAAAGAAACCTATGGAAGCATCTTCTAATTTGAGAGAAAGAAAAATCCAAGTGGAAAAAGAAAAAGAGCGAGAAAAGAAAGTGGAAAAAGAAAAAGAAAGTGAAAAGAAGAGTGAAAAGAATGAGAGTACAATTAAAGAGGAGAAAAAGAAAGATGAGAGCATGGAAAAGAGTGAGAGGAGAGAAAAAGATGAGAGCAAAACAAAAGGTGAGGAGGAAAAAGTAAATGAATGTTTTGATGTTTTAATTTCCTAACTCTTTGCCTATTTGTGTTAATTCTCTTTTGAAGGAAATCAAAGATGTTTCTCCAATGGAAGCTTGCAAGACAACCAATGTAGTTGAAAAGTTAATCCCAAGGGAAGTACCCCATGGTTTGGGAACTTGCATGGTTTCCCAAAAGCATGTATATCATAACACAAAATTTGGTAATATGCTTGGTAAATTGCATGGGTCTTGTTATTCTTCTACATTTGATAGGAATAGAAACTTGCTTGATGAATTGCATGACTCTTATCATCTTCCTAAGATTGATTTGAGAATTAAGAACCAAGACTTGAGAGAATTCCTTGAAAAATGTGTTGTTGTGTTTTCTAATGTTCATTTGGTATATCACAACAATTTTGAGGAATGTGTTGGATTACTTAGAGAAAATTTGTTTGCTAACTTGCTCACATATTCTTTTGATCAAAATAAAGTTGGCATTTTGAGGTTTGTTATGAGCTCTAAGGGTTTGCATGTGACAATAATTGAGGGGTCAACTACTATTCCCCTTCTTACTCTACCAATTCTTGTGAATTCTTTTGAGTTTTCATATGATGAGCTTAATGTGTTTGAGAGGGATATCTTGTTTGAAAAGGAATTATCTTTTGTTTGTGATAAGGAGAATGTCCATGAGGTTCAACTTTCTTGGGAGCCTTTAAAAGGAGAAAGTACATTTTCTAGTATGACCATGTTCAAGCCAAGAAAGGTAAACTTGAAGGTAGATTTTCATAAGAAGTATAACTTTGTGCTTACTCTTATGATTCATTGCCTTGGCTATAAATGTGATGAAATGTTGATTGAAAAGGATGGAAATGTGTTACACCTACTTGCCACATTTGAAGGTTTCCATTCATTTCCATTTGACCCTGGTGGTTGGGTGAGTGTACATATGAAGAATAAAAGGTTTCCTCTTGAAAGGAAATAAAAGGGCCAATCTAGAAGAGATGGGCTATTGCAACTTAAAAAAAAAAAAAAAAAAAATTTGTGATATTGACTTTCTTTCAATTTAGTGTCTATGTTCTTCTTTTGATGTAGGGATTGAAGTAATAAATTCGAGGACGAATTTTCTTAAGAAGGAGGGCCTGATGTAAGCCAAGGAGGGGCAACCCAACTTTGCAACAAAACTGATATGAGCCCAATAAAGACCATGGATCAAGAAGCTCTAACTCAAGCCCAAATGCAAGAATGAATGGAATGGAGCCCAAATTGGTGTCATATCTCATCCAATTAGAAGACCCATGAAGATGATGATGTTGGGCGTGCACTCCTTTTAATCCATTTACTTGTTTTATTTCAATTCAATAAAAGTGTAATGGATTATGTGTGGATCCAATTTTGGGTTACTTTGTTTGTTTTCCATGAGAGTGGGCTATATTAAGTCTTGCATGATGATCAAGCCCACTTCCCATGTGTTAGGACGAATTGCTTAGGTTTAGTGGGAGGAATATTTTGGCTTGCATGCCTAAAGAAATTCCTAACTAGTTATGAGTCATGTTAATGTTTTATTAGAGTGGGGGTTATACTTTAACTTGAATAAAGAAGGGAATTAAGAGTAGGCAGCCACATAATGGTGGAGAGAGAGTATTAACTCACCATTAGTGGCATGATTAAGCTTAGTTGTGTAAGTTACTAAGTGGGGAAGGTTATGAATTTGAGAAGGCAATGTAAAGGCAAAGTAGGCTGCCCAACACTATATGTAACACGCCTATGGCTCATTGGAATATAACTTGGAAGTTCATTGTGGATTGATATCCCATTGTGAGAGATTTGTTCTCTTGGGTTCTTGGATGAACCAAAACTTGTTCTTATCAAGAATCCAAGATTCTTGTGGCGAACCTCATTGGCTTATCAAACATCCTTGTTTGTGGCGCCTTGATCATCTCTTTCTCATCCATCTTTTGATTATTTCTTCACTTTTATCTATGTTACAATTCTGCACTTAATCTTTATCTTGTTTTTGTGTGTTTTGCGCCATAAACATATTATGAATTCAACCAAAACGATCATGTCAAGGCATCCCTCCATTTGGATGTCATCAAGTGGTATCAAAGCTTAGGCTTTGGTTGAATTTTTGAGTTTTGTTCTTCATCTTCTATTTTCAACCTTTCTTCTTTATACCCAAAAACAAAAACAAAAAAATTTTGCTACTTTGTTTCTGTTTTCGAAGGGAAATTTTCGTGGTTTGGTTATTACCCCAACACAAGTTTTCAAGTGTGATTCTCTTCTTCAAAGTTTAAAAAAAAAAAAAAAGAAGTAATAATCGATTATTCCACCCATATAAGCGATTATCCAAAGAGTCAGTGAACCCAAAATCGATTAAATAAATCGATGCTTACAAAAAAAAGGGGCCATAATCGATTATGACAACCCCATAATCGATTATTAAAGAGTCAGAGAGCCCAGAATCGATTAAAATAATCGATTATTAAAAAAAAAAAAAAAATTTGGGCGAAAATTTTGTGTTCTTGAAGAGTTTCCCTTTTTCCTTTGTTTCTTTGTTTCAAGCTTTTCTTTTCTAGCCTTTCCTTTGTTGTTTCCTTGTTTTTGATAAGTTTGTGAATTTTGTTACTTGATTTTTGGATTTTTGTGTATTTGTGTTTGATTCCTCTAAGAACTCATGGAGAATATTTGAGAGGGAAAAGGCAAGAGAGAAAAATACATCTTGTGTGGGAAAAGGCAATTGAGTGAAATACATTTGTGTGCACAAGTGAGGGAGTGTAGTGAGGAATTTAATTATTTCTTGTTATCTTTGATATTGTGTGTTCAAATGATGGCAGCCCATGAAGAGAGTCAATCATGTTCTCCAAGGTCTTCAACTCTTTATGTTAGAATGGCTACCCAATTACAAGACCTTCAAAGGCAAATGGAGCAAATGAGTACAAAGTATGATGGACAACTTGCCATCCTTCAAAACCGAGAAAATAGAGAAGGGGTCAAGATCAAAGTTCCTACCTTTCATGGGAAGAATGATCCCCAAGCCTATTTGAAATGGGAGATGAAGATAGAGCAAATGTTCCATTGTAACAATTACAATGAGGAAAAGAAAATGAAGGTAGCCTCTCTTCAATTTAAGGATTCTGCACTTGTTTGGTGGGATCAATTGCAAAAAGAGAGAAGAAGGTATGGGGGAAGGCCTATTGAGACTTGGACCGAGATGAGAAAAATCATGAGAAGAAGATATGCTCCATATCATCACCATGGAGTTCTTTCCAATGAATCAAAGAAGGAGGGTAACACTTCAATTTCTAAGGAGGCCTTGGCAAGTGTTCAAGTAAAGAAACCTATGGAAGCATCTTCTAATTTGAGAGAAAGAAAAATCCAAGTGGAAAAAGAAAAAGAGCGAGAAAAGAAAGTGGAAAAAGAAAAAGAAAGTGAAAAGGAGAGTGAAAAGAATGAGAGTACAATTAAAGAGGAGAAAAAGAAAGATGAGAGCATGGAAAAGAGTGAGAGGAGAGAAAAAGATGAGAGCAAAACAAAAGGTGAGGAGGAAAAAGTAAATGAATGTTTTGATGTTTTAATTTCCTAACTCTTTGCCTATTTGTGTTAATTCTCTTTTGAAGGAAATCAAAGATGTTTCTCCAATGGAAGCTTGCAAGACAACCAATGTAGTTGAAAAGTTAATCCCAAGGGAAGTACCCCATGGTTTGGGAACTTGCATGGTTTCCCAAAAGCATGTATATCATAACACAAAATTTGGTAATATGCTTGGTAAATTGCATGGGTCTTGTTATTCTTCTACATTTGATAGGAATAGAAACTTGCTTGATGAATTGCATGACTCTTATCATCTTCCTAAGATTGATTTGAGAATTAAGAACCAAGACTTGAGAGAATTCCTTGAAAAATGTGTTGTTGTGTTTTCTAATGTTCATTTGGTATATCACAACAATTTTGAGGAATGTGTTGGATTACTTAGAGAAAATTTGTTTGCTAACTTGCTCACATATTCTTTTGATCAAAATAAAGTTGGCATTTTGAGGTTTGTTATGAGCTCTAAGGGTTTGCATGTGACAATAATTGAGGGGTCAACTACTATTCCCCTTCTTACTCTACCAATTCTTGTGAATTCTTTTGAGTTTTCATATGATGAGCTTAATGTGTTTGAGAGGGATATCTTGTTTGAAAAGGAATTATCTTTTGTTTGTGATAAGGAGAATGTCCATGAGGTTCAACTTTCTTGGGAGCCTTTAAAAGGAGAAAGTACATTTTCTAGTATGACCATGTTCAAGCCAAGAAAGGTAAACTTGAAGGTAGATTTTCATAAGAAGTATAACTTTGTGCTTACTCTTATGATTCATTGCCTTGGCTATAAATGTGATGAAATGTTGATTGAAAAGGATGGAAATGTGTTACACCTACTCGCCACATTTGAAGGTTTCCATTCATTTCCATTTGACCCTGGTGGTTGGGTGAGTGTACATATGAAGAATAAAAGGTTTCCTCTTGAAAGGAAATAAAAGGGCCAATCTAGAAGAGATGGGCTATTGCAACTTAAAAAAAAAAAAAAAAAAAAAATTTTGTGATATTGACTTTCTTTCAATTTAGTGTCTATGTTCTTCTTTTGATGTAGGGATTGAAGTAATAAATTCGAGGACGAATTTTCTTAAGAAGGAGGGCCTGATGTAAGCCAAGGAGGGGCAACCCAACTTTGCAACAAAACTGATATGAGCCCAATAAAGACCATGGATCAAGAAGCTCTAACTCAAGCCCAAATGCAAGAATGAATGGAATGGAGCCCAAATTGGTGTCATATCTCATCCAATTAGAAGACCCATGAAGATGATGATGTTGGGCGTGCACTCCTTTTAATCCATTTACTTGTTTTATTTCAATTCAATAAAAGTGTAATGGATTATGTGTGGATCCAATTTTGGGTTACTTTGTTTGTTTTCCATGAGAGTGGGCTATATTAAGTCTTGCATGATGATCAAGCCCACTTCCCATGTGTTAGGACGAATTGCTTAGGTTTAGTGGGAGGAATATTTTGGCTTGCATGCCTAAAGAAATTCCTAACTAGTTATGAGTCATGTTAATGTTTTATTAGAGTGGGGGTTATACTTTAACTTGAATAAAGAAGGGAATTAAGAGTAGGCAGCCACATAATGGTGGAGAGAGAGTATTAACTCACCATTAGTGGCATGATTAAGCTTAGTTATGTAAGTTACTAAGTGGGGAAGGTTATGAATTTGAGAAGGCAATGTAAAGGCAAAGTAGGCTGCCCAACACTATATGTAACACGCCTATGGCTCATTGGAATATAACTTGGAAGTTCATTGTGGATTGATATCCCATTGTGAGAGATTTGTTCTCTTGGGTTCTTGGATGAACCAAAACTTGTTCTTATCAAGAATCCAAGATTCTTGTGGCGAACCTCATTGGCTTATCAAACATCCTTGTTTGTGGCGCCTTGATCATCTCTTTCTCATCCATCTTTTGATTATTTCTTCACTTTTATCTATGTTACAATTCTGCACTTAATCTTTATCTTGTTTTTGTGTGTTTTGCGCCATAAACATATTATGAATTCAACCAAAACGATCATGTCAAGGCATCCCTCCATTTGGATGTCATCAAGTGGTATCAAAGCTTAGGCTTTGGTTGAATTTTTGAGTTTTGTTCTTCATCTTCTATTTTCAACCTTTCTTCTTTATACCCAAAAACAAAAACAAAAAAATTTTGCTACTTTGTTTCTGTTTTCGAAGGGAAATTTTCGTGGTTTGGTTATTACCCCAACACAAGTTTTCAAGTGTGATTCTCTTCTTCAAAGTTTAAAAAAAAAAAGAAGAAGTAATAATCGATTATTCCACCCATATAAGCGATTATCCAAAGAGTCAGTGAACCCAAAATCGATTAAATAAATCGATGCTTACAAAAAAAAGGGGCCATAATCGATTATGACAACCCCATAATCGATTATTAAAGAGTCAGAGAGCCCAGAATCGATTAAAATAATCGATTATTAAAAAAAAAAAAAAAATTTGGGCGAAAATTTTGTGTTCTTGAAGAGTTTCCCTTCTTCCTTTGTTTCTTTGTTTCAAGCTTTTCTTTTCTAGCCTTTCCTTTGTTGTTTCCTTGTTTTTGATAAGTTTGTGAATTTTGTTACTTGATTTTTGGATTTTTGTGTATTTGTGTTTGATTCCTCTAAGAACTCATGGAGAATATTTGAGAGGGAAAAGGCAAGAGAGAAAAATACATCTTGTGTGGGAAAAGGCAATTGAGTGAAATACATTTGTGTGCACAAGTGAGGGAGTGTAGTGAGGAATTTAATTATTTCTTGTTATCTTTGATATTGTGTGTTCAAATGATGGCAGCCCATGAAGAGAGTCAATCATGTTCTCCAAGGTCTTCAACTCTTTATGCTAGAATGGCTACCCAATTACAAGACCTTCAAAGGCAAATGGAGCAAATGAGTACAAAGTATGATGGACAACTTGCCATCCTTCAAAACCGAGAAAATAGAGAAGGGGTCAAGATCAAAGTTCCTACCTTTCATGGGAAGAATGATCCCCAAGCCTATTTGAAATGGGAGATGAAGATAGAGCAAATGTTCCATTGTAACAATTACAATGAGGAAAAGAAAATGAAGGTAGCCTCTCTTCAATTTAAGGATTCTGCACTTGTTTGGTGGGATCAATTGCAAAAAGAGAGAAGAAGGTATGGGGGAAGGCCTATTGAGACTTGGACCGAGATGAGAAAAATCATGAGAAGAAGATATGCTCCATATCATCACCATGGAGTTCTTTCCAATGAATCAAAGAAGGAGGGTAACACTTCAATTTCTAAGGAGGCCTTGGCAAGTGTTCAAGTAAAGAAACCTATGGAAGCATCTTCTAATTTGAGAGAAAGAAAAATCCAAGTGGAAAAAGAAAAAGAGCGAGAAAAGAAAGTGGAAAAAGAAAAAGAAAGTGAAAAGAAGAGTGAAAAGAATGAGAGTACAATTAAAGAGGAGAAAAAGAAAGATGAGAGCATGGAAAAGAGTGAGAGGAGAGAAAAAGATGAGAGCAAAACAAAAGGTGAGGAGGAAAAAGTAAATGAATGTTTTGATGTTTTAATTTCCTAACTCTTTGCCTATTTGTGTTAATTCTCTTTTGAAGGAAATCAAAGATGTTTCTCCAATGGAAGCTTGCAAGACAACCAATGTAGTTGAAAAGTTAATCCCAAGGGAAGTACCCCATGGTTTGGGAACTTGCATGGTTTCCCAAAAGCATGTATATCATAACACAAAATTTGGTAATATGCTTGGTAAATTGCATGGGTCTTGTTATTCTTCTACATTTGATAGGAATAGAAACTTGCTTGATGAATTGCATGACTCTTATCATCTTCCTAAGATTGATTTGAGAATTAAGAACCAAGACTTGAGAGAATTCCTTGAAAAATGTGTTGTTGTGTTTTCTAATGTTCATTTGGTATATCACAACAATTTTGAGGAATGTGTTGGATTACTTAGAGAAAATTTGTTTGCTAACTTGCTCACATATTCTTTTGATCAAAATAAAGTTGGCATTTTGAGGTTTGTTATGAGCTCTAAGGGTTTGCATGTGACAATAATTGAGGGGTCAACTACTATTCCCCTTCTTACTCTACCAATTCTTGTGAATTCTTTTGAGTTTTCATATGATGAGCTTAATGTGTTTGAGAGGGATATCTTGTTTGAAAAGGAATTATCTTTTGTTTGTGATAAGGAGAATGTCCATGAGGTTCAACTTTCTTGGGAGCCTTTAAAAGGAGAAAGTACATTTTCTAGTATGACCATGTTCAAGCCAAGAAAGGTAAACTTGAAGGTAGATTTTCATAAGAAGTATAACTTTGTGCTTACTCTTATGATTCATTGCCTTGGCTATAAATGTGATGAAATGTTGATTGAAAAGGATGGAAATGTGTTACACCTACTCGCCACATTTGAAGGTTTCCATTCATTTCCATTTGACCCTGGTGGTTGGGTGAGTGTACATATGAAGAATAAAAGGTTTCCTCTTGAAAGGAAATAAAAGGGCCAATCTAGAAGAGATGGGCTATTGCAACTTTAAAAAAAAAAAAAAAAAAATTTTGTGATATTGACTTTCTTTCAATTTAGTGTCTATGTTCTTCTTTTGATGTAGGGATTGAAGTAATAAATTCGAGGACGAATTTTCTTAAGAAGGAGGGCCTGATGTAAGCCAAGGAGGGGCAACCCAACTTTGCAACAAAACTGATATGAGCCCAATAAAGACCATGGATCAAGAAGCTCTAACTCAAGCCCAAATGCAAGAATGAATGGAATGGAGCCCAAATTGGTGTCATATCTCATCCAATTAGAAGACCCATGAAGATGATGATGTTGGGCGTGCACTCCTTTTAATCCATTTACTTGTTTTATTTCAATTCAATAAAAGTGTAATGGATTATGTGTGGATCCAATTTTGGGTTACTTTGTTTGTTTTCCATGAGAGTGGGCTATATTAAGTCTTGCATGATGATCAAGCCCACTTCCCATGTGTTAGGACGAATTGCTTAGGTTTAGTGGGAGGAATATTTTGGCTTGCATGCCTAAAGAAATTCCTAACTAGTTATGAGTCATGTTAATGTTTTATTAGATTGGGGGTTATACTTTAACTTGAATAAAGAAGGGAATTAAGAGTAGGCAGCCACATAATGGTGGAGAGAGAGTATTAACTCACCATTAGTGGCATGATTAAGCTTAGTTATGTAAGTTACTAAGTGGGGAAGGTTATGAATTTGAGAAGGCAATGTAAAGGCAAAGTAGGCTGCCCAACACTATATGTAACACGCCTATGGCTCATTGGAATATAACTTGGAAGTTCATTGTGGATTGATATCCCATTGGGAGAGATTTGTTCTCTTGGGTTCTTGGATGAACCAAAACTTGTTCTTATCAAGAATCCAAGATTCTTGTGGCGAACCTCATTGGCTTATCAAACATCCTTGTTTGTGGCGCCTTGATCATCTCTTTCTCATCCATCTTTTGATTATTTCTTCACTTTTATCTATGTTACAATTCTGCACTTAATCTTTATCTTGTTTTTGTGTGTTTTGCGCCATAAACATATTATGAATTCAACCAAAACGATCATGTCAAGGCATCCCTCCATTTGGATGTCATCAAGTGGTATCAAAGCTTAGGCTTTGGTTGAATTTTTGAGTTTTGTTCTTCATCTTCTATTTTCAACCTTTCTTCTTTATACCCAAAAACAAAAACAAAAAAATTTTGCTACTTTGTTTCTGTTTTCGAAGGGAAATTTTCGTGGTTTGGTTATTACCCCAACACAAGTTTTCAAGTGTGATTCTCTTCTTCAAAGTTTAAAAAAAAAAAAAAGAAGAAGTAATAATCGATTATTCCACCCATATAAGCGATTATCCAAAGAATCAGTGAACCCAAAATCGATTAAATAAATCGATGCTTACAAAAAAAGGGGCCATAATCGATTATGACAACCCCATAATCGATTATTAAAGAGTCAGAGAGCCCAGAATCGATTAAAATAATCGATTGTTAAAAAAAAAAAAAAAATTTGGGCGAAAATTTTGTGTTCTTGAAGAGTTTCCCTTCTTCCTTTGTTTCTTTGTTTCAAGCTTTTCTTTTCTAGCCTTTCCTTTGTTGTTTCCTTTTTTTTTTTAAGCAAAGAAGATATGCAAAGGCATCACTACCTTACAAGGCATCCCAACTAGGTTGGCACCCCAAGTAAAGCCAATCATATGCAGCATATCAACAATTTATTAATAAAGATAAAAGAATACAAAAAAATGGGGGGGCATGAACCTGACCCAAAAGCACAAATTAAGGAAACCTATAATTAGGCCTACCATATCTATTATGGAAAAAATCAATACTAATAAATTGTGGAATTGTATTCCACCAAGTAAAACTATTAACCAACAAGCCTTGAGAAGCCAATTTATCTGCACAATTGTTTCCTTCCCTATAAATGTGAGTGCAACAAAAATTCATATCCTTCGTAAGAGCCATGCAATTGCCCCATCTATTTCTTAGCTTCCAAGGAATACTGGAGGACCCTTGAAAAGCTTGAACCACCAACATCGAATCACATTCCAGCCAAAGGTTCCACCACCCTCTCTTATGAGCAATCTCTATTGCATGCATGGCTCCAGAGAGCTCAGCATGATATGCAACAGAAATGCCTAAGTTAACTGAGAAGCAACCAAGTGAGGAAGCTCTATAATCCCTGAAGATACCCCCACAAGCTGCTAAACCCGGAGATCCCAAAGCAGCACCATCTGTGTTACATTTTGTCCAATTACAAGATGGAGGAAACCAAATTACTTCTATAACTGTAGGAGCTTTCCTCGGATGACCAGTTATGGAAAAGAAATTCAGGATACTGAATTCTTTCATATCAGCAGACATGCAACCTTTGCTGATATTTCCTGATAGAGAGACATTGGCTATGACCAAATTCATTGCTGCATTCAGAGATATTCTACTGCTGTCAAATCTTGCTTTGTTTCTGCAGTACCATATAACCCAAATGATATTCACAATGGCTGCTGCAATCACATCTCTGACCTGTGAACTCCAGTTTCTGTCACATAATGAGAGAATGTCTATCATGTTCAGACTGGGATGATCAATTTGCAGAATTGAAAAAAACCACTGCCAAAGAGACTTAGCAAAACCACAATCATAAAATAGATGGGAAGTGCATTCATCACTTGCATAGCACAGAAGGCAAATGGAAACCATTGTGCAACCTCTCCTTTTTAATTGGTCATCAGTAGGCATTTTGTCCTTTAGAATTCGCCAAACAACAAAGGATTTAGAAGGTGGAATGCTGTTACTCCACACATGCTTGCTCCAGTTCACTTGCTGTCCTGCTGGACTGATTAGAGAATATGCATCCTTGAGGGTCAAGCAACCTGAGTCATTGTTCCACTTCCTCTCATCTTCAATACATGCTGATGGAATATGAATTTTCTGCAATTCCTGCATGATCTCTGGACATCTGTTCAATAGCAGATCAGGAAACAACAGATTACCATTCACAATAAAATCCTGCAGGCTAGCTGTCAATCTGCAATGTAAACCAGCTGGGATCTCTAAGTATTCTATCAATGGTTTATCTAGCCATTGGTCCTGCCAAAACCTGATTTGGTTCCCATTGCCAATCTGCCAGTAAGAACTGTCCATTACCATTTGAATGTTGGACTTCAATCCACTCCAAATCGAGGAAGTCAGATGATGCAGAACTGGAAGATTATGCTTTAAAGCTCTGGCTCTAAGAATGCAGGACCATTGACATTGAGAAGAGATAAAATCCCAAGCCAACTTAAGCATTGAAGCTTTATTAATAGATTGGATTGATCTCAACCCCAACCCTCCTTCTAAAATAGGCTTGCATACATTCTTCCAAGCAATAGTAACTAATTTCTTTTGATCAATCCTCCCTGACCAAATAAAATTTCTGAACCAGCTATCCACTTCTTTTATACACTGAATTGGCCATTTATATATCTGGAAACTATACAAGAGCATGCTATGGGCCACTGATTTTACCAACATCACTCTTCCCATAATAGAAAGAAGACAGGATTTCCAGGCTGCAAGTTTAATTTTTATCCTATCCATGATAGGCAACAGGTAGGATCTTTTAGGTTTACCCTTAAAGAGAGGGATACCTAAGTAGGTAAAAGGCAAAGCCCCAGCAGAAAAACCAAGGAAAGCTGCAATATCAGTTTTCCTTCTTGCAGAAACTGCTCCAGTATAAAACTTGGATTTAGCACAATTAATCCTCTGCCCGGATGCCTCTCCATACTCAGCAAATAGCTTCATCAGGTTTCTCATATTCCTCTGAGTTCCTCTACAGAAAAGCATAATGTCATCAGCATATAGAATGTGTGAAGGAGTAGCATAAGACCTTGGTCCAGCCATTAATTGCAAATTTCCAGATTCAACCAACTTAGCAATGCCCCTACTAAGAACCTCCTCAGCTAGACAAAATAAAAGAGGAGACAAGGGATCACCTTGCCTCACACCTCTATTGCAAGAGAAGTAACCAGCAGCCTTACCATTGACAGAAATGGATAACTTTGCTGAAATGAGGATAGCTTTGATCCAATTGCAGAATCTGTCATTGAAGCCAAAACAGTGCAACACTTTCAACAAGAAATTCCAATCTAAGGTGTCAAAAGCCTTCCTAATGTCAATTTTCATAGCTATATTCCCTCCAAACACCTTCTTATCAAGCATATTAATAGCTTCTGAGGCTGTACATATACAGTCCCCTATATGCCTCCCTTGAATGAAGCCTCTTTGATTCTCAGAGATGATCCTTGGAGCCAACTTTGCCAATCTGTCAGCTAGAACCTTTGAAATGATTTTGAACTTGTAATTAGCCATGGCAATAGGCCTAAAGTTTTCAATTCTGTCAGCACCTGTTTCTTTGGGAATGAGAACAACTAGATTTGCATTGTAATTTGGCAAGATCCAACCTGTTTTAAAGAATTGCACCACTGCATTGTAGACATCCTGAGCTATTAGGTTCCAATAAGATTGGTAGAAGACACCCCCAAAGCCATCTGGCCCAGGAGCACTATTGGCATTCATAGAAAAGACTGCACTTTTGACTTCTTCAATTGTTGGCAAATCTGTTAGAGCCCTGTTATCTTCAGCAGTAAGCATGTTTGGAATCATTTGGCCAATGATCCCATTATCAACACAGTCATTACTAGAGGCAAACAGGCTCTCATAATAACTAATTACATGCTCCTCAATATCCTCAATTCTAGTTAACACTTGATCATCCTTCTTTAGCATAGAAATTTGCTTAGTAATATGCCTTACTTTAGCCATTTTGTGAAAAAATTCAGTGTTCCTATCTCCCTTACTATACCAATTAATTCTGGACTTTTCCAACCAAAATTCTTCTTGATAATGAAGAGCTTGTTGTAATTTTAATTGTGCCTCCTTTTCCTGAAAATAAAGGGACTCACTGGAATTCTCATTCAGCTCCTCTTGAATTCTACTAAGATCTGTTTCTGCAGCCTTAACTTGAGAATTAACATCTCCAAAATCCTGTTTATTCCAGACCTTCAACTTAGCTTTCACATTTTTCAGTTTTTCTGATAACACAAACATTGGACAACCAGCTGCAGTTATTCCCCAAGCTTCTTCAATAATCTTTGCACAATCTGGGTGACTTGTCCACATTTTCATAAACTTAAAAGATGAAGGATGCTTAATTCTATTCTCCTCCAAATTGAGAAGAATTGGATAATGGTCAGACTTACTTCTAACCAAAGTACAACAGCTAATACTTGACCAAAGATCAATGCAGTCACTATTGACTACTGCCCTATCCAATCTTTTCTCAGTTAGAGCTGATCCTCTTCTGCCATTTGCCCAGGTAAATTGAGAACCTCTTGTCATCACATGAACCAGTTGATTTGATTCTGACCAAAGTCTAAACTCCTCACAAGCAAGTCTAGATGGGGTTCCACTACCTTTATATTCATGAGCTCCCAAAACCACATTATAATCACCTATGAAACACCATGGTCCCGTGTGTGCAACTTGCAGGGAATTTAATTCCTGCCATAAGCTTCTTCTATGCACATAATTGGTACTAGCATATACAGCAGCAAAATAAGACATCTTACCATTAACCATAACAGAAAAGGCTACAAACTGATTAGTAGCAGCAATAATGCAGGGATCCATCATAGAGTCACAAACACACCATAGATTAGGCCTAGAGTTGCCTCTCTAATTCAAAGCAAAAACTTTCATGTTTAACTTATTCCAAAAACTAACTGGGAATTTATCAATATGCATCCAAGGTTCAGCAATGCATAATAAAGAAGGCTTGTTCACACTGCACAACCTCTTTAGGACTAACCTTGTTTCCTGATTAGCTAGTCCTCTAGCATTCCAGAACAGGACTTTCATTGAGAAGGTTTTTGGAGGGCAGCCCTTGATCGGGTAGCATGAACCACTTGCTGATCTTTTAACTTCTTTTGTTTCTTTTTCTGAGATTTGGTTAGCACCTTAGTGAATTCACCATCTGTCTCAGGAATGCACTCCTCCTCTTCACTGACATTGCCATCAGCCCAGAACTTAGAGACTAGTCTAACATCCTTTAGAGCTTGACCATACAGGTTATCCACTGGAGAAACATGTTTCCCAGAAGTCACATAATCCCCTGGATCATGGTTTCTAGCTATTGAAGCTGAAGGAGATTCTTGAACTGTTTCTAACACATGATCAGGTAGACTAGTATCATCAGTTTTTGGAGACTCAGGATGAATAGAATCATCACAATCTGAGTCATTGTCCTCCTCTCTGTCAACCGATTCTTTAGCTGAATCATAATCATCCTCCATATGATTTTTAGGCTGATCATCATGCACATTATCTGAAAAATTTTGCTCATGAGTTTTCTGTATATGCTGATTATCTTTATTATTCACCATAGATGGATCCTGAACAGAATTCTGTTTTGGCACATACTTCTGAGTGACTTTCTGTTCTTTCTCTTTATTTGGCTTGAAAGCTCCATTTGTTCTCTTGCAATTAGCATTTTCATGACCAATCATCTGACAGAAATCACAATAGGGTGGCAGTTTTTCATATTCTATATCAACATAGAATGCAAAATCATTTCTTTCAACCATCAATTTGTTCGGCAGGCTACCCTTCAAGTTTATTTCCACTAGTATCCGAGCAAAGTGGCCCATAGATCTTGATTTTGTTGCATTATCAAGAGTGATAGGCATGCCAATTCCATTGGCAATTTCAAAGAGTATCCTGGGCCTCCAATACTCTAGTGGAAGATCATAAATCCTAACCCAAGATTGAACATGAGTCTGCCTTTGACTGTTTGGTTTGAAATCTGGACTCCACTTTGATAGTCTCAAAATGCCCGAACCAAGACTCCACGATCCTGATGACCAAATTCTCCTCAAATCAATCTGAGATTCAAAATAGAATTCAAAATAACCTTTTCCAATGGGTGTGATGCGCCATTGAGAGACAGGCTTCCATAGTGCAGTGAGTTTGGTTCGTAACTCCTCAGTCTTCATTGGTTGATTGCCTTTTGCAATGATCAGCCTTCCATGCAAACAATTCTTTGCGCCTTCCAAACCAAGTTTGTACTCATCCTCAGAAATTTTAATTGAGATCGCATCACCTATGAATCGCGGCTGAGGTAATTGACTGAAGGAGATATCCATAGAAGGGCTGCTTACTATTTGTGCAAAGGTTTTGCACTGATCAGGTTTGGGATCATTATTAACGGTTTCTTGATGAACAAGATTTTCAGAATTAGAAGAAGGCTTAGGGGGAGGATGAAGAGAGATAGAAGAAGGCTTAGAGGGAGGGATTGAGGAAGAGATGAGATCAGGAAACATGAATTGCCATGGACAATCGGAAGCCATGGCTGGAGGCATGCAAACCTAGACTCTCATGCAAACCCTAGCAGAGCACACAAGGGTTTTCTTACAATAGTCATTTACATGCCACAAAAAAAAACCCCTTTGTTGTTTCCTTGTTTTTGATAAGTTTGTGAATTTTGTTACTTGATTTTTGGATTTTTGTGTATTTGTGTTTGATTCCTCTAAGAACTCATGGAGAATATTTGAGAGGGAAAAGGCAAGAGAGAAAAATACATCTTGTGTGGGAAAAGCCAATTGAGTGAAATACATTTGTGTGCATAAGTGAGGGAGTGTAGTGAGGAATTTAATTATTTCTTGTTATCTTTGATATTGTGTGTTCAAATGATGGCAGCCCATGAAGAGAGTCAATCATGTTCTCCAAGGTCTTCAACTCTTTATGCTAGAATGGCTACCCAATTACAAGACCTTCAAAGGCAAATGGAGCAAATGAGTACAAAGTATGATGGACAACTTGCCATCCTTCAAAACCGAGAAAATAGAGAAGGGGTCAAGATCAATGTTCCTACCTTTCATGGGAAGAATGATCCCCAAGCCTATTTGAAATGGGAGATGAAGATAGAGCAAATGTTCCATTGTAACAATTACAATGAGGAAAAGAAAATGAAGGTAGCCTCTCTTCAATTTAAGGATTCTGCACTTGTTTGGTGGGATCAATTGCAAAAAGAGAGAAGAAGGTATGGGGGAAGGCCTATTGAGACTTGGACCGAGATGAGAAAAATCATGAGAAGAAGATATGCTCCATATCATCACCATGGAGTTCTTTCCAATGAATCAAAGAAGGAGGGTAACACTTCAATTTCTAAGGAGGCCTTGGCAAGTGTTCAAGTAAAGAAACCTATGGAAGCATCTTCTAATTTGAGAAAGAAAAATCCAAGTGGAAAAAGAAAAAGAGCGAGAAAAGAAAGTGGAAAAAGAAAAAGAAAGTGAAAAGAATGAGAGTACAATTAAAGAGGAGAAAAAGAAAGATGAGAGCATGGAAAAGAGTGAGAGGAGAGAAAAAGATGAGAGCAAAACAAAAGGTGAGGAGGAAAAAGTAAATGAATGTTTTGATGTTTTAATTTCCTAACTCTTTGCCTATTTGTGTTAATTCTCTTTTGAAGGAAATCAAAGATGTTTCTCCAATGGAAGCTTGCAAGACAACCAATGTAGTTGAAAAGTTAATCCCAAGGGAAGTACCCCATGGTTTGGGAACTTGCATGGTTTCCCAAAAGCATGTATATCATAACACAAAATTTGGTAATATGCTTGGTAAATTGCATGGGTCTTGTTATTCTTCTACATTTGATAGGAATAGAAACTTGCTTGATGAATTGCATGACTCTTATCATCTTCCTAAGATTGATTTGAGAATTAAGAACCAAGACTTGAGAGAATTCCTTGAAAAATGTGTTGTTGTGTTTTCTAATGTTCATTTGGTATATCACAACAATTTTGAGGAATGTGTTGGATTACTTAGAGAAAATTTGTTTGCTAACTTGCTCACATATTCTTTTGATCAAAATAAAGTTGGCATTTTGAGGTTTGTTATGAGCTCTAAGGGTTTGCATGTGACAATAATTGAGGGGTCAACTACTATTCCCCTTCTTACTCTACCAATTCTTGTGAATTCTTTTGAGTTTTCATATGATGAGCTTAATGTGTTTGAGAGGGATATCTTGTTTGAAAAGGAATTATCTTTTGTTTGTGATAAGGAGAATGTCCATGAGGTTCAACTTTCTTGGGAGCCTTTAAAAGGAGAAAGTACATTTTCTAGTATGACCATGTTCAAGCCAAGAAAGGTAAACTTGAAGGTAGATTTTCATAAGAAGTATAACTTTGTGCTTACTCTTATGATTCATTGCCTTGGCTATAAATGTGATGAAATGTTGATTGAAAAGGATGGAAATGTGTTACACCTACTTGCCACATTTGAAGGTTTCCATTCATTTCCATTTGACCCTGGTGGTTGGGTGAGTGTACATATGAAGAATAAAAGGTTTCCTCTTGAAAGGAAATAAAAGGGCCAATCTAGAAGAGATGGGCTATTGCAACTTAAAAAAAAAAAAAAAAAAAAAAAATTTGTGATATTGACTTTCTTTCAATTTAGTGTCTATGTTCTTCTTTTGATGTAGGGATTGAAGTAATAAATTCGAGGACGAATTTTCTTAAGAAGGAGGGCCTGATGTAAGCCAAGGAGGGGCAACCCAACTTTGCAACAAAACTGATATGAGCCCAATAAAGACCATGGATCAAGAAGCTCTAACTCAAGCCCAAATGCAAGAATGAATGGAATGGAGCCCAAATTGGTGTCATATCTCATCCAATTAGAAGACCCATGAAGATGATGATGTTGGGCGTGCACTCCTTTTAATCCATTTACTTGTTTTATTTCAATTCAATAAAAGTGTAATGGATTATGTGTGGATCCAATTTTGGGTTACTTTGTTTGTTTTCCATGAGAGTGGGCTATATTAAGTCTTGCATGATGATCAAGCCCACTTCCCATGTGTTAGGACGAATTGCTTAGGTTTAGTGGGAGGAATATTTTGGCTTGCATGCCTAAAGAAATTCCTAACTAGTTATGAGTCATGTTAATGTTTTATTAGAGTGGGGGTTATACTTTAACTTGAATAAAGAAGGGAATTAAGAGTAGGCAGCCACATAATGGTGGAGAGAGAGTATTAACTCACCATTAGTGGCATGATTAAGCTTAGTTATGTAAGTTACTAAGTGGGGAAGGTTATGAATTTGAGAAGGCAATGTAAAGGCAAAGTAGGCTGCCCAACACTATATGTAACACGCCTATGGCTCATTGGAATATAACTTGGAAGTTCATTGTGGATTGATATCCCATTGGGAGAGATTTGTTCTCTTGGGTTCTTGGATGAACCAAAACTTGTTCTTATCAAGAATCCAAGATTCTTGTGGCGAACCTCATTGGCTTATCAAACATCCTTGTTTGTGGCGCCTTGATCATCTCTTTCTCATCCATCTTTTGATTATTTCTTCACTTTTATCTATGTTACAATTCTGCACTTAATCTTTATCTTGTTTTTGTGTGTTTTGCGCCATAAACATATTATGAATTCAACCAAAACGATCATGTCAAGGCATCCCTCCATTTGGATGTCATCAAGTGGTATCAAAGCTTAGGCTTTGGTTGAATTTTTGAGTTTTGTTCTTCATCTTCTATTTTCAACCTTTCTTCTTTATACCCAAAAACAAAAACAAAAAAATTTTGCTACTTTGTTTCTGTTTTCGAAGGGAAATTTTCGTGGTTTGGTTATTACCCCAACACAAGTTTTCAAGTGTGATTCTCTTCTTCAAAGTTTAAAAAAAAAAAAAAAAAAAGTAATAATCGATTATTCCACCCATATAAGCGATTATCCAAAGAATCAGTGAACCCAAAATCGATTAAATAAATCGATGCTTACAAAAAAAGGGGCCATAATCGATTATGACAACCCCATAATCGATTATTAAAGAGTCAGAGAGCCCAGAATCGATTAAAATAATCGATTATTAAAAAAAAAAAAAAAAATTTGGGCGAAATTTTGTGTTCTTGAAGAGTTTCCCTTCTTCCTTTGTTTCTTTGTTTCAAGCTTTTCTTTTCTAGCCTTTCCTTTGTTGTTTCCTTGTTTTTGATAAGTTTGTGAATTTTGTTACTTGATTTTTGGATTTTTGTGTATTTGTGTTTGATTCCTCTAAGAACTCATGGAGAATATTTGAGAGGGAAAAGGCAAGAGAGAAAAATACATCTTGGGTGGGAAAAGGCAATTGAGTGAAATACATTTGTGTGCACAAGTGAGGGAGTGTAGTGAGGAATTTAATTATTTCTTGTTATCTTTGATATTGTGTGTTCAAATGATGGCAGCCCATGAAGAGAGTCAATCATGTTCTCCAAGGTCTTCAACTCTTTATGCTAGAATGGCTACCCAATTACAAGACCTTCAAAGGCAAATGGAGCAAATGAGTACAAAGTATGATGGACAACTTGCCATCCTTCAAAACCGAGAAAATAGAGAAGGGGTCAAGATCAAAGTTCCTACCTTTCATGGGAAGAATGATCCCCAAGCCTATTTGAAATGGGAGATGAAGATAGAGCAAATGTTCCATTGTAACAATTACAATGAGGAAAAGAAAATGAAGGTAGCCTCTCTTCAATTTAAGGATTCTGCACTTGTTTGGTGGGATCAATTGCAAAAAGAGAGAAGAAGGTATGGGGGAAGGCCTATTGAGACTTGGACCGAGATGAGAAAAATCATGAGAAGAAGATATGCTCCATATCATCACCATGGAGTTCTTTCCAATGAATCAAAGAAGGAGGGTAACACTTCAATTTCTAAGGAGGCCTTGGCAAGTGTTCAAGTAAAGAAACCTATGGAAGCATCTTCTAATTTGAGAGAAAGAAAAATCCAAGTGGAAAAAGAAAAAGAGCGAGAAAAGAAAGTGGAAAAAGAAAAAGAAAGTGAAAAGAATGAGAGTACAATTAAAGAGGAGAAAAAGAAAGATGAGAGCATGAAAAAGAGTGAGAGGAGAGAAAAAGATGAGAGCAAAACAAAAGGTGAGGAGGAAAAAGTAAATGAATGTTTTGATGTTTTAATTTCCTAACTCTTTGCCTATTTGTGTTAATTCTCTTTTGAAGGAAATCAAAGATGTTTCTCCAATGGAAGCTTGCAAGACAACCAATGTAGTTGAAAAGTTAATCCCAAGGGAAGTACCCCATGGTTTGGGAACTTGCATGGTTTCCCAAAAGCATGTATATCATAACACAAAATTTGGTAATATGCTTGGTAAATTGCATGGGTCTTGTTATTCTTCTACATTTGATAGGAATAGAAACTTGCTTGATGAATTGCATGACTCTTATCATCTTCCTAAGATTGATTTGAGAATTAAGAACCAAGACTTGAGAGAATTCCTTGAAAAATGTGTTGTTGTGTTTTCTAATGTTCATTTGGTATATCACAACAATTTTGAGGAATGTGTTGGATTACTTAGAGAAAATTTGTTTGCTAACTTGCTCACATATTCTTTTGATCAAAATAAAGTTGGCATTTTGAGGTTTGTTATGAGCTCTAAGGGTTTGCATGTGACAATAATTGAGGGGTCAACTACTATTCCCCTTCTTACTCTACCAATTCTTGTGAATTCTTTTGAGTTTTCATATGATGAGCTTAATGTGTTTGAGAGGGATATCTTGTTTGAAAAGGAATTATCTTTTGTTTGTGATAAGGAGAATGTCCATGAGGTTCAACTTTCTTGGGAGCCTTTAAAAGGAGAAAGTACATTTTCTAGTATGACCATGTTCAAGCCAAGAAAGGTAAACTTGAAGGTAGATTTTCATAAGAAGTATAACTTTGTGCTTACTCTTATGATTCATTGCCTTGGCTATAAATGTGATGAAATGTTGATTGAAAAGGATGGAAATGTGTTACACCTACTCGCCACATTTGAAGGTTTCCATTCATTTCCATTTGACCCTGGTGGTTGGGTGAGTGTACATATGAAGAATAAAAGGTTTCCTCTTGAAAGGAAATAAAAGGGCCAATCTAGAAGAGATGGGCTATTGCAACTTAAAAAAAAAAAAAAAAAATTTTGTGATATTGACTTTCTTTCAATTTAGTGTCTATGTTCTTCTTTTGATGTAGGGATTGAAGTAATAAATTCGAGGACGAATTTTCTTAAGAAGGAGGGCCTGATGTAAGCCAAGGAGGGGCAACCCAACTTTGCAACAAAACTGATATGAGCCCAATAAAGACCATGGATCAAGAAGCTCTAACTCAAGCCCAAATGCAAGAATGAATGGAATGGAGCCCAAATTGGTGTCATATCTCATCCAATTAGAAGACCCATGAAGATGATGATGTTGGGCGTGCACTCCTTTTAATCCATTTACTTGTTTTATTTCAATTCAATAAAAGTGTAATGGATTATGTGTGGATCCAATTTTGGGTTACTTTGTTTGTTTTCCATGAGAGTGGGCTATATTAAGTCTTGCATGATGATCAAGCCCACTTCCCATGTGTTAGGACGAATTGCTTAGGTTTAGTGGGAGGAATATTTTGGCTTGCATGCCTAAAGAAATTCCTAACTAGTTATGAGTCATGTTAATGTTTTATTAGAGTGGGGGTTATACTTTAACTTGAATAAAGAAGGGAATTAAGAGTAGGCAGCCACATAATGGTGGAGAGAGAGTATTAACTCACCATTAGTGGCATGATTAAGCTTAGTTATGAGAGTTACTAAGTGGGGAAGGTTATGAATTTGAGAAGGCAATGTAAAGGCAAAGTAGGCTGCCCAACACTATATGTAACACGCCTATGGCTCATTGGAATATAACTTGGAAGTTCATTGTGGATTGATATCCCATTGTGAGAGATTTGTTCTCTTGGGTTCTTGGATGAACCAAAACTTGTTCTTATCAAGAATCCAAGATGCTTGTGGCGAACCTCATTGGCTTATCAAACATCCTTGTTTGTGGCGCCTTGATCATCTCTTTCTCATCCATCTTTTGATTATTTCTTCACTTTTATCTATGTTACAATTCTGCACTTAATCTTTATCTTGTTTTTGTGTGTTTTGCGCCATAAACATATTATGAATTCAACCAAAACGATCATGTCAAGGCATCCCTCCATTTGGATGTCATCAAGTGGTATCAAAGCTTAGGCTTTGGTTGAATTTTTGAGTTTTGTTCTTCATCTTCTATTTTCAACCTTTCTTCTTTATACCCAAAAACAAAAACGAAAAAATTTTGCTACTTTGTTTCTGTTTTCGAAGGGAAATTTTCGTGGTTTGGTTATTACCCCAACACAAGTTTTCAAGTGTGATTCTCTTCTTCAAAGTTTTAAAAAAAAAAAAAAAAGTAATAATCGATTATTCCACCCATATAAGCGATTATCCAAAGAGTCAGTGAACCCAAAATCGATTAAATAAATCGATGCTTACAAAAAAAAGGGGCCATAATCGATTATGACAACCCCATAATCGATTATTAAAGAGTCAGAGAGCCCAGAATCGATTAAAATAATCGATTATTAAAAAAAAAAAATTGGGCGAAAATTTTGTGTTCTTGAAGAGTTTCCCTTCTTCCTTTGTTTCTTTGTTTCAAGCTTTTCTTTTCTAGCCTTTCCTTTGTTGTTTCCTTGTTTTTGATAAGTTTGTGAATTTTGTTACTTGATTTTTGGATTTTTGTGTATTTGTGTTTGATTCCTCTAAGAACTCATGGAGAATATTTGAGAGGGAAAAGGCAAGAGAGAAAAATACATCTTGTGTGGGAAAAGGCAATTGAGTGAAATACATTTGTGTGCACAAGTGAGGGAGTGTAGTGAGGAATTTAATTATTTCTTGTTATCTTTGATATTGTGTGTTCAAATGATGGCAGCCCATGAAGAGAGTCAATCATGTTCTCCAAGGTCTTCAACTCTTTATGCTAGAATGGCTACCCAATTACAAGACCTTCAAAGGCAAATGGAGCAAATGAGTACAAAGTATGATGGACAACTTGCCATCCTTCAAAACCGAGAAAATAGAGAAGGGGTCAAGATCAAAGTTCCTACCTTTCATGGGAAGAATGATCCCCAAGCCTATTTGAAATGGGAGATGAAGATAGAGCAAATGTTCCATTGTAACAATTACAATGAGGAAAAGAAAATGAAGGTAGCCTCTCTTCAATTTAAGGATTCTGCACTTGTTTGGTGGGATCAATTGCAAAAAGAGAGAAGAAGGTATGGGGGAAGGCCTATTGAGACTTGGACCGAGATGAGAAAAATCATGAGAAGAAGATATGCTCCATATCATCACCATGGAGTTCTTTCCAATGAATCAAAGAAGGAGGGTAACACTTCAATTTCTAAGGAGGCCTTGGCAAGTGTTCAAGTAAAGAAACCTATGGAAGCATCTTCTAATTTGAGAGAAAGAAAAATCCAAGTGGAAAAAGAAAAAGAGCGAGAAAAGAAAGTGGAAAAAGAAAAAGAAAGTGAAAAGAATGAGAGTACAATTAAAGAGGAGAAAAAGAAAGATGAGAGCATGGAAAAGAGTGAGAGGAGAGAAAAAGATGAGAGCAAAACAAAAGGTGAGGAGGAAAAAGTAAATGAATGTTTTGATGTTTTAATTTCCTAACTCTTTGCCTATTTGTGTTAATTCTCTTTTGAAGGAAATCAAAGATGTTTCTCCAATGGAAGCTTGCAAGACAACCAATGTAGTTGAAAAGTTAATCCCAAGGGAAGTACCCCATGGTTTGGGAACTTGCATGGTTTCCCAAAAGCATGTATATCATAACACAAAATTTGGTAATATGCTTGGTAAATTGCATGGGTCTTGTTATTCTTCTACATTTGATAGGAATAGAAACTTGCTTGATGAATTGCATGACTCTTATCATCTTCCTAAGATTGATTTGAGAATTAAGAACCAAGACTTGAGAGAATTCCTTGAAAAATGTGTTGTTGTGTTTTCTAATGTTCATTTGGTATATCACAACAATTTTGAGGAATGTGTTGGATTACTTAGAGAAAATTTGTTTGCTAACTTGCTCACATATTCTTTTGATCAAAATAAAGTTGGCATTTTGAGGTTTGTTATGAGCTCTAAGGGTTTGCATGTGACAATAATTGAGGGGTCAACTACTATTCCCCTTCTTACTCTACCAATTCTTGTGAATTCTTTTGAGTTTTCATATGATGAGCTTAATGTGTTTGAGAGGGATATCTTGTTTGAAAAGGAATTATCTTTTGTTTGTGATAAGGAGAATGTCCATGAGGTTCAACTTTCTTGGGAGCCTTTAAAAGGAGAAAGTACATTTTCTAGTATGACCATGTTCAAGCCAAGAAAGGTAAACTTGAAGGTAGATTTTCATAAGAAGTATAACTTTGTGCTTACTCTTATGATTCATTGCCTTGGCTATAAATGTGATGAAATGTTGATTGAAAAGGATGGAAATGTGTTACACCTACTTGCCACATTTGAAGGTTTCCATTCATTTCCATTTGACCCTGGTGGTTGGGTGAGTGTACATATGAAGAATAAAAGGTTTCCTCTTGAAAGGAAATAAAAGGGCCAATCTAGAAGAGATGGGCTATTGCAACTTAAAAAAAAAAAAAAAAAAAAAATTTTGTGATATTGACTTTCTTTCAATTTAGTGTCTATGTTCTTCTTTTGATGTAGGGATTGAAGTAATAAATTCGAGGACGAATTTTCTTAAGAAGGAGGGCCTGATGTAAGCCAAGGAGGGGCAACCCAACTTTGCAACAAAACTGATATGAGCCCAATAAAGACCATGGATCAAGAAGCTCTAACTCAAGCCCAAATGCAAGAATGAATGGAATGGAGCCCAAATTGGTGTCATATCTCATCCAATTAGAAGACCCATGAAGATGATGATGTTGGGCGTGCACTCCTTTTAATCCATTTACTTGTTTTATTTCAATTCAATAAAAGTGTAATGGATTATGTGTGGATCCAATTTTGGGTTACTTTGTTTGTTTTCCATGAGAGTGGGCTATATTAAGTCTTGCATGATGATCAAGCCCACTTCCCATGTGTTAGGACGAATTGCTTAGGTTTAGTGGGAGGAATATTTTGGCTTGCATGCCTAAAGAAATTCCTAACTAGTTATGAGTCATGTTAATGTTTTATTAGAGTGGGGGTTATACTTTAACTTGAATAAAGAAGGGAATTAAGAGTAGGCAGCCACATAATGGTGGAGAGAGAGTATTAACTCACCATTAGTGGCATGATTAAGCTTAGTTATGAGAGTTACTAAGTGGGGAAGGTTATGAATTTGAGAAGGCAATGTAAAGGCAAAGTAGGCTGCCCAACACTATATGTAACACGCCTATGGCTCATTGGAATATAACTTGGAAGTTCATTGTGGATTGATATCCCATTGTGAGAGATTTGTTCTCTTGGGTTCTTGGATGAACCAAAACTTGTTCTTATCAAGAATCCAAGATGCTTGTGGCGAACCTCATTGGCTTATCAAACATCCTTGTTTGTGGCGCCTTGATCATCTCTTTCTCATCCATCTTTTGATTATTTCTTCACTTTTATCTATGTTACAATTCTGCACTTAATCTTTATCTTGTTTTTGTGTGTTTTGCGCCATAAACATATTATGAATTCAACCAAAACGATCATGTCAAGGCATCCCTCCATTTGGATGTCATCAAGTGGTATCAAAGCTTAGGCTTTGGTTGAATTTTTGAGTTTTGTTCTTCATCTTCTATTTTCAACCTTTCTTCTTTATACCCAAAAACAAAAACGAAAAAATTTTGCTACTTTGTTTCTGTTTTCGAAGGGAAATTTTCGTGGTTTGGTTATTACCCCAACACAAGTTTTCAAGTGTGATTCTCTTCTTCAAAGTTTTAAAAAAAAAAAAAAAAGTAATAATCGATTATTCCACCCATATAAGCGATTATCCAAAGAGTCAGTGAACCCAAAATCGATTAAATAAATCGATGCTTACAAAAAAAAGGGGCCATAATCGATTATGACAACCCCATAATCGATTATTAAAGAGTCAGAGAGCCCAGAATCGATTAAAATAATCGATTATTAAAAAAAAAAAATTGGGCGAAAATTTTGTGTTCTTGAAGAGTTTCCCTTCTTCCTTTGTTTCTTTGTTTCAAGCTTTTCTTTTCTAGCCTTTCCTTTGTTGTTTCCTTGTTTTTGATAAGTTTGTGAATTTTGTTACTTGATTTTTGGATTTTTGTGTATTTGTGTTTGATTCCTCTAAGAACTCATGGAGAATATTTGAGAGGGAAAAGGCAAGAGAGAAAAATACATCTTGTGTGGGAAAAGGCAATTGAGTGAAATACATTTGTGTGCACAAGTGAGGGAGTGTAGTGAGGAATTTAATTATTTCTTGTTATCTTTGATATTGTGTGTTCAAATGATGGCAGCCCATGAAGAGAGTCAATCATGTTCTCCAAGGTCTTCAACTCTTTATGCTAGAATGGCTACCCAATTACAAGACCTTCAAAGGCAAATGGAGCAAATGAGTACAAAGTATGATGGACAACTTGCCATCCTTCAAAACCGAGAAAATAGAGAAGGGGTCAAGATCAAAGTTCCTACCTTTCATGGGAAGAATGATCCCCAAGCCTATTTGAAATGGGAGATGAAGATAGAGCAAATGTTCCATTGTAACAATTACAATGAGGAAAAGAAAATGAAGGTAGCCTCTCTTCAATTTAAGGATTCTGCACTTGTTTGGTGGGATCAATTGCAAAAAGAGAGAAGAAGGTATGGGGGAAGGCCTATTGAGACTTGGACCGAGATGAGAAAAATCATGAGAAGAAGATATGCTCCATATCATCACCATGGAGTTCTTTCCAATGAATCAAAGAAGGAGGGTAACACTTCAATTTCTAAGGAGGCCTTGGCAAGTGTTCAAGTAAAGAAACCTATGGAAGCATCTTCTAATTTGAGAGAAAGAAAAATCCAAGTGGAAAAAGAAAAAGAGCGAGAAAAGAAAGTGGAAAAAGAAAAAGAAAGTGAAAAGAATGAGAGTACAATTAAAGAGGAGAAAAAGAAAGATGAGAGCATGGAAAAAGAGTGAGAGGAGAGAAAAAGATGAGAGCAAAACAAAAGGTGAGGAGGAAAAAGTAAATGAATGTTTTGATGTTTTAATTTCCTAACTCTTTGCCTATTTGTGTTAATTCTCTTTTGAAGGAAATCAAAGATGTTTCTCCAATGGAAGCTTGCAAGACAACCAATGTAGTTGAAAAGTTAATCCCAAGGGAAGTACCCCATGGTTTGGGAACTTGCATGGTTTCCCAAAAGCATGTATATCATAACACAAAATTTGGTAATATGCTTGGTAAATTGCATGGGTCTTGTTATTCTTCTACATTTGATAGGAATAGAAACTTGCTTGATGAATTGCATGACTCTTATCATCTTCCTAAGATTGATTTGAGAATTAAGAACCAAGACTTGAGAGAATTCCTTGAAAAATGTGTTGTTGTGTTTTCTAATGTTCATTTGGTATATCACAACAATTTTGAGGAATGTGTTGGATTACTTAGAGAAAATTTGTTTGCTAACTTGCTCACATATTCTTTTGATCAAAATAAAGTTGGCATTTTGAGGTTTGTTATGAGCTCTAAGGGTTTGCATGTGACAATAATTGAGGGGTCAACTACTATTCCCCTTCTTACTCTACCAATTCTTGTGAATTCTTTTGAGTTTTCATATGATGAGCTTAATGTGTTTGAGAGGGATATCTTGTTTGAAAAGGAATTATCTTTTGTTTGTGATAAGGAGAATGTCCATGAGGTTCAACTTTCTTGGGAGCCTTTAAAAGGAGAAAGTACATTTTCTAGTATGACCATGTTCAAGCCAAGAAAGGTAAACTTGAAGGTAGATTTTCATAAGAAGTATAACTTTGTGCTTACTCTTATGATTCATTGCCTTGGCTATAAATGTGATGAAATGTTGATTGAAAAGGATGGAAATGTGTTACACCTACTTGCCACATTTGAAGGTTTCCATTCATTTCCATTTGACCCTGGTGGTTGGGTGAGTGTACATATGAAGAATAAAAGGTTTCCTCTTGAAAGGAAATAAAAGGGCCAATCTAGAAGAGATGGGCTATTGCAACTTAAAAAAAAAAAAAAAAAAAAAATTTGTGATATTGACTTTCTTTCAATTTAGTGTCTATGTTCTTCTTTTGATGTAGGGATTGAAGTAATAAATTCGAGGACGAATTTTCTTAAGAAGGAGGGCCTGATGTAAGCCAAGGAGGGGCAACCCAACTTTGCAACAAAACTGATATGAGCCCAATAAAGACCATGGATCAAGAAGCTCTAACTCAAGCCCAAATGCAAGAATGAATGGAATGGAGCCCAAATTGGTGTCATATCTCATCCAATTAGAAGACCCATGAAGATGATGATGTTGGGCGTGCACTCCTTTTAATCCATTTACTTGTTTTATTTCAATTCAATAAAAGTGTAATGGATTATGTGTGGATCCAATTTTGGGTTACTTTGTTTGTTTTCCATGAGAGTGGGCTATATTAAGTCTTGCATGATGATCAAGCCCACTTCCCATGTGTTAGGACGAATTGCTTAGGTTTAGTGGGAGGAATATTTTGGCTTGCATGCCTAAAGAAATTCCTAACTAGTTATGAGTCATGTTAATGTTTTATTAGAGTGGGGGTTATACTTTAACTTGAATAAAGAAGGGAATTAAGAGTAGGCAGCCACATAATGGTGGAGAGAGAGTATTAACTCACCATTAGTGGCATGATTAAGCTTAGTTATGAGAGTTACTAAGTGGGGAAGGTTATGAATTTGAGAAGGCAATGTAAAGGCAAAGTAGGCTGCCCAACACTATATGTAACACGCCTATGGCTCATTGGAATATAACTTGGAAGTTCATTGTGGATTGATATCCCATTGTGAGAGATTTGTTCTCTTGGGTTCTTGGATGAACCAAAACTTGTTCTTATCAAGAATCCAAGATGCTTGTGGCGAACCTCATTGGCTTATCAAACATCCTTGTTTGTGGCGCCTTGATCATCTCTTTCTCATCCATCTTTTGATTATTTCTTCACTTTTATCTATGTTACAATTCTGCACTTAATCTTTATCTTGTTTTTGTGTGTTTTGCGCCATAAACATATTATGAATTCAACCAAAACGATCATGTCAAGGCATCCCTCCATTTGGATGTCATCAAGTGGTATCAAAGCTTAGGCTTTGGTTGAATTTTTGAGTTTTGTTCTTCATCTTCTATTTTCAACCTTTCTTCTTTATACCCAAAAACAAAAACGAAAAAATTTTGCTACTTTGTTTCTGTTTTCGAAGGGAAATTTTCGTGGTTTGGTTATTACCCCAACACAAGTTTTCAAGTGTGATTCTCTTCTTCAAAGTTTTAAAAAAAAAAAAAAAGTAATAATCGATTATTCCACCCATATAAGCGATTATCCAAAGAGTCAGTGAACCCAAAATCGATTAAATAAATCGATGCTTACAAAAAAAAGGGGCCATAATCGATTATGACAACCCCATAATCGATTATTAAAGAGTCAGAGAGCCCAGAATCGATTAAAATAATCGATTATTAAAAAAAAAAAATTGGGCGAAAATTTTGTGTTCTTGAAGAGTTTCCCTTCTTCCTTTGTTTCTTTGTTTCAAGCTTTTCTTTTCTAGCCTTTCCTTTGTTGTTTCCTTGTTTTTGATAAGTTTGTGAATTTTGTTACTTGATTTTTGGATTTTTGTGTATTTGTGTTTGATTCCTCTAAGAACTCATGGAGAATATTTGAGAGGGAAAAGGCAAGAGAGAAAAATACATCTTGTGTGGGAAAAGGCAATTGAGTGAAATACATTTGTGTGCACAAGTGAGGGAGTGTAGTGAGGAATTTAATTATTTCTTGTTATCTTTGATATTGTGTGTTCAAATGATGGCAGCCCATGAAGAGAGTCAATCATGTTCTCCAAGGTCTTCAACTCTTTATGCTAGAATGGCTACCCAATTACAAGACCTTCAAAGGCAAATGGAGCAAATGAGTACAAAGTATGATGGACAACTTGCCATCCTTCAAAACCGAGAAAATAGAGAAGGGGTCAAGATCAAAGTTCCTACCTTTCATGGGAAGAATGATCCCCAAGCCTATTTGAAATGGGAGATGAAGATAGAGCAAATGTTCCATTGTAACAATTACAATGAGGAAAAGAAAATGAAGGTAGCCTCTCTTCAATTTAAGGATTCTGCACTTGTTTGGTGGGATCAATTGCAAAAAGAGAGAAGAAGGTATGGGGGAAGGCCTATTGAGACTTGGACCGAGATGAGAAAAATCATGAGAAGAAGATATGCTCCATATCATCACCATGGAGTTCTTTCCAATGAATCAAAGAAGGAGGGTAACACTTCAATTTCTAAGGAGGCCTTGGCAAGTGTTCAAGTAAAGAAACCTATGGAAGCATCTTCTAATTTGAGAGAAAGAAAAATCCAAGTGGAAAAAGAAAAAGAGCGAGAAAAGAAAGTGGAAAAAGAAAAAGAAAGTGAAAAGAATGAGAGTACAATTAAAGAGGAGAAAAAGAAAGATGAGAGCATGAAAAAGAGTGAGAGGAGAGAAAAAGATGAGAGCAAAACAAAAGGTGAGGAGGAAAAAGTAAATGAATGTTTTGATGTTTTAATTTCCTAACTCTTTGCCTATTTGTGTTAATTCTCTTTTGAAGGAAATCAAAGATGTTTCTCCAATGGAAGCTTGCAAGACAACCAATGTAGTTGAAAAGTTAATCCCAAGGGAAGTACCCCATGGTTTGGGAACTTGCATGGTTTCCCAAAAGCATGTATATCATAACACAAAATTTGGTAATATGCTTGGTAAATTGCATGGGTCTTGTTATTCTTCTACATTTGATAGGAATAGAAACTTGCTTGATGAATTGCATGACTCTTATCATCTTCCTAAGATTGATTTGAGAATTAAGAACCAAGACTTGAGAGAATTCCTTGAAAAATGTGTTGTTGTGTTTTCTAATGTTCATTTGGTATATCACAACAATTTTGAGGAATGTGTTGGATTACTTAGAGAAAATTTGTTTGCTAACTTGCTCACATATTCTTTTGATCAAAATAAAGTTGGCATTTTGAGGTTTGTTATGAGCTCTAAGGGTTTGCATGTGACAATAATTGAGGGGTCAACTACTATTCCCCTTCTTACTCTACCAATTCTTGTGAATTCTTTTGAGTTTTCATATGATGAGCTTAATGTGTTTGAGAGGGATATCTTGTTTGAAAAGGAATTATCTTTTGTTTGTGATAAGGAGAATGTCCATGAGGTTCAACTTTCTTGGGAGCCTTTAAAAGGAGAAAGTACATTTTCTAGTATGACCATGTTCAAGCCAAGAAAGGTAAACTTGAAGGTAGATTTTCATAAGAAGTATAACTTTGTGCTTACTCTTATGATTCATTGCCTTGGCTATAAATGTGATGAAATGTTGATTGAAAAGGATGGAAATGTGTTACACCTACTTGCCACATTTGAAGGTTTCCATTCATTTCCATTTGACCCTGGTGGTTGGGTGAGTGTACATATGAAGAATAAAAGGTTTCCTCTTGAAAGGAAATAAAAGGGCCAATCTAGAAGAGATGGGCTATTGCAACTTAAAAAAAAAAAAAAAAAAAAAATTTGTGATATTGACTTTCTTTCAATTTAGTGTCTATGTTCTTCTTTTGATGTAGGGATTGAAGTAATAAATTCGAGGACGAATTTTCTTAAGAAGGAGGGCCTGATGTAAGCCAAGGAGGGGCAACCCAACTTTGCAACAAAACTGATATGAGCCCAATAAAGACCATGGATCAAGAAGCTCTAACTCAAGCCCAAATGCAAGAATGAATGGAATGGAGCCCAAATTGGTGTCATATCTCATCCAATTAGAAGACCCATGAAGATGATGATGTTGGGCGTGCACTCCTTTTAATCCATTTACTTGTTTTATTTCAATTCAATAAAAGTGTAATGGATTATGTGTGGATCCAATTTTGGGTTACTTTGTTTGTTTTCCATGAGAGTGGGCTATATTAAGTCTTGCATGATGATCAAGCCCACTTCCCATGTGTTAGGACGAATTGCTTAGGTTTAGTGGGAGGAATATTTTGGCTTGCATGCCTAAAGAAATTCCTAACTAGTTATGAGTCATGTTAATGTTTTATTAGAGTGGGGGTTATACTTTAACTTGAATAAAGAAGGGAATTAAGAGTAGGCAGCCACATAATGGTGGAGAGAGAGTATTAACTCACCATTAGTGGCATGATTAAGCTTAGTTATGAGAGTTACTAAGTGGGGAAGGTTATGAATTTGAGAAGGCAATGTAAAGGCAAAGTAGGCTGCCCAACACTATATGTAACACGCCTATGGCGCATTGGAATATAACTTGGAAGTTCATTGTGGATTGATATCCCATTGTGAGAGATTTGTTCTCTTGGGTTCTTGGATGAACCAAAACTTGTTCTTATCAAGAATCCAAGATGCTTGTGGCGAACCTCATTGGCTTATCAAACATCCTTGTTTGTGGCGCCTTGATCATCTCTTTCTCATCCATCTTTTGATTATTTCTTCACTTTTATCTATGTTACAATTCTGCACTTAATCTTTATCTTGTTTTTGTGTGTTTTGCGCCATAAACATATTATGAATTCAACCAAAACGATCATGTCAAGGCATCCCTCCATTTGGATGTCATGAAGTGGTATCAAAGCTTAGGCTTTGGTTGAATTTTTGAGTTTTGTTCTTCATCTTCTATTTTCAACCTTTCTTCTTTATACCCAAAAACAAAAACGAAAAAATTTTGCTACTTTGTTTCTGTTTTCGAAGGGAAATTTTCGTGATTTGGTTATTACCCCAACACAAGTTTTCAAGTGTGATTCTCTTCTTCAAAGTTTTAAAAAAAAAAAAAAAGTAATAATCGATTATTCCACCCATATAAGCGATTATCCAAAGAGTCAGTGAACCCAAAATCGATTAAATAAATCGATGCTTACAAAAAAAAGGGGCCATAATCGATTATGACAACCCCATAATCGATTATTAAAGAGTCAGAGAGCCCAGAATCGATTAAAATAATCGATTATTAAAAAAAAAAAATTGGGCGAAAATTTTGTGTTCTTGAAGAGTTTCCCTTCTTCCTTTGTTTCTTTGTTTCAAGCTTTTCTTTTCTAGCCTTTCCTTTGTTGTTTCCTTGTTTTTGATAAGTTTGTGAATTTTGTTACTTGATTTTTGGATTTTTGTGTATTTGTGTTTGATTCCTCTAAGAACTCATGGAGAATATTTGAGAGGGAAAAGGCAAGAGAGAAAAATACATCTTGTGTGGGAAAAGGCAATTGAGTGAAATACATTTGTGTGCACAAGTGAGGGAGTGTAGTGAGGAATTTAATTATTTCTTGTTATCTTTGATATTGTGTGTTCAAATGATGGCAGCCCATGAAGAGAGTCAATCATGTTCTCCAAGGTCTTCAACTCTTTATGCTAGAATGGCTACCCAATTACAAGACCTTCAAAGGCAAATGGAGCAAATGAGTACAAAGTATGATGGACAACTTGCCATCCTTCAAAACCGAGAAAATAGAGAAGGGGTCAAGATCAAAGTTCCTACCTTTCATGGGAAGAATGATCCCCAAGCCTATTTGAAATGGGAGATGAAGATAGAGCAAATGTTCCATTGTAACAATTACAATGAGGAAAAGAAAATGAAGGTAGCCTCTCTTCAATTTAAGGATTCTGCACTTGTTTGGTGGGATCAATTGCAAAAAGAGAGAAGAAGGTATGGGGGAAGGCCTATTGAGACTTGGACCGAGATGAGAAAAATCATGAGAAGAAGATATGCTCCATATCATCACCATGGAGTTCTTTCCAATGAATCAAAGAAGGAGGGTAACACTTCAATTTCTAAGGAGGCCTTGGCAAGTGTTCAAGTAAAGAAACCTATGGAAGCATCTTCTAATTTGAGAGAAAGAAAAATCCAAGTGGAAAAAGAAAAAGAGCGAGAAAAGAAAGTGGAAAAAGAAAAAGAAAGTGAAAAGAATGAGAGTACAATTAAAGAGGAGAAAAAGAAAGATGAGAGCATGAAAAAGAGTGAGAGGAGAGAAAAAGATGAGAGCAAAACAAAAGGTGAGGAGGAAAAAGTAAATGAATGTTTTGATGTTTTAATTTCCTAACTCTTTGCCTATTTGTGTTAATTCTCTTTTGAAGGAAATCAAAGATGTTTCTCCAATGGAAGCTTGCAAGACAACCAATGTAGTTGAAAAGTTAATCCCAAGGGAAGTACCCCATGGTTTGGGAACTTGCATGGTTTCCCAAAAGCATGTATATCATAACACAAAATTTGGTAATATGCTTGGTAAATTGCATGGGTCTTGTTATTCTTCTACATTTGATAGGAATAGAAACTTGCTTGATGAATTGCATGACTCTTATCATCTTCCTAAGATTGATTTGAGAATTAAGAACCAAGACTTGAGAGAATTCCTTGAAAAATGTGTTGTTGTGTTTTCTAATGTTCATTTGGTATATCACAACAATTTTGAGGAATGTGTTGGATTACTTAGAGAAAATTTGTTTGCTAACTTGCTCACATATTCTTTTGATCAAAATAAAGTTGGCATTTTGAGGTTTGTTATGAGCTCTAAGGGTTTGCATGTGACAATAATTGAGGGGTCAACTACTATTCCCCTTCTTACTCTACCAATTCTTGTGAATTCTTTTGAGTTTTCATATGATGAGCTTAATGTGTTTGAGAGGGATATCTTGTTTGAAAAGGAATTATCTTTTGTTTGTGATAAGGAGAATGTCCATGAGGTTCAACTTTCTTGGGAGCCTTTAAAAGGAGAAAGTACATTTTCTAGTATGACCATGTTCAAGCCAAGAAAGGTAAACTTGAAGGTAGATTTTCATAAGAAGTATAACTTTGTGCTTACTCTTATGATTCATTGCCTTGGCTATAAATGTGATGAAATGTTGATTGAAAAGGATGGAAATGTGTTACACCTACTTGCTACATTTGAAGGTTTCCATTCATTTCCATTTGACCCTGGTGGTTGGGTGAGTGTACATATGAAGAATAAAAGGTTTCCTCTTGAAAGGAAATAAAAGGGCCAATCTAGAAGAGATGGGCTATTGCAACTTAAAAAAATAAATAAATAAATAAAATTTGTGATATTGACTTTCTTTCAATTTAGTGTCTATGTTCTTCTTTTGATGTAGGGATTGAAGTAATAAATTCGAGGACGAATTTTCTTAAGAAGGAGGGCCTGATGTAAGCCAAGGAGGGGCAACCCAACTTTGCAACAAAATTGATATGAGCCCAATAAAGACCATGGATCAAGAAGCTCTAACTCAAGCCCAAATGCAAGAATGAATGGAATGGAGCCCAAATTGGTGTCATATCTCATCCAATTAGAAGACCCATGAAGATGATGATGTTGGGCGTGCACTCCTTTTAATCCATTTACTTGTTTTATTTCAATTCAATAAAAGTGTAATGGATTATGTGTGGATCCAATTTTGGGTTACTTTGTTTGTTTTCCATGAGAGTGGGCTATATTAAGTCTTGCATGATGATCAAGCCCACTTCCCATGTGTTAGGACGAATTGCTTAGGTTTAGTGGGAGGAATATTTTGGCTTGCATGCCTAAAGAAATTCCTAACTAGTTATGAGTCATGTTAATGTTTTATTAGAGTGGGGGTTATACTTTAACTTGAATAAAGAAGGGAATTAAGAGTAGGCAGCCACATAATGGTGGAGAGAGAGTATTAACTCACCATTAGTGGCATGATTAAGCTTAGTTATGTAAGTTACTAAGTGGGGAAGGTTATGAATTTGAGAAGGCAATGTAAAGGCAAAGTAGGCTGCCCAACACTATATGTAACACGCCTATGGCGCATTGGAATATAACTTGGAAGTTCATTGTGGATTGATATCCCATTGTGAGAGATTTGTTCTCTTGGGTTCTTGGATGAACCAAAACTTGTTCTTATCAAGAATCCAAGATTCTTGTGGCGAACCTCATTGGCTTATCAAACATCCTTGTTTGTGGCGCCTTGATCATCTCTTTCTCATCCATCTTTTGATTATTTCTTCACTTTTATCTATGTTACAATTATGCACTTAATCTTTATCTTGTTTTTGTGTGTTTTGCGCCATAAACATATTATGAATTCAACCAAAATGATCATGTCAAGGCATCCCTCCATTTGGATGTCATCAGTTTGATATCCCTTGCTTCACCGAAAATGGATCTTCCACCCAAGTTCCCCCAATCCACATTCCATGTATTGCATTATCCCGATTTCTCTTCTTCACACACGCATGAAAAAAAGACGAATTAGAATCATCATACATGAGCCATTGTAGTCTAGATTTCTGGAACAGCATAGAATCCTGCATTCTGGATGATTTCCAAAAAGATTCAAACAGTTGTCTTCTTGCCAATATATCTCCCTCTATTAATTCTCCCCTCTCACCCTTGTCATCCAGCAGTTTAATGTCTTCTACAATCCTACTGATATTGTTCTCAATGCTGCCAAAAGAGTCTCTATTCCACACCTTAAGCTCATTTTTTACATACTTCAATTTCTCTTTTAGAACAAATGTTGCCGAGCCATCCACTGCAAAATCCCTCCATTTTTCAGATACCAATTTCACAAAATCACTGTTATCTAGCCAACAATTCAGTACCCTAAACTGTTTAGGTCCCTAGTTGATTGAAATAGGCCTCAAAACTATTGGACAATGATCCTAGAGAATTATCTGCAAACCCCATTGTGCCAACTCTTCCCATTGAGAAGCCCATTCCTCAGAAATTAGGAATCTATCTAGCCTGCTCACGCAAGTACCATTTGCCCTGTGCCAAGTATACTTTCTACCAGTTAATGGCAGATCAATGAAGTCAAGATCTTCTATAAACACATTGAACTCCTCCATTTCACAATTCACAATTTGCAAAGCTCTGCCCTTCCTTTCATTAGTGCTTCTCACAGAGTTGAAATCACCTGCTAGAACCAATGCATCATGTATGTTGTTCACCCTCAGTATCCTTAACTCCTCCCATAAAGCCCTATTATCAAACAAGTTACAAGGTGAATATATGTTGAAGATTGAGCAAGCAAAACGGTTTCTGTCCAAAAATCCTTGGATACACAAGAATCCTTCGCGTTCCAATTGATCCTGTAACCCAAAATTATCTAAATTCCACATACAGAGTAGTCCCCCTGAATTTCCATTTGATTTCTTCTAGCTTCAATTGACCTCCGAATTCCCCCACAATTACTAACAAAAGTGTGACTCAATACTTTCCATCTTGATTTCCTGTATGTAGATAAAATCAATTTTCTCCACCTTAACTAATGTTCTGATTGCCCTCCTTTTTATTCTCCCCCCAATCCCTTTATTTTGTGTGAAGCTACACGCAATAGGAAACTTCTTTAGCCCCTATCTCCACAATAGTTGCTTGCTTTAAGTTTTGTTTCTTGTCCCTCACTTCCATGTCAACTAAAACTTGTATAATCTCCTTCTTATCTTGTTTTGAGTCCACCCCTATCACCTTCCCTAAGTTCCTGATTTCGGTTGCCTCGTGATACGCCTCTGCTCTAATTGCTGCCCTGCTAGTGCTCATGAACTGTGATTCAGAGATGGGGTCGCTAGCTTGTGTAGAGCCAATCCAGCTTTGACTTTGTACCCGTGGCCTCTTTCCTATTGCTCTCCTTTCTTCTAATTGCCTCCTCTTGATGTTTACTTCCCTCACCTTCCTGTCTTCTTGTCAGGGAAGGACTTACTCATTGGCTGGATAGGGCTTGGGCCCCTACAAGCTTTTTTTCTTTTTCTTATGATTAGTAATAGAGTATTTGTGTTGGACAGGTTTAACAGTAATAAACAAATTAGTAAAGACATTTGTAGTAAAAAAACTTAAAACTAATAAACCAAATATAGATGATTTTCGTCATAGGAGATATGTTCTGTGTTTTGATAGATTATTAGTGCAATCAACATTTTAGAACATATAATTATAATATTTTGTATGAAATTTGATGTTTGTATATTTGTTAGATGAACTTTATTTTTTATAGTTGGCCCCTCCTATCATCCAAGTCTAGTTCCGTCCCTGCTTTTTGTAACCTCCACATGCCTATCTGCTTCACTGTTTGGTGGGGCATTGCAAGGTTCGATGTGGGTCGGTAGCAGAAGTTTCATCGGTTTACCCTTACTTCGTCCCTTTCCTTTTGGAGTGACTTTTTCTCTGTTTCTTCCTCCAGTCGTTTTCAATTTCTGGAAAACTCTCCCAATGAAGCTCACATTTTCTTGGTCACTGCTTCCTAATGAGTCCTCAACTACTAACTCTACCTCCCCATTAGATGACCGTAAGTCCTATAGGCCACATCACCTCAAGCCCGCCTCACCTGCATCATTTGGGTCTAATGAGCATTGGGCCTGTTTGTTATCATCTTGCTCTAGTTCACCTTTTTTATTTGTTGAACCCCACTCATGTGTTATCCTGCCCAACTTGTTAGTAGATCCAATATTGGTCACTTCTTCGAATTGGACCCTATTTGGTCTACGACCCATTTACTCATCTACGATAATTGGGCTTTCCAAAACATTTCCTGCCTTCTGTATTACCGAAAGAGTGTTACTTACGTGTTCCTCCTCAACTTTCTCTGAGGACACGTCTTTGTCTAATGTCACGGTATGTCGTACGGCCTTTGTGTCTCGAGCCCCCCTCCTTCTGCTCCATCCCTATATCTAGATACACTTTTTGCCTCGATTGTTGGAGTTTTTCCAAATTTTGAATTTTAAAACTCCTTGTTCAATCTTGTGATATCGTCATCCCTGAGACCCTCTGTTAGTTCCGTTTCCAGCACCATCAATATGCTATTTGCCAAACAATCATCTTCATCTGAGGATAGTCCTTCTGAATTCTAGTATTTCCAATCTGAAACAAATCTACTTGTGTTGTCCTCTTCAGTTCCTCCAATATCCTGATTGAGAATGTAGTGCCATTGACCTTCACCTCTACCACTCTATTTATTATTTCCGGAACTGATGTAGTAACAAGGACCCTAGCTATGTCCAATCTGACTTTGGCTCTGGTGGACTCATCATTGGAGACGTCTGTTTCGATCATTTGTGAGACATGTCTAAAGAAATTCTCATTCCATATGTGCGTCGGGGTCCCCATGATCTTTAACCATATTGATCTTTTTTTGGCACTAAAGATGGATCCTCTGGTCTGATCTCTGAAAACCATCTAGAGAATTCCTTTTTAATTTTTTTTCTAGTAGGTCTCTCAAGTTCACATCCTCCAAATCACGTATGAGGGTCAAATTCCCCCATGGGTGTTAATGACACCAAAAGTATACTCACCAAGGGGAACTTCTTTCTGTAGCCAGTAACTCGTTATGGGTCCCTTGTCAGTCCAACATAGCATTTTTTCAACCAAGCCAATTCTTCCTCATTTGCATTAAACTCTAGCCCACTGAAGCGAGTTCCAACAGTTGGTCTTTTTCCTTTGTAATTAATTTGAGGACTAGTATATTTCTTGGAATGTTGAGCATTAACACCTGTTGAGACCTCATAAGTCTGGAACACATTCAATGTGTAAATTCTCTAAGTTTTGATGATTCCAAATATATTAAGTATGGTAATATTGAACCATGTGAAATTATGACAAGACTGTTTAAGTGTGCAGAAATATTGGTCTTAAAGATCACTCGTCTAAAACTGACTCGTCTAAGTTTTAAAAAGATGCGGTTTTTCAGACTTGTCTGAAAAACCACCCGTCTGAAAAAGACAACTCAGTCAAAAGACCAAGTCAACTCTCAGTCAGAGATCTGATCTAGTTGATGATGTGGCAAGGATCAAAAGTCTGTAAAAGCTTCAGTGGATCACTCGTCTGAAAATAACTTGCTCACCCGTCTAATTCTGGATCAATGCACCCGTCTATTTTTTTTTTTTTTTGGAATCCACTACACCCATCTAAGTTTCAGACCGTCAGAAGAAAGTTAAAGTCAACCTTTTTTGAAAAAGATACCTTCCTTAAGGATCTCGAAGACCTCCGGACAAAAGAACCAAGCACAAAGAATAAAGAAATCATTCTTTCAAGGTTTTAAGGAATAAACACGCTACCTCTGTACCACGCCAGTGACTTTTAGCTATTTCAAGTACAAAGTAAAAGTACTTTCCAAAAGGTGAACTGAGTGTTGCATGGAAAGTTCTCTGCTGCAAGTACAAAAGGTTTGCTACTGCAACTCTGAAACAACAACTGCTCAAAACAAAGGCATATGTCAAAGCTCAATGTCACTAAACATTTAATGCTTACACAGAATGACTCTTTGGCATTAATGGCGTCCCAGAAGTTCAAGTTAAAGGAGCACACTTTCTGAAGCTGTGTCTAACGGATCAAATTGATTCAAGCCTTTAAATAGTGCAAACCATGGAGAGGAAGATGAGAGACATTGCGCATATTCAAAGAAGCACTTACTCTGCTCATTTATGTCTTCATTCCTTCATTGATTATCTCTTCAGTCATTTTATATAAATTTCGCAGTCTTTCATTCTTACATTTACTCCACTCTCTGAGTGTTATCAGAAAGACTTGCAAAGCTGTATTAAATACTCAAAACCTTTTACCCTTTACTGTTGAGCCTGGAGAGGCTAGGTGTAAAAAGAATACTTGTTTGAGCGTGAGCCTAGAGAGGCTAGGTGTGAAAAGAATACTTGTACTATAATCTGATCAGTTATAGTGATAACCTTGGTGCTGTCAAGAACTGGACGTAACCCTGTTGATTTTAGGGTGGACCAGTATAAAACTCTTGAGTGATATGAAGTTGACACAGGCAAACACAAGAAGGGGAGCGTTGAATTGTGTTTGTTAATAATTTTCGAAAACAACCTTTTCAAAATAGTCTTCTCACATAAAGATTAAGAGGCAGAAACACACACACAAAAAGAAACTTTTAAAGACTTAACAAAATCAAGTTCAAATCCCCACAGTTAGTATAAACACACAAAACTGAAGAGATAAGGGATTAGAAGATTCACGCAAGTTGTTTTATCCTGGTTCACTCTCTTCCAACCAAGAGCTACGCCCAGTCCCTTCTACTTGAAGGATTTCTTCCACTATTTTCCAAATAGATTACAACAAGTATTCAATACCTCTCCAGGCTACAAGTATTCCTTTCTTACCAAGCCTCTTCAGGCTCTAACTCTAACAAATAGATTTGTTTCTTTTGATCTTCTAACTCACTATGTGTGAGGATTTGAAAGTTTTTGATCAATTGAATATTATAGCAATATTCAAACTAAGGTGTTACAGACTTTTGCTTTTTGAAAGAATAAAAGAATTGCGCTTGAAGAGTTTTTCTAGCAAGAATTCTATATGCGCAAAAGTTCTTTCTTCAAATAACGAGGTCTTCTATTTATAGTGACCTTTCTCTTCTCTTGAAATTCTTCAACGGTTGTTTTTGAATGTTCCCGTTTAGGGATAGAATCACATGCGTAATATCCGTTATGACTCAAAGCTTGCTCGTGGCCATTCTGAATTATACTATATGTTAACATTCTTGCACAAAACGGGAATACCTCTGAGCAAATGCAACTTGAAAAACTGTCTTGCCTCCCTTGTACAAATTCCAGCTATTCCAGTGTTAAAGGTGACAGGGTACAAGTCGTTTTGCATTGTACTATTTTGCTTTTGCAATTCCTCATTTGTACTATGTCTCTCTCAAAGAAACAAAGCAATAAAACTGTTAAAACAAATATGAAAGACCAACATATACTTGAAATAAATATCATTTATTTGAAATAAATACTTCTATATGGTCGAGTTAGTTATTCTGAATACATCAAGGATTATCAAAGAAGAGGAGCTCGTCTACTTAATAGAGTGCGTCTATATGCTCATAGTTAGAAACTCTTTTTAGCTCGTCTAGTGACGTGGCAAATTCTGCTCGTCTACTATCAAGTCTTTGGACTTGCTATATATCAATGTGTAAATTAGATCTCCGTCTACTGACGTGGCACTCAAGCTCGTCTACTCATAAGGTTAAAATCTCGTCTACTAAGACTATTCTGTATTATGTCTATTCAACCATATTAACATAAATAAATGTACCATTCAATTTGAGTAGCTCGTCTACTCAAGTGGACGCAGATATTAATTAACTCTTTCGAGGATTCCATAACTTATAAAATTTCTAATATCCCTGCAAGACTAGATGAATCATGTTAGATCTTAACTAACACTTTGCCATACAAAGTTAATCCTTTTTGTTAACATCAAAACTTAGAGATTATTTAATCCAAAAATACTTTGGTTCCAACAATCTCCCCCTTTTTGATGATGACAAAAACTAATTAAATTTGAGTGTGCAAAGACTAAGAAAGCTTACAAAGCTCCCCCTAAGACAAAGCAATCAAACTTAACAAGAATAGGATAATAGAATAAGATATGAACAGAGAAACAGAGAAGCATATATCACAATATTACTTATCATTTCAGTAGAGCTACTTATCAGACAAAATATAGCATCAGAGCATATAGACAACTATGCAATCATATAAGACAAATAACACACATACATATGGAGACAAAGGAATATTTTTCAAAGACTGACTTTCATATTTATATATATAAAAATTTAATTCTCTCCATGTCTCCCCTTTTTTTGTCATCAGACAAAAAGGTAAGAGAAGTGGACCATCATTGTCAGTAAGAATAAAATAAAAGAAAGGCTTAAGAAGATGGAGGAGGTGGAGGAGGTAGGTTTGGATTTGGATTTGGTGGAGGGACAGGGACTTGTGTTGGCAGATTCTGACTTTGTTGGAAACTCAGCATTATATGCATCATCTGGTTCATCATTGCATTAGTGGGAGCCAGAGCTTCTGCAACTTGTTCCTTCACTTGCTCTTTGACCTCAACTTTTACTCCCTCCTCTACAATTCTTCTAATAATTTCTTCAAAGTTTGGAGGCAGTGAGAGTGTTGGTCTCGAACTTTCAGCACTTTCCTGAGCACGAGCTTGACTTGGAAGAGTGTCTAGAGCTCTTGAAGTTTAAGGTTGCTCTGGATGAATTACAGTTATAGCTAATGGCTGAGATGATGACTTTTCAGAAGTGCTTGGTCTAGAATCAGATTCAGCAACTTCCTCATTAGCAGTGACTGGTACAGCAAAATCAATCTCCATACCAGAGTCTTCCACAATAATCTCTTCTTCAGTATGCTCAAAAGGTGGTGAAGGTGGAGGTGAGTCAGTGATTTGCAGAACAGGTGGGAGCAGCTCTTTAGCCCAGTGGACTTCTTCTTCTTCATAGATAGGACTGATGGTAGGAACACCTAAAATGTCCTTGTAAATGAAGTGTCTGAAATTGGACAGTCCACACTTGCCTCTAACCTTAGGAATGAACTTTTTCTGCTCTGAAGTTAAACCAGATGAAGAGGCTTCTTCTGTGCATTTCACAATATGAGCTTTCCAGATATCAACTGCCACATCTTCTTGAATAAGTTCAATAGGTTGTGCCAACCAAAAGTCTATGACGTTCTGATCTGTGTCACTAACATCATCAGAGTTTATCATGCAGGACTCTGGAAAAGGCATTTTTCCAATATTCCTTTGTTTCTTCATGTCCTTGTCCTTGTTGAGATCTATCATTGGCAGTCTTGGACACAGCATGTAGGGCTTGATTCCAATCTTTGTGTCCTTCATATGTCTCAACCAAGTTGGAGGTACAAAGTTGGCAGCCCTTACAACCCTGAAGAGCTCAAATTCTGACTTCAGCATGGCATACATAATATGATCAATAATGTCAAATGCTTTGCCATATTCCCTTGGATGGATGAAAGTCTTCCACTTTGTCTTGTTATCCATAATGATGGGGTCATGTCTATAGAATCTAGACCTTTTGTATATGACATGATTACCCGTTTGCGGAAAATACAATCATAAATTCGCTGGTTGCTTTCGGAAAATAATGTTTTCTCAACGTTTGTCTTAAACAAAATGTGGTGATAAAATTTTTTTCTTTTTAACATCGTCACAACAACGTTCACATAATCACACTTAGATATATATATATATATATATATATATATATATATATATATATATATATATATATATATATATATATGTCATACAGCTATACTGCCTCGTATGTTTCACACTTAAACATTTATAATGAAAAGATTATTCCCAAAACATAACTTAACGTAAACCTAAGCTGGTCAAACACTACGACAAAACGAAGCAGCATCAGCATACCCCGAACTAAACATTCTTCTTCTTGTAGACGTCATAGTCCTTAAGAGGTTCATCTGAATTCCACCACATAGAACCTAGAAAAGAAACCACAAATAAAACATGCAAGAGTGAGAAACCGACAAATGGATCATAATGCGAGAACCATATGTACGACACAACAAAACATGTACAAACCTAGATCAGTTAATTTCTCACAATTAAATTATCATACAGCGCAATATATCAAAGGGTCTCACACCGGAACATTGTCGTTTTAAAATATGAATGTATGAACACTTCAATATTTAGGCTCTAAAATTTCGTACTTAATCTCATGAGATATCCCAACCTCGTGATGAGTTGATCAGACTCGATTGCCACACCAGGCAAAAAGGCACACAGCCACAGGCACGCAGCCATAGGCACATAGCCAAAACCCATCGTACACTGTCCAACATCGTGGCACAGTGATAACATCGTGAATAGGGTCTCATTATCCTCCCGGCACAATGAAGAACATCGTAGCATGATCTACCTGACGCCGCAAGGTAATCACTCATAGAACCGTAGCACGTCTGCCAAGTGCATGCAAGAAAAACACTTTATTCTCGACACTTTTCTTTGTGTTATATCTTTCTTTGTCAAAGCTCTCAAAAGCTTTCGACCTAACATCGTTTCAGACATCTTTAAAACTTTTATTAAAACACAGGACCTCAAAGTCCGAGTGCTCAATCACGAAACCCTAGACTGATGCATCAGGCTTAGGTTCGTGGTAATGGAAAACATCTCAAAATGTTTTAACTCCTTTAAGTAGATACCCAGTTTACAACACAACGAACCTTAATACCCCAACGTCTCGGTTATTAAGTTCAAACCTCTTTAAAGCAGTTTCAACTTAAAACCTGATTTCGGAAAGTTTGTTAAGTGGGAGGATTTCTGTCATAAAACACCGGTTAGCAAAAAAACATCATTTTCAGAAAAGAGGGTCACAGAGATTTGAAGTTCATAAAAAATACACGTTGCCGTTTCTAAAATACTTGCCGTCATCGGTTTTCCAAATTGCCGTCGTTAAGTCATTTTAAAGTATTTTAAGATAAAACTTAGCTTTTTCCGCTTAAACAATTTTCTAAATTCACGGTTAAGTTATTTTGACAGATTAATTTCACAAAATAACTTTTTATAATATTGCGGAATATCTTATGTAAAAATTAGCAGTAGTAAAATATTTTCACGGTTACCCCCTCTCTGTGACACATAGTTCACTTTTTCATAAATAAATCATTAAAATGATAATATTTCTCAAATACTTGTTATTTTTCCCAAATAATATTTTTCATAAACATTATATTCCAACATTTCCCATAAAACATTGAATATAATTTATACAGCTTATTAAAGCTTTTATCTGATTAGTCGGTTGTGGACTGACCACTGTCAGGCTTCACAAACAACATCCAACATCATCATCAGAACTATATTACCAGACAAATCATACATCATAGAAATATAATATATATCTGCGGATAATTAAATAAATTAAAAGCAGATAAATAACCGAAACACAGATAAACAGCTAGAAACACATAGCCAAATAAAATAAACCAAAAACATCACAACCACATAAACAAATACATACAGACCATAAACATGAACATATGGCCATCCGAATAACCCTTCAGGTAACCCCTCTTACCTCTTGAAGATTCGGCCTCCGATTGAAACTTGACATTGCTTCGAGAAACGGCGACACACATATGTAGCTCAAAGTGCTAACCTTCATCAAACCATAAGGTAATCCAACAAAATCAAGCAAAACAATCCCTAAGTTCCTCTAATAGGTCACGGCCTCAACATGGTTGGATGGCTAAAAATTCTCCAAATTGCTTAAGTCATGGATTAATGATCCTAATGCACTTAAGACAAAGGATTAAGGATAATACAACAAAGTTTGGATCAAAATCATCTTAACCATAAAGTTAAGATTTTCGGCCTCAACAACATAAATAGTTTAGGCTAGGGTTTGATCTTCTAATCACTTGAATCAACAACTAAATGGATTAAAGATCATGAATCAAGCATCATTTAAACAAAGTTGAAGAAAAATCTTACCTTACCTATATATAGATAGGTTCGGCCAAGCATAGATGAAAAGGGAAGAAATTTTTGTTGATCACATGCTCTAGGATAATCAAAGTATACATGATTCTAAGATCATAGAAATTGGTTTCCACATCATAGGATTTTTCTAGAATTTGTTATGGATTTTCAAAGTTTCTAGATCTAGAAATGGAAAAATATGATTCATGGCATAAACATGAGAAATACATGAAGCTGAAAGCCTAGATGATCAAGGAGATGAGCTTTTACCTCTTGAAGATTGAAGAAATGAAGAAAATGATCAACCTTCACTTAGTTGAAAACTGGACAGCTTGAGGGTGTGATGGTTTTGTGAGTGGATCTCACAATATACTCATCCAAAAATCACAAACTTTGACTTGTTAGAAAGATAAGAAGAAAAGGAACAACTTTGGTGTTGAAGGTTTCATTTGGTTCGGATCATAACAGGGATGAAAAGGGCCTTCATTCTGCTGTTTCGTGTGTTGCTGAGAATTCTGGGCTGTTTCGGTATTTTGAGCATATCTCCCAATCTACTCATCCGTTTTTTATGTTCTTTAGCTCGTTGGAAAGAAGAGAGGAATAGGAACAACTTTCATGGAGAAAGTTTTTCGAGTTTCGAAACAAAAACAGGTCAGAAGTTGCGAGACAGTTTTGGCTGAGTAAGAACATCAATGTGTGTTCTTAGAGTTCTTGAGAGAAAAGCTTAAGTTCATGAAGGAAATGGCATGAATGGAGGAAATGAAATTGCCTAAGTGTGTTAAGTGAAGAGGGCCATGAGTTTTAGGGGTAGTTTGGTCCAAAAACTCAATGGCAAGGCTTGCAAAATTCATGTAAAGCTAGGGGCAAAATTGTCTTTTCTATGCAAAAATATCTTATTATCATAAATGCGCCATTATGGCCATTATGACTCGGAAAGGATCGTCATAAATGCTTGTCATCTCAGTCACATCAGTCATCTCAGCTCCATTGCTGACCCACCAATTCATCTGGCGCAAGATTTTCCTAGAGACATCTCGACGTTTACACCCGCAACAAACAAAATATTAAATTTTTTTTGATAAAATTTTCAAAACTTCCAGTATCGTATTAAATACGATAAAAACATTTTTCATCTCGTTTACGAATTAAAATTAGGCTTTCTGAGCAGTAAACTTTTACTGTCAGTGAAAACACAGAAAACGGTAGACCGGGTTCCATCTGAATTTTCAACCAAAAATTTCACCGTATACTTATAAAAATAAGTATGATATGAATATGACTTTGGCTTTCCCAAAATCATTTTCTAAGTTTCATATAAAAATATAAACGTTTATTTATATTTATACCGATCTTAGAAAGCAGAAAAATCGTGGTGTTACATTACTACCCCACTAAAAAAAATATTGGTCCTCGAAATTTCGCGACTCGAAAAACAACAGGATTTCTTATTCCCAACACTTTACTCTTACTGGAAAAAAAAAACAGAATAAGTTCATCCAACTGAAAAGAATACAAGAATATCTCATGAATAAAGATTCTGTGATTAGTTCAGGGAAGTAAAAATGTATGATCATGTATGATCGGTACACGTTTACAAACATGAATCTAAGAAAGTTTCTTCTCTCACAAGAATTTCCTTGCTAACAATTTTTAAAAGAACTATGGTCTGGCAAGAATTCTGACTGAATCACTTTCTACCAAAAGTAAATGTGACCAGAGCAAGTCTCATTGAGAAACTAGTTTTGTCAAGAAAGTGTCTATCCCGAACAACAATAGGGCAGTCTAACATATAGAATTCCACCTTGAAGTTTAAAACAATGACATCATGAAAATCAAAGAAACAGATAATTTCAACATATCCACACACAATCCATTGAAACAAGTATGAATTGTACCCAAGTTTGAAAATTATAGCTAAGAGATTACCGTCATAGTTTGGAGTCTCAGCTCTGACCATAGTATAAACTCTCCCTGTAGTCTTCGGTTTAACAGCATTGGTATTATTGACAGAGGATCCATGCTTTGGTGCATTGCAATCTTTAGCCAAATGTCCCACTTGATTACAATTGAAACACTTAGTTCGCTTTTCAGGGCAAGTATTCCTCATGTGACTTGGATCTCCACATCTATAGCACTTTCTAACTTGGCCTTGACCTTGGTTCGTTTGGCCACCACTCTCCGATGCAACAAAATTCGAATGATGTTGTTGTCGATTCTGGTTATTCCCCGGTGGACGGAAATAAGGCTTTTTCTGATTTCGTTCCTCTTTCTGATCCTGATTCTGGTTCTTGGAACGAACGGTCCTCCAACATTTCCTTTATTATCTTTTTCCTTCACCATCAGCTCTATCTTCTGACTCATCTCGACTAGAGCTTGGAAATTTCGGAGCTGCAAAGGTAAGACGGACTCCTTAATCTCAAATCTCACTCCTGCCTCAAACCTCTCACACTTCCAGCTCTCGTTCGGTTGTGTCTGAAAGAAACGGAAGTATTTGACAAGCGGTTCAAACTTAGCCGCATACTCTCCTATAGATAATCCTTGTTGTCGAAATTCCAGAAATTCCATTTCTTTCTCGATCCTAACACTCTCCGGAAAATACTTGTCCATGAATGCAGTTCGAAAAACGTTCCACATAATTTCCTGATGATCAGCTTCAAGCAGTTGTCTGACCCCTTTCCACCAATATTCTGCATCTCCTATCAGTTGGAAAGCAGCATAGGTAACTTTAACATCAGCTGGAGTAACCACCAGTTCAAAGATTTTTTCCAGCTCCTGAATCCATAAATCAGCTTTCTCATGATCAGCATCCCCACCAAACTCTGAAGGATTTTGGCTTCGAAATGTAGTCAGAGCCTTGCCTTCCGCAGCCTGCAGATTCTGGGCATTCATAGATGTAGTTTGATTGGCAATAGCAGCTGCCACATGTTCCATAGCCTGAGCGGCATAGTCCACTCCTTCCTCATAGTTTTCATTCATGTTGGCACGACCACCAATAGGACCACCTCTGCGACCACGACCACGTCCTCGTCCTCGTCCACGTCCACCTTCCGGTGCAAATTCCATAACTGACCTGCAGAACAAAATTAGTTAGACCGCAACCAGAAAAATGAGACGTGCATTGGTGTATTAACACACATTACTTCTAAGAAGTAATTCAAACAAAACTTAACTCAGAAAACACAACGTCAACACAACAGACCTACTTCCCAAAGATCCCGAAAGACTCGACCAGCTCTGATACCACTAATGTGACTCTCTAACTTGGGTCATCACATGATTACCCGTTTGTGGAAAATAAAATCATAAATTCGCTGGTTGCTTTCGGAAAATAATGTTTTCTCAACGTTTGTCTTAAACAAAATGTGGTGATAAATTTTTTTTCTTTTCAACATCTTCACAACAACGTTCACATAATCACACTTAAGATATATATATAAGTCATACAACTATACTGCCTCGTATGTTTCACACTTAAACATTTATAATGAAAATATTATTCCAAAAACATAACTTAACGTAAACCTAAGCTGGTCAAACACTACGACAAAAAGAAGCAGCATCAGCATGCCCCGAACTAAACATTCTTCTTCTTGTAGACGCCATAGTCCTTAAGAGGTTCATCTGAATTCCACCACATAGAACCCAGAAAAGATACCACAAATAAAACATGCAAGAGTGAGAAACCGACAAATGGATCATAACGCGAGAACCATATGTACGACACAACAAAACACGTACAAACCCAGATCAGTTAATTTCTCACAATTTAATTTTATGTTATCAAGAGGATGGTTTCTAGATGTTCTCCATTCTCTTGGAAGATCGGAATGAGGTGTCTCTTCTTCTTGTGGAGGTGGTTGATCGACATCTTCCTTTTCTTGAGTGTGTTTCTCCTCAAGATAGCTTCTTCCCAGTATTTCTGCAAGGTCATCAACACCTTCCTCTACCACAGTTTTTAGGGTTAGTCTCATCAAAAGACACATGTAAGGATTCTTCAATGGTCATAGTTCTTTTATTATAGATTCGAAACGCTTTACTAGAATTGGAATATCCAAGAAATATACCTTCATCAGCTTTAGCATCGAATTTACCAAGGTTTCTTTACCATTATTTAAAACAAAGAACTTACAACCGAATACGTGAAAGTGGGAGATGTTAGGCTTCCTTCCCTTGTAAATTTCATAGGGCGTTTGTTTCATAATAGGTCTTATGATGACTCTATTCATCATATAGCATGCGGTGCTTACCGCGTCTGCCCAGAAATACTTAGGAAGGTTGGTCTCATTGAGCATCGTCCTCGCAAGCTCTACTAGAGATCGATTTTTCCTTTCCACCACCCCATTTTGTTGGGGAGTCCTAGGTGAGGAAAAATTATGCTCGATTCCATTTTCGGTACAAAAGGCCTCAAATGCCTCATTTTGGAACTCACCACCATGATCACTTCGGATAGTTACAATGTTTAATCCCATCTCGTTTTGAATAACCTTGGCAAGCTTACGAAATGCACCGAAAACGTCATTTTTAAGAGGTATAAACAAAGTCCATGTATAACGAGAATAGTCATCCACAATTACAAGGGCATAGTAATTACCACCAAAGCTCATAGTTCTAGATGGACCAAACAAATCCATATGTAAAGTTGTAAAGGCCGGTTTGTAGAAACATTTTTAGTTTTAAAAGAGGCATTTACTTGTTTTTCGTTTTGACAAGCATCACACATCTTGTCTTTTTCAAAATGAAGCTTTGGTAAACCAATTACTAGGTCCTTGTGAACCAACTTATTAAGATGGTCCATGTGAAATCGAGCCATCCTCCTATGCCATAACCAAGTTTCATCCTCTTTACTTATTAGACAGCATACATCATTTGAAGGTAGGTCATCCAAGCAAACCATATAGATATTTCCAATTCTTTGTCCAATTAATTTAGTTTGTTTATTGGAATCCATGACCATGCATTTAGAGTTATCAAACACAACATTAAATCCTTTATCACACAGTTAATTGATACTTAACAAATTGTGTTTCAAACCTTCAATATATAGAACATTTTCTATGGTGGGGTTAGGACTCTTACCAACAGTCCCAGTTCCCAAAATTCTACCTTTATTGTTGTCACCATAGAAGACGAAACCACCCTTTTTGGGTGTGAGGGAGGAGAACTCATTTTTGTCTCCCGTCATGTGCTTGGAGCATCCACTGTCAAGATACCAATTTGAGTTCTTTGCTTTCAAGCACACCTACAAAACAGATTCAGATTTTAACCTTTGGTACCCAAATCATTTTGGGTCCATGGGAGTTAGCCTTGGGCGCATTGCCCTTTTGTAGCCATACTTTCTTGCCATTTAAAATTTTGTTCTTTCTAGCATTGCAAATAGAAGCAGTGTGTCCTTTTCTACCACAATAAAAACATTTTACAAAAGGACTACTAGAAGTGTTTTTTGGACTAAAGAACCTCTTAAAAGATTTTTCATGCAATTTGGGGTGATAGTCTAAACCGGCTTTATCATAGGTTCCTTTTTTATTTCCTAATAAAACATTTAAATTATCCCTTCCACTAGTGAACTTAGCAAGTGTGTTGTATAGGTCTTCAATTTTAACTTTCAAAACCTTGCATTCACTACAATTTGAAACTTTGCTCTCACAAGATAGGCATGATGAAGTTTTCAACAAAGTTTGATTTTTCTTTATTTCTTCCATTTCTATATTTAAAGAATCGATTTTCAATTCAAGACTAGAAATGGTTTTCTTAGATGCATGTATAGTTTTTATAAGACGCATACTTTCATCATTTAACTCTTCACATGCAACAAGTAATTCATCATAAGATAATTCAACAATTATTTCTTCATCGATTACCTAATCATCAATGTCCTCATGATTTGCCATGAGACAAAGGTTGGCTTCTTCGTCATCGGATTCATCGAAGGAGTCCATGTCATTGTCTTCCCAGGAAATGTATGCTCTCCTTCCTTTTCTATCCTTTTGTGGCCTCTTTTCCATCTTATCATTCTTCTTTTGGACTTGAGGACACTCGGGACGAATGTGGCCCTTCTTTTTGCAATTGAAGCATGTAGGTACATAGAAGGTTGCTTCTCCTTCAACCTTCTTTTGAGGAGTGAAATTTTGACGAGCTCTTCCTTTGTTTCTCATCTCCTTTAGCGAGTCCTTCAAGTTCATCACAATCACTGTCCTCCTCAACTGTCTCATTCATACTGGCCTTAAGAGCAAGGCCTTTCTTTTTCTTGTCACTTTCCTCACTTTCAAAGAGTCGGTTCAACTCAACCTCATGTTCCTGCAATTTTTCAAATAACGTAGCCAAAGACATAGAAGATAAATCTCTTGATTTAGATATGGCAGTTACTTTTGGTTGCCAACTCCTATTCAAACATCTAAGTACTTTGTTGATTAAATCTTCGTTTAAAAACGTTTTCCCAAGAGCCCTAAGATGATTTATAATATGAGTGAAAGTTTTTGCATATCTTGTATGCTTTCACCCTGTTTCATCCTAAATAACTCATACTCATGGGTTAATGTGTTCATCCTAGCCCTTTTGACCTCGGTAGTACCTTCATGGGTCAATTGAAGGGTGTCCCATATTTCTTTCGCAGTCTTGCAATTTGAGACCCTATAGAACTCATCGTAGCTTAAAGCTGAAGTGATGATGCTCATAGCTTTCAAATTGTATTGGACCTTTTTCTTTTCATCGTTGGTCCAAAGGGTTTTTGGTTTATCCACCGAAGCACTATTGACTTCGTCCCGGGGGACAAATGGACCATTTTCCACAGCATCCCAAATATCAATATCAGAAGCTTCTAAAAGGGTTTGCATTCTTTCTTTCCAATATCCATACCCTTCACCATTGAACGATGGGGGTCTGTTAATGGAACTGCCCTCGTTATGAAAACCGTTTGAAGTCATCTTTCCTCTTGAGACTGTTTCGTCCTTTATATCCAAGAGTTAAGCTCTGATACCACTTGTTGACAAGTGACTCCAAACACAAGAGAGGGGTGAATTGTGTTTTTCAAAAACTTTGACAAATAATAAAACTTTTTCCTTTTTAAAACTTGATAAAACAACTTTGTTAGAAACGCATGAGATTAAAAAAACATTTTGCAGAAAGTAAAGCGAAAGTAAAAAGATAAAGGTTTGAGAAGATGAACACAAGCGATGTATCCTGGTTCGGCAACAAACTATCTGGTATCCTACGTCCAGTCCCCAAGGCAATACGACCAAGGGATTTCAAAACAACTCTAGTTTTTAAACCGGATAAACTAGAACCTTTTACAAAACAGAGCACTCTTAACACAAATCACAGGATGTACTATCCCTTGTGCAAGAGCCTCAAAAACAGTTTCATGAGATCACACTCACTTAAAAAATCATAAATGAAATTACAATAATAAGCACTCAAAAGTGCAGATAAGAATCACAACTTGAAGCACAATCACAAACACCTATATGGTGTGTATGTCTCTCAAATATAGAATATGCAAGTGTAAGAAGAAAAAAAAAAGAGAGAAATAGAGAGAATGATTTCAAGAGTAAAAGTCAGAGAATGATAGCTCAATTTCGTGTTAGTGTTCTGTATGTTTTCTTTGAAATGAACCTTATAATATAGCTTTGAAACTTAGGTCAAAACTCGTGGAAACTCATTTGTCTCGAGCCATAATCAATTATTTAAAAACCATAATCGATTATTTTAGGCTAAAACAAAATGCGCATTTTGAAACAGTAAGGTCATAATCGATTAGTATAATCGATTGCTTAGTCTCTGTTTGAAAGCACAGACCGAGTCAAAATGCATAATCGATTACCATAATCGATTATGAAGCCTCTGACTTTTGGTTTAAACAGTAATAATCGATTACCTAAAAACCATAATCGATTATTATTGGAAATTTTAAACTCAACCATTCAGCCATATTAAAGTTCCATTAAGACGTAATTAAGCCTGTTAAAAAACTGAGTTTAAAACGGGTTAAAATAGTAATAATTGATTAGCATAATCAATTATTGCACTTTGAATTTTGAATTTCAAAAACCTAACAGCTCAATCATTTAAAGACTCATTTAAGCACACTTAAGAGCTGCATAATCGATTACCATAATCGATTATTGGACGTATAAAATGAGTTTTGAAAAGCTTTAAAGATCAAAAGATATTATGATAAGATATTAAATAAAGACCTTTTAAATACCTTTTTCAAAACAGATTTTAAGTGTGTGTATGATTAATTTTAATTATGAGAGACACACAACCATTTACATTTTACTTCTAGAACAAGCAATACAAATAAAATAAATTCCCTTAACCCAAGAAATTGCTTGTTGATCCTTTTCACTCTTTTTTCTAATAAGTCCTTAGTCCTGAATCCTTTTGTCATTATATGTACCTTCAAGGCATACATCCACATGCTTCACCAAAATGCATATAAACCGTAACAGACCCGATATACACAAAGAGGAAAGTGGTCGGTGTAACGTCACTCAATATTACATTAAATAGATAATTAAATAAAATAATTATCCATTCATAGCATCAGAAACTAAGATAAATTAAAAACTTCCTCTCTATTACATAAAAACTCTTACAATTAATTAACAAAAACAAACAATTATTTAATAACCATTTTAGCCTCGAAAACATTGGCAACTAAAGACATCCAAAAATAAAATAAAACAACACCAATACTAAGATCTTCAAGATTCCAAAATTGTCTCAAGTTGTGGCGTCATCTCTAACACCACTTGTGAACTCTGAAAGACAACACCACTAATGAGATTTATAAATCCCAGTAAGAAAACATAGTTCTAAAAGGTTTTCCAAAAGATGATGCTTTTAGCCGGCGCGGTAACGGAAAAACAACCATGGTAATCCGCCATTTTCAAAATAACATAATCTCAAAATATTTCAAATAATAACATAAATAAATCACAACACATACTATAAAATCAAAAAAAAAAACATATATCAACAAAACAAACATATATGTGCAATGACATCTCATTGCCTTCTCTTTGTAGGGGGCCTTTTGCCATTGCTTCGTATTAGATCAATCTGTCATCGCTACGAGTTAGGTCATTTGCCATCTCTACGAAGGAAGTATCCACAACCTTGCAATGTCCAACATTGCCTTCTCCATGTAGGAGGCTCTTTGTCATCGCCTCACATTAGGGCAATCTGCCATCGCTACGAGTTAGGCCCTTTGTCATATCTACAAAGGAAGTATCCAACCATGCAATGTCTTTACATTACCTTCCCCATGAGGGAGGCCCTTTGTCAGTGCCTCGCATTAGGTCAATTTGTCATTGTTATGAGCTAGACCCTTTGCCATCTCCTCGATGGAGATATCTCAACCTAATGTACCCATTATGTAACATCCTTTTTTTTAGCTACGCTGTATTACCGGTAAAAATATATTTATTTATATTTTTTATCTGAGACCTAGGAAACAATTTTGGATTAAAAAAAAAATCATATTTACACTCTAACTTATGGTTGAGGGTTACGGTAAAAATTTGGGTTGAAAATTCAGACGAAACCCGGTCTGCGTTTTCACTGATAGTAAAATTTTACTGAGCAGAAAACCTAATTTTGACCCGAGAACAAAACAGTTTAGTTTTATGTCATATTTCCAACGATATAAGCTATTTTGAAATTATTACTCAAAAATATATTATTATACTTTTTACGGGTGAATTCTTAAAGAAAAAGCGCGTAAAACCTAAGTCGAGGAAACGACGGAGCTGGATACGGAACTGCAGAGACCCGCCAAGAGATCGAGATAACAGGTCATACATGATGACTCAGGGAGGATGAGGTCATCCATGATGTCACATGTAATCATGACATTTGATAAATATCTAGATATTTATAAAAGGAAAAGACTAAATTGCCCTTGAACATGAATTGTATTTCCAACCTTGTCCAAAATTTTGTAGACCAAACTACCCCCCCCCCCCCCCCTTCCATACACGACCGTAAGCCCATCAGGACACTTAGGCATTGCATTTTCTTCTCCTTCAAAAATGCTTAAATGACTTTCTTCAAAAACTTTAAGAAACACCATAGTTGAGGTTGGATAGTTCTTCATCAAATTTCTTAATTTCAAAGTGAGGATCCTATTCTAGAATCTTGAAGTCAAAAGAAATTTCTAACCCTATTTTCCTAGCTTGGCCGAATCTATATATATATATATATATATATATATATATATATATATATATATATGGCTAAATGAGGATGATGATTGTTATAAGCTATCTAAGGCCTCTAGATTTATGATCCAAGAGGTTGAAAAATTTGGAGATCTCTAGCCAATTTACTTCCTCTAGGCCGAAACCCTAGCCAAATGAGTTGGATAAGTTTTGTTTCAAATTTTTGACTTGTGACAAGTTTTCTGTGCTAGTTAAGACTCTAGTAACTAGGATCCAAAAGATGGAATTGAGAAAAGAACCCTAGCCCTATTTTGATGTCCTTGGTCGAACCCTAGCCCAGAGTTGTCAAAGATGGATTTTGTTTGATTGATGTATTTTTGTGTTGATTTGATTGAAGGTTAAATTGGTAGCTTGTGGTGTGGTAATGAGGAGCTTCATTTTCGTGATTTCGGTGTTAGCTCTGGTGGGAGAAAGAATCAACTTGTCGTCAGAATGGATAAGTAGTATATATTATAATAATGGTGTTGGGCGACCTAAACCCTACTAGTGGTCTAGTAATCGACAAGACCAAAATCACATTGGAAACTACCCCCTAGTACCAATGATGATTTGGGGATTGTAGGTTTATCGTCGTTAGGATAATTTTAGAATATTTGAGGATGTATGTTTTTATCATTATTGAACTATTTGTCATGCGTTGGTTGTGGTAATATACTTTATGTGACGTTTTGTGTTACCTGAATATTTTATTATTATTTTACTATGTGTAATCTGTTTTGTCTGATAACATGCCATATCTGTTATTTCATGCTTAGTTGGATTCTAGGCAATGATATATGTTGTTCGGGAGATATTCATGTGGGTGAGAGAATGAATGTAACTTAGACATGCCTAACCCAAATAAATAATATTTTACTATGATGAGATTAATGACGTGATATAACTTGAGATATTTTACGAGATAGTGAAGAGAGGTTAAGGCACTAGGGTATGACTCGATATACGTCAGTGAGACCTACGCAGTTGCATGATTTAGATCCCAGCCATGTGAGTGGAATGCATGAGGTCAGCATATCCATAGATATATCTGTAGTTCTTGCAGAGCGGCTCCATGTAGCTTTGGACTACTGTGGCTTCGGGCTACTGTGGTTTCGGACCATTTATGTATACATGTGTAAATGTATATATATATATATATATATATATATATATATATATATATATATATATATATATATATAATAAAAGGGAGTGCTCGCTCGGGCGAAGGACTAATATTCCTATTATGATGGAGGTTGTGTGGCAAGATTGTAGTGGTCATGTCTGCATAAAGGTTTAGTTGCATGAGGTTAAGGGTAGAGGATGATATCGTAATTTAATGATGAATGTTATTTATATATGATGAGTGTCTGTGATTATTATTATATTGTACGCTATGTATTCCTTTTCCGCTTATGATGATAGAATTGTTTCTTATCTCCTATTTTGTTGTATTGTATTTGTTTTGGTTATGTGATCTGATGAGAAGACCCTGCTGAGGAGACAGCTACTGAGGATCTGGATGGAACTCCGTATGAGCCAGATGCCGGAGTGCGTGAAGTAGAATCTAGTGGTAGAGTTTAAGGTTTATGGCCAGTGCGTCTTGTGGGACGTTTTATTTTTCCGTTGTTAAGACAGTTTGTATAAGTGTGTACCTGCAAAGGATCCTACTGATAGGATACCCTAAACAGTGTTTTGTATTGTGATAGATAGACATATGCATGTATGTGTAATATAATTATGGCGTGGTGTTTTAAGTTTCAGAAGTTGGATGTTTTTATAATTAAGTTTTTAATATTTGCGTATTTCGGTATATACGTTTAACATTAATAACACGATTAAGTTTTAATTAATGAGGTTTTAACTTAATGGCACAACGGGGTCTCTCATTTGGTGGTATCAGAGCAGCTTGATTCTGTTTAGACTATGAGGTTTAGGATGTTGTTACTAGTCGTGTCTAGTTGAATCCACATCGGATATTAACTATGCTTAGAAGTTAGGTAATGAGACCGAACGCGATAACAAACATTTATATGACATATAGTATTTATATTCCAGTTTAATGTGGTATTATATGCCATATTAATGTGAGCTGATGATTTCTTTAACAGGATCATGGCTAGAGGTAGAGGACGTGGTACAAGTAGTAGTGATAGAACTCCCGAGAGAATTGCCGGAGGTGGCAATGGTGAGACTGATCATACCGGAGGTGGAGGAGAGTCATCTGAGACTCTCAAGACCATGAGGGATATAGCTATTGCTGTTTTACAGTAGACACAGCATAACGTATAGATGCTGTAGATGAACAAAGAGCAGCAGGAACTGCAAAATCAAAGGAAAGCTGCAGAAGCTGAGAATGCAGGGATGACTACCTTCCTGAAAGGGAAGCCACCACAGTTTCGAGGAGATTATGACCCAGAGAAGGCAGAGTGGTGGGTATAGGAACTAGAGAAGATATTCAGTATCATGCGTTGCAGAGAGGATATGAAGGTGACTTATGGTGCCTTCATGCTGACTGGAGGAGCAGAGGCCTGGTGGAGAGGCAAGAGAAAACTACTGGAGGCAGAGGGTAGAATTATCATTTGGGAGTTGTTTCGTGAATGTTTTCTTGAGAAGTACTTCTTGCGATTAGTCCGATGCGAGAAGGAGAAGGAGAAGGAGTTCATGAGTCTTAAACAAGGCAATATGACTATTGGTGATTATGCATAACGTTTTGAGGCTCTGATTTAGTTCTCAGAGTTCCACCAGAGATTTCTAGATGAGGATTGGCAGTGTAGAAGGTTTGAGGAGGGCCTGCGAAATGAATTACATAGAGCTATAGTGTTTCTCGATATTCAAAGTTTTCCAGAATTGGTTGAGAGATGCAGTGCCATAGAGAGCTTAGATTAGAGACAAGCTGCTGAGCAGAGGCAACAGAAAAGTGGAGGCCCTATTCGGCCAGGTTTTCAGAGGAGAGTTGGTAGTGGTTCCTATTAGAGACGGGGACCATATACCAGACCAGTGCAGACAGCGGCACCAGTACCAGTTGCTACAGCACCAGTCGTTGGACCAGGCCAATAGCGGCAAGGCTTAGTTTGTTATAGATGTGGAGGTCCGCATCATATTAGGTTCTACTGAGAAAGACCAGTGTGCTTTAATTGTGGTAAACCATGTCATTTGGCTCGTGATTGCAGGCAGAGAGGTGTGCATCAGCCGATAGCTGCTGGTGGAGGAGTTAGTGCTAACAGAGGTGGAGCTGGAAGAGGAGTTCTAGCAGCAGGACCATAGGTGGCCAGACCTCAGGCCACTGGAAGAGTGTTTACCGTGAGGCGAGCTGAATCCTCTCAATCTGCGGATCTTATACAAGGTATGTGTTTGATATCAGGTAGACTCTCGTCGGTATTGTTTGACTCAGGTGCTACACATTCATTTATTTCGCATGAGCGTGTGGATCATTTACAATTACTTGTTTCTAAATTACCTTATACCCTTACCGTATGTACCCTGACTCGTGATTCTTTGACTACTGTGTCTGTTTGTTTACAGTGTCCTATAGTTGTTGAAAATAGGACATTTATTGTAGACCTTGTCTGTTTGCCTATGCAATAGATAGATGTTATCCTTGGCATGGATTGACTTTCGGCTAAGCATGTAGTGCTAGATTGTTCGAGCGACCTTATCATTTCTTGAGTCTTCTAGCGTAGTATCTGCCAATGAAGGAGTATCCATGAGGAGTGATGATTCTCGGCAATACGTGATGATGTTCGCAGTGGAAGCTAATGAGACTCCTAGTATAGATTCTACGCCTATTGTGAGAGGGTTTCCTGAGGTTTTCCCTCCAGACGTTCCAGGTTTGCCACCAGAGAGAGGTGGAATTCACCATAGATCTCGTACCAGGGACAGGACCTATATCTATAGCACCCTATTAGATGTCACCCGTAGAGTTAGCTGAGTTGAAGAAACAATTGGATGACATGTTGGGGAAAGAGTTCATCCGACCGAGTGTTTCACCGTGGGGAGCTCCGGTGTTGTTTGTCAAGAAGAAGGATGGGAATGCTAGGTTGTGCACGGATTATAGGCAGTTGAACAAGGTGACAATCAAGAACAAGTATATGTTGCCTAGGATAGATGATATGATGGATCAGCTGAAGGGAGAAGCAGCGTTTTCTAAGATTGATTTGAGGTCTGGATACCTTCAGATTAGAGTAAGGAAGGAAGATATACTTAAAACAGCTTTTAGGATGAGGTACGGGCATTACGAGTATTTAGTTATGCCTTTCGGTGTGACGAATGCTCCAGCAGTGTTCATGGATTACATGAACATAATCTTTAGATCATTCCTCGATAAGTTTATTGTAGTGTTCATTGACGATATCCTTATCTATTCCTGTACACGGGAAGATCACAAGAAATATCTGAGAGTGGTGTTGCAGGTTTTGAAGAATAGACAGCTTTATGCTAAGCTTTCCAAGTGTGAGTTTTGGATGGAGGAAGTTCAGTTTCCTGGACATGTGATCAACAATGAAGGAATAGCAGTAGATCCAGCTAAGGTTGAGGTAATTCTTAAGTGGGAACGACCTAAATCAGTGAGTGAGGTACGGAGTTTTCTAGGGTTAGCTGGATATTATCGGAGATTTATAGAGAGTTTCTCAAAGATTGAGTTGCCTATGACGCAGTTGACGAGGAAAGATACAGCTTTTGTATGGACAGACAAGTGTGAGCAGAATTTTCAGAAGCTGAAGGACAGGTTAACTACATCAACTGTGTTGACTTTACCAGACCTTTTAGAACAGTTTGACGTATACTGTGATGCGTCATACCAAGGTTTAGGTTATGTTCTGATGCAAGAGGGAAGAGTAGTGGCTTATGCTTCCCGACAATTGAAAATTCATGAGAGGAACTATCCGACTCATGATTTGGAGTTGGCAGCTATAGTGTTTGCATTAAAGATATGGCGACACTTTTTGTATAGAGCGAAGTTTAATCTTTATAGTGACCATAAGAGTCTGAAGTATCTGTTTGATTAGAAAGAGTTGAATATGAGACAACGAAGATGGATGGAGTTTATCAAAGATTATGAGTTTGATTTACTATACCATCCTGGGAAAACGAATGTTGTAGCGGATGCTTTGAGTAGGAAGTCATTGCATGTGTCCGCGATGATGGTTAAGGAGCTGGAATTGCTTGAAAGTTTAGGGATCTGAGCTTAGGGATGGAGTTGGTTGAGGATAAAATTTGCTTAGGTATGATCATTATTAGTAGTGATTTTATGAGAGATCTTAAGGATAAACAGGTTCAGGATCCATATCTGCAAGAGGTGAGTAGAGGCATAGATGAGGGTAAGATTTCTGAGTTTAGCCGGAGAACAGATGGTGTGTTGAGGTTTAGAGATAGGATATGTGTGCCAGAGGATTTAGAACTTGAGAAAATGATCTTGGAAGAAGCACATAAGAGTAAATTGAGTTTTCATCTTGGATCCATGAAGATGTATCAGGATCTGAAGAAGATGTTTTGGTGGTCGAGGATGAAGAAAGAGGTAGCAGAGTATGTTTTATCTTGCCTAGTGTGTCAGAAGGCTAAGATTGAGCATCAGAAGCCGGCAGGTTTATTGCAATCCTTGGATATCCCAGGGTGGAAATGGGATAGCATAGTTATGGATTTTGTGGTTAGTTTACCATGAACTCCTAAGAGGCATGATGCAATTTGGGTTATCATTGATAGTTTGACGTACCTATTGGTGAGAGTTATAGTTTAGAGAAGTTGACCCAGATTTATATCGAAGAAGTTGTTAGGTTGCATGGTGTGTCGTCGAACATTGTCTCAGACCGAGATCCTAGATTCAAATCTAGATTTTGGAGACAGTTGTAGTGCTTTGGGGACGAAGTTGAGGATGAGTTCTGCTTATCATCCCCAGACAGATGGGCAGTCAAAGAGGACGATTCAGTCATTGGAGGATCTTTTGAGAGCTTGTGTGTTAGAGCACACTGGCAGTTGGGATGAGTTCTTGCCATTGATTGAGTTTACCTATAACAGCAGTTTTCATAGTAGTATCGGAATGGCACCATATAAGGCTTTGTATGGCAGGAAGTGTAGGACCCCGTTATGTTGGTATGAGACTGGTGAGAACCAATTTTTGGGTCCAGATGTGTTGCAGTAGACTACGGAAGAAGTTAGGAAGATAAGGAAAAGATGAAGGAAGCACAAGATAGGCTGAGGAGCTACAGTAACAAGAGGATGAGACCTTTAGAATTCCAGGAAGGTGATCACGTGTTTTTGAGAGTCACTCCGAAGACTGGAATTGGCATGGCTATCAAGTCTAGAAAACTTACTCCTAGATTCATAAGACCTTTTCAGATTCTTCGACGGATTGGTTCAGTCGCTTACCATATTGCTTTACCACCTAACCTTTCTAACCTTCATGACGTCTTTCACATCTCTCAGTTGAGAAAATATTATCCTGATTCTTCACATGTTCTTGAGTCCGAGTCTATATAACTGCGAGAGAATCTAGAATATGAGGCTTTACCTATTAGGATCGTAGATAGACGGATTAAAGAGCTTCGTGGTAGACAGATTCCTCTGGTTAAGGTCATTTGGGATGAGACTACTGGAGATGCTACTTGGGAGCATAAGACGGATATGCAGCCACAGTATCCACATCTTTTCTGAGGTACATAAATTCCGAGGATGGAATTTTTCTTTCTAAGTGGGGTAGTAATGTAACATCCTGTTTTTTAGCTACGTTGTATTACCGGTAACATTATATTTATTTATATTTTTTATCTGAGACCTAGGAAATGATTTTGGATAAACCAAAATCATATTTACACTCTACCTATGGTAGAAGGTTACGGTAAAAATTTGGGTTGAAAATTCAGACGAAGCCCGGTCTGCATTTTCACTGACAGTAAAATTTTACTGAGCAGAAAATCTAATTTTGACCCGAGAACAAAATAGTTTAGTTTTATGTCATATTTCCAACGATATAGGCTATTTTGAAATTATTACTCAAAAATATATTATTATACTTCTTACGGGTGAATTTTCAAAGAAAACGCGTGTAAAACCTAAGTCAGGGAAACGACGGAGCCGGATATGGAACTGCAGAGACCCGGCAAGAGATCTGGACATCGACTCATACATGATGACTCAGGGAGGATGAGGTCATCCATGATGTCACATGTAATCCTGACATTGGATAAATATCTAGATATTTATAAAAGGAAAAGACTAAATTGCCGTTGAACATTATTTGTATTTTCAACCTTGTCTAAAATTTTCTGGACCAAACTAACCCCCCCCCCCCCCCCCCCACCCCACCCCACCCCACATACATGGCCCTAAGCTCATGAGGACACTTAATCATTGCATTTTCTTCTCCTTCACAAATGCTTAAGTGATTTTCTTCAAAAACTTTAAGAAACACATAGTTGAGGTTGGCTAATTTCTTCAATTTCTTTCAAGTTCTTCATCAAATTTCTTCATTTCAAAGTGAGGATCCTCTTCCTCATCATCTTAGCTCCATTAATCATCCACAAATTTCCATTTTCATCAAGTGTTTCTCAAATTTCAAGTTCTAGATCTAGTTTTTAAAAAATTCATGAAAAATCATAGAAAAATGTTTTAAGTGTTATGACACTTGATCTTACCTCTCTAATACCTATATTTGTTAGATCTAGAAGCTTGAAGTCAAAAGAAATTTCTAGCCCTATTTTGCTAGCTTGACTGAATCTATATATATATATATATATATATAGGCTAAATGAGTTTTCTTCAAATTTTTACATGGATGATGATTGTTATAAGCTATCTAAGGCCTCTAGATTTATGATTTAAGAGGTTGAAAAATTTAGAGATCTCTAGCCAATTTATTTCCTCTTGGCCTAAACCCTAGCCAAATGAGTTGGATAAGTTTTGTGTCAAATTTTTGACTAGTGACAAGTTTTCTATGCTAGTTAAGACTCTAGTAATTAGGATCCAAAAGATGGAATTGAGAAAAGAACCCTAGCCCTATTTTGATGTCCTTGGTCGAACCCTAGCCCAGAGTTGTCAAAGATGGATTTTGTTTGATTAATGTAATTTTATGTTGATTTGGTTGAAGGTTAAATTGGTAACTTGTGGTGTGGTAACGAGGAGCTTCATTTTCATGATTCTGGTGTAGCTCAGGTGGGAGAAAGAATCAACATGTCGTCAGAATGGATAAGTAGTATAAATTATAATAATGGTGTAGGGCGACCTAAACCCTACTAGTGGTCGAGTAATCGACAAGACCAAAATCACATTGGAAACTACCCCGTAGTACCAATGATGATTTGGGGATTGTAGGTTTATCGTCATTAGGATAATTTTAGAATATTCGAGGATGTATGATTTTATCATTATTGAACTATTTGTCATGCGTTGGTTGTGGTAATATACTTTATGTGACATTTTGTGTTACCTGAATATTTTATTATTATTTTACTGTGTGTAATCTGTTTTGTCTGATAACATGCCATATCTGTTATTTCATGCTTAGTTAGATTCTAGGCAATGATATATGTTGTTCGGGATATATTCATGTGGGTGAGAGAATGAATGTAACTTAGACATGCCTAACCCAAATAAATAATATTTTACTATGATGAGATTAATGACGTGATATAACTCGAGATATTTTACGAGATAGTGAAGAGAAGTTAAGGCACTAGGGTATGACTCGATATACGTCAGTGAGACCTACGTAGACGCATGATTTAGATCCCAGGCGTGTGAGTGGAATGCATGAGGTCAGCATATCCATAGATATATCTATAGTTCTTGCAGAGCGGCTCCGTGTAGCTTTGGGCTACTGTGGTTTCAGACCATTTGTGTGTGTGTGTGTGTGTGTGTGTGTGTGTGTGTGTGTGTATATATATATATATATATATATATATGATAAAAGAGTGTGCTCGCTCGGACGAAGGACTAATATTCCTCTTATGATGGAGGTTGTGTGGCAAGATTGTAGTGGTCATGTTTGCATAAAGGTTTAGTTGCATGAGGTTAAAGGTAGAGGATGATATCGTAATTTAATGATGAATGTTATTTATATGTGATGAGTGTTTGTGATTATTATTATATTATACGCTATGTATTCCTTTTCCGCTTATGATGATAGAATTGTTTCTTATCTCCTATTTTTTTGTATTGTATTTTTTTTTTGGTTATGTGATCTGATGAGAAGACAGCTACTGAGGATCTGGATGGAACTCCATATGAGCCAGATGCCGGAGGACGTGAAGTAGAATCTAGCGGTAGAGTTTAAGGTTTATGGGCAGTGCGTCATGTGGGATGTTTTATTTTTCCGTTGTTAGGACAGTTTGTATAAGTGTGTACCTGCAAGGGATCCTACTGATAGGATATCCTAAACAGTGTTTTGTATTATGATGGATAGACATATGCATGTATGTGTAATATAATTGTTATGGTGTGGTGTTTTAAGTTTCAGAAGTTGGATGTTTTTATAATTAAGTTTTTAATATTTGCGTATTTCGGTATATAGGTTTAACGTTAATAACACGATTAAGTTTTAATTAATGAGGTTTTAATTTATTGGCACAACGGAGCACAACGGGGTGTCTCACATTACATAAGGTACTCATACATCAATACAAACATTAATTACAAACATGCAACACAATAATTCATTATATTATCCAGACAACATGATATGGTCATTTACAATGAATCCAAACATGCCATCAAGCTCCATGCATTAATAACAATGATATATCTCACGCCAAAACAACACATAGGCATTACAAATCACAAATAGAAAACGCATATTAATTTCATACCACCACACAAGTCTTAAAACATGTAATCATAAAAATTTGACAACTAATAACTCATCAATTATCATTTATTATAAAACCCCCAATTCAATTTAGTGTTTTTGAATCCTAGTATAGAAAACCCCAAATTTTCCTAATCAATCTCCCAAAATAACATTATTAGTTTTGAGAACTCAAAACCCCTTTTCAAAATACCATGGAGGTGTGAGAAAGATAGTATTTTACTTACCTCTTGAAGACCTCCAGAGATAAGCCCCAAGAACTTCTAGGATTCCTCTTTTGACATCCCTACCACAAGCCTAACGACCTTCATCTATCCCAAGGTCTATTCTTCTTCCTCTTCTCCTATTCCTTTTTCTCTTTGGATGTTTTTCCTTCAAAAACCCTTCAATTCTAGTTGGATGTTTTTATAATTAAGTTTTTAATATTTACGTATTTCGGTATATAGGTTTAACGTTAATAACACGATTAAGTTTTAATTAATGAGGTTTTAATTTAATGGCACAACGGAGCACAACGGGGTGTCTCACATTACATAAGATACTCATACATCAATACAAACATTAATTACAAACATGCAACACAATAATTCATTATATTATCCAGACAACATGATATGGTCATTTACAATGAATCCAAACATGCCATCAAGCTCCATGCATTAATAACAATGATATATCTCACGCCAAAACAACACATAGGCATTACAAATCACAAATAGAAAACGCATATTAATTTCATACCACCACACAAGTCTTAAAACATGTAATCATAAAAATTTGACAACTAATAACTCATCAATTATCATTTATTATAAAACCCCCAATTCAATTTAGTGTTTTTGAATCCTAGTATAGAAAACCCCAAATTTTTCGAATCAATCTCCCAAAATAACATTATTAGTTTTAAGAACTCAAAACCCCTTTTCAAAATACCATGGAGGTGTGAGAAAGATAGTATTTTACTTACCTCTTGAAGACCTCCAGAGATAAGCCCCAAGAACTTCTAGGATTCCTCTTTTGACATCCCTACCACAAGCCTAACGACCTTCATCTATCCCAAGGTCTATTCTTCTTCCTCTTCTCCTATTCCTTTTTCTCTTTGGATGTTTTTCCTTCAAAAACCTTTCAATTCTAGTCTCGTAAGCTGCCTCTATGTTTCTAAACTAATTTAGGGTTCCAAAATGGTGTTCTAGGGTATTAGGGACTTATTTATAGAGACCCAAAAGCCCAGAATGCACCAAAAACGCGTAACAATGTTTTCTGTCCACGTAGATGGCGCTCAGCGCCAAGAAGCCAGCGCTCAATGCTGGCGTCAGACAATTTTTTTTAAAAAAATTTGAGGATGTTACAGCCAGGTCAATCCTCCATCCTCTCTCATCATGGTAGTCCAACTCAATGGTCCCTATGATCAGGACCACTGTCGGCTCGCTCATCCAGGGATGGTGTGTGAGGCATCCTCCTAAACTGTCTTTGCTCCACGGGTCAATAACGAAACATACAAAGAAAGGGATAGGGAGATAAGAAATTATACTATCATCATGCAGTGGAAAAGGGTATATAGTATAAAATACAATAACGGTGCAAAGAAGTGCAACATATACGAATAGCAAACATCCGTGAGTCATTGTATTATCTTCTACTCTTAAACACGCATGCAACTAAGCCTGGATGCTAGCGTGGCCACCTACATTCCTGTCACACATCCCCCATTTTCGTTAGGGATGTTAGTCAGTCGTCCAAGCGGCACGTCCGTAAACGCCGGTGCACACCCTCATTCCCGTTATGGCGCTTATTCAAAGAATGACACTATTCCCCCATTCCTATTAGGGAATAGTGGTACAATATAATAAAGTATCCCCATTCCTATTAGGATACGGGACGGCTCGGCAAGGACTACAACAGTATCATGGTAGTCTCCCCCATTCTCGTTAGGGAACTAGCCCGTGATATCTGGCATCCGTAATCAGATACTCTGACCTCGCGTGTTCCACCCACACAGCTGTGAACAACACCATGCATTCTAGTATGAGTCTCACCGACTCTTACCGGGTCATAACCTAATGCCATAACTTTTCTCCTGAAATTCATATAAATCATCAGATCATATCACATAGCTCATCACATGTGAAATTATATTTTATTAGGTTGGGCACCTCTATGTCTCATATTATACACTCCCCAACATGTACATCTCCAAAATACCATATATCATCGCCTAAAAGCCAACTAAGCATAAAATAGCAAACAGAGCATGTTAAGCACACCGAGCATATTACACATATTAAAATAATAATAAAATAAACATGTTATCATCGCAAGGCATATATAGCATGTTAAGCATATCAAGTCAACCAGCACACAATAACCAGCTCATAAGTAAAATCAGACATCCTCGATAATGATAAAATTAGCCTCATGGTGATAAACATACAATCCCCAAATTATCATTAGTACTACGGGGTAGTCGCCAATGTGTTTTTGGTATTGTCGAATACTCGCTCACTAGTAGGGTTTAGGTCGTCCTACAACCGTTATTGCACTTTACGATATTTCACTGATTCCAACGATATAATGCTTCTTTCTCCCACCTGAGCTACGTGTAGGTATCACCGGGACCACGACCAAGCTCCTCTCTCCTACTTCTCTAATATGCCACTCGAGCTACAGGCTCCTCCGGGGCTCCTAAAATTCTCCTGGACACTGATACATGAAGCAGACTTCATTGGTAACCCTAATACTAAAACAGAACTCGAAACAGATAGAAAAACGAATTGAAAACCTCAATACCAAAGTCGTCGGCATGTCTACATGATATGAGCATAGGCTTACCTTAGACCTAGCAAGAAAATAGGGTTACAAATAGGAAGTTGATGTTGCTACGAGTACAAAGACTTTGTCGGTTTTGCGATACGTTAATTGGTATGATAGCACTAGTCTCCAGAACCTTTTCCTCTCACCTATTATCTCCCTCTTAACTCTCTGTTCTATTTGGGTCGAATGGTGAAAGTTTCTGACTTTCACCATTTACTTTTTTTTATTTTTACCTTTCTTGCTGCGCATGTTATAGCATGGGAGGTTCCCATTCTCAAGCGCTTCAACGCTATAGCATGGACCTCTTTCATACTCTAGCGTGGACCTTAGGTCAACCCTTCTTCACAAAGGAAGCTTGCCAAGTGTCCTAGAACTATTGCCACCACGACACGTGTTGGACACATCATGGACAAGAGCTAATGCTCTAGCGTCTAGGACTTCTGTGCCAAAGCATTCCCACGGTTGAGCGTGGGGTCTCAATATGTCCTAGCGTGCTAGTGCTGACAACAAGCCCTTCTTCGTGTGATCGTTCGAGTCAAAGTCGATTTCTTAAGTAACTCTCAAACACACATCCAAACAACAAAACATACTTAGCAAGCATGTAAACTAGAGTTCTAAAACACATATATTACAATATGAAGATCAAGCATGCTGACATAATGAGGTCGTCCTCCAAGATAGCCACGGAGAGTCAGGGTCACCAGTCCAAAACAACTAAAATGGCCCAGATCATCAGGAATATTCCAAGCCTCACGTCTGCCATGCCACTTCACTTCGAGATACCACTTCACCTCTAATTCCCCTGTCGGCATCCTCGTCTAAAGAAAATGCACAACAAGAGAACGAAGAACCAATGTAACTAGGTGAGATTCCCATTGTCAAACAACTTACGATAGTTGAAGAGGCGCTACTCTCAAGCATGACTCGACATATAAGCATGTTATCCAAACATAACAAAATTATATATATATATATATATATATATATATATATATATATATATATATATATATATATGTGTGTGTGTGTGTGTGTGTGTGTGTGTGTGTGTGTGTGTGTGTTGTAAAAGTAAACAGTTAACAGAAGTCTAGTATCAATAATATAATGATATGATGCAATCCAGACAAGCAACATATACCACTATCGTATAATCCAAGTATACTACTGTTGAGACCAGACCCCCTACTCCGAAGCTAACAGGACATTCGGAAGGAGTGGTTAGTAGTACATGTTTCACATCTGCCTACCTTCGCCATAAAGTGCATCCAATATTCATAGTCACATGTAAAATTAAACTTTTTGTGAAAAACTCTAACAAAACCTAGATCGACTACTTTCTAGTCGTAGACGTCAATGTACTGCCGGAAACGTCATGACCAAGAAGAATCACCAACTGGCCATATGTAATGCCCCATTTTCTCGATTAGTGTATGAGGAAGGGATTAAGCACGTTTGAAAGCTTAATCTTGTTCCTTGGGTGTTAATGAGGTTATGTTTCAAATTTGAGGTCAATCGGACTTCAAACGAGCTCAGAACACGAGAGACCCAACGTTCAAGCATGGGCATGCTAGGACGTGGGCAAGGTGGGCGCTTGAGCACGGAGTGGTCCTTGACACGTACTACACACATGGCGTTGAGGAGCTGACGCATGGCGAAGACGTGGCGACAAAGGGGAGGAGAGCGTGGGCACGCTAAAGCGTGGGGACCCTACACGCTTTAGCGTGCTCAGCTTGCAGCAACCCCTTATGTTCTTTCTCTTCTTATTTCCTTGGGATAAAATCATTTTTGTCCCAAACTAAGACAGAGTTAGAGAGAGGAGGAGAGAATTTTAGAGAGAGAAATCGAGCCCGAGAACAATCCGTTCGTCCGATCGCGATTCCGACTATATCACTGTGATCAGGGCAGCGAGTACATCAAGTATCGACTTTTAATTCTCTGATACAACTGAGGTAAGGCCCGAATCCCTAACATGTCGACACGTCGACATTGTCGACATTAGTGTTCTTGGTCATTTTCCCTATTTCTCTAGTTGTTTCTTGCATCGATTATGGATTTTGAGCAAGATTAGGGTTATGACTATGTCTGGATGTTGTCTTTGTGTAAGAGCGATTTCGGAGCTCTGAGGAGTCCTGTGGTGTACGTGGCAACAAGGGAAGCAAAAAGAGACAGTGATTCGAGGTGTCAAGAAAGTCGACGCAAACCTTTAGGGTGGGAAGAAAGTAACTGACATCGTCGGGGAGGCAAGCATAGTGTAGTGTGCCCCATACCCTACTAGTATGTCGAATAATCGACAATGGCTAAGCCCTAATAAAATAATATTTTAATTTTGTCTCGGATTTAGTTGTTGTAGGTTTATCGGCTATAGGCTTGAAACCCTAGTTTAGAGAAATCGTGTTGATTGGGGTTGACTGATGTGCATGATACTATGTGATTGACTGCTATATGTTGATGATGTGATATTTGGTATATTGGTTATGTTTTTTTATTATAATATATTGTTGATGATTGGCTAATGATTGAATGATTATCAGACTGTATGGTTGAGTTGAGAGTTAACACTGTGGTAATGCCTTGAGACTGTGGCTTTGAGGCCGGGGATATATGAGCATCAGTTGTGAAGCTGTGAATGTATAAGAAGGTTCCGTATTAACTCAAGGATGCTTGTTGTATTGCATATTGCCAAGTGACGAGTCATATGACTGGGAGTCATACAAGGTTAGTTGTATTTGAGTGCGAGTACGAATTACTGAGGGGCCGATCTGTGAATAGACCTTGGGGATGTACGAACTGTACTCGAGAGGTTCACAATGACCATTAGGTAGCTCCTAATGTGTCGTGTACCCCAGTATAGCCTGGTTTTCTCGACTTTACCCTGAGTATCCACGTCGCAGGTGGACGTTCCGAGGAGACCAAGATGCCTCTAATGGAGCTGAGCTCATAAAGGGATGCATTTTTATTGGTCACTGTGAGCCGAAGGGTTACATGGGCAAACTAACTAACGTTCTCCTAGCATTGAGGCTCGGTAAGGAGAATGTCTCGGGGTTGAGACCTGGATGAGAGATATCAGCCAACATGGATAGGAGTGAGACTCCTTAGAGGAATGATCTGAGAGTGAACTTTGATGAAGTGTTGTGTTGTGTGACTCGGAAGATGTTTGTTTACTGTTTGTTGTATGTGTTATGTATGTATGATTATCTACTCTATGTGTCCCCATCCCCTTTTTATGACCATATTTGAGTTGCTTATCTCACTTTTTTCTCTATTTCTTCTATGTATGTCTATATACGATAGATGAGCAGCAACAACAAGGCGGGGATGACAGTTTGGCGGAACAACCGGCCACGACAATATCTGCAGAAGATCCCACCGCAGGTATATAAGCGTTGTTACAAAGAGGGTGAAGGTAGTTCCAAACGCCCATATGGGATGTGATTATGGATTTGTCAGATGTGTCTGTTAGGTAGTGAGCCCCTGTTAGCCTTGTTTTATATTTTGATGTATTTTGAAAGAGGCGGTCGGGTAGTTATGGTAGGACCTCTATGACCAATTTTTGTATCTTTTCCTTTTCCTAGCGTCTGTATAGTTTTTGGTTAGGCTTATGATCCCTCTGTTGGGATTTACCGTACATTGGTGACATGTTTTACATATATTGTATATACGTCGTGTTTATGTTTTATCGATGTGCATGCTCAATTGTTTTAATTATTTACATTGTTAATATTATAATATTTTCGTCTGCAATAAAGCGTGTTAACGTTAGTAAAAGATTAAGGCTTAGTTAATTAGGGTTTTATTTAATGGGATATCGAGGTGTCTCACCATACGTGGGATTTCCAACCCTCACTCGCACAAGGTGTTGGCTTAACTTCCTATGGACAAAGGCCTTACTGACAGTTTTAATTGATCAAGCAGATAACGACGAATGCGTTCTTATTTATCCACCGGATAAATTTCGGGATTCCTTACGAAAACCAAATGCCATTCTAGAGGCAAGGTAGATAGTACCAATCCATTATACTTCTTTAAGTCCTTTCCGAAAGCTATTACTTGCTTAGCAAGCAATTTTAGAATACTCTTGGTTATTAAGTAGTATGGATCCTTGGATGATAAAATCATCTAGGGCATGAAGGTATAGTCTTGTTCCACTATATCTCATACTTTAAATATATCATTTATTTTAACCAGTAAGTCTTAATCCTTGACTTAGGTTTTAGGGATAAACATTTGTTTTGAGTGTAAAATCCTTTTTACAAGTAAATCCAAATGTTTAAATCCTTTCTTTGGTAAATACATTTTCCTTAGTACTTTAGTATTAAGGGTTTGAAGTTGAATTTGTACATTAAAGTAAAAAGAAAAGTTCTACAGGCTTAACTTCCTTTTTCATGACTCTTAAGCTTCAAATGATTGAACTCTTGTGGGCCAACAACTGTCAACCAATGAATGTCACGTAGAAGCTTAACAAAAGCCCCACATTTAAGTGAAATCATTCAAAGCCTAAACCATGGTGCCACCTTTCATTCATTTGGGTTTTGAAATCCATTTTGAACACTTGTAAAGCTACTAAATAAAGTTTAGGAACAAAATTCATTATAAGGATTATTCTTCTCAAAATCATTTGATCTAATTAATTTATGACTTTGCTGAAGTCATTTAATTAGTGAACTACGTATAGAAAATATTTCCTTATCCAAATTACACTACATGCCCGAAAACAGACACACATCCTTTGGGATGGTTTCGTTCCATGAAAACTTACACCAATTGATTTCTAAGTACCATTTTAACTTAACAATTACCAGCTTGATTGAAAATCAAAACATTTTCTAAGTGAGTACTCTAAGAAAACCGTACCTATAACTTAGAGTATATTTTTAATTCAAGCTTTTCTTGTAACAATCATTCATTTACATAGTGCTAAACACTTAAAACACATTGGAATTCAAAAAGGAAATCACTTCCCTTTTGGACCCCACATGGCCGAACCCTATACAATAAGGAAAGTTGGGTTTTTCTTCACCAAATCCATCCAAAACAAGCATGATAATATGATCAAGTATGATGAGCAATGATATAACATCAACTATTAAGTATCATCAACAAAAATCCATACTTTGACCCAACATAAAATTAATGGCTTTTCAACGAAGAAATCATTTTTCATCATGCAAAATCCACAATAAACACATAAACACATAGCCTAAATTATTACAAACCATGGAACATCAAAACAACAAATCAAAGTAGTGAAGAGGGTGTTCTTGAGCTCCTTTGAATGTGATGAACCAAAGTGTTCTAAATGAAAATCTTTGTAAAATAGAAAGTGTTTAGATGATGGAGAGGATCAAGGAAATGATCTTAGAAGTTAAAAGATAAATTTTTTGATGCTCAAATGGTGGTGGCCAAATTTGAAGGCGAAGAGAGAGAAGAGAGAAATTGTTGAAGAACTTAGGAGATTTAAGTTGATTTATGCTTGTGTGTATGTTGTTTCAAATATTAGACGATTCACTCGTCTGATAATCTTTTTTTTCACCTGTCTGCTTCCTGTGCATGCGAAAACGATTTTCTAAGTTTAGAAAAAGTTTGATAAACACAATTCAACCTCATTCTTGTGTTTACTTTGGTTATTTCAACTTCAACTTGTATTATTGCACTATCTAGAGTGCTTCAAATTTATTCTACTCTTGCATCAACTCTGTAATAGGATGTGGTATCCCTAGATTGAGGGTGAGGTATCTCTCTGGTTAGAAGGTGAGGTATCCTCCTGTTGTAAAGAGTAGGGCATCCCGTTGGTGTGCGACTTTAAACTCAGAAGCGCGGGTGAGGTATTCCAAAGGTGCGAGGGAGAGTACTAGAGATTGTTGAGGCTCTTACTCTTGGGTGAGGTTTCCCATCAAGCATGGTAAGAGTGCTCTGTGCTGTAAAGGTTTTCAAGCACCTGCAAGCTTGGTATTAGTGTATAAATCTCGGAAATATATTTTGGGGATTGGACGTAGGTCACCAATGGTGGGTGGCTAAACCAGGATAAAATCTGGTTTTCAACTTTTTTTTCCCTATCTCCTATATATTATTCATCATTTTCTATGGTGCTTTGATTATTTTCTTTTTAGACGATAATTTTAATTGAGAAAATCATTTTTATAAATTAATTTAAAAAAAATTATAAACTCAATTCACCCCCCTTGGGTAATGGTTGTCATGGCCAACAAGTGCCACACACCACAAGGAAATGCAAGATAAATAGTGCTGACTAGCAATCTAGAGATTCACTTTGTTCTAGAGCATCCTAGAAATTTTTTAAAAATCTAAATTCTCTAAGAAATCTTAGAAATCTTTGGAAGACATTGGAAGGTGTTGGGACATTTTAGAAGACTTTAGAATTGTGGAAAGCTTTAGACTAGTCGGGAAGACTTTAGAAACATGTGGAACCTTGTAGATACTTATATACACGTCTAGACTCCTCTAGGCTAGTATAGAGTCTACAAAAGTCTAGGATCCTTGTAAATATCTAAAGATTCTTGGAGAAAGTTCTGGAGAATCATCGTCCATTAATCTCCATCATCCATTGAGAAGCCTAGGCTTATAAATAGTTGGTAAGTTCATGCGTAACCATCCAACGTTCTAAGCATTCAAGTACTTGTAGAAGCAGTTCTGGATGAAACATTCGGAGAGGTAGAAGAATGACGCAAAAGGGAAGAAGAGAGAGGCGGGAGAAGACCTTATATGGATGAAAATGAAAGCTTTAATAATAGGATATTAATATATTATTTAAAATAAGAATTTAATTATTAATAAAAATAATTAATAACATTATTAATTATAAATAATAAAAATTGTTTATTTATTTTTTATACATATCACGTGCCATGAAAAAAAATATTAGATGTCGCATGACACTGCTGATCTTGTAAATCGTTAACCATATTAACAATGGATGTGGCAAAATGGGCTACCCGACATATTTTGGGCCGGCCCACTTCAAGTTATAAGCTTTTTCTAAACTCGTTACCTTACGTGAGAAGGGGAAATTGGGGGGGCTAAGGATAAATTTTTAATTTTACATTTTAAGAATTAAAATAAAAAATCAATAGCTCAAGTGCTGAAATAAAAAATAATAAAAATAAGTGAAGTGTTCTTTTTCCCTCCAATAGAGCTTTCATCTTTGTTAGCTAATGATGTAGGGATTTCTTTACCCTATGTAAGTGGCTCATTTTAATTGTTTTTGTTTATTGGCGCGTTAGCCCTCGATGAATACAAAAAATATAAAGAATATATATATTAACAGGCAACTCGAACTTAGTTGGGTTAGCCCAACCCGAATCCGATTTTGATGTGGGCTTCATCGAATCAGACCTAAAAAGCTTGGATTTAATTTGAACTCCAAATTTACAACTCAAATCTTATATAATATCGGATATGTTTGGGTTGACCCGCACAGATAAAATCATTTTGCCACCTCTAATTAACACTTAATAGCCGTTAATAATAGCAAAATTTTATAAATTAAAAGCATCAATTCTTAAAAAGAAAAAATTAACCCGAAAATTAAGAGTGTCTATATTTTAATTTATTAATTTATTAATCACTAACGCTCAAACGGATGGGTGTTCGAATTGAGGCTACGCATCCATATTCAGTTACTGGTCATATGATTCCCATTGTGGATAATATGAATGTAAATAATAAATAATAAATATCAGTGATATTCAGACATTGTCAAGCCACCTTTTTCTCCAATTTCCCTCTATGTAATATCAATATGCTTATATAACCCCACTCATGTCCTCCACTTGCTTGCTATTGTCTGCAGATTCAGCAGGTAAAAACCAAGATTCAATATTTTTCTTTTCTTTTTTCTTTGTGATCTTGTATAATTCAATGATCTATATTCCAGTTTGCCAACCGTTTGCTGGGTCATATTCTTTATTACAATTTTTTTGCTTATTTTTCTTTCTACACTCTTTTTCTGCTCCAATTTATAATTTTATTAGAAAAATGGTAAAATTGTTCGTCATCCAAAAAAAGAAAGCATGTTGCTTGCTGGCTATGGTTTTTTTTTTTTGTTAACTTCATGTAATGGTACTTGGGTTTTTTTTTTTTTTTGGGTACAAAGGGTTGTTTTTTTATTTAAATTTGTGTTAGATAATTTTCTTATAAATAATGAAATAGCCACCGAATCTTTTTTCCCCTTCTGGGTTTCATCTCAGCTCTAGACAACCGTTTTATCTTTGTTGTCTTTTGGAGAATGTGAGGGATAATATACTTTATTAGAATATAAGAATCCAGGTACCAATTTTCTGCATCTTAAGTTGCAAAGAGAAAAATAAAATATACGTTACTCTTTTGCATTTTATACGCATCACGTTATGACAAAAAGGATATAATGATGATATCATGTTACTCTGTTGAAAAAAGGATGTACAGATATCTACAATTTCATGTATATTATACCACTATACGATACACTTTTGCTTTTTATGCATATTATTTTGCTGTCCTTTCTGATATTTTATCAGTATTTTTTGTTTCTGTGAAATTTTAGGAGGGAACATGGAAGAGAACAGAACATAAGTTGTGACCTTTGCAACAGTCCCTGTTCTGTTCTGTTCAAGTCAGGCGATTGAGACTTAAACGTTGATATGGGCAAACCTGAAAATGATGATATTATTTCTGGAACTAGCAGCAGAAGTCAATCTGCAATTACGAACACGAAGAAAGGATTATTTCAGTCACTAACTGTGAAGGTATATATAAACTTATGCAGTTGAACATATGAGTGCTGAATGCTGCCATTTTACTGTTGTAGAGCTTTTTGTTTATGTGTTGCTCAGTTGGATCTAAATCTATAAACCTTTAATTCTAAGTTGGTTAAAATATCGAAATACCATTGTTACTCTTTCATAACAATTTCTAAATTCTAAGTGGTAACAATGTACAGCAGATAATTTTCTTTACCATAATATTACCATTTTCTTCATGGTACAACTATTCGTCAGAAATTCAAAAACTTTCAATGTGAGTGTTATTTACCATTTGGGCAAAATAATAAAAAACTTTAACTCATGCTATTGAAGCAAGCTGTTCATTTATAGGGAGAATGTTTCCTCCTATTAGTGTAACTAACAACAAATTAACAATATCCTATTGAACAAATTATAATACTATTGTGCAGAGATACGACATAGTTGTCTGAAGGGTCTGTGGATGATAAGTAAAAAAATTGGAGGAGGCATTGATGTTTTTATTTTTTTAAGGAAAAAAAAAAGTGTAAATTGGAAGTAAAAATTACAAATTCTTGCTGAGAAGACTTGGATGTGTTACTTACCACCTACTTTTACATTAGTAAAGCAATGATGCAACCATTTTGATAGAATGCTAATTGACATGTCCCACAGGTTCTGAAGAAGGGGAAGGTTTGGTTGATGCAGAACTCTAGTAATTATCTAGAAAATAAATTTAGCCCTGATGCTTTAAGGTTATCAGCAAGGTGGCATGCATCACTTTTCATTTATAACCTATAACTAGATGAAACACTAAATTGAGTATGTATTTGCTGTTACATGTGTTTTTGTTGATATTCAAATTCAAATTCAACTGATAGTTATTATTATACTTGATTTCAAATTTTATAAACAGTTTAGGACTGTAGAATGATTTGGCTTTGGCAATGGAAGGCTAGTCATACATGTAAAGTTTTCTACCATGTTGAGAAAGATCTTTTGATGTCCACTAGTTCTTGGTTGCTTTTGGAAATAGCTACTTGCTAGTAAAGAACTTGTTTTTGAGTAAATTTACACTGATTGTTATAAAACTTGCCAAACTCTAGTCTACATGCAGTTCAGGAAAAATTAGTACTGCTCAAAATTGATTATCTTTTGGTAATTTGATAGGGGAACTGTTTTGATGGCAAGACTCAAATCAATGAAATTGCTAAGGCTGAAAATTCGGGTAGTCAACCCTGCTGTACTTCCTGCATGGGTAAAAATAGCTGTCGAATTGTACGATCAAGAACCAAATTGATGAATATTCTGATAGAGAAAGGAAAACCTCAAGAAGCTGTTGTAATTTTTGAAAAATTGATTGAAGGAGGGCACCAACCTTCTTTAGTAACATACACAACCCTGTTAAATGCCTTGACCATTCAAAAGTGCTTCAAGCCTATACAATCCATTGTCTCACAGGTGAAAGAAAAACAAATGAAGCCTGATTCAATATTTTTCAATGCTCTTATAAATGCATTTGCTGAATCTGGGAACATGGAGGATGCTATGAAAGCTGTCCAGGAAATGAAAGAAAGTGGACTGAGTCCTAGTGCTAGCACTTATAACACATTGATAAAAGGGTATGGGATTGCAGGTAAGCCTGACGAGTCAATGAAGTTGCTAGACCTGATGGCAACTGAGGGAAATGTGAAACCCAATCTCAAAACATACAATATGCTTGTCAGAGCATGGTGCAAACTGCAGAACATGTCCGAGGCATGGAATGTAGTGTATAAAATGTCTGCTTCTGGAATAAAACCAGATGCAGTTACTTTCAACACTATAGCAACAGCTTATGCTCAGAATGGAGAGACTGCTCAAGCTGAAGCAATGATTTTAGAGATGCAGAGGAATGGTTTGGAACCCAATGAGAGAACTTGCACCATCATCATAGGCGGATATTATAGAGAAGGTAAATTAAAAGGAGCCCTGAGGTTTGTACGCAGGATGAAGGATCTGGGGCTGAAGCCTAATCTTATTGACTTCAATTCCCTGGTTAATGGTTTTGTGGATGTGATGGATAGAGATGGTATTGACGAGGTAAGTTTGAACCAATGATTGTTGGCCTGAACATTTTTTCTTGTTAAACTTGCTGTTTATGACAGAAAGGCCTGTTGGAGTATAATTTTAAAGGCATTCAACATAGAATCAACCATGGGCCTCTTTACTTCATATACTCTCTTGACATTCATTTTATTATTGATATACATTAAAGAAAGAAGCAGTGGTAAAAGACAATTAGCAACTAGCAATGGTATATTTGAATATTCTAAAATACAACTTTGAGCCAAGGACTCTTTTGGAATTTACCACAATCTTTTTATCAATATTTCCAAAGTATAAACATGTTTCCATCTTCTTGGTGCAGTTGCAATGTTCTTGATTAGACAGTTTTAGAATTATATGTGATTAACTATGTCTTATTTGCTTGCAGTCTGCTATATATGGTAAAGGGATTGTGAATTGTATCTTTCTAAATAATTTGGATTTGTTGCTTTATGCCTCTGGCTTCTGATTTTTCTGGTTTCGAGTTAGGTGTTCGTCAAATTAGTGTGCCAACTGTCATGCAATTTTCTAGTATATTTTGGGCTGAAAGAGGAAAAACTGTAATCATCATTCCCTTAATTTGTTTGGCATAGTGGATAACAGTCTCTTTGGTTTAATTTCTGATATGTACGCATTCCACCTTTCAACTCATCTTGGATATCCATTTATAGGTTTTAAAGTTGATGGAAGAATTTCAGGTACAACCGGATGTGATAACATATAGTACTATAATGAATGCATGGAGCCAAGCTGGATTCTTGGAAAAATGCAAGGAAATCTTCAATAACATGTTGAAATCTGGTGTAAAACCAGATGCTCATGCTTACAGTATTCTTGCTAAAGGTTATGTGCGAGCGCAAGAAACAGGAAAAGCTGAAGAACTGCTAACTGATATGATTAATTCAGGAGTCCGCCCAAATGTTGTTATATTTACAACTGTAATTAGTGGATGGTGCAGCGCTGGCAGAATGGAAAATGCTATAAGGGTTTTTGACAAGATGTGTGAATTCGGGATTTCTCCTAATTTGAAAACTTTTGAGACCCTAATCTGGGGATAAGAAAAAGAGCCATCAAAAGCAGAAGGAATACTCCAAATAATGGAAGAGTTTCATGTTCTACCCAAGAAATCCACTATCTTGCTTGTTGCAGAAGCTTGGTGTTTTGCTGGATTAGCAGAAGAAGCAAATAGGCTATTAAGTAATGTAAAATCCAAGCAGATGACCAATTCAATAGAAGAAGAGAACAATATACCATCTGAAATTTCAAAGAAAATTGACCAAACCTCATATACTAGTGCTCCTGTCAGTACTTTCTTACAGAGAGGCTCAGCGTTCGCAGCTAGAAGAAACCGAAGGCTACTGAAAGATGCAGATTTAGAGATTCCATTGCTCTCAACAAAATTCAAGTGTCATTCTCAAATTTGTAGAGTCGGTGAAGGATTTTCCATTATGTGCCAAAAACAGTTTCAAGGTCAGCATGGTACATACCAACTTGCAAATTCATGTACAGCAGTATTCTTAAACTGAAAGGGCATGGGAGAAGAAGTGCAGAATATTTTTCTTTATGTAATTACATTTTCCTGTAATTAAAAAAAACGGCTTTTTTTTGTTACGCATTCCCATTCTCTGTAATTACGTTCACACTTGCATCCGTTTTGCAATAACAATCCTACATCAGGTGACTAGCATCAAGTTAACCAGATTGATGTTTACAATTTTTAACGGAAGACCGTTGAAGTCAAGTGAGGTTGATATTGCATTAATTCTGAACTTTTTTTAAGGTTACATACTGTGTTATGTAAGGAAGGACAACTTATTGCAAAAAAATTTTCTTTCACTACCTTTAACGGTACTTTCCTTCATAAAATGTTCACAAACAATAATGTGCAAAGAATTGTATTCACCACCATTGTATTCAGATTTGACTTCAGTCTACTAATTGATAACCAAGAATTGTCCAATACTTGTTATTCGTCTTTCTCTCTATTGTGTAAGAGTTGCTTCCACGGTTATCACAGAAAAATGAAATTGAGACAACAGGAGCAAATGAAGGCAATAAATTTGCTCATTGTCACCATTGTTTATGTTCAACTAGTAGTTTCAAATGAGTCTCCTTCACTGTTGAATAAGTAAAGATATTTACAGAAAATTACATTACAATTATATGCAATCGCACTTATAAAATATATTTAAGTGGCATTATTCTTCGTTATACGTAACCCATCGACATTCAACAAATCTTCTACCTTTAGGCAAAAACTTTTCTCAATTCCATGGTTTTCGTAACATTTTCAAAGCTTGTGTATTCCTAACAAGACATACCCCTATAATTTATATTCCTGTTACTTAGACGCTCAACATCAACAGTTATTGAATTAGCAGAACATATGACACTTCTGATTTGAAATATTGATTGGGCAAAGTTACATTTGTAGTTCGGCTTGTTTTCTTGTGCAAAGTGGATTATCGGTCTGAAGGATCAGAAGGTACTTTGCTAAGGAGCCAAACCAAAAGCACACCAACAAGAGCACCAGAAAGATGTGCAATATGGTTGACACTTTGCAATGCATACCCTCCGCGAAAGCCGCCTGATAATGATGTTGAAGCTTGAGCTGCTTCCATGACCTATAAAGCTCACAAAGAACAAATCAATTATAGAGACACTGATGGTTACAATAGTTGTTCAAGCATAACCCATATAACAGGTAAGCTATCTACTTTATCTTTCTCTTTTCAAACAAATAAATCATTAAAGAATAAATAAAAACACAGACATTAGTAAATTGTAAACCATTTATGTAGCACAACAGATCATGACATGACAAAAGCAAACAACATAACACTAGGTTCCCAGATCTCAGTAAAAGATACAAACCCAAAAGGTCTCATGCAATAATATAAACAATATATTCATTAAAGGAACTCGTTGAAATTAAGGTACATAACCATTTATAGTTACTTTAAATGACAACAAACAACATTTGTTGCTCATTCTCACCTTCTCAATAACAAATTGACCCAATATAAGCACTTCAAGGATTTTCCTCCAATCCCAGGACATCTACATCAAGTTACAGTAATACTGTGAGAACTTGGAAGAATAACAAGAAACCAACAAATTACGAACGTTACAATACAATTCCAGGTACCTTTACAAGGACACTGATAGTAAATAACCCAAAAACAGCACCAGAAGCTCCAACAGAAACTGCATTTCTTGGTAAAACCAACCACGAAACAAGGTTTGCTCCAACACCAGTAAGAATGTAAGAAACCCACAAAGCAAAGTTTCCTTCCTCTTCTTCAACAAGCTTTCCTGTTGCAAAAAGAACAAATTAACAGACACTCTAGCATCAATTCCACAACAACGAAACTTACCAGAAAGAGGAGCAATATGCTTACAGCCTTACCAAAAATGTACAAGAAGAAAAGGTTGCTAGAAAGATGATTCCTGAGCAAGTTTACATGTTAAGGCAGTAGTCAGATTATAAAATGAGATACTGAGAAAGTAATTAACAGTATTTGTCTTTCTTGAGGAAAAAATAAGAGTAAATAGCCAAATTCGTCCCAGAGAAATGAAAATTCCAACTTGATACCTAAGAATCTCAAATGTTGGTAAACATAGTCTTTGACTGGCATTTCATATTCTCAGGAACCAAGTTAAGATTTTTCATTTCATATGGACTAAATTGGGAGGGGCTCATTTTTACCCTCAAATTTGGGTATTTACTCAAAATATAAAAAACAAGTAAAAGCTTCCTATAGAGGATTCACCAATTCGCATGACAAAATGTTGCTGTGACAAACTGGTACCAAGCAGGCCAGCTGTGGTACAAGTACAACGACTTGATGCCATTAACCTAAATCAGAAATGATATAAAACTCTGCATTACCATGATTTATGTCACAAGAAATTCTGAAATGGTGAGAAACAGGATAAACAGATTCTGAGTTCATATTAGTTGTATGGCAAAATTAGACACCTGAAAAAAATGGTCTGCGACAAATATCCCAATGTTGAGGAGTATGATCCAGAATATCCCGTTCACTCGTTTCTCCGGTTTCCTATTTTGCTCTGGTTTCCCAAGCTCCAGCTGCGATATCATATCTAACCAAGCACTGAATTCATATCACAGAATTCCCAAAACTAAGCAAAAATAAATCCTGGCAGCGTTTGCTATGCAGACAAAACAGAATAGAATGAGATATTATGTTTTTTTGTCTAAAGACCCTTAGTGTCCGGAAATCACGTAAGACTTTGACTAGTCTGAGTCAAGCCGGTAAGACCCATTTAAAAAGGCAAAGCTATCCTAACGTTTATCTTTTCCATTCACGAGACTGAAACCTAATATGTTCTTTTTTTTTTTTTTTACATAAGCAAAAAGTATATAGAAAGAGAGTACAGAACCTATGTTCTGTTTGATTTAGTTCCACTCTTTTAGTGGAACTAAAATATCCCACTTTTCCAATGTCCATTTCCGTCTATTTATAAAATAGATCATATGTTTTGTTCTGTCCCATTCTAAGCTTTAGGATGTCCCGCTGGCAATGTTTAAAGTCCTAACTTCTGCACGATAAATGTTTGAGAAAATGCCCCAAACGCAGAAACCACTAACAAAGCATACTTGATAGAAGAGGGTGGACTTACCTGATTTGTTCGTATTGCATATTAATGTTCGAGTGCGGGAACGAAACATGGGTAAGCGATGATGAGGTAGAGTTTTATGAGAATGTCGAGGAGACGTTAGGGAGGAAGAAATACGGGGCTGCCAGAACATGAGATTGAGAGAGGGCTTGGAGTTGGAGCTGATGTTGAACTTGAAGGTGGGAAAGTGAGGGAGAGTGAGTTTGCATGACTGTAATTTGAACGATTCAAGTGCAGGGACTACTTGGAGTTGCGCCATTGTTTCTCTCACAATATTATAATGTAATGATGGAAACCCCCGAAATGAAGACGAGACGAAGGTAAGCTTGCTTGCTTGCTTGCGCTTTGAATTATATTCGTTTCCGATGAAGATGTAGAGCAATCAGTTCCAGGAATGCTCCAATTGCCATAACCACTGGGAAAAACGCTTCTTTCACAACAGTTAGTTGGTCTCACTTCGATTTTTACACACACACACACATTGGTCTCACTTCGATTTTTACACACGCGCGCGAGCGTGTATATACGTGTGTATATATATATATATATATATATATATATGGAGCAACTTAAGTGAGAGGAGTGTGTTGCTATCAAAGATGAGAGGAAAAATTTGTACTTTTGGATCATACATGAATGGTCAAGATTAGAACATAAAGTCATGTGACTTTTTTAAGTGATCGTTTGACCACCAACTAACTTCTAATCCTGATCATTCATGTATGGTTTAATGGCCCAGATTTGTTCCTCCCACTCTCACAACAAGACACTTCTCTCATTTGAGTCGCCCCCATATATGTTATAAACAAATTGATTTAGTGGATAACTATCTCATCTTATCTTCTATCCTATCTTATCTTATCTTATCTTCTCTTATAGGAAACTAGTTGATATTAGGAGTCTACTATTATGTTATAAATAGTAGTAGTCACATTGTATTCGAGATAGACTTGACCATAACCATAATATGAATAACAAATATGACAGCTAGTTCCCGAAGAACCAGCCTTTAAATCCTAGTTCCGAAAGAACTAGCATTTGAATCTATATTTCTATTATCTCGTCTCTTTACTTTCTTTTTCATTAATAACACATTATCAACATGATCAAGTCTCTAATGGTGTATCGAAATCCTTTGTGTTTTGTTTCAGGAAAACATGATATTCTATCATGGAAGTGATGAGCTTAATCACTTTAGATGTTCTATTGCAAGAATTCTTCTTCTTCACATTCTCTTTGGTTAATCTAATTCATGATTTATAACTTTGTTTTTCATGTTAATTTTAGTATGAAAATCTTTTAGTATTTCATCCATTAAAAGGAACATCGTGTTACTCTTGATAAATTCTGGAAGAATTTATTCTTTATGCATCCCGGAAGGATTACGCAAAACCAATGATTTTTCTTGGTAATCGTTTATGTGAAGATTTGTGGTATAGTTACTGAAGAACTAGACCTTTGAACCATGATTGAAATTTAAAACATCATTTGTATATATGAGAATATATCATATGAGTGCGATTGAAGCACGTACTAATGTAAACCAGAAGTTTGCTATGCACCTGTAAATCAAGATTAATTATATTGTCGTAAACTAGAAGTTTACTACTCTAGATAATTTTGTTATTTGACATATGGTCAATTACGCTATCTTAAGTCAATATTGATGATTCATATTGATGTCACTGAAGGACCAGAAGATTCTTTAATACAATGAGTTTTAATTTGTTATGCATTTTGAATGCAAAATGATCAAGGCCAGAAGACAGATGATTACATGTTTGCTTATTTTCAATTTGCAACCAGACATTTGCAAAAAAAAAATAATAATAATAAAAAATTTAAATAAATAAAATTAAATGCTTTGAAAGAGCCCGTATTATGGTTCCTAAATGGAACAAAATATATATTATGATGTGTTGTATTCTAGTAGATCCCGAAGAAATCTACTAAGTTTCAAATGTATATGTTGCAAAGGGCATCATCTTGAAACCCATAAATGAAGGAAATGCAAAGTATCTCTATATTACCTATACCATTTTCATACCAGAAGTTTATGCTATAGAATTTTTCATGTTTCTCGTAAAGCTTTTCTACCTTGACATGATTGTTTCTTTCATCCAAATTCAATTGTCAGGTATTTTTATAGACCCAGAAGGTTGTTAAGTCATATGTACATATTCCAAATATTATTGCATGATAAATTGTCCCCGTAGGACAACCTGTGAGTGACAACCCATGATACACCTATTGGTGCAAAGATTATCGTTCCTTAAAATGAGGAAATGAGAAATTTTCAAAGTGATGCTCTAGAAGAGGTCACTGACACTCTAGAAGAGGTAAAAGACAATACAGATCAACAATCTCATATTTTTATGTAAGCAACCCTAGAAGTGGTTCCGGTACCGAAAAATTATGTGATCTCACTACATTCTAGAAATATGAGGGGAAGATATAATGTTGTTGATAATGTATTTGTATATGTAATAGCAATTGCTTCTGAAATTATTGATGATAATGAGCATGAAGCTCAAATTATAGACAAATATCGACATTAAATTGATTGACCAAAATAGAAAGAAATAATATACATGTTGAGCAAGATTTTTAGCCAAACATAAAGCATTTGGACCAGTAGTCCTGACACCTGAAGTTGTCAATCTCTATTATGAAGGTGATTATTTTTAGATGATTGATTAGTTTGGCAGTCCTTGAAGGACTTGACACACGTCTGATGGATGTAACGACAACTTACTCATATAGGTAATTGGATAATGACATGTATATGAATATCCTTGAAGGATTCAAGATGCTTGAAGCATATCGATGAAGGATTTAAGATGGATGAAGCATATCCATGAAAGATTGAAGATGCATGAAGCATATCCCTTAAGGATTTAAGATGCATGAAGCATGTCCCTACAAGATTTAAGATGCCGGAAGCATATCCCTGAAGGACTCAAGATGCCTGAACCATATCCTTGAAAGATTTAAGATATCTTAAATGAGTTATTTAAAACTTTGACATGTCTAGTCTTTTAAACTACGAAATGTGAGGATTTTGAGTCTATAGTTCGAGCCTCAAAGGATGTTACAATGGACCTGAAGTCCAAATATTATAAAGTATAAACTTTATTGGCACAAATATGTATTATTATCCCATATGGTTAACTCGAGAATGATTTGTACTTGGAAAAATCCCAGAAGGATCACAAGTATCAAAAACAACTATCTTGATTTATATTTACGGATAATTTATATTATTTTGTTTATCATATTGAACATTTTAAATTGGTAAGTAATGCTTGGTTTATATACATGTTGGTATATCATGCAATTGTGAGTAATTTTTATTTCAAAGTTTTATTTTCTTATATGACTACATAAAGAAATTTTGTATATAATTGCTATTAATTTTGATTATTTGAATATTATTAGAGCGATTTGAAGTTGTTCCAAATTATGGAATGTATAAAGAAATATATTCATATAAAATGTTTTTGGAAGTTAAAGTTCTGCGGCCTATAGTTCGAGCATTTGGCAACAAAGAATCTTGGTCCTGAAGTACCATACCTTATTGTCATTGAATCATTTTTGTGCCTTGTAAATAGCACTATACCAGCTATAACTTTTGCAATCAGTTTACTACAAATATTTTGCTTTGCACAAACTCAAAGGCATTGGAATTAATAAGTGAAACAGATTGTTATTTCTATGGTTATGTCTTCATATGTGGCAGTAGTATTATCTCATGGTGGTATTTAAAGCAAACAATCATGATTACATTATCAAAGCATTCAAATATATTGGCTATATTCGTGAAGCAGGTCATGAATACATTTGGTTAAGAAATATTACATGACACACTAGAGGAGCATGTGGATTGGTGAAAGATAATAACAAGTCAATGATATGACATGAAGATGATGTTAAATGTATTGCGCAAATCAAAGTGGCTACATAAAAGTGACAGCCCATCAGATATATTCACAAAGACATTGTCAACTTCGATTTTCAAGAAGCTCGAACATAATATTGTAATGCATCAATTAAGATATTTTTCATAATTGATATTTTTTTAGGGGAAGTAAGTTATTATGTATATTGTACTCTTTTTCCTTCGCTTAGTTTTTTATCCCACTGGGTTTTTCTTAGCAAGGTTTTAACGAGGTAATATTCATAAGGGATAGTCATCCAAGGGGAAGTGTTATAAACAAATTGATTTAGTGGATGACTATCTCATCTTCTCTTATCTTATAGGAAACTAGTTGATATTAAGAGTCTACTATTATGTTATAAATAGTAGTAGTCACATTGTATTCGAGATAGACTTGACCATAACCATAATATAAATAACAAATATGACAACTAGTTCCTGAAGAATCAGCCTTTGAATCCTAGTTCCCAAAGAACTAGCATTTGAATCTATATTTCTATTATCTCGTCTCTCTACTTTCTCTTTCATTTATATATATATATATATATATTCTAAGTTTATTTTATTTGCTAAATTATACTTGTTGCCTCAATTGCATTTTTTGTCAATATATTATTGGCTACATGCTATTTTTGTCCTTAAAGTTTTTTTTGGAGCATATTTGATCTCTCTATTTTTTCAAAGTTGCAGATTTGGTCCTTCCATCTAATGTCTGACAACTATTCAATGATCAACATAATGGAACTACTCCTCTAAGCACACAGAACCTCTAATTGATGTTCTCTATTCTTTTGCTCTCTGATTCAACATGATTCAATTGTTTCTTTTTGCTATATATTGATTTTGTCTCCCCTTTTTGAGACCTTTTTTTGGTTCCACCACAAGATCCTTTACCACAGAAGCTCAATAAGAGGTTCTATGTGCTTAGACCAATGGTTCCTCTCTGTTAATCATTGAAAAATTGACGAAATTTCAATAGAAAGACCGAATTTGCAACATAGAAAAAATAGAGGAACCAAATGTGCACAAAAAAACTTTAGGGACCAAAATCACATATAGCCAATAATAGGGGACCAAATGTGCAATTAGGCCTCATCATTTTTTGTTTCGATTTGGTCACTCTTTTATTTTATTTTTTGTTCTGAAATGGTCTATTACTTCTAAATGTCAATTCATTTTGATCCTTTCCATTAATTTTGAACTAACGGTGTTAGTAAACCATTGTTAGTCGCCAGAAAACATATTTTACCGCTGGATTCCGGAGAAAAGTTGCCAGAAAATTTGCTAGAAGCAAAATTGACAAAGCTGATATAGAACCAGCATGTAAACCCTCCCCTTTCCAATCAATTTTCTTATCATTACCAAAATTGAGCACCGTCCACTTCTCAAAACCAAAACTTTCAACCACCTACTTCTCAAAATCCAAACTTTCAGCCACCCAATAACCCCAATCGATGGAACAACCAAAACCCTAATCAGTGGAACTCCTCTAAGCTTAAACCCTTATACACGGGTATCGTAGCCTCGCAGAGAGAACGAAGAGGCCACAATTGACTTTTCAATAGTGATGTTAAATTGGGGTTCAGGAGCATTATACACATTTGCTACAAACCCATGCTCAGATCATTGTCTTACACACATTTACTGGTGACTTGCATCATATTTTTCTATTGTCACGCCATTTATTCTTGATTTATGGGTTATTCTTCATTTAATATTTTTTATTTTATTGTGAGTTGTTCTTTATTTTTTATTTTTCATTTGGGTGTATATTAAAAATTTATTTATTTTAGCTATATTAGTTCTCTCCTCTGTGAGACGCTCTGGTTTCTCTCTCCTCTTTGAGACAGTGTGATCTTGTTCTCGTGTTGTTTGGTTATGGCAGATGTGAATGTGAATATGGGGGGTTTGTCTCTTGATGGTGATGAGGAGGAAGGACTAAGTTTTGGGACAAGGGAGGAGCTGGGGGGAGAATGACTTTCAAATCTGTCTGGAGTCTGGTGGAGCATTTTCTCACTGATAGACCTATAAGAGTCATGATCATGAAAGAGAGGATGGAGGGGATTTGGTGTCCAGTGAAAGGGGTGGTGATTAAAGAAGCTTCTCCAAGTCTCTTTTTGTTTCAATTCTTTCACAAAAAGGATATGGACAGTGTAGTTAGAGGTGGCCCTTGGTAGTTTGATAATTATTTGCTTATTCTTGGATAGATGGAGATTGGGGTGGCTATTCAAAATATCTCTTTGTACCATGTGGAGTTTTGGGTGCAGGCCTACAATCTTCCAGTAGATATCATAACTGAGGTGGTTGGTAAGCACTTGGGGAGTTATATTGGAGAATTTCTTGAGTATGACTCGTCCAATAATACAAGTATATGGCGATCATATATGCGTATTAGGGTCAAGGTGGATGTTCGGTTACCATTGAAAAAATAAAGAAAGGTGAGGAAGACTGGAGGTGAGTGGAGTGTAGTACAATTCAAATTTGAGAGGCTTGGTGTTTTTTTTTTTGTTTTTTCTATGTTTCCTAGGTCATACTGAGCAAACGTGTGAATTGCTTTTTGCTGTGGAGGAAGATGATGGAACTAGGGGTTGGAGTGTTGAGCTCAGGGCCGAGCAGCACCGGCATGGTGGCGGTGCAGGTGGTCAGTGGCTGAGGGACGAAAGGGAATTCAAATTAAACCCTAACGCCCAAACAACTGTAAATCCCGATAATAATGCAAATGTAAATGTTGGAGATATTGGCGCTGTAGTTACTAACCGAAATATTCATGATCAGGGAATAAATGTGCAGTTAATGGTGGACAGAGGTAGGACAAAGAGGAGCGCATAGGTTATGTCTGGATATCGTCGTCACCAGATTGTGATGAGCAGCGAGGAGTGGGTATGGGAATTGAGGGCGAGAGTTTACCGATGCAGATTCGGTGAGGGTGGGGGTAATTCCAGGCTCCCACACCACTAAGGGTGTGGATTTGTTGGGTTGTGTCTGTAGGGTGAGTGCCTCTGTGACGCTTTTTATATCTTGGTGTATATTGAGATGCGAGTTGGGTAGTTATAGGACCTCTATTTATGTTTCGTTTTTTGTGACCAGTCTGTATCTTTTTGTTTTTCCACTATTTGTATAGCTTCTGCTAGGTTCATGGTCCCTATGTTGGGACTAGATGCACTCTGATGACGAGTGATGTATATGGTATACATATATATTATGTATGTTTCTCGTTGTGCATGTTTTAAATGTTTTTAATTTACAAATTTAATATTATAATATTTTCTCATGTAATAAAGCGCGCTAACGTCAATAACAGACTAAGGCTTAGTTAATTAGGTTCTTCTTTAATGGTACATCGAGGTGTCTAAGGAATTCTAGTATTTTTAAGCTTTAGGGCTTGAGAGAGTCTTCATGCAGTTCTTCTACAACGACAATAAATGTATTTGTTTGGAGAAAACATTAAATGTGTTGAAGCCATTTAAGCCATGTTGATCTGATACCTTGTGTTGCTTCTTTTGAAATGTTGTATTGGTTATCAGTGTAACACCCCATTTTCTCGATTAAGGAATCAGACAAAGATTAAGTGTGCGTGAGGGATTAATATTATTCGTTAATTGCTAATAAGTCAATATATCAAGTTTGAGGTTTATCGGACTTAAACCGGACTCAGAGTACACCGAAAAGCGCGAAATCGGGTAACCTACATCAGTGACCATGCTCAAGGGTGGCATGGCTCACGCTCAAGCGTTCTGGGCATCAACACATGGCTCCACATGTCAGTTGCATGGACATGTGGCAGAAGCAGGGTTCCACTCTCAAGCATGGAATGGCTTGCGCTCAAGCGCCAGCGCCACCTAACCCCACTACATCATCTTCTTCCACTCATTACATGGCTCACTCTTCTTCATTTCTCAACCACGAAACCAGAAAGTTAGAGAGAAGGCAGAGCTATTCTAGTGAGAGAAAGTCCAGTTTCTGAGAGTTTCGATCGTCTGTTTCCGATTCTGACTACATATCTGCGTTCAGGGTGACGAGCTGGTCAAGTATATACCTTTGATTCAGTGGAGGTAATGCTTGAATCCCTAACTCGTCGACACTTCGAAATTGTCATTTATCTCGTTTTGTAAATCTTGCTTCGATTCTGGCTTTGTCTGTGAAACTGTTGCAAGATTAGGGTTTATGACATTGTCGGGACTCTGTCCATGTGTTCAGGACGAAATTCGGAGTATCGAGGCTTTGTTGTGAACGAGGTAGCAGCTGTGTTAGTGTGAAATGCACGGATTTTGAGGCGTTGACGTCACGTTACGACTGTCTAAGGTGGGGAGAAAGTATCTGACACGCTGGGGAGGCAAGCATAGTATTGTATATTATGCTGTATGCGTAGGGTGCCCCAGACCCTACTAGTTGTCGAGTAGCTTGCGATAACTGAATCCTTAGTGAAATTGATTTTAAAACTGTATACGGGATTTAGTTACGGCACGCTTATCGATGTGAAGACTATTTATTGTTTTACGTGCATATGCTGAGGTTATCTGTTTTACCGTTTATTGCTGTTGATGGATTCTACTGCTGGTTGATGTGTGATGTTTGCTTTATATGCATGATGATGCTTGATGTTATGATTGATTGAAATAATGTTAAGTTATTATTGATTCTGAGATGATGATATTATGTTGTTGGCGTTGATGCCGTTGAGGTTGTCTGGATTGTCTATTTGTGCTGTTGGAAACCTAGTTGACACCTGAGAGTACGCTGTCGAGTTAATTATGAGAATGGATTCTGAAAGCGCTATATGGGTACCGAGTTGAGATTGTGGAATCGAGTTAATGATGGGATGGATTTTGAAAGCGGTACATGGATACCGAGTTGAGATTGTGGTTGCCGAGTGCATTTTAATGCGTGTAAGTAAGTAACGGTACCAGTGTCAACTTAGGTTATGTTGCATTGCATATTGCCAAAGTGGCAAGCCGCGTGACTGGGAGTCATGCGAGGTTGGGGTACCCGAGTACGGGTACGGAATGCTGTGCGGGATGGTTCAGGGAACCTTGGGGATGTAGCTGGGTTCGGATTGATCAATAGTGGCCAATGGTTTGTCCCCATTGTGTTGTGGTCTCCGCTGGTACTCGACTTCTGGCCCGGAGTGTTCTAGTCTATGGTGGACGTTCTGAGGAGACTAAGATACCCCTATTGGTGTTGAGCTCATAGGGGGAAGCACCCTTATTGATCACGGCGAGCGAAACTGTTACCACGACAAACCAGCTGACATCTCTAGGCTACAGATAGGCCCGAGAGAGAAAGAGAATGTCCGGGGGATCAGTATCCCTAGAGTGAGAGATCGGCAGACATGCATAGGAGTGTTACTCCTTAGAGGATTGATCCTAGTCGGATAATCGAGGTTGACTGTGACAGTATGATTCGGGAGATGTTTGATGCATGTGTTGACTGCTGTTTGATAGTATATTGTACTATGTTTTCCCCTATCCCTGTTTTTATGGTGATGTCGAGATTCTTACCTCCCGTCTTCTTCTTCTTTTTCTTCCTCTTTTTGTGTATGTATCGGATCGTCAGATGAGCAGCAGTCGTACGCCGACGGCAATCGGACCGGATCAGCATCAGTTGCACTACCTGCAGATGGTTCTGCCAAGGGTCCAGACCCTAGGGGACATTGAGGTCGACCACTCATAGTTCTTCACGAGTTACGTCAGCCCGGTCAGTATCTACATCTATCTCGGAGGAGGACCTGAATTCATTATGCTCGGTTCGTATAGGATCTCTCAGCGACTGCCCTTCACAGAGATGTGGTATCCGCCACGTCAGTGCGAGTTTCCGGATGACAGGTGGAACAAGAGGTAGCAGTCCGTGGTGCAGGACAGAGTTGGCAGAGTCTACAGAGGCAGGAGGAGGAGAAGTACGCAGATGTTGCTTCTCTATCAGCGCCGCAGGGTTGTTATCAGCAGTGGCGAGTCTGTGTGGGTGCCCCTGATTCATACCAGGGATGCCCGAGATTATTTTTGTGCTTTTGCTGTGAGGGTGAGGGTAGTTCCAGACGCCCATATCATTTGTGATATGGCTCGTTGGTAGCGTCTGCTAGGGAGAGCCTTAGTGAGCATAGTCTTCTTTTGATCTTTTGATGTATTTTGTGAGAAGCGGGCGGGTAGATGTTGTCTATTTAGGTTTTATGAAGTTTTTCTCTGTGACCAGTTTGTGTTATCTGTTTCTTTTCTCAATTTGTATAGACGGTAGGTTTCCGATCCCTCTGTTGGGATCGATGGTACTCAATGGACCTGATGTATGTATTATGTATATATCTGCTGTTTTATCTTTCTTCCGTTGTGTATGTTTTAAGTTTTGTTTTTCACGTTTCCGCAAACTTATAATATTTTCGAATGTATATCTATGCTAATGCTAATTAAACGTATTAAGGAATAGTTAATAAGATTGGTATCAGAGAAGTATGCTTAACACCGTGTGACACTCGCAAGGGTGTTGCAATCAGCTTGGAAAAAATCATTCTTGTTTTTCTTCTACATAGACTGAAAGTTCTTTCTTCTTTTATTTTCATATGATGATAGAGTAGCAGCATCACTGGAATGTCTGACATTTGACTAAGATTTAATTGGCTTACTTCATTGTACTTCTTTGTCTTTACCTCATAGATGCTTTGTACGACATAATATTCAAAATAAGGTTGGACGAAACACTTGAAAAGACAAACTACATAAAGAAACTTAATAGACAGTCCAAGAGAATGTTTAATGAAGAACATGACACTAGACACGTACTAAAGTATACATTTAATCCAGAATTAAAAAAAGAAGAATTAGACTTTAAATATCAATTGGACGCTCATATAATAAGTTCAAACATATAAGTTTGTCCATTGATTTTTAAAGGAATCAAAGAACGCTGCATGAACACATGATCAAAACATAGTCATTTTAAATGCATGTCTCAGTCCAATTCAAATAAATACAAATTAGATGGCCTTTGGACCTTTCTTATTATCCTAACTTGAGTTCGATAGACGTTCCAAATAGACTTCAAACTTATCAAACATTGGACATTATAAACATATTTTTAACTCAATTTAATTATTTTGTTAACGTCAAAACTTGAGGGGTCAGAAAACACCATCGCTTTGGTTCCAACAAAGGTCGCTAAACATGTGTCACCTGCAAATATTACGGCATGATTAATCTGGTAGGACCTCAAACGTCTAAAATACATTCATGTGTTAATTCTCTAAGTTTTAATGATCACAAATATATAAAGTATGGTTATATTGAGCCATGTGAAATCTATACTAATATATAAAGAGGATAGTTGAATTTTGGTTTGCACATTGCATAATGACAACATTACCCTTGGTAACTACTTTATCATCAGATAACAAGAAGAAAAACTGCATAAAACTGACTCATTTTTAAAAAAATTTAAAAAAAATGAGAATTACCCCTTATACATATTTGAATTATCTCCAAAAACTGAACTGCTATCCAATAGCATTTGAATATCTCCACTTCACATTACTTGTGCACCCACTACACGTTATCTTTGTTGAATGCAAATAGTATGAGATAGTGGAGTATTGAGTTGTTAAATGAGTGTTGGAGAGAGCACAAACTAATTAGATTTTAGATTTTACAGAGGGGCATCACCTTAATGATGGATGGAAAGTGCAGAGGCTATATTTATCATTTCAAATTAGTCAGTTAAAAAGTAAACGGTTTTCGTTAGAGTTGGAAGGTGTGAGTTATCAACCGCATCCTTGGTTTAATTATCTTAAAATATTATGTACAAAAAATATGGATAAAGATGAGTAAAAACATTAAAAATGCGTGTAACATCCTAAAATTTAAATATGAATAATTTATTATAAAAAAATAAAAAAATAAACAAACTAGGTTATTAAAAGATTAATGTACACTAATTTAATTTTAAAAAAAGGGATGAAACAAATGAGATATTAAGAGTACAACACATACAGGAGTTACGATTCTTGTCCATCAATTGGAGACCAAAAGCAGGCAGGACTCACAAGTGATGGATTTCCATTTTGTAAAGATTAATGTTATTTGTACACCTGGATTCTGGACTCCTAAATGACACCTGTGACACTTGGTTAATGGTGTACAATTTCTTGGTTAATTCAGCTCAGTGGATAGTTATCGATGAATTGTGATCTTTTGTACCCATTAACCAAGTTCAAGACACCATTAACCACAATTGTGAACCTTGTGAACCAAGTTTGAAGGTGTACAAAAAAAAATAACAACCACCAATCTATGATGCATGGGTGATTAACACTGTTCACAATCGTGGTTAATGGTGTGTTGGACTTGGTTAATAGGTACAAGAGCTCATAATTTGTCGTTAGCCATCCACTGAACTGAATTAACCAAAGATTTATACACCATTACCCATGTGTCCAAAATTTAGGTGTACAAATAACATTACTTGTTTATAAATTCAATAATTTCAATATTGGCTTAAACAAATTGCAAAGTTCCAGGAGTAAGAATTAGAATTTTTTTTCAATAACCCTAATTAAAAAATTATTTTCCATAACATCCCATTTCCCAATTATGTACTAAAATACCCCACTTGTTGGTACACATTGTGAGGTCTAGTTTTGTAATAAAGACTTCTCTTCTTAAATTTTTTTTTTTGAAAACAAGTGAGAAGTCTGTTTCAACTTTTTTTTTTTCGTTTATTAATTTTTTTAATTAGGATTTAGTAGTTTTAATTTTTAGTTTAATTATTTAGGGTTAGTTTAGTTAATTTAGAAATTAATTTTATATCAAAAACATTAATTAAAAATTTAAAAAATTAATTAAATATATTAATCATTAATTAATTACTAAGTTTTAATTTTTTTAATTAGTTAGTTGTATTTAGTTAATTAGTGTGTTGATTATGAGGTTTAGAAGTTAAATATATAATTAAAAACATAAATTTAAGAATTAAATACATTAACCACTAATATTAAAAACATAAAGCATAAATTAAAACATTAATTAAAACCATAAATTAAAACCCTAATGCTATCAATACAAAAAACTAATCCCCAAGGTGGTGTCCAGTTCCACAACGTGTTCGGCATCTATTATGCGGTGGAAGTTGTCTGCATTGCGGGACAGTTTCTTGATCATCATCACCGGTGGTTGGTAAACCCAAGAGAAGGGTGGATTGCAGGCAATTTCCGGGTGAACTTGAATGAAAAGTGGTGTGATTGTGGAAAATTTCAGGCATTGCACCTCCCCTGTTCGCATGTCCTCGCTGCTTGTGCACACACGAATCTCGACTGGAACAACCAAGTGGCACATGTGCACAGGTTGACACATGTGTTCCACGTTTACCGGGAAAAATTTGGCATCGTCCCCAACGAGGGATACTGGCCACAATATCACGGATTCACGGTGTGCCACAACGTCGACATGCAGAGAGATCCTAAAGGCCGTCCACAATCTTCTCGGATTCGTACTGAAATGGACATGAGGGAAGCAGGTCAGCCAAAAAGATGTGGATTCTGCCGGATGCCGGGTCATAACAAGAGCAATTGCCCTAACCGTGCTGGAAGTTCTTCTCAACCATAGAAATTTATTCTTCTGTTATTGTGCTTTACTTTTGACATAATTTTTATTTATTATGAACAATTATGTTTTTAATTAATGTTTTTAATTATTAAATTGATGTTATTTATTTATAAGATTAATTTATTAATTCCCCAATTAACATCTAAATTAAATACACTAACCTAATTAATTAACTAAATAAATCTAAATAATTAAAACTAAATAAATTTACATAAGGATTATGTTAATTAAATTTTTTTGATTAATGTTTTTATTCTTAATTTTATTTTTAATTATATCATTAACTTCCTAATGTCCTAATTAACACCTAAATTAACCAAACTAACCTAAAATTTTTTTTTTAGGCAAAAGAATGGTATGCAAAAGCATCACAATGAAAACTGACATCCCAACTAGGTTGGCACCCCAGAAATCACCAATCATCTACAGCACATCAAAAATTTATTAAAGGAAAAATAAAGAATACAAAAACATGGGGGACAAAAACCAAAACTCATGATAAACATTATTTGAATCTATAGAAAGGCAATTCTATTATATTCCTAAAAAATCCTCCCATTAACACCTAAATTAACTAAACTAACCCTAAATAATTAAACTAAAAATTAAAACTACTAAATCCTAATTAAAAAATTAATAAACGAAAAAAAAAACAAGTTGAGAAGTCTGCTTTTCAAAACCAGACTTCTCACTTGTTTAAAAAAAAATTAAGAAGAGAAGTTTGTATTACAAAACCAGACTTCTCAATGTGTACCAAAAAGTGGGGTATTTTGGTATATAATTGGAAAATGAGGGTATTATGGAAAATAATTTTTTAATTTGGGTTATTGAAAAATATTTCTAAGAATTAGAAGGTTTAGAATAAAATGCTATAAGATTATTAGAAGAATTTATTTCCTTATATTAAAATATAGTGGGCCTGCAACAATATAAATTTAATTTGAATATATGGGAGAACATGGACGTACAGGGGAGTTAATTTTTAGAGTATTGGACTTGAGAGAAAGAAGTTCACATAAGCTAGAATTTAGGCTTTAACAAATAGAGAGTGGGGCCCCTCCGAGAATTGGTATATGAATGAAATTCTAATTGAATTAAGGGAAGAGTTATGATATTTGTACAACAAAAGTCAACACCCAACATAATATATTTATACTTTTCTACACTTTTATATTATTTTATTCTATCTATTCAAGTATTCCAAAATTAAAACACTACTCCCCCATATGGTGTCCCCATACGATGTATGGGGGAAGGTTGTTCAAAAATCATATTTGTTAGGGGAATCAGACTTCCATGTTTGGAAGACAACGGCTCAGCAAGAAAATAAAAGGAGTGTAGCGCCGCACCACGTTACGACAAGAAGAAAAAAAAAAAGGGAAGGCTAAGGAGTGCGATTGTACTATTGTATTGTTGTGCTGGGAGTCACCTAGAGTCAAGAACGTTAATTAAGAGAAGAAAGATTCTTGGTGTAACGCTTTGGATTCATCTTAGACAATTTTTGGGGCTTTTGGAGGTCTACAAGAGATGAGAAACAATACAATTTCGAACCGTTTCCATGGTATAATTGTTTGTATGTGTGGGCAAAGGTTTACCTTATGAGTTTTTTGGGAATTTGAATTGAATATACGAATCACGTCACCGACCTTATTATTTCTAAAATTGGGGTTTTGTTAAAAAGGGGAATAAATTGATTAATTGATATTGTAATATGCTTATTCATGTATGATATGTTGTGATATTTATGATTGCTTGTTGTTGGTGGAAATTTATATGTTTAATTTGTGAAAAGTATTTTGTTACATGCATAAGACATGACATATGTGAATTATAATATGATGTATGATGTTTGCCGCAATACCACCTATGATAGGGGTATCAAAGAGTAATACCGTCTTAATGAGGTATCGAAAGTAGCATCACCATGTATTTGGGATGTCAAAAAAGAGCAATACCACCTATAAATGGGTATCGAAAGTAACACCGCCACACGTTGGGGTGTCGAAAAGGGAGAAATACCGCCACGTGCTTTTTAGATACGATGTATTATCGATAAAGATATATTTATTTATATTTTTATCTGAGACCTAGGAAATGATTTTGGATAAAACAAAATCATATTCATACTCTACCTTATGGTAGAGGGTTACAGTAAAATTTTGGGTTGAAAATTCAGACGGAAACCGATATGTGTTTTCACTGACAGTAAAACTTTACTGAGTAGAAAACCTAATTCTGACCCGAGAATAAAACAGTTTAGTTTTATATCATATTTCTAACGATATAGCCTATTTTGAAATTCTTGCTCAAAAATATATTACTATATTTTATTTTATTCGGACAAAATTTTGAAGAAAATCGCGTAAGAAAAACTAAATCGGAAAATCGACGGAATCAGGAATAGAATTACAGAGACTCACGAAGAGATTGGGACAACAAGTCAAACATGATGACTCATGATGTCATCCATGATGTCATAAGTAATCATGACACTTTATAAGTGAAATGACCAAAATGCCCTTAACCTAACATATCCTAGTTAATTTCTAACCATGGTCATAACCAAGACGAAATCAATTTGGTTTCTCCTTCCTCATTGTGGTGCACAACACAGCCACACCCTTCAACACCCATCCACCACTCATTTTATTGCCATGATGATTACTAAGACTAGCTAGCTTATAATATTATATTTCTAACTTAACCCAACCTATGTCTAGTTACATTCAACCATGGTTCTCTTTTAACATTAACAAACCAATTTCTTCTCCTCATTGTCGAAGAGTACACGGCTTCCCCTTTATCATACACTTAGCCATTTCATTTATGTGTTCTTCAAACATTCTAAGTATTTTTCTCTCAAAAATCGAAATCTGGTAAACAACGGAACCAGACACGGATGTGCAGAGATACACCAGGAGACATAACGAAGAGTCATCCATGATGACTCAGAGGGGATGAGTCATGGTAGTGAGTCACTTTCACCATAAATGCCCATAAATGCAAAACCTAAAATATCTAGATATTTATGTATTAACTTAGCCTAGCTTAGTTAACATCAACTATGGTTAATTAAGGACACATCTCCCTCCCCTCAACCACTCATTTTACATGGCTTTCACAGCCCCACACTTAGCCAAATTCGTGGCTGCCTTCTCCCCTTCCCCATCACTTCATTCATTCATTTCATCATAATTCTCTAAGTCATTTCTCTCAAAAACCTAAGACTCCATGATGGCAAAGCTTGCATCTTGGATCATTTTGCTTTTTGTCAAAATGAATATCCTCTTCTTCATCACCTTAGCTCTCTTTATCATTCACTACTCCGGATTAGAGGATAATAATTGAGAGAGAATCCTCAATAGTTACAAGAAGCCTTTTGTGGAAGTTTTGAAACCTAGTTGAAGCAGTCGCGGTGAGAGAGTCGCCAAACACTCTTCAATCGTTGGATCATTCTCCAATTTTAGAATAAGGTTCAAGATTGTGGTTCTTCATATCCAACAGTCAGAATTTCTAAATAATCCCCAGAGTGTGAGATATTCATCTAGCACAGTGGGCCTAAGAGCTGAGAAACTCAACCCGGGTACCACCAAACCTGAAATCATAGAACTGCCATATGAGATTCGTTAACCATTGGATCGGGTTGAAACTTTGTGAGAAGGTTTAGGAAGGATAGTTATTGATTGTCACCATTCATTGTTGTAATTAAAGGCCTGCGGCCAGAGATATGAAGCTCGAACAGTAGCTCTGTTTTGGTAGTTTTTCCCTAGGATTCTTGACCTCATTTTTGAATCTGATTTCCCCTAAGTCTAGTCGTCGTTCTAGTAAGTTTTTCCATCGATTTGGTCTCTTGACTCAAATAAATTTATTGATTGGAACCCTATTGTTGATTCAGTTGGTATTTCGGTGTTTCCAGCGAATTGTAATACCCGTACGTGTAATCGGGATGGAAAACGAAACAGTGGATGTGTGAGTATGGATGGTGGGATATTTGTGGACGTTGTTGGAAAGTGTACCGAGGTTCGTGTTAGTAGCACGGATGCATTCTGAGCTGGTACGGGAAAGCGCGCATGTCGATAAGGTGGTAGAAAAAGTCAACCTGTCGTCGGAATGGATAAGTAGTATATATTATAATAGTCTAGGGCGACCTAAACCTACTAGTGATCGAGTAATCGACAAGACCAAAATCACATTGGCGACTATCTCGTAGTACCAATGATGATTTGGGGATTGTAGGTTTATCGTCGTTAGGATAAATTTTAGAATATTCGAGGATGTCTGATTTTATTATTATTGAACTTTTTGTGATGTGCTGGTTGTGGTAATCTACTTTATGTGACGTCTTGTGTTATCTGAATATTTTATGATTATTTGATTTTGGTTGAATATTTTATTATTATTGTATTGCGTATGATCTGCCTGGTTTGATAACATGCTTAGTTGGCATTTAGGCAAGCATATGTTTATTTGGGAGATATGCATGTCGGTGAGAGAATGATTGTGACTTAGAGGTGCCTAGCCTAAATTAACTATTCTATATATGAGATGTGACATGGAATGTGTGTTGAGACTGTGATGGAAGGTTGAGGCATTAGGTTGTAACAGATGCGGGTCAGTGAGATTCATATATATGTATTGTTGTTCACAACCGTGTGTTGGGAACACACGAGGTCCAAAATTCTCGCAGGATCGTCCCAACTTAGATTTAGGCCATGCAGCTTTAGTGTCGTTGCTATGCATGAGCACTCTCTCGAGAGAGAACCAGGGTGTGCACCGACGTGTACTATGTAGCTATAGTGTCATTGCTTTGCATAAGCATTCTCACTATGGATGAGGTAGTGCTCCGGTATTTGGGGATGCATCGCTTGAACGACTGACTGACATCCCTAACAAGGGATGTTGAAATAAACAACTATAAACACGAGAAAGGGGGTTGAATTGTGTTTATCATAAATTAAAATAAAGTTGAAAACTTTTCGCACACAAAAGTTAGGTTTGGACAGGTGTAAAATAAGTTACACAGACAGGTCACCTGTCTGTTATATTTTTCACAGAAAACCACACAAGCGTATAGATGAAAAACAAGCTTGATAGAAACACTTTTAACCCCTTAGTTAGAAAGCAGATGATATATAATCAAAACAACTGAAGAGTTTAAGGGAAGAGAGATTAACACAGTGATTTATCCTCGTTCACTCTTTAACACAAAGAGCTACGTCCAGTCCTTGGCAGCACCAAGATTTATCCACTATAACTGATCAGGTTACAGACTCCAAGTATTGTTTGCACACCTAGCCTCTTCAGGCTCCAAGACAAGTATTCTTTGCACACCTAGCCTCTTCAGGCTCACTCAGATTTGTTTGAGAGTTTGGTTTGTAATAAATACAATTACAGACACACAGATCTTTCACTAACACTCAGAGAGTGGTTTAAATGTAAAGCTTAGGAAAGTCTGCGTAATAACTTCAAATGATTGAAGGATACAGATAAAAAGAATGAGCAGAGTAATGGCTCTTTAATGCTTTGTAATCTCTTATATTGTTCATCTTTAATGACTTCTGTATTTATAGCCTTCAAACATTTAATATCCGTTAGAGACATTCCTTGCAACGATGGCTTCAAGCAGAGCTTCATTAAATGCAATAGAGTCGTTCTGGGCAGCCATTAATGCAATGGAAATGTTGGTTGTACTCTAACATGAAGGATCATGGCTTTATGCATCGAGCAGTAGCCAAATCAGAGTTGTGCATAATGCTTTTGTACTTTTGCAGAGTACATTTCCCTTCTTGTGTAATAACCGAAAGTACTAGGGAATAAAGCATGTTGGAAACATTCTTTAACTGGAAGTTTGTTTCTGACTTCCTAGGTTGCTTGAGAGAGAAAACCTCTGAGTTTCTTGATAAGCATGAGAGAGAGAGAGAGATTCAAAGTCTTCTGCACGAGGAGACAGCTTCCAAAAGCTTCATGTACTTCGAGTTCTTTACAAAGAACCTTAGACGAGTATGAAAGCAGAGATAGGTTGAAACCAATTTGTACAAAGTCAACAATCCTAGTCAGCAGACAGGTTGACATTTTGCTTATCTAGACAGGTTGTTACTTAAGTAGACAGACAGGTGAGTTTTGCTATTTTTCTGATCTGTACACTAAGTAGACAGGTTAGCAACCACAAAATAGGTTAATTAAATCATTAACCAATGTTTAGTTTTCATCAAAACTTAGGGAAATGCACACAGATATTTTAGAGACTTAACAGATGTGTGACAGGATTGGAGGTGGCCACGTCAGCATAAAGGAATAGTTGCATGAGATTGAGGGTAGAGGATGATATCGTGATTCAAGGATGATTGTTAGTTATGTGTGATTCTTGTATTTGACTGTTATTATATTATATCCTATGTATTCATTTCCGCTTATGATGATAGAACTGTTTCTTATCTCCCTACGTTTGTATAGTGTGTATGTTTACTTTATTCCATGAGAAGACTCTATGGGGGAACAGTTGCTGAGGAGTTGGACGGAACTCCGTATGAAGCTGATGCGGGAGGAAGAGCTGTGGATTCTAGTAATAGAGTTTAGTGTATAAGGCCAGTGTGTCTTGTATGACATTTTATTTTTCGCTGATTATAACAGTTGGTATAATTAAATACCTGCAAGGGATCCTACTGATCGGATACCCTGAACAGTGTTTTGTATTGTGATGGATAAACATATGTGTGTATGTGTAATATATTTATGTGTGGTGTTTTAATTTTCAGAAGTTGGATGCATTTATATTTAAGATTTTAATATCTTCGTATTTTCGGGTTATGTTTAACGCTAAGAACGTGAGTAAGTTTAAATAAATAATTAATGGCATAGTGGGGCACAACGGGGTGTCTCATTTGGTGGTACCAGAGCAATTTAATTATGTTCAGACTGTGAGGTCTAGGCTGTTGTTACTGGCCGTGTCTAGTTGAACCCGCACAGGGTATTAACTATGTTTAGAAGTTAGGTAGTATGTCCGGACTCGATAGATTCGATGTGATAGGCATGACGCGATAACTAACATTAGTATGGCATATATTATTTATATACTTGTTTATGTAGTATTATACGTCATACGGATGTGAGCTGATGGTTACTCTTACCAGTAATCTATGACTCAGAGAGCTCATAGTGAAGGAAGTGGTAGGAATGCGAAGGTGAAGAGAACAATGGACTTCCTAGGACTAGAGGAGAAAGAGTTCGTTACCTTTAAAGAAGGAAGTATATCAGTAGGTGAGTACACTATAAGATTTGAGTCTCTGCTCACATTCTCCAAGTCTAACAAGTGCATCCGGATGAAAACTGGATATGTAGAAGGTTTGACGATTGGTCTGAGAGGTGTGTTGCAAAGAGAAATTATACCGTTGGGAATTTCAAGGATTTTGGAGATGCTAGAGAGAGAGTTTTGCTATAGATCTCATACCAGGGATAGAATCGATATCGCTAGTGCCCTATCAAATGTTTACGATAGAGTTGGCAGAGCTTAAGAAGCAGTTGGATGAAATGTTGAAGAAGGAGTTTATCCAGTCAAGTGTTCACCATGAGTGGTGCTGAAGCTTCAGAATCCGACAATATCATACAAGGTAGTTGCGACATAGCTGGTAACCTTTTAAATGTACTTTTAGATTTGGGTGCAATGCATTCTTTTATTTCGATGGATTGTGTGAGATATTTGAGTTTGCCTGTTTCTTCCTTGTAATATGATTTGATTGTTTCAACTCCAACAGCTGAACCAGTTATTGTGAGTTCTATATATTCGAACTGTCCTATTGTTATTCAGGATAGGCACTTTCTTGATAATCTGATATGCTAGCTGTAATTTCAATGGATTTCCTTGTATGTGAGGATTTGTGCTCACGTTCTTAGATAACCCTCAGTGTATTAGACATATGAGTGGATTGATTGGATAGTATACATTGATTTGTCTATTTTAGTATTTCTTATGTTATGACTATTCTTTGAGTTGTAACACAGATGACTTCTTGGTAACAAAAGCTTCCTGATGAAACTTACTCTAGTCACTTTTACTTCTAGTAGATGTGATCCACTCTGATTTTTTTGCCAGACTGTTTTCCTTTTTAAATCATCGTTTGTAAATTCCTTGTACCAAATTTGAATCCTCTTGAGGTTAGGAACCGTTCATCTATTGATTTCCTAATCCACTGGAAGTTCTTGTGAAAGAAGGAACTTTAGTAGAGTCATGTTTGTAAGAATGTACCGGTCATTTTTACACTCACAAACCTATTGAAGAATCTTTTTACATATTGGACACACTTTTCTCTTTCAAATTGATAAAATTCTTCTCTATGTTTTTTTGTGAGAGTGAAATCAAGAAATTTCTTTCTTGAAAATTTATTTTCATAATCTTTAAAACCTTGTCTTGTTGTAGTTCGACCGAACTTATCACTTTTGATCAATTTTACCCTATATCGTTTCCAAGTGTCATTGACATGTGACCTATCCTATGAGTCAAGAGAGAGTTTATCTGGCTCATATTATGACATTAGACTTAGTCGAGTACTGTGAAAGGATAACTTGACGATTGAGACTTCCCTTGTTAAGATGTTAGCGTTGCAATGGATTTTGTTATGGGTTTACTGAAGATCTCTAATAATTTTGACTTGTTTCGAGTGGTCGTGGATAGAATGAGGAAGTTATCATCCTTCTTATCTGTTTAGATCCACTATGCAGTAAATAAGCTAATGGAAGTATGTTTCGGAGGACTGATCAGACTTCATGGAGTATCTTCCAAACATTGTTTTAGATGAAGACCCAAAGTTTACTCCACATTTTTCGGTAAGGTCTGCTTTAAGTGTTGAGGACCAAGTTGAGGCTAAGTTTAGTTTATCACCCTCAATTCGATGGGCAAGAAAGAAAACAAGTTGATCCTTAGATGGATGACAGGAAGTAAGTGTATTATCTCATTATAATCAACCCTTTAGTATGACAGACAAGAGGTGATAGGAGTTTTGTTAAGATGTAGTTGTGAATAGTAAGAAGAGAACCCTTAAGTTCAACATCATTAAGTAAGAGGATGTTGGTAGATCTTATTATGATCGAGGAATATTATCATTAAGAGAATCTAAGGTAATGATCAAATGCTCGTAGTTAAGATAGATGGTATGAATTTGGAAGATTAAAAGGAAAGTATCTATAGTAGTTTTACCTAAGCTGAATGTGAGCGGAAAAGAGGAGTTCTAGAGTAAAAATGTGATTTCTTTTGGCTTTAGTTGCATTAAAAGGTTCAATAATGTTCTTTTGAGGTTGAGATGTGTGATTTTAATATAACTCAGAGTGGTGAATTATAATCAAAAGGAACTAAGACTACGATTCGATATCTTGGATAAGAACTGATGAGTGTGCTGTGAAAGAAATGTGAATCTTAATTTAAGTCTTGGAGTTAACAGTAAGAGTTTAAGATGTAGAAGGAGGATTTTTCTAACGGACTAGTATCGAAAAGGAAAGTGGTTAAGTTTTAATTATACCTTTCAAGGATGATAGGTTAAGGTGAAATGTTAAGGACAATGAACATAATGTAGTGGGGGATAGTTTCGAAGATAAATAGAACGATATAAGAATGAGTTCTGTTATGAAGTCATCGATGTCATTTAGGGGGAAGACAATGATGGGAAATACAATGGAGGATCTTTAGATTAAGATATGATTATTAGATACTGTCTAATTTTGAGTCACGAAATTATGAGGTACGTAAATTCCATGGACGGAATTTTGTTCTAAGTGGGGTAGTAATGTAACACCCTGCTTTTTAGATACGCTGTATTACCGATAAAGATATATTTATTTATATTTTTATCTGAGACCTAGGAAATGATTTTGGATAAAACAAAATCATATCCATACTCTACCTTATGGTAGAGGGTTACGGTAAAATTTTGGGTTGAAAATTCAGATGGAAACCGGTCTACGTTTTCACTGACAGTAAAACTTTACTGAGCAGAAAACCTAATTCTGACCCGAAAACAAAACAGTTTAGTTTTATATCATATTTCTAACGATATAGCCTATTTTGAAATTCTTGCTCAAAAATATATTACTATATTTTATTAGGGTGAAATTTCGAAGAAAATCGCGTAAGAAAACCTAAATCGGGAAATCGATGGAATCGGGAACGGAATTGCAGAGACTCGCGAAGAGATCGGGACAACAAGTCAAACATGACGAATCATGATGTCATCCATGATGTCATAAGTAATCATGACACTTTATAAATGAAATGACCAAAATGCCCTTAACCTAACATATCCTAGTTAATTTCTAACCATGGTCATAACCAAGACAAAATCAATTTGGTTTCTTCTTCCAAATTGTGGTGCACTACACAGCCACACCCTTCAACACCCATTCACCACTCATTTTATTCCTAGCCATGATGATTACTAAGACTAGCTAGCTTATAATATTATATTTCTAACTTAACCTAACCTATGTCTAGTTACAATCAACCATGGTTCTCTTTTAACATTAACAAACCAATTTCTTCTCCTCATTGTCCAAGAATACACGGCCTCCCCCTTCATCATACACTTAGCCATTTCATTTATGTGTTCTTCAAACATTCTAAGTCTTTTTCTCTCAAAAATTGTAATCGGTTAAACAACGGAACCAGATACGAATGCGCGGAGATACACCGGGAGACAGAACGTCGAGTCATCCATGATGACTCACAGGGGATGAGTCATGGTAGTGAGTCACCTTCACCATAAATTCCCATAAATGCTCATAAATGCCCATAAATGCAAAACCTAGAATATCTAGATATTTATGTATTAACTTAACCTAGCTTAGCTAACATCAACTATGGTTAATTAAGGACACATCTCCCTCCCCTCAACCCCTCATTTTACATGGCTGTCATAGCCCCACACTTAGCCAATTTCGTGGCTGCCTTCTCCCCTTCTCCATCACTTCATTCATTCATTTCATCATAATTCTCTAAGTCATTTCTCTCAAAAACCTAAGAGTCCATGATGGCAAAGCTTGCATCTTGGAATATCATTTTGTCTTCATTTCAAAGTGAGGATCCTCTTCCTGATCACCTTAGCTCTCTTTATCATTCACTACTTCGGATTAAAGGAGAAGAATTGAGAGAGAATCCTCAATAGTTACAAGAAGCCTTTGCTGGAAGCTTTGATACCTAGTTGGAGTAGTCACAGTGAGAGAGTCGTCAAACACTCTTCAACCGCTGGATCATTCTCAAGTTTTAGAAGAAGGTTCAAGACTTGTGTTTCTTCATATCCAACCATCAGAATTTCTAAATAATCCCCAAAGTGTGAGATATTCATCTAGCACAGTGGGCCTAAGAGGTGAGAAACTCAACTCGGGTACCACCAAACCTGAAATCATAGAACTATCATCTCAGATTCGTTAACCGTTGGATCGGGTTGAAACTTTATGAGAAGGTTCAGGAAGGATAGTTATTCATTGTCACCATTCATTGTTCTAATTAAAGGTCTGCAGCCAGAGATATGAAGCTCGAACAATAGTTCTGTTTTGGTAGTTTTTCCCTAGGATTCTTGAGCTCATTTTTGAATCTGATTTCCCTTAAGTCTAGCCGCGGTTCTCGTAATTTTTTCCATTGATTTGGTCTCTTGATTTAAATAAATTTATTGATTGGAAGCCTATTGTTGATTCGGTTGGTATTTCTGTGTTTCCGGCGAATTGTGATACTCGTATGTGCAATCGAGATTGAAAACAAAATGGTGGATGTGCGAGTATGGATGGTGGGAGATTTGTGGACATTGTTGGAAAGTGTGCCAAGGTTCGTGTCAGTAGCACGGGCACATTCGGAGCTGGTACGGAAAAGCGCGCAAGTCAATAAGGTGGGAGAAAAAATCAACCTGTCGTCGGAATGGATAAGTAGTATATATTATAATAATGGTGTGGGGCAACCTAAACCCTACTAGTGGTCGAATAATTGACAAGACCAAAATCACATTGGCTACTATCCCGTATTACCATTGATGATTTGGGGATTGTAGGTTTATCGTCATTAGGATAAATTTTAGAATATTCAAGGATGTCTGATTTTATTATTATTAAACTGTTTGTGATGCGCTGGTTGTGGTAATTACTTTATGTGATGTTTTACGTTAACTGAATATTTTATGATTATTTTATTTTTCCTGAATATTTTATTATTATAGTATTGGTTATGATCTTCCTGGTTTGATAACATGCTTAGTTGGCATTTAGGCAATGATGTGTGTTATTCGGGAGATATGCATGTGGGTGAGAGAATGACTGTGACTTAGAGGTGCCTAGCCTAAATTAACTATTTTATAAATGAGATGTGACATGGAATGTGTGTTGAGACTGTGATGGAAGGTTGAGGCACTAGGTTGTAACAGATGCGGGTCAGTGAGATTCATATATATGCATTGTTGTTCACAACCATGTGTTGGGAACACATGAGGTCCAAAGTTCTCGCGGGACCGTCCCAATTTAGATTTAGGCCGTGCAGCTATAGTGTCATTGCTACGCATGAGCACCCTCGAGAGAGAACAGGGTGTGCACCGACATGTACTGTGCAGCTATAGTGTCATTGTTTTGCATGAGCATTCTCACCATGGATGAGGTTGTGCACCAGTGTTTGGGGATGCGTCGCTTGAACTACTGACTGACATCCCTAACAAGGGATATGTGACAGGATTGGTGGTGGCCACATCAGCATAAAGGTATAGTTGTATGAGATTGAGGGTAGAGGATGATATCGTGATTCAAGGATGATTGTTAGTTATGTGTGATTCTTGTCTTTCACTGTTATTATATTATATGCTATGTATTCTTTTCCGCTTATGATGGTAGAACTGTTTCTTATCTCCCTACGTTTGTATATTGTGTATGTTTACTTTATTCCATGAGAAGACTCTATGGAGGAACCAGCTGCTGAGGAGTTGGACGGGACTGCGTATGAACCTGATGCAGGAGGAAGAGCTTTGGATTCTAGTAATAGAGTTTAGTGTATAAGGCTAGTGCGTCTTGTAAGACGTTTTATTTTCCGCTAATTATAACAGTTGGTATAATTATGTACCTACAAGGGATCCTACGGATCAGATACCCTAAACTGTGTTTTGTATTGTGATGGATAAACATATGTGTGTATGTGTAATATATTTATGTGTGGTGTTTTAACTTTCAGAAGTTGGATGCGTTTATATTTAAGATTTTAATATCATCGTATTTTCGGGTTACGTTTATCGCTAAGAATGCGAGTAAGTTTAAATAAATAATTAATGGCACAACGAGGCACAACGGGGTGTCTCAGTGCATATGGGAGGTATCAAAATTGAAATGTCCCCGACAGGAGAGTGCCATCGAAACACTCCTCATGAGTAGCGGTGGTGGGTGGACAGTGGGACACCATTGTCGTGTGATGTGCGAGATTTATGTCATGCCGGCAAGAGACCAATTTAAGAATGAGGTCTCCGAGCCATTTGGATTATTTTTGAAATTATTTGGTATGTGGAACTTGATGCATTGAAGTGATTTGTCCTTATGCTAAATGTTTTTGACTTGTTGATATTACTGTTATTATTAAGTGTATTTTAAAATATATTATTTTGGAAAAATTAGCGGATACCATGGACAATTTTTTTGGTTACCGCGCCGGCAGAGAACAACACTATTTTTGAAACACTTTATAACTGTATTGTTGTTCATTGGGATTTTATACCTCATAAAAAGTGTTGTTTTCAGAACCCGGGGATATCGCCGTTGAGGACGTAGAAACTTGAAGATTTATCTTCTTGCTTTTAGGATTAGTTGGTTAGTAATGTAGCATGATTTAAGAGCGTCATGCAGATATCGTTTATTAGTTTCGGTTTTACTCTTCTCGGAAATAAGTAAAAACATGAGAGTGGGTAGCCTGTCTTGCCGCTAGTTACTAATAAGATTGTTCGAGTGTGCAGACAAATAAGTAAAAACTCATATGTCTACTCATGACCCGTCAACTCACAACAAAACAACAAGTCTATCACTCTAACATGATTTTTAGTGACCCGTCTAAAAAGCACTAGTCTACTGGATGATAGCTCAGTATCAAGAAAAGTCAGATCAGCTTGAGCACTCCTCTACTAAAAGATGGCGTGGCCTCTACAAACTCTATCTCAAGTGAAGTATTGAGAAGTATTGTCTGGAAGCAATGACTGCACCCGTTTACTGTTCAAGTGTCAGAACAAAAGTCCAAGTCAACAAATTCAAATTAAAGGAAATCATACTCAACGATTTCATGGATCAAGGACCTCTGGACAAACACCAAGCAAGAAGAATAAAAAAAAAGTTATTCTTTCAAGATTTTAAGGAATTTGCACACTACCCTCTGTACAAGTCAACCATGCTTTTCACTTTTTTTAATACAAACCAAATTTTTATATGTTTTTTTAATCTGATGGCCAAAACTAAAAATAATAAATCTTTCTTTAGTTATTATTCATATTGTGTTTCTAACATTTTTTCACTAGCCAAGAGGCAAGCATTCATATGAAACCGGTTCGGTAGAAGTTGGGTGACCATTCTGATCTTTTTAAAACAGTCCGTCTATTCTTACTTGTTAAATTGAAGTACACTTTTGTAATTTAATCTCTTACTCTATATTTTTTAGAGAATAATACATGTTATTTTTATCTTTGCTTATTTTACATTAAATTTAAAATATTTTCTAACTAACAATGTTTATTTATTTTATAAGTTTAAAACATTTTTCTTTTAATTATAGGCTTAATTGCACTTTTGGTCCCCGTATCATTGGCTATGTGCGATTTTGGTCCCTAAAGTTTTTAGGTGCACATTTGGTCCCCCTATATTTTCAAAGTTGCAAATTCGGTCCTTCTATACAAATTTTGTCAATTTTTCAATGATTAACAGAGATGAACCACTGGTCTAAGCACACGGAACTTCTTATTGAGCTTCTGTGGTAAAGGATCTTGTGGTGGAACACAAAAAAAATCTAGAAAAGAAGAGACAAAATCATGGGAGTATCTGAACAAGTGGCCTAAAGAAGCTTGGACAAAGGCATATTTTGAAGAAAACTGTAAGATGGATAACGTAACCAACAATACATGTGAGGTGTTCAATTCAAAGATTAGTAACTACCGTGGAAAGCCTATCCTGACAATGGCTGAAGAGGTGAGATGTTATGAGGACCATGAGCCAAAACAAAGTGAAGCTAGCTGGTAGAATTGGTCCATTATGTCCTATGCAGCAAAGTAGAGTGGAGAAAGAGAAGTTGGAGAGCAATAAGTGGTGCCCCAACTGGTCAGGAGACAGTGAATGAGTGCGGTTTGAAGTGCACAACCCTTCTTTTAGGGTGGATGTGAATCTGGCAGCACAAACCTGCACCTGTAGATTTTGGCAACTAACATGTTTAATATTTTGAAATTCTTGTTTGCTGTACTTCACCTTTCTTCATTTATGAGTACAATCTAATTTTTCATGCTATTTCACAGGAATGCCATGTAGGCATGCTTGTTCTGCAATTGCATACAAAAATGAGAGGCTAGAAGAGCACTGTCACGGATGGCTCACATTAGGGGCATATGTTGACGATCCGGCAAGTGTACCGTTTCGTTGCAAGTAATAAAAACACGGTAAGTAAATACCGAGGTCGAACACAAGGATTGGAAGACCAATTTAACCAATTTAAGAAATTCAAATCGTTTGACCAAGTCAAAAGGAAATCTTTATGAAGAGAGAGAAAATCAAATCAAAATTAAATCAAACAAGTAGTTAAAAATCCTAAAAGATTATGATGAGATTTGATTTAGATTAAGGCTTCTAAGGTCACGAATCCACCTACCCTATCAAGCAAGTTACCAAAGTGTTTATCTCCTTATCCCTATGTTAAATTTAATTTCTTTGTCAACCAGGAACCCTCAATTATCCTAATGTCACTGCCGATTTTCAAAAGGGATTATCTCAAATTGTAAGTTGTCAATCTGCCAATCTATTCAACCTACAATTAGATTCATTAAGTTCTTGGTTCCCTATAGCAATTGCACCGTTTTCCTATTCTATGCCTAGCAATATTCAAGCGGTGTTCTTAATTCAAGTCCTAAGTACGAATTGCCTGCCAGCCTCAACGCACTAGACTAATTAACCATGTGCGCATATGATTAACACAAACAAATCAGAATTAAGAAACAAGAAAAGAGACAAGGGTATAAGAAAATATTACTTGGAATCACTATGTCATCAATGGTGGCTTCATCGTTTCCTTAGAAATAAGGATTAGTTCCTCATAGAGACGATAACAACGAACAAAGTATAAAAAGCATTCATCCTCTATGAAACTAAACTAAAACTCACTACACAGCCCTTAAGAAAACTTGGATTACAATCTCTATTCAAAGCTGCCTCCAATTGACCTAAAACAAGCTATTTATAAAGTTTGGAATCTGCGCGCGCTCGCGGGGCGAACATGGATTCGCGAGGCGAATCTTAAGTTGGCGCCAGTTCAAATTTGGATTATTCGCGGGGCGAGATAGGTCTCGCGAGGCGAGACAGAACGATCTTCAATTCCCTGTGTCTGTCTCGCGAGGTGAATACATCCTCGCGAGGCGAGGCTGAATGGCTGTTAACATTGCTTAATCTGTCCTTCTGGCTCGCGGGGCTAGCTTCTGTTCGCGAGGCGAATGGCCAAATTTTGCCTTTTTGCTTGTTTTCTTCTATTTTCCTAGCTTCCTCGAGCTTCACTTTTAACCTGAGAATATAAAATAGCCTCAAATGCTTTATTTGACTCAAAAATAGCATAAATTACTAAAAACTACTTAAAAGACTCAAAACATTGCTTAAGGACAATTAAAGCTAAATTTGGGCGAAAACGAGATTAAACTCGAACAATTAGCACAATAACCATGGCCTCACTAACTATAAAACTAGATGAGCTAGAGGCTTATCAAAATACCCCAAACTTAAACTTTGCTTGTCCCCAAGCAAACTAAAACTTAAAAAGACTCAAAACTGGGTAAGCTCAATGGACTCAATTATTTTCGCACAAATTTCATGCAATTTCATCAATTCAAATTTTTATTCAATGTTTCCCCTTTTCATCAATGTAATCCCCACATTCATTTACTTTAAACAATTGAGAATCTATTCATTCAAGCAATCATTAATCTAAGCAAAGGATCCAAGATACACACAAAAGGGAGATCACCAATTTCAAACAATTGTCTTCCTCACAAGGGCATATAGTAATTCACTCATTCACTCAGTTTTGTCAAGGTTTTCAACTTTCACTCAATTTCACATTTTAAGAGCACTTTCCATGAATTTGATTTTCATCTCAAAAATAGTTCCCACGTAAACATGATTGCAACATCAAAAGGTCTTTTAACGGTTGTAATGAGGCCTGGCTAGAGGTAGGATATTCAAGGTACAAGGCTAAGACCCTAGGAACTAAGAGAGCATGAAACATTTCACACTTTTATTTTCACTCTAGTTCCTCTTTCCATTTTCTTTTTCACGCGTTGGGTGGCTACAAACCTCTTCTTTTGATAACCTTTTTATGTGCCCTTTTTGGCATTTTTGTATTTTTTTTCTTCCTTTTTCTTTGTCTCATTTGGCTTTGGCTTCAACCTTTATTTTTCTCTTTCTCAACCCAAAATAACATATCAAACCCTTGTAGCCACCCCAAACTTAATTTCCAAACACTTACATTGTTAAGTTTCCATGCTCTCCTAAATCCTAAGATTGGGTTAACATGGTTTTTCTGGATTTTTGGCTTATAACATAAGGTCATTAAGAAATAACAGGCTATTAGGCTCAATGTGGCTAACTAGGAAACATGCATTAAGGGTGGTTCTTTTAGGCCAAGAAGCTTTTTCAAAGAAAATTGCCTAAATCATTTGATGCAAACATTTAAACATGCAAACCATGAAGAGATTCAAGCAAATCCGAGAAAGTACAACTTAAAAGTGATTCACACAATTCAAAACAATGTTGGAGGCTCAATTTCCTCACCTGGACATTTTTAGCAATTTATTTGACCGAGATACATCCCTAGTGTGTGCACCATTTCACCCCAAACTTGTCATAAATCATGCAATCACAATCAAATTTCTCAAAGTCTATTTTTTCAATTTTCATGGGGATCAATTTTCCAAATGCAACTCATTAGGGGAAATCATCAAAAATCAACATTTATCATGTAATCCATCTATGCTAAAGTCAATAAAATCCCTTCAAGCTTACCAACACAAAACTCAACACACATATGACTGTACATGACCAATTAGCAAAAAGAGAAGAAACGGAAAAGAAAAGAGTAAGGTTTAGAAATTGTTATCTCGTGGGGTCCGAAAGGACCCCAAACTTTCGTTGGTGCTCATCCTTTCTTCATTCTCTTCCTCTCCTTCCAGCTCACTAGTCTTTGTGGCTTCCTCCTTTGGAGTTCTATCCACCTGAAAATCATCAAATATTTGCCTCGGACTCACCCCCTCCTGGATAAGGATCCTGGTCCCCAGGATTAGCAAACCAGACGAACCGAGGCATAAAAAACAGATCATTTTTTTTTTGGCCAGGCAAGCAGTGTCTCGCGAGGCCAATCTGGAATTTTATTAATTTCATTGTCCAAAATCGCGAGGCGAACCATATGTCCGCGATGCGAGGCAGAACGAGGTGCCCACCTCTGAGTTTCTACCTTTCGGCCTCGCTTGACCAAGCCCTTTTCGCGGGGCGAGCTAGATGCAGGGATTTTGACATCCCTCAGGCTCGCGAGGCGAATTATTGCTCGCGAGGCGAGCCAGAGAAGAATTCTGCCCCTCTTTCCTAACTGCATCTAAGTCCTACATGCTTTCCTAATGCAATTTTCTAACTAAGGACCCTATATGAAGACACTTTGTATTTTTTATGACTCTTTGAAAGCAATAAAAGGATATAACCCTTGGGTTGCCTCCCAAGAAGCGCTTGTTTAACGTCCCGAGCCTGACGGCCATAGCCCCAAAGGGCTAAGTCACTGCAAACTTAACAAGATGGCCTCCAACTCCTTCTTCCATAAAAAACAGCTTCAATCCTTGGTCATTATCATCAAATGTCTCCCTGGGCTATTTGTATCCTTCCTTAAAAACATCATGAGGAAGCGTTGTTTTCTTCCTAACCTTCACTCGCCAACAAGACTTCAATTGATTTGGAAATAACTTCTTTATGGGGGTAATTGGATCATCGAGCCGAACCTTGGGTTACCCTTTTTTGCCTCGATCTTTTTCATAAGCTCTCAATCGGATTTCATTGAGCTTGATTGGATCTAGCTTCCTTTTTACTCCAGCCGCTTTAGTTAGTGACTCATGATGCTCTTGTGGCTTCCCTTCCCACTTGCTTGGGTTATCCTTAATGGATCCATGCAACTCATCTTTATGCCCCAAGTGCGCCGACTCATCTTTTTCCATACCGTCCTCAAAAGTGTGGGATTTTACCAACACCTTACCTAGTGTTGAACCATTTGCTTCATGTGTAGGAGTTGGTTTGACAAGAGGCTTCACCACATCCACACTATAGCAGTTAGCTTTCTCCACCGGATGCTTCACAGCTTCAAAGACATCAAACTCCTCTTTCTCATCTTGCACCCGAAGTGTGAGCTTTCCCAATTGAACATCAATAAGAGCCCTTCCGGTAGCCAAGAATGGTCTACCCAATATGAGTGGAATATTGGCATCTTCATCCATGTCCAGTACCACAAAATCTGCCGGAAAAATAAACTTGCCCACCTTTACTAGAAAATCTTCAACCACCCCATAAGGGTATTTAATTGTTCGGTCCGCAAGTTGGAGTGACATCATTGTGCCCTTGACTTCTTTAATCCCAAGCCTTCTCATCATGGATAGGGGCATTAATTTGATGCTCGCCCCTAAATCACATAGTGCCTTCTCAATAGTCATCTCTCCAATGGTGCATGGTATACTAAAAGAGCCCGGATCCTTCAACTTTGGAGGTAATTTCCTTTGGAGAATTGCACTACACTCCTCGGTCAAAGCAACCGTTTCCTCATCCACTATCTTCCGCTTCTTGGAGAGAAGCTCCTTCATGAACTTAGCATAGGATGGTATTTGCTCCAAGGCTTCCGCAAAAGGAATGTTGATTTGAAGCTTGCGAAAAACATCAAGGAACTTGTTGAATTGCTTGTCTTGCGGTTTCTTCAATCTCTCTGGATATGGTACCTTCATGAAGGGAGGAAGGTCTTGGGGCTCAACCCACTTTTTCTTTCGGAATTCTTCATCTACTAATTTCAACCTTACCCCTTGCTCCAGCACCTTTTCATTAGCTACCTCATCTTCCTTAGCTTGCTCCTTCTCTTCTTGTGGTTGTTCTGGAGTTTCACCTTCATTAGCCTTCAAGGGGTTCCCCTTTGGTTCCAACACCTTACCACTTCTAGTGGATATGGCATTGCATTGGGCCTTGGGGTTGTTCTCTGTGTTGCCCAGAAAAGTGCCTGGAAGACGCTCATTCATTTGTTTGGCTAGCTTAGATACTTGAGTTTCCAGGAGTTGGATTGCCGACCCTGTGTCAGTTGCTAGTTTCTCAATGGAGGTATCAATGTGCACTGTCAGCTTCTCAATGGCCGTGCTAGTATGACTGGCTAATTTCTCAAAGGCCACTTCCCAAGTCTGCTTCCCACCATCTGTGATTTGCAATTGAGTAGGTTGAGGGAGAGCCTGTTGAGTGTTGTGCTGTTGAATTCCATAGTTTGGCCTCTGATTATGTTGTTGTTGCCCGGCTAGACCACCACTAGTGTTGCTCCAAGTGAAACCCGGATGGTCTCTCCTAATGTACCCCCGATTCTGATTGTAGTCATTTTGTCTATTCCTCTGATAGTTGTTCTGTGGCACTGTGTCATAAAAGTTGTGACACGAGTCTACATTTTCCTGTGAAAAATTTACGGGACAACTCTCACTAGCATGTTCACCATTACAAAAATTACACCTCGGAGGCCAGCCTTCTCGCACTGCATTTACCTTGAGCTTGCTAGATAGTTCCTCACTTTGCTTCTTCAAGAGTGTGTTCTGTTCAAGAATAGCCTCCAGTGATGCGGTACTGATTCCGGAAGCATTAGAAGTGCCTGTACTGTGGTTATAATCATTCCTGGACATCTTCTCTAATAAAGCCCAACCGTCCTCTGCTGATTTGTAAGAGAAAGAACCACCAGTTGCGGCATCTAAGTTCATTTGGTAACGACCCTTCAACCTATTAAAGAAGTGTTGTACCTTTGTTACCAAGTCAAAGTAGGATGAAGGGCATCTTCTCAAAAGCACATTGTACCTTTCCCAAGCTTCATTATAGGACTCATCATCATGTTGCTTGAAGGAAGTGACGGCTATCTTCAACTGTGCCGCTTTCTGAGGAGGAAAAAATTTAGTGAGGAACTTCTGAGCCATTTGTTCCCAAGTAGTGATGCTAGCACGATCCAAGTGCAAGTCTAACCAATCGCGTGCTCTATCCCGACGAGAGAAAGGGAATAGTCGCAAACGAAAGGCATCATCTGAAACTCTGGAGTTTTGAACAGGTCGCAATTCTCCAAGAAGTGAGTAATATGCCTGTGAGGATCTTGGTATGCACTTCCATCGAATTGATTGTCTTTCACCACATGCAGAGCACCTTTCGATATATCAAGAGAAGTGGCCGTGATAGGAGGCCTAACAACACTTGAAGCACAATCGTCCAAGTGAGGAAGATTGTACTCATAAAGAGGCTTGTAGGGTGGAGGATCTCCTTCCGCCATCCCTTCAAGATTGATGAGTTGGTTAGCTTCAAGCCTCTTTTTATCTCTGAGTTCCTTCCTGTACCTCTTCTCGGTCCTGGTGATCTCTGGATCGTATAGCAAGTCTTCCTGTGAAAGGGTACCTCGCATACACAAAAACAAGGCAAGACCAAGTGGGATCAAAGAAGTAAAAGAGATAAAAAAAATTGCAGAAAAATAAAAATAAAAAAATGCTCAATCAAGAGAATTGAGTTTCCTAAAAATTAGGAAAATTGGTTGTGCCAATCCCCGGCAACAGCGCCAAAAACTTGTTGACGATCCGGCAAGTGTACCGTTTCGTTGCAAGTAATAAAAACACGGTAAGTAAATACCGAGGTCGAACACAAGGATTGGAAGAACAATTTAACCAATTTAAGAAATTCAAATCGTTTGACCAAGTCAAAGGGAAATCTTTATGAAGAGAAAGAAAATCAAATCAAAATTAAATCAAACAAGTAGTTAAAAATCCTAAAATATTATGATGAGATTTGATTTAGATTAAGGCTTCTAAGGTCACGAATCCACCTAACCTATCAAGCAAGTTACCTAAGTGTTTATCTCCTTATCCCTATGTTCAATTTAATTTCTTTGTCAACCAGGAACCCTTAATTATCCTAATGTTACTGTCGATTTTCAAAAGGGATTATCTCAAATTGTAAGTTGTCAATCTGCCAATCTATTCAACCTACAATTAGATTCATTAAGTTCTTGGTTCCCTATAGCAATTGCACCATTTTCCTATTCTATGCCTAGCAATATTCAAGCGGTGTTCTTAATTCAAGTCCTAATTATGAATTGCCTGCCAGCCTCAACGCACTAGACTAATTAACCATGTGCGCATATGATTAACACAAACAAATCAGAATTAAGAAACAAGAAAAGAGACAAGGGTATAAGAAAATATTACTTGGAATCACTATGCCATCAATGGTGGCTTCATCGTTTCCTTATAAATAAGGATTAGTTCCTCATAGAGACGATAACAACGAACAAAGTATAAAAAGCATTCATCCTCTATGAAACTAAACTAAAACTCACTACACAGCCCTTAAGAAAACTAGGATTACAATCTTTATTCAAAGCTGCCTCCAATTGACCCAAAACAAGCTATTTATAAAGTTTGGAATCTGCGCGCGCTCGCGGGGCGAACATCGCGAATCTTAAGTTGGCGCCAGTTCAAATTTGGATTATTCGCGGGGCGAGATAGGTCTCGCGAGGCGAGACAGAACGATCTTCAATTCCCTGTGTCTGTCTCGCGAGGCGAGGCTGAATGGCTGCTGACATTGCTTAATCTGTCCTTCTGGCTCGCGAGGCGAGCTTCGTTTCGCGAGGCGAATGGCCAAAATTTGCCTTTTTGCTTGTTTTCTTCTATTTTCCTAGCTTTCTCGAGCTTCACTTTTAACCTGAGAATATAAAATAGCATCAAATGCTTTATTTGACTCAAAAATAGCATAAATTACTAAAAACTACTTAAAAGACTCAAAATATTGCTTAAGGACAATTAAAGCTAAATTTGGGCGAAAACGAGATTAAACTCGAACAATTAGCACAATAACCGTGGCCTCACTAGTTATAAAACTAGATGAGCCAAAGGCTTATCAGCATACAATGCATCATATGAATACTTCATCCGGCCCACTCAATTAGAACAATTCTGGACAGAAACTGGGTACGAAAAGCCTGTTCCACCAAAGGTCAAGAGGAGTGCAGGAAGGCCTAAAAAACAGAGGAGAAAGGACAACACAGAGGAGCCTGTTAGTGGTCAGAAGCTGAAGAGGTCCTACCCAGCTTTCACATGTTCAAGATGTGGAATTGAAGGTCACAATAGCAAAGGATGCATGAACATAGGAGTTGCCCAACGATCTAAGTCCAAGAAATCAGCTCAACAAAAAGAGGAACCAGTAACTGAGATACCTCTCTCCCAATCTGCACCAGCAAATGAAGCACCAAATGAGGAAGATGCAACAAGGGTAAGTTCTTTGTGGATGTTTACAATTTCTGCCTGTACTGGTGATGATTGAATGAATTACAAACTTATGGACTTTTTCTTTGGAGTGACAGGAAGTTCAGCAGCAAGGGAATGATGCAGGACAAGTTCCAGTTCAGCCTGCATAGGAAGTGCCATTGCAAGTGTCCCAACAGCAAGTGAATGCACCACAAAGGGTATGTACTCAGGAACTAATTTGAATTTTTGTTACATTAGTCAGGGACTAATTTGATTTTAAGTGGTAAATTACAAGGACCAATTTGATACTAACTTTTCGATTTCAATTGTGCAGGCTAGGAGGTATGGAGTCAGAGGTCCAGTTATACCAGCTAGGGAGAAGGCTCCACCAATGAGGGCACCCACACCATCTCAAGCACCACCACCTGTACCTATGCCACCGCCATATACAAGGCCTATTATGGTTCGCATACCATCACCACCAGGGGGCTCAACATCCAGGGGAGGAGTGCCTCAATTCATGTCTTTCATCCCAACCCCTGGCCTGCCTCAATATCGTCCTCCCCAACCTTGAATCTGTCAGCATATGATACTATGACCCAACTTTGATTTAAATTGCACATTTAGGTGCTTATTTTTTGTCTCATACTGTTTTTTTGGGGATTGTAACATGTAAATGCACATTTCCAGAAGTTAATGTTTTGCTATTTTTTGGGTGTACATGCACATGGTATACATGTCATTATTTTGGGAATGTAACTAGCATATTATGTAATACAGATTTGGCCACCATTTTGGTGCTTAATATAAGTTAATGTTAGTCTAATTACATTGTCAAATTCTTGTGTGGTTTGGTTAGAATATGTGTTGCCAGAAAGATTACTCTTGTGTTGTCACATTTCCAAAATGATTTCATAACATTTAATGCTTCTCATTTCATAACTTAAGACAAATTACATTACATGTTTGCACCCCCAAAACAGCTTTTCAACATAACACAACTCACACTTAGAGACCTAAACCCTAAACCTAATCACTCTTCCTTTCAATCAAGAACACAAAACATACACTAAGCAACACACACAGTAGTGCAACCCAGGATTTTATCACTCTCACATCTTTCCCCATGCCATCCAACTTGCCCATAACCTCTGCCTTCCACATTTCTTCATTGTCTTCTACTTCAGATTCAGTGTCAGCATTCCACCTTTCTTGATTCCAATTACCCAGGTTGAAAGCTGGAAGTTGATCAACCCAGCGAAAATAGCCACAACCACCATCTTTCTACAGAAACAAAAAAAAAATAGAGTAGAAAAGAAATGTGCAAGAATAGGGTATGAAAAATAGGAGAAGCAACCATAGTTGACATTACCACTGGCAAGGGACATGCAAGGAAAGTTCTCCCTGGGTTCCTCAAAGTTCTGGAAATGTGATAAACAACTCGTTTGGGAGTAGGACATGTGCAAAACATCTCAAAAGGGTTATGGGTTTCAGACCCATTAACTCTAGATGTTTGCGACCCAATTCGTGGGGAAGACCCTTACCCCCTTTCCTCATCTTCGTCTTCGGTTGCAGAGATTCGAGGAGAGGAATGAAGATAATGAAGCGGAACAGAGGCGGAGGAGGGAGCAGAGGAAGGGAGAACCAGAAAGAGCCATTGGAGAAGGGTGGGGGAAGAAGATGAAGTCCAAATTAAAACCCTAACCAGTATCAATTTAGTCCCTGAAATATCAACTAAGTCCCTGAAATTGTGTCACATATGTGGAGCCAAGGTGGATGCTGACTTGGGAGTCCAGATAGGCACTTAACGTGCCACATAAGCTCCCTTCACTGCGTTAAGGGACTGCCACTAACGGAGGAACTAACTTGAATTACAGTTTCCAATTTCAGGGACTAAGTTGGTAATTTTCTTAATTCAGGGACCAACTTGATACTAAGTCGTAGAAACTTGAAGATTTATCTTCTTGCTTTTAAGATTAGTTAGTTAGTATTGTAGCATGATTTAAGAGCGTCATGCAGATATCGTTTATTAGTTTCAGTTTTACTCTTCTCGGATTATAATTACATGCCCGGTTTTGAGGCATTTAATTTTATTTGATATAATGGTTTATTATTATTATTACCTTAGTTATATTATTTTAAATAAATGAGATACTTTCAAACGCAATTTATTTGCGAAAATTTTTATGACTCGTATTTATAAATTAAATGTTTTAAAGGATTTTTATTGAATTTATTTTGGGTTACTAATGTGACAAATGGCGTTACAATGCGGCCAAACAGGTACGCAACAAAACATAATAAGTAAAATCGTGAGAGTGGATAGCCTGTCTTGCCGCTAGTTACTAATAAGATTGTTCGAGTGTGCAGACAAATAAGTAAAAACTCATATGTCTACTCATGACCCGTCTACTCGCAACAAAACAACAAGTCTGTCACTCTAACATGATTTTTAGTGACCCGTCTAAAAAGCACTCGTCTACTGGATGATAGCTCAGTATCAAGAAAAGTCAGACCAGCTTGAGCACTCATTTACTAAAAGATGACGTGGCCTCTACAAACTCTATCTCAAGCCAAGTATTGAGAAGCCTCTCAGAGTCACACTCGTCTAAAACTCAGAACTACACTTGTCTGGAAGTAATGACTGCACCCGTTTACTGTGCAAGTGTCAGAACAAAAGTCCAAGTCAATAAATTCAAATTAAAGGAAATCATACTCAACGATTTCATGGATCAAGGAGCTCTGGACAAACACCAAGCAAGAAGAATAAAAAAAAGTTATTCTTTCAAGATTTTAAGGAATCTACACGCTACCCTCTGTACTAGTCAGCCATGCTTTTCACTCTTTTTAATACAAACCAATTTTTTATTTGTTTCTTTAATCTGATGGCCAAAACTAAAAATAATAAATCTTTCTTTAGTTATTATTCAAATTCTGTTTCTAACATTTTGTCACTAGCCAAGAGGCAAGCATTCATATGAAACCGGTTCAGTAGAAGTTGGGTGACCATTCTTATCTTTTTGAAACAGTCCGTCTATTCTTACTTGTTAAATTGAAGTACACTTATATATGTTTTTATACCTATAAAATTGGTTAATTTTGTTTTTGGTATCTACAAAAATTTTATTCATTTTTAATCCATATATTTAATAAAAATAGTATTTTTTAGCCCTTTACCGAGAATCAAAAACAAGCAAACTTTGTATTTTTTAGGGATAAAAACAAATAAAATTTATATAGGGACCAAAATTAAATCTTACCAATTTTATAGGGATAAAAACATATTTAATCTTTTTTAAAATTTTACCTAAACTTTCAAATTAAAAAAAAAAATCTTTTTTTAAAAGAAAATTAAAAATTAAAATACCCGAATTCTAAAAATCGTTAATTAACAAATTGTTTTCATTTTTGTATACTTTTTCATTGTTTTGCATAACAAGCAAGAGGTCAGAAGATAAAGGGTCTGTTTGATTATTTTTTGTTTTTTTGTTTTTGAAAACTGTTTTGTAAAGTAATTTTTAAGAACTAATTTTTAAAATAAAAGAACAAAAAAATCTGTTTGATTATATTATTCTTAAAAGAGTTTTAAAAGTTATAAAACAAAAAAATCTACTTGATAAAATTGTTTTGAAAGTATGCTTTTAAAACAAAAAAATTGAAAACTTGTTTGAGGTCACCCACCAAAAGAAAGAAACGTTTCAATAACTCAGAGAGACCCCACTCCATTTCCAGTAGCAGCAAGGGAAACCAATACAATCAACTTGTGTAGCCACTTTTTTTTTATCATCAAAAGTATATATGTATATTAATATGAAAGAGTACCAAGAGTACTCAAAGTTGTACACTATTAACCCATGAAGAACCAGAAAAAACAGAACAACAACTAAGCAGGACCCAAACCAAATTAACATAACATCTATTCCCCTTAAAAAAAGAGGGGAGGCAATAAAAAGAGAATGCAGTGTTAACCCCAAAGCCCTGCGCCTGAGTGACCACTTAGCAGCACTAAGGAGCAAATTAAGTAAATAAGAATTCTGCTGCATCACAAAGGCCAAAAACGCTCCTGCTGCATGACATAGGGAAATCAACACTCCTGCTGCACCATATAAGCAAAATACGAAACAGGGTAGTACTTGATAAAAAGCATTAGAACGCAATATTACAATCATAAAATGTATTAGAACGCTAATGATTGTCAATCATCTCAAGATCCGTCTTGCATCTTAGTCTACCCGGACCTAAGAATTCAATCCACAATCTCGCTCAGATCCACCACCGCGTCAAGATGCACAAATCGGCGACGAAATCGCTGCCGAGGCTCTCTCCGCGCTCGTGAAATTGCTCCGAGCCTTCATCGTTGACCTTGCCGAAGCTATCCAGATTGTCGTCGATCACAGCGGCGACGCCATCGTCGTGCGACAAGAGCAACAGCGAGAAGGAATTTCCTCTCCTTATCGAGTCGTAGAGGTTGTCGTTGTTGAGCGCGGTGTTGCGAATCAGGACGTGGCGGAGCTAAATCACGTTCTCGGCACGGTCAAGATTGACGAGGCTACTCTTTCTGGACAACAGCGACGGTGACGGCGGAGTAAGAGAAATATGTTCAATCCTGTGGATCATCTCGTCGTCGATGGAGGTAGCGGTGACGATTGCACTGGAACTGGAAAGGGGCGGAGGAAGAAGAAGAAAAAGTACGACCAGAGAAAGAAGAAGAGGGAATTTTCCATTTTGTCCATATATTACCAAATTGCCATTAATGAGAATAGGTTGTTCTCCGTACCTTTACATGTTTTGAGGACAAAAATTTAGGAAACCAGATAAAAACAACTCTAGGATGTTCTCTAATTTTAGTTTTTAAAACTAAAAAACAGATATTGTTTTTAGAATATTTTTTATAAAACACTCCTATCAAACAAGTTTTTTAGTTTTTTTATTCTTGAAAACATAAAAACTGTTTTTAAAAACATTAAACAAACAGGCCCTATATTTTTTTTCTTCTAAATCCAGTGTATTCCAACACTGTTAACGAAGAACTAATCACTATTCGCAGGGCATGACTTCCACTGACTAAGCATTATTTTAACACCGCTAGGAATCGAACCTGAGAGCAAACCTAGTCGACCCTTAGAGTGTCTCAGGATAGGCCTTACAACCACTGAACTGCCCACTATTAAGTAATCGATAAGGGAGAAGAAGCCAAAGAATAAAAAAGGATAGCTTGATTAGAAATTACGATAGGAACAAAATAAGTCTTTTTTTCTTTTTGAATGGAGGAACAAAATAAAACTTGATAACTTAAAATAAACAAAATAGGTTTATTGATCTTTTATATATATATATATATATATATATATATAATCTTGAAGTTTTATTTTTTGTATTTTGGTTTTATATATATATATATATATATATATATGCTGTCACCCATGTTAGTTTTGAAACTAAGGACATCTAGAACTAGAAGGAATTGACCAAAATGACTAATATGGAAGATGAAATTTAGGCTAAATTATATTTTTGGACTCTTATCTATATTTTAGGTTTCAATTTAGCTCATCTTTTATTTTTTGTTCCGTTTTGGTCCCTTATATCTATTTTAGGTTTCGATGTGGTCCTTTCCATTTAAAATGTGGTACGAAGAGGACCATAGTGATATAACTTTTGTAAAATAAGGAACCATTTCTGAACAAAAAATAAAAGAGGGACCATTTTGGAACAAAAAAAGGACCATATTGGTTTAACTTTTTCAAAATGAGGGACCACTTTGGAACAAAAAATAAAAGAGGGACCAATTTGGTATAATTTTGAAAAATAAGGGACCATTTTGGAACAAAAAATAAAAGAGAGACCAAATTGAAACCTAAAATAAAGATAAGGGACCCAAAGTATAATTTAGCCCAAAATTTAACATATAGTACCAAAATGAAAAAAAATTAAAACATGTGTTCCCATTTATTGCTCCTCATTTTGGTCTTATATATTACGTTTCCATCTTCGAAGTTTGTCGTAAAACTCATGCCGTCATGTACGGATTGACGAAAATAACTAATGTGTCGACAAAACATAACATATAAGACCTATTTGATACAATAAAACTTATTGGACCAATATAAAAAAGGAAAAAAAATGCAACGAATTAACTTAATTTGCCCTCTAAAAGATGTAATTTTAACCAACTTATTTGTTTGATTTTCCTTAAATAAGGTCTCAAGTTTAAATTTTGTGTACGAAAAAATAGGTGTTGAGAGAGCTTTATTCCCTTAAATAGGAGCTCGTTTGTTTAAGAGTAAAAAAATAAATGATTTTGTTACAAAAAATTAGTGATTATTTTTAGAGATTTTCAAGAAAAGCAGAAGCAGATTTGTGTTTGTTTAAAATCATAAAAATCATTTTTTTAAAAAGTAGTTTGTTATAAAAAATGATTTTTTTTCAAAAGCTAATGAAAGTTGTTTTCATTTTAATCCCGAAAATGATTTTTTTTTACAAGATATACTAAAAGTTTAAAAAATGATTATTTAGTTAAAAAATAATTTTTTTTAACAAAATAAGCAATAACAAATGCACTCTAGATCTTCTCTGCTAGACTTAGATTAATCGAAGTCCAATGTAATTTTTGGATATCGAGGGTCTCAGAATTTTTTTTATAATTTTAATTACATAAACTACATGCATTGGGAGGCATAATAATATTCTCATCTCATCAAAATTAAATAAAAAATAACATGTTCACGTAATTTTTAAAGAAATTGTGAAAATAATACATTTCTAACATTTTCCAATCTCGTGTCAAAAAAAAAAAAGACACATTTCCCAATCTTTACATCATGTAGCCTCGTAATAACCGCGCGCTGTACAATTAGTCAATTACAACACATAATTTTTTAGTAAATCGTCAAATTAGTTCCTGAAATTATGAGGTAGTATCAATTTGGTCCCTGAATTGAACGAAATAGCAAAAAGGTCCCTGAAATTGCAAAACGTTATTCAATTTGGTCCCTCCATCAACCACAGTCTATTAACGTCGTTAACGTGGTTGATGTGGCACGTTATGTGCCTCGATGACACCCATGTAGGCTTCCATGTGGCCTCCACGTCATAGAATGCCATTCTAGGGGCTAAATCGATATTTTCAGAGACCAAATTGATACTCCATCTCTTTCCATCTCCTCCTTCTTCTCTAGCTGGCCACCTCGCCTCTCTCTTCTCCTTCTTCTACTTAACATTCAGATCTGCCACCAGTGTATTCTCCACCGTTGCCGCCTCCACCTCCACCAACACCATCGCCAGTATATTCAACTATTCACCTCTTCCGCCTCCACCATCATCACCTCCACCACCCTCACCACCACCACCTCCTGTGATGTCACGACCCTCACCGCCACCACCTTCACCAACTCTAATCACATTTAAGAAACAATTTTCACCGACACCATAGCTCATCAAAAAGCCTCTTCTTTTAAGCAAATAGAGGCAAAACCCAATCCTGAATGGAACTATAATCGTGAAATATCTCAGCAATCAAAGGGAATTTAAATGACCCACATGAATAAATTCCACAAAAACCACATCAAAGTTCACGATTTTAACGTTTGAGTTATGTGGGCATGTGACTCAAATTCATCTCCTTCACCTTCTTTTTTGGTCGACCCATAAAAAAATATGCTATGCAAGCATAACCCATTTTGGTGTTGGTGTACCACAATCAAATGAAGCTGGAATAGATCTCAGAGAGATGAAGATTATCAAAATACGGTGGTGGAGACGGGATACAATATGGTGGTGTTAGAGTTGGTGAAGGTGGTAGTGGTGAGGGGGGTGGTGGTGAGGGTGGTGGAGGTGGTGACAGTAGAGGTAGAGGAGGTGAATATACTAGCGGTGGTGTCAGTGGAGGCAGAGGTGAGAGGTGGCGGCAGTGGAGAATACACTGGTGGCAGATCTAAATGTGGAGGAGAGGAAGAAGAAGAAGGGGAAGAGGGAGAAGAGAGAGGGGAGGTGACCAGACAGAGAAGAAGGAGGAGAGGGAAAGTATCAATTGGTCCTTGAAAATATCGATTTGGTCCCTGAAATTGTATTTTATGATGTGGAGGCCACATAGACTCTTACACAGGTGCCAACGAGGCACTTAACGTGCCAAATCAGCCACGTTAACGCCGTTAACAGGCTGGGGTTGACAGAGGAACCACATTGAATAACGTTTTATAATTTCAAGGATTTTTTTGCCATTTCGTTCAATTCAGGGACCAAGTTGATACTACACCGCAATTATAGGGACCAAATTGACGATTTACTCCATCATTTTAAGGAAAAGACTTATGTACAGTACCATAGGTCTGTACATACGGTTCTGAACTAGAAATAAAATTAACTAACGCAAACTGCTTTTAAAAAATGGGTAAAGGCCTCTTTTGGTCTCTGACAAAAAATGCGGAGCTCATTTCAGTCCCTGACCAAAAAAAAAAAAACCGTTAGTCCCTGACAATTACTAATGTGGGACAAGTTAGTCCTTACGTGACTTCCGTTAGTCTCATTTTAAATATTGTTAGGGACTATAATGTCCCATAGTATTTATCAGGGACTAACTTATCCCACGTTAGTAATTGTCAGGAACTAACGAGGTAGGTTTTTTTATCAGGGACTATAAAAGGCACCGTAATTTTTGTCGGGAACCAAAACAGGTTTTTACCCTTAAAAAAATTTTCAACCGGCACATCGTTTCATTTGATTTCCGTGTGGTTTGTCTCAGGAACATGTACAGTACCTAAGGTCACATAAGTTTTATCCTAATTTTTATTGGAAAATGGTAAAAAAACTTAAAACCCTAACCCTTCAAAATATTCAAAAATTGTTATATCTCTCTTGACTCTTCAATTTGCTGTGGAGTGTTGTTGTGGCCAGCGGTCCTTCAATTTTTCTTTTCTTTTGCGGGAACAGGTTTAATTTCATAGAAAAATTAAATATCAAAATTCAGTTTTTTTGTTGTTTCTCTTTCGTGAAACTCATTTGGAATTGATCACCAATGCGTTTGATTTATTAAATTGGCGTTGTTTCTGATCGCAGGGGAAGGCCACATTCGGAAGATTTTAGTTCATTAGATCCAGAAAATTTTGCTAGTTTAACTTTAACGTGTTAGGTAGAGTTGAAAAGATGAAAAACACAGAGAGAATTGCGAATTTGGCATTAGCAGGTTTGTTTCTCTTGTTTGAGGCTTGTTGGTAATTTTTCCCTTTATTTCATGCTTCAGTAGAAGATGCTTTGTTTTGTCCTTTTTTTGGTGTTTTTGTAGTTTGTTTTGAGTAAATATAAATAGCCAATTTTGTCCCTATGAAAAACTGCTCTCAATTTTACTCCTGTGAGAAACAAAAAAATCATGAAAATCCCAGCTTAGTCCTCAAAAATCTCAAATCTCAGTTAAATTAGTCTTTTTAGGGACACATCAGTACTTATAAAGGACTATTTCGACTGTCATTTGTGATCGGTAGCAATCAAGTTGAGATTTTTCATTGGTAGGAACTAAATTTGGAGGGGCATTTTTTCTTGGGGACATAATTATTTAACTCTTTTCTGGATTAGTAAGTAAACTTATGTAGACATTAATTTAGGGGTACCAATCAATGCCTCGTGTGGAATTAACGAGCAAGGTGGCTGAAATTACCCTTCAGGCACTACAATGCAGTTGCTATATTCTCTCATGTTACTGGTTAAAATAAAAAGCCTGGGATTTAATGTGCTAAGCTGTGGACCTCAATGAGTGGAAAACTGATTGTGTTATGGTCTTATGGGATTTAATAGGGTTTGAAATTTAGATGGCTGTGCTAATTTGCATTTGGGTTTTCCATGAGTGAAGTTAAAAGCAAGTGATATCTATGCATTTTTTATTGCCTTTCACGTTCTTGTTGCCTTATTGCCATTTTTCCTAGATCATTATTAACCACTTGTTTGATCTCTCACGGCAGGTTTAACCTTAGCACCTCTTGTTGTGAAAGTAGATTCAAATGTAAATGTTATCTTGACTGCTTGCCTCACTGTGTTTGTGGGCTGTTACCGTTCGGTCAAACCAATGCCACCTTCAGTAAGTAGCAGCTTTTATGCTCACTCTCTTCTTTATATTTCTCTTTTCATGTCTCAAGACTGACTTCTCTGAAATATGTTGATATACTAATGCAGGAGACAATGTCCAATGAACATGCCATGCGTTTTCCCTTTGTTGGGAGTGCAATGTTATTATCACTTTTCTTACTCTTCAAGTTTCTATCCAAGGACTTGGTGAATGCTGTGTTGACAGGCTATTTCTTTTTACTCGGGATTGTAGCACTTTCGTACGTTCTTTCCTTTGGGCCATTCTCTCCCTTTTATCATGTTTGCTATTTCTTCTCACCTTTGTTCTTCCTCTGTTTACAGGGCAACATTATTACCATCTATCAAACGTTTTTTGCCAAAGCATTGGAATGAGGACCTCACAGTCTGGCATTTTCCATATTTTCGTTGTATGTGACATGCTTGCCTCTTATTTCTCTATAATCTTGCTGTGAATAATCTCTTTCTTAATCTGCTATCAGAAGTTATTTCAACCTGTCTAATAGTCAATGATCAAAGACTTTGGCTGTTATTACTGTTGACTACTGTAAATGGTTTTGTGACACACCTATGAAATATTGATACTCTTACTTCATAGAATGTCAAAGTTTGTTACAAATTTTAGGAAATTTTGTTAGTTGGAATAAAATCTGAATCATCTGTTTCTGACTATAAAACCTAGCAGTGTATGACTCAATAATTAATAAGAGACCATAAGTATTTTTCTCTATAAACCTGCATGGAAGAAAGTATCTTAGCTGATAACATCCCAGGGATTTTGTCATGTCCCAAAGATACTTGTTTTCTGGTTGAGTTACTGACTTTATTAGGGGCAAACACATATTGATGAAAAGTTTTTCAAATAAAATACATATATAAGAGCAAAGAAATATGATTTTTATTTCAATAATTTTTTTTGGATAATTTGAGTATAAAAAAATCTTTTAAGTCTACACCTTTAAATGTAAGGGGCAATATTTAGACTTACAAATGTTCAAATCTTAAATTTGATGACAGAAATTTTAGATTCATTTTTACTTGCCCTTCCTATAAAAACTAGGTGAAGCCATTGTTGGATACTTGGATCAAGTGCTTATCATTAGCAAGGGTGCAATTTTATTTTCTTAAGTTTCTCAGTATTGCATCAAGCATTAAGAGGTTGCATTCATTACAGGTGTTATGAGCTAGCTAGGATGTTAAGCCCATCGAATCCTAAGGGAAAGGCTGCATAAAGCCAACAATGATCCCCCATTGTATTGAATCCATGACCTTGCTCTGATACCTTTGTTGGATGTCAAGTAGTTACCACTGGGCCAAAAGCTATAGTTGATGGCAAGGGTGCAACTTTATTTCATTTAAGTTTTTTAAAAGCCGCATTAAACAGTAATGGCTGCACCTATTATAAGTGCCATGGGCTGGGACTGGGATGTTAAGTCCACCAAACCCTATGGGAGACACTGACCAAATAAAGCTAATAATTATTGAAAATGACATAGATCTAAATTGCCTTTTTTAAGATTTCGATTATGGTTGATTATAGAACACAAATGTGTGGTTTGATTCATATATCCGACTCTTCCTAGTAGAGGTGATCATAAATCCGTGACCCGTCCGAAAGATGAAGGCACTCTCCCTCATCAAGCACTCAAAGAAAACTTGCCCCATTTGAAGCACCTAGAATCGACGTCCCTAACTTCCTGTCTTCTGCATCTCGTCCCACAGCTTCGAGCGCTAATTGGCTCGTTACCGAAACGACATTCCTTCTGCATCTCGTCCCACCGCTATAGGTCACCTGCGACCATCAGCAATCAAACGTATGCCTCCACAGGTCCACCACGTCCAAGCTGCGACCGCTAGCAACACCTCCACCGCGAGCTGTATGTGCCACAACCCTCCAGCCACATCGCCGCCGCATGTCCCGACGCTCTACCATGCCCATTTCTTTCACGCATCAGATCCGCCATCTTACTGGCCGGCCGCCACGAGCAGCTCCGTGCACAACCCATCGAGAAAGAGTGTTGTTTTGGAGAAGGAGAAGCTTCCAGACGTTATGGAGGCTTTTTTTTTTTCTTTTTCTAATCTTTCCTTCAGCTATTCTGGGCTCAATTCAGTAAATTGGGCTTTCTCTCAATTTTTTTAACTTAGATCTGCTACCCGATCAACCCGCAACCCGACCAACCTGCTGGCTAAAATGGGTGGAAATGGTTTGTATTTTAATGGCATCGGTTTCATTCGAGTTGGGCATTTTGGACCCGAACCGCCCGAACCACCGATGATCACCCCTCCCTCCTAGTGGGAAAAGGCTTTTGGTGTTGACGTGTTGTTTACTTTCCCTCCCTGATTTTATTTCTCTAATCTTATATATATATTTTTTCTCTTTATTTAGAGACAATGCCTATAATGATTTAATTGTAAGTAAGTTTTAGCCATCCATTTAATGTTATTAATATCTTTCACTCATTATGTATTCATGAATCATGCCAACCTATCCCATATCCTACACTACAGTGCACCTGTGCTACCTAAGCTGTAACATTTTCATGTTCTGTAATTCTCCTGCCATATTATGAGTTTGAACTTAATTCTGCCCTTATTGAGCATTACTATTATGTGCAATGCATATTGAATGATTTGATGCCTTTACTATTTGTTACTACTTCCACAACATTATTATTGTGGAAATTCTACTTGCATCCTTAAATGAATTTTGAATTGTTCTCTAGGCAGGGGAACAAGAAATTGACCAATTGGAACATAGAACAGTGCTAAATGCATAACCTCATGGATCTCACATGGTCTTGTCATAGTTATTTGTTTAGGAGTCATTTTTTTTTAATCTTAAAATTTGGCTGGTTGATCACAGAAAAAAATTTGGCCAGTTGGTTATAGCTAGTGATTTCTTTGATTTCATTTCACATAAGTTTTATGGGACTTGTATGATCATATTGAGTTTGCATGAATTTGTCATTCTTTGATGGCATGGTGTATTGATTGAGAGAAAAGATAACTCTGCAATGGTGCCATATGTTGCAAGACTTCTATTGCCTGGGGAATCTTGGCATCATGTTTGTCAAGCACGCGCGATAACTCGTTGGAGCGTACGCTCCTACGATATTTGAGGGCTTCAGCGAGGCAGCTCGTTGCAGAAACACGCTCGACGGTCGGCGCGGTGGGATCGACGGGGAAACGCGGAAACGCTTTTGGCGCGGCGCTCTCTGGCCGCGTTTACATTTGAGGGTGTCGTCGCTCCGTTTTTTAGGTTTTAACCCGTTTCGCCCAAATAACCCGGATTTGGCCCATTGTTTCTCAACCCAAAATGTTACACTACATGGGTCGACTAGTTACCCTATTTTTAAACAAGGTGACCGCAAGCCGCAAGGAAACAAACGTCTTTCACCTATTATTACTAAACTAACGGCCATTTTTAACATTAATGCTCTTCATCTCTTTTTTTTTTTTTTTTGGGTATTTGTCTCACTTAAATGTTTTTTACCATTCGACTATTCCTTCCTAAGAACTCAGAGTTAAGACTCAACATATCTGAGAAGTATTCTATATATCATCCGGATCTGGATTCCCTACATTTGAGAATCCCTACATTTCCCTACATTTTAAGGTTATTTTTCTTATTTATGTTATATATCTAGAAATTAGGGCTGAATGTATTATTTCATTCATAATAATTCTGAATCATCATACAAAATATATACAGAGATTCTAAGCTATTTTAGGAAATACAATAACTCTATTCTAATCTCAAATCCCCTGATTCATGGGATCTTCCCTAATCACATAAACTATAAAGATTACAAACAAATCTGAATAATATCTTTCCTAAAATATCACATGGTTTCCCACACTCCCCCTCAAGCTGGTGAATAGGTGTTTTCCATTCCCAGCTTGGATACAATCTTCTCAAAATTATGGCTGTTCAGCCCCTTCGTGAGAATATCTGCAAGTTGGCTTTGAGAGGACACATATGGAGTGCATATCAAGCCACTGTCAAGTTTTTCTTTGATAAAGTGCCTGTCTACTTCAATATGTTTAGTCCTATCATGTTGCACTGGGTTATGGGCTATGCTGATTGCTGATTTATTATCACAATAGAGCCTCATTGGTTCTTCCCATTTTATTCTCAAATCCTCCAAAATGATTTTAAGCCATAGCAGCTCACATACACCTTGTGCCATGGCTCGGAACTCTGCTTCAGCACTAGACCGAGCTACTACATTTTGTTTTTTACCTTTCCAAGACACAAGATTTCCTCCAAGAAAAGTGCAGTACCCTGTAGTAGACCTTCTATCCACAATTGATCCTGCATAATCAGCATCCGTATAGGCTTCAAGACTCACATTCCCATTCCGTTTGAAAAGAATTCCTCTCCCTGGAGTTCCTTTAAGATACTGTAAAACTCTGTGTGCAGCTTGTAAATGAACCTCTTTTGGGCTATGCATAAACTGACTAATTAAGCTCACTGCATAGGCAATGTCCGGCCTTGTATGAGACAAATATATAAGTCTGCCCACTAGTCTTTGATACATCTCCTTGTCTACTGCAGTATCTTCTTCTGCATTCCCCAGTTTTAGGCTTGGATCCAATGGAGTGCTGGCAGGTTTGCAGGCTGTCTTACCAGTTTCTTTGAGCAAATCAGTAATATATTTCTGCTGGGATATGAAAATTCCTTTCTTGGAGTGAGCCACTTCAATTCCCAAAAAGTATTTCAATTTCCCCAAGGTCTTGATCTCAAATTCCTTGGCTAAACATTGACTCAACCTTTGCTGCTCCTCTTTATCATCTCCAGTTAATATAATGTCATCCACATACACCAATAACACTGTTACTCCCCCTAACTTGGATTGTTTGATGGACAATGTATGATCCCCTTGGCTTTGTTTATAGCCCAGGCCTGTCATAACTTTAGAAAACCTACCAAACCATGCCCGAGGGGACTGTTTTAGCCCATACAAGCAGTGTTGTTAGGATCGAGCGCAAGATCGCAGGATCGTGCGTTTCTGCGATTTTCTCCCTTTGTTCCGTGCTAACTCGCATCTAGGATCGTCTTCTGCTTGAATCGGTCTGTAATCGGCGATTTTCCTCGAAAAATCGTAAGATCGGCGCGTTTCTGCGTTTCGCCCGATCTCTTCTCCTTCGTTTTCGGGCTGGGCCTTTGTGTTTTACCCGTTTCGAAAATCCGGGTTTTTACAACCCAGTAAGTTTTTAACGGGTTAAAAGTAAAAAAAAACCTAACCCCGTTCTCCATTCCCCTTCCCCCTTCGACAGCCCCGTTTTCCATTCCCGTTTCGACAACCCCGTTCTCCCTCTCTCAGAAATTGGTCCACCGCCGTCGTCTTCCCCTCTCAGACGTGCCGGCGCCGGCGTCGCCCATCCTCTCTTCCTCTCTTAGACGCGCGCGCGGCCCCTTGTTCTTCATCTCTGTCTTCTTCATCTCAGACGCGTTTTCAACATCTTTGTTTCTGCTGGGTTCTTATTTGAAGAACAACAATGTCTTCAAATGCTTATGCTAATAGGGACGAAGCTGGTGGGAGTGGGAGTGGCAGCAAGACTAATCTGAAAGCTTCTGGGACTAGGTCTGATGTGGCATGGCAGCATGGGGTTTCAGTGGATGGGGATGCTAGAAAAATAAAATGTAAATACTGTGAGAAGGTGATAACCGGGGGAGTCTACCGTATGAAGCATCATTTGGCAGGGACTGCAAAGGATGTCGGAGCTTGTAGGTCAGTACCTGATACAGTTAGAAAAGAAATGTGGGACATTGTGACCTCATTGCAAAAGAGACTAATTAATAAGTCAAGCCAAAATGAGCATGAAGGAGGTGGTTTTAGTGCTAATGCAGCAGCTAATGAGGATGGAAAAAGAAAGAGGGAAGAGACTTCTGCTGATCTTTTCAAGAAGAGGGGAGTTAGCTCTCAACCCACAATCAATAGTGTATTCAAGAAGAGCTTGAGGGAGGAGGCATGCCTTGAGATAGGCAGATTTATTTACAGAAATGCTATTCCTTTTAATGTGGTAAAGAGTGATGAGTTTCCGAAGATGTTTGAATTAGTTGCCCGGCATGGTATAGGATTTAAGTCACCATCCTACCATGAGATTAGGGTGAAGTATCTGAAGCAAGAAGTTGATCTTACTGATAAGAACTTGGAGGATCATAGAGCGTATTGGAAGAAAGCGGGTTGCACAATAATGACAGATGGATGGACAGATAAGAGGAAGAGAACTATATTGAACTTCTTAGTTAATAGTCCTAAGGGAACTGTTTTTTTGAAGTCTGTTGATGCATCCAACATTTCCAAGACAGCTGACAAGGTTTTTCGAATGATGGATGAGGTTGTTGAAGAGGTTGGGGTAGAAAATGTTGTCCAAATTGTCACGGACAATGCGGCTAACTACAAGGCAGCTGGTGATTTGTTGATGCAGAAGAGGGAGAAGTTGTACTGGACTCCTTGTGCGGCTCATTGCATTGACCTTATGTTAGAGGACTTTGAGAAGAAGATTCCACTCCACAAAGAGACAATTGCAAGTGGTAAGAAGCTTACAACCTACATCTATTCCAGAACTGGTCTTATGTCTTTGTTGCATCATTTTACTAAGGGAGGAGAATTGATTAGACCAGCTGCTACTCGTTTTGCCACTGCTTACCTTACCTTGGGATGCTTGCATGATAATAAGGGTTCCCTAATTAGAATGTTCACATCCAAGGAATGGAGTGAAAGCCAATTTGTAAAGACTAGGGATGGGAAACATGTGGAAGAACTTGTCACTGATAAGGGGTTTTGGAAGGACATTGTCAACTGCTTGAAGGGTGCTTATCCCCTAATTAAGGTGCTGCGAATGGTGGATGGGGATGAGAAGCCAGCCATGGGCTTCATTTATGAAGGAATGGACCGAGCTAAAGAGATGATACAAAGTGCCTTCAATGGCGTTAGTAAAAGGTAATTATCTTCCACTTGTTCAATGATATAATTTGTAGACTTATTTTGGAAACTAATTAATTTCTTATTCATTCTTAGCTATACTCCTATTTGGGAAATCATTGATCAAAGATGGGACAACCAATTGCATAGGCCTTTGCATGCTGCAGGCTATTACCTTAACCCCATGTTGCATTATGGTCCTAATTTTAATTCTGATTGGGAAGTCAAGAGAGGATTGTATGATTGTTTCCAAAGAATGGTGGGAGACATTGAAGAAATAGGGAAGTTGGATCGCCAGCTTGAGGACTTCAAGTTCAAAAAGGGATTTTTTGGTCATCCAATAGCTCAACATGCACTTCAAACCAAGACTCCAGCACAATGGTGGGAGTCTTATGGTGATGAGTGTCCAGAATTGCAGAAGTTTGCTATTCGGGTATTGAGTTTGACATGTAGTTCATCCGGCTACGAACGTAATTGGAGTGTCTTTGAGATGGTAAGAACTTGAATTGATGAAACACAATTAATTTCATTCTTAGAATTACCTATTATGAGTTAATTGTTTTCATGATTATTTAGGTCCACACCAAGAAAAGGAACCGTTTGAAGCAAAAGACCATGAATGATGTGGTATTTGTGATGGCTAATTCAAGATTGAACAAGAAGAAGGAAGCTAGGAAAGCAAATAACTACAACATTGAAGATGTTTCTTCTGATGATGATTGGATTGTGGAGGAGAATGTACAAGATGAAAATTCAGATTTGCCTATTTTGGATGAAGACATTTTAGATCTCACAGTCCCAGAAAATGTTGGAGGCAATGTTGGTGTTGGTGGTGCACCTGTAGATGATCTACAGATTCCTATTGATGATGGTGTTGATGAGATAGTTGGAGGACTTGGAGATGATGCTATAAATGAGAATGAAGATGATATGAAGGATGATGATGACTATCCTGAGATTATGTTAAATTCCCTCTTATAGATTAGATGGCTAGAGTTAGCTTGACTTGATTTTGATTATGAACTTATTATACTTTTGTCTTATTTTATTATTATGAACTTATTATGCTTGTGTTTGTATTGGATTTGGTTTCTTATGAATTATGATTATAAATTTTCCTTATCTACATTGTTTTTCATGCATATGTACATGCATAAGTATAGTTTTCTACTCTACAAGTCTACGATTCTACTTTAGCTAGGATCTTACGATCCTTTTTACGATCCTTCGAGTTACGATCTTCCATCCCCCTCCCGATCCTCGCTAGAATCTCGATTTTCACAACAATGCATACAAGGCCTTTTTCAATTTGCAAACAGTGTTAGCAGCCACCTTTCTACCATATCCTGGAGGTATTTCCATATAAATTTCTTCTTCAAGTTCTCCATGTAGAAATGCATTTTTTACATCAAATTGTTGCAAGTCCCAACTATAATTCGCAGCAAGAGATAATATCACTCTAACTGTGTTCATTTTGGCAACTGGGGCAAATGTTTCTAAATAATCAATTCCATAAGTTTGGGTGAACCCTTTGGCAACTAACCTTGCCTTATACCTCTCAATTGATCCATCAGCCCGGTATTTTATTGCATATACCCACTTACATCCAACTGGCCTTTTTTCTGTTGGTAAAGTAACTAGCTCCCAGGTGTCATTCTTCTCTAATGCCTCCATCTCTAAGTCCATAGCTTCTTTCCAATTTCTGTCAGACAATGCCTCAGATAGAGTAGTAGGTATGGATGTAGTGTTTAGGTTTATAAGGAAGGCTTTATGGCTAGGAGAGAAGTTTTTAAAGGATAGGTAATTTGAGAGAGGGTAAAGTGGCTGTTTAGTGCATTTTCTGGTCCCTTTTCTAATGGCAATTGGGAGATCTAAGTCATCTATATTTTCAGTTTCAACCTGTGCAGCTGGAGAATCAGAAATTGTTACCTCATTTAGTGGAGCCAAGTTGGATTCTTGAACATGAGTAGATCCTGGAATGGCCTTTGATCTCTTGGAAAAAACCAAATTCTTTCCCCATCTCACATCACGTTCAGGTCCAGGTTGGTTGGGAGGATCAGCTTCACTTCTTGTAGGTTCAGGTGATGAGGTTCCATGAGTTTCTTGTCCTGTTTCAAGGTCAGATTCACCAGTTTCTTGCTCCGTTTCAAGGTCAGATTTAGATTGATCTGGTTTAGGTACAAAACTCAAATCTGGAAAAATGGGTAAACCAGAATGGGTTTCCTTATGTTCCCTAAAACATTCCCCCTGAAGATAAGGTTGACTGAAATAACCTTCTTGCTCATTGAAGGTAACATCCCTTGACACAGAGAATTTTTTGGAAGGAGGGTGGTAGCACTTATACCCTTTTTGAGTAGATGAGTACCCAACAAAGACACACCTTAAGGCTCTAGGATCAAGTTTTCCCCTATCCGTACTATGAATATGGACAAAGGAAATGCACCCAAATATTCTCGGTTTAAGGTTATTTGTTGTGGACAAATTTGGGTAGAAGGAGGCTAGTACATCCATAGGACTTTTTGATCCTAAGACTCTAGAGGGTAGTCTATTAATGAGATGTGTTGCAGTAAGAACCGCTTCCCCCCACAAATTCTTTGGAACGTTATTTTGAAAAAGTAGAGCCCGGGTTTGATTTAGAAGGTGCCCATTTTTCCTTTCGGCAATCCCATTCTGTTGTGGTGTTTTGACACAAGAAGACTCATGAATTATACCCTCTTTTTGACAATAGGAAGTAAGCACGTTATTAAAGTAGTCTTTGGCATTGTCGAACCTAAGTCTCTTGATGTTAACACCAAATTGATTTTTTATCATGGAGTAGAAATTTAGAAAGACAAGACTGACCTCAGATTTCTGTTTGAGCAAGTAAACCCAAGTAACACGGGTACAATCATCTATAAAAGTTACAAACCATCGAGCACCCGACACATTGGGAATAGAGGGACCCCACACATCAGTATGCACAAGATAAAAAGGAAATTTGCTCATTTTATTGCTTATTGGAAAGGGTACACGCTTGTGTTTAGCAAGCTTACACACCTCACAATGAAGACTCTCAACATCTAATTTAGTAAAAAAGGAAGGAAACAACATTTTGATAACTCTAAAGGAAGGATGTCCCAGACGACAATGATAAAGAAAAACTTTTTCTTTGTTGGTCATCACAGATTCAGATATGAAGGAGTGGGATAATCTGCTCTTGCTGGACAGATTTGGGTCTTCTAAATAATAAAGGCCATTCCATTCTCTAGCATGTCCAATCATCCTCCCCGAATCCTTGTCCTGTAACACACAATGATTACTGTGAAAAATAACATTGCATGACAGATCTTTTGTAAGTTTTTGTATAGAAACTAAGTTGGTGGACAGTTTTGGGACATGGAGGACGTTTTTTAAGGTTAATGATGGGCTGATGTGGACATCTCCTTGTCCAGCTGCAGTTATAAGGGTTCCATCTGCTGTGGCAATTTTCTTGTTGCTGGGACATGGGGAATATGTGGAAAAGTGTTTGGGTAAAGGTGTCATGTGGTCAGTGGCTCCGGAGTCCAATATCCAATAATGGTTAAAGGATGTATCTGAGACATTTAATCCAAAAGAAAATGGAAATGGAAATGTAGACAGAGAAGAGAATTTACCTGAGTATGCTAGAGATCATGTACCTGTTGGACTTTCCAGCTTACTAAGGAAGGTCCTAACCCTTTCTATCTCCTCCTGGTTGAGATGGACAGTGTCCAATTTATTTTCTTCACTTGTTCCAGCAGCCTGTCCTCCCTTCCTTGGGAATCCTCCTTTGTGTCCCCACTCTCGATCTCGATTTGGGGGCTTTCCATGTAATTTCCAGCACTTCTCTCGAGTGTGGCGAGGCTTATTGCAAAAGGTACACCATAGACCATCATTTTTCCTTTCCACATTTGTTAACCCTCCTTTTCTCTGTTCGGCTATCATAGCTGAAGTTCCATCTCCTTTATTATGATCAGCTACCATGGCAGAATTCTCAACTGCTGAGGTATCTAACATTAAACTCCTTCTGCTTTCTTCACCTCGTACCATGGCCACCACTTCATTGAAGCTTGGAACCTTTTGTTTCCCCAAGATTTGAATCCTAACCTGGTCAAATTCAGAATTCAAACCTACAAGGAAATCATAGACCCTGTCTTGTTCAATATACTCTTTGAGAGTTGCTGCATCCTCAGAGCATTTGGTCTTTATGACCCTATAATGATCCAGCTCCATCCACAATGACTTGAGCTGATTAGCATATTCAGTAACAGTCTTGTTCCCTTGTTTTGCTGCTAAAGTTTTCACCTTTACATCATATACTTGAGCAGCATCTTTGGCCTTGGAGTAGGTTTGCTCTACAGCATCCCAAATCTCTTTTGCTGAGTTGAGGAACATACAAGTGTCACTGATTTCTGGAATCATTGAATTCCACAGCCATGCCATGATCATTGACTCTTCCTCCTCCCATGTAGTAAACTTAGGATCCTCCTTCTTAGGTCCATCCTCTGTCAGGTGACTCAATTTTCCCTTGCCTTTCAGAATTGTACGAATGAGTTGGGCCCATTTTAGATAATTTTTTCCATTCAGCCTATATGCTGAATGGATATTCTGCAGCTCTCCGGGTGATTGGGCAGTCATCTCACGGCCATTCCCTGTTTCTGGATTCATGACCTCCTATTCTTTAGACATTGTAGGGCAGCGAGTTCACACTAATTAGGGTAAGAAAAGAAAAACTGTGCAGTGAAAGCACGGGACTGGTGCGATGAAGGCACCTAGACTTGTAGGAGCAATGAAGGCTGCTGTTTAGGGTGTAGCAGCAATGCAGGCCGCCGTGTTTAGGGTGTAGCAGCAATGCAGGCCGCCGTTTAGGGTTTAGGTTGCGCAGTTAGAGCCTCCCAGATCGGGAGCTCTGATACCATCTAGAAATTAGGGCTGAATGTATTATTTCATTCATAATAATTCTGAATCATCATACAAAATATATACAGAGATTCTAAGCTATTTTAGGAAATACAATAACTCTATTCTAATCTCAAATCCCCTGATTCATGGGATCTTCCCTAATCACATAAACTGTAAAGATTACAAACAAATCTGAATATCTTTCCTAAAATATCACATGGTTTCCCACAATATATATAAAATATATAATATATTTAAATATAATTTTTCTTTTTGGTGGGATCTTACGATCCGTGTTACGATCCCACGAGTTACGATCTTTCATCCTCCAAACGATCCTACGTAGGATCTCGAGTTTGACAACCTTGCTTGGCATGATGTGGTGGTCTTTATGACCAGTATGCCTGTTCATTATTTCTTTTCCTTTCTTCTATTTTCTGGCCAAACATGCTAGCTGTGTCCTTTGGTTTCTTAACGAAATTTTTTATAGTCATGATATGATTATCCCGTTGTCAAAGTGCTTGTGTTTTGCATTTTGGCTGTTTGTATTTGATCTAGTTGACATTAATTTGCTTCTATCATGCAGAATGATGTTTTTCATTACACCTTTCTTACACAGCTTTGGAGATTGAGTTTACAAAGTCACAGATCATTGCTGCAATCCCTGGAACCTTTTTTTGTGCTTGGTATGCTTTGCGGAAGCACTGGCTGGCAAATAATATATTGGGTCTTGCTTTCTGTATTCAGGTTGGTGCATAACCTGTTACATAATATATTTGCTTCAATTCTACTTTCCTGGTTTTAAAAGGTGCCTTTTTGAAACTGTTGTGTTTAGTATGTTTTGGATACCATCACTTTAATGTTGTGCGTAATTTGAGCTATCAGATGGGCTAAATAAATAAATAAACATATTCCTAAGAGAATAGGCTTGAGAAAGAAACTGAGATAACTTTATCAGTTAGTAATGTTTGTGTAAATCACATTTGAATAGTGAACAGTGAAATGATATCAATGACTCGATCTTTATATTCACAGGGAATTGAAATGCTTTCTCTTGGGTCTTTCAAGACTGGTGCTATTCTCTTGGTAAGTATTTTTTCTTTAATTATTGGTTATTGGTGCTCAAAACCTTGTTCTAATTGTAATTGCAAATTTCTCAACATCTAGATCACCTATTCTTTGGCTACAAATAATCCAAGCTGTTCTGCATTGTCTCATTCATTTAAAAATATTTGGGCAAATACATATATATTTTTTTCATTTAATAGAAGACAGCAAAAGTGCCTTGAGTTTGTTGACTTAATCTCTCTCTCTCTCTCTCTCACTCTGGTTCCCAATTTCTTTTTGATCCTTCCAGTAATAGTAAGTACTCTGATTTCAAAAGAAATATATATATTTTACCATGCAGATATAGTTAGGTTTTGTTTAGCATAAGAATATGTTTCTATTGTTTGTTCATTTCGTCAATATGGTCTTTGAATGTTTTCCATCCATGTGTTTTGCAGGCTGGACTCTTTGTTTATGACATTTTCTGGGTTTTCTTCACTCCGGTTATGGTTAGCGTTGCAAAATCATTTGATGCTCCAATTAAGGTTAAAATCTTAGCTAAGTGAAATGTTTTTCATCTCCCCATTTTCACATGAAGTTTGATACTATACAATATACACTTTCTTTCTAATATATTCCAATTGTTTTGCAGCTTTTGTTCCCCACATCAGATTCTGCAAGACCATTTTCAATGCTTGGACTCGGTGATATTGTTATCCCTGGTAGGCTGAATCATTTATGCTTGTAAATTGATGTATTTTTATGTAAATGTGGCCGCCATTTCGTGAGCTGTAATATACCAGTTTATTTCTTACATCAAAGTATATATCTGGTGTTGGATTCTGTTTGGCTATGGTAGGAAGTTTTAGAGATAACAGGCTGAAATGGAAAAGAGTTGTCCACTATTAATGAGTGAAGGAAGAGGGAAGCAAAAGGTTACAATTGGAAAGTTTCAATATAACATAGAGTTGTAAACTTCTTAAAGTAACTCAATTTATGAGGTATAATAATAATTGCAAGTTTTTAAAATATAGTTAAAGGATATTTTACTTCATTATCCCTCAATTTGGAGGGGAACAACAAGTGAGTTTGAGGGGGAATGAGGAGTAGTTCCCTTTTCATTCCCTTCACTCCTCTTAAATCTTTAAATGCCTAGACCACAACAAACAACAAACAAACCTTATTCACTAGGTGGGGTTAGTTGGATAGAAATCACTTGTCTCGAATATCCCCCCACTTAGATAGTACCATGTCATTTAAAAATGACACATTCTCTTTAATTATTTTAACACCATTATCTCTCGTTGTTTTCTTCACATCTCCACTCAGTTTTTTAATTCCAACCTCTTAATGTGGTAATGATCTGATTACAAAAGACAACCGTAATAGTCCTATTTATACTAACAGTAGAATCCTAGTCTTGATCAAATAGAGAATCAAATCATAACAGATTTAATGTGTTAGATGTCAGAATATGTATCATGAAAGTCATTTTTTCTTTAGAAATTAAAAAAAATGTATATGGTTATGGTCAATTGATATAGTGTCATTTTCCATAGGTGGAACTGGAAGAAACTGAATTCCGGTCTTCCATATAATAATTTGGTTGTTACTTCCATTTATTTATTCTACATATGTTTTCCCTTCAGGTATCTTTGTAGCATTGGCCTTGCGGTTTGATGTGTCTAGAGGCAAACAGCCCCAGTATTTCAAGAGTGCATTTTTAGGATACACTGTTGGCTTGGCCCTTACAATTATTGTGATGAACTGGTTTCAGGCTGCTCAGGTCTTCGTGGTTTCATTTCATTTCATTCTTTTTTTTTTTTTTCCTCTCAAAATGTTTTGCATGGAGGGGGAATGTAACCCTGTCAAATTCACTACTAATTTATTATTGGTTGAGCATGTGAAATATCATGGACTTTTTGTGATCAACCTTCTCTATTAACTTTTTTCCCCTTTCCTTTTATCCTTGTTTCAGCCTGCTCTTTTATATATTGTACCTGCTGTAATTGGATTTTTGGCTGCTCATTGCATATGGAATGCTGATGTCAAACAGGTTCTGTTTCGCATCCTTATTTTACCTTATCTGTTGATGAGAGTTGATCTATCCTTGTTTTTGCATCTAATTTGCTTACTATTTTTTTTATTTTTAAAATTTTATGTAACGTGTCATCTTAATGTTGTAATCATGTATAATTTCAAAAGTTTAAATTTATGCTACATTTTTGTTGCACCAACAGTGAACAATAAAGCTCCACATTATTGCATGACTAAGGTTTTTCACCTGCTATAAAAGCTTCCAACAATTTTTTAAACAAGATACACCCAATGGTTCATTGATAAAAAAGGGCAACCTGGTGCTATAAAGCTCTTGCTATGTGCATGGTATAGGGAAAGGTCAGACCGACTAAGTCGGTATAAACTTTATAGTAGGCAGCCTTGTTGCAAGAGGCTGCTTCCACGACTTGAACCTGTGACCTTCCTGTCACATGGCAAGTGGCAACAACTCCAACTGCTGACCAAATGGTTCATCAATAGTGGAATAAAATAAAATCCTACTTGGGGTATTAGTTGACACCACTCTAGAGTACGAGTTCTAAATTGGATCTAGTGGCACTGCAAAATTTGTTACATCATCATCACACAAGTGTTGCATCATCATCATCATTTAATTAATATTATTGTGATATGATTATCAAATTTTATTTTATTATTATTAATTTTGGAGTTGGTTGCAACACACCGCTGTTTGGGATTGACTATTATAAAACTTTATAATTGTCAATCCCGAATAGCTGTGTGTTTCGGCCCACTCCAAAAACTAGAGCAGTATAGCGAATAGCAGAAATAGTGAACATAATTTTTCATACACATTAATAGTTAGTACTCAAAATTTATAATTTACAGACATAATTACCATTGATGTGAAGCATAATTAACAAGTTAGTAATAGCAGAACCCATAACAATACGGAGTTTGGTTTGGCTAGAGAAGTCTGAAACAGAAGCCAAAAAAGAGCAAGAAGCTGCATGGGACGTGATAAAGTACAGTGTGTGTGAAGCAGGTATAGGCTGCTAGGAACTTGTGGAAATGGGGGTGGCACTGCCAGAATAAAACTGAAGGAAGGGGGGGTCTAGGTGCCATGGATTCGTGCAAGGAAGACGGGTCTTTGCAATGACTTTTGTGTGAGGAAGAAGGTCTTGATGGAAGAGGCAGTAAAAGGGTAAAATTGAGATTTACTGAGTTTAAGTGAGAGTAAACAAGACATTTGATGAGGGCAAAATAGAGATTTATTGAGTATGAGGGCAAAATAGAACTTTGATAAGTTAATGTTAGGGTAAAATTGTAATAAAGAAGTGGAGGAAACAAAAATTTGAAGAAACCCTAATTCTAGCAGCTGCATGAAGATAGTGGCGGCGATGGGCCGCAATTGAAAAATGCTTCATGGCCTGGCTGTGATGCCGTCATGCCGCTACAGCGCGGTATACTATAAGGTTATTATTATTGTTATTTGATATTTGATAAGTGTCACATTATTGTGGTGTCTATGTTTCCCTACATCTAGTAAAAGTTTTTACTGTTTTTCATATAGGTGACATCGATTGGTGAATCAAAATTAAATCCTATAAATATTTACTAATTTGCTTTTAACTATAAAATGATCGACTGTTATTTTTATGCCTGCCATGTATGTTTGCTTGATGTGGCTTAGCTAAAAATTAACTCCCCCCCCCCTTCCTCCTTTACTCAGTTATTGGAGTTCGATGAGTCGAAGACTGCTAATTCATCTCAAGAGACTGATGCCAAATCTAGCAAAAAAGTTGAATAAGTTGAAGCGCCTTGGATACTGATACTTTTTCGAGTCAGAGAAGAAATACTGTTGCTTTTGTGGGAACTTTGACCTGTAATGCTAACTTACTCAGCAGCACATTTCTGTAACGGATTCGGTGATTAAAAAAATTATTAGTCTCATTATTCAGCTTCGCGTTTTGCTTTCACTTGACCAAGGTTCTTTCACGGCACACTTATTTCTTTTTTCCTTTTTAGTTTCCATTGTTTTCAGCAGCATAACTTATACTATGGCTAATCATGATATAGTTTCGAAAAAAAAAAGGCTTGCTTGTTTGGTTTTCCTTATTTGAGATGCCTCTCAAGTTATTTCTTCTGGAAAGTCTATGGTCAGTCTGACATTGGGTATTAACATTGATGAATGGACACATCAGCATCATATTGGAGTTGACTATATATGTTTTTTTTAACCCCACTCAACTTTTACTTTTCACTTTTGCCTCATCAATTTTCTCATTTAATTTTTTAATCAAAAAACCTATTTGCCCCTTCCCCCATTTATTTGCCTTCCTTTGCACATCTATTTGTGGTTGATGTGTCCATTTTAATTGAGCTGTCAGCTGCTAGTGAGTGATTCAAGTGAGCAGTTTAAAAGTTACCCAATATTTATGTGAGATATATCAGATAATTTACCATTAATATCTCTGAGAAGGTTGTACAACACTTCTTCGGATGAATGAGTAGTGTTCCTTGTAGTATCAGAGTATGGAATAGAAAATTAAAAACAAGATAAATAATAAAGAATAGGTGCTCAATCACGGAAGAAACACATCAAAAGCTTTATGCGGTCCTATGAAGCTAAAACTGTCATCAATATTTTACGTTGCCAATTGTAGTATAACTTAGTAATGATGAAAGTCTTGCCGCAAAGGAATATGGGGGCCTTGCTGAGTGCCAAACTGAGTGCCACTCTTCAGTTAAAATCCAGGGGGCCTTGCTATTTGTACCTTGTTTTTTGCTTCACATACCTTACAATTTTATTTTTTAAATTTTATTTTCAAAAATGCCCTTTTTCATTTTGTGAGTGCGTTCATATAATTTTGTGAGTGCGTTCCAAACATTCACAATGTTAATCTAGAATAAAAAAAATTCACATGTCTGAAAACTTATTTCCGGAAAACTTTTGGAATTTAAAATCCGGAATCTATATCTGGAAAATAGGATCCGGAAAGTTTTCGGAAAAACAAATCCGGGAATTATTTTTGGAATGAATGACCGAGAATGATGGAAAACAAATCCAAAGCGTGATATATAGATCCACTACTACCACTAGCAGTTTCGCGGAGTGAGTGACTATGAAAGTATGGCAAAGTTGCAAAGAGACAATCCATCGTCACTTCATCATCAAACAGGTCGCCTCACTGAAAAGCTTTAAACATTAAAAGTAAAAATGATTTTACTTTATTTATGGAAGACGTGGATGAGTAACCATTAGGAATAGACAATGGCACGTCTTTATGTATAAATATGTGGGATTGTGCCACTGTGGGGTTACTATTAGCATTCCAGTACAATGCACATACAATGCTTTTGAAAAACAAATCCGGAAATTATTTTTCGGGACTTTTCCGGATGTTATTTTCCGGATGTAGAATTTAGTTTACATATTTTAAATTCCGGAATTTTTCCGGAAACAAGTTTCCGGACATGTGAAATTTTGTTATTCCGGATTAACATTCTGAACGTCTGGAATTTAATTTTCGGACTGTTTCCGGAAAATAATTTCCAAAAAGTTCCAACATGAACTCACTAACGTGATGAAAAGGGCATTTTTGGAAGAAAAAAATTCAAAAAAAATTGCAAGGTGTGTGGAGCAAAAAGCAAGTAGTTAATAGCAGGGCCCAAATCCAGGGCTACAGATCTCATTCAGACAACTTGGCCCAATTCAATCTACATGGCTACGCTTTTCTGATTGGAAATTCACACCAAGAGCATCTTTAGTGAGAGTTTCCTGGAGGTTCTTTAAGAATAAAATATTGTTACAATATGTCACATGTGATTTTGGGTTCCTTAAATTTAAAATGAGTTCCTTATCTAAGGAACCTTAAGAGAGATTTCCATAACATTTAAATATTTTTTTTTTTTATTGAATTTGATAGTGTTCGGGGGAGAGAACAAGGGGTTTTGAAGAGAGAGAGAATTTAAGGAACTTAGTATTAGAAACTCCCATCGAAGTGAAAATTGAGTGAGTGTCGTAAACTCCCATAAACCTACTTTAAAACTTAATATGAATTGCTTAAAATTTTGCCATTGGAGATGCTATAGTCAAATAACATGGGATCATAGGCCCAATTTTGGTCTTAAATATGAGAAGAGGTGCAAAGGGTCAAATGAAGAGGTTATTGTTGCAATAAATAGAAGGGAAACCGAATTTGAACAGTTCACTTCTTCATTTCGTAATTTTTTTTAGTTAGATTAATTTCTTCTCTACTTTTCTTCCCCTTTCTCTCGGTTTTCTTGTATTCTGCATCAACTTTTATTTTTACATACATGGAAGGCTAGAAGCTTAGATCAATCCTTGAAAAAATATTTCTGCATTGAATCTTAAGCTTTGATATTTCTTCTTTTGCTCGATTTACGTTTTTGTCTTCAATACATTTAAAACCCCTTAGTTCACTTCCTAAATTGATCGATTTGTCCATTGATCCTTGTGAAGATGACTTTAGTTGCACCTTGTGCTGCAAGTAACTGTAATTTACTTTCGAGCATTTGACAGAGTTCAGTAGTACTAATCAAATTGGCGTCGTTGTGGAGATCAAATGGCCAAACTGGGTGATGTGACTATGGAGTGGAACGGATACTTGGTTCCCAAAGGAAACAGTTATGTTATTCTAACAATCCACATACGACAACTCCAGTGACAACTCTGTATATCTTCCAGAAATTAAATTCCGGAGCTATAAAACGAAAATTCGTATGTTTTTACACTTCCGGAATTTGAAATTAAATTCCGGACGTATACACTTTTACATGTCCGGAATTTAATTTCCGGAAGTATAAAAACATACGAATTTTCATTTTACACCTCTGGAATTCAATTTCCGGATACTTTTGGAATTTAATTTCCGGAAGATATACAGTTATCACGTATAGTTGTCAAAACCGGTTATCAAAAAAATCATTTCTGCAAAGGAAAATACCATTTTGAGCACAATGATCGTCTTCGGATCATCCATATGAATTTAACCCAAATTATTATTATTATTTTTTTTTGATATAACCAAATTCAATTTTTTGATAGAACTTTTGAACATTCAGGGGCATATCGATAATAAAAATATTATTCCATAGTTACTTATATTGCCAAGTTTTTTCCAAGTCCTTAGGAAAAATTTACTAATCAAAACTATCCAGTAGCCGACCCTACCCTATTTTGGTAAAAAAAGAATCCATCGTTTTGGCTATTTTTTCATTGAAATAATTTTTTGCATGATAATTTTCTACATCAATGTAGTTTTCTAGCTTTTTTTTTTTTTTTTGCGCACTTAGTGAAATTGTTAGCAATACTACTCATATGGATTCATAATTGAATATATTCAAAAGAATGTATAGGCTTTATTAGTTTAGAGCGTATAACTAGTTTAATATTCAAAGCATATAGAGAAGCTTATTGTATTTTGCGCTTAAATTGAATACATGCAATCATTCAAGAGATTTAAACAAGTCATCACATAATATTTCATATTTCAATTATGTACTCAAGAAATTTCAAACTCAAGCAAGCACAGATTCATGTTTTTACAGAGTGAACGTTTAAAACATTTGAAGTCTTATACTCACTCTCTGTGTTTTTGAATCTTAGATCTATTCTTAAGATATGTAGATTTAGGTGCAAAATAGATTGATCATCTTGCATCTAGCTTAAACATTAATGACTTATCACTGAGATTTCCTATGAGATTTATCTTAGCATAGACCAAAATTGATATAAGACTGTTAATGACATTGATTAAATATCAAAGCTTTTGTTGAAGGTTTGAGTGTTGAGAACTCTTAAGAAATTGATTTGGTTATCATCAAAACCAAATGATATATGGGACAACCATAATTTCTACAATGGCTAAGACACCCTCCTGTCTAACCTTCATCAAAATCAAACCAGAAGCATGTTCATTCAGTCAGTTCCAAGTCACAATAAAGAGCATAATATATCATAAACATCAAAGACGTCCATGACTATTGAGATTGAGTGTGTGTCTATATATATATATATATATGGAGCAACTCAAGTGAGAGGAATGCATTATTTTAAGAGTGAGAGGAGCAAATCTGGGCCATTAAACCATACATGGATGGTCAGGATTAGAAGTTAGTTGGTGGTCATGTGATCACTTAAAAAAGTCACAAGACTTTATGTTCTAATCTTGACCATTAATGTATGATCCAAAGGTCCAGATTCACCCCTCTCACCTCTCATAATATATATATATATATACACACACACACACACACACTCAATGACTGAGTGAATTGTATTTTATCTTTCCACCAACGTTAGAAATGAAAATTTAGTTTTTTTTATCATTTTGGTGAACTCTGTATGTTTGGTTTGCCAAATCCGCTAGTGTATAGCGGATAGCTTATAGTAGATGAAAAAGTAGTCCCATTTGGTAACCATTTTTAAAATTGGCGTATAGCGTTTTTTTCACTAGCATATAACGTTTTTTCCAGACGCTACTTGAAGTAGCATATGAGCTTATAACGTATAGCTTATAATATTTTCTTTCATTTTTATCCCTACTATCTTAATTAAATTCCTCACTTATCCTTAGTTAATAAAATAAAATACTAATCATAATATAGTATATAAATAAGAGTTAATTTCACTATTTAGATTTATATTTAAGATTAAAAAAAAATAGAAAATATATTTTTATCTTTAAAAAATAAAATTTATATAAAAATCATATCAGTATATAATTATATTTTTAGTATTCCATTTTAATTATTAAAAATGATTAAAATTAAATTTAAAATAATTATCACTTTTAACACTTTAATTATTTTAAATTATTTATCATTTAAAAATTACAATATTAATCAGCTAGTCCAATTGCTAGTTTTACCAAACACTTCAAATCCAATCCGCTATCCGCTAGCTTATCTTGTGACACCCAACTACCCCGCATGTTATAAAGCATAAAACATAAAGATAAAACATAAAACATACGTCCTTTAATAAAAAGGTTAATGGGTAGAAAGGTCCCATATGAACTAGTTCACAATGCGGAAATTAAAATATGTTTAAAACAATTAAAACATAACAAAGATAAAAAACATAACCCAACCCCGATGTCACATACAGAGCTGGTATAACCGTTCCGGAATAAAATCCTCGGAATACAACTGAAACTAACAAACTGACTGAAAGGGGAAAACCCTAACTATGAGTGACGGCTCCTCAGAGTCACTCCTCTCCTGACTGCTCGCCATTCTCTGCAAGGTGCCGATTGGGCCAAACAAACAACGGGGAGTAAGAATCATGTAAACATATACGACATGGAAATAGGAAGCAAGGTAAAACAAACAACATAGCATCATCATAACATACATACATATATATATATATATATATATATATATATATATATATATATCAACATCATCAACATCAAGTATGCTATGTAGTGCAATGCAACGCTACTCCACTACTCCAACTATGCATGTGGATCTAACTAACTCAGGATGAACGACTTCGGAGTTACATATCCGTGTAAAAGCACAAACATCGACAGTTCACCAAACCTTGGGTGAACCCCATGGATAGCCAACGCATCAAACCGTGGATGCCTCATCACGGGGGGCCGGGTTACCAAACCATCGGGTGACCTACCGTGGATGGCCAGATCACCGTACTCTCGGGCGATCTCCCCTATGTCGAACCTCCCCCATCAACCAACAACTCCAATGCTCTATGCAAATGGCACAACAACAAACACCTCAACCACCTCCTTGCTCGGGCCATGAAGCTCCCAAAACTTCAACACCAACATCAACATAACCTTAGACCCAAACCGTGGGGTCAAGTCTCCCTTGGCCAATAAGCACCAATGTTCAACTCATCAACACCTCGACTAATAAGCATCAAGGTCACTTTGGCCAAAAAGCACCAAAACTATCAATCGTGCAGTAATCCAACAGATACCGGCTTAACCATCTCATCATCTTTAATTATCTTTGATAATCATTAACCAAGTTGTCTAATCTTTATCTTTGATTAGCTATATCAACTTATCATTATTGGGGAAGGTTGGGGTTAGGAACCCCTTTAAGTCCTTTAATTCCATGTCTGACTGTTAGGGGAGGACGGGCGTGCTGATCCCCTGAACGGCCGTGTTGGTCACATAAGTGAAGCACGAGCGTGCTTCCTATTAGGCACGGTCGTGCTCAGTAGCATGGTCGTGCTCCTCTGCTGCACGACCGTGCTTAATGCGCGGCCATTTTGTAGAATTCAACCTGGGAGCATGGGCGTGTACCTTGTTAAGTACGGTAGTGCTCAATGCACGATAGTACTGTTCTGGGCAGAGTTAAAACACAGTTCTTAGTCAATTACTTCAATGATTAAGTCCATTAATCCTAATCCGTTTTAACAACATATTTTCCAGATCCCACATCCTCATCAACTCAATCATAACATCATCACAGTCATGGCATCAACCATTCAACCAACATAATCAACAACATCAGAAATCAACCAATATTCAACAGTCATATCTCAACAATCATCCAACATAATCATGCCAATGACCAAAAACACAACATCATGTTCATATTAACAATAACAACATAACCATCAAGAACATATTATGAACATGGGCATGTAAGACAACATATTAACAATCAAACCTATTATCATAGCAAATCAACTAACATATTAATCATATCATCAAACATAACAAACCGGGGTTATGAGAACCCCTTTACCTTACACTACCCCCAATGCCTATGATATATACTACACTTCTCCCCATACCTGGTATGAAGATTCTAACCAACGAAAGCCAACTGGCAACCCAAACGAAGGACCAACGTGTTTCCCACAAACAGCTTGACTAGCTTTCCAAGCCTTGGTCAAACAAAAGGTTAACCAATTAGTTCTCAATTCATAAACAAGAAAAGGAAATCAAAGGGGGAAAGAACCATTACCTTCTATGATTGGCACAGACCAACCAAGACCTCCCAAAAATAGAGCAAGAACATCAAGGCATCAAATGGGCTTAAGGGGAGGAAGAGAAGAGGTTTTTGCCCCACAAAAGCTGCCCAAAGTGCCAAAATAGGGTTTAGCTCGTAACCCTCATGAAACTGCTCTATTTATAGACTCTGATGCCTGAGCACGGTCTTGCTTCCTGTTGAGCACGGCCGTGCTTAACTTCTGAGCACGGGGCGCTCAAAGATGGCCTTTCGAGACACCCTATATGACCGATTTTGGCAAAATCACTAGAAATACAACTTGTAGATAATTCTCTTAGATTTCCAACGCCACAAAGATCACCTCGATCGGACATATAGAACTCAAGATATTATCAAAACGATGAAACAGATTACTAGGAGTCTAAAAGGGTTGAACCTTTCTAAGGCTAAACTTTCCAAACATGAACTTAGACATCAAAAACAAACCTAACAAGCATATGCAAACATATATAAATGCATTAAGCTTATTTATGAAAAACGGGTGTTTCATATCTGCTATCCGCTAGCTTATCCGCTATCCGCTAGTTTTTACCAAACAGAGCCTATATTTGAAACCTCAATTCATACATCTGTTATATTACTGAAAAATTGGGAACGCTTATTTTTTTAGATTGTAGCTGTTTTATCCCAAAAAGTTGTTTTCGAAATAATTGAACATGTTTGGCACTTTGCTTAAATTTATAAAAAAAGCTTTTTTTTGAGGTTTATGCCATCTAGAATGTGTTTGAGAAAGCTGAAAAAAAAAATTATGCTGATAATCAATTTTTGTATAATCAATTATTGTGATAATCAATTATAATCAGAATCTGTTTTTGTTTGGATCTGTTTGCTGAAAAGAGATTTTAAGATAATCTATTTCGTTTGGGTGGTACAAAAAAAATCACTTTTAGGAAAAATAAAATAATGATTTGCTGGTTACTTTCGGAAAATATAATCCTTTTAATTAAACATCTCAATCGGAAATGGTAGTAATTTTTTTTTTCTTTTCTAAAATAAGGTGCACCTAATCAAACGTATAGGGATACATATATGCATCATCAGTTAAATACACACCCTATCACTACTATGAGATCACAAAAGGGCCTTTATAAGGACAGGTCATTCTCAACAAACTAAGTAAGAAAATAAATATATATACATAATAGTAGTGGATCGTCTAGAACCATATACAAAAACTCATGGTGTAACAGCCTGATTTTTAATTACGCTGTTTAACCAGTTAAAATATAATTAATTATATTTTAGTCCGAGAGTTAGAAAGTGATTTTGAATAAAATAAAATCATATTCATAGTCTCTCTTATGGTAGAAGGTTACGGTAAAAATTTGGGTTGAAAATTCAGACAGAGCCCGGTCTGCGTTTTTACTGACAGTATAATTTTATACCGGCAGAAAACCCTAATTTGACCCGAAACTGAAATTTGTAGATTTTTTATATTTTGTCAGTGATGAAGACTACTTTCCAAATTTCTGATCAGAAATAAAAAATTATGTGTATTCGGACGAATTTTGGTAAAAGTTCGGACGGAAAACAGTCGGTGTTTTCACTGACAATAAGATTTTAATGATCAGAAAACCTAATTTTGACTCGTGAACGAAATGGTTTATAATTAAATCATATTTCCAACGAGTCTGGTTAGTTTGAAAATTTTCGATCGAAAAACAGACAAAAACCCTAATCGGGAAACCGACGGAGTCGAAAACGGAACTGCAGAGACCCATCAAGAGATCGGGACAACGAGTCACACATGATGACTCATGGAGGATGAGTCACCAAGCATTTTATGAGCATTAAATGCTAGTAATCATGACTTTTCGGTAAAATGACCAAAATACCCCAAGCTTTCGCGGTTATTAACAAGACACATCTACGCACTCTTAACCACTCATTTTACGTGGTTGTAAACCTTCCACATATCCTAAATTTCGTGCATATATATATACTAAACCATACCTATTTCATTTTGCTTTCGTTTCATCATTTTCCTCTCAAAAACCGAAATCGGGTAAATGACGGAGCTGCCTACGGAATTTCCGGGAACCGCTAACGGATAGGATCAGTGACTCATTGGTGAGTCACTATGTGTGGCACAAAATCAGCCACACCTCCATCAATTGTGAGCCACATATTAGCCAAAATAACCTTAGTTAAGTTAACTATTAATTATGGTTAATCTTATATTAATTAAATAATCACAAAACCCATTAATCTAAAAGCTAACAAACCAAACAATGCCTTAAATCTACCCTATATATAGCCCCAAAACCGTGGCCTCCTCACCAATTCACCCACCTTCTTCATTTTTTCTCATTCTTCACTTTTCTTCACAAAACCTTCATTTTCTTCTTCAAGAGCTTTAAGTATTTCCATTGAAGAACTTGCCAAGATAATCATCATTTCTTCATTTCCTTCACACACTTGAGGTAACATGATCATCTCTTTCCATTCTTAAGCTTTTGTTCTTCATGTTCTTGAGTTTTCATATTCTTAGATCTAGAACTTAGAATAATTCTAGAAAATTGTAGAAAAATCATAAAAATGTGAAACCAATTTCTATGATCTAGTTATAATCTCTACTTTCATTATTCAAGAGCATGTTATCAAAAATGTTTTCCTTCCCTATTTTCTCTAAGAGACCGAATCTCCCCCAAAAGAGGGTTTGATGATATTGTTTTCATTTTTGAAATCTAATGCTTGATTTGAGCTCTCTAGTATCTGTATGATCTAAATCCAAGAGCTTGAATCCAACTAAATTTCCTAGCCTATTTTTCTAATATGGGCCAAAACCCTAACCTTTGGTGTTAGAGGATTTTATTTTAAATCTTAACTTGAAACCATTTTATCTAAGTTAGTTAGGACGTTAGTAGGTAGAATCCAAAGAATGAAGTTGAGAAAATAACCCTAAACCTATTTTCTTAGTCTTGGACGAACCTAGCCCTAAAGTGTCATAGATGATTTTGTTTGATTAATTATAGTTATGTTGTTTGATTCAAGGTGATACTATCAAGCTGGGGTGTAATAGCGAGGAACATCGAGTTCGGGATTTAGGTGCTAACTCAGGTGGGGGAAAGAACCAATCTACCATCGGAAACGGATAAGTAGTATTTAAATAATAATAATTGTGTAGAGCGACCTAAACCCTACTAGTAGTCGAGTAATCGACAAGACCAAAATCACATTGGAAGCTTTTTCGTGAAACCAATGATGATTTGGGGATTGTGGGTTTATCGTCGTTAGGATAATCTTATGATATTCGAGGTTGATTGAATTTATTGATTATTGAATTATGTTGTGATAAATTGTTTCTTATTATGTCTTGTGATACTTGAGTAGTTGATTGATAATATAGTATGTATAATCTGCCTGGGATGATAAACTGTTCAGTTAATGTTAGGGCACGAGATGTGTGATTTAAGAGATGAATTTGGGTGAGTGAATTATGATGCATTAGTGATGCCTAGCCTTAGTGTATAGAAGAGATGGATATTGAATGAGTATTGAGACTTGTGGTGGAAGGTTGAGGCATTAGGCTATAATAAATGCGGGTTGGTGAGACTCATCAATATAGATGTGTTAAGGTTCATGACCGTGTGTGATGAAACACACGAGGTCGGGATAGTCCTTGAGTCCCTGAGGGATCGCGTTGTGCAAAGGTTACTAAAATGGTGTATGGGCACCATGGCACTAATTGCGCAATAGCATGAGTAGTTTGGGAACTACTGGGTTCTATCGCCGCACAACGACATGAGTAGTTTGGAACTACTGTACTGGTGTATGGGCACCAGGGCACTAAGTTACTGGCACCGGACCGATCGGACTACTGACTAATGACAGGAATATAGATGGCCAAGTTTGCATGAGAGTAAGGGTAGATGAACCATATAGTGGTTTAAGGTTGATTTGGAGTTTTGAGAGATGTTGGTGTTAATGATTATTATATTTCGATACTATGTCCATTTTTCCACCTTTGATGATAGAAATGTGTCTTATCTCCTATTTCTATATTTGTATATGTTTTGCTTATGTGGACACTAGAAGATTTTATGGAAGATCCGGGTGATGACTATGTGGAGGAACCAACTGAGGACTTCACTGAGAATTTCTATGTGGAGGAGTTGGACGGGACTCCTTATGAGCCAGACACAGGAGGACGAGTTGTTGATGGTAGTAATAGAGTTTAAGTAAATAGGGCCAGTGGGTCTAGAACTATGTGTTTATGTTTCCGCAAATAGGTGTTTGTATAAGGATGTATCTGTTAGGGATCTTACTGAGAAAATGCCCTAGACAGTGTTTCAGTATTGTGTTAAGTGTGTATTTATAATATGACTTTGATGTTATCTTTCATTGTTGGTCAAATTTTAATTCCGTCGCATTTTCGATTTATAATCAAAGTTAATAACACGAGGAATCTAAATAACTAACTAAAGGCACAAGGGGCACAGCGGGGTGTCTCATTTTGGTATCAGAGCAGTTTGATTCTGATCAGACTGTGAGGTCTAAGATGTTGTTACTGGCCGTGTCTAGTTAAATCCACATCGGATATTAACTATGCTTAGAATGTTGGGTAGTGTGTTTGAACTCGATGCAATAAATGACATTAGTATGAAAATTCTAAACCCTAAAACTATTCCTTCTTGTCTTTTGGTTGAAAACAGGGTTTTTATAGAATTTAAGCTGTGATAATCGATTATAGGAGCAAAATAATCGATTATCCACTTTCTGTTTTCGCAGTTTGCTGTTTCAGAAGTCCAATAATCGATTATTAATGTTCAATAATCGATTATATTGTCTCCATAATCGATTATATTGATAAAATAATCGATTATTCACTTTCTGTTTTCATTTTTGCTGTCACAGAACCTGATAATCGATTATCACCTTTAGATAATCGATTATGTGCTGTCTGTTTATCATTTTGCTGTTACAGAAACCTAATAATCGATTATGACCATGAAATAATCGATTATAATGCCTCAAAACTCAACTTTTAGCAGTTTGAACCTAGAGGAAGGTTTCTCATTTGATAATATGGCATATAGTATATATATACTTGTTTATGTAGTATTATATGTCATACGGATGGGAGCTGATGATTTCCTTAAACAGGATCATGGCTCAAGAAAGAGGACGTAAAACCAATAGTGGTGATAGTTGTGGATTTCATTGGGAATTTAGGGTTATAAGTTGAATTTAGTAAGATCCTTATATCTTAAGGAAGGTTGTTAGTTTGTTGCAAAGCTGTTTTGAGGTGAGAAATAGAGTTAAGGAATGATCATGTTAAGTTTAAAGTGATGTGGAATAGTTGTTAAGATAAGTTAAAATCGGAATTGAGGATAATGGTTATAATTAGACATGTTGTTCTTGTTTAAATGGTAAGCTAGGATTTCACCTTAAGCTCTGATGGTTATGGATTGGAATGAAGACTCGATTGAGCAACATATAATCTAAGTGTAGTACCCAAGTATTGTTTCCCTATAGTAGGATAAATAGAAAGTAATGAGAGTTTTGTTGAGGTATAGTTGTGACTGGTCGGATGTGAAACCTTAAGATCAATATCACTGAGTGAGACAAGTACTATAAGTCAAATGTTGATCGAGGCATAGTATCTTTAAGGAATCTAGGGCAATGGTTAATGTCCGTAGTTAAAATGGATTGTATGAGTTTGGGAAGAATGAACGAAAGTGTATATAGTAATTTCACCTAAGTTGAATATGAGCAGAAATGATAATTTTTAATGTAAATTGAGGTTACTAGAGAAATTCAAATTGGTTGAGTTAGATAATCCTAACTAGCGTAGTTCTTTTGATTGTAGTTTATCTTAAGAAGTGTTGAGATGTTGATTGTAGTTTATCTTAAGAAGTGGTGAGATGTTTTACTTGGAGACTTGAAATTGGTGATTTTGATATAATCTGGAATAGTGGAATATGCTCCAAGGAACTAAGATTGCGATTGGATACATTGAGTAGGAAGTTAAGGTAGTATTGATGGTGAGGTAGTATTGATGGTGGTGTTAATTGTGGAAGTTAGATGTTGAAATAAGGTTTTCTAGTGGATCAATATTTATGGTGAAAAGTTAAGGACAATGAACAGAATGTAGTGATGGATAAGTTCGAGGATAATAGAATTATATAATGATGAATTCTGTTACGAAGTTACCGTTGTCACTTAAGGGAAGACAGCGATGAGAAATACGATATAGGACCTTTAGATTAAAATACGAATGCAAGATGCTATCCAGTTGCGAGTCAAGAAATTCCGAGGACGGAAATTTTTTTCTAAGAGGGGTAGTAATGTAACAGCTTGATTTTTAATTACGCTGTTTAACAGGTTAAAATATAATTAATTATATTTTAATCTGAGAGTTAGAAAGTGATTTTGAATAAAATAAAATCATATTCATAGTCTCTCTTATGGTAGAAGGTTACGGTGAAAATTTGGGTTTGAAAATTCAGACGGAGCCCGGTCTGCGTTTTTACTGACAATATAATTTTATACTGGCAGAAAACCCTAATTTGACCCGAAACTGAAATTTGTAGATTCTTTATATTTTGTCCGTGAGGAAGCCTACTTTCCAAATTTCTGATCAGAAATAAAATAATTATGTGTATTCGGACGAATTTTGGTAAAAGTTTGGACGGAAAACAGTCGGTGTTTTCACCGACAGTAAGATTTTAATGATCAGAAAACCTAATTTTGACTCGTGAACGAAATGGTTTATAATTAAATCATATTTTCCAACGAGGCTGGTTAGTTTGAAAATTTTCGATCGAAAAACAGACAGAAACCCTAATCGGGAAACCGACGGAGTCGAAAACGGAACTGCAGAGACACATCAAGAGATCGGGACAACGAGTCACACATGATGACTCATGGAGGATGAGTCACCAAGCATTTATGAGCATTAAATGCTAGTAATCATGACTTTTAGGTAAAATGACCAAAATACCCCAAGCTTTCGCGGTTATTAACAAGACACATCTACGCACTCTTAACCACTCATTTTACGTGGTTGTAAACCTTCCACATATCCTAAATTTCGTGCATATATATATATACTAAACCATACCTATTTCATTTTGCTTTCGTTTCATCATTTTCCTCTCAAAAACCGAAATCGGGTAAATGACGTAGCTGCGTACGAAATTTCTGGGAACCGCTAACGGATAGGATCAGTGACTCATTGGTGAGTCACTATGTGTGGCCCAAAATCAGCCACACCTCCATCAATTGTGAGCCACATATTAACCATGATTAGCCAAAATAACCTTAGTTAAGTTAACTATTAATTATGGTTAATCTTATATTAATTAAATAATCACAAAACCCATTAATCTAAAAGCTAACAAACCAAACAATGCCTTAAATCTACCCTATATATAGCCCCAAAACCGTGGCCTCCTCACCAATTCACCCACCTTCTTCATTTTTTCTCATTCTTCACTTTTCTTCACAAAAACTTCATTTTCTTCTTCAAGAGCTTTAAGTATTTCCATTGAAGAACTTGCCAAGATCATCATCATTTCTTCATTTCCTTCACACACTTGAGGTAACATGATCATCTCTTTCCATTCTTAAGCTTTTGTTCTTCATGTTCTTGAGTTTTCATATTCTTAGATCTAGAACTTAGAATAATTCTAGAAAATTGTAGAAAAATCATAAAAATGTGAAACCAATTTCTATGATCTAGTTATAATCTCTACTTTCATTATTCAAGAGCATGTTAATCAAAAATGTTTTCCTTCCCTATTTTCTCTAAGATACCGAATCTCACCCAAAAGAGGGTTTGATGATATTGTTTTCATTTTTGAAATCTAATGCTTGATTTGAGCTCTCTAGTATCTGTATGATCTAAATCCAAGAGCTTGAATCCAACTAAATTTCCTAGCCTATTTTTCTAATATGGGCCAAAACCCTAACCTTTGGTGTTAGAGGATTTTATTTTAAATCTTAACTTGAAACCATTTTATCTAAGTTAGTTAGGACGTTAGTAGGTAGAATCCAAAGAATGAAGTTGAGAAAATAACCCTAAACCTATTTTCTTAGTCTTGGCCGAACCTAGCCCTAAAGTGTCATAGATGATTTTGTTTGATTAATTATAGTTATGTTGTTTGATTCAAGGTGATACTATCAAGCTGTGGTGTAATAGCGAGGAACATCGAGTTCGGGATTTAGGTGCTAACTCAGGTGGGGGAAAGAACCAATCTACCATCGGAAACGGATAAGTAGTATTTAAATAATAATAATTGTGTAGGGCGACCTAAACCCTACTAGTAGTCGAGTAATCGACAAGACCAAAATCACATTGGAAGCTTTTTCGTGAAACCAATGATGATTTGGGGATTGTGGGTTTATCGTCGTTAGGATAATCTTATGATATTCGAGGTTGATTGAATTTATTGATTATTGAATTATGTTGTGATAAATTGTTTCTTATTATGTCTTGTGATACTTGAGTAGTTGATTGATAATATAGTATGTATAATCTGCCTGGGATGATAAACTGTTTGGTTAATGTTAGGGCACGAGATGTGTGATTTAAGAGATGTATTTGGGTGAGTGAATTATGATGCATTAGTGATGCCTAGCCTTAGTGTATAGAAGAGATGAGATATTGAATGAGTATTGAGACTTGTGGTGGAAGGTTGAGGCATTAGGCTATAATAAATGTGGGTTGGTGAGATTCGTCAATATAGATGTGTTAAGGTTCATGGCCATGTGTGATGAAACACATGAGGTCGAGGATAGTCCTTGAGTCCCTGAGGGATCGCGTTGCGCAAAGGTTACTAAAATGGTGTATGGGCACCATGGCACTAATTGCACAATAGCATGAGTAGTTTGGGAACTACTGGGTCCATTTCTATATTTCGATATATTTCCATACTATATCCATTTTTCCACCTTTGATGATAGAAATGTGTCTTATCTCCTATTTCTATATTTGTATATGTTTTGCTTATGTGGACACTAGAAGATTTTATGGAAGATCCGGGTGATGACTATGTGGAGGAACCAACTGAGGACTTCACTGAGAATTTCTATGTGGAGGAGTTGGACGGGACTCCTTATGAGCCAGACGCAGGAGGACGAGCTATTGATGGTAGTAATAGAGTTTAAGTAAATAGGGCCAGTGAGTCTAGAACTATGTGTTTATGTTTCCGCAAATAAGTGTTTGTATAAGGATGTAGCTATTTGGGATCTTACTGAGAAAATGCCCTAGACAATTCTTTAGTATTGTGTTAAGTGTGTATTTATAATATGACTTTGATGTTATCTTTCATTGTTGGTCAAATTTTAATTCCGTCGCATTTTCGATTTATAATCAAGGTTAATAACACGAAGAATCTAAATAACTAACTAAAGGCACAAGGGGCATAGCGGAGTGTCTCACATGGCTCTCAGTAGCCAGATCAAACTGACGAAACTCACTACCGTAAAATAAAACTAAACCTACAGCTTGTCAAGCTAGTGATACCCGTTAGGGAGATCATGATGATCACCCCCACCTACAGCAGGAGTGTCCGGTGAAGACACCGCTGCCCCCACTCCCTCGTCGGAAGAATCGTCATCATCATCAGGGGGAGGATGATCCCTAAGTCCGTCCTCTATGAACTCCTCTGGATCCTCCTCATTCTCAAGATCCAAAACCACCTCTGTAGGAGGTGCTGCTGGTCCTGCTATCTGTAAAGGCTGAATCAACTGAGGAGGATCATCAAGCAACCCATGCTCAGCCAGATACTGTAGATAAAGCCAAAATGAAGGTAGGGATACCTTGACAGTCTCCACTACGTGTGTCCGTCGCTGTGGTCCTGCAGCTAATGTGCCGGTAATCTCTCGACTGGGGCCAAAGTAGGTAGCGCTGAGTGCCCCTGGGTTAATCTCCCAAGCACCACCATACTGTGCGTTCTCAAATGTAATCGAACGTATCCCCGAGTGCGCCAGTTGAATCTCTGGGTCCATCTATACTCAGATATAAATATATGCACAAGTAGAGACCCCAACATAAAACATGCAAGAGTAAGAAACCAATATATGGATTTAACACGACAACTACATGCACGACATAAAAGAAAACAGATACACATATACATGTTCATAACAACATAATCATTCTTATTAAAGCAAATAGTTTATCAATGGGTTTCACACCCCAAAATCATCATTGAAAACTATGCATGAACACTTCATATACGTCGTCTAACTTCAAACTTAATCTTCGGAGATATCCTAACGTCGTGATGAGTTGATCAAGCTCGTTTGCCAAATAAGGCACATCGTCATAACCATTGCACACTGTCCAACATGAGGCACAGTGATAACATCGTAAATGTGTTTTCATTGTCCAACCAGGCACAATGATACGTCGTGACATGAATATCGCCATGATACCATGATTAACAACTACATCGTGACATGAATATCTTCAAGATACCATGATTTACTTTGTAAGCACGTATGCCATAAATGCATGTAAAACATTTTATTCTCGTCATTTTTCTTCGTGTTCAATCTTTCCTTGCCGAAGCACAAAGGCTTACGACCATTCATCGTTTTCAACGTCTTAAAATTTTCATCATTAAGACAAGACTCAAAGTCCGAGTGCTCAATCACGAAACCCCTAGACCGATGTATCAGGCTTAGGTTCGTGGTAATAGAAAACATCATAAATCTTTTAACATCGTTTATTACACCATAAAGTAGACACAATGTCCACAAGACACCAAGTCCATAATGTCATAAGAACACTAGTACCCCAACGTCTCGGTTACTAAGTTCCATATCATCATTAACATCGTTAAGTAAAACTTGATTTTTGAAAAATCATCTCAAATTCTTTCATAAAATCATCAAGTTACTAAAAATCTTTTCTTCTGAAAACTTTATTTTTCGAAAAGAGAGTCACTTGAGGCTAAATCTTGCTTTCAAATACATACTGCCATTTTAGAATCACTTGCCGTAAATACTTTTCAGAATTACCATCGTCTAGCATTTTTAAAGCATTTTAAGTCAAATCTTGACCTTTTCCACTTACATAATTTTCTAAAATCATAATTAAGTTATTTTCGAAGATTAATTTCTTAAAATAACTTTTTATAATATTATGGAATTTCTTACATAAAAATTAGTAGTACTAAAATATTTTCACGGTTACATCCTCACTATGACTCATAGTTCACTTTTACACTGATAAATCACTAAAATCATTACATTTTCAAATATTTCTTATTCTTCCCAAATAATTGATTAAACAATATTATATTCTAATATTTCTCAATTAAATCTTGAATATTCATCGTAAAGCTTCTTAAAGCTTTTATCTTGTTTAATTAATTGAGCAATGACCATTGTCAGGCTTCTCACATCACAACCAACATCAAAATTGTAGCAATTAACACAATCAGATCATGCATCAAACACTATAATACATAACTGCAATTAAATAATTAAATGCAGATAAATAAACACAGATGAAATAATACAACTTTAAACAACTTAAACAAGCACCACAACCACAGATAAATAATACAGACTACAACAGATAGCATATAGTCATTGGAAAAATCCCTCAGGTAATCCCCTCTTACCTCTTGAAGAATTTCTTCCCAATATCTTTCCTCGAACGAACGTCAAACTCCGGTTTCACGATCCAACATATAATTAATACACTTAACCTTCAACAAACACAACCAAACAAATACAATCAAACAATTAAAATCACCTATTTCCTTTAAGGTAGGTCACGGCCATGTGAGGGTTTTGTGGCTAAAAATTTCTAAAATTCTTAAATCCTTAGATTAGTGATCCTTAAGTACACATCACATATAATCAATGATCATAATACAAGGAAAGTGAAATCAAATATTTCAACTTCACAAAAACTCAATTTCGGCCATTGAATAAAATATGAGCTAGGGATTTCATTTTGATACAACAACTTGGATTCAACACATATATAATATAGAAAGTTAAAATCAATGATTACTTTCTATGAAAATTTGAACAAAATCCCTCCACTTCACAAAGTGAGGTTTGGCCTCATGGAGATAAATGGGAAGCAAAATTTTGTTTAAATCATGCTCTTGGATTATGAATATAGAGATGATATCAAGCTCATAGAAATTGATTTCATATTTATTGGATTTTTCTATGATTTTCTAGAGAATTTCAAAGTTATGAACATAAACATAGAAAACATGATCATGGCCTTGAAACAAGAAATTAATTGAAGAACATGAAGTTGATTGATGATGAGGAACAAGGCTTACCTCTTGGAAATTGAAAAATTGCAAAAGATCAACAAGTTGCTTAACAAACTAAGCTTATGGAGTTTAGAGAGAATAGGATGAATGGAGAAGATGATGGAATTTGTGAGAAGGTAGTGGAGTCTTCTAATTGAAGTAGGAAGCACACATGGGCCATGGATTTGGGCCTCAAGGCTGCAGCCCATCATGGCTTTGAGAGGAAGAATGGCCTAAATTTTTGGACATCATGGAAGGCTTCATAAGGACCAAAATGAAATTGAAGAAAAACTTAAGGATCAAAATGCAATTATCCTAAAAATTGTCATCATAACCATGTGCCTCATTAATGGCTTCACATGGATGACTCACTCTTGAGTAACCTGAGCTTTATCCATTTGTCGGGTCCCAAAAATCCCGTATTCAGCTCCGTCGTTCACCCGATTGAATATAACACCCAAAAATAATATATTATTTCACTTTTAATGAAATAATTCTAAAAATCCAAAATCGTTGGAAATTAAATAAAAACCTTAAGTATTTCGTTCACGAATTAAAATTAGGCATTCTGATCAGTATAATTATACTGTCAGTGAAATTCACAGACCGGGTTTCGCCTGACTTTTCAACCTAAATTTTAATCATAACTCTCTATCGTTAAGTAGAGTGTAAATAAGGTTTCGGTTTAATTAAAATAATTTTCTAAGTCTCAGATAAAAATATAAACGTATTTATATAAATTTCCGATATTAGAAAGCAGTGAAAAATCGGGGTGTTACAACCTTCATCATAAATGCTAGAACAAAATATCTAGATATTTATGTATTAACCTAACGTATCTTAGTTAAAATCCAACCATGGTCATAAACAAGACAAAATCAATTTGGCTTCTCATTCCTCCTTGTGGTGCATACACAGCCACACCTCCTAAACACCACCTTCACCACCTAATTCTCTCCTCCGTCTATGTCCACTCATTTGTAATGATGACAAAGTTGGAAATATCTAGATATTTTCATGCAAAATGACCAATTCATCCTTAAGTTTTCCTTGATTTCCTTTGGTGTCCCACAAGTGTGTTAGAACCTCACACTTAGACCAAATTTTTGTGCAGCCTCATTCCCACAACTAGATGCATTCATTTTTATCACACTTCTCCATTTTCTTCACAAAAAAACACTATGTTCATCAACAAGATTCCATTGGAGCTTCAAACTCTTGCATCTTTCTGCAATTTGCTAGAGGTAAACCCTCATCTATCATGATCATTGTTGTCTTCCTCTTCAATTATTTCATGTGATTCTTGCCAGGAACACTCCATTTGCTATTTTCATTGATTTTCTTCTTTTAATTCTAGAAAATCATAGGAAAATCATTTTGATGTGGTAACAATTTCTATGAACTCTCTATGACTTCTAGATTGATTATCTAAAAGCATGAGAGCAAAGAAAATTTCCTCTTATTTCTTCTACTTTTGGCCGAAACCCTAGTCTTGGGGGGTAAATGAGTTTTGTTTCAATTTTTGAAATGTGACACTGGATTTAGTCTGTCTGATACTTCTAGTTGATAGATCTAGAAGCTTGAGAATTTTTAAAATCCCTAGCCTAAAATTTTTGTGAAGGCCGAAACCCTCACCATATGGGTTAGATGGGTTTTTGTTTCAATCTTTGTCATGTGGCACTTGATCTTGTCTTTCTAATGCTCTAGGATCATAGATCCAAAAGCTTGAAAATTTTAAAGATCTGTAGCCAATTTTACTCATGTTGGCCGAACCCTAGCTCATGTGAGTTAGATGAATTTTTTGTTTCATTTTGTAACTTGTGTTGTGATTTTGTTGTGAAGGATAAGTTGTTAGTTGTCATACTGAGTTCTGAGGAAGAGCCAGAAAATAAAAGAGACATTTCGAGGAGGAAACTGAAACTTCAAGAAGTAAGGGGAGTTTACCTGAGGGTTTTTGCACTACAAAAAATCAACTGTTTAGCGACCACAAAATCGGTCGCCGAAATGGTAAATTCGGTAGCTATTCTCTTTAGCGATCGAATTAGCGACCGATTAATAGTGGTGGCTGATAACCTGGTCGCTAATGTTTTAGTGACCGTATTAATATTTCGGTCGCTAAATGGTAACCGTATTTTGGGTCGCTACGTGATAAAGGTCAGTCGCTAATCGGTTGGTCGCATGATTGGGGTAACCACGTTTGGCCACCGATTATCGTTCGCTAGTTCTGTAGCTAATTTACGTTACTTTTAACCAAAGTAGCGACCGAATAGACCGATATTCGGTCGCTATACCACCATTTTTTTCCTTTAACTAACTTTTAGCGACCGAATTATGGATTGCTAATTCGGTCGCTAAACTGGATTTTATTATTATTTTTTTAAATTTAATTTTTAAAATAATAATTTTTTTTTTGCTTTAAAGGTTTAGCAAAATTACTAATAACACACACCAAATTACTAATGAATTATACAATTATAAAAAATTACTGAATAAATATATATATATATATATATATATATATATATAAAATCCAAAGTGTCGTACAAGAATCATTTAAAATCTAAAAAATGAAAAAAAAAGTCAATCATGATGAGGAGGTGGAGGAACCCAATCATCCTCAGCGTCCGTGCCGCCGACGTCTGCCATCTGATCGTCCTCTGGAGCAGCATCATCAGTAGCAGGCGGCGGAACTGGAGGAGCGGCAGCAGGCGGCACAACGGCCGAAGCATCACCCTGAGCAACTGGAGGCTGGATCCTCATCTGCTCCAACACCAGCCGCAGTGTCTGGCCTTGCTCAATGGTCTTCTACATCAGCTCCTGGTGTGCCTGAGTCAACTCTGCAATCTGGTTCGCCATCTGCTGCTCTCTCTCCCTCTTCTCCCGAAGCTCCGTGTTCAGTTGCTTGATGGTGTCCTGCATCTGGTTGAACTGCTCCGGAGGGATGGTATCCATGTAGGAAGGAGCAGGCATGCCGGACGATGAAGCGATAAACTTGCGTCCCAGGTGTCTGAGGCCATACACGTGGCCCTTCTTTTTCCTGCCCCCGACGACCTCCAAATAAATGGCATTATCGTCAACGGAGACAGGAGAGTGGGTCCCCTCACCAGTCAATGCCTCATCCTGTGACTGTGAGGCACGTGATATGGCATCGTCCTTCTTCTCGTTGAAGCCCACCTGCAAAGTATAAATGAAAAGATTTAGTTAAAATTATAATCAATATTAACAAGTCAATTATAATTATAATAAATTACAAGTATAAACTAAATTGTTTTTTTGCTTACAGCATAGTTATGGACCTTGTCGTTGACCCATGCCCCCGACTTCAACTTCTTCGTCCTCTCCACCAACTCCATAGCAGTGGGGGCCCGCTGTTTCTGTGCTTTCTGCACAGAAAAATATAATCTTTAATCCATAAGAATATTTAAAAATGAAAACTCATGAGATAGTATACTAAGTCAATAAAGTTTAAAGTATTACCAGCTCGTCGAAGTGGGCGGCGACTGATTTAGAGCCGTCGGTCCAAGCCCATGCGCCACCATCAGAAGCTCGATTACGTCGAGCTGTGGCCTGGATCTCCTGGAACTTCTCAGTATCCCAGTACTGGTCCAGCTGCCTCCTGATCTTAGGATCCACCCACTTCCCCTTATTCTTACCCTTCCTTAGCTTGTTCGTCAGATTCTTCATGACCAGTGAGCCTTTATGCGCAAATATGTCCCTGATGATCTGCTCTAAGGCTGCGTCCCACCTATACTCTTTCTGCAACTTACAGTTGTTAGGAAATTCGTGTGTGTATATATATATATATATATATATATATATATATATATATATAATGTAAATTTAATTAAAATAACTTAATAAATTGTTACCTTAAACTCTTTAAACAACTAATCCCTATGGCCCACTGGAATGGCCTTCCATGTAGGCCATGGACCATCAAACTTGCGTTGCAGGATCTTCGATATCGAATCAGAAGGACCCTTCACGGGCAGAAAGCTGCAGCAAAATTAGAGCATTAATAAATGTTATAAATAAATAAAAAAACAAGTAAATAGAAATTAACGATACTTTATATATTAAAAAATTAAATTAGCTTACTCGTTATCCCCCCTGGTGATAAGAAGAATCCTCCTGTCGGATGGACCACGGCTCTCCTGCCCCGATGATGATGATGGTCCTGGCATAGGTGTGGATGATGTCGGTGCAGCCTGTGTCCCGACCACATAAGGCTGGGTAGGGGTTGCAACTCCATCACCCTGATGTGGCCCATCCACAGAGGTGCTGGCGGGGTGGTCTCGATCTGAAGTCTGTGGGTCGGCCGACAGAGGGACTCTCACAGCACGACCTCTGCCACGACCTCCACAACGACCACCACACTGCCCCTACCTCTAGAGGAATCTGCCATCTGTGTAAAAAAATGAAAAGATGATTACACCACAGTGTAAATAATACAAAAATAAATTACCTAAGTACAATGAGCATTACACAATGAATTATGACATAAATAAATTACCTAAGTAGAATCTCCGTCACTAAATTCACCCTCACTCTCATCAGTCTCACTTGATTGGAATGTGCCTTCGCTAGATGCGTCCAACTCAGATTGATCCATTAACTCTCTTTCAACTTCTTCCCCATTGCCGGAAATGTTCGCCAGAGAATTAACAATAATGTCCGGCGTAATTTGCAACGGTATGTGGGATCTTGAAAACTCATCATCTTGGTACGGAGCATCTTTTTCAGGCTGGTTGATTACATTATCAGTAATTGTACTGCGAGCCTTTATCTTAATGACACCTAACCAGCCTTGATGTCCTTTGGGATATGGCGAGTAATAAACCTGATATGCCTGTTGTGAAAAAATGAATGGGTCGTACGCCTTATTATACCTACGAAATAGCCTAACTTGAACAATACCATATTTTTTTTATCGATTTTTGTCCCTACGTCAAGAGTAGGATCAAACCAATCACACTTGAAGAGAACTAACTTCATCACGAGGAAACCGGTATAATCTAGTTCAAGGATATCAGTTAGAACCCCATAGAAATCATCCTTTACATTGCCATCAGTGGCTCGCACACAAACACCATAGTTACACGACTACATTCCTTCACTCCATGTTTTTGTGTTAAATTTATATCCATTTACAATGTAAGTATTCCATGATGTAACCCATCTGTTAGGCCCCCGTGCCAAATTTGTCAACAATGGATTTTGAACATTGTTTACTGGATCTAGTATCTAAAAAATTGAATATTATATTATTCTTATTCATGCTATATATTTAAGGAGATAAAATGTATTGCAACAAATGAAGATACTTAACCTAGATATTTACTGAACCACGTAGCAAAGTGAGAAGTAATTTCTCGATCAACCTAATCGTTTGAAATGTCAGGTTGGAGATCCCTTAGGAAATTTCCGTACATCCTACATATGAGAAATTAACAGCAGGACGATTAATAATCATAAATGTCAATTGAACTTATAAAAGACATTGTAGAAACTTACTCTAAATATGGCGTCACCTCTTCACAATTTTGAAGGATATACAGATGAGCAGCATTAATGTCATGCTGCTCCAAGAAATATCCTTTTGATTTGCCACTAAATCTGCCCAGATAGTTGAATATTGATATTGGAGGACTAGTTGAACTTCCTTCGCCCGAATCAACGTTTCTAGGCATCCTTGTCCTTCTCGTGTCAACTTCGTCCGGATAGTAATAAGAGGCAAAAGTGGAAGTCTCCTCTACTAAGTATGCTTCACAAATGGAACCCTCCACTCGTGCCTTGTTCTTGACTTTGTGTTTAAAAAGGGAGTGCAGGAACCTATTAAAGAGGGATACATACAAATAATTACTAGTTTTAAGGAAAACTAAACTATGATCTTGTGTTCGTGAATTTAGTATGTATTAAATAAAATAGTTGATGTTGTATACCTCTCAAATGGATACATCCAGTGGTATTGGACTGGATCACCAACTCTTGCTTCGTAAGGTAGATGAACTGGAAGGTGTTCCATTGAATCAAAGAAACTCGGCGGGAAGATTTGCTCCAGTTTACATAACAAAACGGGTATCTTGACTTCCATATCCTTTAATTGATTCACATTTAGTGTTGTCGACGTAAGCTCCCTGAAAAAGTGGCTAAGCTCAACAAGTGGGTTCCAAATTGGTTTCGCAATGCGTCGAACACAATTGGAAGCAATCGTTGCATGAACACGTGGCAATCATGACTCTTCATTCCATGTAACTTTGCTTCCTTAATGTCAACACATCTACCCAGATTGGAAGCATACCCATCGGGTAACTTTAGTTCTTTAACCCACTTACAGACAGCTACTTTATGTGTTTTGCTTATTGTATAACTTGCCTTCGGTTTGATAAGTCTGCCACGACCACCATCCTGTAACTCAAGCTCCTTCCGATTACAAATTTCAGCCAGATCCAATTGGACTTTATTTGTATCCTTTGTCCTCCCCTTGATGTCCATCACAGTGTCAAACACATTCATAAACACATTCCTCTCAGTATGCATGACATCAATGTTGTGACGGAGTAGATGCGTCCTCCAATATGGCAACCTCCAAAATATACTTTGTTTTGTCCAATTATGCTTGACGCCATATTCAGGAATATGTTCTACTTGGGATTCATGGACTAGCGGTAAGTATTGTACTCTCCGCCATACATTAGGACCAGACAAATGTGGTGGAGGCTGTGTTGTCTCCGCACAACGCTTCTTGAATGCATTCTTGTTCCTCCTATAAGGATGATCTTCTGGAAGGAATTGACGATGACAATCAAAATAAGAGATCTTTCAACTGTTTTTAAGCATGAATGCCTTCGATCGCTCCATACATATTGGGCAACCAAGCTTCCCCGCGGTCATCCAACCCGACATCATCCCATAGGCGGGAAAGTCGTTGATCGTCCACATCAAAGCTGCTTTCATCATGAAATTCTGCCTCAAAGATACGTCATATGTCAACACGCCATCATTCCACAGCATTGTCAACTCATCTATCAGCGGCTGCAAGTACACATCAATCTTCCCTTTTGGATTAGACGGACCCGGCATTATGACTGTTAGGAACATAAACTCCCGCTTCATGCACATCCCCGGGGGAAGATTGTATGGAGTCAGGATAACCGGCCAACAAGAGTATGCTTTTCCAGACTTCCCGAAATGATTAAATCCATCCGTACATAACCCCAATCGGACGTTCCGAGGGTCCTGCGAAAATGCCATATGAACCGTGTCAAAATGCTTCCAAGCTTCTCCATCCGATGGATGACACAAGACATCTTGCTCCCTCTCATGCTCACTATGCCACCTGATGTGAGCTGCAGTGGCCATCGAAGAGTACAATCTTGTAAGTCTTGGCACGAGCGGAAAGTACCACATCTTTTTTAGAGCGGTCTTCTTCTGAATGCCCCTCCTAGCTGTTGTCTTATACCGATCAGCACCACAAAATCGACAACATGTTATGCTTTTCGCTGAATCATCCTTATAATACAACATACATCCATTCGGGCAACAATCAATTTTCAAACACCCCAGAGCCAAATTCTCCACAGACTTCTTAGCATGATAAAAACTAGTTGGCATCCGATTGCCTTCCGGCAACTACTTGGACACAGACGTGGCGAGGCGATTAAAACAACCTTCTTGCATATTGTAGTCAGATTTGATACTCAACCATTCCATACACATCGACAACTCCGTGTACTCTCGACATCCTTCCCACAACGGAGATCGTGCAGCACTTAGCATATCATAGAATCTTTGAGCTTCAGGATTCAGATTCTCCTCTATGTATTGGGAACCCATTCCACCATATTCTCCCCCATCTTCTTCTAATGCAATACCAACCGAGGGTCCAGTATGATCCATTATCATCTGCTCGTATAGATTCAATTCTTCTCTCCGGTCACCACTTCCATAGTACGAACCTTCAAACACAACCGGGTTTAAATCAGGCAATGTCTCACCATGGTTACTCCACCAATAGTAATCAGGCATAAAGCCTTTCTCATAAAGATCGGCCACAACTCCATCCACGCTTTTGAAAGATTGACACTTGCATCTTTTGCAAGGACACCTCAAATGATCACCGCCCCGCCTTATAAATATCTCCTGGCTAACAAAAAACTCTATAAACAAACCCACTCCAACTCTATACTCTTCCCTAAGACGTTTATTCCGATCCAACCTACGATGCATCCATTTCCGATTTTCCGGAATATCCATTCTTGCCAATTAAATAGCCTGACCAACCCTACAATAACACTTATATATTACGGTGCATTCCAATAGCTCCATCAATCTCGTTCTTATGACAAGGTATGAACCTATCCCATTCGAGAAGAAACCTTTACCACACTTGGCTAACAATAGTTACTCTCTTATTCAAATACCTTATACTTAACAAAATTTTGGCAGCATTTCCCATTGGTCTCCAAGTACACGACTCGAGCACGATGAAAAAGGTTTTTTCCCAAACTGTCCCACTTGGACAATTCAAGATTCAATACAATGAGCATGCGTACCTTGAGAAGGTACGCATGCTCATTAATATTGAATCTCAAACAGGAAACTAAGGCTTTCGTAAATACTCAATTAACTTTAATAGAAAATAAAACCATTAGCCAATAAATATTGCAACATAGATGAGCTTATATATTGCAACGTAAATCAATACAAACTTAGATAAAATATTGTAGCAAACATCCTATTGAGCTCCGCTCTCCACTAACAAGTAACACATAATTGCCAAACACATGCATAACTTCTAAATTATCAGCACACACAACCAGCATCCCGCCTTTCGGACAGGATCACATCCTATTGAGCTCCGCTCTCCACTAACAAACAACACATATTGGCAAACACATGCATAAACGATAAATTATCAGCACACAAATCCTATCGAGCTCTGCTCTCAACTAATAGGTAACACAACTTGACATTACACATTACAGATACCACACAAATCAAGGCATAATGAAGATGTAGTTAACTTACCTCAGCTCCTAGCAAAGAATGAAAATAGTGACAAAAATCAATGAGTGCTGCAAGTGATTAAATTCAAAAGCCTGTTCAAAAATATAGGATTAATTTCAATTCACAAATTTATGGTAAATATAGATTGAAAAAAATTGTTTCCCACTAACAGTTCAACATTCCAGAAACAAGCACAAGATTGGACAGTTAGGTGTATTTGAGGACCGATTAGTCATTGTCTTAATAAGAGAAACCAGAATTAAGACTTGAGGATAGACATTGATTCAGATAGATATAGAAGTTTTAGTTAGGAAAAAGGGGTTTAGAAGGAAAGAACAACGAATTGGGTATAATGATATTTGTTAATCTAAGTTGAGAAACTAGAGAGATATCATAAAGGGTTGAGAGTTAGATAAGGCAAGACTATGAGTCCAGCTCTGTTACCATGAGTAAATATAAGTAAAACATGTAGGAGTTAGAAAAGAGATGAAATGAAAGTGAAGATGAAAGATGTGTTGTTCTGTTATGTGTTCTCAAATCTCTGACCTTTACAAGCAAATACATTATTTGATTCCATGATCCATCAACATAATGCATCATCTTTTGTTTCCTCAAGTGACTCCGCAAAAGGACATAAATTCTCATATTCACACATATTTTACGATAAACCGAAAAAAGCAAGTATACAATATAACATATAATATATTATATATGTTACATCTTTTAACATGCATGTCAACTTGATCATATTTGGCTATCTGTATTGTTTGTGCTAGGGATTCCACTTAACTTGTAGTTAAAACAATTTATGAATCATAATATAACTTAACAATTAACAGAATATTCTTGTTGGAAATGTGCAAACTGACATCATTGGTATGTTAATTCATTTGTAGCAATATCTTTTGTTCTTTGCGCAGGTTAAGCTATTTCAATGCCAACCCGATCAAGTCTATAGATGCTCAGCAATATATCCACCCCATCGAACATTTTATCCTCGTACCCATTCAATTAAAGTATCAATGGCAGACCATAATGAGCCTGATGAGGTTAAGATGCAGATCGGAATCATGAGGGAGAAACTTAGAGAAGCAATACCAATCTCAGTTCAAGAATTTCCTTGGAGAAAAGCTCAGCATATACATTCTAGAGAGACTACTTTTTCTTGCACAAGACGTTGTGAAGTGGTCTCTTATTTTGTTTTTCATCTTTAGCTCTTCATCAGACATTGTATATACATTCTCTATAAATCGTGAACTTATAATTCCCGTTGGCCTCTTTGTTGGCTGCCTTATGACTGATTTATTGAAGGAGATATCACAAGAATTGTTTCATAGATCTAAGGTATATTTTGAACTTATTTATTCTTCGCAGTTGCATGCTCAGTTGCTTTATTTGTTAAACCATCTAAATACCCCCCCCCCCCAAGCACATGCAATTGCAGTGTCCCTTCTAACAGATATGTACCTAAATAGTGAAACATGTGGCCTGCTACTGCTAGTTATATGTTATGTAAGGTTTGGTAATTTCTTCTAATTGAAAGTGTGCCTAATAAAACAAATAGAGTGAAAGATGAAAGCACTATATAGACAAATAAGGAGAAGGGGTGTACCCTGATGGTGGTGGTGGTGGTGGCGGCAGCGACGGCGGTTCTGTGGTGGAGTAGTAACCAAACAACCCTGGAATATGGAATGAAGAAAAAAAAATATAAGTGAAAGAGGGAGACAGAGAGGGATGGAAGCATACATTGGTCTTGTAGTGGTTGCGGCGACGCTGCGAACGGTGGCCGTAAAAGGGTGGTTGTGGTGAGGGAGGGACAACAGAGAGAGGGAGACAGGGAGGGAGGGGGTCATAAAAGGGACGACAAAAGGAGGGGCTTGCAGTGGTGGTGGTGGCGGTGTGAATGGCGACTGTAGAAAGGAGGAATGATGGTGGCTGTAGAGGGGAGGAAACGGTGGTTTTTGGGAGTGAGAGGAAGAGAAACACGTATGTGAGGAAGAAAGGGGCGAAAGTTAGCTGATTTAGGGATTTTACTATTTGCGACTGAATTATTCGGTCGCTAACTCGATCCCAATTCCCAATTTTTCAATTCGGTCGCCAAAATCGGTCGCTGTTGGTTGCATTTGAAATTTTTAATAATTAATTTAGCGGCCAAATAGGAATCGGTCACTAAAAGGCTCCCAATTTTATTATTTCATGCGCGTGTTAGCGACCGAACCAATATCGGTCGCAAAAAATATTAAAATATGACCGTTGGGATAATATCGATCGCAGGATCAGTCGCTATATAGTCAACAAAGTTTGACTTTTAAATTCAATACTTTAGTGACCGAAATAGTGACCGATATGGTTGCTACCTAAAATTTCGGTCGCTAATTCGATCGCCGGATACATTATTACAGACTATCTAAAAGATGCTAAATTCCGTCGCAAAATCGGTCGCCATTTGCAACTGAAAAATTTGGTCGCTATTTTCGGTCGCTATTTGACATTTTTTTTGTAGTGTTAATAGCTACATGCTATTTGTGGGTTGTCTATATAATTAATTGTAGTGATATCGTGTTTGCTTGATTTATTATTATGTGTTGTTTTATGTAGTCTGATGTGGTTTATGTGATTTATTTGTTATAACTGAGATGCATGGTATAACTGGGATATATGTTATAACTGTGATGTATGTTATAACTGATGTTGAGTGATTGACTGAGAAGCCTGACAGTGGTCAGTGCTCAATTATATTGAGGTTAAAAACTTTAAGGAAAAACTTAAGTGTGTTAATTTGTGAAAGTGGAAGAAAGTATGAAAAATAATAATTTAATAATATTTTGGGTAAAAGAGTCAGTCAATGAGTGATAATGAGGACGAAACCGTGAAAAAATTTCACTTACATTAATTTTTCCAATTAAATTCAAAAAATAAAATAAATAGTAATTGTGGTAAATTACTTTTCCAAAAATAACTTTAATGTGGATGAAAGAAAAACTTTTGTCAAAGACTAAGTCATTTTGGTTTTTAACAGAAATTGTTCTAAAACGTAAGATATTTCAGAAAGTGATTTATAGCGGAACTATGAGGAATAGCGTAATCATTTTGGACAGACATGTGTTAGAATAGAATTTTCAAGGATTTGAGCTGTTCTCGGGAAAAAAAGATTTAAAAAGGAAATATTTTGAGAAAAATTGAACTTTGTCGTGATTTAACGTTTTATAAATGAGTTTTAACGGAAAAAGGATTTTCTGTAAAAGAATTTGAAGTTAGCGAAAACATTTCCGATAAACTAGGATAAGTTTTCAGAGTTTTGTTTTGATTTTGTTATTTTCACAGAACGAAGATGATGTTGGAAATAAAAGTGAGCCTAGTAGTCGAGACGTCGGGATTCTAGTGTTTCTGTGGTGAAAACACTTAGATCATTGATTCGTATTGTCCATAAAGGACATGAGTATGTTGATGTGATGTGGAGGATTTCGTGTCCCATATCTGCGAACCTAGGACTGTGCATCGGTCTAAGACTTCGTGATTGAGCACTCGGACTGTGTGTCCTGTGTTGAGGATGAAAAGACTTAATGTTTAATTAAGAATGGTCGTGAGCCTTTGAGCCTCGACAAGGAAAGAATGAACGAAAAAGAAAAGTGACGTGAATAAAAGTTTTACATGCATTATTTGACAGACGTGCATGTGTTGACCATTGGGCCTTGAGTTGGACAATGTGCCATGTATTGTGTTGACCATTGTTCCCTTCGTTGGACAATATGCCATGTATATCGAGCCTGATCTGCTCAACGAAAGGAAGTTGGGATCTCCAGAGATTAGATATCAAAGTTAGAGGTTGAATATTGAAGTGTCATGCATTTTTATAAATTGCGATGACTGTCGGGTATGAATCCCATTGGTAAACCATTATGTTTGTTTTGGAGAATTTTCATGTGTTGTGGATATATGTATATGTTGTTTTTGTGTGTCGTGCATGTGATTATCGTGATAAAACTTATATGTTGGTATCTCACCCTTACAATATATATGTTTTATGGTTTTGCTGTTGTACCTTGGTACACTAGTACAGATGGTGCAGAAGAGTTCCCAGTTTCACTCGGGGATATTAGTCCCGATCCTTGATAAGGTCGGTGATAGTGGTGAGAATCATGAAGGTCTTTTCAGTAGATGTCTTGTAGAGTGACCAACTTAGGATTTTGGTTGGAATGTCTTTTTGAGAAGGTCGGTACATGTGTTTCGAGAACCTTTATATGGTTTTGAATTCAGTTTTGAATAATGAAACACTTTCAAGAAAACTTGTGCGTTGTGGCGTTTTAATTATGAATAAAATCAGTTTATGTGTGTTGACAAGTATAAATTAGTTTTACTGTTTGTAATGGGTGTGTCATATTTTCAAAGTATCCCGCATAAAATTTTTACCCCCATTCCTGACTTATACAAAATCATATGAATTATTTTTTGGAAGAAATCAGCATATTTCTTTTTAATTTAAGTTCAGCAAACGAGTTAAGAGTTAACCATGTAATGCCCAAGGGGGACTGTTACATATATCATCAAAATATTCAGTTTCATCATGATGTTCACTTCCATTTTCATTGTTTTCAACCAAAATATGTTGCTCTTGATTATTCCTATCCAGTTGTTCTTTCTCTGAATTATCTGGATTTGCATCATTCTAAACAGGGATTGTAGGCTGCTTGACAAAAAATTTATCAAGAGCACCTTTTTGAGATTCATTATCAATTTCAATTTGTTTCTTTTTGTTCCGTTTTAGATGACCCGAAAGTTGTTTTCTAGGCAACATGTTCAAACAATTAGCGACAACTATTGATAAAAGCACAAAATTATAAACTATAAATCAAACAAGGTGTCTCTAATGAGTAAATAACAACAAGATGAAACAATAGAACCTGATTGCTGATTGCCTGATTTTAAACCTTCAACTTAAATCCTCACTTTGTTCCAAAGTTTCAGAGCATCAAACTTCAATTTAATTCTGAAAATAACCTTAAAAATTAGAATTATTTAAAATATAAGAAGAATAATATAGTATGATAAATTGAAATTTGTTTATGAAGAGAAAGAAAGCACACCAAGTTAAGAATTAAATTGAAGGAAAGTGCACCCAGTTCACAATTAAATCAAAGCGCACCACTATGATATTTTTTTTATTCAGAAGGAAATAAAGAGATAGAAAGCTGAAAGGGCACCAAGTTCATAAGAAATACCAAGTTCAAAAGAAAGACCGAAAGTGCAGCACTGCAGCGTGTCTTTCTCTTTTGTTCCTTGATAAAGATTGAGAAAGATGGAATTTAGATAGATTGGGATACCGAAAGAGACATAGAAGGAGGGAATCAGGGAAACTGTAAAGTCTAAATAGGAAATAAATTAAGAGTATAATAAATTTTAAAAAATATTAAATCAAAAAGATATTTTTCAAATACATTTGTCATATTATTTTCTATCATTTTATTAATAATTTTTTGAAATAATTTGTTAAGTATCTAAATGTCTGATGTGCATTTGCCCTAAGTTTCGATGAAAACTAAACATTTGTTAATGATTTAATTGAATTTCATATTGGTTGCTGACCTGTCTATCTAGTGTGTAGATCATTAAATTGAGAATTCATTTTACACCTGTCTGCCCACATAAAAGATCACTTGTCTGTAGAGTGAAAGTCAACCTGTCTGCTAACTGGAATATTGACTAATCTGCTTTAAGGATTCAACCTGTCTGAAGCCTTCACTTGTCTATGGTCCTTTGATAAGGAAACACAAGGACAACGAAGCTTTTTGGAGATGTCCACTCAAACAGAAGTCACCGATGCTTTCTCTCTCACATATATCAAGAAAATCAGAAGGTCATACTCACAAGTAACCTAGGAGCTCAGAAACGAAGTGCTTCTAATATGTTTTATTCCTAGTACAACTAAGAGTTGCATGAAAAGGGAAATGTGTTCAGCAAAGTACCAAAGCAACCTGCACAACTCTGATATGGCTGCTGCACAAAGTATAAAGCATTGGACTTACGTGTTAGAGTACAACCAACGTTCTTCTTGCATTAATGGCTGCCCAGAACGACTCTATTGTGTTGAAAAGAGCTCAGCCTGAAGCCAAACCTTGGAGGAATGTCTCTAACGGATTCAAAATGATTGGAGCCTATAAATACAATAGACATTGAAGATGAAGATAGAGAATACACAGCATTAAAGAGCTATTACTCTGCGCAATTAACCCTTCATTCTTTTAATCTGTATTCTTCAATCATTTGAAGTTATTATGCTGTCTTTCTATACTTCACATTTAATTCACTCGTCTGAGTGTTAGTGAAAGACTTGAAAATTGTAATTATTACAATATTTTCTCAAAACAACTTGGGTGAGCCTAAAGAGGCTAGGTGTAACACCTCGTTTTCTCGCGCCTTAATCGATAATTATATTTTATATTATTACCAGGGATCTAGAAAATGATTTTTTAGGAAAACAAAATCATATTTGAGATCTTCTATATTGGAGGAAGTTACGGTTAAATTTTTGGTTTAAAACTCAGACGGAAACTGGTCTGCGTTTTTACTGACAGTATAATTTTATACTGCCAGAAAACCCTAATTTCAGCCCGAAAGTGAAAATTTTCAAAATGTCGCCACTTGTTGGGGACAATATATATTTCAATAATTTCTACTCAAAAATAAAAATATTGTATTTTATCAGGTGAAATTTTATTGAAAAAGGGCGGAAAACCTAGTCGGGTAAACCGACGGAGCTGGAAACGGATCTGCAAAGGTATGCCTGAGGATAGGGGCGATGAGTAAGCATGGATGACTCACCCCATGAGTCACATGGTGAGTCACCAAGTAATGATGACATTCCACAAAGTATCTAAGATATTTATACAAAATATCTAGTTTTCAAGCGAAATGACCAAATTACCCTTGGACTTCTTTGTTTATTCCTTTCATGTCCAACCAAATTTTGGACCAAAATGCCCTCCCTCTCTTAGTGATTTCTTGCAGCCACTCCATTAAATCAAACCCATTTCATTTCATCATCTTTCTCTCAAAACCCTAATTAGGTAAATAACGGAACCGGGCACGAATGCGCAGAGATGCACCGGGAGACAGAACGGTGAGTCATCCATGATGACTCAGAGAGGATGAGTCATGGTAGTGAGTCACCTCCATCATAAATGCCCATAAATGCTAGAATCAAAATATCTAGATATTTTGGACCTTAACCTAACCGATGCTTAGTTAACTTCAACCAAGGTTAGCCAACCATGATTTGCAACTAAAATATCTTCTTCCTTTTTGTGGTCCAAACTCAGCCACACCACCCTAATCACACCACCACCACATATTCATTCCATAGCCTAATGATTCCTAAGCCTAGCTATGCTATAATATAGTCTTTGTTAACCTAACCTAACCAAGCTTTGGTTAATACTCACCATGGTTACCATTTACCATCAAACAATCAATTTTTCTCCTCATTTTGGCCCAATTTCGTGGCTGCCTCACCTCCCTATATAAGGCCATCTTCACTTCATTTTTTTTGCTTTGCACAAGTGTTCATCTTCTTGTTCTTCATTTTCCTACACAAAAACCCTAAGTTATTTCTCTTGATTTTCAAAGGAACTCTAAGATCTACTTCATTTCTTGAAATTCCAAAGGTATAGCTATGTTCAAGTGTGCTAGGATGATTTTCTTCAATCTTTAACTTGTTTTTTTTGTTGGTTGTTCATGGCTAGGTTTGTTGGTTCAAACCTTGAGGCTTTAGGTGAACAACATCCTTCTATTACTTGACTTTCCAAGTGTCTACAAGAGGTATGGGGGAGATTACCACTATCCTACCTTAATGTAGATATGTTGATGGTTTATTTAGTGTCTATATATTCTTGTAATTTCTAAGTATGGAAGTTGTATATTTTATTGCATATGTGTGTGATCCTCTTGGAGGATTTGATTGATGCTTGGATGTGATTTATGTTGGTTTTGATCCTAATAATTTCTAAATGGAAACTTGGTTGTTGTATTATTGATTTGTTAAAAAATGCTTAACATGATTATTTAAGGCCATTCGGCCATGACTGCTTTAATGGGTTCCATGATGATTTAATTTGGTTGGATAATTATTATAAGGATTGAATGAATATATAAGAGTATAGAAATTGGTTTGGATTGATTTGGATGTGTATATTGAAAGATATGAATTTATGAGTCCTTAGGGACTAAAATGCAATTTCTAAGAATTTCAGTGACTGTACTGAAATTCATATTCTTGTGTGTTAAGATTCTAGTCCTTGATGAGACAAAACCATAGAAATTGGTTTGGTGTTAATTGGATTAATACATAAAAAGTTATAAGCTTTTTTTTTTGTAAACGATGACCTTTTTGCAATTATTGTAAAATATTTGGGCAGAAATATAATTTCTGGAAATTTGAGGATAAATGAAAAATATTTCTAAAGAAGTTGGTTTGGTGTGATTTGAAGTTATAAAGAAAAGGTTACAAGGTTTTAAGTGAATAAGGATCTTTTTGTAATTAATGAAAGTTTAGGGACTAAACTGTAATTTTCGAAAATAAATGTAATTGGACACTTAGAAACTGTTTTTCGTACCTATTTAACTTTTTTAAAACTCCAAAATGAGTTTTGGACTATTAGAGTTTAAAATCGTTGAAAAAGGATTTACGCGATTTACAAACTGAATGACGTTCGGTCAAATTTTTAGGAATTTCGTATAAATGGAGAGAAAGATGTAAAATCAGTGTTTCAAAATTTTCATATAAGTATTATAACCTAGGAGAGTAACATATTTGAGGTGAAGAACCATAGTTTCAAAAGTATGGCTTTTGGGCCTAAATTTAGTAAAAAGTGGCATAACCGTCGTTAAGCGTTTTTAAAGATTTTTCGAGAGAAAGGTTTTGAGAAATTGATACTTGTGTATCTTGGATGGAAATGGTTTTTAAAGAATGATTTGATTTCATTTAAATATTTTGGTTTTAAGGTCAAAAGGGTTTTAGTCTTCAAAGACAAGTATTTACGGTAAAGAACAAAAACCTAAGTCATGAAAGGCTTAGTGAAAACACGAACATAATAATTTATGACGTAGGGTGGATCAAGACCTTAAGTCATAAAGTATGGATAATTCATTATCCATATTCCATAAAATTTAAAGACTCAGAATGATTTGTTTTTCTTGGAAGCCAAAGAAAAAGGCTCAATTAGAAAAGTACAGAGAAATAAATAATTGGACTTGTGTTCCAATCTCATCATGCATTAGGACTTCTAATCAAGTGTTTTAAGATATCTTTACACAAAGATGAAAGGTTACTTGAGAACTTCAGCTCGATCTGAGAACATCTAGCATCTGAGAAAGCACATTGAAAGAATTCCGATGGAATCCAAATGTCATCCGATGGATAGACAAAAAGAACGCATTTTCCAGCAATTTTGGGTTGCTTCCAAGTCAATCACAGTGAAACTATGTTCTGTAAGGTCGTTGTGCCTAGGAGAAGAGATAACACTTTAATGTGGGTGCGAATTCCGTAGTGGCGAATCTTGCTTATTATAGGGGGTGTCGGGGTATGAAATACTCACATAGGCCCAGTTGGTAGCTCCTCTGTGGCGTGGTGATCTTGCAATGCACCGACATACTCGACTAGACACTACGTGTTTTCTGGTAGTGTAGGATGTTCCCGAAAAAGCCTATGACGTGCATGCCCTTTACTATTGACGCATTCTTTATTACCCAAGGTTGGTACTTCCGGAACAACCCTCCGAACCACTCTCTCCGACTGTTCGTAAAACCATGGTATAAGAATTCAGAGGTCATTCCTCAAGTCTTAGATGTCTTCTATCTAGGAAAACGCGGTGTTGTGGTCATGTTTCTGTGAAACATTATTGTTTTGTTATGAGTGTAGATATGATTGATAATTGCTAATTGTACATACCTGAGAGTCGTACCACTGCATGTTTGCCTTATGTGTAAGATAAATGGAAATCTCACCTCCTTATTTTTATATTGCCTATGTCGACTGGCTATGTTCCTTCTGTACTCTTTTGAGAAGATTGAGACATCAAGATGTCGCTTGGCTGATGCATTGTAGAGGATGAGGTTCGAACATGCGGACGATATGTTGAAGTTAATGGTGGACATCTTCTATGTTGTCGATGGTTAGTGGACCATGTTTTTCTTCTTGGAAGAGGAAAGTGCTTAGTTCGAGAGTTACTATTGTAGTGACTCTAGTAGTGTCTTTTATGACGACGTCGGTAGTGGACTCAAATAGAGTTTCCACTAGATCTCGTCAGTTGGGTTTGTCTTTCTCACGATGTAGGAGAAAGGATTAACTTTTCTGTTTAAATTTGGCCAGTTGGGTATGTTTGGGAGTTAATGTTACTGTTTATGGAGCTGTGACTTCAAGTATTTTATATTTTAGGAGCTGCGTCTCCATATCTTTATACTGGATCTGTTTATGTTTATGATTTCTATTTAGGAGTCGGGTTGGGTATTATGTAAATGATTTTCGAACTTATGATCCTAATTATCATAAATAAAAAATTACCCCATTCTTTTAATTATAGCCAATTTTTAATTAACTTACTTTTCGACCTTAAAATGTCACTTACGATGTAGCGCCAGAGGAGGGTGTTACACTAGGTGAGCAAAGAATACTTGTCTTGGAGCCTGAAGAGGCTAGGTGTACAAAGAATACTTGGAGTCTGTAACCTGATCATTTATAGTGGAGAAAACTTGGTGCTGCCAAGGACTGGACGTAGCCCTAGTTGTTAAATGGTGAACTAGGATAAATAGTTGTGTTTAATCTCTCTATCCTTATCTCTGTAGTTGTTTTGATTATCTTTATTTATCAACTAACTAAATGGGTTTAAGTGTGATTATCAAACAAGTTTTAATCTTGCATGTTTGTGTGTTTTTCTGTGAAAAACTGATTAGACAGATGACCTGTCTGAATCTTGTGAAATCACTTGTCTGAACTTAGCTTCTGTGTGCGAAAAGTTTTCAACTTAGTTTTAAAGTCTGATAAACACAATTCAACCCCATTCTCATGTTTATAGTTGTCTATTTCATAATTATTTTTTTATTGATAAAAAATTTAATTATATAAAGAGTAAATGCCCATTTTGGTCCCTGACAAAAAACGCGGTGCCCATTTCAGTCACTGAAAAAAAAAAACTACATCGTTAGTCCCTGAAAATTACTAATGTGGGACAAGTTAGTCCCTACGTGACTTCCGTTAGTCAGCGTCCGTTACTAAAATGTCCCACGATACTAATTGTCAAGGACTAATTAGCCTCACTTTAAATATTGTTAGGGACTATAATATCCCATAGTAATTGTCAGGGACTAACTTGTCCCACGTTAGTAATTGCAGGAACTACGGGATATTTTTTTTTTTTTTGTCAGGGACTGAAATGAGCACCACATTGTTTCTTCGGGGACCAAAATGGGCTTTTATCCTTATATAAATTTTTATATAATATTTATATATACTATGTACAATTTTAGTACGATAAATTTTATACTATATATTTAAAAAAATTATACTACTGGTGCCCCCAAAAATTTAGGGCCCTGGACGATCACCGACCTCGCTCGTGCTCAAGGCCACCCCTGATCATAAGAATTACAATATTTGAAAGGACTACATAGATTTATAAAATTTGAAAGAATTATATGAATTTTCAGCAAATATTCATTGTTACAGTAGTCAATGAAAAGTACGAAAAAAAATATTATAATTTTTAACAAAATCTTATAAAAAGGAATATATTTCATGTAAGTATTTATTTTACTCAAATAGATATATTTTAGTGTACATTCTAACAAATGTTGGATCTTAAGCGTATATCCATCATGCGAAAAATAAAATGTATTATATTCTTCTTCTTTTTTCCTGAGTCATTTAGCTCAACAAATTTCAAAATAAATACCATGATTTCAATTATTTTTATATATAAAATATATAAATTATTATAACAATTTTCTACATAAAGATAATAAAGATATCACTTGACTAGACATATTTGAGTATGTCTTTTAAATTGTGATAAAGGTTGGGTTTAAAACCCACAGCCCTGTAAATACTTAATATATAAACTTATAAAAATAGATTTAGTGTGACTAATTTTATATGTCATGCATACACAAATAATTTGAAATAAGAACTTTGCTAAGAAATCAACTAAATTATAGGCTAAATAAAATAAATGAACTTAGTAATCAAGAATATTATATATATTTTTTTTTTTCATAACGAATACAAGATATATTAATTATATTTTAGATTAAAATAAATATATAAATCATAAAATGGTTCATAATATTTGTCAAATTATATTCATTTAATTTGTACATCATAATTTGAAAAATATCAATCTTATACTCAAATATGTTTGTTTAAACAATATTTTTGTAAAAAAAAAAAAAATATTTGCGTCATATTTATTAACAGTAATTATTATAATAATCTATATCTTTTACAGATAAAAATTGAAAGCATGGTATTTATTTAGAAGTAGTTGAACTAAATCACTAAAAAACAAGAATATATTGGAAAAAAAAAATTTCACATAATTGATACACATTTTATGTCCATCTTTTTTAGAGTGCATACTAAATAATATTTGTTTGAGTAAAGTAAATATATAATGGACTGAAAAAAAATTATTATCCAAATTAATTGATCATACACGCGGGTGTTGACGTATAATAGGGAACAAGACTTGTTTATTTGTTGTTATGCAAATTATAGAGTGAGATGAGAAGGAAGAGTGGAAAGAGATAACTCAGCCATGAGAATCTTGAGAAATCTCTTACGGGTTAAGGTGAAACTTTTTATTACTAAAAAGTCACAAAAAGTTATACAAAGTCACACAAATTGCACACTAAAAAAGTATCCATCGAAGTTATCAAGTTTTTGAATAACAAAAGACATTTTGTTACTTGTTTAAAGTTTTGATTGAATATCACTAGATTTGGACACAATCTTTAAGATTTGTTTGCTAATTAGGAGGGAAAGGAAAGTGGAAGGAGAGAACGAGAAGGAGAGGATTGTCTCTCTCCTTGTTTAGGAGTATGTTCTATGTGAGGGGAAGGAAATAGAGGGTTTATGACATGCTTTTACAATTTTACCCTTATTTGAAAAAATTAACATAAGTAATATTCTCTAAATAATATTTATGCAAAGAAAAAAAAAATTCTCCAAAAATACCACAAATTAGTAATTTAGGTTAGTTTTCCTCCAAAATACCCCAAATTGGGGGAACAAAAAAAAAAGGATGAGGAGGGGTTTGGAGGGTTTATTAAAATCCTGAGAACCTTTCCCTCCAATTTTCTGAACTCACAAACAAGGATGACCATCCAATAAACCTTCCCTTTCCCTTTATTTCCTTCCCAAAAATAACTCACAAACACACCCTGAAAGTCTTAATTAAATACTACAAGACTTTGCCTGATATAGAAGTGTCTTAAAGGCCTCCTAAGGCTGTGTATATTCAAGGCAAACAATCCTCATCTCTGATTGATCCAAAGGATGAAAGACTGAAGTTTCAGAAATGGAATACATCTGTTGTGCAAATTTTGATTTTTGTATTAAAATTAAAATATTATATGTATTATATCAATTAATATTGATTTATGCAGTAATTCATATCATAGATACTTGAGCATCTCCAACGCAGGTTCTTAGGCTGAGTTCTTAGAATTAAGAACGATTGTTACATAAAATTACCATTGGAGAGGGAAGAATTGAGTTCTTCTATAAGAACAATTCTTTTATAAGAACTTAGTTCTAAGGATTAAAAAAAGATTTCCTTCACGCAGAACCAACCAAAATAGGAGAGAAAAATAAGTTAAAAATCCAAGTTAAGTTCCACCATCGGAGAGAAAAATAGCCGGAGTTCTTAAATCCTATGTGGCATTGTAGGGTCCAATAAAAGAGAGTTAAAGTTCCCAAATTGTGTTCTAGCATTGGAGATGCCTTAGACCAGCTTTAATGATGGTTCTTAAGGTAGTTTTTAACCATAAAAACAGGTTCTTGTAAAAACCTCCATTGGAGGAGAATGAGATGGCTGTCAGGGTGTAGAGCTGTTCTTCTATAAGAACTGTTCTTGCCAAAAAAACTTTTTTTCCATCACAATTTCCAATTAAAAAATGCAAGTAAAATAAAAAAGAAAATAAGTTAAAAACCCAAATTATGGTTTTTTCATTGGAGTAAAAATAGATAAAAGTTCTTAAATTTTATATGACATTAATGGGTCCACAAGATGGGAGTTAAGAACCAAAGTGATGTTCTCCATTGTAGATGCTCATTTAATTTTACTACAAAATATTAAAGAATATAAAATATAAAATAATTTTGATGTTATGCATTTATCTGATCACATAATTCTTTGAACCATGCTAGCTATTCTTAGATTTGATATTGTATTTATTATCATCAAATTACTCGTAGTAAAATGATTCAGACAAAAGAATATTCTTTAAAAAAAAAAAGGAATCTAGTTTTTTTGAAACAAAAAAAGAAAAAAAAGAATATTGATGAGGACTGAGGAGTATAAGGGAAAAAGCTATACAATTAATATTCAGAATACAATTTAGTTTCTCAATTTTCTTCGGCATTACTCCATTACTAATCAACAATACAATTACCTTACAACAAAGCAGGATAAAAGCCAGGGCACGAAGCAGAAGTCAATTTCAGCCACATTAGCTCTATTGAATCGTGTTGGGAACTTGGAATTAAGCACCACAAATAATAAAAATATGTGCTATGAACCTTACTTGCAGAGGTTATCAAATCCCATATATTCATTATTCTCAATCTTTTTTACCATAGCTACAATGCCGACTCCACCTACCAAAATAGTGAAAAACGTTTCAGAATTGATGTGCATGAATCTCGATCTTTGCAAGTCTGAGATATGCATATAACCAAATCAAATTAAGATAGAATTGCAAGGCCTACCTAGTGTGATTGCACTGACAAATATTGTAAATGCTAGAATAAAGATGATAATGGATGTTCTCCCCAATAGGATGATCAAATTTCCCACAATATGCTGCCCTACCAGGGCTGCAATAGTGGCCACCAGAATAAAGTACAGAGCTGTGCAACAATCCACAAAAATGCATAGGTTAGAGGCAACGTTTTTTTTATAAGCAATAATGTATTAAATAGAGCACTAGGGATATTCAACCCAAATACAAGGATGAAGTCAAAAGAACAAAGCATATATATAGGTTAGAGGCAATTAACTGCATCATATATATCACTTGGCCAGAATGTTATTCATCATATCACTTGCCCAAGTGTTACATATATACATGAAAGCTACAAACAATTAGCTAGGAAATTCTCAAGCACGAACCATAAGGGACTGGAAAACGTTTCAGCAGGTAGTATTCTACAACAGACATAGATGAGGAGAAGATCATGGCAAAGGTCGCTGTGGCACTTGAAACCTTCTCACAAAGATCAAACCAAGGATCCAGTTAAATTTTAATAGAAGAAGTCCAACTCCTACAACTGGGTTCATAACTTAATTCAAAAAAGTTCCAAACAAACTGATCGGGAACGGGGATCTGTTGCCCCATTTTTGTGTACCATACTCTATCTCCACCAATAATATCTTGCCATATATTTTACCTATTTAGAATTACATAAATGTGACAATTTATTGGTGTGGACAAGATGTAATATACCAAAATAAAATAGCAGATCTTCATTCATTCATAAGCTACAATAACATCTCATTAGGGGAGGTTAATATATTTTAATGAGAGGTAAGTGTAATGATAACATAAACTTTAAGGAATATTAGTGTAGTTTCTAAAACAAGAAGGGTACCGCCGTACTGGATATAATTAATTTAAACTCGGGGAGTTGAATATGATATTCTCAAAAAAAAGTATACAGGTACAATTTCTCAAAGACAATATCATAAGATAGCACCCTTCCTTCTTTTCTCTTTTCCCATCGTCTTGAAATGTTTCTCTTCCCCAAAAATAAATAAGCATATTCATGACTTAAATTTGTAACACTGCAATTTGAAACCCACCTGAGGTGGGACTCCCAACTCCAGAAAGAGTGGTCCCATAATGAATCCTCCACCTAGTCCCAGCAAGCCACCAACTATTCCAGCCAGTACTCCAAGTAAACAATATATAATTAGCCGGAGAACACTAAAATTTGTCCCTCCTTCTCCTATGGAGAAAATTACTCTCCGTCCATTATACAAAGAAACTGCCTCATACGTTGATACCCCAACTGAAACTGGAATCTGCATAACATGAATGTTTCAAAAAAGTTTCTAAATATTTTGTAAGTTTTAACTTGTCACGGATATTCAAATATATTTGCACAACAATTAAGCATTTAAGCACTAATAACATAAAATTCAAATTCAAGAGAAGCAAACAGATGGGTGGGGATCAAGTTACTCCAAGAGTCACTTTAAAAGAGTTGCTCCAAATTCTCATCCTTCATTTTATTGAATTAATATAGGCCATTGAATTGTAATAAAATGAATGGTGGGAATTTGGAGTAACTTTTTTGATGTTACTCTTGGAGTAACCTGATCTCCACCACATATACATATAACTCGATAGCTGAATTACCTGTAACAAGTTCAGTATCCAATTAATATGTTGTTGAGCAGTTGGTTGTATGGATCTAGGAGAATATTAAGAGCCAAGTTAGATAGACTGCATATGGTACAATATGTTGTACAGTAGAGGTTATGAAATAGAAAATAGAAAACCATGGCAATCTGTAGTGCAAGGAATGCAACCCAAAACGAAAGCCAGAAGTCCAAACTCCTTCCAATATACATTTTCAAGAACAGTCACCTGCAATGTCCATATTTTATTAGATATGAAAGCAACTCTATCCATAAGAACACACTAGAGTATACTTCACCTTATGATTGTTGGTGTCTTTTTCAATGCCATCATTAGGTCCACTGGGAATTGGTCTGTATTCTACTTCAGCTCCAACACCTGTCAAAGGGAAAACTGAATACGCTTTGATAACTGACAACTGAGAAAAATTAATGATCCTGGAAAACTTTATTATGTTTGGTACATATACATGTAAATAATAGCTTTAAACTCACCATTTGACTCTAGTAGTCGAGCAACTTCCTAAAAAGAAACAAGAGAGGTTCAGACAGCAAGCAACAACATTTTTTTTGGTATTAGCTAGTAAAATTTCTGATAAAGCAGAATCATAATCTTCAAAAGTACTCGAATTATCTAAAAACCTTCATAAGTGAGCTCTCTTAGGGTCTTGAGATTTTAGAGTGGAAGGGAAGTCAAGGTTTATTATTTGAGATTTAAAAAAAAAAAAAAGAAGGAATAAAATGATAGATGATCATATAACCTTTCAATCACCATTTATATACTTTTATAAAATAAATTTAAATTTATAATTTCCTTAAGTTAGAAATGTAAAAGGTCTTTCATTTTCTTTTCCTCCAAAATTCCACTCGCAAAGAGACCCTTAGTTGAGACAAAGTAAATAATCATAGATTATTTTAGTTAAATGTATAGCATGTTTGGAAGTACTTTCAAATGCTTCAAAATTACTTTTAAATTGGATGTTCCTTTGTTTGCATTTGTAAGTTCAAAACAAGCAGTAAAAATAATATATATATATATATATATATATATATAGGGGATGACTCAAGTGAGAGTGATATTTTATTGTGAGAGTGAGAGGAGCAAATCTGGGCCATTAAACCATACATGGATGATCAGGATTAGAAGTTAGTAGGTGGTCATGTGATCACTTAAAAAAGTCACATGACATTATGTTCTAATCTTGACCATTCATGTATGATCCAAATGTCCAAATTTACTCCTCTCATCTCTCATAATAACGCACTCCTCTCACTTGAGTTGCTCCATATATATATATATATATATATATATATATTAATGAAGACCTTTTTCATTATGGTTTCCTTTTTCCATGTTTCAACACCTCTAGAGACTGCCTTTGTTGACGTTCCTGCAATTAAACAAAATTAGCTAAAGGTGTCACAAACAAAAAATGACTAACCAAAGTCACAGTTAGGCAAATAGTTACCTAAAAATAGAACAATAAGCAGTATAATGACAATCCAGTCAGGAAATACAACGTTGAAGACCACTCCAATGCTAATACCAAGCATGAGCATTGGTTGAATGGGTAGCGCCAGATCGTAGTCAATGATGGGCATATTAAGGGCAGGATGCCTCAGTTTAAGGTTAAAGTAAACGGTTGACATTGTTGCACCCATGATCATACGTGACACAAATGAAACGCCTCATGATTCCAAAGGTAGTAGGACTGTTGGGAGTTTCAAAAAAGAAAACGTTTTCTCTTTTATGTCCAACGATGTTATAGTATAAAAAGCAAAGTTATCGAGAAAGTTGTCCAATTTTGATGTGTAGATAACAGAATTCAACTTTTTAATCTCTTGTGTCCATTTGGAAAGTAGATTAATTAATCAAAATAATAGTTTTTGAAGATAAAATTTCTTGTGCACTTCAACAGCTAAACATTGTCTAGCAAGTTCAAACCAAACTTCATTTTGAACATCATTTAAAATACTGAAAATTCACGGTGAGATTGGTGGGGAACGGTAAAGAATGTTCCATCCTAAAAAAGATTCATCATTCATGTATATATATATATTAAAAAAAAAAAACAAACAAACAAACAAACATGTTTGGGAACAAGAAATGCAGATGGACTACAAAACATTTTAAAGAATACATTTACAAAAGAATAATAATCACATCAAGTATATATTTAGTCTAAACAAAGACAGTTATCAACAAAAGAAAAATAGTTAATATCATTTGTTTTCTTTGACCGGAATATTTTCATTATCATTTTATTTATAAGTTTTTCTCCATACAAATAAGCTATAAAAAATGTAATCTCATACATTTTGAGAGAGCTGTGGATGATTTTGGATCAAATCCAATAACGAGGCTAAGCATAGGAACGAATATGCCACCGCCACCAACACCACCTACACTTCCAAAAGCCGCTCCACAAAAACCAATAATGGTGCCCACAACAATTTGCCATCCGAATTTCATATCCTACACAAGTAATATCCATTGGGAAAATGCTACTTGGTGCGAACAAAGATTCGTAAATGTCGGTATGAATTAAGATTCGTAAATGTCGGTATGAATGATATGGTTTATTTTTTATTTTCTTTTTTTTAATTATAGTATTTAATTAAAATAAATATAAACCAGAAAGAAAAAAAAAACGTAAACTAAGATTCTTCTCTGTCGCTCCTTCGTCCTGCTGTATGATGTTCGGGTCTCCATTCTCGCTTCGTCTTCCTCCTCCACCAGTAGTAGGTCGTCGTCTCCTTGCCTCATTCTCTCTTGCCGTCGTTTGCTCCTTCACTGGCCGTCCTTTGGTGCATCTCTTGCAGGCAATGCATCCCTTTAGCCTTGTTGCATCATTTCGATTCATTTCTTGCTATTGCACTCTATCTCATTGAAAATTATTCAGTCATGTTGGGGAAGAAAGGTTTTAACACACACACACAGAAGATAATTGATAAGCACTATTGAGAGAGAGTTTTGTATTTTCTGAATATGCACACTGTATATTCATCAATCTGAATTACCTCAATACAATGTAGCTCTATTTATAGGCTACCATACATTCCTTATTTGGACTCTCCTATCAACAACTAACTAACTTCAGTTACAAGGCTATTAGCTAATTGTACTTAACTAACTAACTAACTCCTTCCTATCTACATTTACATTTGCATTACAATTTAACATTTATATTTGCATTACAGAATAACACTTCCCCTTAATGCAAATTATCTAAGGAAACAACTCCTAGCATTTCCCTTAGCTTTCTAAAATGATCAGTCTTCACTGCCTTGGTTAGAACATCAGCTATTTGAAGTTCTGTACAACAATACACCAGCTTGATCCTTTCCTTGTTCACCTGGTCCCTTAAGAAGTGGAATCTTGTTTCAATGTGCTTGCTCCTGCCGTGTGCAACTGGATTCTTTGCTAGACTTATGGAAGATTTGTTGTCAACAAAGAGTTGAACTGGCTTCCTGCAACTGACCTGCATTTCATCTAGCAAGGATTCCAGCCAAAGAGCTTGACAAGCTACATTAGAGGCTGCTATATACTCTGCTTCACATGAAGAGAGGGCCACCACATTCTGTTTTCGAGAGCTCCAGGAGATTGGACTATTCTGGAACTTAAACAAATAGCCTGAGGTGCTTTTTCTTTCAATTTTATCACCACACCAATCTGAATCTGACCAAGCTTCAAGTACTTCCTCATTCTGTCCTGCTCCTTTAGGGAATAGAACTCCATAGCTGATAGTTCCTTTCACATACCTCAATAGTCTTTTAGCTGCAGCCATGTGTGACACTCTAGGATCACTCATGAATCGACTGATCAAGCCAACACCATAGCAGATATATGGCCTGCTGTTGCATAAGAACCTGAGGGAACCTACAATATGCTTGTAGAGGGTGCTGTCAACACATTTCTCAGCTTCACCCTTTTGTAGCTTTACATTTGTTTCCACTGGAGTCACTGCCTCATTGCAATCCACCATATGAAATCTCTTAAGAATTTCTTGAGAGTACTTCCTCTGATGAAGAATAATGCCACTGCTAGTGTATTCTATCTCCATTCCTAGGAAATAAGTGAGGATTCCTAGGTCTGTCATTTCAAATTCCAAGTACATACTCCTCTTGAACTTGTCAATTTCAACTGAATCACTTCCTGTTACAAGTAGATCATCTACATAGAGACAAACTAGGATCAGGCCAGCACCATTTCTATTCTTCACATACACACCAAACTCCACAGAACACTTTGAAAATCCTTGTTTCAACAAAAATGCATCAATTCTTCTGTTCCAAGCCCGAGGGGCTTGTTTCAAGCCATATAAGGCTTTATGGAGCTTATACACTTTATTTTCATGCCCTTTAACCTCAAAACCAGGTGGTTATAGTACATAAACTTCCTCTTCTAGTGGACCATTTAGGAATGCAGATTTTACATCCATTTGGAACAGTGGCCACCCTTTTGAGCTTGCAATAGCAATGACAAGCCTTATTGTCTCAACCCTTGCCACTGGTGCAAATACCTCAGTATAATCCACTCCAGCTCTCTGCAAAAATCCCTTTGCCACTAATCTGGCCTTGTGCTTAGCTATTGAACCATCTGGCTTCAGTTTCACCTTGAAAATCCACTTGACAGCAATTGGCTTCTTGTCAGGTGGAAGATCTTTAAGCTCCCATGTATGGTTCCTTTCTATTGCATTCATCTCTTCCTTCATTGCATTCTCCCATACCTCTTCACTGATTTCTTGTTCCCAGTTTAGTGGTTCTGTGTCTGCAAGGAAAGCAAGGTGAACTAATTCACCTTCTGCTGTGATTTCCTGATCAGTGAACAACTCATAGTCTGCTAGTCTCCCAGGTGGTACTCTAGTCCTCTGTGGCCTGCTGCTTTGGCCCTGGTCAGTCTCAGCAATGTCTTCACTTAATTCAGTTAACTGATGATCTGAATCAAGTGAATGAAGAATACTTACTTGCATCCCACCATTGCTTTCTTTCCAATTCCAGGTTGCCTTCTCATCTATCACAACATCTCTGCTGATTACTACCTTCTTTAGGCATGGATTGTACAGTTTGTAGGCACCTGTGGGATGGTATCCTACTAGGACCATGGCTTCACTTTTATCATCTAGCTTTCTCCTCTTTTGGTCAGGAATGTGTCTAAAGCATAAGGATCCAAAGATCCTCAAGTGATCAACTCTAGGTATACTTCCTGTCCAAGCTTCTTCTGGAGTCACATTCTCCATTCTTTTAGTGGGGCATCTATTAAGGACATAAGCTGCAGTAGACACAGCTTCACCCCAATAACACTATGGCATCTCCTTTCCTTTCAGCATGCACCTTGCCATATTCATCAAATTTCTATTTCTTCTTTCAGCAAGGCCATTGTGTTGAGGTGTATAAGGAGCAGTTACCTCATGCACAATGCATTGTTTTTCACAGAAATGCTCAAAATCCTTAGAATTGTATTCTCCTCCACCATCAGTTCTAAGAATTTTGATAGCTTTTCCACTGTCTTTCAACTAGTGCAGTAAACTTCTTGAACACATCAAATGCTTCATGCTTTTCCTTAATCAAGTACAGCCATAATTTTCTAGTAAACTCATCTACAAAGGTTACAAAGTACCTGTTTCCACCAAGAGTTGGTGTCTCAATAGGGCCACAGACATCTGAGTGGACAACTCCCAAGGCATCAGTGGCTCTTGCTGGTGCAGACTTCTTGAATGCAGTTCTTGGTTGCTTGCTCATCAAGCATCCTTCACACACCTTTTCTGGCTGTTTGATTAGAGGAATTCCTTGCACCATATGCTTGCTGCCTAACTGGTTTAGACTTTTGAAGTTGAGATGTCCAAACCTGTAGTGCCACAACCAGTTTTCATCTCTAATCACAATGGTTGAGAGGCATTGAATTGTGGAAGCATTCAGATCAATCTTGAATGTTCTGTTCTTTGACAGTGGGGCTCTAATCACCAATCTCCTTTTTGTATCAAAGACTTCAATAAGGTTCTGCATCATCTTCATTGTGAAGCCTTTTTCTAGCAATTGTCCAAGACTCAACAAATTGCTTTTCATTGAGGGAACATACAGTACATTAGTCACATATGCAGATCTTCCATCTCTTCTTTTGATCAGGATTTTGCCAATTCCCTCAGCTACTACTGTACTGTTATCTGCAAATCTGACTTTGTTCTTGACACTACAATCAAGGTCAATCAACCAATCTTTCTGACCTGTCATGTGATTAGAGCAACCTGTGTCAAGATACCAAGATGCATTGCTCTCTCCTTCTGTGTTGGTTGTCACCATCAACAGCACCTGATCAGAATCTGAGCCATCATCCTGGGCAGCATATGCCTCATCATCATCTGATCTTGACCTTTCTGTCTTGCTGTTTCTGCACTCACTTGCAAAATGCCCCCATTTGTTGCAGTTGAAACACTGAACCTTCTTTCTGTCAAACTTCTTCTTTCCACCTCTACCTCTGCCTGAGTTTCCTCCCCTTCTTCTATTATACTGCTCTCCTTGCTCAGCAGATGATGATTGATCCTGGCTAAAACAGTTGTTGCCAGAACCACCACCTCTGTTGGATTTCACCTTACCTCCTCTTCCTTTCTTTCCTTTTCTTGAATCAGCACTCCATTTCTTGGTCATCTGAGCCTGCAAAGCCTGATCTGGATCTTTCACTCCAGATCTTTCATTTAATCTTTGCTCATGAGCCTCCAGAGAGTTTTGCAGCTCCTCTACCTTCATATTCTCCAAGTCCTTTGACTCTTCTATTGCTACCACTATATGATCGAATTTAGTGGTAAGAGTTCTCAGGACTTTCTCAACCATTTGCTGATCAGATATTGTATCTCCACATGTCTTCATCGAATTCACAAGCAGCTGTAGCCTATTGAAATACTCAGCAACTGATTCTTGTTCAAACATGGACAATAACTCGTATTGTCTTCTGAGAGACTGCAATCTTACTTTCTTGGTCTTCTCAGCACCTCCATAAGCCTTCTGCAAAATGTCCCAAGCTTCCTGGCTGTTTTGGCTTTGGAGATCTTCTCAAAGTTGACAAGATCAACACATTGATGAAGAAAGCACTTAGCCTTGTAGTCTTTCTTCTTGGCAGCTGCCTCATCCCTCTCTGAAACACCTTCTTTCACAATTTCCAGGATTTCTTGAAAACCAAGAATGGCTTCCATCCTTACAACCCAATGGTCGTAATTCTTGCCATCTAGAATTGGCAAAGTTGACAGAAAGCTTCCACTACCACCATTTGATGAAGCCATGATCTCCTTCTTCTCCTACACAGGTCCCTGACCTTAAGCTCTTGATACCAATTTGTTGGGGAAGAAAGGTTTTAACACACACACACAGAAGATAATTGATAAGCACTATTGAGAGAGAGTTTTGTATTTTCTGAATATGCACACTGTATATTCATCAATCTGAATTACCTCAATACAATGTAGCTCTATTTATAGGCTACCATACATTCCTTATTTGGACTCTCCTATCAACAACTAACTAACTTCAGTTACAAGGCTATTAGCTAATTGTACTTAACTAACTAACTAACTAACTCCTTCCTATCTACATTTACATTTGCATTACAATTCAACATTTATATTTGCATTACAGAATAACAAGTCAGTGATTCGGTACATAAACTACATGAATCTTTGTGGAGTGACCTTTCATTTCATTCCCTCAGGATGTTGCGGTCATTTTTAGGAGGAGAGGAAAGGATGATTTTGAGCAAAATCATACTAAATACTAGTGTAAAATTGGCTCCATATATACATGAAATTTACACCCATTGTTTGTCTTCTTGAAGGAGTGCCTTATCAAGGCTAGTGTGCTCACAGTTTTGAATTTGATTGATAAGTGTGACTTGTACAGGCAAGCGGCATAGAGGAGGAAGAGGAATCACGACCGACGACCGAGAGCCTTGACCAAATAGCGGTGCTGTCACTTTAATATAGCCTTAATTAATAATTAAATAATAATATAATAAAAACAGAAAAGAGAAAAAAGTCAAGCCACGTCATTCGTAGCGATGTTTATGAATCTTCGTTCGCACCAAATAGCGGTGTTGTATCCATTATAACTACACTCCCCAACCACCGGTACCAGATATGGCAAAATTTCTAAGTAGGATATCTATACAACATGATATACTATATAGAGATATAAAAAAAAAATAAACAAAAAATGATTAAATTATAAGATAAATGGCCAAAGTAAACCATATAAGGCTTGATATATGGCCAAAGTAAACCTTATAAGGCTCGGGCATCCTTCACTTCTTGAGTTAGCTTGTTGAGTTAAGTCTAAAGCTCAAATTCTAATATGATATCAAAGTTTATCCTAGATTTGTTATTAGGTCGGTTATTCCACTAGCACTTGTCCAGTCCTAGATTTGTAATTTGGGAATAGGCAACGGCCACCTAGAGAACACTTATATAACCGTTGCCAAACAGTTGCCTAAACCTTAGGCAACGGTTTTCATACTTCTAGGAACGGTTTTTTGTTGTTGCATAAAGTACAAAATGTTGTAGTGTAGGTGTGAGGGGTTGTATTCAGATTCCCCAACGACTAAAGATATGACCAAAGTAGTCCTTATAAGGCTTGAACAATCATCACCACTTGATCTAACTTTTGGTGTTAAGCATAAAACCCAATTTTTAAGACAACGAAATTTTATAAAATATTTCAACACTACAATAAAAGCTTGGTTTAGCCATGAAAAATTACCATGGCTTCAACTCCATAGGTATTACCGACGGTCTCTCTCGGTATTACCAATGATCACTAATTAAATATCTGTCGACAATATTTACCAATGAGTGATTTAATGACAAACAAATATCCGCTGGTTGACCGTATGTGATTTCTGATTACCGACTTTTGGACCTTACCACTCGCTAAAGACCATCAACAATTAACATTTTTCTTGTAGTGCAAGTAACCAAAATATATAAGAAGAAACCAATTTGAAGGAAGTGAAATTGTTGTTTGTTTCATTTTTTAGGAAAATAAATAACTTAACAATAAAACTTGGTGCATTGCATGAATTGATAACTTGTATTGAAGTGATATGATAGAAGTTATTAAGTTATAACTACTTATCACTATATGTATCAAGTAAGTGTCCATATAGGTAAAGTCTATGGCAATATTGTTGGGGATTGGGTGTGTTTCACCAAAATGGGACAAGTGATCTGTATTTCATAGCAAGACAGAAAGATCAAAAACTAAAAAAGGACAAACCTCAATTTTCTCATGGCCAGTTTTACTTCAAAAGCACATTAAAAAAAAAAAAAAACAGCTTACCGGCCACACGTGTTGATAACCTATTCGCCTGGTTGCCATAAGAAATTCCCAGCTCTGGCAAGGAAACTGTGTTCATGTGTCAGATTATCATTTAACGTTGACCATTCCAGCTTCACAATCCCTCTATCACCCGAAACAAACGTGCAAGCCAATCCAAAATATATCATCAACAACATCATCATCCATATCGACCCCATTTTATTTATTTATTTATTTATTCTCACTCACTTCCTCTCTAGCTTCAAAAGAAAGCTCTATACGGTTAAAAAAAAAATTGTACCCTTCCAATGACAAAGAGAAATTGAATGCTTCACTTTGGGAAGCAAGGGAATGAAGGACAGATGAAAAGGGTGGTATTGAATGGCCAATAGTTATGGAGTAACACAACAACAAAAATGATTTTATGGAGAAGGGCAAAATGAGCAACTCTACAGGAACTTCACTTTTTTGGTGGTGAAAGAATGAAAACAAGACATTGTTAATAAGAAATAAAATAAAACTATGCAAGAAGGAAAATAATGGAAAATACGAAATTGTTGATTGGAAATGCAAAAAGAAAAGGAAAATGAAGGAGGTCGTGCAATGTCGATCACAAAAAATAAGCAAGGACTGTTGGTGTTGGGGTAGCATAGCAACGAAAAAAGCGCATTCTCTCATTAGTTTCTCTCTCCGTTAAAAACCGCCGGCTGCTACAGGGAGGGATGTGGAGATAGGAAAATGTTTTTTTCTTTTTTCTTTCTTTAACATATACTCTTAACATGTAATATAAACACTATAAGATGTGAGCGGATATTATAATAACCGGCTTGGGTGGTTGAGCGAAATTCTGTTCAACAATAGTAATTTGGAGTTTGAAAAGGTGGTTGATTTAATTAGAATCAGAGCATGGAATTGGTGTGTCTATTCAGGTAAAACAGTGAACTTTTCCTATACGAATTGGTATACTAACCCCGTATCCTGTCTGGAGTACCGCAAGAGAATGTAGTTCCTTTTGGTGTTTACCCCTCAGGAGTCCGATTGGTATCTATATTTTGGAGAACCTATGTAATTGTTGATCTATGCAGGTGCTCTCTGTTTGCGCCTAGGTGTTTAGGATTATTGTGAAAAACCCAAGTCCCACATTGACTAGAGATGGTCTCTAATAAGAGCTTATAAGTAATGGGCAATCCTCATCCTATGAGCTAGCTTTTGGGATTGAGTTAGGCCCAAAATCTAATAAGGATGGTAGTTTAGGCTCCATGGGGTTGGGTCTTTTAGTTGGGTGCTATACTACTATAAAAGTGTAATTAGTTTTTTTTGCCTATGAGGCTCATTGATTTGAGTAAAATAGTGAGAGCCTATTTAAATAAAAACCTTATTAAATATATTTTATCATGATACTTATATTTGTTCATTTGCTCATTGATTTGGGGTAGAGGTGGCAAAACGGGCTGCAAGGCCCGCTGCGGGCTGGCTCGATGAGGGCTCGGGCTTTATAGGACAGTGCCAAAAAAGCCCAGAATCAATATGGGCTATAAAATAGGTGTCCCAAACCCAGCCCTATGCGGGCTGTAGGCTTTGGGCTTTTTCGGGCTAGGCCGACATATTTTTTTTCTCAAAAAAAGAATGAATAAAAAAAATTGTATGTTTCAATTAAAAAAAAAACCTGTATGTATAGAAAGGAATAAGAAAAAGGAAACAAATAGTAGGAATCTTTTCATTGAACTTGTGATCAGTGGGAGAAGGAGAAATGTGAACATGGACTAAGAAGAAAGACGTAACAGCCATTGAACACATGGTTGCAATATATAAACTAATAATAATAATAATAATTTTAACAAAGTTGGTGCCTTTTTTCTTTTCTTTTCTCACCATCGCTAATTACATCTTCCAAATGAAGTGAAGATGAAGTGAAGATGTTGCAGGTATGGATTGAAGTGAAGACAGCGTTATTATGAAGATGAAGTGAAGAAAGACAACGTTATGTCATATGCGTATAAGTATCAATGATTCACTGTATCAGTGCGTTTTGGGCCTCTCGGCCCTTTCTTTTTTAATTTTCATATTTTTATATTTTTAGTTAAATAAAAGTGAATAAAAATTAAAATATATAAAATTGACCGAGCTACTTGAGCCCGATGTGGGTTTGGGCCTCGTCGGATCATGCCAAAAAGGCCCGGAATTAAATGGTCTCAAATTTTAGTGCCCAAACCCTACAATTCATCGAGCTTACCGGGCTGGCCCATTTTGCCGCCTCTAATTTGGGGTATATTAGCACAAGAACTTTGATGCACAACCACATTTTCAAGAAAGAAATCCTCCAAAATCATATTAAAATATTCCTTTCCACTATCACTTATGAAGACTTGAATATTTGTTTAAAATTGATTCTGCACCATTTTAAATAAATTTCTTACAGCTTAACCAGTGTCAGATTTTTTCTTTTAACAAGTATACACCCAACAAAGTCCAGTGTGATCATAGATAAAAGTGATGAACTTTTTTTTATTGGAGAGTGTACTTGTCTTATTAGGATCCCAAACATCATTGTGAATAATAGAAAATGATTTTGTTGGCTTATAAGATTGTATAGGAAAAAAAGAGAGATGATGTTTTGCAAATTCGCAGGTTTCACAATGAAATTAAGAAGGGTCTTTATTACAAAACAACTTAGGAAATAAATGTTTAGGTACCTAAAACTCGCACAACCTAATAGTAAATGCCATAACATAATATCATTATGTTATCAGAAATAAAAGTAGATTCAAAGCAGGAACCTATTGGTTGGGATTGTTATTTTGATCCAAGTCCATCATCAAAGTAATATAGTCCTCCATTATCCTTAGCACATCCAATCATCCTTCCCGAGTTCAAATCCTGAAACACATAATGAGAAGGAAAGAAATTAGTTTGATAGTTTTTATCCTGGACTAATTTACTAACTGATAAAATACTACATGACAAATTTGGGACATGAAGGACATCTTCGAGACACTACACAAAAAAAAGTTATTTAGTGACCGATTCCGTCGGTCGCTAAACACCAAAATTCGGTCGCTAAATTGGTTAGCGACTGAAAAGTGGGCGTAGCAAAAACCCTGGTCGCTAAGGATTTAGCGACCGAAATATTCGTCGCTGAATTTATTAATTCAGTCGCTGGGATATTGGTCGCTGCTTCATTTAACCAAAATTAGTGACTGAGTAGGTGGTCACCAATTCGATCACTAAATTTGGTTTCTACTAACCAATTTATTGACCGAAATTTCGGTCGCTAAATAAGTTTTTAATTCATTATATTATAAAAATTAAATTATGATTTACACCTAGCGACCGGAATTGTGGTGGCATTTTCGGTCACTATTTTTTTTTATTTCAATTTATTATTATAAATTATGGTTAAAAAAAATTTAAAATATTAAGTACTCTCATCATATAAATACATCATCCAAAATTTTAATACACATCAACGTGAACCATAAAAATGTATAAACTATATAAACTTTAAATGTAGTAGGAAAAGTAAAAAAAAAAAAAAAATTTGAGGCGGAGGCAGGAACTCGTCATCGGTGGCGGCGTCTGCAGTGTCCTTGTCCTCTGGAGCGGTATCAGTAGCAGGAGGCGGCGCTGTTGGTGTAAGCCCTAGAGGCCAATCTATTTTGAATAGATCGTCATTTGTATCATGAATTTAATCATATATTTGATATATGAATAAGGCATTCATTTATTATGTTATTGGTTTATAGCATAATAAAGTCCTTAGAATAGGCAGTTCATTCAATGAGATATTAAGTACGTGACTTAATCGTGAGACCTCATTGAATAATAGAACGCTAATCTTAAATATACGTAGTTGAGTATTATTGTTAATTAGGACGACAATAATACATATAGACTATTGTGTGAAAAAACTGATGACCAAATCTCACGGGTCATGGATATGTGATATCAAGCTGGCACATAGGTATAAATATTAGGAGTAATATTTATACCGGATGACCCACTATGAGAATACTTCATAATAGTTATGTAAGTGTCATAAGTATTCTCATGGCGACCATAGTGAAGTAGTCCTTCGACTTGAAGTCACTACGATTCCTACATGAAGAGTTGTAGGCTTTAATGCTATCAAACATCACGCGTAACAGGGTGATCATAAAGGTAGTTATTGGGCTTGCAATAAATCATGTTGAGGAATGTGAGTGATGCAGACAGGATTCGTCCCTCCTTCATAACAGGGGTAATGTCTTAGGCCCCTCGATAGAGTGAGACGTGAAATATGCATGGCCACGCGGAAGTGGGCCAATATGTGATATTGGGCCCATTTGTGATTACACGTCTACTCGGGGATCGAGGAATAAATAATTGAACATAACAAGGATGACACTCTTATGCCTTGTGTTCGATTAAGACATATGGACGAAGGGACATTTACTACATGGTAAATTTTGGTCGCGGTAAGGCTAAAATCGGATCACCGATACTCTCGCTAATTGGGTAGTAATGATGCATTGCTAGATGTCGTTCATTATTTATAATATTTAATATTAAAATATTATTATAATATTTAATATTATTGCCAACTTAGTGGGAGCCTATAGGGTCACACGCATAGAACAAATGTGGAGAAATTAAATTAATTAAATATGATTTAATTAATTTAAAAGGACAATTGGGCTTGTAGTGTACAAGGCCCAATAGGGTAAGCATTTAGGTCAAAGGGAGTTGCCAACTTATAAATAGAAATGCTCTCCCCTCTAACCTAGACTTGCTAACTATGCCTCCCCGTAGCCGTCAGCTAGCACAAGACGCATAGCTCCGACACCCATTTGCTCGTATGGACTGAGTAGAGGTGTCGCTCTTTCATGTCACTAGTGATCCAAGCGAAAGCACGCTTCAAGAGGTAAACACAATAGCCCTTTTGTGATTCATGTTTGTAATGCGCGATCCATGGGATGGTTTTTCTTCCGCCTTGAGATTTGATTATAAAATAGGATAATCTCATAAAAAACCCCAACAGTGGTATCAACGCGTATGGTCGTAGTTACCTTAAATCCCTATGTGCTTATTTGCCTTGTTTGATAACATGTTTTATTGGTTTTGAATATGATTCAATCGAATACATGTTGTCTTTTATGAGAACATGTTTGTTCTTGTTTGATACATATTTTGATATATATGAACACATGTTCACTGGGCGTTCAAATTGAGAAGTCAAAAAAAAATTTAAATATTTTTTCCTCTGTACGAAACAAGAGTGTACAGGATGTCATGTTCAAGGTTTTATATCATGGGGCGGCGACACGGGGTTAGTCCAGTATACGCATGTGATCATATATAATTGGTTAAAATACATTTTTGTTCCCTTATATTATTTTTAGGTTCTGTTTTGGTTCCTCATCTTTAAAAAGTTCTATTTTGGTCCCTCAACTATTTGACTTTATACAAAAACACCCTTTCCTTCAGTTTTGCACTGATGGCGTTAGGTATCCGTCATCAGTCACCGGAAACCACCGTCGCCATCGCCGGAACAGCCGCCGCCACCAGAATCTGGGTTTTAGAGAGAGAAAACCCCATTTTCTCTTTCTCTCTTCTTCCTTTTCTTCCTCCCTTCCTTCTTCCCCCTTCCTTTTTCTCTTTCCCGTTCAGAAATGGATTATAATTATATTACAGATTACCCCCAATAAGAGAGTGTTAAAACCCACCAAAAAATAACCTATACCATCATGAAACAGAGATGGGATAATCACGTATATGAGTGAGGTGAGGTCCATTAATGGTGGGTGGTAACGAAACCCAAACTAATTGAGCACTGAGTGTTGGATTAAGTCAAGGTACTTTCCAATCAAATGGCCAAAATGGGGGGCTTTCTTTTGGAGGGGACCCAAAAACATACAAGGCTTGCCGCGTGAACAACGCAGGGACAGCAGGGAGGATATATACTTGTTTAATTATATTACAGAGGGAAGAAGGAAGGGGGGAAAAGGAAGGGGAGGAAGAGAAGGAAGAACAGAGGGGAAGAGAAAATGGGGTTTCTCTCTCTAAAACCTAGATTCCAGCGACAGCGACGGCGGTTCCGACGATGGCGACGGCAGTTTCCGGTGGCTGATGGCGGATACCTAACGCCGTCAGTGCAAAATTAACGGAAAGGGTGTTTTTGTATAAAGTCAAATAGTTGAGGGACCAAAATAGAACCTAAAAATAAGATAAGGGACCAAAAGTGTATTTTAGCCTATATAATTTGTTAATTATTGGGATCAAACCAAATTTAGTCAATCTTAATTTTGTGAAGTGTAAATTCAAACTTGATTGTCTTATATTTTTCAAATCAAAAGGAAAAATATTTCAAGAGGGAAATTTGATTTCAAAACTTTTTGAAAGGCTAAGAGGACGTTATACGAATTGCGCACAGTGTGGATATTAAAAAGTTGGATTCACGTGAAGTGTGTTTCACGTCCTAGAAACTTTTAAAATTTTAATGTTCAATGAAGGTGAAATTGAATTGAATTAAAAAAAAATGTTTTGATTTTAAAAGGTAAATACCTGCGCATACCTTTTTTTAAGGTCAAAAGCATGATTCTGTAAAGGCCTTTTAATTCATAGCAAAAGAGTGGAATCAATTAAATACGACCTGCATGTCAAAGATTTGTAATAATTATTTATTTAAGTTTTACGTTATAGGAGGCCATAGCTATAGTACCTTATCTTATATGTTTGTGTATGTGATGCATGAAATATATGAGATGTTTGTTCGTGTATGTGATGCATGAAATGTATGTATATATGTATGTTTTAAATGTTGTATATGTTTTATACCATGTATGCATGTATGCTGAGAGACGTCTTGTATGAGATACAACGCCGGTGAGATCACTAATTAAAATTCCCTCAATTTAAAATATTAAGTTTAAGAGCTTTCCAATGCATGGCACTCATCAAGACTAATATCGAATGAGTGTAGGTCCACCAAAGCGGAGTGCATTTTTCTATACTAGTAAGATGTGATGGGACAATTGTAATGTCCAAATGCTATCCATTGGGTTTAACTTAACTAAGCCAAATTCAATAGGATTGAAAGGCTTAGAGGCGTTGAGCTGGGTTTAATTCATGAGATGAATTAGAATAAGAGTTATTCACCCAACTGATCCAAGAGTTACATGAGATGTAATTGGAAAGGAGTTTCCTACCTAAATAACTAAGTTTTGGGAGATCAGCCAAAGTTGACTTAGAACGAGGTGAAATATGGATCTTGGTCTCACTAGAAAATCTTCCAACGGGATTAGCATATTTAATAAAAGACCTTATTAAATATGTTTTATCATGATACTTATATTCTGCATGTTTCTGTAATTAAAATTACTATGAAATAAAACACTATAAGGTACTACTGTGTTTTGTCCTTAAGAAGGACAATGTATCCAGAATTAAATTTCTAGATTGGTACAAGAATTTGAGGATTGTCCTCAAGTACGAGAAAGAGTTGTATATTCTTGAGCAAATGATTCCTGAGCAACCAATTCCTTCTCGGATCGAAAAAGATGCTTACGAGAAGCATCAAGTCGATGTCCTAGATGTATGATTCCTCATGCTTGCAACCATGAAGACGCGTGATATGATCATGCAGCTTATGATACTATATTGAGAGAATGTAATGCATAAGAATCACAAGTCTTCCCGACCCTTTTTCAATTGCGAACTGGCAGAAGGAAATCCAGACAGTTATCATGTGCTGCATATTATTGAGTATGTTAAGAACTTGGTAAACTGAGATTTCTTTTAGGCCAAATGTTGGCCAGTGATATTATCTTGCAATTGTTGCGGGATAGTTACAGTCAAATCGTTGTGAATGATTCTAACATACCTGTAATAGAGATTGCAAGGAAGTTGAGAACTGCCAAGCAGAGTCTCTATAGTATAAAAGGGTAGACTATTGTGATAGTCTTGAAATGGAAAGCCTTAATCCTAGTAAACAAGGAGAAGAACAAGGGCAGGAACAATTTCAAGTCCAGTACTTCTGTCTTGAGGCTAACATGCAAGGTTGCAAAGGAAGGCAGTTACTTTCATTGCGGTTTGACCAGACATTGAAAAAATGCCAGAAGGTACAAAAAATAGTATGAGAAAAGAAAGGAAGTATGACTTCCTCTTCGAGCATTGTGTTGTAGAAGTCAACCTACTTCAAAATCATGTGTATTTGATATCGCATGTGAATCTCACATTAATGTGAAGGATCAAATGGAGTAGGACGTTGACTAAAGGCAAAGTCAACCTGTGAATATGAAATGGAGCAAAAGTTGTTGCATTAACTATAGAAGTTTTTGACTTTGCCTTCGAGACTTATTTTAGAACTAAATAAGTGTTATTATGTTCTAGCTATTGGTAGAAACATCAGTCACATGATATTTTCTATGCTAGTAAGTTTTTGGATAATGGACTTTGTGTCCTTAATCCTCATATGCCCATTTATAATACAAATGCGAAAGGATCAAACCAAATGATTTGAACCCTACATGCCTTTGAATGTTTAGGCCATATAGGTGAGAAACGCATCTCCAAGCTCCATCAGGATGGACTCTTGGACTCAATCGATTATGAATCGTTTGATGCATGTAAATCTTGCTTGTTGGAGAAGATAAGTAAGACCCCATTCACCGAGCAAGGTGAAAGGGCCAGTGATCTTTTGGGCTTGACACATAACGATGTATGTGGGTCCTTAAACAAGTCGGCTAGAGGTGGTAATCCTTACTTCGTCAGATTTACTGGTGATTTCAGTAGATATTGATTTGTGTATCTTTTGAAACACAAGTCCGAAGCCTTTGAAAAGTTCAAAGGGTTCAAGAATGAAGTGGAGAACCAACATTAAAAAAAAGGTATTAAAGCCATATGATTAGATCGTGGTGGTGAATACTTAAGATGAAAGTTTGATGCCTCTCTGAGAGAGTGTGGGATAGTATCCCAACTCACACTTCCTGGAACGCCACAATGGAATGGCGTGTCCAAAAGGAGGAATCGCACCTTGTTAGATATGGTACAATCCATGATGAATCATTCAGATCTTTCTGACTCTTTCTGGTGTTTTGCTCTACTTATAGCTGCATTCACTCTTAATCGTGTTCCATCTAAGGCAGTTGAGAAGACTCCATATGAGATATGAATGGGCCGAAGGCCCAGTTTGTCATTTATGAGGATTTGGAGATGTCAGGTTTATGTGAAACGTCTTATGACGGATAAACTAGAGCCCAAATCGGATAAGTGTATATTTGTGGTTATCCTGAAGAAACCAAAGGATGCTACTTCTGCAACACCTCTGAGGACAAAGTGTTTGTCGCTAGGACTGGAGTGTTCATTGAGAAGGAATACATCTCTAAAGGAGACAGTAGGATGAATGTAGAACTTGGAGAAATCTAAGAACGACAAAATACTGACCCGCCTACAATGGAACAAGAACCGGTACCACAAGATGTTGTGTTTGAACCACCGGTTCAAGTAATACAAGACTTGCATAGGTCTAACAGGCCACGTCCCCAACCTGAGAGATATGGACTTCTCCTAACTCGGGAAGGTGATGTGCTGCTCATGGATCAAGATGAACCTGTAACTTACCAAGAGGCTGTAATTGGCCCAGAATCTGAGAAGTGGCTTGAGGCCATGGGATCCGAGATGGAATCCATGTACACGAACCAGGTATGGACTTTGGTTGAGCCACCCGAAGGGGTAAAACCCATAGGGTGCAAGTGGGTCTTCAAGAAGAAGACAGACATGGATGGTAAAGTGAGTACCTTTAAGGCGCGATTGGTTGCGAAAGGTTTCAAGCAAATTCATTGTGTAGACTATGATGAAACTTTCTCCCTAGTAGCGATGCTTAAATTTGTTCGGATCCTTCTTGCTATTGCTGCATACTATGACTATGAAATCTGGCAGATGGATGTCAAGACTGCATTCCTTAATGGGAATCTTCTCGAGGATGTGTACATGACATAACCCGAGGGTTTTGTTGATCCAAGAGACACTGGAAAGATATGTAATTTGCAGAGATCGATTATAGATTAAAGCAAGCTTCCAGAAGCTGGAATCTTCGTTTTGATGAAGCTGTGAGACAGTTTGGATTCATCAAGAACGCAGATGAACCTTGTGTGTACAAGAAGGTTAGTAGGAGTGAGATTGTCTTTCTCGTATTGTATATGGATGACATACTTCTTATCAGAAACAATATCCCTACGCTACAAAATGTGAAAAATATGGTTAGGGAATTGTTTCTTGATGAAGGACTTAGACGAGGCTTCCTACGTGTTAGGAGTCAAGATCTACAAAGATAGATCGCTGAATTTGGTGGGCCTTAGTCAGAGTACATTATGTACTACACTAGTTATCTTGTATGCTTTGAGCATGACAATAAGGTACCAATTGATATCAGTGAAGGTCACTGAACTGTAGTCAAGAACATCCTTAAGTATCTGAGAAGAACTAAGGATACATTCTTGACAAATGAAGATGAGGAAGAAGTTGTTGTAAGGTGTTACATCGACACTATTTCCAAACCGATAAAGGTTATTCCAGATAGCAGTCTGGATTTGTGTTTTATCTTAATGGTGGCACTGTATGCTTGAAAAGGTTCCAAGCGTGAGACAGTTGCATAATTTATTACAGAGGCCAAGCATATAGTTGCCTTAAATGTAGACTTAAAGGCTGTTTGGATCGGGAAGTTCATTTATGAACTAGGAAAAATTCTTAACTTGGCGAACTCCGTTGATCTCATTGTGATGATGATGGAGTAATCGCAAAAGCTAAGGAAACTTGATCTCACCAACGATACAAACATATACTTAGGTGCTTCCATCTCACTTGATAGATGACCGATGGAGGAGAGATGTGAAGATGTGCAGAATGACAACATTAATAATACACTAATGGAGTCTCTTGCTCAATGGTAGCATGACACTCACACTAGATCGATGGGTGTTAGATTGATGCCTAACTGGCTCTTGTGCTAGTGGGAGATTGTTGGTGTAAGCCCTAAAGGCCAATCTATTTTGAATAGATCATCATTTGTATGATGAATTTAATCATATATTTGATATATGAATAAGACATTCACTTATTATGTTATTGGTTTATAGCATAATAAAGTCCTTAGAATAGGCAGTTCATTCAATGAGATATTAAGTATGTGACTTAATCGTGAGACTTCATTGAATAATAGAATGCTATTCTTAAATATCCGTAGTCGAGTATTATTGTTAATTAGGACGGCAATAATACATATAGACTATTGTGGGAGTAGACTGATGACCAGCGACCATAGTGAAGTAGTTCTTCGACTTGAAGTCACTACGATTCCTACATGAGGAGTTGTAGGCTTTAATGCTATCAAACGTCACGTGTAACAGGGTGATCATAAAGGTAGTTATTGGGCTTGCAATAAATCATGTTGAGGAGTGTGAGTGATGTAGACAGGATTCGTCCCTCCTACATAACATGGGTAATGTCTTGGGCCCCTCGATAGAGTGAGACGTGAAATATGCGTGGCCACGTGGAAGTGGGCCAATATGTGATATTGGGCCCATTTGTGATGACACGTCTACTCGGGGATCGAGGAATAAATAATTGAACATAACAAGGATGACACTCTTATGCCTTGTGTTCGATTAAGACATATGGACGAAGGGACATTTACTACACGGTAAATTTTGGTAGCGGTAAGGCTAAAATCGAATCACCGATACTCTCGCTAATTGGGTAGTAATGATGCATTGCTAGATGCCGCTCATTATTTACAATATTTAATATTATAATATTATTATAGTATTTAATATTATTGCCAACTTAGTGGGAGCCTATAGGGTCACACGCATAGAGCAAATGCGGAGTAATTAAATTAATTAAATATGATTTAATTAATTTAAAGGACAATTGGGCTTGTAGTGTACAAAGCCCAATAGGGTAAGCAGTTAGGTCAAAGGGAGCTGCCAACTTATAAATAGAAATGCTCTCCCCTCTAACCTAGACTTGCTAACTATGCCTCCCTGTAGCCGTCAGCTAGCACAAGACGCATAGCTCCGACGCCCATTTGCTCGCGTGGACTGAGTAGAGGTGTCGCCCTTTCGTGTCACTAGTGATCCAAGCGAAAGCACGCTTCAAGAGGTAAATGTTAAGTCTCTAAAATGTCTGTGTGCATTTCCCTAAGTTTTGATGAAAACTAAACATTGGGTATTGATTTAATTAACCTATTTTTGTGGTGGCTAACCCGTCTACTTAGTGTACAGATCAGAAGATTACAAAACTCACCTGTCTGTCTATCTAAGTCTCACCTGTCCGTATAAGCCAAGAAGTCAACCTGTCTGCTGACTAGGATTGTTGACTATGTGCAAACTGATTTTACAACCTGTCTCTATTCTTCAACTTGTCTAAGGTTCTTCGTTAAAGAACTCGAAGTACAGGAAGCTTTTGCAAGCTGTCCCCTCATGAAGAATACTCTGAGAACTCTCTCACGCTTATCAAGAAACTCAGAAGTGCTCTCTCTCAAGCAAACCAGGAAGTCAGAGATAAACTTCCAGTTAAAGAATATTTCCAACATGCTTTATTCCCTAGTACTTTCAGTCATTACACAGAAAGGGAAATGTACTCTGCAAAAGTACAAAAGCACTCTGCACAACTCTGAGTTGACGTCTACACGATGCATAAAGCTATTATCCCTCATGTTAGAGTACAACCAACGTCTTCATTGCATTAATGGCTGCCCAGAACGACTATATTGCATTTAATGAAGCTCTGCTTGAAGCCATAGTTGCAAGGAATGTCTCTAACGGATATTAAATGTTTGAAGGCTATAAATACAGAAGTCATTGAAGATGAACAAAATTAGAGTTTTACAAAGCATTAAAGAGTCATTACTCTGTTCATTTACTCATTCTGTATTCTTCAATCATTTGAAGTTATTACGCAGACTTTCCTAAAGCTTTATATTTAAAACCACTCTCTGAGTGTTAGTGAAAAGTCTGTAAGTGTATTTATTACAAACCAAACTCTAAAACAAATCTGAGTGAGCCTGAAGAGGCTAGGTGTGCAAAGAATACTTGTGTTGGAGCCTGAAGAGGCTAGGTGGGCAAACAATACTTGGAGTCTGTAACCTGATCAGTTATAGTGGATAAATCTTGGTGCTGCCAAGGACTGGACGTAGCTCTTTGTGTTAAAGAGTGAACCAGGATAAATCTCTGTGTTAATCTCTCTTTCCTTAATCTCTTTAGTTACTTTGATTATATATATCATCTGCTTTCTAACAAAGGGGTTAAAACTGTTTCTGTCAAGTCTGTTTTCTTATCTCTACGTGTGTTGTTTTTTTTTAGAAAACTACAACAGACAGGTGACCTATCTGTGTATCCTTTTACACCCGTCTGTGCTTAGCTTCTGCATGCAAAAAGTATTTAACTTTATATTAAATTCCAATCAACACAATTCAACCCCCCCTTCTCGTGTTTATAGTTGTCTATTTCAGTTGGTATCAGAGCTCAGCCTCTGGGTTGAGCATCTAACAGTGTTGAGGTAAAAGATCCTGAAGAATAGACATGACTGCTGGAGCTAGTGGAAGTAACCAGACTGAAGGAGCCTCCTTAACCAGACCTCCATTCTTCAATGGAGAAAACTACAACTATTGGAAAGATAGATTTCAATGGTTCATTCTATCTACAAACTCTGATCTCTGGGATGTCATCACAGATGGTCCTTTCATCCCTAAAAATGATGACAACACTGACAAGCCAAAAGCTCAGTGGACCCCTGCAGAAAAGGCAAAATGGGAGCTGAATCATAAAGCCAGATACAACATTATTTGTGCGCTCAGTCCTGATGAGTTTGAGAAGGTCTGTGCCTGTGACTCTGCCAAAGAAATATGGGACACCTTAGCTGTCACACATGAAGGAACCGCCAAGGTCAAAGAATCAAAAATTGCCATACTTGTCAGAAAGTATGAACTATTTCTCATGGAAGAAGGAGAATCTGTTGCTCAAATGATTGGGAGATTTCAAACTATCATCAATGGTCTAAAATCTCTTGGCAAAGTCTACTCCAATGCTGAGAAGGTTGGAAAGATACTTAGGAGCCTACCTAAGCAGTGGAGACCTCTGGTAACTGCTATCTCTCAAGCCAAAGATCTTACCACCTTGACTATGGATGAACTCCTTGGAACACTTACTGTTCATGAGCAAGAACTTGGAGATGAAGTCTCAACAAAGAAGGGCAAGTCAATTGCTCTGAAGGCTGATCAAAAGTCTTCCAAAGCCTCTAAAGCTTTAAAGGCAGACGAGTCATCCAGTGATGCTGACCTGTCTGAATCTGAGGATTCTAAAAGTGATGAAGAACTATCTCTCCTAACCAGAAAGATAAAGCTTCTCCTACAGAAAAAGAAGTTCAGAAAGGATAAGCCATTCAGAAGATTCAACAAGGACAAGAACTTCAAGGATTCCACTTTAACAGACAAAAACTCAATTGTCTGCTATGAGTGCAAGAAACCAGGACACATCAAAGCAGAATGTCCTCAACTCAAGAAAGCCCCATTTAAGAAGTTCTTCAAAAAGAAGAAGAAAGGAATGATGGCCACTTGGGAAGATCTAGAGTCAACATCTACTGATGAGGAGACAGAGGAAGAAGCAAATCTCTGTCTAATGGCTAACACTGACTCTGATTCAGATAATGAGGTAAATTCTGATTATGAGGAATTACTTGATGCCTATGAAGAATTGTTGGAGGAATCCAACTGTTTGTCTAAGGCTTTCAAATCTCTCAAGAGAGATCATGTTAAGCTCCTCAGTGAGCATAAACAGAAATCTCTAGAGTGTGAGAAATTTGCCAAGGAGAACAGTGAGCTGAAGACTGAAAAGTCTAATGAAGCTAAGATCTCTAGTGATACATCACAGTCTGAAGAAGTTAAAAAACTTCAACAGAAAGTAGAAGAGCTCACTTCTGATCTTGCCAAATTTGTTAATGGTAGAGATAATCTGACAAAGCTGCTTGGCTGTCAGAAGCACTCCCTTAACAAAGAAGGTATAGGATATGTCCATCAGATACATCATAAAGTATCAACTAAGCATTCTAAAGTGTCTGCTACATCTACTTCTATTAAATCCATACCTGTCTGTAATTTCTGTGGAAAGACTGGACATGTTATGTCTAAGTGTCTCCATAAGAAAAGAAGGAAGTCTTCACAGACTCCTAGAACTAACAGAAAAGGACCCAGAAAACTATGGGTACCTAAAGATCAAATCATCTCTGTTGCAGATGTCCTCAACAGCACAAAGAAAACACCACTGCTGGTACCTGGACAGTGGCTGCTCGCGACACATGACAGGAGAAAGGTCTATGTTCCTAGACCTCCAACTTAAGAAAGGAGGACATGTGGCATTTGGTGGAAATCAGAAAGGGAAGGTTATAGGAATTGGTACTATTGGTGGTAAACCTCCTCTTCCCTCTATATCAAATGTTCTTATGGTTAAAGGATTAAAACACAATCTGCTTAGCATAAGTCAATTATGTGACAGTGGATTTGATGTCTCCTTTACCAAAGATTTCTGTATAGTTAAAGATCTTAGTGGCAAAACCCTCTTTTCAGCTAAAAGGCAACAAAATCTGTATAAGATTGAACTGACTGATCTCTCAGATCAAAGTGTAACATGTCTGATGTCTAAAGAGGATGAAAGATGGTTGTGGCATAAGAAACTAGGACATGCTAGTATGAAATTAATTTCAAAACTAAAAAGGGATAACCTTGTGAGAGGATTGCCTGATATTAGTTTTAAGAAAGATATTTTGTGTGATGCATGTCAGAGAGGTAAACAGATAAAATCAAGTTTCAAATCTAAAAACCAAATATCAACCTCTAGACCTCTTCAGTTGTTACACATGGATCTGTTTGGACCAGTTAGTGTTGCTAGCTTGGCTGGAAGGAAATATGGATTTGTCATAGTTGATGACTATTCTAGATATACATGGGTACTCTTCTTAACCCACAAGGATGAGTCTTTTAAGGCTTTCTCAGTATTCTGTAAAAGAGTACAAAATGAGCAGGGTTTCTGCATTTCTACTCTAAGAAGTGACCATGGGGGAGAATTTGAAAATGAGCAGTTTAGTCAGTTCTGTGAGGAGAATGGGATCTCTCACAATTTCTCTGCACCTAGAACTCCTCAACAAAATGGAGTGGTTGAGAGAAAGAACAGATCTCTGCAAGAGATGGCTAGATCTATGCTCAATGAGAATAATCTCCCTAAGTACTTCTGGGCAGAAGCAGTAAACACAGCTTGTTATGTACAAAACAGAATACTCATTAGGCCTTTTCTAAAGAAGACTCCTTATGAACTGTGGAAAGGAAAAAGCCCCAACATTTCTTACTTTCATGCATTTGGTTGTGAATGCTACATATTAAATACCAAGGATCAACTTGGAAAATTTGACTCTAAGACAGACAAAGGTATCTTTTTGGGATACTCTGAAATGTCTAAAGCTTTTAGAATTTACAATTCTAGAACATCTGTTATTGAAGAATCTGTTCATGTCAAATTTAATGATAACTTAAAGACTGATAAGGAATTGTCAGATCTAGAAGATGATCTTGCAGGTCTTGATATAAACAAGTCAGAAGATCAACAACCTGACTTAACCAAACCAGAACCTGAAGCAGAACCAGACAGACCAGTAGAACAGACAAGTCAACAGACACAGACAAGTCAAGGTCCTCTTGAAAGAGACTGGAAATTCAAAACTCATCATCCTAAGGATCTCATCATTGGTCATCCCTCAGAAGGAGTAAGAACCAGATCTACCTTAAGAGAATCAAGCAATGTGGCCTTTTTGTCAGAAATAGAGCCAAAGCACATTGAAGAAGCTCTTGATGATGAAAGCTGGATTCTTGCTATGCAAGAAGAACTCAACCAGTTCACCAGAAATGATGTCTGGACACTTGTCTCCAAGCCCAAAAACAAGTCTGTCATTGGAACAATATGGGTCTTCAGAAACAAGTTAGATGAAGATGGCAAAGTTGTCAGAAACAAGGCAAGGTTAGTAGCTCAAGGCTATAACCAACAAGAAGGTATTGACTATACTGAAACATTTGCACCTGTAGCTAGAATAGAAGCTATTCGCATACTAATGTCATATGCTGCACAACACCAAATCACTCTTTTTCAAATGGATGTGAAAAGTGTTTTTCTCAATGGAATAATTGAAGAAGAAGTTTATGTTAAACAACCCCCTGGTTTTGAAGATACTGATAAACCAGATCATGTTTTTAAACTTAAAAGGGCATTATATGGTTTAAAGCAAGCACCTAGGGCATGGTATGATAGACTAAGCTCTTTTCTCATGCATAACGGTTTTACAAGAGGTCAAGTAGATACTACTCTGTTTAAGAAAAGCTATAAAGAAAATTTCATTGTAGTCCAAATATATGTTGATGATATTATTTTTGGAGCAACTAATGAAAAGCTGTGCAAGGATTTTTCAAAGCTGATGCAAGCAGAATTTGAGATGAGCATGATGGGAGAATTGAAGTTCTTCCTTGGTCTACAAATCAAGCAGACAAGTGATGGAATCTACATCCATCAACAAAAGTATATCAAGGAAATGCTCAAGAAATACAAAATGGAAAATGCTAAACTTATGAAAACTCCCATGGAAACCAATGCAAAACTCAGTAAAGATGATGAAGGTAAAAAGGTAGACCAAACTGTCTACAGAGGTATGATTGGATCTTTGCTGTACTTAACCTCAAGCAGACCTGATATTCAGTTTAGTGTCTGTATGTGTGCTAGATTTCAATCTGACCCAAAAGAATCTCATCTTAAAGCTGTTAAGAGAATATTTAGATATTTGCTTGGTACTACTAATCTTGGTTTGCTGTATTTAAGAACTAATGAATACAGATTAGTGGGATTCTGTGATGCTGACTTTGCTGGAGACAGAATAGAAAGAAAAAGCACCAGTGGAGGATGCCACTTCATTGGAGCAAACTTGGTCTCTTGGTCAAGCAAAAGACAGACAACTATAGCTCTATCTACAGCTGAAGCAGAATATATCTCAGCAGCTAGTTGTTGCTCTCAGCTTTTATGGGTAAAACATCAACTTGAGGATTACTCTATTTTTGAGCATAATATACCTGTATGGTGTGATAATTCTAGTGCTATCTGCTTAACTAAAAATCCAATTCAGCATTCTAAGGCTAAGCATATAGAAATCAAACATCACTTCATTAGAGATTATGTTCAGAAAGGTATTTTTGATATTAAGTTTGTTAAAACTAAAAATCAATGGGCTGATATCTTCACTAAGCCCTTAGCAGAAGAAAGATTTTTATTCATTAGAGATAACTTAAACATGCATTGTATTGTTGAATGACATGTCTGAGTTTTTAAAACTGTCTGTAATCACCTGTCTGACTCTGCTGAGTCTCTATGCTGAAACCCAACAGTTTTTATTGAAATGGTTATTATTTATTCATTTATTTAAATACCATTTGTTAATCTGAAGCTAATCATGAATACGGCAGTTTTTACCTCAAAACCATGTTTTCTTTATGTCTAAGTGGGCGCTACAGTTCCCCACATAAATCGTGCCATTCTTAATTAAAAATGTCTTTTTTTTCTCTCTCCTGCTTTTACTTCTTTAAAAGGCAAATCTTCAGAAAGTTTCAAACTTTATCCTTCTCAAAAAGCCCTAAGTCTTTTCGTCTTCGTCTTCCTCTCGTTCAAACCCTTCTCCCTTCCAAAACTTTCACCTTCTCTCTTTTCTGAAAAATGGCATCTTCAAAACGCCTGTCTCCAAAAGAGATTGCTGAGAAATACGAGATGAGACTAACTGATGTAGAGAAGATTCTACCTGTGAAGACTGTTGATCTTCAACAGATGAAGAGATGGGGAATGGATGTCACTGAGGAGTTGGAATACTCTAAGTGGACAGCCTTCTTTGATATCAAGGAGCTGGTCCATCCCAAGCTTGTCAGATATTTCTGGAGGAATGCTGTGGTCATCACCAATGTGGTTGATGGAACCAAGAGCTTCAAGGCTCAAATGTCAGCTGATGTAACTCTTCTGTTCCCTATAAGCTCTCTAGAACTGGCAACCAGATGTCCAAGGATTGGAACTGCCTTCAGACCTGACTGGGAAGATCAGGTGGGAACTGAAAATATCAATATTGCTGTTTATGGTGTTCCCAACCCTGAGAACAAGAAGCCTGTCTGCATGGTGCCCAAGTGCAGGTTCTTGCACAAGCTGCTTCTGGAGTGTGTGATGCCCAGAAGAGGGTCAAGAGACAATGTGACCAAGTTGGACAGATTTGCTCTGTACCACTTGATTCACAAAATCAAGATAGACATCAATGATCTCATCTACATGTATCTTGAGTCTCTGATCAGAAGGACAAATATGCCTACCTACCCTTATGGAATGTTGCTGACAAGGGTTTTTAGGAACAAGATATTTGTTCCAACTGATGTCCACTTTGTGGACATGGCTCTGCCCTCTTGTCTATGATGGGGATTGAAGGAATCCCTCTGGAGGATGAGGAAGAAGAGAAGAAGAAGAAAAAGAAGCCTGCTGTTGAGCAGAAACTGAAGGAAATAGCAGAGGAGCCTGCTGATTCCACTGGTGAATCAGAGTATCCTATCTCTGAAAGGATTTGGAAAGCTGCTGGAAAGGTTGCCAGACAGGATCAAAGGCCTGAGGAACCCACAGCTTCTGAAGGATCTAACTATCCTGCCTCTGTTGATGTCCTGTCTGATGTATGTCAATACACAGTTGTTCACAGGGACTCAACTCCCAGAGAACAATCTGGCATATCATCTAGACTGTTTGTGAGTGATTTGCACTCTCTGATGACTACAAGTATATCTCACTTATCTGTCATCCCTCCTCCACCACCTCACATTCTGAACTCATGTAGGGAGATCTTCTTTTATCCCCCTATTGTGTTGTTCATTAGAACATTGGAAGGATCTAACTATCCTGCCTCTGTTGTAATGTTACCCTCTAGGTCTAGATATTTCTTTCTTTTAATCACAGGGTCTAATTCATTCTTTTTCCACATAGACTCTCTCCTACCCCTACCTCCATCTGTCTTAGCCAATCAACCTCTTCCCCCTCCTATTCCAATAAGAGTCACTCGCCTGTCTCTTTGTGAAAGACTCTCTTATGTCTTTCCCTCTCCTGATTGTGACATAGTCAGAATCACCCCTCTGTTTAAAATAGTTTTTCTTCCTTTCTTTTATTTCAGAACCCTTCATCAACTTTTCTTTCCCCGTGTCTCCTCACCCTTCTCTGTACCTAAGGCACCCCCAGTTTTAGCCTTACCCTGGTATCCATCCCTGTTTGATGCTTCAACCAGCCTGTCTACAGAAGTCTCCTCCTCTCAAATAGTGGATTCAGTGAGCTTCAATCTCCTTAAGACTGAGCTAGAAGAAGTCCGAAGACAATTGGATGCAGAGAGGCATGCTAGGCTGCTGTTAGAACAGAAAGTTGATTCCCTGTATCTCTTGTTTAATCAGCCTAAATAAGTAGTTGTAGGAACTGCCTTGTAATTGAATTGCTTATGATGAATACAAATCAAATCTTACTCTTTTTTCGTTTTTCTTTTTCTCTCCACTGTTATCTATTTAACTCTTTTTGTTGCTGACAAAAGGGGGAGAAAAATGTTAAGATGTTTAATGTAAACAATATTTGCTAAGTGTTCATTCTCTGATATACTCTGATACTATGAACTTAAACCTGCTGCATATTACTCTGATGCTCTTTATTGAACACTAATGCATCTGTCTGCACATATAGAAAATATCAACTTGTCTACTGTCTGTACTTCTGTACTCTGATATTTTCAAAGGTTCATTAAATCATCTGAATGTTTGTCATCATCAAAAAGGGGGAGATTGTTAAGTCTCTAAAATGTCTGTGTGCATTTCCCTAAGTTTTGATGAAAACTAAACATTGGGTAATGATTTAATTAACCTATTTTTGTGGTGGCTAACCCGTCTACTTAGTGTACAGATCAGAAGATTACAAAACTCACCTGTCTGTCTATCTAAGTCTCACCTGTCCGTATAAGCCAAGAAGTCAACCTGTCTGCTGACTAGGATTGTTGACTATGTGCAAACTGATTTTACAACCTGTCTCTATTCTTCAACTTGTCTAAGGTTCTTCGTTAAAGAACTCGAAGTACAGGAAGCTTTTGCAAGCTGTCCCCTCATGAAGAATACTCTGAGAACTCTCTCACGCTTATCAAGAAACTCAGAAGTGCTCTCTCTCAAGCAAACCAGGAAGTCAGAGATAAACTTCCAGTTAAAGAATATTTCCAACATGCTTTATTCCCTAGTACTTTCAGTCATTACACAGAAAGGGAAATGTACTCTGCAAAAGTACAAAAGCACTCTGCACAACTCTGAGTTGACGTCTACACGATGCATAAAGCTATTATCCCTCATGTTAGAGTACAACCAACGTCTTCATTGCATTAATGGCTGCCCAGAACGACTATATTGCATTTAATGAAGCTCTGCTTGAAGCCATAGTTGCAAGGAATGTCTCTAACGGATATTAAATGTTTGAAGGCTATAAATACAGAAGTCATTGAAGATGAACAAAATTAGAGTTTTACAAAGCATTAAAGAGTCATTACTCTGTTCATTTACTCATTCTGTATTCTTCAATCATTTGAAGTTATTACGCAGACTTTCCTAAAGCTTTATATTTAAAACCACTCTCTGAGTGTTAGTGAAAAGTCTGTAAGTGTATTTATTACAAACCAAACTCTCAAACAAATCTGAGTGAGCCTGAAGAGGCTAGGTGTGCAAAGAATACTTGTGTTGGAGCCTGAAGAGGCTAGGTGTGCAAAGAATACTTGTGTTGGAGCCTGAAGAGGCTAGGTGGGCAAACAATACTTGGAGTCTGTAACCTGATCAGTTATAGTGGATAAATCTTGGTGCTGCCAAGGACTGGACGTAGCTCTTTGTGTTAAAGAGTGAACCAGGATAAATCTCTGTGTTAATCTCTCTTTCCTTAATCTCTTTAGTTACTTTGATTATATATATCATCTGCTTTCTAACAAAGGGGTTAAAACTGTTTCTGTCAAGTCTGTTTTCTTATCTCTACGTGTGTTGTTTTTTTTTAGAAAACTACAACAGACAGGTGACCTGTCTGTGTATCCTTTTACACCCGTCTGTGCTTAGCTTCTGCATGCAAAAAGTATTTAACTTTATATTAAATTCCAATAAACACAATTCAACCCCCCCTTCTCGTGTTTATAGTTGTCTATTTCAGTAAACACAATAGTCCTTTTGTGATTCATGTTTGTAATGCGCGATCCATGGGATGGTTTTTCTTCGGCCTTGAGATTTGATTATAAAAGAGGATAATCTCATGAAAAACCCCAACAAGTGCAACTAGAGGCGCTGCACGGGGTGCAACAAGAGAGTGGATCCTCATCTGCTCCAACACCAACCGCAGAGTCTGGCCCTGCTCCATGGTCATCTGCAACAGCCGCTGGTGTGCCTGCTTTAACTGTGCAATTTGCTACGCCATCAACTGCTCCGTCGCAACCTTCTCCTTAAGCTCTACGTTAAGTCGTGCGATGGTGTCCTACATGTGGGAGAACTACTCCAGAGGGACGGTAGCCGCACAGGAAGGAGCAGGCATGCCGACGATGAGGCGAGAAACTCATCGCCCAAGTGTCCGAGGCCATACACGTGCCCCTTCTTGTTCCTACCCCCGACGACCTCCAAATATATGGCATTGTCGTCGATGGATGCAAGAGAGTGGGCCCCTCACTAGTCAAAGCCTCATCCTGTGAGGCACGTGATACGGCATCATTCTTCTTTTTGTTATACGTGACCTGGGAAGTACAGTTGAAGATCATTAGTTACACTTATAATTAATATTAACAAGTAACAATAAATTACAAGTTTAAACTAAAATTGTTTTTTTTACTTACAGCATAGTTACGGGCCTTGTCGTTGACTCATTCCCATGACTTTAACTTCTTTGTCTTCTCCACCAACTCCATAGTAGTTAAGTGTTCAAAGTTGCCAAACATAAGGCAAAAAACATAAGGCGAATTCTAATAAGTGTTCATTATTCCAATATTAACATATATCCAAATAATTTTGAGTTTATTTGAAACATAAGGCAAAAAATCAATTCAATTAATTTAAAATTAACTTAATTAAATTAATTTGCTTACATTAGTTGTTGAATGAAACAACAAGTAGCCTACCCTAACTTGTACAAACACAGACACGTACACAACACACATAAACTTTACCTAGCCTGATCTCTATACACACACCACACACACAACGTTCACACACACAGCCTACCCTAATCTCTGCACACACACAATACACATACACAACACACACAGAGAGAAAACAATACACACATTACTTATAAAAAAAAAACAAACACACACACACACACAACACACGCACACACACACACAGAACACACACACACACACACACACACATAGCACAACACTACACAACACACACAGAACAGAACAAACTCAGAACACACACACACACACACACACGACACAACACACATAACACAGAACACACACAACACTCACATAACACACACAGGACACACAGAAAATACAATACACACACAACACAAAATTTCTAAATAACCACCCTAAAATTATTACAAGAATCTAAAAAAAAAAACAAAACAGAAAAGAGAGGAGAAGATAGAATACCTTGCGGTGACAGGTAAGTTTCTGGGTTCGTTGTAGTAGCCGGAGAGGTGGTCGAAGTGCCTCGAAGGTGGGAGGTTTCTGAAGAGAGGAAGAAGAGAAGAAATGTGAGGAAGAGAAGATAAGAGAAAGGAAGAAATGAGAAGAGAGGAACTTACTATGTGCGTGGTGGCCAGAGCTATGACACGGTGACCGGAGGTGTGTGCGTGGTGGCCGAAGACGAGGAGGTGGTGGCAGGGTGCTTGGTGGAAGAAGAAAGAAGGAAGAGAGATAAGAAAACGCATAAGTGAGGAAGAAAATGTGGCTGCTCGCGATTTAGGGATTTTAGTCCTAGCGAGCGAAATTTTTCGGTCGCTAATCGGTAGCTATTGATAAAAAACAAATCGGTCGCAAAAAAAGTCACTAACTGGCTCATTAATAATTTCAACCACCGCGTCTTAGCGACCTATTTTAAATTTTGTTGCTAACCAGTTCAATAATAATTTCAACCACCGCGGCTTAGTGACTGAATTTTAAATCGATCACTAACTGGCTCCAGTATTACCATTGCTATTAAATCGGTTGCTAAGATCGGTCGCCAAATGGTGAAAACGTTTGACTTTCAATTTTTTTGGTTTAGCGGCAGAATTAGCGACTGAATGAAGTGCGACCATACATATCGGTTACTAACTTGGTCGCTATATATATAAATACAACTTAATCAGGAATCTTAGATATCAGTCGCCAGTTCGGTCGCCATTGGCGACGGATCATTTCGGTCGCTATTTAGACTTTCTTTTTTTGTAGTGAGAGTTATTGTTGGAGATAGCACAATGGACCCTTTCCATGCAATGGCTGATAGAGAGCTATCTGCAATTTTAATTTTCTGGTTACCTGCACAAGGACTATATGAAGAAAAGAAACTAGACTCTTCTATCATATGATGAGTAGCACCTGAATCAACAATCCAAGTATGGTTGACACTAAGAAAGGCAGTTTTAACAAAGTTGCCTTTATGGGCTATGGAGCAAGAAGGAGTTTGAGACTCAAGAAGTTTGTAAAGTTGATCTATTTGATCTTTAATGAAAGGAAACGATCTTGAAGAAGACTGCTTCTCTTGATCAGATGTATTAGCCTAGAATGCACGACTCTCACCACCACCTTTCTTCTTCCAATCCGTAGGCTTGCCATGGAGTTTTCCAACATGTCTCACGGGTATGCCCCGACCGCTTGCAATGTTCGCACCATTTATCAGATTTCTTGGCATCTTTCTTCCCCTCTTCATTGTAGTTTCTAGTGCAGAACCCTCTATTTCTGAAATGGGGGCTATCTTACCCAACATAACTCCTTGTCTGGCCTCTTCTCTCCTTACCACCGAAAAGATTTCACGAATAGTTGATAGAGGTGTTTTCCCCAGAATTCTACCTCTTACTTCATCAAATTCCTTATTTAGCCCAACAAGAAGCATAAAACACACAATCATTCTCTTGCCTTTTGATGAATATGACATTATCGTCAGTACACCTCCAATGGTCCTCATAGAAGAGATCCAATTCCTGCCATAGAGTTGTTAGTTCATTATAATAAGTAGTCACATCTCTATTACCTTGTTTGGCATGCCATAACCTAGATTTTAAATAAAAAATTTGAGAGGAACTCTGAATGTTAGAGTATGTATCTTTAACAACTTACCAGACATCTTTCGCAGTTGGAAAGAACTTGAAGGGCTTTCCAATTTCTGATTCCATGGAATTATTTAGCCAAGCAATGATTAAAGAATTCTCGGATTTCCAGAACCTGAAATTTGGATTGATGTTTGTAGGTCCAAGCGTCTCTCCTGTAAGAAATCCAAATTTTCCTTTACTTTCCAGGATCAACCTAACAGTCTGGGACCATTTTGTGTAGTTTTCCCCATGAAGTCGTGGCACGTTGACCTGAAAGGAATTAGAAAAACTCTATTGGCCATCAAAATGGTAGTTTAGACAACTGCTGACACCATCACTGGCGCCGCTGCTTGTGCCGCCACCTACATCGCCGGCGCTGCTTGTGTCGCTGCCTCTTACACCAGCACTACGCTTGCACCTGCACCACCATCCATACCCGTGCGGAGTGAGGCAGCGCCTCCTGTTTCTGCTCTTGCTCTTGCGCCGCCGCTGCCACTGCCTAGGCCGCCTCCTGTCATGCTATTGTTGTATCTGTCTTCAAGAACCCCTGTAAGGGCATGCTTCCATGAGGAACATGCATTAAGCCCTTAAACATGTTTAATCTATGCCCCACACTTTAATCAAGAAAACGGGACAGTACACAACACACCCAACGAAGGATTGGCAACAACCTCTGATAACAAACATACATGTTTTACTCAAATCGCCAAAATAACAAATAAAAATACTGAAAAGAAAATGGCAAAATGTACATAATTAAATAAAATAAAAAATGTGGACAGACAAGCACGATAGTGCCTTTCTTTCCGCTAATAGATATAAAAGAATTTTCCCCTTTTGGTCTCCACTTTTTTTTTTTTTTACTTGCAAAATACCCTTAATTAATAAATGAGTGGTTACAATAACCACTCAATTTCAAACATTTTCCCCTAGTTGCTTTAAAATTTTAGAAAAACCGTCAATCACATGATGAAGATGAAACTGGTTTTCGAAAATAAGTGTTGCTGGTTAAAACAATAATAACTATTAATATTGCTAATTAATAAGATTTGTTATAAGATGAATATTTTGTACCCAATAATATTCATATAATAATATCCACTAATGTAGGATATATATATATATTAATAAAGCATAGAGTTTAATTATTAATTACTGAAAGTATAAATCTCTTTAATTATAAATTACCACGACGTTAAAATTTTTCGATTCTTATCATAATTATCCTAAAAGTAATTTATATCATGGTTGACAATTGATTGACAGTATAAAAAATATTACACTATCAATGTATAGCAATTAAACTCTAAAACATATTATTAATTTAATTTAATATATCAATAAATGTTCATATATTATAAAACTACGATCGAAATTAATTAAACATATATGTCTTATTCAAATCGTTAAAATAATAAATAAAATATCACAAAATAAAATACACACAACGAAAAAAATATAAAATGCGGATGGCCAAGCACTAACGTGCGTGTCTTTTCAATATTTCTATATAATAGGATCTCAAATTTAAAACGTAAAATAGAATAAACAGAAGTTGATCGCAAATTTTTTTTAGTTTGGTAATTACCATAATTAGTCCAGTTCATTGCAAATTTAAATATAAGAATATGATTATTTTTTTTTAGGTAACAATATAAGAATATGATTTGATACAACATTACTGTAAAGTTTTTATACTATTAAGTAATCACAAACCATTTTAAAATGTGACTTTTAAGGTAGTTATGATAAGAGTTAGTCATTTTTAACAGTGTGACTTACAGTGTAAAAATTCTTTACACCTAGAGGATATATCAATCAAATCCTAAATATATAAATATAAAATAAGTCATTAAATTAATTTAGATTAAAGACTCATTTAAGTCTCTGATAATTTTTGAGATGTCACTTTTCATCCCTAAGAAAAAAAAAACCTCACAAATAGTCCCCGAAAACAATAAAAGAGAGAAATTTTGGTCCCTTTGTTTGAATCCGTCCTAAACACACCGTTAGAGTAATGATATGTGTATCGTTATGTGTCCGGGTGTCCAGACAACAATCTCTGCATGCAGAATAAACCATGAGAATAATTATACGTTGACCCAATAAAGTCCCTAACTATTATTTAAGTAACCCAATTTAGTTCCTGATAATTTGTATAGTGGGACAAATTAGTCCCTACATGCTACGAGCAACGAAACACACATGTACCAAATGTACCACACCAGATGCACCAACACAGGTCACATGGACAAGTTTAACGGATATCTGAGCACACTAACGGTATACATAAACACTCTAACGGTGTATTCAGGATAAAAACAGATAGAGGGACTAAGGATCTGTTTACTTTCTAAAAACATTTTCAGTTTTCATTTTCTAAAATCTTTATTGATTTTAGTATTTTCGTCACCATTTTTTTTTTCAAATTTTTAAAATGGATCCATTATTTCTAGAAAATTTGGAAATGCCAAAAATTTGTTTTCATTGTTTCCGGAATGCATTCTCACTAATTATTCTTCCATCTTTTCTTTGTCACATTTTTTTTTGTAGAAGGCTTCCATCTTCTTGTTAGAAATCTAAAATCAATATAAATTTTAGAAAATAAAAATTAAAAATGTTTTTAGAAAGTAAATAGACCCTAAAGTGTCCTACTTTTGTCATTCTCAAGAACTATTCGATGATTTTTTTTCTTAGCGACGAAAAGTGGTATATTAAAAATTTTCAGATATTAAAATACTCATTAGTATTAATTTATTTTTGAAGTTTTAATTTTTTTTTTTTTTGACAAAAGTTTTAAAATAAGTTGTCCGTTGAACCTTTGAAAATTTATTCTCCACCCTCTACAACCAAACTTGTTAGACATTTAAACCATATGTTTCGAAACTTCCTAGTCCGCCCCTTTATGTTTGAATAGAATAGAATCACTCCAACGTTTCACTTTCCTCTCTCTCAACCTTCCATTCCATCAGATCGTTGCAGTGCATTTTGCAGATCCTTCTTCACACGGATCTGCAAATGTGCACCGTTTCGATCCTGTCATCGCTTGTGAAGTTCAGTTCGGTGAGTGTCCATCTTACTTATAATGCTTTTTTGACAGTTACCCGATTTAATGGCGAATTTCCGGAATTTCATTTGGATTTATCCGTTTTTCTGATAACTTTAACTTGAATTTGAATTGTTTGGTGTTTTGTTATGTGTTTGAACAGTTGATTCAAAGAATCCGAGAATTTGGAGAGAAGCAGTGTGATCTTAGTACCCACTACCCCTCTCTTGTAATTGAGCTATTGGGTCAATCTTAATAAAGAAACAGTGTTGAAGGCAAGTTAGTGTTCGACTGGGGTATGATCCAGAAAATGTTAATTACCTTTTATTCCTGGATTTTGCGTTAAATTTTTCAATGTTGAATTGTTTAGTTGAAGACAATTTTCAGATTTTTTTTTTATAATCTCCGATTTTTATCCTGATTTCTGTGTGTTTTCTTTGTACAGGAGTTTGTTCCCGCAGTTAGGGATTATAATGATTTGGAGAGGCAACCCTGAAAAGAGTTGCAGTCAAGTGAGAATTAGGGTATGCTTTTTACTTGTATTCCAAAAAGCCATGGACGGTGGTGACCGGAAAATCCCCGATCCATCAGATGGGCCCACAGATGCTGTTCAGAAAATTAGAGCATTGCATGGGTAAGTCTAATATTCATCTATGTATTTCATTATTATTATTATGTTAGGATATTTAATGATGGGTGCCATGGGTGGAATTAAATGAAATGAGACGGACCATTGTTTGAATTGAATATTTTATGATGGAATGGATTGAATAGTAAGTTGGTTCCATAATATTCCATCAAAATTAGGAGGGAAGAAAAAATAGAGGTACTGGATAGAATGGAATTGAACCCATTCCATCCTAGTTTAAATAATCCAAACAATGGAACTTAGTATCATCCATTCCATTCCATCATTTTCCATCAATCCAAACTTATTTGTTCTTTTTGAACTTGTGCACAACCTTCTAGGGTAGGTGTGGAAGGATGTTTGGAGGGATAGGGATTAGGGAGTGGATGAGAAATGTTTCATTTTAAATGAATGTTCACTTTATTGTAGCATTTTTAAAATGAGAGATTATCATGTCACCTTCCAATTATCTAGCTTGTCCTTTCTCTGTATGTGTGGAAGGATGAGTTTGGAGGGATAGGGAATGGAGGAGAAATGTTTCATTTTAAATGAATGTTCACTTTATTGTAGCATTTTTCAAATGAGAGATTATCATGTCACTGTCCAATTATCTAGCTTGTCCTTTCTCTGTATGTGTGTTCCCTTTTCCCTAAAGCAATAATGCAGTTTTCCCCCTAAATTTTGTAATAGATCATAGTATGTATTTGATTCTTTGTGGAACTGAAGATGAGGTTTTTGATAACCATAAATTATCTATTTTTAGGAGGACCACTGGCCCTACAAGGCGTTCTACAAAAGGACAATGGACACCTGAGGAGGTGATTTTGTGGATACCTGAACGTATTTAATCTTTCTTAAGTTTGGTAACATTGTTTTACTTGTGCTGCTAAATACTGTAACTTAATTTATCTCTCCATAGCCTGGCAATATTTTATTTGCACAACAAATTATGTAACTTGTAAACAAAGCACCTTTACAACATTTTTTATGTTATTTATTTTTGCATATTTTTGTTGCTTTTAGTTGATTCTAGTTATTATTTTAGAATTTTTTACAACTTATATCTATCATGGGCTTATTTTTCATTTTTGGTTTAATAGTGCAGTAAGAGTTTTTGATATGTCACTCCCCCCATGAAATTCACGGGGAAGATCCCATTGCAGAACAACCTAACAGTTGTGATGTTTCCTGCCACCACCCCCCCCCCCCCCCCCCCCTCTCCCCCGAAAAGGAGGAGGGTATTATAATTGTAAATGAGATATGTATGTAACTTGTAAACTAGGCACCTTGATGAGGTTTTTATGTTATTTTTTGTGTGCCTATAAATGCATTTTTAACTCTCAGTTGAACCTAGTTATTATTTTTGAAATTTTTATAGTTTATCTCTACCTTGGTCTTGTTTTTACTTTTTAATCTTTTTCATTTTCATATAATAGTGAAATTAGAGTTTTGGATCTTACAAGTTTTCCTTTTTTTTCTTTTCTTTTTTTTCCCCTTTTAATTGTGAAGATTATAAATTTATGATAATAGTTCTACATAAAACATTATAAAGTTATGTTGACATTATAAACTTATATCAGTGATTTTTTTTTTTTCTCTGCAGGATGAGATCTTACGGAAGGCTGTTCAGCGTTTTAAAGGAAAGAACTGGAAGAAAATAGGTATTTATATTGGTATCAATATTGACTACATTTTCATAAAGTTATTCATGACCCACTGCCACTAGCATCCAGTACATGCTTGAGTTCACATTGTATGTGTCCAATTGTTATTTTTGAAATCGGAGTTCGCTGCTGTTTGACATTTATATTCTTGTTTATATTCTTGATGGAGTTGATTTAGATGCAATAAAACCTAGGTACTATTGGGGGATATACTCATTTTTCCTTGGTAACTTTCTAATATCCTGGACATAAAATTCATATTTTATGGTCCTCTTAATTATTTTTGAGGTTCTACTCTCTCTCTTATTTGTTTAGCCTGTCTCTTACATGGGTTTTTTGTTGTGCTTGTGTTAACTATCTTAAGCATTTTTTTTTTAATCTACGCAACTTCATTTTGTAATATTTAGTTTTGTCACTTGTCTAATTACCAATCATGCATTTGTAGCCGAGTGTTTCAAGGATAGAACTGATGTACAATGTCTACATAGGTGGCAGAAAGTTTTAAATCCTGAGCTTATCAAAGGTCCATGGTCTAAAGAGGTATTCTCTACTTTCTGTTCTTGCTTGTGTTATCAACATTCTAGTTAGATATTAGATATCTGATACGAACTTACCTGTCTAATCCAAATTCAAACAGGAAGATGAAGTAATTATTGAATTGGTAAACAAATATGGGCCTAAAAAGTGGTCAACTATTGCACAACATTTACCTGGACGTATTGGTAAGCAATGTCGAGAAAGGTATGGTTATTGGATTTCTACAAGTTCTTATATGTATCGTTAGAGTATCTTTCTTCTGTTCCTAAAATAAATAAATAAATTTCTATTCAGAAGTATGTTTGGTGGGATGATGTTCTTACATTTATCATTGTAGTATCTTTCTTCCTATCCTTAAATCATATCGGTGGGTCTGTCTTCTTGAAGTGTTTGGAGGGATGATGATGTTCATTTTCCTTGATATAATTTGTGAGAACTTATCAGGTGGCATAATCATCTTAATCCTGCTATAAACAAGGAAGCATGGACACAGGAAGAGGAGTTGGCTCTAATACGTGCTCATCAGATTTATGGGAACAGATGGGCTGAATTGACAAAGTTCTTGCCTGGAAGGTAAATACATTTCTTATTTATTGATCTGAAGACTGATCAGTGGTTTAGATATCTGAAGTACTGCAGGCTCAGGTATGAGAAAGACAGCAAAATAAAGTATTCAGTTTTATTAAAACTTTCCAAATTCATATATTTTTTTCTACTAGAGGATCCCTGCAGTAAGTGCATTGGATCCAAATCCTGTTATCATAATGTTCCTGGTTTTTCCTTGCACAGTATTAGTTCATTCTCAATCCTCTGTTTATTAACAATCATATTAAGTTGTGATGCACTTGTGCTTCTGTGGAAACAGGACAGACAATGCTATTAAAAACCACTGGAACAGTTCTGTCAAAAAGAAACTTGATTCTTACTTGGCATCAGGCTTGCTTACTCAGTACCAATCTGTGCCTCATGCTGGAAATCCAAATCAATCGACGGTTTTAACCTCTTCGAGGTTGCAGTGTAGAGGAGATGGTAATGGTCCGACGGGGACAGAAGGAGAGGAAGTTTCGGAGTGTAGCCAAGAGTCAGCTAATGCTGGTCACTTTCCTAGAGAGATGAGCAATGTTGAATTACAAACTAGAGAGGAATATAGGCCAAATGAAGAATCTAGTCGTGGAAAGGATCATAATCTGATTCAAGCAAGCTGTTCAGAGCCATATTACATATCTCTTGATGATGTTACTGTCTATGTCCCAGACATTGCTCACCAAGAGGCTTGTACTTCTCAATTCATTGAACAAAAATTCTTACATGAACCTGGAAATTCCCTGAGTGGGGATTGTCAATTTAATTTTCTTTCCTTCTCGAATATCTCATCAGTTGGCTTGGGGCAGGATTCCTCTCAATTGCAAAGAGATTGTATAGCTCCTAGTGAAATATGTGACATGGTGAATGTTCCATTTCAGACTTCAGTGGGGTTATGTGTTTCGACATCCATGGGACCCACATCTTTAGATTCTATTAAACCAGAGCACATGTTGATATCTGATGATGAATGTTGCAGAGTCCTATTTTCAGAGGCAGTAAATGATGCATACTTTTCCTCCGGAGATGATAAAGGTGTAGATATGGTCGACTTTTCTAGATGCACTCCATTTCTTTCTCAGTCATGTGATATCCATATGTCTGAAACCTGTGGAACCTCAACTTCACAGATAACTTGTCCTCAGTGTTCTTATAATTTTAAAGGAGCTTCATCCTCCCAATCTGCTCCATCAGTACTTTCTGCCAGTGATGGTAGTCTGGCGTGTACTTCCAACGACAATCAATTATTGGGTCCTGAGGATCAGCAGTTTGTCTCCAGAGTACCGGACAACTTCCTTTATGCCAATAACATATCCAGTTCTTCTTGTATAGATGGTAAGGATAGTGCAGCAATGCAAGAGCCACCAGATATTCTGAAGGATACTTTAAAATTGGTCCCTGTAAATAGTTTTGGCTGTGGATCAGACTCTAAGCAAACTTGTTATCCAACAGATGAAAAGCCAACCGTGAAAACAGAAAAGGAGGACAGAGGAGCTCTATGTTACGAACCTCCTCGTTTTCCAAGCTTGGATATTCCTTTCTTAAGCTGTGATCTTGTACAATCTGGGGCTGATATGCAGCAAGAATTTAGTCCCCTGGGTATCCGCCAGTTTATGATGTCATCTATGAACTGTCTAACACCTTTCAAGTTGTGGGACTCACCCTCTCGTGATGATAGTCCAGAGGTGTTGTTGAAAACTGCAGCCAAAACTTTCACGGGTACACCATCCATATTAAAGAAACGACACCGAGATTTGTTATCACCACTATCAGATAAAAGAATAGACAAGAAACTTGAGACTGGCATGACATCCACATTAGCCAAAAACTTTTCCAGTTTGGAAGCCATCTTTAATGACAGTGAGACTTGGAAAGCAGGTATGCGTTCTCCATCTTCATTGCAAAAAAGGAACTCTAGTGTGTCTGTTGATGATGATAAAGAAAATTGTGGACAAGCTTCTAAAGGGGAACAAGTGGAGAAGAAAATGAAATTTGCAATTTTGGACAAAAAAAGGTCAGAAAGAGATTCTGTTGGTGGTAATTCTCAGGATAATATTAAGCAGCAACAACTCAATATTGATTCCAAACTGAAGATTGATGTTGATGCTGCTGCTGAGATTGTAAGTACTGACTAGTTTATTAACTTTTTTTTTTTGGTTTATTCTGTTATCTGAAATTTGTAAATATATACTTCTCTGTCTTTCTTTTGGTAAATTACTTCTCTGTTCTTTTATTTTGTTTATCAGGTGCAACAACCTTCTGGGGTTTTGGTTGAACATGATATTAATGATCGGTTACTGTATTCTCCTGATCAAGTTCGCTTTGAGTCAGACAGAGTTCTGGGTTCAAGTGCTGGAACTCCTAAAAAATTGGACAATAAGAGTTTGGAAGAAGCTCCAAATCAGAGCCTCCCTTCGAAATTATCTTCTGAAAATCCATGCTCAAGTGTCAAGTCTCTTTGTGTTCGTGCAAAGGAGCATGAAAGACTTTCAGTTGCTGTTACTTGTGTACAATCTGTCAGTTCATCAGCCCCAGGGGAGAATTCAGGGGATAAAACCAGAAATGATGGTGGTCTTGAAACTAGTAGCATGTAATATTCTTTAAATTACTTATTGTTATCATTTTATTATTGCTGTCTGTTTCCATTTTTGATTTTCCTTTTAATTCGTGTGCTTGTAGTTAATGATGGTGAGTTCTTTTGGTACTGAAACCTTAGATTATATTACTACTGCTAATTGTTATATTACTACTGCTAATTGTTTAAGCTGCTTCCTTGGAATTTGCTTCTCTTAGTGCAGCACCTAAAAATTCAATTTTCCTATTTTTGCTATTTGCAACATTATGATTTTGTTGACAATTGTTACACATTCTTTGACTTTCATTTTACAAGTTATTATTCTCAATGCTCTCATTGTTTCTGACGGCCTGCGTGTTTGATGGTGTAGATTTGGTGGGACACCTTTTAGGAGAAGCCTTGAATCACCTTCTTCATGGACACCTTTTAGGAGAAGTATTGAATCACCTTCTGCATGGAAATCTCCCTGGTTGTTCAACACTTTTCTGTCTAGCCCCAGATTCGATAACGAAATTACAATTGAGGTACCGTAGGTTCTGTTGGATAACTACTTTCTTGATCTTGAACTAGATTTTAGTTTTTCCGCCCTGATAAAGACAGTCTGTAAACATGTTTACAGGATTTTGGGTTTTTCATGAGCCCACGTGACAGGAGCTATGATGCAATCGGGTTGATGAAACAGATCAGTGAACAGACTGCAGCCACATATGCCAATGCTCAGGAGATTTTGGGAGATGAAACTCCTAAGGCGTTAAAGAAAGATGCATCTGGAAACAAGGATGGGGACCAGGAAAATAACGATCCTCAAAATCAGCCTGGGAACCATTCTCAGCTGGCTTCAAATGCTTTGGTAAAGCTGGATTTACATAACACTCCTGCAGACATATTCCCTTCCCCCTTTTTCTCCATCCATGCTTCCTTCCCTTACTTCTTGCAAATAGTTGGATAATTTTACCGGAATGTTATTTGGAGTTTGGACAACAAAATTTGACATCATTTCTCAACACCTGGTTAATGTCATTCAAAATTGTGGATTTTAATTAATCATTGAACTTCATTAACCAAGATTTTGTACATCATTAACTAAGATGTTGGTTGACGAGTTATCCATCTACTATTGGTGTACTCATTTCAACACGTCATTAATCACGATTTTGAATGTCATTAACCAAATGTCGGAATGTTGTCATATTTTTTTGTCCAAATAATATTTCTGATAATTTTACATGACAAAAAAACTGTTGGAGACGTAAGACAATAATTTTTTAATTAAACTGAAGTGATTTATTGGGTCTCTCTCCCAATCATGTAATATCAGTCTCCCAACCCTATCCTACCCATTTATGAAGGATGAGTATTCTTATTTGGTTTCCACTGAACTGCTCTGAAGATAATTGGATCAAATATATGTGTATATTATGTTTATAAACCTCTTCCTTTTTTTTTTGTGTGCCCGTGAATTCTGGCTTTAGCTGAATGGCATTGTTTTTCTTGTTTGCAGATGGAGCGACGCATACTTGACTTTAGTGAATGTGGAACACCAGGCAAGGGTGATAACAGCAAATCCTCAGCTATGACCTTCTCAAGCCCTACTTCATACTTGCTTAAGGGTTGTAGATAGCTGATTGTCAATTATGGTTTAAACCTCTAGTTGTTAGAGTTTGCCCTGCATGAAGTATTTTATAAATATATAGTGCCAATTTGTAAGATTAATTTTTTTTTTTTTTTTGTTTCGGCTTCTACAGTGATAAGACTTAATTGGTAATTGAAATAAAAATGTTACCTTTCATTTGATCAAGCTTTTTAATATTTCACCTGATGACAACCAAAGGATAGGTTGTCTTTGGAGATGATCTTATGGTTGAATTTTTAAAAAAGTAATCCGTGTCACCAATTTTGTAACCAAATTAAGATGAAGAAAGAAACAAAGATGGATGAGAAAAGAGATGATGATGGCGCCACAAACTAGAGAGTTTGATAAGCCAAGTGAAGTTCGTCACAAGAATCTTGGATTCTTGATAAGAATAAAGGTTGACTCAACCAAGGAGAACAAAATTCTCACAAAAATGGATTCAATTCATATTCAACTTCTAAATTATCATTCATGTTGTTTGAGGTGTGTTACATGTAGGAGTGTGGCTGCTAACTTTGGCTCACACACTGTCCTTGAAGATTCCATAACCCCCTCACTAACTAAGCTTAAACATGCCACTAAATGGTGAGTTAATTTTCTCTTTCCACCATTACGTGTGTAACATCCCTGGCTGCTTTATGGATTGACGACTGACCCCACAGACCAACACGAGTCTTTTCAGCATGCTTTGTCCTCACTCACATGCTTCCCGGGAAAACTTCCCAGGAGGTCACCCATCCCAGAATTGCTCCAAGTCAAGCACGCTTAACTGTGGAGTTCTTAAGTAATGAGCTCCCGAAAAGAAGATGCATCTTGTTGGTATAGGTAGTACTAATCAATTCATATAAGTCATCCTCTACTGTATAGTCTCATACCTACACAGTCTTAGGATCCCTCTCATTCAGGTGTGCTATCGGTTCATGCATGGGTCCCTCTGCCTAGAAGCCTGCCAGGAGCCGCTCCTTGATCATGCCTCTTGCACCGGCGACCACTCCCCTCCCTCGTCAGCCCCGGGTGTCACATGCCCACCAGCTTCCGCTTGGTTCGTCCCCGAACCACACCGTACTGGGAGAGGTGCCGCTCTGATACCATTTGTAACATCCCTGGCTGCTTTATGGATTGACGACTGACCCCACAAACCAACACGAGTCTTTTCAGCATGCTTTGTCCTCACTCACATGCTTCCTGGGAAAACTTCCCAGGAGGTCACCCATCCCAGAATTGCTCCAAGTCAAGCACGCTTAACTGTGGAGTTCTTAAGTGATGAGCTCCCGAAAATAAGATGCATCTTGTTGGTATAGGTAGTACTAATCAATTCATATAAGCCATCCTCTACTGTATAGTCCCATACCTACACAGTCTCAGGATCCCTTTCATTCAGGTGTGCTATCGGTTCATGCATGGGTCCCTCTGCCTAGAAGCCTGCCAGGAGCCGCTCCTTGATCATGCCTCTTGCACCGGCGACCACTCCCCGCCCTCGTCAGCCCCGGGTGTCACAACGTGGCTACTACACATAAATCCCTTCTTTATTCAAATAAAAGTGTAACCCCCCTAATAAAACAAAATATTAAAATTTGACTCATAACTAAATAGGAGTTTCTTTAGGCATGCAAGCCAAAGATTCCCTTCCAATGAAGACTCTAAATTCGTGTTCCACATGAGGTTAAGTGGGCTTGACCTAATTGCAATACTAACAAACTTGGATCCACCCAAATAACACATTACACTTATTGAATTAAAACAAAACAAGTAAAATCTGCTCATAACTAGTGCACGCCCCACTTAAGCATGATCATAGGTCTTCTAGTTGAATGAGATAGGTTACCAACTTGGGCTCCATTCCATTTGGTCTTGATCTTGGGCTTGCTTATATTAAAATAGGGGGCTTGCTCTTTGCACCTTGCTTTTCCCTTCACACACCTTGCACTATATTTTTTTCTCCAAAATGCCCTTTCCGGATTTTATTTTCCGGAAAAGTAGATATTCCAACATTTTGCCCTTCCATTGCCGACTCTGTGAGTGAAATCAACACCCTTTCCCTTATTCATCTCCAAATATTGGTTTTCAGTTTCATAAACGCCCTTGCTGGATTTATCACTTTTCTTAAACGTAGCCATCATTACCAATACCTTCCACTCACTCTCTCAACCTCAAAAAACGAGAGCCCCTTTTTCGGTTTTTGTTATGTGCACAAAGAAATTGAGATGAGTATTGTATATGTTAAAAATGAGAAACAGAGAAAAATTTGAATAAAAATGATCCAAACACAAAAAGCAAGTCCAGGACCCAGAATCAAATATGGTTAAAGAATTTAAAAATAGAAGAAAGATCGAGTTTTGGATTCTGGGTTCTGATTCTAATAAAAACAAAAAAACAGAATTGGATGGCAAAGCTCTTGATTTTGGATCAATCTATCTCAATATCAGTAGTGTATGATGTAGAGCACAAAATCAGAAGAAGAAACGAGAAGGTTTTCAATGTTTTGTTATTGTTGTATCAGAGGGTGAATGTCAAAAACAGAGGTGGTGAAAGGCAAATAATATAATCCGGATTTCAAGTCTCCGGATTTGTTTTTCCGGAAATTTTCTGGATTTGTTTTTTCGGAACCTTTCCGAATTTTATTTTCCGGACGTAGAATTTAGTCTCCGGATTTTAAATTCCGGAGCTTTTCCGAAAATAAGTTTCCGGATGTGTAAAAAAAAATTATTCCAGAGTAACGTTATGAATGTCCGGAATTTAACTTCCGGATTGTTTCCGGAAAATAATTTCCGGAAAGTTCCAACATGAACATACTAACGATATGAAAAGGGTATTTTTGGAAAAGAAATTTTTTTAAAAAAATTGCAAGGTGTGTGAAGGAAAAAACAAGGCGCAAATAGCAGGGCCCTTAAAATAGCCATCATGTGATTAAGAACTTGTTAGACTTTCTTGGTTCTAACTCTTGTCATAAGTTCACCAAGTCCATGTAGTACTTCTTGATCCATGGTCTTCATTGGGCTCATATCATCCTTCTTGAAAAGTTGACTTGCCCCTCCTTGGCTCATATCATCACCTTTACAATTAGCAAATTAGAATGACATGAAATGATCTGCATCTAAAAAAAAGGTTAAACTAATTTTTTGGTCCCTATACATGACACTGATTTTCAATTTGGTCCATATATGTAACAAATTATTAATTTGGTCCCTATACGTGACACTGGTTTTCAATTTGGTCCTCACCGCTAATTGGTCCCTATATAAGAGGACCAAATTGCAAATTATTGTCACATGTAGGGACCAATTCAACAAAAAGAATTTGAAATCGGTCCCTGCATGTGACAATTATTTTCAATTTGGTCCCTACTTGTGATAATAATTTGCAATTTGGTCCCTCTCATATAGGGACCAATTAGCGGTGAGGACCAAATTGAAAATCAGTGTCATGTATAAGGATCAAAATATTACTTTAACCTAAAAAAAAATAACTCTGAACGAAGGGAGAAGACAAAAATTAAAATTAACGAAAAAAACAACTAAGATGAAAAGATAATCAGCAAGGCAACCACAAAATTCTTACCATTGGGAAGAAGCATACATTTTCCTGCAAGGATATGCCTGGATTCTCCTTATTGAGTCGTCTTATGAGCCTACAATTGCTAAAACAATTTATTTTGTGATCTTCGGATCAGCAAGCACATACAATTTTTTTTAAAAGAGAAATGTTAGTTGGTTTGTTATGGTAGTATGGGCGAAATTTGAATATTGCACCTTATACCTTCCAACATCTTTATCTCATATCTCAAATCGTTATTTTAGATTTAATTTTTTATCAATCAAGGTTATGTTAACATTTTTGTATAAATTAAATAATCTAACAAGTCATCATATTGTGTTTCTCTTTTGTTTGACCAATTATTATTTACCGAACATTTTTTTTCTTTAAACAAAATTACTTTTAGGTGCTAGACTTGCCTTTTATTTTCTAACAGCATACTACATAATGATGTCATGTCTATCATTAAGTCTTTACGGGTCCCTTTGCTATTTGTGTGTTTGGGAAAGATAAAAAAAAAAAATTATACTGATAATCTGTTTTCAAATAATTGATTATTATGATAATCGATTATAATCAGAATCTGTTTTTGTTTGGATATGTTTGCTGAAAAACGATTTTAAGATAATCTATTTCGTTTGGGTGGTGCAAAAATAATCAATTTTGCATAGTAAATTATGAAAAAGGGTATGAAAAAATTTGTTTATAATATTTGTTTGTCTTTTATTATCATTTGGTAAATTTTCATCACCAACAATATTATTAAACTCAACAAGCAACTCACTTTAATTTTATTGAAATGGAACTAAAAAAAATGAAATAATAAAAGTAAGTTAAAAAAAAATGAAATAGCAAAGTATTAGATTAGCAACCAAATGAATTGATCAAAATATATAATTGTTTTCTGGTCATTACGCAGTCAACCCCACATCCACGCACAACACTAACAACACGCAAAGCAGCGAGAACTCCTACCGCCAGGGGTCATTACGAGTAAGTTTGAGAATAATCAAAAACAATTTCAGCAAACAGTTGTGTTCTTTAGCTTATTGCAAAATAGCTTAAATGAGTTTAAAAAGCTTTTTCAGAAAATAATCTATGTAACTAAACATATTGATTTTTTCACAAAACAACTTTTTCCTTCAAAAACAGCTGAAAATCCATAAAAACATCTTTCTCAAACACCCTCAAGGAAAAGAAACAGTAACAAACAACCATAGATGAATAAATCCATCGACTGAACAATTAAAATAAACACAAAATCCAAATCTATCATATTAAATAAAGAGATACAGGTTCTTCATGCTCACCCATCACTTCGAGCCTGATTAAATTCCCAAAATGGTTACCAAGACTAATGCATTAAGAGCATATATCTAGGTCAATTAAATATGGTTTCCTTAACTAATAAACTATAGGTCCATAATCATTAATGATTAACCCAAGTTCCCCTCATTAAGCATAAGCCTTAATTGGTTTATGTATGGTTAGTGAGTATATTTTTATCTCAGATAAGGTGTAATCGAACTTGCACTACTCATAACTATAGTCTAAACTCAATTTTCTATGTCCTAGAATCAAAGAAATATCCTAAATAAATTCAATTGTTGGCCAAACAATAGAAAATATTAAGCACTATATGAAAAAAAAAAAAAAAAACTAAATTTCATTGATAAAAGTAAAGGGGAACTTGAGGCTTGTTTAGTTTACTTCCTGTTTCCTGTTTTCATTTCCTGATTTTAAGACCAATTACAATAAAATTAAATACAAAACTGTTACTATGTTTTCATTCCGTTTCCTGTTTCCAAAGGTTTGTACAGGAAACACTGAAAACAACTTTTTGTTTGTTTTCATTGTTTCCTATACAAATATTTGAAAATAGGAAATGGAATGAAAACAAAGTAATAATTTTGTAATTATTCTTGTTGTAAATATTCTTGAAATCAGGAAATGAAAACAGGAAATAGGAAATAAACTAAATACGTCCTTAACGTGTCAAGCTACACGATGGAATCCAAGAGATCCCCTAAAAAAGAGTAAAACCCATACAAAATAAAGAATTCAATCCATGTATGAGATACATCATCAAAATTTGAATAAGACAAAGGAAAAAATGGTTAAAAGAATTCAATCCCTCACTCTTGAGTCTTGACATGTATTTTCTTTCTAGACTCTCTCTAAAAAATAAGTATTGAAAATGGAACTAATAAAAATCTATAATTACAAGGCTCTAAATATAAGTTATTTGTCATACGCGTGCACAGTTGTTGTTGATGATTCTGGTATTGGAATGGTTTTGGAGGGGTAGTGAAAGTCCTAGATGCAGTTTTCATGTAGGAAAAAACTTATCTACAGTACTATAGGTATTGTACGTATGTGTTTGTACTATAAATAGAATATAACTGTCAGAAACTGTTTTAACAAATTATTCAACCGATGCATTGTTTTAAATGAATTATGTGTGATTTGTGTTAAGAACAGTATATACTGTACCTATGGTACTGTACATAAGTTTTATCCTTTCATGAATTAGTAAGCCAATAATCATGTTATTCCTTGAAAAATAATTGATTATGTTGTTTATGTCCTTGAAGCCATGTTTTTGGATACAAACTAATCAATTCGGTTGTGATGCCCGTAACCCATACCTCTTTTTTTTTTTAAAAAAAAAAACAAGAAACTCACTACATTTCATTAATAATCAAATGAGAAGTATAAAGTGGAACATGATAAAACACCTGGTGGCCAGCTAAGAAAGACATCGTCCTAACTAAGCTGTGGGTGACACCATTCATTTGTCTCCAAACAAAACTTACACTACAATTTGGAAACCCCTTAAGGACATCATGACGGGACTTAATAATTATTCCAAAATCTGAAACATCAAGTTTTGGAGTATTAGTATTAACATTGTTAATCACCACCTGACAATCTAACTCAAAATTTATTTGTTTAGAATTTAGATTCTTGTCTTAAACCCATTGAAGAGCTTTATACAGAGCCAAAGCTTCACCCTCATGCACCGGAAGACAATAACCCATAACCTAATACTTTAATTCCTTCTAGGCGGCTTCTACGGTGAGCAACTTAAGAAAGTCGCTCACCGTGGGCGACATACCCATAGCCGTCAGATCTGATAATTTTTATTTTTTGATGGTGTAGATCAATTCATGACAAGTCCAGGCAACCTTATGCAGGTTGAACTTCGAAACGGTGAGTTGAGTCATAACAATGGAGGGAGAGAGATGGCGAAGAGGAGATGGCGTCCACGTCGGTGTCAATGAACCTTGCTCTTCCAATCCCACTATTCACCTCCAATCCTTTGCTCCGCCACCATCACCTATCTCCGACCGCCCGAGAACACGACCCCGCCTTTGTCTCTTTCTCCCATTGCGTCAATGGACACCGAGGTAGAGGACAAGCTCTCCCTCGTCTTCTCACACAAGCCTCACAAGATCAACATCAACTAGAAGCAATACGTCGTATTTCCGCCATCGCTTCTAGTTGCCGCCATTGCTAGAACTCGGAAGAAGAGTTAAACAACCATGTACACATGTAGCAAGAGTAGATCTTGAATTGGGGGGCTGAACAATAATCGATAGAACAAAAAAAAATCAATTGAGTGAGAAGTGCCACAGACCTAATTAAGAAAATAAAAAATGATTTCATCAAAAAAAAAATAAAAAATAAAAATGAAAGTGCAAAATTGGAAGAGATCGGAGGAAGAGAGAAAAAGCTAGCGAGAGAAAGAGATTGGATTTGTTGAATGATAAAGGGAAGAAGCAAATTAAAAGAAACTTGTTTTACGTCTTACTCTGTCAAAAGTTTCAATTTTTCAAAGCTTTTTCTGGTTAGATTTTGTGTTGAAGGTGTTTGGAATGTTTCAAGTTTTATGTCTCTACTCTTTTTCAACTCTTTCTGGTTAGATTCTTGTTGGTTCAACTCTTTCAATCCTTATTCCAATTCTTGTTGGTTTTATGTCCCTTATACCTGGTGCGATGAGGCATCCCACTGTTTTGGAGGAGAGGCCAAGTTGGCAAGGAAGTAGTTAAATGGTGATGGCAGTGATGTTGAGGTGAAGTGGAAGAAGGGTGGGATAGGGTGAAGGAGGTTTTGGAGGAATTCAATATGGAGGTCATTGTGCCATTGTAGCATCCTCAGTTACCCAGAATATTGAACCGACAGAAATATATTAAACCTGTTATAGCCGGTCAAACGTAGTCTCTCATGGTGAGAGATTTGATGACATAGCGCATCCTAGAATTTGCCTTCTACCAATGTTATTAAAACCGAACCGGTGATCGACTCGGTCAGGGCACTGGGTTAATGGGTTACTGGTTCAACCGGGTTCAACCGGTTGACTCGGTTTAAACCGATATACATTAAAAAATTCTAAAATATTCATATATATGACAGCATAGTTCAACATATCCATACTCCAAATTTAAAATTATTACCATAAAAAAGTATCTAATTAAACAAATACCAATCAAGGTCACTGGTTAAACCAGATGAACCTGTATATATTAAATATATAAATTCTTATGATTGACTTATGTATATATATAATATTTGGCAGGAGTTGACTTGATATACATTAATTTTTTTTAAAATATGCATACATAGGCCAAACATAATTTATCATGTTCAGTAGTTCAGATTGTGGTTCAGATTCAGTAGAAGACATATCTGACTAAAAAACAATTCAATATTATGGAGAGTAATATTGAGTATAGTATAGTGTCAGTATTATGTCAGTTCAAATAATTATCAATATATTACTTGAATATTATCAGTATCAGAAATCAATATATCATTGTAGCATTATAATATAAATTCAATCCATAAAAAAAAAAAATGGGGTCAACCGGTTTTTCCCGGGCCGGATCAACCGGGTCACACAAAAACCCGACCGGATCATCCGGGTCAATCCGAATCGATGTGCCAAACGGTCCAACATCCTAACCGGACCAGCCTGGTGACCGATTCCCGGGCTAACCGGTCGAATCGGCCGGTCCGGTCCGAGTTTTATAACACTGAACTATACATTTCTTATTCAGTTGATATAAAAGAAAATAATTGGTTTTACGCTATTTTATACCTCTATTTTTTCTTTACCGATACGGGGCAGCAACATCTATACTTAAGTGGAAGAAATAATCCACGTGTCAGTCATGATAGGAAAATAGTATCAAAAGGACCTATATGGTAAGACAAAATTACATTTTTCGTCGTTAAGTTATTTGTTTTGTTCAAATTGATCTTTTAAATTTTTTTTTATAACAAACTAGATCCTTAAGTTAGGTTATGGTTTCAAATTGGTCCCTTAAGTTTTTTTATGATAAACTAGATCCTTAAGTTATGTTCGGGTGACAAATTGATCCCATAAGTTATTAAAAATAATAAATTAAGGGTCTAATTTATTGGTCCCTTTGACAAATTAAGTAACCAATTTGTCACCCGAACATAACTTAAGGATTTAGTTTGTCACAAAAAAATTTATGGGACCAATTTGAAATTTGACCCTAATTTAGGGGTCTAATTTATCATAAAAAAATTTAAGGGACTAATTTGAACAAAACAGATAACTTAGACGATCAAAAAGTGTAATTTTGCCTATTTTGTCGTTTTTAAGAGGACCTTGGACGAACCGGAACCTACAGGCTTCACATTGTTGAAGTGTTACCCTGCCACTGCGTGGCACTGTAGAACTGCACTTTTAAAAAATGGTCTCAACATCGCTAATCCAAACACTCCACTGCCTTCACCTACCAGAAGCATAAACAAGGGAACTGGCAAAGTCAACTACCGCTTCAGAAGCCATTTCCGGACCTTGAAAAACCCATGGCTTCTCTCCAATTTCTTCCGCAACCAGTTTCACAACACCAATCTTTATCATTATTATCCTCCAAATTAGTTGATCATTGTCTTGTTTCAAATGCAAGCCCGCGAACTCTCTCTTTTTTGAAACATGGCCACCGCTTCCATCTCACAAAAATGAGTGCCCTGAGAAATTCCAACCAATCCGGTGGCTTGGTTGGTAAGTTCTCTCATGTGTGAACTGAATACACTTTCAATTTAATTGACTTCATTTTATGGTAATGATATTGATTCCGTAAAATAATGGGGTGATTTTGCATTTCAGATTCTAAAACTGAAATATTTGATGTTCCACTGTTGTCTTGCTCCGAGGTACATATATTTCTTTTGACTACTTTTCCGTTTCGCATTGGCAATTTCAGTTGGGAACTGTTGAATCCCCACAAAGTATTGTGAAAATTAAAAGTTATAATTAGAAGAATTTTTTTTTTTTTTTGAAGGGAAGTTATAATTAGAAGATAATAAGTGAATATAATTATTTTTGTAACCAACCAGATAGAAGGGGGAATCAGAAAAGGGAAAATAGTTATTTTAAATGTGCAACTATAGTGTTTGTCACTAATGATTTCTTTCATTTATTTGCATTTATAAGGCCATTGCAAGGCTGAAAACATTTAGAGAAAAGATAAAGGGAAAGCAGCAATTCCTTGCCATGTATTCTAGCATTTTTGGTGGGATAACAACAGACCCAGCTGCTATGGTTATTCCTATGGATGACCACATGGTCCATAGGGGTCACGGTGTCTTTGATACTGCAGCAATAATGGACGGGTTAGTGATTTCCACTTCTTAAGTATAATTTCGTCCATTCTAAAATGAACATGAGAGATTCAATTGGGTACTATTTTGAGGTTAAAGGCAGGACCTCCCAATTTTATATGTGGATTCCATATAATGAGTCTTCTGAGCTAATCTATATGCCTTTAATTGGTTCTGAAAATTGGTTCAAATCTTGCATAGAATAAATACGGCCTTAGCATGTGCAGTTTGCTTTTTGAAGCTAAGAAAATTTATTCACTCTCCCCCTTGTGCACATTCCATCCCCTAAAGAAAGGAAAAAGAATTACTGCTCAATAAAAAGTTATGAAGTATGATTTTTTATAATTATGAAGTATGGGAGTTTCTTGTCTTTTCTATCCATATACTTTTGCTTACTACTTTCTAAAGTTGTCAAATGATGTATTTTGTGCATTGTAGATACTTATATGAGCTAGATCAACACCTTGATTTCTTTTTAAGGTCAGCGTCCATGTCTAAAATAGATCCCCCATTTGATCGTGAAAGCATACGAAGAATACTCATACAAACTGTAAGTGCTTCCAAGTGTAGAAAAGGATCACTTAGATATTGGCTCTCAGCAGGACCTGGTGATTTTCAGCTATCTCCATCTGGCTGCCACCAATCAGGTCTTTATGCAATTGTAATACAGGATCTGTCACCGGCACCACTTAATTCCAGGGGCGTTAAAGTAGTTACTTCATCTATCCCCATTAAACCTCCCCAGTTTGCAACCACTAAGAGTGTGAATTACCTTCCAAATGTGCTCTCAAAGATGGAAGCTGAAGAAACTGGTGCTTTTGCAGGCATTTGGCTTGATAGTGATGGGTTTGTTGCTGAAGGGCCTAATATGAATGTGGCTTTTGTCACTAAAGAGAAGGAGCTTATAATGCCTCGCTTTGACAAAATTCTAAGTGGCTGCACAGCCAAGAGAGTTTTAACCCTTGCTGAGAGTTTGTTGAGGGAGGGTAAGCTTCAGGGTATAAGAATGAAGAATGTGAAAGTGGAGGAAGGGAAGAAAGCAGATGAAATGATGCTTATTGGGAGTGGAGTTCTTGTTTGCCCTGTAGTGCAGTGGGATGAGCAGGTTATTGGAGATGGTGAGTACTTTTACTGCTTACTTCCTGCAAAGAATGATATGATTTAATATATATTCACTCAAGTAAGTTCTAAGCTGTTCAGTTTCTTATGAATCAGTATGTGTTTTATAAGGCTAGAGTTCACTAAATTAACAAACACAGCTTTCTACAGGAGCTTATATGCAAGTGTTATTTTTGTGGCTTGTTGTTGTTCTTCTCTAAATTTGCAGCTAGGGGGCATATTCTTTCCTGTTAGTATCTTTTAAACAGATGTTGTTCATTTTACTGTGGTTTGTTGAGATGCTGCTAGTAATGGCAAGTATAGGACTCTGCTTTCTATATTGTTATATATTCGTGGAGGCATGGGTTCCTTCACTGGTAAGTTAAGGGAACACCGGTCATGTTTACTTGATCTCAGTTGGGGTTGTGTTGACAATTTGGTCATTCTACAGAATCCTACTTTTTGCATTATTACTTCGATTTCTCTCCATGGAAGATTGTTTCTGCAACAATGTTATACATTTGCTGCTTAGTCCTATGTGGCTTATACTATATCATGAATACCCTTGGTTTATTGTTTGTTTGAGGTCTTTTGACATGCCATATTTTAATCAATAACAGATTTGATGTTGCTTATGTTTTTGTGAGTTGATTAGTTCCATTGTGCATTTCTTGTAGGCATATAACTATGAGGCCTTCTCACCGTGGCTCTCTTGATTTATAGTTTGTTTGAGATCTTTAGACATAACTTACTTCATCTTGTAATCATGAGCAAATTGAATGTTCTTTACCTTTTCATGAGCTTATTGATTTCATTATGCATTACTTGCAGGTAATGAAGGCCCTATAACCCAGGCTCTCTTGAATCTAATTGTTGAGGACATGAAATCAGGCCCCGAAACTGTTCGTATACGTGTTCCTTATTGACCCAACATCATGTATCCTTCCGCTACGTTTGTGATGAAGCTTCATCTCAAACATACAAATTTGCATGTAGTTGTGATCCTCAAAGCCCCTTATTCTGCAGGGATGGCAGGTAACTTTCTTTCTATTGATGTTGTAAAGCTTGTAATGCTGTCCTAATATGTATTGTGACGGACTTGACTTTCAAATTCCCTTCTGTTGTTTAATGCACCGGTCTTTTTGAGACCAACAAGATAGTGCAAAACGTTAATGAAAATTTTTGGCTCATTTTGTTTCCCTATCTTCGGATGACCTTTAGGGTCTGTTTGTGAGTTAGGAGGGGAAGAGTTTGATTAGTAGGGGAGGGGGAAGGTATTGGGAAGGAAAAATAATCCTCCAAAACCCTATTCTAGTCCATTTTTTTAGTTCCTACAAATTGGGGGATTTTGGTTCTTTTGTTAAAAAATGATTTTTTTTTGTTGGGGGGGGGGGGGGGGGGGGGGGGGGTTTGGAGGGTTATCCTTCTTTCCTACCTTATCCTCAAACTCTCCCCTCCTAAAATCGCAAACATGCCCTTAAATTGCTGTTGCTAGCATCAATGTGCTTTGAGTTTGTTCATGGGAGTTTATTAAACACGGATATAATGAATATGTTAACAAAAGGCATTTGAGAAAATGAGATGTTCGCAAGGGAATGCAAAAGGGGATAGGGGGCTGATGACTGATAAAGCATGCAAAGCTCTTCCACTCTTGAAGATTTTCTGTACTAATTTGTAAATAAATTTTAAAAACCCATAAGTGGAGAATCAAATTCAAATCTGACCGTCCCATTTAGGTGGCTCACTTGATGAGTTAAGGGACATAAGGAGTTTCAGGTATGGGGATCGATCCCCTCCCCTCACCCCCACTAACAACTAACCCACTAATTCCTAACCACTTGGTCTATCAAAAAAAAAAAAAATTCAAATCTGACCTTAACTGTCCTGTATAGTGTATAGTTGTTACCTAAGCCACTTGCTTTGGAAAAAGTGTTGGCATATGTTTTCTTCTCACCTTTGTTCCATGACTTCCATCCCATAAAGCTATCCCGAATTATATATACCTACCCCAGGTGGCTTCTAACATGGGGGTGGACAACTGATGGGTTCAGTCGGTTTCGGGTCGAAAAGTGTCCACCCAACCAAAACGGGAGGGATTACTTGTAGGCCTGTTTCCGTCCATATGAGGGGTCGTTTTCGTAGGGTTACGGTTTAACCGGGTTACGGGTTCCAAGGGTGGGTTACTTCGGGTGAATAGAAATCAGAAGAAGAGCAAAAGATATAAAAAAAAAAAACCCAAAGGATGTACACTGTCGAGCACAGACTCAACACGCCGTCAACAGTAGATCGTCGTCCACGAGCCGAAGTTGTCGCTGCCGCACTGACGAGAAAGACGCAGATCGCAGGATGTGAGGAAGACAAGTGAAAGTAGCAAAGCGGTACTACTCAGTGTCTATTCTAAGGTTGGCTAAATGTAGTTACCACATTAGTAAGGATCAAATAGAAAATTGGGTCTGGTTTCAACTTTAAAACAGTCCAGTCATAATTTATTTGGGCCATAAGTTGTTTGGGCCATTTTATGTCTCTTGCTGACATATCACACGCTTCACCCACTAAATAATTCGTTTGGGCAATTCATTCAATTTTGGGCCCAATGTTTTTTTTTTGATTTTTTTTTCTAATCAATTAAAAACCCTAAAAAGTAAAAGCCTTTACCTTTGCTTTCCTGTTTCTCTTTCTGACCAGAATCGCACCGCTGCGGTGCTGCGCAGGCGGCTGCTTCAACCTTCACCTTCTCTTCTCCATCTCAATCTCGCCTCAGTCTCCACTCGTCACCGTCGCGACCACCGATCGACACCGTCACGCCCATCGAAGTAGTGCTCGCGTTGTCATCTCTCTCTCTCCCCATCAATGGAAATCTCTACCCCCGCCATGGTAGCCACCTTCCTCCCCCGTCTCTCTCTGCCTCCTCTTTTCTCTTATGTTGGTCGGGTTCGGTCACTGACGGTTTGAAATTTCCAGAACCGAGCCCGACCGCCGTCAACCGCCACCCTCTCATTTTTTCGAACCGAAAACCCGACGACCCGTAGCGACCCGTCCGCACTCACGTTTCGGGTTTGTCGGGTTCTGGTCGGTGGCGGATTTTTGTCCAGCCCTAACATGAAGCACCTTGCAATGCAGTACATCAATATATACCACTAAATTGACCCATAATAGTAGGTTTTCTGGTTTTTCAATTTTATTTTTTAATTTCTTTTATTTTGAAAATTACATTTTACCCCTATCCCCATCCGTCACCACCGCCCCCATCCCCACCCTTCTTCCACCACCAAAAGTCAAACCCCTACCCCTCTGCTACCTACCTGCAACAACCATCACCCCATCTCAACTCCTTTATCAACTTCTAACCCAACAACCACCAAATAAGATTTGGACCGTGGTTGATAAATTATTACCTTCTTTGTTCTATTTCTCTCTCTGTTACATTCTTTGTTGTTTGCTCTATCCAAATCTTTGTTTTCCCGTCGACGAGATGGTTGGCCATGGCGGAGGAGCGGAGTGAGGTGAGGATTTATAATTCCACGACCAATGAGAAGGAGATCTTAAAGCCCAAAGTTCCCGGCAAGGTTTCCATGTAAACGTGTTCTCGAAAAGAGCCATGCGAGCTCCTCCACCACGATGTGTAAGGGTTTCTTTTTCCAAAGATCTTTGTTATTTCACGCGAGTTCCTCCACCGTTTCAGTTGCTTATCCTTGTTTTGTGGATTGTTATTTCTTTTTCCAGAGATCTTTGGACCATGGCACACCATCGAAATGGAAATCCTCTCGGCAATAAAGTTGCTGGTGATTCTGGCGGTGACGATAATGAAGGATGCTGTAGATGCGACTTGCCTCGACTGAATCTGGTGGGCAAGGACAGGGGTGGTTCGCGGCTGGGGAAGAGAGGCAGGTCGGTCGAAGTTGGTGAAGGACAAAAGAGATCCGGAGGAAGAAGAAGGGCAAAATTGTCATTCTAATTTTTTTTTGGCTACTTGTATTACCAAGAGAAGGTTAATTTTGTTTTTTTTTTTTTTGGAACCACCATCTAAACCATTGATTATTTTATGATTATATCTAATGGCTGAAAGAGAAATGTTATTTGAACATCAAAATTAGACAACAATTTTCATGGTTAATACAGGTCAAAAACGTGGTTAATGAAGTGTTGAGTTTGATTAATGGATATACCAAGGTGTCACAACTCATTAACCATTCACTGAACATCATTAACCATGATTTTCATGTGATCAAATATACATGTAGTAGATATTTGTACACCTGAGAATCGTGGTTAATGAAGTTCAAAATTATGGTTAATGAAGTTCAGTTAATGGTTAATGAGCTACGACACCTTGGTCTCTAACCAAACTCAACATTTTATTAACCATGTTTTTGAACTGCATTAACTATGGAAATTTTTGTTGAATTTTGTTGCCACACACACACACACACATATATGTTAATAATATTCTGTTGCAAATAAATGTAAACATAAATAAACATAAACATAAACATAAATCGGAGGAAGTAGAAGGGCAAAATTGTCATTCTAAATTTTTTTGCTACCTGTATTACCAAGTGAAGGTTAATTATTATTATTTTTTGGACCACCATCTATACCATTGATTATTTTAGTATTATAATTATAATTAATGGCTGATAGAGAAATGTTCTTTGAACATCAAAATGGGACAACAAATTCGACAACAATTTTCATGGTTAATGCATTTCAAAAATGTGGATAATGAAGTGTTAAGTTTGGTTAACCACGATTTTCATGTGATCAAATATACATGTAGTAGATATTTGAACACCTGATAATCGTGATTAATGACTTTCAAAATCACGGTTAATGAAGTTCAGTTGATGTTTAATGAGCTACGACACCTTGGTCTGTAACGTCACAGGCTGTTTTATGGATTGACGACTGTTCGCACAAACCAACACGGGTCTTTTCAGCGTTCTTTGTCCTCACTCACATGCTTCTTGGGAAAAATTTCCAGGAGGTCACCCATCCCAGATTTGCTCCAAGTCAAGTACGCTTAATTGTGGAGTTCTTAAGTTATGGGCACTCGAAAAGAAGATGCATCTTTTTGGTATAGGTAGTACCAATCAATTCATATAAGCCATCCTCAACTGCATAGTCCCATACCTACACAGTATCAGGATCCCTCTCATTCTAGTGTGTAATCGGTTCATTCACGTGTCCCTCTGCCTAGAAGTCTGCCAAGAGTCGCTCCTTGTCCGTGCCTTCTTGCACCGGCGACCACTCCCCGTCCTCGTCAGCCCCAAGTGTCACATCCCTAACCAAACTCAACATTTCATTAACCAAGTTTTTGAACTGCATTAACCATGAAAATTTTGTCGAATTTTGTTGCCCCACACACGCGCACGCACCCAAACACACGCAACGCACACATGCACCAACGCATGCGCGCGTGAACACACACACACACACACACACACACACATATATATATATATATATATATATCAAAATAGAGTATGCTATCTTACAAGTGGTTGAATCTTCTAGACTGCTCTCATTTATAGAATGACACATATCACACATATGTCAAATTATAGTTTGCTCTCTTACGAGTGGTTGAATCTACTAGGCTGCCCTCATTTTTATATTTAAATTAAAAAATTTAATTAACTTTACATATATTCTTTTTAAATTTAAATATTATCTTTTAATTTATTCTTTTTAGATTTTACTTAAATTTGGTCGTAATGACTGCTCTCTTAAAAGTGGTTGAATCTGCTAGGCTGCTCTCATTTATAGAAATACATGCCATTCATAATTTTTTTATATTTAAATTAAATTTTTTAGATAAATTTGCATATATTCTTTTTAAATTTAAATATTTTTTCTTTTAATTTATACTTTTTAGATTTTACTTAAATTTGGTCGTAATGACCCAAAAGTGGTTAGTTGCAGTGGAAGTAGATTGTGTCCCCCATATGAACTTTACATGCAAGGTCAGCGATTTGAATCCTGGGGTCGTCACTTTGGGGAAGACTTTGCCTAACTATATATCACCTTCTATTTGTGGGTTAGTCTCATAGCATTTTTTGGGGATACCCGATCAAAGATCGAAAATTAATTATGTATATATCATTTATAATTTTATTTACTTTTTCCTTTATTTTCTTTTATTTCATTTTTTATATATTTTCTCTCTCTTTTTTGATAACTCCAAATCAAATCAATTTATTATAGATATGCATGCGATAATAGCAATACAGCCCACACTATGTTTGCAAGGAGAAGAAATTGAAATAACATGCTAGCCACTCAAAGATAAAAAAGTAATGGTGCTGCATAAATTTTGATTGGCTAGCGTGTCATTTCATTTGTTAATCGATTTTGTTAAAATTAATTCTATTTAACATCTTTTTTTTTTAAAGGCATCACTGTAGAATGAGGAATCCCAATCAGGTTAGTACCCCAAACCCTACCAGTTAGCACCCCAAACCCTACCAATCATTTGCAGCACACCATAAATTTGTTAAAAATATGAAAAAAGAATACAAAACATGGGGGACAAGAACCAAAAACCTATGTATAAAACAAGAGAAGTCATCTGAACCTATATTTTGGAAGTCTATTCCTATCCCGGAAAAAATCATCCGAAATAAATCTAGGTGCTAAGTCCCACCACACTAACCCATAAGAGGAAATCCCAAAATTGGCTAATTTGTCTGCACAAATATTTCCCTCTCTAAAAATATGTGAACAACCAAAATACATTTCCTTGGTTAAAAATAAGCAATTATGCCATCTATTCCTAAGCTGCAAGGAACAATCATAGGATTAGAAAAAGCTTGAATAACTAACTTGGAGTCACACTCTAGCCATAACTTGCGCAACCCTTTTTATGAGCCAGCTCTATTGAAATAATTGCACCAAGAAGCTCAGCAAAAAGAGCATTTGTGATGCCAATGTTAAAAGAAAAACAACCTAAAATGGCTGAGTTGCTATCTCTGAATAGGCCACCACAAGCCGCCATACCTGGATAAACTTTTGTTGCACCATCACTGTTAGCCTTGACCCAACCTCTGTTAGGAGGAAACCATAAGACCTCTTTAATCAAAGGAGCCGAGTTGAAATTGCAAATAACTTTGAAAAGTTTTAAGATCATCAACTCGTCAATATCATAAGATATGTGACCAGAAGATGAATTGCCGGTTAAAGAAACATTTGCACGAATCATAGACATTGTTGCTTCATTGGAAATTTCTTACCTTCAAATCTGAGTTGGTTTCTACAAAACCATATTCCCCAAATAATGTTGATTATAGCTGAAACAATGACATCTTGGGCTTAGGAGCTCCATTTTCTATTGCAGACCAATAAAACTGATGTAATTGAGGAAGAGTCAATCACAATATGCAGGATTGAGCTTAGCCAGGACCAAAGTTGCTGAGCAAATCTACAAGTAAAGAAATGCACTGAATTCTCATAAGCTTGGCCGCATAAGCTGCACATTGATACAACATAGCATCCTCGAGTCCAAAGTTGATCATCTGTTGGAACTTTGTTAAGAAATAGACGCCAGATCAGAAGGATTTTGATGTGGGAATAGAATTAGACCATATAAGCTTACACCAAGACAAAGGCTGCTTGCTAGGATTCAGGAAATTATAGGCCTCTTTCAAAGATAGATCACCTGTATTAGAGGCATATCAGACCAATGAGTCTTTTGTAGGAAGCTTAGGAATGCTGATATGTTTACTTTCATTGAGCAACAGAGGATATCTTTGCATAAGAACTTGAGGAATGCTCCACTTAGCTGCTACTACGAAATCTGCAACTTTAGAATGAAGCAAAAGATATATATTTTCAGGGATTTGCAGCAGTTCCACAAGAGGTTTATCTAACCAGCAATCATTCCAAAAATTGATTGAATAAAACCATCACCCAAATTCCATCTGCTGTTATGAAAGACTATGTTAATTTGGTTTTTCATCCTTGGCCAAATTGACGAATTGATATGATGCTAGATCAGAAGCTTATTAGAGAATACTCTGACCCTAAGAAGGACTGCCCATTGTTTATCAGAGGAAATCAGATCCCAACTTCTCTTCAGCATAGCTGCCTTGTTTATAGTGCTTAGAGATCTCAATCCAAGACCTCCTTCATTAAAAGGAACACATATCTTGTGCCAAGCAACAGTGACAATCTTTCTTGATTCAATATTTCCGGACCAAATAAAATTTATAATCCAATTGTCCAACAATTTAATAAGTGAAGCAGGCCAAGCCTAAATCTGAAAAGAGTAGATAAACATACCATGAATGACTGACTTAACAAGTTAGACCCTTCCCATGATAGATAACATGGAACCTTTCCAATTGGCAAGCTTAATCTTTATCGTGTCTGCAATATGTTTAAGATTAGCCTTCTTTGGTTTACCTCTAAACAGTGGAACTCCAAGGTAATTAAAAGGAAGACAGTCAGGTTTAAAACCAAGAATTCTTGAAATATCATTCAACCTTCTAGCTGGAATGTTTCCTGGATAGAATTTAGATTTGTCCAAACTAATAAGTTAACCCGAAGCCTCACTATGTTTTTGGAAGAGAGACATAGAGTTTCCATGTTTTTCTTAGTGCCCCTACAAAAGATGAGGGTGTCATCAGCATATAACACATGAATAGGGACTTGATAGCCTCTTGGACTGGACATGGGCAGCAGCTTGCCTTGTTGAACAAGTTGAGAAATAGCTCTACTTAATACTTCTTCAGCCAAACAGAAAAGGAGAGGGGATAGTTACCCTGTCTTACACCCTTTTAACAAGAAAAGTATCCAATTGAGTTGCCATTATCTGGAATTGAAAGCTTTGCATAATGTAGGATCACTCTCACCTAATCACAAAAAATTGTGTCAAAGCCAAACTGATTGAGAACATTAAGAAGGAAATCTCAATCCATAGAATCAAAGGCTTTTTTTATATCAATCTTCAAAGCAATATTGCCTCCAAAAGATCTTTTGTGCAACAGATTAACAGCTTCAGAAGCAACTCCAATGCAATCATATATATGCCTATCTTTAATAAATCCTCTTTGGTTCTCAGAGATAATTTTAGGTGCCATTTGCCAATTTATCCGCTATAACCTTGGTAATTATTTAAACTTGAAAATTGCAAAGGATATAGGTCTGTATTGGCCAATAGAGTCTACCCCTGGAGGCTTAGGGATCAGCACAACCACATTTGAGTTATAATTAGGCATTATCTACCCTTGCTTGAATAATTGAAGAACTGCATTAAAGACATCATACCCTACAACATCCCAATACTTTTGATAGAAAAATCCACCAAAGCCAGCGGGACCTGCTGCTCCATTTGCATTCATTGAGAAAACTGCACTTTTAACTTCCTCCAATGATGGCTGGTTTGTCAGCATAATGTTGTCTTCCTAACTGACTTTATGAGATATTACTTGCTCAATCAAACCGATATCATTACTGTCCTTATTGGAGGCAAACAGAGAAGTATAAATGCAAAACATAGGCCTCTATATCAGTAGCTTTGTCCAGAATTAAACCATCTTTCCTCAACATAGTCGTCCTTTTAGTAGCATTCCTAATTTTAGTAACTTTATGGAAGAAGGCAGTGTTTCTATCTCCATGAGAGCCAATCAATTCTAGATTTTTCTTTCCAAAATTCCTCTTGAAAAGATAGAGCATTATTTAACTCTAATTGGGATGCTTGTTCTTGATACTGCTCGCTGATCCTGATTAACTTTATCATGAACATTGCCAAACTTCTCTTTGTTCCACCCTTTTAATTTATATTTCAGTTGCTTCAGTTTTCTGATAGAATATGCATAGGGCAGCCAATCACCTACTGCTTCCAAGAATCAACAACAATACTGTAACAATCCTGATGTTGAGCCCACATTCTGAGAAATTTGAATGAAGAGCTGTGGGAACTAAATTCTCTTTGAAGGGATAGAGAATAGGATAGTGATCAGTTTTACTCCTAGTGAGAGGACAACATGAAACACTACTCCAATAATCCAGCCAGATGTAATTGCAGACCACTTTATCCAACCTTTTATCAGTGAGATTGTTACCCCTTCTACCATTAGACCAAGTGTACATAGAACCTCTTGTTGGAAGATGAGACATATTATGTGCATTAGACCATTCTTTAAATTCATTGCAGGATATTTGAGAAGGGAGACATCTACCTCTATGTTCATGAGCCCCAAGAATGGCATTAAAGTCACCCATGAAGCATCAAGGGGCAGGGTATGTGTTCTGCAACAATTTTAATTAATTCCACAAATTTCTTCTAGAGATATAATTGGTAGCAGCATATATAGTAGAAATATAAAGAAGCTGGTTATCCCAATGAACAGAAAAAAAGACATGCAACTTTAAATGCAGACTGCTAAAGAACCTAGAAGGAAATTGGTCCAATCTGATCCAAGGCTCGGCAATAAGAACTATATCTGGTTTATTCACAAGTATTAACCTCTTAAGTACCAACCTAGTATCTAGGTTTGCAACTCCTCTAGCATTCCAATAGAGGATCTTCATTAGGCATAGTTTTGAGGACCAGCCCTATTTTGGGCTTTTTGTTTATCATGATTTTGAATCTGATTTGCCTTCTTCCTGAGCTTTTTCTTTTGGGACTTTGATAAAACTATTGTAAACTCAGGAACAGAATTCTGTTTTTCTTCATTTAGCACTGAAACATCCTTCAGATATTTATTTGCAGTTGTTTCTTCCTGAACAAGTAAATTATCTAAAGAATCTTCTACAATTTCATCTTCCACTTGATCATTCCACAATCTCCCAACTATCCTCATGTCATTAATAACATTAGGATTGGAAATTTGAGTAAGAGATTCAAACTCACAGGCATGAATTGTTGTATGAATAGGATCCGAAACAGAATTCCCAGCCATTGAATTGGCTTTTATACTAGAAGAAATAGTCTCCTCTACAAAAGTGTCAGAACCAACTGATATAGAATTATCCACACCAACTGGGGATTCAAAACAATTAACTGTAGGTTGGTGATTAGCAGAACTATGAACTATGATGTGTTCCACATTAGCTTCTGGTTGTTGGACCAAATTCTGATCAGGAATGGAAACAAAACCCAAGAGAGGATTAACAACAGCATTATTTACCTGAGCAGTAGCAGAACGAATTGAAGCATCATTAGAGAGATCAACCATTTTATCAGAGGCATTCACTGTTAAGTCATAAAGCATCTGACTCGTCATGCGTCTGACTCACACTCCTGTGGCCCTTGTGTGTTTTGATGAACCCAAACATTATGTAATCGATTTTACATTGAACCATCTGAATATTGCTAATCATCTACTTGAGTTGTGTAGCTGAAGCATTCTATCTTAGAATATCAAGTCAGCAAAAGATTTTGAAAGAATCAAAAGGTTGTATACAAGCGTCTGACTCAAAGCTGACGAAGTACAATGTGTCTGAAGTCTGACTCACACTGAAGCTTATATCAACATCTCTCAGACTCATCAAAATATGAAAAAGAGCAGCTAGCAGCAGTATCAAAGCAAAGCAGTCATTGACTGTCATCTTCACTGAAAGTTAAAGGAAAAGGACTTATCCATTCAATAAGGAAACGAAAGAAAAGAAAGTATCAAGCAAATACTCTTATAAGAAGACTGTTCGTTCTTACAAGATTGTCTGTGCTTATTAAAGACCAAGAAGCCTGAAGTAGTTATCAAGTCAAACTAATGATCAAAGTATTCGAAAAATACAAACACTATCTTCGGAAAGAAGTTGAAAGAAGAAGGATCAAGATTACAGATCAGAACAAGACTAAGAAGTCTCACTTCAAAGAAGCGTCTATCTCTCTCAGTATGCGTCTAAGCTTCTGACAAAGTCAGAATCACTCTTCTGATAGATTAACTTGTTTGATTCAAAAGATATTCAAACATTCACAAGTTTAGAAGATGTGAAATGCTAAGGCCCCTTTGGTATTATTGAAGCACGCGCTAAGGAGAAAAGCTCTCTATGAAGAAATCACTTAATCTCTGGTTCAAGTGTAAGAGTGATTTGAAATATAGTTAATTAAACTTGAAAGAAGTATATTAATATATTTCTTATCTTCAATCGAAATCAGAAAAAGGGGAAAAGACAAAAGGGCAAGGCTACAGAAAAGCATTCCTTAAGTAAGAAAGAGAAAAGCTACTTTATCTGAGCTTTTCTAAGTGTTGCACAAATAAGGAAAGAACGCTGTTCAAAGCTAGAAAAGCATATCTGCTATACTCTGCTATCATCAAGGAATCTCCAATGTTCTCCAAAGCATTTATTATCAAGTCAGAACGACTATTCCTGAAGAACAAAGCTGCAGACTTTCAAAATGCATCTCAACGGATCTCTGTGATCAAGTATAAATAGAAGAAGTCGAAGATTGAACATAGGAGTGAAAAAGAGTAACACAGTAATAAGCAACCAGAGAAAGCCAACATTTACTCATCAGTGAAAGAGCTATATTACTCAAGGACATCATTCATCTTAACAAATCTATAGCTGAAAGCCTTGATCACTCACATATCTTCTTCACACTCTGAAAATCATTTGAAGAAGAACTCATCTGCAACTCACCAAGTTCCAAGTTCATATTCACTCTCTGTAATGTTAAAAGATTGGTTGAATTGCTTTGTAACTTTGAAGCTGTGCTTCAAAACTCCCTGAGCCTGAAGAGGCTTGTTTCAAGAATACTTGTTGAGCCTGAAGAGGCTAGGTGTGTAAACAATACTTGTGGTTGAGCCTGGAGAGGCTAGGTGTGCAAATAATACTCATCTGTAACCTTGATCAGTTATAGTGTTAAAGCTTGGTGAAACCAAGGACTGGATGTAGCCGAAAGTTTGTGGGTGAACCAGGATAAATCTGAGTATACTCTAACCCTTACTTTATTATACAGTTTGTTTAACTATTTTAAGTAACTAACTCGGGTGTGTTAAATAGTTGTTTATCAGTTTGTTAAGAAAGGCATCTGTCTTTAACCATCTCATATTTACTGATTCTGTTTTGTGCTTCTTAAACTCTGATTTTCGAAAACACTATTCAACCCCCCTTCTAGTGTCATTTTGTGCCATTTCATTCACTGGATTGGACTGAGATTGAAGTTCAGGATTTGAAACTAGGATGTGATCCACATTAGGTTGTTGTACTAAATTCTGACCATATGTATGAATAACATCCGAGTTTGGATTAACACGATTAAGATTACCCTGAGCAGAAGCTGGTTGGATTTGAGAACCATTAGATGGTGCAATTTCTTTATTAGAAACATTTGGAGGAGTAATCACATTAACATTGTTTCCATTATGATTATCATTACTAGGGATATTACCCTCCTTCTGTTTTGGAACATAAATCCTGCGAACAGTTTTCAAAACTAGATCTTTAACAGAATCATCATTATTTTCTTGCCTTCTTTTGCAATTAGCTAGAGTGTGATCAATATTTTGGCAAAAGGCTGGCAATCTTTCATACTGTTAGGAATTAGAGACACTTAACTAACACATACTCTATACGAACAAAGAAAGCATATTCTTCACTTTCTACAAGAATTTGATTATGCAGATTGGCATTCAGATCAATATCAACAAGGACCCTAGCGAAGTGACCAGAAGTTTTCTTGCTAGTTGCTGCATCTAGACTATTCGAAACTCCCAAACCTCCGGCTATAGCAAATACTATTTTGGGTCTCCAATATTCTTGGGGGTAAACCATAAATCCTAACCCAGCATTGTGCAGTAGATTGCTTCTGATTATTAGGGTTGAAATCTTGAGTCCAAGAAAAGAGTCTCAATATACCAGGCTTGAGATTCCACTGACCAATGGACCAAACGCTTCTGATATCTTCTGCAGACGTGAATGAGAACTCATAGAAGCCTTTACCCAGCGAAATCATGCCCCATTGATTCAGAGGCTTCCACAAAGCCGCTAGCTTGGCTCTCAAGTCATTCACCTTAATAGGTTGATCACCTTTAGATAAGATCAGACGTCCATGTAGATGATTTCTATAGCTTTCCAATCTAGCTTTGTACTCCTCCGGAATATTGATAGAGATCGCATCACCCTTTAAGAGAGGACGTGTCAATTGGCTATAAGAAATATCACATGCATTGTTTAATGCTTGCTCGAAGGTCTTTCTTTGAGAAGGCACATTAGGAGATAAAGAAGAAAATTGAGAAGGAAGAGGCAAATCAAAAGCAAGGAACTTCCATGGACAAATAGCTTTAGGCGCAGCCATGGACATGAAGTTTCATACAAAACCCTAGGAGATCACGTATTTTAAAACCCTAGCTGAGCCATCTCAATCCAACGATTCTCTTTTTAACATCAATTTTTTCAAAATAAATTCTACCAAAAAATAAAACAAATGGAGCATTGTGATATCAAAATCAATGATATCATCATATCATTGTATGCCTACTAGAAAGCTAAAAAGTTTGGTCCATAAATTATCATAACTTGCTACTTTCCAAACCCAACCTAGTCCATTGCCTCCCTTCTCCTTGCAGCAGTCTCTCTTTGGGCAATGAATTAAACTGCAGCAACAGGTAGTCTAGGATCATTCACGTCTAAGAACCTCCCTGTGTTTAAAATTGAAATGGTCTTCCTAAGCCGGGGTTCTGACTGTTTGCATCCCTCCCCCACCCCACTTGAAATAAGATGAGACGTACATGTAGAACCCCTATTACTGTTAGAGCTCTCAAAATGGGCCAACGTGGATCACCAATGTTGGTCAACCCAATCTGGCTCGACTCACCTCGGGTTGGTGGGTAAAAGGGGTTGGTTCACTTAAAATTAAAAGAAAATAATAAGTCGCGGAAAAATAAAATAAAAACAGATAAGTTCAATGAAAAATATCAACAAAAAAAATGAAGATGAAAAAACACAATTTTTTTTGATAATTCAACAATATCAAACAATGTCGCAAATCTCTCACTATGACTTAAGCGGCGAAGCTGCAATAGCGGACAGGTGGTGCAATTGCGATGACAAGTAGCGACGAGAGACAAGGGAATGGAGGTTGGTCAGGCTAGAATTACGGAAAAGGAACGAGAGAGGGTGACAGCGGAGCAAAACCAAGCGAGAACGATAGGCGCAGTCCATGATGGAGGGAGCATATTGTTAGAGAAATTTCGATCTCGCTGCAACAGCAGAACAACACTTCAGACGAATGGAGGTCGAAGAGGAAGGTCTTGGTGGTTATGGCATGGAGGTGGGTGAATAGAGAAGAAATTGTAAAAGAATGGGGCAATAGCGAGGGACATGCAACGAGCAGCAAGCAGCGAACAACGCCATGATGGGTTATGACCGAGTGTTCGTCGTTCATAGGGATGGAGGTCGTCATCCTATACCTAAGGTTGAACACTTCATGCCAAGGTTCAGAAGAAATAATAACAACGGCCGATTTTGGTGTTCAGATCAGAGTTCAATGACATTTTTTGGGTTGGGCCATGGGACTTTTTATTTTTAAAAAATTTGGACCCCGTGATCTAATCTAGCTCAACCCAGGCTGAACCCGCCTAACCCGCGGGTTAGTTGAGTCGGGTCAAAATGACCCATGGTATAAATGAGCTAGATTTTTTTCCAACCCAACCCATTGGGTTGGCTCATGGGTTTCAACCCATTGTCGCTTCTTAAAGCTCTGCCTATACCTACATCACCCAACTTTCCCTTCAAGGATCCGTCAACATTCTATTCTCATTTCTACTAGTGGGGGGTTCCAAGCAAGCATAAGTCTCTTTTTGACTTGTTTCCATTTTTATATTTTTTTTCTAAATTTAAAATACTCGTGCAATGTACGATATACTTGTTAGTATATATGGGGGCATCAATATAAATCAAAAACTATTCTTACATGATTTATAACTTCTTTTTATTGAATAAGTTTTTCATGAAATCCACCATTCAATTGATTAAGATGGCACATGTGTTGGCTGGCAGGGCGAAGTAACTACCCGCTCCTTGTCCTCACGTCCCAACTTCCTCTACTCTTATCCCTGAAATGGCACAAAACAACACTAGGGGGCTTGAATAGTGTTTTCGTAAATCAGATTTTTTCAAGCACAAAACAAGATTCAGTGCAGATAAGACGCTTTGATATAGGCGCCTGTTTCGGCAAACAGAATTAAAAGAGATAACTATAGAACACTCCCAAAGTAATTAGTAACACAGATAAATAACTTAAAAGTAAAGTAAAGAGTTTAGGGAAGATAGTACTCAGAGATTTATCCTGGTTCACCCACAACCTTTGGGTCCTTGGCTTCACCAAGTTTTAACACTATCACTGATCAATGTTACAGACGAGTATTATTTGCACACCTAGCCTCTCCAGACTCAAACACAAGTATTATTTGCACACCTAGCCTCTTCAGGATCAACAAGTATTCTTGAAACAAGCCTCTTCAGGCTTAGGGAGTTTGAAGGTTTGTTTGAAGCACAGCTTCAATATTACAATAGCAATTCAACCAAATAACACTTCAGAGAGTGAATATAGATTTAAGATCTGGTGAGTTGCAGACGAGTTCTTCTCTAGATGATTTGAAACTTGAAGCGAAGATGATGAGAGCTTTCAGCTTGTAGTATTCTCAATAAGAGTGATTTTCTATGTAAGAGAATGCTTGTAAATATTGAGTCTTTAGCTTTTCTGTATGTGCAACTCTCTTCTTCGGCTCTTCGGGTTCTTCTATTTATATTTGACGATAATTGATCCGTTGAGGTATGATCAAAGGTCTTCTTCTTTATCCTTTGAATAATAGCTGTTCTGACTTGGCAATTAATGTTTGAGAACGTTGAAAGTCCTGAGTTGACTGCAGAGCATAGCAGATATGCTTTCTTTACTTGGGCAGTATTTCTTTCCTGATTTGTGCAACACTTTGAAATACTCAAATAAAGGTGCTTTTCTCTTTATTGCATAAGAGATGTTTGCAGCATTGCCCTTTGTCTTTTCTTCTTTTCAGTACTCGATTCAAGACAAGGAATAAAGTAATGTACTTCCATGAATATTTTAATTCCTTTCTTCAATGAAATACTTCTATCCAGTTTTAAGTAATTTCTTCATAAAGTGTTTTATCCTTTTGAACGTTGCTTCAGTCACGAGAGATAAAATGTGACCTCATGCTTTAATGCTTCACGTCTTCCAAGCTAGAGATATGAACTTGAACATTCTTCGGGTCCTTTGAGTAATTCTGACAAGAGTGTAATTCTTGATTCTATCAGAAGTCTAGACACATCCTATGAGTAATCAGACGCTTCTTGATGTGAGTCTTTTTTGGATGATTTAGTCTGTAATCTTGACGTATCTTCTTTCAACTTTCTTCGGAAGGTTGTGTTTGTTGCTTTGAAGAGTATTTGATCAGTGTATACCTTTAGAGATTTTCTTTGACTTTCAATCTGAGAGACGATATGGAAATCTTGAGTAGGTAACTCTTCAATCTTGGACATAGCCTTCTCATGAACAATTTAATTGAATAGATGATGCACTATCTTTATCTATCAGTCTTGAAGATGCTGGACTAGGAGAACCATTTTGCCTTCTTGCTTCTAGCTGCTTTCTTTAAAGACATGGAGTCTGAGATAAGATGTTGGCCTTAGAGTTTCATAGCTTGAATATCTCCTCAGACACATTACTCTTCATTATGTATTCAGCTTCCAAAGGTCAGACACATGTACTATGCTTTAATCCTTTAGTTGAGTTGATCTACTAAGATTATTTTCCCTTTCTATACATCTCAAGTAGATGATTAGCAATACTTAGACAGTTCAATTAAAATCATTTGCATAATGTTTGGGGTCATCAAAACACTCACACGAGCTAACTGGAGTGTGAGTCAGACGCATGACAGAGTCAGACACTTTTGTGACTTAACATTCTCCCCCTTTTTGATGATGACAAACATTTCGTATGATTTTATATTGAACATAAGCAAATATACAGAAGATATCAAAACATAGGTATAATTGAAAAATAAGATATCAACATATACTTTCTATAACAAATATATAGAAGCAATTTTTCTTTGTTCCTTTTGTAAAATTGTTTAGATACTCCCCCTAAACTTATGCTCTGCTTTATATAGATTAAAATCATTCTGACTTTCTCTTCTTTCTACTTTCTCATTCTCTCATTCTCATTCTCGTCCCCTTTGACATTATCAAAAAGGTAAGTACTTTGGTACTCTTACTGAAAATATTTTTCTGTTAGAAGCGAGAGAGCAAACATAAAGAAATAAGATATTTCAGGATATATATAAAGATATCAAAGCATAAATCAGAGGAAAAAAATCACCATGACAGATGAATCATAATTAATCACATGTTCAAAGTAACTTAACCATAACTACCATAATGTAATGAGTCTAAAATGCTTAAACAAAATAAACATGAGTTCAGAAAACTCAACCAGAATAAGCTCAATAAAAAAGATATAAGTTCAAAAACTATCAACATTTAAACACATCACTAAAAAGCTTCTTTAATCAATGCATTTTCTCAAGAATTTTATGGAGAAGGTTCACGACCACATCCATCTGCTCTCGGACACCTCGAATTTCAGCTCTAGCTACTGGGTCACAAACATTTGATGGGTTCTACCTAGTCCTTTGTTTAGTTGCTTGCTCAGAGTGAGGGTTATCATATTCTTGATCAGCATGATTTTCTGGATGAATTGAGTCCAGAGGAATCGGAGCTGCTTCAACCATAGCTAGATTTTCATTTATAGCTTCCTCAGAGTTATCATACCAGGGCAGAAGAATAGTCTTTGCAGGGAGTTCTGATGCAGACACATTTACTGAGAGAGTAAGGGGTTCTGTGGCATTCCTAGCTAAACCATATTCGACAGGCTGAGATCTACTTACTACTCTTTTTTCCGCCTCTAATTCTTCATCCACATCCTCAAAAGATCATCTAGAACAACCACTTCCACTCTATCTTCCATCTCTTCATCAGAATCCAAAAAGAAATGATCTGATACAGGCACCCTAGATCCATCAAAGGGTTCTGGAGCAAAACTGGGTTCAGAGAGATTTTGAAGGGATGGTACAACCATTAACAAACTTACAAAGGAGGGTTCAGACACAATGTCATGAAATGATTCAGACAAATTTTGTAAAAAGGGTTTAGACTAGACTTCAGAGACAGACAAAGGATCAATATCCATTGTTATTAGATTCAAATAATTTCTTGATATATAGATAGTTTTAGAAACAGAGAAGAAACGATTATATAAAGAACACAAAGAAGTGAACAGATGCAATGGGGGTAAAGCTTCAGAGAAGTCATTCTCAACAATAGGAGTCTTACACCACATACTCAATATATTGATGATAGAGTGAGTAATGACTCTATAAAATAAGCTTTCTATTCACCTGGAGGGAGGGAGAGGTTCTTCTTCATCCTCTTCATACAAAATAAAATCTTGCAACCAATTAATCAAAAATCTTGGACTAGCACAACAGAGAAAGAAAGTATTTTCAAGAAGGGAGACTCTAGGATTATTGGTAATCATGAAAAGATAGCTTCTAAAGAAGGGATACATAGGTAAGGGTTTAGAGTGTCTTACATACCCAAAATGTTGTAAAGCAATGAATTTGATCCTATATCTTCCAATAGGAGTCTTCCACTTCTGATACTCAATTAATCCTGATCCAGATGCCTCACCATCCATCTATTCTTTCAGATCCTCTAGGAAAACTGCTACATCACTTCCTGTGCATTTTCTTTTGTCAATCCTTCTCTTGATTTCCTTCCTTTGATAATCAGTGAGCAGGTGCCTAGGGACTGGCACATCTGAGTCATTTTCCAAAGCTTGGTTGTTCATAATTTTCCTTCCTTCTGTTGGTACTGCACTTTGGGGGGGGGGGGGGGGGGGGGGGGGTGGGGGGTGGAAGGGGTATTTCAACGATAGTTCTGATGAGTCTGGGAGTAGTGTCCTGATCCTTCCTGTATGCAGCACACCATCCTTGCTTGTACATGTTTCATCTAGCTACAAATTCTTCTAATTTTGCCTTTCTTCTTCAGTTTATTCCTCTTCACCATCAACCACCTCTTGCCTTGATTCTTCATCCTGTCCTTTCCAAACTTGAATTTCATCTTCAATCTCTTCTTCATTCAGCCTTTCCTGACCACCTTGTCCTTCCTCTTGTACAGGTTCACAAATCCTTATAGACTTAGGTGGCGTTTGGAAGAGCTTATTTAAGCTCCTTTTGACTTATCTGATGACATAAGCTCTTATGCAGTGTGTTTGGCAAAGCTTATAAAAGTAACTTATGTCATCCCATAAGGAGTTTTTGACTTATTTTTATAAGTCACTGGAACAAGCTTATGGAATTTTAACAAGTGCTTATGACCCCTCCGTGTTTTCCCCTTTCGAATCCTCTCCTGCCCCTTTCTTCATAAGCTCTTATGGCATAAGCTCTCATGCAATAAGGTCTTATGTGATAAGCTCTTAATTAAGTTGTTTACCCAAACACAGCCTTTACTCATCCTTCCTTCTTCCTTGTCATCCTTCCTTTCCTTTCCTTCCTTTTCCTTATCATCCTCTTCTTTTTATTAAAACTTTGAGACAATCCAGAAACTAGCTTAGATACAGAAACATAAGCCTTAATAGACTTGGCTTGCTTACTCTTCCTTTTCTTGTCTGTTACAGACACATCATTCCTTACTTCAGCTTTCCTCTTCAACACCACAGAAATTGGTTTATCATCATCAGAATCATCAGAGATTCTTCCAGAATTGTTTTTGTTTCTTGTAAACTCAACACCGTCATCATTCTTCATCTTTAACTCAACCAAAGTTGCTACAGAGATTATAGGGGTCATGTTCAGAAACTCGGAGTTTAGAACTGTCCCTTTGTTTCTGATTAATCTCGTCAGCAACATACCATATGGGTAGCAAGTTTTGGTTTTCTGTTTAACAATCTTAAGCATGTGATTGAAAATCAAATTATTTATATCTACCTTACAAAACTGCATAAGGTAATACAGAGCAAACTTATCTTGTTTCGGGATAACATTGACTTGACCTCTTCTGGGGGTTACGCATCGTGTAAGAAGGAGATGCAAAAACCTTGCTTTAGGTGTGAGGTCTTGAGATGCCTTGCTCTCGATGTTAGGAGAACCAAACAGTGTAAGACTGATATCCTCTTTCTTTTCATAATCTTCCCATTCATCACTGAAACTCGTGCCTTCTCTATCACAACCAGATGTTTCTTCTAAATCTTTAGCATCGAACATGTGTCTAACCACATTGACATTTACGGTAACGTTGTAGATATACATGGTGCATGATGGCCCAGAGCTTCTCCAAAACTCTTTCAATTTGTGCGGATAGGTATTTTCTCTGATTGAAAAGAAATTCATCCAACCAGCATATTCTAGTTCTGACTAAATGTCCAAACTAGCACACTTAATTTCTTCGAAATTCACTGCGTTTTCTATTAACAACTTCCTTGTGCTAGCTTCTTCCATATTTGAGATTGCAGGAGGATTCGGTGCTCTTTTAGGTGCCATTTTGGGTAGGAGTATAGAAAGATTAGGGCTTTTCAGAGACGAGAGAAATGACAATGGTGAGAACTTGACAGAAAGCAAAGGAGTTTGAAGGTGAATGGTTTTTGAGAATATGGAGAGGTTTCAAAAAGCAATTTACCTTTATGACATGACAGTTGGAGAGAGAAAAACTAGCCGAGGGAGCGAAAAGGTTTCTCGTTAACTTCCCACTTAATTTCTTAAGATTTTGAAATTAATTAAACTTTTCTCAATCTTAAAAAGATCCACGCCATATCAGACGCATCATTCAAACATTCACATAAAATATATTTTTATTTAAAAACAAGTTGGAATACTTACTTGTAAGTGATTTGTCTTATTAAATCACTAACCTCTTTGATGTTTCCTTTCCTTGTGATTTTGAAACAATCATCAATTTGGAGGCCTTATTCATACACCCTTTTGTGATTAAGCGTTGTGAGAGTCCACTTTCCAATTTCTATAATGGGAGTCCTCTTTGTTCTGTTTAACAAATCTGCAATGGGAATAATGAGATGCTTTGGTACCCATACCTTCTTGAGTCCTTTCTTGTTAGATGTATGAGTTTGTGAAGACTTAGCTTTCCTCTTATGAAAGCACTTGGACGTGATATGTCCAGATTTACCACAAAATGTACATGAAGTTGTAAAAGAAGATTTATTAGGATTTTTCAAGTTATTTGAGAATTTATCATATACTTTATAATGATTCTCCTTAATGTATCCTATACCAGTTTTGTCAAAGCTAGTTCTCTGACTTCCAAGAAGTTTTGTTAGATTGTCCTTACTATTGACAAATCTAGCAAGATCATTAGCGATCTTTTCTACTTTCTGTTGAAGTTTTAACACTTCTTCATAATGTAGTGTTTCATCAATGATCTCCACTTTCAGCATTTCTCCATAAGGTAGCAGCCCCTTTCCTTTTCTCATATTGGCAGAGCGGGTAATAATGTAGCCCATATTTTAACAAAAAATGCTCTGGCCCAAGATATTTCTCACACATGTTTATTTAATATTACCAATGAATGCTATTAAAATTTAAAATTTTGGTCAAGATATTTTTTCGTATTTTAATTCAATAATTAAATCTTAAACATATAAAAACATTCTTATTATATGTATATTTGCATGGTCGACCCAAGGGTGAAGCCACTAAAACCCTAGCTTTAGGCCCACCAGCAAAAAAATTTATCTACTCTTTTATAGAACAAAAAGGCCATACACGCTAGCAAAAAGGTCTGACTTAAAGCACAATCTGATAACTCTCTCACTTAAAATAAAAAGACCTCACTCAAAATTTGCTTTAGGCTTCACTCGTTCTTGGGTCGACCCTATATATTTGAATGTATCATAAAAACATTCTTTATACAAGGTTCAGTTGGTTTATTATAATTAGTTATATTAAATCTTATACTTCTCAATTTAAAAATTAATATGAATATACAATACTAATTGAAAAAATTAAAATGGATATATTGTACTTAACTGTAAAAATATAATATATTCATCATTGAAGTATTTTATATATAAATTAATTATTTTGTTTTATAAAATTATATTATTTATATATAAATTTCTTTAATCATTAAAGTCTTTATTAAAGTTTTATTCATTAGCCATATATTTTCTCATTATTTCTCTCAATTTTTTTAATGAGTTCTATCAATTTTTTTATATTTATATTTATTGATGTTACAAGTAAAATTTGAAATTTTTTTATTTATAGGAATGATTAATTTTATTAATCTTTTGTATTATACAAAAATATTAAATTGTTAGTTGTTTTTTCTTTTGTTATTATTTCAATTTTTTTTAACAAATGTCATTATTTTTAATTTACTTAAAATAAATTATTTTTTGGTATAGTAATAAATTATGTTTCTGTTATAAATATTTAGATATTATGGATGATTATATCGATTTGTTATCTTACAATATCTTTACCATTACTAAGTATTTACTTTTTATTTGCGGCTGTTGATTTGATCCATGATTGGTGGTCCATTTACCTCTATAAATAGGACCATTAGGTTTCACTCTTGTACTCATTCAATTAGATCAATATAAAGATCATAATCAGTTCCTAAGAAACTAGCCTTTGAGTCTATATCTTTATTGCCTTCTTCTCCCTATCCTCTTTTTTTTTTTTATAACACGTCATCAACACGGTTAAATCTCTAAAGATGTAACTATTTTTCTAATTTTCAAAACCCTGTACCGCTGTGCGTGTTTTTATCTTTAAAAACCCTTTCTTTGAATAAAAATAATATTAGGCTCCCTACACGTACAATAACGCCACGTATAAGGAGACCTTTTTGTTTTGTTCAATCTTTTACTTGCTAAGAAGGATTTACGCCAGTGTAACTTTTACATTCTTTTAGTTGCTAAATAAATCCCAGTAAGTGTTCTTGTTTCCTATGTCTACATGTTTCTTTCAAAAATTTCTGGTTTTATAATTTTCTATACACATATATGAAATTATATCGTTCATGAGCCATCTAGAAGTCTTTATGATGTGAAGTCGCACAAAGCATCCCTAAAGAATTGCACAAAGTCAATGATATGAATTCATCGCTTTTGATAAGCTCTGGAAGAATCTATTATTCAAGCATCCATGAAGGATTGCACAAAGCCAATAATTTTTCTTGGTAATTGTTCATATAAAGATTTGTGGTATAGTTCCTGAAGAGCTAGATCTCTGAACTATGATTGAAATTTAAAAGGTCATTTGATCTTGGTATATTTTGAAACAAATTAAAGTGATAAAAATATCATATATACCTCTCAAGTATGCTCCCGAAGTAGCAAATGAAAAATGAGAAAGGCAACCAAATGGATTGAACTTCATTCCCAGAAGTGAATGCCATGTATTATAATTTTTGGGTACGACAAGGTGCTCGTGGATATAATCATTGATGTGATAACCATTAATATGAAGTTTTAAGATCTTGATATGAGAATATATCATATGAGTGGGATAACAATGAGAAAAATATTGAAAACATACTTGTTGTATATCAATATTTTTGCTGGATTAATTTTTCAATCAAGGTAAAGATTGATTTTTGCCATGCAAATCCTAATGGTGAGTTATACTTCAGTAATATATCAATTATTTTGGATTTTTCTTTTTCCAGTTACTTGAATGCCACAATGTTTGGATGTCTCTTCCTTTTTAAATTATTTCATGATGGACTTGATTAGTAACATTTGTCAAAGGTGAATATTTCTTTTAGCAAATGAAATGCTCATTGATAAAGAAGCATTTATGCTCATGGAAAAATTATTAAACATTAGAATGATATAATTATTTTAAGATATCATTTTTTTATGAATATGGTTGGTGTTAGAACTTGCCTTATAAAAATTATTTGTTTGTTGATGATCTTACAAATCATGTGCTTTGGGATAACCTTTTTGGAGCTAAGATTTGTTGGAAAATGGTTGCAAAAGAAAATAGAACGATGATTGTGCCTTTGACCAACCACTACCATAAAATTAAGATTCTGGCAGACTCAATATGAAGTGAGTGTCTGAAAATCCAGTTTGTGCATTGAAGGTTAATAATAATGAAGTTTACATAATACAATTGCCGAAGGTACGTGAGCAATAGATGCTAATAAATAAAATCTACAGTTAATTGTTTTAATTTTTCCGTAGAAGTTTTGGAATAGAAAAATACTCCTTAATAACATTTACTAAATGGAATTTGCTAACTTTCTGGAATATTGGAACATTGACATCGAATGTCAATTTTTGACGACCAATAGAATCTTAATAATGGCAATTGTGCAGATTTCAAATCAATAAATGACATTTTAATGTTGCATTATATGTATCAATCAAAGTTAATTATATTGTTGTAAACCAGAAGTTTACTAGTCTAAATAATTTTATTATTTGGCATATGATCAATTATGTGATTGAAACATGTGCTAATGTAAACCAGAAGTTTGCTATGCAATTGAAAATCAAAGTTAATTATATTGTTGTAAACCAGAAGTTTATTAATCTAAATAATTTTATTATTTGGCATATGGTCAATTACACGATTGAAACACTTACTAATATAAACCAGAAGTGTGCTATGTACCTGAAAATGAAAGTTAATTATATTGTTGTAAATCAAAAGTTTACTAGTCTAAATAATTTTGTTATTTGGCATATGGCCAATTACGCCATCCGAAGTCAATATTGATGATTCATATTGATGTCATTAAAGGACCAAAAGATTCTTCAATATAATGAGTTTTCATATGTTATGCATTTTGAAAGCCAACTGATCACATGTTTGATTACTTTCAATTTGCAACTAGATGTTTGCAAAAGTAATTAAATGTTTTGAAAGATCTCATATTATGGTTCCTAAATGGAACATGATGTTTGCAAAAGTAATTAAATGTTTTGAAAGATCTCATATTATGGTTCCTAAATGGAACATAGTTTTTTTGACGTGTTGTATTCTAGTAGATCCTGAAGAAATCTACCAAGTTTCAAAGATATACATGACAAAAGGTATCTTATTGAAACCAAAAAATGACGGAGATACAAAATATCTCTTTATTACTTATTCAAATTTTGTACCAGAAGTACATGTTATGGAGATTTTCAAGTTTCTTATTAGGATTATATTTTACAAAAGTGATGATGAATGAGTGAAATTATATGCACCGGAAGTGCTTACCATCTTTTGTACTTTGGCATGATTGCCTCTGCCATCTAAGTTCAATTGTCATAGACCCATAAGGTTACTAAGTCCCATGTACCAATCGCAAATTTTTTTGCATGGTTAATTGTCCCAGAAGGAAAACCTGCGAGTATGGTACATAACTCATGAATTTAAGGTATGCTAGAAGCATTGTAGACCTATTGGTGCAAAGAATATTGTTCCTTAAAGGAAAATAAAATTTCAATGTGATGCTCCACATATACCAATCGCAAATTTTTTTGCATGGTTAATTGTCCTAGAAGGAAAACCTGCGAGTATGGTACATAACTCATGAATTTAAGGTATGCTAGAAGCATTGTAGACCTATTGGTGCAAAGAATATTGTTCCTTAAAGGAAAATAAAATTTCAATGTGATGCTCCACAAAAGGTCAGTGAGACCCTAGAAGAGGTCAAAAGTTATATAGATCAACAACCCCATATTTCAAGAGAAGTAACCCCAGAAGTGGTTCCGGTATCGGTAAATTATGAGATCTTATTAAAATATGCAAATATGAGGGGAAGATATATTGTTGATAATATATTTGCATATGTAATAGCAATTGCTTATGAAATATTTAATGATAGTGAGTGTGTGAATCTGAAATTATAGAGGAATGTCGACATTAAATTAATTGGCCAAAAATTGAAAGGAATAATGCTAGGTGAGCTATGGTTATTAGACAAACTAAAGCATTTGGACCAATAGTCCAGATACCTGAAGTTGTCATTTTTAGTTATAAATGCAATTACATTTAAATTGTTAATTAGTTTGGTAGTTCCTGAAGGACTTGGCATACACTTAATAGAAGTAATGACTTTTATAACTCATTAGATAACGACATATATATATATATATATATATATATATATATATATATATATATATATATATATATATATATATATATATATGAAAATTCCTAAAGGACTTGAGATGCCTGAAGCATGTAATTCAAGACCTTGACAAATGTACTTTGTTAAATTGCAAAGATCATTGTATGGATTAAATCAATCAGGACGACTGTGGTACATTCATTTGAGTGACTATTTATTGAAAAGTATGTATGAGAATAATCCTATATGTCCTTGTGTTTTCATCGAGAAAACAAATTCTGGATTTGCAATAATTGTTGTTTATGTTGATGACTTAAACATAATAGGGACTGCAGAAGATATCTCAAAGACTGTAGAGTACTTACAAAACGAGTTTCCAAATGAAGGATCTTGGAAAAACAAAATTTTGTCTTGGATTTCAAGTTGAATATATATGGATAAGGCATATCCATTAAGCACTCTAATGGTTGTGCACTCCAATGATTGTTCGTTAACTTGATGTGAAAATTGATTCTTTTCTTCCACGAGACGATGATGAAGATATTATTGGTCCTGAAGTACAATTTTTTAGTGTCATTGGAGCACTTTTGTATCTTGCAAATAGTACCAGACCAGATATACCTTTTGTAGTGAACTTATTATCAAGATTTAGTTCAACCTCAACCTGAAGCAGGGACAGACCCAGGAATTTTATGGTGTGGGGGCAAAACTCAAATAAATTTGCAACATAAAAAAATATAACATTTCATTCTTAAAAGTATACACATACATCATAATTGTTGTCTACAAGTTTTCATATTTTGGAAACATTGAATGATTTTCTCATTTTCCACATTCATTAAGTGCTTGAGGAGAAGATGATTCCTTTGGAGGTGACTTTCTTTTGAAAAATCTTTCCATTGTTTATTCTAGAAATAGAATCAATATAACCACAAATAAATAAATCACAACCAAGAATAAAATAAATTATACTATATTATTATATAAATATGACTATATGAGAATATATGAGAAAGGAGGCACACCACACAAGGAAGAAAACGTGGACTCTGCTGAGTGCTGCGCTTGCGCACAGGGAAGGGAACTAGGGAAGCAGGAGCTGTAGTGCAGGACCGCAAGAGAATATGCGCAAGGGGGAAATTGTGGAGGAAAAGTCAAAACCCTTAACCTATGACCATGATTTGTCTTTGGGCCCAAAGTTAAAATACTATTATAAAGTTTAAAAAGTCCAAGGTCAAGTGGGCCATAAGAGGGAGGCGCAAGTTTCCCAATGGAGAGTCAATCTGCATATTACTTTTTATGTACTAATTTATTTATTTCAATAATGAAAACATATATGTATAATTTATTAAAAAAAAAAATCACAACTAAGTGGGGGCACTTGCACCCACAATCTTGGTCATAGGTCTATCCCTGACCTGAAGACATTGGACAGGAGTTAAACATGTTCTCCGTTATCTCCGTGAGAAACTACTATCTCATGACGATTCGTGAAGCAAATAATCACAACTAGCTCATCAAATCTTTTAGAGATATTTTCTATTCATGAAGCAAGTCGTGAGTGCATATGGCTAAGAACTATGATCAAGTACATTACAGGAGCATGTGGATAAATGAAAGAAGAGGTCAAACCAACAACATTGTATGAAGAAAGATGACATTGATGTTTGCAACATACGTTCAAGTGAACCCAGCAAATCAATTCACGAAGGCATTGCCAACTTCAGTTTTCAAAAAACATGTGCATAACATTGGGATGCGTCAACTAAAGGATTTTCATAATTGATGTAGTCTTGAGGGGAAGTAAGTTATTATGAACATTGTACTCTTTTTCCTTCGCTAAGTTTTATCCCACTGGGTTTTTCTTAGTAAGGTTTTAACGAGGCAATATTCATAATGTATAGTCATCCAAGGGGAAGTGTTATAAATATTTAGATATTATGGATGACTATATCAATTTGTTATCTTACAATATCTTTATCATTACTGTGTATTTACTTCTTATTTATGGCTGTTGATTTGGTCCATGATTAATGGTCCATTTACCTCTATAAATAGGACCATTAGGTTTCACTCTTGTACTCACTCAATCAGATCAATAAAAATCAATACAAAGATCATAGCTAGTTCCTGAAGAACTAGTCTTTGAGTCCATATCTCGGTTGCCTTCTTCTCCCTATCGTCTTTTCTTTTATAATAGTTTCTAATATATTGGTCCATAATTTAGTTCACCTAAAAAAAAAAAAAAAACTAACCAACATGTGTTTGGTCCAAGTGATAAGCGATTTGGGCACCTTAAGCAAGTGGTCATGGGTTCGAATCATGTCTATTGTATATGGAGAAATCTGGTTCGGAGGGAAGAATCCACCTTGGGTGCCCAACAGGTTCCCGGACTGAGATTAGTCACTGCTAACATAAAAAATAAAAATAAAACTGAACGGGACCAGGCTGGCCTATGCAACACGATGAGGTCCTGGGTCGGCGAAACCAACGGCGTTGAGAGCGAACCAACCTCAACATGGACACGTGGCAAGCTCTTATAAGGCCATGCTATTTGTTTTGTTTCCCCTCGAAGTTCCAATTCTACCCCAACCTTTCCTCAACGGAATTCTCCAAACCAGCTAATCTTCGTGGGATAGACAGAGAAAAAGTAAAAGAGAAAGAGGCCGGTTATATCGTGTGATATCGCCGGAATCGTTCTCCGATCGCGGCGGAGTTCGTTTTATAGTCGTCGGAGAATCGCCGATCTTTTCCGTCCCAAATCGTCGCCGGTGACCGGAGTGAGATGGTGAATTCTATGGTGGAACGCGCCACGAGCGACATGCTCATCGGTCCCGATTGGGCCATGAACATCGAGATCTGTGATATGCTCAATCACGACCCTGGGTACCCTCGATTTAATTCTCTCTACCTTCCCTTTTTCTTTCGTATTCCATCCAAAACGATGTCGTTTTATGGAAAACAATTTCCTTTGACGCCGGAATTGCTTTTATATTCTGTTATGATTGACTAGTGAGCTAAGTTATAGACTGGAATGGAGCAGAAAAATATCTCCGAATGTTTCAAAATTCGTTGAATTAAGTGCTATTGACCTATTGTTCCGTGAATTTTATTGCGGAACTTAGATTTGATCAATAAGTAATAGTAGATGGTTAATTTGCTGGTTATCTTCTTTGGGACATTGCTATAACTTATAAGCCTTATGTAATGTTTGTGCCTGTTTTGTTATGGTTTCAAAAATCAAAAGTATCTGGCGTTTTGATGTTTGCTCTGAGTTAATCTTATGTTCTGTTAGTGGGACAAACGGGTGGTGTATCTGACAGTTTACATATTGTGTTTCTACAAGCTTCTCTGCTTATAAAAGTATATAAGTTGAATTTAAATATTTGAGGTATAAATTTTGAATTTTGCTCTTGGTTTATACTTCCATGTATTGAGAACTCAGTTTGGATGTGATGTCTCAGGCAAGCAAAGGACATAGTTAAAGGTATAAAGAAGCGGATTGGAAGCAAAAATTCAAAAGTCCAACTTCTTGCACTAACTGTAAGCACCGTGGCACTTTAGTACTACTTTTTTATTCAGATGCTAACATTGTTCAAGCTGCTTTTGGATTGATGCATCTATTACTCAATTGCCTTTTTCAAATTCCATTTTGACCTCCTACACTTTACATAGCTGACTGATTTTTGAATTGGAATTGTAGTAAGTTTTATGCATCTTCTCAGGATGCTTTTCTCTTCCGTTTATCAACCAAAAAATATGCTGACAAGTTCTTTTTTCTTTTTTTTTTTATAGAAATAAGAAAGTCATTAGGTGCTGGTGCATGAAATTAGGCTTGGAATTGAGCCTTAGCAATTATCTTGTTTGGTGTGTACATTAGCATTAGAATTGAAATTCCAATTCTGAATCAAGTTCCATGGAAATCTTACCCTAGATGGCTAGACCTTAAGAATTACAATTCCAAGCACAAAATTTCAACCCAATATGTTGCAATAATTATTTATTATCTTTATCATAAACTCTGGCAAGCCTTGTTTCTGATGCCTGCCAAGTCATCGACGATGTCCTCAGGTACTCATGGTTTCAGTATTTTGCTCTTCTGATTTGACCTTCAAGTTCGACCCTTTGGATCTTTGTGCCAATTTTTCAGTAAAAGTTGATTGTTTCACACACTTTGGCCAGTACGACAATTTCAATACCATTCCTAGAATACTGGCTATGAAGGTTCGATTGGACTAGCTGGTGGAACGGTTCATGGTTAACTCGGTCCAATCAGTCGGTCCATTCCTAGAATACTGGCTATGAAGGTTCGATTGGACTAGTTGGTGGACCGGTTCATGGTTAACTCGGTCCAATCAGTCGGTCCATTTTGGGTTTGAAAACCATGCTATTTATAAGAATAAGGAAGATGTACTGAGATGTGGTAATTACTAAGGGATTAAACTCATGAGCAATACTATGAAACTATGGACAAGAGTTATTGAACAAAAATTAAGACAAGAGACACATTTTAGAGAACCAATTTGGTTTATGCTTGGGAGGGCAATTGTGGAAGAAACATACCTTTTGTGAGGTTTGATGACGTGGTATCAGAGGGAATGAAGAGATCTGCACATGGTTTTCATTGGCTCGGAAGAGGCCTAAAATAGGGTGTCAAGAGAATTCTTATGGAAGGCACCGGAGAAGCATGGAGTTTTTGTTGTTTATATTCGAGCATCAAGGATATTTGTAACGGGGTTTAAATTAGTGTGTGAAATCATGGTTGCATGGTGGCACTACAAAGGATTAACCTATGGATATAAGTTATAACCATAGGTTTACCCCAAAGGCCAACCTTGATCCCTTATCTTCTTACCTTTGGACGTTCTTCCCCGGATCCAAGGCTTTAATGCATGCTTTTTACAGTGATATAACCTTAGTTGGAGAGTTGTGAGGGGGAATAAACGGTAAACTAGAGTTATGAAGGGAAGCTTTGGAATTGCATGATTTCTGTTTAAGAAGAAGTAAAATGGAGTATGTGGAATGCAAATTTAGCAAGATGCATGATAGCATTGGGAGGTGGAAATTGAAGATCGTACCATATCACAAGTCACACACTTTAGGTATCTTAGAGCTATCATACAAAGGAATCGAAATTGAGAAAGAGATGTACATGATAGGTTTCGAGTTAGATGGATGAAGAGGAGGAATGCTTCTGATGTTATCTGTGATTGCAAGATGGCTCTTAAGCTAAAAGGAAGATTTTACTGCACAACCACAAGACTAGCGATACTTTATGATATTGAATGGTAGGTAGTAAAGTGCCAACAAGAACATAAGATAATTGTAGCAGAGATGAGAATGTTGTGTTGGATGAGTGGTCAGAAAAAAAAAAAAAAAGATGAGGTCAAGAATGAATTTATTAGAGAGAAAATAGGTGTGATGCTTATTGAGGAAAAATGGTTGAATTGTGTCAAAGATGATTTAGACAATGTAGTTGAAGACCAATAAAGCTCCAATAAACCATTTGAAAGGTTGTAGAACTAAATGGTCTTATGAAGATTTGGTTTTTTGGGAGAACATAGTGGCATTGTTCAATCCATGTAGCCAACCGCATCAAGCAGGAAAATGCTTAGTTGCTGTTGTGTTGTTGTACTATATCAGTGGATGCATGTTTTGCTATTATTGTTTGCTAATATTGCTTTATGGTTTTTGGGGATTGCTTTAAAATGGAATGTTTCTAAGGGAAGTGGTTGATAGCAGGCCCTTATAATAGGATTGACTGTGGTTTTTGTGGAATTCATTATAAAAACATTTGATATTGCGTCTAACATTAGAATCTATAGACTCTAAATGGTTGAGTCGTTTCATCAGATTTGACTAGCAACTAGCGAGCAATTAAGAATCTCATAATATCAGCTTCACTCTTTGTTCAAATGGCCTTTGTCAGAGGTTTGTCATTATATTTTTCATGTTCAAATTGAAAGTCTTCATTGTGCTGTACGGAGTAGAAACTAAACTTTCGAGAGCACTTCAGTACGCGTTCAAATGATGTTTTTTCAGATAGGAAGCATTCTCTTTAGTCTGGATATAATTGACATGTCTTTTTATCACTGACAACTAGAAGAACTCATTTGGTTTTCTATTTATCTGCTGTATTCTAGTTGCTGGAGACAATCATAAAGAACTGTGGAGACATTGTTCACATGCATGTTGCAGAGAGAGACGTGCTTCATGAGATGGTGAAAATAGTAAAGAAAAAGGTATACATAATTTCTTAAATGTTTTCATAATTTTTGTCATTTCTGATTTCATCTTGTAAAATGTTGATTTTATTTGTCATGCCGATTGTAGCCAGATTTTCATGTCAGAGAGAAGATACTGATTCTTATAGATACTTGGCAAGAAGCTTTTGGAGGGCCAAGGGCAAGATATCCACAATATTATGCTGCATACCAGGAACTGTTGGTATGTTTACCATGAAATTCTTTACATAGAGATATTTTTACCACATATCCCTCTCAACGTGCCATTGTGAGAATGAAAAAAATGCAGTTCATAAGGGCTATATGTAGCATTTTTCTTTTGGACAGAATGCTATGATTAATTGTGAACTATTACACTTGGACTATTGACAAAAGCCTTTTTAAAATTAAGTTGTTTGTCTATTTCTTCTATTTTATAAAGGATTGTTTATTTCAGCGTGCAGGGGCAGTATTCCCTCAGAGGTCTGAGCAATCTGCACCTGTATTCACACCTCCACAAACACAACCATTGGCATCATACCCTCAAAATATACGCGACTCTGATGCTCGGCAGGACACAGCCGAGACCTCTGTGGAGTCTGAGTTTCCAACACTAACGTACATATCTAATTCCTTTTCTTGTTATCTCAATGACGGTTGACTTAGTTTTTTTTGTTTCATAGTATCCTTATACTTTAGAACTCATGCAATCTTAAGATCTTTTTGGTGGTTTGTGACATTATGGCATATATACTTCTAGTGTCATTGAATATAATAAGTTCATTACCATATGTATTATATGTGGCAGATTTTTTCTTTTCTTTTTTCTTTATACATTTCAGACATCAGATTTGAAGCCATGTGCTCTTTTCTGAATGCCTACGCTTGTATTCCTTATTTCCCCAATAGTTGTGGCATAATCTTTTTCCTGATGGAATCAAGCAAAATTTGGTGGTCTTTGGGTAACCAATGACAAGTAAAAGAAAATATGCAAAATTTAGTTTAAAGGAGGAATCCAGTTCTGAACACAGTTTCCTTTTTCCTTTTATTCTGTTTATTCTTTTAATGCTCCCTCTTTGCGCAATGGTTGGAGTTGCTGCAATGTAACAGGAAGGTCACATGCTTGAAGTCGTGGAATCAGCTTCTTGCAAATGCAAGTTAAGGCTGCCTACTATAGACCCACATAGTGGGTCTGACCCTTCCTGGGACCCAGTGCATAGCAGGAGCTTTATATAGCACCAGCTTGCCCTTATTCTTTTAATGCTCCTTTTTTCGGCCTTATATGATGGTATGTTAAAAAATGCTAGTCTAGATACATTCATCAGTGTCTTTTTAAGTGTTAATGCATCTATTTTTTCAATTCTAAGACATAAGAAATTAAGCTGTATGAATTTCCACGGTTAAGAACTACATTCATTTCTTTATAGTCCAATAAGCACATGATACTTTTTGTATGTACTGATATTGGTATTATTTGATGATGATGAAAGGTATGCTGTGGTAAAGATTGCCATATGTACAGTTTTGTATTATTTTGTTTTAATTCTTCTTTCATTGCCAGTTTGACCGAAATTCAGAATGCACGTGGTATTATGGATGTTCTTGCAGAAATGCTCAATGCGTTGGACCCTGGTAACAAAGAAGTAAGTTACTCATATCAAACGTTCAAATTATGATGAAGTGTATGGATAAAAATACTTTTTATTGCAATTATTGCGAAACTTAACGTTTTTATCAGTTATGCTACCAAGTTGATTGAAAATGTTTGTCAGTTATTCACAGGGTGTTGAAAATTGTTTATGGGATGACACAGATATAGGTTTTCATTAACGATACCACTGGTTAGAGGTTACAATGTCGGAAAACAATGAAATTTTTTGGAACTAGAGATCAAAATTGACTGAATTAGAAGTTTGGGGATGGAATTTAGAACTGAGTACAAGGTACAGAGATGAAAATCAGAACTTGGCCAATTATTTCTGGTTTTATATAATTGATGGCTTGTTTGTTGCTGTGGACATATCATCAGCTCGAGAATATTTTATTTTGCATTATCTTTTGATGCGAACCCAATACATCCAAGGCCCACTAAAGTCTATTTGAGGAGACCCAAGAGGTGCAATACACCTGATCACACCCCAGGAGAGAGAAATTGTGTAACTAACTACTGCCTAGTTGGCAATAGCAATGAGGGAGGGTGTGTGCGTGTGAATTCTGTTGCTGAGAGAGTATTTGTATGGGAGGCATAACTGTTTGCTGTTGTCGACATATTATCAGCTTGAAAATATTTCATTTTGGATTATCTTTTTTAGGCAAACACTGCGGTACTGTATGTAGTTTTAACTGGTACATTTATACGTTTGGTGTTTCCATGTAATTTCTTTAACCCAAATTCATAGTAGTTGCTTATGAAAAGAACAAATTTGACCAATGAAGTTGCAAAGTAAATCAGGTTTTCATGACTGTCAAACCACCATATGATTATTTCTTTTGAATATTTAGTTTTGCAGTTGATTTGATTTCACCCTTCTGTACCTGCTATTAAAGTTTAAATATGTCTTCCGTTCATCATTCAAGTTCAAAGACCATTGATTATCATGCTGTGAATAAAATACTCCTACTTGACATCTCGTTTATGATCTTTGTTTCAGGGGCTTAGGCAGGAGGTTATTGTTGATTTGGTGGAGCAGTGTCGAACATACAAGCAGAGAGTGGTTCACCTTGTTAACTCAACTTCGTAATGCCTGATGTCCCTTTCTATGATATTATGATATATTGATGACCATATATTAGTCTATAAATGTTTGATTCATGTTGATCATGTTCTTAATAAAAAAATATTCTTTTTATCCTAAGAATACAACAAAGTTATTGTTGTGTTTTTTTGTCTACTTTTCCAGGGATGAGTCACTGCTTTGCCAAGGGCTAGCTCTGAATGATGATCTGCAGCGTGTACTAGCCAAGCATGAATCTATTTCTTCCGGAACTTCCAGTCAAAATCAAAATCACACAGAGAATTCGAAGCCTGTACCTGCTGGAGCACTTGTTGATGTTGATGCTCCTTTGGTTGATACTGGAGATACTAGCAAACAAACTGATGGGAGGTAATCCAGTCTCTATTGTTTCTATCCATTATTGCTTTGTTCATGTTATATTAACTGCATTCATTACTATGTTACCATCTGTTTTACCCTATTAGAATCCATGTAATTCATTACTGTTCGGCACTTTCTTGGCGTTGAAGATTGTACTATTGTAAATAACTTCCAAGTAATGTGTGCCCTGGCAACATGTCTATATGATTTCTGCTTGAATGATGTCTTTGATGTTAGTAATAATAGTTTATCAATTATCAGATACGGATACAAATTGAAATGGAGTTCTAGTTGTTGACATTCATTTTGAGGCTCCGCCAACATCTTTGTTATTCTTTTATTTTCAATAGTTTAATTTTCATTTTTTGGTGTACTAAAATTTAGCGTCATGGGTGGCTGCCTCATCCCTGGACCCTGGTTCAAGGCAGGCCTCCATGCTCAACAAGCTTACAAAAGTACTAATAGATAACAGCCTGTCAATAGCTGACAAATTGAACCCTGGCCGGCCACCTTAGTTGACGTGGTCCGCCCTTACCATTTGTGTGAATAGTTTAGTTTTAGTCATTATTAAGATTTACTAAGACAAGTTTTGGAAGTGTTTTAGGTCAAGGCTTTTTCACTTGGTATATGTTTTGTGATTAACAGAATTCTCCATTTTTGTGTGTAGTTCACTCATCATAATCACTAATTTGTGTCATTAATGAACTAGGCCGGAGGCTTTATTTTTGGCTGCAGACTTACAATTTTTTTTTTTTGTATAAATCTCAGAAATAGATTGGTATATGAAATACTTTCAAGTTGACCTGACCTATCTGATGCCTTCTGGTTTATGTCTCTTCATACTTTTTATATATTCAAATTTATTTATTTACATATATGTGCAGATCCTCTTCAAGTGCTGAAGCAGGGTCCCAAACATTGAATCAGTTATTGCTTCCTGCACCCCCCACATCTAATGGTTCAGCTATTCCTGCCAAGGTTGATCCCAAATTGGATCTGCTCAGTGGTGACGACTATAACTCACCGAAAGCAGATAATTCACTTGCTCTTGTTCCTATTGGAGAACAACAGCCTGCCGGTCCCGTGTCTCAGCAGAATGCCCTGGTTCTTTTTGATATGTTTTCTGGTGGAAATAATGCACCTACATCTGTCAATCCCCAGCTAAACCAGCCAACTAATGTTGCTGGCCAAACTCGTCCACTTGATCCCCAAATTCAACAACAGCAGTCTTTTATATCTCAGGGTGGGTTTTACCCCAACGGAAGTGTGCCAAATGCCGGGTCACCTCGATATGAGCAATCCCTGTATGCACAAAGTACAGGTCCTGCCTGGAATGGCCAGGTTGCACAGCAGCAACAGCCACCTTCTCCAGTTTATGGTGCATTTAATGTTTCTTTATTGGATTTAAACATATTCTCTGGCAGAAATCCTTCACAATTACATTCTCTTCCTTTTAAAAAATGGTTTTTAAGTTGATCCATGGCAAATTCGCTGAGTCTTCAATGTTTTTCTTTCCCAACTGACTGGCAGTGATGTGCTGAGTTGGTGCCTGGATGTATTGAGAATATAAATGTATAGGGTTGGTCCTATCATATTTTGGATGTCAATGCATCACTCACATTTTTCATTTGACAGGTGCACAAAGCAGTGGATCATTGCCGCCACCTCCCTGGGAAGCTCAGACGGTAGATAATGGCAGTCTAGTAGTGGGTGCTCAATATGAACAACCACCACAAGTCCCTCAAGTTATGACACATGTACAGAGTGCTGCACATCCTCAGGGCCCTCAAGCAATGGGTATGTATATGCAGCCAAATGCTAACAACAGCCATATGTCAGCAATCAATAACCATGTTGGTCAGGGCTTTCACCCTCAGCATATTCAAGGTGTTGCAGGGCCCTACTTGGGTATGGTTCCACATCAACTTCAAGCTGGTCCTGTGGCTTCCATGTATCCTCAACAGATGTACGGAAACCAATTTACAGGATATGGTTATGGCCAGCAACAGGGCGTTCCTTATATTCAGCAGCAAATGTATGGTCTGTCTGTTAACGATGATAGCAGTTTAAGAAACTCATACCAGGTTTCTACTACATCTTATGCTCCATCTGGAAAGCCTTCCAAGCCAGAGGATAAGTTATTTGGGGACCTTGTTGACATGGCAAAAGTGAAGCCAAAACCCACCCCAGGCCAAGCTGGTAGCATGTAAAACTATGACTGGATTTTGCATATTTCACCCGTTTGCTAACTCGTGTCCCCATTTTTAGTTTACTTTTAAGTTTTTTTATATATAATTTTTTGTTTTTGTCACATTGTTTTCTTGTCTGGGAATTAGCATTTGATTATGTACATTCGTTCTAGAGAAAAAATTGAAAAATGGGAAGGAAAAAAAAAAAATTAGAGGCTAGATCATCCTTTTGTTTGGATTTGAAGTTTGTGGCTTTCATATTTGTATCACCCCTCCCTTTTTTGTGGGGGTACTCATGGTTAAAGGGGCTTAAGCCTAAACGCCAACTGAAATGTGGAGAAGGGATATATTGCTTTTGACGATTGCTTCCAATACAAAATTAAAGCTGGTTGTTATGATGGTTGTATAAACGAACAAGCTTGATCGGTGTTTTAAGGGAAAAAAGGTGGAGGAGTTTGTATTTTCGTTTACTCCTTTTTATACTTCTTTTTTTGTTTGTGGATCTTTAGATCTTTTTTTTCCTACTTTCATTGGCAAGACTTTCCATTTACTATTTTTGACCCACTCTAATCACATCATACATTTTATTTATAGTATGATTTAAAAATAAGAAAAGAATGAGATGTCCAATAAATACGAGTATGTTAAAAAATATTTTAGTAACATTTCTTTTATTGAGGTTAGAAGACGGTGAATTCTAGGGTGAAGTGTGTCAAAAAACCCTACATCGGTGAGAGGCCAATTTTAGCCGTTAGATATATTGTTATTATAATCGATGGTTCAGATTTTACACTTCAAAAAAACTATAATCACCTGCTACTTATGACTTAGGTAAAAATAATAAAAAACTAAAATTACAATGTTATCCATATCCCCTCCCTCACCCATCCTCTGTTGAAATCTGTATCTAAGTAGATCTTCTTCTTCGACCAACAAGTTACCATCATCGTTGTGTCTCTAGCAAGCCAACCCCTCCGTCATGAAGGGAAATTGTCGTGCCTGCATCGCTCACCGCCATCGGCCCCAACCCTTCTCTCTCACCACCAACCCTCATAAAACCATAGAAACCATCCCAAAACAACCATCACTGATTCATTGCACCCAAAAATCCTTCATGAACAGAAAATACAAGCCTCAACCATCTCACTACCATACCCAGTACAACCCATCTCACAACATCGATACATTCGTAGATTTAGTTTGCGACGTTGGGGAAGAGTTGCACCGGCTCGTGGTGGTGGTGGCGATGACAAGCACAATGGCAGGATCTGGCGGTGCTCTTGAACGCCAAAATTCAACAACAAATAATAACGTGCGGTGCTCTCAATACCCACCCTCCGCCGCCGCGGTAAGGCCCCACCGACGCAAGGTGCTCTCCTCCCTTTCCTTCTCTGTCCCGTTCTCTCTCTGGGTCTCTCCATTTCACTCCACCACACCAGATCTTGGGTGATAGGTTGAATGTGAAGCAGATCTGTTAGTAGATTTGGGTTGGATGTAGTTGAAGTTGTTACCTTCACAAATGAATGGTGGTAAGCCATACGGTGGTGGTCGACGACGGCGTGAGAATGGCGGCACAGTGGTAGCGTGCTGACGTTTGACCGTTGGTGGTGGAAGAGGACAGAGGGATGGGGTGGTGGTGAAGAAGAGGGTAAAATGAAATTTTCAAAATAAAAAATTTGATTAACTGGCAAATTCAAGTCAAAATTCCCCTACACCGGTGAAGAGGAAAATACACACTTCACCTTAGATTTCACCTTAGAAGGGGGCAATAATTTTTTTTGGTAATCATGGTAAATAATGGATATAGCTAAAATATTGCGTTTCTAATTTTTTTTTCAATAACTTGAGTGTCCATAGAATTACTATGATATCATTATCATTAAATAGCAAAAGTTGTTTCATGTTTTACACTAAATGGTTATCCCATAAAAATGAAAATAGATTGAATGGTTTAACCAATTTCAATTGACTTTTAGTAGCTTTGAGATGGAATCGTTTAAGGGTCAGGGTAGCTATAACGGCTATGTCAAAGATATTCAATGGAATTTCCCTCAGGCTGGTTGGTTTAAACTGGATGTGGATGGTACCTCAAAAGGAAACCCAGGGGTGGCTGGATGTGGGGGATTGATTAGAGATGAAGCTGGTTGCTGGGTGGTGTAACATCCCCGTTTTTCACGTATATGTTTAATTATTTTATTGGAGTGATTAATTATGTGGATGTTTATTTTTGTTTATTTTATGTTGTTTAGTTTTTAGTAATTTTATTTATTCATTTAAAATTATTTTATTGGATGTGTTAAAACTGAATTACTGCAGTGTATACACGCTTACAGGGCAATAATATTACGCTATTGTCACAATTATTATTTGTTTAGAAAAATATTTTAAATATATGATTAAAAGAAATTTATTTTCATATTTTACTCTATTTAATTTTAGATTTGAAAATAAATTAGTTTAGTATTAATTGGAGATTAATTTTGAATCACTGATTTTTCTTGGTTGACCAATTCAACCATTAATCTCTACTTTAATTCAAATTTAGAAATTATATATTTTTCCCTCATTGTTTAGATCTAAAGACCAAGAACTTATCTTTTTCTTTTCAGACCTTTTTATTTTGTATATACACTAACTAAAAGAAAAAGAAAATCTTTCTCCCCCTGTTCTGAAAATGCACGACCCCCACGTCCCTTCTTTCCCTTTTACTAGTATTTTTCCACCCGTGCGATGCACGGGTCCGATGTACGGGTCATCAATTATTATTATTATTGATAGTATTATTATCATTAATAACTTAAATTGTGCCTCTATATCTACCAAATTTTTTCTTTCATTTATCCCAAATTAAATTCACTATGTCAAACCTTTTCTTTACTTATTTCATACTTTGCCATTAATCTTTCCTTCCCACCCATAATGGTGGTACTCATTCATCTCCAAGGGTTTTTTTTATTTATAGACAGAAGTGATTAACAAAAACCTTGAAACAATCTTATCTATAATTTGAGTGCAAAAAATTGAATATTTTTTTATTTTAAAATGATATTACAATTCGTAATGTAACACTATGTGTTAAGTGTTCCTCTTTGATTATTACTAATGATCAACTAATCCTCTTAAATCATGTGGTGCTGACACGTATCCCTTTATTAGAAAATCAATAATTCCCCTTATTAATTAGTATAGATATAGATTTATTATTTAAATTAGAAAAAACAAAAGCTAGAATGTAGCCAAAAAATATATTAGAAAATATGAATAGCTCTGCTTCTATTTATGTCAATTTAGAGATTCACGTATTTGACTCCCAAAACATTGTACCTTTACCGGTTTGTAAATATTTTAAAACAAAATATTATATAAATTTTAGAAAAAAAATAAAAAAATTTATAACTTAACATGTGGCTTGCACTATTGGGCTACATAAAAAAGTATTAACAAAAAAAGTAGAGAAAAAATATTTTAAAAAAATTTTAGCAAAAAAAAATTACAAAATTTAGGAAAAAAAGTCTTTAGGAAAAAAAAGTAATTCTAAAAAATATTTAAAATAATTATAAAAAATATATTTAAAAAAAAATTTAGTAAAAAATATAATTAACAAAAATTAGAAAAATAAAATTAATATTTTTTTCTAATTTAAATTTTTTTAAATATTTATTTTTATAATTAATTTTTTTAATTCTTTTAAAATATATTATTTTCTAATTATTTTAAAAAAATAATAATAAAATTTTATAACTTGACATGTGGCTTGCACTTTTGTGCTACACTAAAATTAGAATTTTCCCCTATTAACTAGTATAGATATAGATTTATTATTTAAAATAGAAAAATACAAAGGCAAGGATGTAGCAAAAAAAAAAAATTAGGAAAAAAAGTAAAAAAACATATTTAAATTTTTTTTACAAAAATTAGGAAAAAAATTAATTAGAAAAAAATTTGGAAGAAAAAAATAAATTACAAAAACATATTTAAAATAATTAGAAAAAAACAAATTTTAAAAATAAAAAATAATCATGAAAAAATAATTAGAAAAAAATATATTTTTAAAAAATTATAAAATATAATTAATAAAATTTTTCTAATTTATTTTTTTGGATATTTATTTTTCTATTTAAATTTTTAAAAATATTTTTTCTAATTATTTTAAATAATTTTTTATAATTATGTTTTTTATAATTTTTTTAATTTGGAAAAAAATTAGAAAAATTTAATTATAAAATTTATTTGAAAAGTAAAAAGAAAAAAGTAAATTAGAAAAAAAATAATTTGGAAAAAAGTATTTAAAAAATTTAGGGAAAAAATAGATTTAAAAAAAATTAGAAAACTAAAATTAATTATAAAAAAATTATTTTAAATAAAAAAATATATATATATAAAAAAAAATTAAAAAAATTTAGAAAAAAATATTTAATAAAATGAGAAAAATAAAATTAATTATAAAAATGTTGTATAAAAAAAAAAGTAAATTAGAAAAAAATAATTCGAAAAAAAATAATTTAAAATTAGAAAAAAAAATAACGAGGAAACAAAATATTTTAAAAAAAATTTAGGAAAAAAAATAATTAGAAAAATAAAAATAATCAGAAAATATATATATATGTAAAAAAAAATATTAAAAAAATAATGATAAAAATAACATTTTAAAAAAAGTAAATTAGGAAAAAAAAATTTAAAAAAGTTACAAAAAAAATTTATTTATAAAATAGATTGAAAAAAAAATATTTTCTCCAAAAAAAAAAACGTGGTGCCGACACGTGTAATGTACAGTAAAAAAAACGGTTCACCCTTTATATTAGTATGATTTTCTCCTCCTACCTTCAGAACACATCACAAGTTTCTTCATCCTTCTCTAAGCTTCATTTCTTTCTCCTCTTTCTAACTAGACAACCACCGCGTGAGAGCCATCGGAGCACATCCAGCCGCCTGGACTGGAGAAGATGATCGCGTGCCTGTTCAGTGGCTCCGCCCTTGTACGCCGTTGTCTCCTCCGCGGTAACACCTCCTGGCCGCCGTCCATGGTGGTTTGACCACCCTTCTCCCTTTCTATGATGTTCCCCTTCGTTTTTGGCCCATGGGTGCTCTAGGAACGTTGCTGTCGGTGTCTTCCGTCGCTGTCACAGTCGTCAGCTGCCTCATCAGACCTCACAACGCCACCACGTCCCTCTTCTTCTTCCTTGGGTGATTGAAATCTCACCTATTGTGGTCATATTCAAGAAATCCCCAATTTTGAAACCCTAACCCTAGCTTTTAATTTCAGTTTTAATTTTGGAAATTAAACTATGTTTTTTTGCAAATCTGTTTCCTTGAACTAATTTTATCATTCTCTGGGTAGATGATTTTTCCCCAAATTGATTTATGAACCCTAAAGCCCCAAATATGTTTCTTTTGAAATTGGTCTTATAATTACGAAATTAACTATGTCTTTATGCAATTGGGACTATTAATTGATGTTTTACTAAACTGATTTCACATTTCTATGATCAAATCTCATTTCCCCAATTTTGATGATGAACCTTAATTTTTCCAAATATGATTTTTATTGAAATTGGTCCTGTTTTGTAAAATTAAGTGTTTAAATCACTTAGAGTGAGTGTTTGATGATGAGTACCTGATTGTCTAAATTGTCTGATTGTTGAAAATGCTTGGACTCCCTCTTTGGGATGTTGTCGTGGTTGTGTTTGCTTGGAGGAGCATGTTTTACATTTTTCGGGTGTTGACATGAGCTGTCTGCACATGTTGCAAGGTGTCAGAGGAAACTAACTGTTGAAGCACCAAGGAGATGATTTCTTTCCTGTCTAAAAGAGATAAGGGGGGAGTGAACCACATCACACCATATTGGTGGGTGTGAAGATGGTTTTATTTGTCTTGTTGTCGGAAACCCTAAACCAAGGATTATCCAGTTTGTTTAGTTAGTCCCTTATGAGGACATGATTGTAGTGGTTAATTGTAGTTTGATTCATGTTTATTGGTGTGATTGCTTGGTTGGAAAAATAATTTCTCGCATGTTGAAAACCATCACTTTGATCATTGGATCAAAGTGAGGATTTTAATACTTGGTTATTGCAAATAAATTGATTACTGTGATTATTTGATATAACATGATATATTGTTGATTATGCAAAATTGTGAGATTGTTTGTTGAAGTGTAATCTTCACTTTGGCTGTGATTGGCTTTTGGCGAAGTATGAATGAAAATGGGAGGTTAACTCCAATCTTTGAAACTTAAGCGACTTTAACATCCTTAAGTGAGAAAATGAATATTACAATCCATAAAGGAAAAAGAATTGGTTTTGAACAATTATTTTGGAACATTGACTTTTGATTAAGGTTTTAGAAATGGTTTGAGAAATATTTTGATTGTACGTTATATTTTGAATTACCCAAGTGATGCTTTAGAAACTAAAGAAATAAGTGTTTAAGGAATCAATGAGAACAATAAGAAAGTGTTGTTTTCCAAAACGGTTTTTACGGTGTTTAGAACTGTCTTAAAGAGTCCAAATAATTCCAAAATGACTTTGATAAATGGTTAAGTCATAAAGAAACAAACTTAAGTTTTGAAAGTCTAAGAAAATGAGTTTCTAAAGTTTTTGAAGTGTAAAATTTACCAAACGTAAGTAATCCGACAAATCCAATTTCTTATGAGTTAGGAACTATTTTACCACTTAACTAAGTGTCCTAAAACCCCAACATGAGTTTTTAGACCATTAGAGTTAAAAATTGTTGAAAAAGGAATTACGCGATTTGCGAATTTAGCGACGTTTGGTCGGGTTCTAGAGTTTTTGAGCAAACCGTAACATAAAGTTTGAAATTAGTATTTTAATACCTTAACATGATTATTGGAACTTAAAAGAGTGAAAGATTCGAGAAAGTGTCATACTTTTGAAAACACGAGGTTTAGGTTCTAAATTAAGTAAAAAGGGACAAAATTGCCTTTTTTGTATTTCAATTGTTATCGAGAATCTGTTTTTGAGAAATTTGGTTCCAGTAGACGTTTATTTGAATTTATTTCCATATGGTTTGGTTTTAGCCAATGAGTGTTGATTTTGAACCAAAACAATTTTAGTCGTTATGACTAGTATTTCAAGTTAAATGGAAAACCTAAGTCGAGGATAGCTTAGTGAAAACAAAGACTTAATGATTTATGACTTATGGTGGAGCAAGAGTATATGTCATAAAGTAAGGACGATTCACTCATCCTTACATCCATAATACTTAATGACAAAGAGTATTTTAAGATTACTTGCTCAACAAGTAATCCTGTCCAGGAATGGACTTAAAGAGTCATAATTGAGTTGGCGACGAATGACCAACCTTCATAATGTACTAAATCGTTGAAACATGGATAGTCCAACGAGGGGTGATTCCCAACAGGTTGGTATTGTTATGATTTGCCTCTAGGAATCTGAGCTGACAAGTTAGGTAGAGTGTTTCATAAATAGTTGAGTACGGGTTGACTACCCATGGTGAATACTGTGCACACATTATGGCCTTCGGGCATTGTTATGATGATTATAAATGTTGTGCTATTCTGGGTTGACTACCGACGGGGAATACTGTGCACACATTATGGCCTTCGGGCATTGTTATGATGATTATAAATGTTGTGCTATTCTGGGTTGATTATCCACAGTGAATACTGTGCACATATTATGGCCTTCGGGCATTGATATGACCTTTGGGTCCGTGTGTCTACTATGCTAGCCACACATTATGCCTACGGCGGGTGCATGTGAAACATGTACTATTGACCATTCCTTCCAAAATGTCTATTAGCTCCGGAGTTAGGGTCAGATATTCCTTGAGGCTGTATAGGTATGAGACTATGCAGTTTCAATCAGTTACCTTTGTTCTCGTGTCTCTGAACTAACAGTGTCCAGTCATGCTTGATGAGATTATGATCATATTATTATTGTGTATTGTTGGCTATATGTGCATGTGTTATCTGTTACTTGTATATACTAGATTGTCTGACTGATATATATGTATGAAATAGAACATTCCTCATAGAAACAGTTGTGTTATTTGAACACAAAAATGAGATAACAATTTTTGACAACAATTTAGATGATTAACGCAGTTTAAATAAGTGGTTAATTACGTTCAGTGGATAGTTAATGGTTAATGGATATAACAAGGTGTCGTAACTCATTAAACATCCACTGAACGTAATTAACCATGATTTTGAACATCATAACCATGATTTTCAGGTGTTCAAATATACCTGACATGTGGTGGCGTGTGACGGAGCGGTAATGCTATATGTTGTGGCGTGCATCCAAGAAGTTATATATATATATATGTTGTTTGTTACTTGTACATTGACTGAATGGTTTGTCTGAGAATGAATTATAATATGAGATATATATTGGTATGTGTGTGTACATGTATATGCTTTATGTTGCTATTTTTAAAACCCGTCATATGTTGTTTTGATGAATGAGATTCTCACCACATTACTTTGTATTACCCAACTATGTGCCTTCTGTTGCTATTTTGAGAAGACTGCGATGTCAGGACTTTGTTCAATGCTCCTAGCTTAACTTTTTACCCTTCCAATTGATTCCACGTAAGTTTTGAGGTTCGAGCACGAGGGCAAAATGGTGGAATCTCTAGGGGGCGCCACTTTTGGCAATCAGATGGTCTAAGGTGGTGGTTCTCATGTTTATTGTGCTTAACCTTCCTCTCATTGAGTCAAGTATGACTGTCGATGGTTCGTGGGCTGTTAGGTGGTCTAATACCCCAGACCATCCCACTACTTTTTCCCTAGAAGGGGAATGGCTTACCAGGATAGAGCTACATCTGTTGTAGCTCCAGTAGTGTCTCCTGTGACGGCGCCAGCAGTGGTCTCAAATAGAGTTCCCACTAGGCCTGGATAGTTGGTTCATCCCGTCGTGGTGTACGGGGGAGGCGTAGTGATGGAGTAGTTCACCGGGCTTTTCCGATCCGATCCACCCTCATCTGAGCAGGGACTGAGACAAAGACATAGAGGTCGTGCCGGTGGATGACTTTACATGTTTAGTTTGGCCATCTTGGGATGTTTGAGAGTTGTTTTATCTTTTGAGGAGCTGTAGCTCCTAATACCTTATGTTCAAGAGCTACATCTCTATATCTTTATGCTGGGTCTGTATCTTTTTATGTTTCTTTTTGTAGGTTGGGTTGGGTTTTCTGTAAGTCTCTTTTGAACTTATGACCTTATTTTATGAAATATTTTCTCTCATTTTCTATTGCAGGTTTACGTTATTCCAAGCATTTATATTTATGTCTTGTGAAAAAGAAAATTTACCCTTTTATATTAAAAGAAATTTTATTTCACCAACTTTTCGGCCTTAAAACATCACAAACAATGTAGTGCCCAAGAATGGTGTTACATAGATCCCCCAGCACTGGGATCCGTGGTGACTGCATGATCCACAGGGGTGTTTATTCCATACTCTTCTCCAGACGTTGGATCTACTAGAAGTCCAATAAAATATAACATATAGAGAAAGAACAGGGAGATAAGAATCTACTACAATGCATCATAAAATGGAAAGGGAATAATAGAATAAGATATTAATATTCCCACAACATAAAATCATACATACAATCATCTCTCAAGTCACACTTGGCAATTGTCTCCAATCACCCTATCTCTCAAGATCGAAGCCTGACTTTACATGCATGTCGTCCGATCTCTCCACAACAATTCTCAACTCGAAGAATGTGAGTTAGTTTGTCCAGGTAACCCTGCTGCTTGCCATGACCAATAAGAGTGCATCATCATTTGTTCCCGCCCAAAATAGTGCAAGGCCATCTAGGTCGGGATAGCGCAGAAATTGTCTATGGCCATGAAGTCGGGAAAGTCTTTTTGCAAGGCAAGGTCACGTCGGCGGAAGACAAATGCCAATAATCCAGGCTGTCGCGCAATATGACAGCCTAAAAATCTTCGACAAAGGACCCAGACACGGCGAGAACATCTCGGGCCAAGAACATAGAAACCTCCCGATTGGTCAAAGGTAACAGACCTACTAAGATAACACAGAAACTTCCCGGTCGGTCAAAGGTAACATACCTATTAAGATAACACATAAACCTCCCGATCGGTCAAAGGTAACGGTCCTAATACGACAAGCCAAAGGACACATCACCTCCTTCTAGAAGAATCTCCTGATGATTGGAAAAACGAAGATCCTCAGCGCGCTCCCGCGAATCACGCTAATGGCATGGTGGGACCCATCCAGAATAACCAACTCGCATGAGTAGCACGCGCCGAGTAGGTTCTATATAAAAGGACCTTCGTCCTTGTAATGGACGATGTATGCACACACACACCCAAGTACTGAGAATGATGAAATTGTACTGAAATCCCCATTGTTCTATACTTAGTTCTCAATTAATAATACAGCAACCACATATACTATTCCTCTCTATTGTTTTAGCACAAACAATTGGCGCCCACTGTGTGGCTCCGGTAAAACTTTTCCTCCGCCACCTTGGAAAAGCATGAGAAACACGGAGCTTAGGGAGGCAACTCCCACCTATCATCCTGAGTCAGTCACTGATTCTCAATTCTCCACCGAACGTATATACCAGCAACTGATGGATACCATGGAACAACTGCGGAGAGACAACCTAGAGTCGTGATTACCTGTTAGCAACTCCAACCTCGCAACCCAGTTCATGCCCCACCCTGGTACACGAGCACCTAGGTCCCATTCTCAAGCCAGAGGCGTACCCAAAGGGAGGGGCATGAAGATACCAGGCACCACGAAAACCAGCGCTTTCCCTACCTAAGGCATCCATTCACTGAAAATATTATGGAAGCATCGATACCAAAGACTTTTGAAATATTGGCAATGGAAAAATATGAGGGGCCCATCGATACCAGAGGAGCATCTTGTCATGTTCAGCACTTGGATGTTGCTTTTTAATCCCACAGATCCGGTCTGCTGCCGGGTCTTCCCCATCACCCTCCGAGGGATGGCTCTGGTATGGTATTCTAGGCTCGTTCCAAGTTCAATTTCCTGTTTCGATGACCTTGCTAGACTTTTCAGTGCTCGATTCGCCGTTAGCCGAGGATATCCTAAAACATCGGCAAGTCTCATTAATATCATGCATGGCAGTTTAGAATCCTTGAGGGAATTTATGTCCCACTTCAGCCAGGAAATTCTCCCGATCCGAGATCTCTGCCTCGTCGCATCGTGCTACTGTACGCATTGCTAAAAGGATTAAGAAGATGACCTTTCGCCGACTTATTGGCTCGCAAGCCTCTCGAAAGCATTTACGAACTTAAGCACTGAGCTGCCGAGTACATCAACATGGAAGATATATTCAGGTCAAGGCAAAGTAATCTGAATGAGCTGCCAGTCGCTTTGCGAAACCCAAGAAGGAGGAGGTTAAGGAGAGAAAGTAGACGACAATGGGGGAAGTCAAGTAGGCCAAAGCATGATGACAACGCTCTCTATGGTAGGGAAGGATATGAAAAACCGCAAGCACTTTATGCGGAACACTTCTCGGGGGCATCAATACCAAACAGACACCAGAGCAGAGGTGACCAATCACAGTGTTACCTTTTCCATCAATGTTTTGGACATACCACTGAAAACTACAGAACTCTGTAGAAGGCAACAATAGATCTCATGAAAGAAGGATACTCAGCTGAGGCCGGGGGCGGCTAGGAAGGTCAGGTATTCATCCCGAGAACCAACGGGCAAGAAGAACAGCAGTAGCTCTGAAGAGACTAGAAGACCTCATACCCGAGATACTGAAGCAAATCAGATGTAAGAAAGGGGAGTACTCTTTTTCCCATCCGTGAATTCCGTCAGTCGGAGGGTTTTGATGAGGCTCTTCCCTTATATAAATCAAAAGAGTGTTTCGGAAATCTTTTTATGTCCTTAAGTTCAAAGCGCCATTCAGCCGCAACTACAATAAAACTACAAGGTCGAGCATTGCGCTCCCTTCAAAAACTACATGGTCGAGCATTGCGCTCCCTTCAAAAACCACAAGGTCGAGCCCCGACTCCCTTTCATAATCTTTAATCGGAAAAGACAAACCAGTCGAGACGATGCATTAAAAAAAAAAAAAAGGAGACAGAAGTAGAACAAGCATCAAATAATGTTTTATTGATAATTTTCCGAGTACAAAAGAAGTTACTTGGTCCTCCTTTCCGAGTACAAAAGGATGACCCTACTTAAAAAGGGCTACATTCCACGAAGAAGAAAAGAGAGGGGAAGACTAGCACTTCGAGGCATCCATCGCAGTTCCAAGAAACACACCGATCTGCTCCAAGGTTGAATCCACTCAAGTGTGAAGCTGATACACTGGAGCAAAAGATCCTCCAAGTGGCATCCAGGGTTGAATCCACTCGAATGTTCCAAAGGGAGATTGCACATCACCTTTTACTGGAACAACTTGAAGCTGACGTGAGGGAACAATAGATCCCCCAAGTAACCCCTAGAGCGTGAATCCTCCCTCAAGTCCTCTTCATGGACCAAAGTTCATTACGAACTTTGTCATAGCCCAAGAAAAAGCTGACCATCAAGACAGAAACCTTCCAAGGGGGAATAAGATTTTCCCTCACGGCCATTGAAAAAGAAATAAAGGAGCAAACTATCAAGGGAAAAGGAGAAGTTCAGAAATAAAGCATTCAAGGACATCATATTTATAGTAAAAAATGGTCAAAAAGCATTAAAAGCGAAAGTTAAAGCAAGTAACGTTTCCAACCAAAACGGTCAAAGCATCCAAGGAAAACGTGCGTGAAAGGTTTTAATAAAACTGCATAGGGAACACATGCATTAAAAACGCTTTAGGAAAAGAATGCATCTGGAAAAAGGCAAAAGGAGATAATAGCAAAACACAGAAAATAAGTTAGTGGTATATCTAAACCAAACCAACCGAATATACAAGATCGAAAACCTCTTTAGAGGTCGAAACAAAAGTCAACAAAAGAAAGAAACCATATCGAGAGCTAAAATGAAGCCTTAGCCGGCTTCCCAGTCAGAATCCAACAAAATACCAAGTTCCATAAAGATTACAAGTTACCAGAAAAAAGGGAAAAGAGTTACATCAGCTAACAGGAGCATCCTCTCGACCTTCAGGAACTTCGTTCTCAGCCACCATGTAACATCCCTGGCTGCTCTGTGGATTGACGACTGTCCCCATAGACCAACATGGGTCTTTTTAGCGTGCTTTGTCCTCACTCACATGCTTCCTGAGAAAAATTCCCAGGAGGTCACCCATCCCAGAATTGCTCCAAGTCAAGCATGCTTAACTATAGAGTTTTTAAGTGATGGGCTTCCGAAAAGAAGATGCATCTTATTAGTGGTGTGTAATCGGTTCATTCATGTGCCTCTCCACCTAGAAGCCTGCCAGGAGCCGCTCCTTGTCCGTGCCTTCTTGCACCGGCGACCACTCCCCGCCCTCATCAGCCCCAGGTGTCACATGCCCACCAGCTTCCGCTAGGTTTGTCCTCGAACCACACCGTACTGGAAGAGGTGCCGTTCTGATACCACTAATGTAACACCCCCTTGGCGCTACATGTTGAAACTAAAAGACTAAAAATAAATACGCTGGTTGCTTTTGGAAAATATAATTTTCTCTATTTCTTAACTTACTTGAAATTAGTTGTAACAATTTTTTTTTTCTTTCCTCGATACAAAACAAACATTGATAACTGAGAAACGTATACATATATATATATATATGCATCATTACCTTTTTCATAAAGACCTTTGTATTTACATGTCATTTACTTAAGTTATAACATAAGGAAACAAACATAAACTAAAACTATAAGGTAGCGGTAGACTGGAACCACAACATAAAAAAGATAGCTCTCAGTAGCCAAGATATACAGACTGTGACAATACCACTACTTCCCAAAACGTAAACCCAAAAACATCCTACAGCTGGTCATCTAATGAAACCCATTGGGAAGACCTCCATAGTCATAAACAATAACATTAACTCCCAAACATACCCAGCTGGCCAAACTAAAATAGAAAAGACAATCCTTTCTCGTACATCGTGAGAAAGACAAACCCAACTGACGAGATCTCATAGAAACTCTATTTGAGTCCACTACTGATGTCGTCACAAAAGACACTACTGGAGTTACTAAATAATAACTCTCGGACTAAGCTCTTTTCCCTTCCAAGAGGAAAAACATGGTCTACTAACCATCGACGGTCATGCCTATCTCAAGAAAAGAAAAGTCAGGCATGACAGAAAACAAATACTATCGTCTTGGACTATCTGAAGTCTGGAAGACGTTCACTAGAAACTTCGACATATCGTCCGCATGCTCAAACCTCAACTTCTACTATGAATCAGCCAAGCGATATCTTAACATCTCAATCTTCTCAAAAGAATACAGACAGCACATAGCCAGTCGACATGGGCAAAATAGAATAAGGAGTGAGATTTCCACTTATCTTACACATAAGGCAGACATGCAATGGTACGACTCACATGTATGTACAATTAACATTATACAATCATATCATCACTCATATCAGAACAATAATGTTTCACAAAAACATGACCACAACACAACGTTTTCCTAGATAGAAGACATCTAAGACTTGAGGAATGACCTCTGAATTCCTATACCATGGTTTTACGAACAGTCGGAGAGATTGGTTCGGAGGATTGTTCCGGAGGTACCAGCCTAGGGTAATAAAAAAAAATGCATAAACAGTAGGCAACGTGCATGTCATAGGCTTTTTTGGGAACATCCTACACTACCAGAAAACACGTAGCGTCTATTCAAGTATGTCGGTGTATTGCCAGATCACCATGCCATAGAGGAGCAACCCACTAGGCCTATGTGAGTATTTCATAACCCCGACATCCCCAAGTATCAAACAAATCGTTGGATGTACCTGAAGGGAAGTGGGATAGCATATCGATGGATTTTGTGGTAAGTTTACCGCGAACTTCCAAAGGTTTTGATTCAATTTGGGTGATCATCGACAGGTTAACAAAGTCAGCACACTTCTTACTTGTTAAGATCAACTACACTGTGGAAAAGTTGACCAAAGTTTACATCAAAGAAGTGATTAGACTTCACGGAGTGCCTTTGAGTATTGTTTCAGATAGAGACCCGAAGTTCACTTCACGTTTTTGGGGAAGTTTACATCAAGCGCTGGGAACCAAGTTACGTTTAAGTTCAGCTTATCATCCTCAAACCAATGGACAAACCAAAAGGACAATTCAACCGTTAGAAGACTTGCTGAGAGCATGTGTCTTAGACCATCGAGGAAGTTGGGATGACCTTTTGCCGCTGATAGAGTTCACATACAACAACGGTTTTCACTCAAGTATAGGAATGGCACCCAATGAGGCCTTATACGGAAGGAAATGTCAAACACCTGTGTGTTGGTACCAAGATGGAGAAAGCATGATTTTAGGACCAGAAATTGTGCAACAAACAACAAAAAAGGTTAAACAAATCCGTGAAAGGATGTGAACGGCACAAAGCAGGCAGAAGAGTTACTCTGATAAGAGAAGACGACCCCTTGAATTCCAAGAAGGTGAACATGTATTTTTGAGAGTCACACCCAGGCGTCACGTAGATGCTTATGTAGAAGTTTTCCTCCATGGCTTCCCAAGAAACAGCAGGAGTTGCCCAACCTTCACATGTGAGCACAAAACAGAGTTGTCAAAAGACACATGTGGAGGTGGATGAGTTGTCAAAGAGGGAGCTGAAGTTGAAACAGCGGGAGTTGGAGTTATCGTAGCGGGAGTACGAGTTGTCCCAAGTATATTCATAATGATCATATTTCTCAATTACTTATGTTTTCTTTATTATCAATTACTTATACTTTCTTTATTTACAATTGAAGGCAAAGCCGAAACCAATGTCGCTTCTTCAGTCTCCCTTTGCTTGTCTGTTCTCTCTTGGTGAGGATTTTGCGTTCGAGATTTTTGTATTTCCGCTGGATCACGATGGATAGAAGGCACACCCAGACCCAGCAGCTCTTTTTCAATTCGCTGGTGAGGATAATGGGCAGTTTTGCACAGATGGTGAGTGGATAGCCAACACGGTTCTGAATATTTGGTGCACGTAAGTACAGTTTAATTTTATAATTTATTTCAATTTCAATATATTACGTAATTAACATCCACTTATTTCATATCTTAGGTATCTATATCGCCTTCGAATTGACAGAGGCTGCAATCCTTACGGATTCTTATAGCCCACTGTCATGCTGGCTGATTTCTTGACCGATCACAGTAAAGTCAGTGCATACATGACCCACCTAATGGGAGGAAGTGATCGAAAAGACATATATATGGCACCCTACTTATGGAAGAAACATTGGCAGTTGATCCTACTTCATCCTTTTAGGCATACTGTCGTATTCTTATACTCTCTCCACTAGGACCCGCCGAAGGAGGTGGTGGCCTCATTCAACACGTAAGTAATTAATCTTCTATTTATTTTTATTTGTAACATTTGCTTTTATTTTATTACACACATGATGAACATATAATTGACATGAATATTTTGTTTATGATAGCGCGATGAAGGCATGTAGCATATCTTGCCCCAACGGGAAAAGTAGGACTTCAAAGTCAAAAGCAAATCCTGAATAGATTATCCTCAAGGTAAATAATTTATTAAATAGTAATTAATATTATAATTACTATGTATATATACACATTTAATTAACATTAAATTTCATTTCTTTTGTAGTATCGTTATCAGACAGATAGTTGGTCGTGTACCTATTATGTGATGCTTCATATGTTGAACATCGTCCCCGCATCTATTACCGAGGATTGGAAGAAGGTAATTAATTAAACAAGTTATTTAATTAGATATTTTATTTTTGGTCATGACTTGATTTAGTGTTTATTTTATTTGAACTTGTGCAGGCTTTCAGCGATCAATCTCCTCTTTTGAAAGAAGATTTTAAAAACTTGAGGATGCGATTTACAGGCTTCTTTTTTAAGTACGCTGCAGAAAAAGGAGTAGAAAATATACCTCCTGCATACTTAGAAGATAATGTGTAGTTGTATGAATTTACATGTATATATTTATATATTGGACTTATGTTAACTAGTCTAGAATATATATTATGAATTTTTCATGTATTGTGGCCTAGCTAGTAATAGAATATAAACTGAATTGTGTTAAGGAAAATTCTGTATATATAATTTTGACTAGCTCTAGTTCTGAAAAATATTGGAATGTAAATGCATGAGTTAATTTATGTGCAAAGTTCTCCATATATGGACTTGTTAGTGATGAGTGTGTGCAAATTCTGTAATCTATGCAAATTCTGTATTCTGGATTGTTAGTGAATGTAGGGAGCTAGCTAGGGGAAAGGGATATTGCATAACCAAAATTTAAAAAAAAAAAATTACTTTTGACATCTGTTTTTTATGCAACAGACGTTAAAAGATTAATTTTGAAGTCTGTTGAGTATAAAACAGACGTTAAAAGCAACACTAATAACGTCTGTTGCATAAACAACGTCTGTTAAATAGCGAAACAGACGTTAAAAGTGACAAATAACACTTATAACGTCTGTTGCATAAACAACATCTGTTAAATAGCGAAACAGACGTTAAAAGTGTGACTTTTAACGTCTGCTGTATTAATGTCTGGCTTTTTTGTTGTTGGAACCAAAGTTGTTTGGTTAATATCTAAGTTTTGATGATTTACAAAAAGGTTAAAAGTTAATTGGCAAAGTGTTAGCAGAAATCTAACAAGTGCCTTCACCCTTGAAAAATCTCTGAATATATATAAGTTAAAATGTTAGGTCTATTTACAATGCAAAATGCGTCATATGTAACTTAATTGTTTAATTGAAAGATTCCCTGAGTGGACGAGTCCATTCTACCACCGGAAGGATTGCTTTTAAATCAAGTGCCACGTCAGTAGACGAGCGTTTGAATACATTCTGGTAGACGGAGAAGTTCCCCTTAAGTAGACGCGAGTTGCTCTCCAAGAATAACATTAATTACTAAGTGCCACATCACTGGACGGAGATCTTAAGCAACTCAAGTTCTGGCAAGACCAATGAATTAAGTAGACGAAGAATTTGTTGCCACGTCAGTGGACATAGCCTTAAAATAAGTTTTACTGACCTTGCTTTACATTTGTTCTCATGGACGAAGAATTTGAGCTTTGATATCTTATTTAATGCTATCTGGACCATATTGAATTTATTTCAAATGATTGATATTTATTTCAATGGAATATATGTTCTTTACAATTGTTTTATCTGGTTAATGCTTTGATCCTTTGTGAGAAATGTCATAGTACTATCAAGGAAATACCAAAAGCAAATAGTACAATTGGAATTGCAAAACGACCTGTACGATGACAACTTTATTGCTGGACAAAAGCTGGGTTATACATAAAGGAGGAAAGAAAGTTTTTAAGGTACAATTGCTCAGGACAGTGAGCCTCCATTTTGTGCTTTCCTGATAACCAAGGATGCTTTTCATCACGGGCAAAAATCAAGTTATCAGTCTCAATGGATATCATGCATTTAATGCTATTTCTCAACGTGAAATTTCAAATAACCGTTGAAAATTTGCAAGAGAAGTTGAAGACCACTATATATAGAAGGTCTCAAGCTCTGAAGAATAACTTTTGCCATTTTGAACATTTGCAAGCTCATATTCCATTTTCATTTTGTAAAGCAAAAGTCTGTAATTCTTAAGGTTGAATATTTGTAAAAATATTCAGTAGATCTAAAACCTTCATACCCTCACATATAGTGAGTTAGAAAGATCTTAGAAAAATCTCTGTGATTGATTTAGAGCCTGAAGAGGCTTGGTAAGAAAGCAATACTTGTAGCCTGAAGAGGTGTAGAATACTTGTTGTAAAAATATTTGGAAATAGTGGAGAAAATCCTTCAAGTAGAAGGGACTGGACGTAACTCTTGGTTGGAAGAGAGTGAACCAGGATAAAATACCTGAGTGAATCTTCTATCCCTTATCTTTTACAGTTTTAGATTATTCATACTAACTGTGGGATTTGAATCTGTTTTGTTAATCTTCAAAAAGTTTTTATTGTGTGCTTTCTTTCAGCTTTCTACATTTTGTGTGAGAAAATATTTTTGAAAAAGGTATTTTCGAAAAATAATTAACAAACACAATTCAACCCCCCTTCTTGTGTTTGCCTATGCCAACTTCAGTTGGTATTAGAGCTCAGCCTTGACAGGGTTGAGCATCTAACAAGTGCTAAGGTAGTACGATCCTACAACCATGGATGCAGAAGGACAAGCTATCAACAGACCTCCTCTCTTTGATGGAACCGATTATGATTTTTGGAAAAAGAGGATGATGGCATTCTTGGATGCACAGAATGCTGACATCTGGGAACTGATAGAAAATGGCTACACTGAGCCAAGGAGTGAAACTGGAGCTGCAGTGCCTAGAGCTCAATGGACTCAAGAGCAGAAAAACCAACACCAACTAAACTTGAAAGCTAAGCACTATCTCATGTGTGCTATCACCAGATCTGAGCATGACAAAGTTCATAGTTGCAACACAGCCAAAGAAATCTGGGATACTCTTGCACTAGCTCATGAAGGTTCTTCACAAGTGAAGGAATCAAAGATAAGCATGCTGGTTCATCAGTATGAGCTATTCAAGATGGCTGATCATGAAACTATAGACCAGATGTTTGGAAGATTCCAAACAATCACCAACAGTCTCAGGTCTCTTGGAAAGGTCTATGAAAATAGAGATCATGTGAGAAAAATCTTAAGAAGTCTCTCAAAGCAGTGGAGACCTAAAGTAACTGCCATCCAGGAAGCAAAAAATCTGAATACTCTTTCTTTGGAGGAGCTTCTGGGGTCATTAAAAGTTCATGAACTGTAACTAAATGAAGAGGAAAACTCCAGAAAAGGAAAATCCATATCCTTAAAGGCCAAGAAAGCTAGTTCCTCAAAGGTGCTTAAGGCTGCTGAGTCCTCAGATGAAGCTGATTCATCAAACAGTGAAGGTGACTCAGATGAGGATGAACTATCTTTCATCTCCAGGAAGATCCAACACATGTGGAGAAAGAAAGGTGGATTCAGAAGGAAGCAGTTCAACAAAAAGTTCTCCAAGGAGAAGTTAGATTCCAAGGAGAAAGGTCCACCCCTGTGCTTTGAATGTAAGAAACCAGGACACTTCAAAGCTGACTACCCAGAGCTGAAGGAGAAAAAAAAATTCTTCAAAAAGAAGAAAGGCTTGATGGCTATATGGGAGGATCTTGACCTATCTTCTTCAGATGAAGAAGATGAAGCAGGAGAAGAAGAAACCATTTGCTTCATGGCTGACACTGCATCAGAAAGTGAATACACTGATGATGAGGTAATGGACTCTGACCCATCTACTCTTCAAACTGCTTTTGATGAATTACTGCATGAGTCATGCATACTGTCTAGAGAGTATAAAAGTCTCAAAAAGAAGTTTATTAAACTTTCTAGAGACTATGATAAGGTCTGCACAGAAAATCAAAACCTTAAGCATGAAAATGAAACATTAAAATCAATCAATGTCAGTCAGGCTGACAAGATGAAGTGTGGGTCTAATAGCTCTTGTGAAGTTGAACAACTGAAACAAGATGTGACATACATGACAGACTCTCTGTCAAAGCTGGTTGGTAGCTCAGATAATAAACCTTATTTTAAGGTATTCTAGATCACCTCATGACAAATATGGCATTGGTTATGATAAAGAGAAGCAAGACGCATCTCTTAATAAACCAAAGGTTCATACACAACATAAGGCTTCTAAAGTCTGTCCACAGCACACTAAGTCGAAACCAAGCCTTTCCAATACTTACTATAAAGTATGTGGAAAAAGTGGGCATGTGTCATCTAGATGCATACATAACAAGAATGCAAAGCATTCATGACCAATGACCACTAACAAGAAAGGACCCAAGTCAATCTGGGTACCTAAAGATAAGATAATCCCTGTTGCAGATCTGCTTAACAACAGGAAAGAAACAGAAGTCCTGGTACTTGGACAGTGGATGCTCACGACACATGACAGGAGAAAGGTGTATGTTCCAAGACCATAGGCCCAAAGATGGTGACTGGGTCAATTTTGGAGGAGACCAAAGCGGAAAGATCATTGGCATAGGTAAAATTGGTAAACATCCTTTTCCCTCCATTGATAATGTTCTGTTAGTAAATGGTCTTAAACACAATCTGCTTAGCATTAGTCAATTATGTGATAGTGGATTTGCTGTTTCATTTGATAAGAATATGTGTACTGTCAAGAAACATGATGGATCACTCTTATTCATTGCCCAGAGGCAAAACAATCTGTATAAGATTGACTTAAAGGACCTCTCAAATCAAAGTGTCTCATGTCTAGTGTCCATTGAGGATGAGTGATGGATTTGGCACAAAAGGTTAGGTCATGCAAGTTTGAGATTAATCTCAAAGCTGAAAAAGCATAACCTTGTAAGAGGTCTACCAAACCTTAGTTTCAAATCTGATGCTCTCTGTAATGCATGTCAGAAGGGAAAACAAGTCAAAGGTTCATTTGAATCTAAGAATGTTGTTAGTACCAACAGACCACTAGAATTGCTGCACCTTGATCTCTTTGGTCCAACAAGGACTGCCTCTGTTAGTGGTAAGAAATATGGTCTTGTCATAGTAGATGACTACACTAGATGGACATGGGTTATATTTCTTGCCCACAAGGATGAGTCATTCAAGGTCTTTTCTGTATTCTGCAAACGTGTACAGAATGAAAAGGGCATGCGTATAGCTTCAATTAGAAGTGATCATGGGGGAGAATTTGTCAATGAGCTATTCCATGAGTTTTGTGAAGAAAGTGGTATTCAACACAACTTCTCAATAGCAAGAACACCACAGAAAAATGGTGTGGTAGAGAGAAAGAACATATCTCTTCAAGAGATGGCTAGGACTATGCTCAATGACAATTCTGTCCCTAAGCACTTCTGGGCTGAAGCTGTGAACACTGTGAAGTTGACACAGGCAAACACAAGAAAGGGGGGTTGAATTGTGTTTGTTAATATTTTTCGAAAACAACCTTTTCAAAAATGATTTTCTCACACAAAGATAAAGAGGCAGAATAAAACACACAGAAAAACAGTCTTTTGAAAGAATAACAAATTCAAGTTCAAATCCCCACAGTTAGTATAAACACGTAAAACCAAAGAGATAAGGGATTAGAAGATTTACACAAGATGTTTTATCCTGGTTCACTCTCTTCCAACCAAGAGCTACGTCCAGTCCCTTCTACTTGAAGGATTTCTCCACTATTTTCCAAATAGATTACAACAAGTATTCAACACCTCTCCAGGCTCACAAGTATTTCTTTCTTACCAAGCCTCTTCAGGCTCTACCTCTAATAAAGAGTTTTTGATTTCTTTGATCTTCTAACTCACTATGTGTGAGAATGTGAAAGTTTAAGATCAGATGAATATTATAGCAATATTCAAACTATGATATTACAGACTTTTGCTTTTTGAATGAATAAGAGAATATTTGCTCGCAAGAGATTTCTTGAGATTTCTTTGTATGCGCAAAAGTTCTTTCTTCAAAAGCTTTAGTCTTCTATTTATAGGGTCCTTGATCTTCTCTTCACAATCATCAACAGTTGTTTTTGAATTTTCCGTTTAGTGATAGAATCAACCAAGTAAATATCCGTTGTGACTCAGCTTGCTCGTGGCCTTTGTACTATGTGACAAATTCTTGCATGTAATGGCACACCTCTGAGCAAAAGCAGCTTGAAAAACAGTTTTGCCTTCCTTATACAAGTTCCAGCTATTTCAGCGTAAAAGGTGACAGGGTACACAACGTTTTGCATTGTACTATTCTGCTTTTTGCAATTCCTTATTTGTACTATGTCTCTCTCATTGAAACAAGGCAATAAAAACCGTTAATAGAAAAAGAGAAGAACCATTATAAATGAAATGAATATCAATCATATGAAATAAATTTGCTTTGGTTCAGATTGATATAAATGCTCAAAATTCTTCGTCCAGCAAAACAAAAGCAAAGGCAAGGTAAGTAAGGAGAGTTTTAAGGCTCCGTCCACTGACGTGGCAACCAAAACTTTGTCTACTTAGAACAACGGTCTTGCCAGTACTTGAGACATTTAAAATCTCCGTCCAGTGACGTGGCAATAGAAAACTAATGTTATTTATTTGAGAGAGGCTCACGTCTACAAGAAAAGATTTTTTTTTTTCGTCCACTAGAAACATTCAAGTGCTCGTCCACTGACGTGGCACTCGAGTTTAAAGGAGATCCTTGATAGAGTGGACTCGACCACTCTTTCAATATAAAATATATGGACGCGGATTTGCAAAGAAAATAGACTTAACATTTTAACTTATAAGAACAGAGATTCTTTAAGACTAAAGGCACTAGTTAGATTCAAAGCTTTAACACTTTGCTACACAAATTTAATTCTCATTGTTAACATCAAAACCTAGAGATTATTTAATCCAAATTATTTTGGTTCCAACAATCTCCCCCTTTTTTATGATGACAAAAACTAATTAAATTTATTTTGCAAAGTCTAAGAGAGCTTACACGGCTCCCCCTAAGACAAAGCAGTCATCAGATAAAAGCAGTTAAGGCATAATAAGCTAAGTCTTATTTGCAATATAATACAGGTTAACAGATCAAGATAGCAGCTTATTAAACATTTGGGATTCAAAGCAGCATCGAAGCATAAACATAAAGTCAAGGCATAGTATCAGCAAGATGAATATACACTTATGCATATGCAGACAACTATGTACTTTTTGTTTAAAAAAAATCTCTGTGTTATAAAATTTAATCTTTTCTTTCTCCCCCTATTTTGTCATCAGACAAAAAGGTGAAAGGGAGTGGACCATCATTGTCAGCTAACAACAAAAAGATAAAACAGAGAAGGAAAAAGTTTTTAGGTAGAAGGAGGTGGTGGAGGAGGTGGTTGATTAGGATGTGGATTTTGATTCTTCTGAAATTCCAAGATCAGAGCCAGCATCTGATTCATCACTGCATTTGTAGGGGCCAGAGAATCTTGAACTTGCTTCTGTACCCTTTCTTCAATCTGTTGAGCCATCTGTTCAGTCTTTTCCTCAACTATCTTGCCAACCTTATCATCAACAATTTTTCCAATGATGTCTTCAAGATTGGGTGGCAAGGTAAGTTGTCTTGAGCTCTCAGCAGTGTCAGAGACAGTGTCTTGAGCCTGGGCTGCTGGTCTAACCATAGCAAGAGCTAATGGTTGAGAAGAAGTCTTAGCAGACTCAGCTCCTTGCTTAGAGACACCAACCTCAGCAGACTGCTTAGCTTGTGCAGATGGAGGTTCAACTGAAGTAGGCTGAGAAGACAGTTGTTCATCAAATTCAGGGCCTTCTACAATCAACTCTTCAGCTATATGATCAGAGGATGATGTTGCTGGAGATGCAGTGGCAGCTTTAACAGATTTCTGAGGTACATCCTTTGCCCAGTGGATAGGAGTAATTTCCTCCACATCCCTGCTGGTAATAGGAAGTGCCCACAGATCTTTGTAGATCATGTGCCTTACTTTGGATAGTCCACACTTTCCTCTGAACTTGGGAATTTCTTTCTTCTCTTCCTGAGTCAAGCCAGAAGAAGAAGCATCCCTGGTGCAGTGGATGATGTGAGACAACCAGAAGTCTGCAGCTTTCATTTCTCCAATATTCTTCACATCCTCCATATACAAATAGAAGTCAAGCTGGGAGTGATCAAAGATTTCCTGAGACAAGTCCAGCAAGGCAGAATGAGCTTCAGGCATGACTCCCTTATTTCTTCTGCACCTCATATCTTTGTCCTTGTTGAGGTCTATCATGCCAAGCCTTGGACAGATAGGGTAGGGAGCAATGCCTACACGTGTTTCCTTATTATGTCTCAGCCATGTGATAGGAACCCAACGTGCAGCTCTTTCAATCTGGAAGTAGCTGAACTCCCACTTCAGAATATTATAGATCAGTTGATCTGCGAAGGGGTCTGAAGCACTTCCATAGATGCTGGGATGCTCGAATTTCATCCATTTTGTGTTTCCATCCAATATAATTGGAACGTGCTCTGATGATCTTGCTCTCTTCTGTGGTAAAGAAGGCAGTCTGTTCCTTTTAGGATCAGTTTCCCATACAGGAATGATGTGCCTTGCTACTCCTTCAGTGTGAGGAATCAATGGTGGGGTTTTTTGTAGGTTGGGGAAAATTTTTCTTTGGGGGAAACGTTTGAGGGGTAGATGGGTGAGGAGAGGGCCATGTTGGTTGTTCATCTCAGATGGAAAGGGACCTTTAGGGGGCTGAGAGTTTGGGTATTTGGTGGTCCAGGGGTATTCCTCATAGGGTTCATAGTCATAATCAGGATGGGAGTACCACCTTGTTAGAGGAATTTCAAGGTTAATTTCAGGGTCAGGTTGGTGAGTATGAAACAGAATTTTCCAATTTCTTTTGACATGAGCCCAATTCTCAGACTTATTGGAAAAAATAGTGGATGGGGGTAAAATTGGTGGAAAGAGTTTTCTTAGAGGTTTAGGAAAGGGGGCACCTCGGCAAATTCCATCATCCTCTTGATGAAACCATGGATCAGAGTCAGGATTTATAGGTGGAAAGATGGTTTTGAGTGGTGTAGGTTGGGGTGTGGTTAATTGACTTGGGCTAATGTGTGGTGAAGATGGAGTTGAAGTTTGGTCAGATTGGTCTTTTTGTGGTGAGGGTTGGGGTGTGGGTAATGTAGGTCTATATACGTTATCAAAAAATCCTACTCCCGGAGTAGGGGCACCATCACTCACAGTATTAATAGGAACTTCAGAAGAGGTGTTTACCTCTGAGGCTGCAAAGGTTCTGGCTTTCCTTGCAGGTTGCCTCCTCTTGGTAGGCACAGCAGCAGCAGCAGCAGCTCCTTTCCTCTTTAAAGCTGTTCCCAGAGGAACATTGTCATCTTCATCATCCTCATCTTGAGGCAGAACCAGCTTTCTAGCTCTCTTGGGAGCAGGTCGAGGAACAGGTTGAGGAGCCTCATTCCCAGGCTCATTAATAACAATGCCTCTGGTAGGCCTTCTAGGAACAGGCTTCCTGACAGCCATAGTTTTCCTTTTAGTTCCTCTCTTGAGACCAAGAATAGCTGCATTGTTGGCCTCAACAGCTTCTTCCTTAATCTTCATTTTCTCCTCTTGTTTTGACATCTCAACTAGTTTGTACGTGTCAAGATGCATGCTGCTGAGGTTGCTCTTTCCGAAAATGGCAGCATGCATCCCCTTCGAACGAAAGATCTTTTCTTGTTCTTCTTGAGGCTTTGCATTTAAGTAATCATACAAGCCTTGCTGCTTGAAAACTTTTGACAGAAGATGAGAGAAGGTGATGTGGGAGGCGGTTTCTCTGTTTGCAATGGCATCCTTGAAGCGATGAAACAGGATCCATGGCAGGTTTATTTTTGTCTCATAGACCATGTTGCAGAGACAGAACTTGTGAAGGGCAGAAAGGTTGTCCTTAGACCCTGCCTTATGAAGCACTGTCTTGTTCAGAATCTGATGAAGAATCCTGATATGATCCTTCATTTCAGATGACTTCCACGAGTGAGTCCTCACTGTATCTTCTCGCATCAGTGTAACCGCGATGGTTTCTATACCACCAAGATCTTCTTCCCAGTTTTCTGTCATGATCAAACCCTCTTGAGCACAAACGATTGCATCAGAAATGGTCTTCTCAGAAACAGTTATCTTCTTGCCTTGAACAAACCCTACTACCTCAGTGTTAGAAATCGTTGGTCTCCTCCAGAAATCTCTTACCAAGTCCAGATAAATCGAGACCTTTTCCAGAAACAAGCCATCCCAACCAGCAGCATTGATGTACTTGCTTACATCCAAGTTATACTCACACAGAATTTCAAAATTAAAATGATGTTCAGCAGCGATACTAATGATGTCAGTAACATAGGCAGGCCCGGGAGTTGAGGTTGAAGCCATTGTTGAGTTCTTGAGTACAGGTTTAGGTTTGAAGAAAGGAGAGTTCGAAAACTTTCAGAGAGAAGTTATCAAAGATGAAGAGTAGCGAAAGGTTTTTCAGAGGGAAAGGAGTTACCTTTAAAGAGTTTCCGAATACCAACAGTTTTCAAGGAAAATTCAAAAAGAAAAGATTGATTAGACAAGACTTTAGTGAAAAAACGGCGTTGGTATATTGGGACCGTAAAAAGTTACGATGGGATTGATGGAAGTAGCTGACTCAGCAAGGAAATGATTAAAACCAAACGTTTTAAGATAAATAAGTTCAGATATAAAAAGATGCAAATTTTTTGTTAAAAAAAAAAAACATGTAAGATCGAGTCCACAAAAGATTGAGGGTGGACGCATATAAACATATGTAGTGGACGCGGCACACCAACAGTAGTGGACGCGTAGACTACACGTGCTCTGGACGCCAAAACCAGTGGACGCTCAGATAAAACATGCAATCAAAACATATACCAAATTAAACCACATATAGCATGTTAAGGTGTTTTCTGATAAAAATAAATCTGTCCTCAGCAAGAGGTTTAGTAAAGATATCTGCCCATTGATGGTCAGTATCTACAAATTGAACATCAAAAACACCTTTTTGCACATAGTCTCTGATAAAATGATGTTTGATTTCTATATGCTTAGCCCTAGAATGAAGAATTGGATTCTTAGACAGATTAATTGCAGCAGTATTATCACACATTAGTGGAATACTACTTACAAACACATTGTAGTCCTCCAATTGGTGTTTAATCCAGAGGAGTTGTGAGCAGCAGTTTGCAGCTGATATATATTCTGCTTCAGCAGTTGATAGAGCAATGGTACTCTGCCTTTTGCTTGACCATGATACAAGATTAGCTCCAATGAAGTGACATCCCCCACTGGTGCTTTTTCTTTCAATTCTATCTCCAGCATAGTCAGCATCACAAAAGCCAACTAATCTGTAATCTTCATCTTTCTTAAAGCACAGACCAAGATTAGTAGTACCTTTTAAATATCTAAAAATTCTTTTAACTGCTGATAAATGAGATTCTCTAGGATCAGATTGAAATCGAGCACATAAGCAAACACTAAACATTATATCAGGCCTAGAAGCAGTTAGATATAAGAGAGATCCAATCATACCTCTGTATACCTTCTGATCTACCTTTTTCTCTTTATCATCTTTGTTCAGTATGGACGTGGGATGCATAGGTGTGTTCATAGGTTTGCAATCATCCATCTTAAACTTTTTGAGAAGTTCCTTTGTATACTTAGTTTGATGGATGTACACCCCGTCCATAGATTGTTTGACTTGAAGTCCAAGGAAGAATTTGAGTTCTCCCATCATGCTCATTTCAAACTTTTTCTGCACTAGCTTTGAGAATTCTTTGCACAAAGATTCATTAGTAGCACCAAATATAATATCATCTACATAGATCTGTACTACTATGAAGTTGGAATTAATTGATTTTCTAAACAAGGTTGTATCAACCTTTCCTCTGACAAAGCCATTAACCATTAGAAAAGAACTTAGCCTATCATACCAAGCTCTTGGGGCTTGTTTTAGGCCGTATAAAGCTTTCTTAAGCTTGTATACATGTTCAGGTTGGGTTTCACTCTCAAAACCCGGAGGTTGCATAACATAAACTTCTTCATTGATAAAACCATTTAAAAAAGCACTTTTTACATCCATTTGAAAAAGCATAATATTATGATGTGCAGCAAATGAGAGTAAAATTCTGATTGCTTCCAATCTTGCAACAGGTGCAAAGGTTTCAGTATAGTCTATACCTTCTTCTTGAGAATAACCTTGTGCAACCAATCTTGCTTTATTTCTTATAACCTTACCATTTTCGTCAAGCTTGTTTCTGTAAACCCATTTTGTTCCTATAACAGATTTATTCTTAGGTAGGGTTACCAGAGTCCAAACTTCATTCCTCTCAAACTGATTTAGCTCTTCTTGCATTGCTAAAATCCAACCATTGTCCAGCAGAGCCTCGTCTACAGTCTTTGGTTCCAATTCAGAGACCAATGCAGAGTCTTCTTGCTCTCTGAAGGTTGATCTGGTTCTTAGCTTAGCGCTTGGATTTCCTATGATTTGATCCGGTGGATGATAATTCTTGAAATGCCAAGTTCTCTGAACATTGCCTTGTTGAGAGGTGGATGCTTCTGGTTGATGAGAAGTGTCTTCAACTGGATCATCAGTTTTAACTTCTTTTGTTTCTCCTGAGATGTTTAAGTCAAGATCTGCAAAACTTTCATCTAGCTCTAATAGTTTCTTATCAGGCTGTTTATCATCAAATCTAACATGTATAGATTCTTCTACTATTAAAGTTCTTGAGTTATACACTCTAAATCCTTTTGAGGTTTCAGAAAATCCTAGTAGAATTCCATTGTCTACCTTTGCATCAAACTTACCAAGTTGATCTTTTGTATTTAAAATATAACATTTACATCCAAAAGGATGAAAATAAGATATGTTGGGTTTTCTGCCTTTCCACAATTCATAGGGAGTCTTACTCAGAATAGGTCTAATGTATATTCTGTTCTGAATGTAGCAGACAGTGTTCACAGCTTCAGCCCAGAAGTGCTTAGGGACAGAATTGTCATTGAGCATAGTCCTAGCCATCTCTTGAAGAGATCTGTTCTTTCTCTCTACCACACCATTTTGCTGTGGTGTTCTTGGTATTGAGAAGTTGTGTTGAATTCCATTTTCTTCACAAAACTCATTGAATAGCTCATTGACAAATTCTCCCCCATGGTCACTTCTAATTGAAGCTATACACATGCCTTTTTCATTCTGTACACGTTTGCAGAATACATAAAAGACCTTGAAGGACTCATCCTTGTGAGCAAGGAACATAACCCATGTCCATCTAGTATAGTCATCTACAATGACTAGACCATATTTCTTACCACTGATAGAAGCAGTCCTTGTTGGGACCAAAAAGATCAAGGTGTAGCAGTTCTAGTGGTCTCTTGGTACTTACAATATTCTTAGATTCAAAAGAACCTTTGACTTGTTTTCGCTTCTGACATGCATCACAGAGAGCATCAGATTTGAACTTAAGGTTTGGTAATCCTCTCACGAGGTTATGCTTCTTTAGCTTTGAGATTAATCTCAAGCTTGCATGACCTAGCCTTTTATGCCAAATCCAACGTTCATCTTCAATGGACACTAAACATGAGACACTTTGATTTGAGAGGTCCTCCAAGTCAATTTTGTATAAGTTGTTTTGCCTCTTAGCAGTGAATAAGATTGATCCATCATTTTTCTTGACATAACACATGTTCTTATTAAAAGAAACATCATATCCACTGTCACATAATTGACTTATGCTCAGTAGATTATGTTTTAAACCATTCACTAAAAGAACATTATCAATGGAGGGAAAAGGATGTTTACCGATTTTACCTATACCAGTGATCTTTCCTTTCTGATTTCCTCCAAATGTCACCCAGCCACCATCCTTATGTTTAAGGTCTTGGAACATATACTTTTCTCCCGTCATGTGACGTGAGCATCCACTGTCCAAGTACCAGGATGTTTGTTTCTTTCCTGTTGTTAAGCAGATCTGCAACAGGTATTATCTTGTCCTTAGGTACCCAAACTGACTTGACGAGAATATTTGGCATGCCTGTTATGTATGCATCTAGATGTAGAGTGCCCACTTTTTCCACACACTTTACAAAAGGTGTTGGACGGGCCTGATTTGGTTTTCCCATACCTAGCTGGAGCTTTTGAAGCTCTTTGCTGCATAGGTGGTTTTGATTTAATGTAAGATGCCTCATGCTTCTTATTGTCATAACCAAGGCCAGATTTATCAAAGGGTGACCTAGAATACCTTAGGATAAGACTCAGCTTATCTGAGCCTCCTACCAATTTTGACAGAGAGTCTGTCAAGTATTTTACATCTTGTTTTAGTTTTGCAACTTCACAAGAATTGTCAGGCTCACATTCAGATTTGTCAGTTAGACTGACATTCTCTGATTTCAGCTTATCATTTTCTTGAAACAAACTTTGCTTTTCCATGCAGACTCTATCATATTCTTTGGTTAATTTTGCAAACTTCTTTTTAAGACTTTTGTATTCATGAGACAATATGGATGAGTCATGCAGTAATTCATCAAAGGCATTTTTGAGAGTTGAAGGTTCAGAATCTGTTACCTCATCATCATCAGTGTACTCATTTTCTGATGATGTGTCAGCCATGAGGAAAATGTTTGCCTCTTCCTCTGCTTCCTCTTCCTCATCTGATGAGGATAAGTCCAAGTCCTCCCATGTAGCCATTAAGCACTTCTTTTTCTTAAAGAACTTCTTCTTCTTTTAGGTCAGGACAGTCAGCTTTGAAATGGCCTGGCTTTTTGCACTCAAAGCACAGAGATGGACCTTTTTCTTTGGAGTCTGATTTCTCCTTAGAAAATTTCTTGTTGAATGGCTTTCTCTTGAAATTACCTTTTCTTCTCCACATATGTTGTATCTTTCTGGAGATGAAAGATAGTTCATCTTCATCTGATCCTTCATCACTGTCTGAAGGTTCAGCATCATCTGAAGACTCAGCAGTTTTGAGGACTTTTGAAGAACTTGCTTTCTTTGCCTTTAAAGCAATGGACTTTCCCTTTCTGGAATTGTCTTCCTCATTTAGTTCAAGCTCATGAACTTTTAATGATCCTAGAAGTTCTTCCAGAGAGAGAGTATTCAGATTCTTAGCTTCTTGAATGGCAGTGACCTTCGGTCTCCACTGCTTGGAGAGACTTCTCAGAATTTTTTTGATATGATCTCTATTCTCATATACTTTTCCCAGAGATCTGAGACTGTTTGTTATTGTTTGAAATCTTCCAAACATCTGATCTATAGACTCATGATCAGTAATCTTGAAGAGTTCATACTGGTGAACCAGCATGCTTATCTTTGACTCCTTCATTTGTGATGAGCCTTCATGAGCGAGAGCCAGTGTATCCCAGATTTCCTTTGCTGTGTTGCAGCTGTGAACTTTATCATGTTCTGATCTGGTAATAGCACACATCAAGTAATGTTTGGCTTTGAGATTTAGTTGATGTTTGGCTTTTTGATCAACACTCCATTCTGCTCTAGCCAACACTGCTTGATTTTCACCTCTTGGCTCAGAATAGCCATTCTCTATCAGTTCCCAGATGTCTAAGTTCTGTGCATCTAGGAAGGCCATCATTCTCTTCTTCCAATAGTCATAATCAGTTCCATCAAAGAGTGGAGGTCTGTTGATAGCTTGTCCTTCTGCATCCATGGTGGTAGGATCGTACTTCCTCAGCACTTGTTAGATGCTCAACCCTTTCGAGGCTGAGCTCTGATACCAACTGAAGTTGACACAGGCAAACACAAGAAGGGGGGTTGAATTGTGTTTGTTAATATTTTTCGAAAACAACCTTTTCAAAAATGATTTTCTCACACAAAGATAAAGAGGTAGAATAAAGCACACAGAAAAACAGTCTTTTGAAAGAATAACAAATTCAAGTTCAAATCCCCACAGTTAGTATAAACACGTAAAACCAAAGAGATAAGGGATTAGAAGATTCACACAAGATGTTTTATCCTGGTTCACTCTCTTCCAACCCAGAGCTACGTCCAGTCCCTTCTACTTGAAGGATTTCTCCACTATTTTCCAAATAGATTACAGCAAGTATTCAACACCTCTCCAGGCTCACAAGTATTTCTTTCTTACCAAGCCTCTTCAGGCTCTACCTCTAATAAAGAGTTTTTGATTTCTTTGATCTTCTAACTCACTATGTGTGAGAATGTGAAAGTTTAAGATCAAATGAATATTATAGCAATATTCAAACTATGATTTTACAGACTTTTGCTTTTTGAATGAATAAGAGAATATTTGCTCGCAAGAGATTTCTTGAGATTTCTTTGTATGCGCAAAAGTTCTTTCTTCAAAAGCTTTAGTCTTCTATTTATAGGGTCCTTGATCTTCTCTTCAGAATCATCAACGGTTGTTTTGAATTTTCCGTTTAGTGGTAGAATCAACCAAGTAAATATCCATTGTGACTCAGCTTGCTCGTGGCCTTTGTACTATGTGACAAATTCTTGCATGTAATGGCACACTTCTGAGCAAAAGCAGCTTGAAAAACAGTTTTGCCTTCCTTGTACAAGTTCCAGCTATTTCAGCGTAAAAGGTGACAGGGTACACAACGTTTTGCATTGTACTATTCTGCTTTTTGCAATTCCTTATTTGTACTATGTCTCTCTCATTGAAACAAGGCAATAAAAACCGTTAATAGAAAAAGAGAAGAACCATTATAAATGAAATGAATATCAATCATATGAAATAAATTTGCTTTGGTTCAGATTGATATAAATGCTCAAAATTCTTCGTCCAGCAAAACAAAAGCAAAGGCAAGGTAAGTAAGGAGAGTTTTAAGGCTCCGTCCACTGACGTGGCAACCAAAACTTTGTCTACTTAGAACAACGGTCTTGCCAGTACTTGAGACATTTAAAATCTCCGTCCAGTGACGTGGCAATAGAAAACTAATGTTATTTATTTGAGAGAGGCTCACGTCTACAAGAAAAGATTTTTTTTTCGTCCACTAGAAACATTCAAGTGCTCGTCCACTGACGTGGCACTTGAGTTTAAAGGAGATCCTTGATAGAGTGGACTCGACCACTCTTTCAATATAAAATATATGGACGCGGATTTGCAAAGAAAATAGACTTAACATTTTAACTTATAAGAACAGAGATTCTTTAAGACTAAAGGCACTAGTTAGATTCAAAGCTTTAACACTTTGCTACACAAATTTAATTCTCATTGTTAACATCAAAACCTAGAGATTATTTAATCCAAATTATTTTGGTTCCAACACACTGTCTGCTACATTTAGAACAGAATATACATTAGACCAATTCTGAATAAGACTCCCTATGAATTGTGGAAAGGTAGAAAACCCAACATTTCATACTTTCATCCTTTTGGATGCAAATGTTATATTTTGAATACAAAAGATCAACTTGGAAAATTTGATGCTAAGGTAGATAATGGAATTCTACTAGGGTTTTCTGAAACCTCAAAAGGATTTAGAGTATATAATTCAAGAACCTTAATAGTAGAAGAGTCTATACATGTTAGATTTGATGACAAACAGCCTGATAAGAAATTGTCAGAGCTAGATGAAGTCATTGCAGATCTTGATCTCAATATCTTAGGAGACAAAACAGAAATAAAGACTGATGATCAAATTGATGACTCTCCTCAGCAACAACCAGAAACATCCACTTCTCAACAAGAAATTCAAAGATCTTGGTACTTCAAGAACTATCATCCACAAGATCAAATCATTGGAAATCCTAATGATAAACTGAGAACCAGATCAACTTTTAGAGAACAAGATGATTCGGCACTTGTATCTGAGTTGGAACCAAAGTCAGTAGATGAGGCTTTGCTGGACAATGACTGGATCTTGGCAATGCAAGAAGAACTGAACCAGTTTGAAAGAAGTGAAGTCTGGACTCTTGTACCCCTACCTAAGGATAAATCAGTTATTGGAACAAAATGGGTGTACAGAAACAAGCTTGATGAAAATGGTAAGGTTGTGAGAAACAAAGCTAGACTTGTTGCTCAAGGTTATTTACAAGAAGAAGGTATAGACTACACTGAAACCTTTGCACCAGTTGCTAGGCTAGAAGCTATTAGAATCTTAATATCATTTGCTGCACATCATAGTATTATGCTTTTTCAAATGGATGTTAAAAGTGCTTTTTTAAATGGTTTTATTTCTGAAGAAGTATATGTCATGCAACCTCCTGGTTTTGAAAATGAAAACTATCCTGAACATGTCTATAAGCTTAGGAAAGCATTGTATAGATTAAAACAAGCTCCTAGAGCCTGGTATGAAAGACTACATTCATTTCTCATGGAAAATGGTTTTAACAGAGGAAAAGTAGACACAACCTTATTTAGAAAATCAATTAAGTCAGATTTCATTATAGTACAGATTTATGTTAATGATATCATTTTCGGTGCTACTAATGAATCTTTGTGCAAGGAATTTTCTAAGTTAATGCAGAAAGAGTTTGAAATGAGCATGATGGGAGAGCTTAAATTCTTCCTTGAACTTCAAGTTAAACAGTCTATGGACGAGGTGTACATCCATCAAACTAAATATACAAAGGAATTACTCAAAAAGTTTAAGATGGATGACTGCAAACCTATGAACACTCCTATGCACCCCACAACTACACTGAACAAAGATGAAAAAGAGAAAAAGGTAGATCAGAAGGTATACAGAGGTATGATTGGATCTCTCTTATACCTAACTGCTTCTAGGCCTGATATAATGTTTAGTATATGCTTATGTGCTAGATTTCAATCTGATCCTAGAGAATCTCACTTATCAGTAGTTAAAAGAATTTTTAGATATTTAAAAGGTACTACTAATCTTGGTCTGTGCTTTAAGAAAGATGAAGATTACAGATTAGTTGGTTTTTGTGATGCTGACTATGCTGGAGATAGAATTGAAAGAAAAAGCACCAGTGGAGGATGTCACTTCATTGGAGCTAACCTAGTGTCATGGTCAAGCAAACGGCAAAGCACCATTGCTCTATCAACTGCTGAAGCAGAATACATATCAGCTGCAAGTTGCTGCTCACAACTTCTATGGATCAAACACCAATTGGAGGACTACAATGTATTTGTAAGTAGTATTCCACTTATGTGTGATAATACTGCTGCAATCAATTTATCTAAGAATCCAATATTGCACTCCAGAGCTAAACATATAGAAATCAAACATCATTTTATTAGGGATTATGTGTAAAAAAGGTGTGATTGATATTCAATTTGTAGATACTGACCATCAATGGGCAGATATCTTTACTAAACCTCTTACTGAGGACAGATTTATCTTTATAAGAAAGCATTTAAATATGTTATATGTGGTTTGATTTAGTAAATTTGTTGATTTAATCGTTCATTGCATGTTTTCACTGCACGTCCACTAGTCATGGCGTCTAGCTCACGTGTAGTCTACGCGTCCACTACTGTTGGTGTGCCGCGTCCACTACATATGTGTCTACGCGTCCACTCTCAATCTTTTGTGGACTCGTCTATGCATACAGTTATTGATTGCATTATTTTGTCTTTGGATATTTTTATATAAAACGTTTGGTTTTAATTTTTCCTATGCTGAGTCAGCTACCTCCATCAATCCCATCATAACTTTTTATGGTCCCCATATACCAACGCCGTTTTACACTTATGACTTGTCTTGTCAGTTATTTCTTTTTGATTTTTTTTAAAAACTGTTGATATTCGGAACCCTTTAAAAGTAACATCTTTCCCTCTGAAAAAACCTTTCGCTACTCTTCATCCCTGTCAACCTCTCTCTGAAATTTTCGAACTCTCTGTTCTTCCAAACCTTAACTCTTTTTTACTCAACAATGGTTTCAACCTCTGCTCCCATGCCTGCTTTTGCAACTGACACCATGACTATAGTTGTGGAACATCATTTCAACTTTGAAATTCTTAGTGAGTACAACCTGGATGTGAGCAAATTTATTAACGCTGCTGGATGGGATGGAATTTTTCTGGAAAAGGTCTCAGTGTACCCTGATTTGATAAGGGAATTCTGGAGAAGACCGAAAATTACTGAAACAGAGGTAGTAGGGTTTGTGCTGGGAAAGAAGATAATAGTGTCTGAGAAAACCATCTCTGATGCGATAGTTTGTGCTCAAGAGGGTTTGGTCTTCACGGAGAACTGGGAAGAAGACCTAGGCGGTGTTGCATAAGACAGGGTCTAAGGACAACTTATCAGCTCTTCATAAATTCTGTCTTTGCAATCTGGTCTTTGAAACAAAGATAAACTTACCATGGATCCTGTTTCATCATTTCAAGGATGCCATTACCAACAAGGAATTTGCCTCAGACATTACCTTCACTCATCTTCTGTCAAAAATGTTCAAACAGCAAGGCTTGTACGATGATCTGAATGCAAAGCCTCAGGATGAACAGGGAAGAATCCTTCGTGAAAAAGGAATGCAAACTGCTGTTTTTGGGAGAAGCAATCTCAGTGGCATGCAACTTGACACTTACAAGCAAGTTGAACTGGCCAAGCTTGAGGAAAAGATGAACATTAAAGAAGAATCAATTGAGGCCAACAATGTTGCAACCCTTGGTCTCAAGAGAGGAACCAAGAGGAAGACAATGGCTGTCAAGAAGCCTAACCCTAAAAGGCCTACCAGAGGCATTGTGATTAGTGAGCCTAGAGCTGAGGCACCTCAACCTGATCCTCTACCTGCTCCTAAGAGAGCAAGGAAGTTGGTTTTGTCTCAAGATGAGGATGATGAAGAAGATAATGTTCCTCTGGGAACAGTCTTGAAGAGGAAAGCAAGTGCTGCTGCTGCTGTGCCTACCAAGAGGAGGCAACCTACAAGGAAAGCAAGGACCTTTGCAGCCATCTCTGCTGACATTCCTGTTAATTTAGCAGAATATGCTCATGAAGTAGATTTCTTTGATGATGTATACATACCTACTCTACCCACACCCCAACCTTCACCACAAAAAGCCCAAACTGACCAAACCACAACCCCATCCTCACCACAAAGCATCCCAAATCAATTGACCATACCACAACCTTCACCTATCAAAACCATCTTTCCACCAATTATACCTGATTCTGACCCCTGGTTTCATCAAACTGATGATGGAATTTGCCCAGGTGCCCCTTTTCCTAAACCCCTCAGAAAACTCTTTCCACCCATTGTACCCTCATCCACTCTCTTTACCAACAAATCTGAAAATTGGGCCAAGATCAAAAGAGACTGGAGAGTTCTATTTGACACTCACCAACCTGACCCTGAGATTGACCCTGACACTCCTCTCAGCAAGTGGTACCCATATGCTGAATATGACTATGAACCATATGAGGACTACCCTTTGACCACCAGATATCCAAACTCTCAGCCTCCCAAAGGACCCTTTCCCTCTGAAATGCACAACCAGCATGGACCTCTCCTTACCCACATACCCCTTGAACGTTTTCCTAAAAGAAAAATTTACCCCAACCTCATAAAAACCCCACCCCTGATTCCCCTTACTGATGGAGTAGAAAGGCACATCATACCAGTATGGGAGACAGACCCTAAAAGGAATAGGCTGCCTACCATTCCTGAGAAAAGAGCCAGATCTTCTGAGCATATTCCCATCATCATGGATGGCGAGACAAAATGGATGAAATTCAAACATCCCAGCATCTATGGAAGAGCCTCTGACCCCTTCACAGATCAGCTTTTCTATAATATACTGAAATGAGAGTTCAGTTACTTCCAAGTTGACAGAGCTGCACACTGTGTTCCATTCACCTGGCTTAGGCATGGAAAGGAAACAAGTGTAGGCATTGCTCCTTACCCTGTCTGTCCTAGACTTGGCATGATAGACCTCAACAAGGACAAATATAGGAAGTGTAGAAGAAATAAAGGAGTTATGCCTGAAGCTCACTCTGCTAACCTTGGCCCCTACAAATGCCATGGTGACTCAGATGCTGGCATTGCTGATGGACTTTCAGAAGAATCAAAACCCAAATCCAAACCAACCCCCTCCACCTCCTCCTCCTACCTAAACCTTTTCTTTCTTTGTTTTATCCTTTTCTGTTTGCTGATAGTGATGGTCCACTCCTTTTACCTTTTTGTCTGATGACAAAAAAGGGGGAGAAAGGAAAGATTAAATTCCTTATATAATACAGAGCTAGATTCTCATGAAAAAGTACATGTTTGTCTACATTTGCATAAGTTTATTCTGTTAAAATTTATTCTGTCTAAAGTCATTTATGCTCTGATTCTGCTTTGAACTGTTTAGTCACAAATGTTTGATAATTTTGATAAGCTACTATCTTGGTCTGTTAACTTATATTTTCCTGTAAATAAGACTTAGTTTTATATGCCTTAACTACTGTGAACTGTTGAATGCTATGTCTTAGGGGGAGCCTTGTAAGCTCTCTTAGACTTTGCAATTTAAAATTTAATCGTTTTTGTCATCATCAAAAAGGGGGAGATTGTTGGAACCAAAGTAGTTTGGTTAATATCTAAGTTTTGATGATTTACAAAAAAGTTAAAAGTTAATTGGCAAAGTGTTAGCAGAAATCTAACAAGTGCCTTCACCCTTGAAAAATCTCTGAATATATATAAGTTAAAATGTTAGGTCTATTTACAATGCAAAATGCGTCATATGTAACTTAATTGTTTTAATTGAAAGATTCCCTGAGTGGACGAGTCCATTCTACCACCGGAAGGATTGCTTTTAAATCAAGTGCCACGTTAGTAGACGACCGTTTGAATACATTCTGGTAGATGGAGAAGTTCCCCTTAAGTAGACGCGAGTTGCTCTCCAAGAATAACATTAATTACTAAGTGCCACGTCACTGGACGGAGATCTTAAGCAACTCAAGTTCTGGCAAGACCAATGAATTAAGTAGACATAGAATTTGTTTCCACGTCAGTGGACGTAGCCTTAAAATAAGTTTTACTGACCTTGCTTTACGTTTGTTCTCATGGACGAAGAATTTGAGCTTTGATATCTTATTTAATGCTATCTGGACCATATTGAATTTATTTCAAATGATTGATATTTATTTCAATGGAATATATGTTCTTTACAATTGTTTTATCTGGTTAATGCTTTGATCCTTTGTGAGAAATGTCGTAGTACTATCAAGGAAATACCAAAAGCAAATAGTACAATTGGAATTGCAAAACGACCTATACGATGACAACTTTATTGCTGGACAAAAGCTGGGTTATACACAAAGGAGGAAAGAAAGTTTTTAAGGTACAATTGCTCAGGACAGTGAGCCTCCATTTTGTGCTTTCCTGATAACCGCATTTAATGCTATCTCTAAACGGGACTATTCAAATAACCGTTGAAGATTTGCAAGAGAAGTTGAAGACCACTATATATAGAAGGTCTCAAGCTCTGAAGAATAACTTTTGCCATTTTGAACAATTGCAAGCTCATAGTCCATCTTCATCTTGTAAAGCAAAAGTCTGTAATTCTTAAGGTTGAATATTTGTAAAAATATTCAGTAGATATAAAACCTTCATACCCTCACATATAGTGAGTTAGAAAGATCTTAGAAAAATCTCTGTGATTGATTTAGAGCCTGAAGAGCCTTGGTAAGAAAGCAATACTTGTAGCCTGGAGAGGTGTAGAATACTTGTTGTAAAACTATTTGGAAATAGTGGAGAAAATCCTTCAAGTAGAAGGGACTGGACATAGCTCTTGGTTGGAAGAGAGTGAACCAGGATAAAATACCTGAGTGAATCTTCTATCCCTTATCTTTTACAGTTTTAGATTATTCATACTAACTGTGGGATTTGAATCTGTTTTGTTAATCTTCAAGTTTTTATTGTGTGCTTTCTTTCAGCTTTCTACATTTTGTGTGAGACAATATTTTTGGAAAAGGTATTTTCGAAAAATAATTAACAAACACAATTCAACCCCCCCCCCCCCCCCCCACCCTCCCCCCCCCCTGTGTTTGCCTGTGCCAACTTCATTTGTGACATTAAAAAGCACTTTTAATAGACGTAAAAAGTGCTTCCTGCACTAGTGATATATCAATGCCTAGGAACCAACTAAGCATCCCATAGCAACTATCGCTTATTATCACACGAAACATGTTATCAACAATAATCATAGTATAAATAATAATAAAATAATAATAAAATATTTAAATAAACATTATTAACCACATATAGCATATTAATCCGAACAACACACAACAAGTAGCGCAATAGGCAAAATCATGCAACCGTGATAATCATAAAATCAACCTAACGGCGATAAACCTATAATCTCCATATCATCATTGGCACCACCAAGAAGTCGCCAATGTGATATTGACATTGTCAATTATTTGCCCACTAGTAGGGTTTAGGTCGGCCTATGCCATTATTGTAAAATATGCTACATAGCCATTTCTGACTATAGGTGGCTTCTTTCTTCCACCTGAACTGTCTGAGGCTAGCTTAGGGTAACGAAATGAGCACCTCCAGTACCCACACAATTCTGTCACACAAGAGTTAGGGGTCTTCGGGCCTCCAAAAATTCACCTGAATACATATTTATGAAGCACATGTTACGGGTAACCTTAATATGAAGACGAAAGTGAAAACCGATGAACGAATAGAAAGATAACCTCAATACCGTTGCCGATGGCATTTCGGCATAATAAGGACATAGATTTACCTTAGCCTAGATGAGAAAAGAGATATAGGGTTATGAAGGTGTACAATCACAATGATGTAGTCGGTTTTTTCGATTGGACGAACGGATCGCTCATAATTGGAGCCATAACTTCTCTCTCTCTGACTTTCTCTCTTCCTCTCTCTTTATTTTTCTATCTTCTGTGTATGGTAACTTAAGTTACCATACTGATTGTTCTACTTATTTTTTTCCAAGTTGGCCTGCTAGCACTTGAGCGCTGTTTTTTCCACGTCCAGGCGCTAGGGCGCTCGAGGGTGCAAGGTGCTTCAACAAGAAGCAACAGCCACCGCCCCACGCGTTTGCTCCCCTGCTGCCACGTGTCTCAGCTGTTAAATAATTGTTTACGAACTGTCCCATGCTCGAGCGCCACAAAAAACCACACTCAAGGGTTGACCAGTTGACTTGAAACCCTAATTCTCATGTTTCGTCACGTTCTAAGCTCGTTTGAAGTCCGACTGACCTCAAATTTGAAACATAGACTCCTCTATACCTAAGGAACAAGCCCACACCCTCAAATATGCCTAATTTCTTCCTTAAACATAAATTTCGTACTGTGCACTCTTTAGCATTCTAAGCTGGATAAGGAACCCTAGCTTATGTTCTCGCTTGATTCGAAACCTGCTGAATGCGTACTTTACATGCAAGGTTTCACATGCCTAGTCATACATATTATAAATCTAATCAACATTTTAAACATGGTCATTAAACGTATAAACTATAACAGCCCGATTTTCGTATACGCTGTAATGACCAAAATACCCTTAACCTAACCTATCCTAGTTAAATGTTAACCATGTTTAAGGCAAGTCACGTTCAAATTGGCTTCTTCTTCCTATTTTGTGGTCCAAAATCAGCCACACCTCCCTTCATTCTACACCACACTGATATGAACATGGATTCACAAAGCAAAGGACCAAGCATTGAAGACTCACATGGACCCATGACAAGGTCAAAGCTAAGTAAAGTCCAAAATAATCTACAAGAGAGTCCAAGATACCTAGTTACGGATAGGGCCTAGGACCTTTGTATAGAGTAGACTTCATGTAATAAATATAGGAACTAGGACCTTGTATAGACGAGACTTCAAGTAATAGAAGTGCTTATTCATAAAAGCACTTAAGACTAGTTTAGGAATTTGGCCCTATTGGGTCATAAGCATAGGAGTAGGAAGAATTGGGCCAAAATCAAGCCCACACTTGGGTTTATGATGTAGGAGGTGCCACTTGCATCTTGAAAGTGGATGAGCACTTTGCTCATCTATAAATAGGCTCCTTGTAATTCATTTCACAAGTTTGAATTCATTTGGAAGGTTTTCTCATACTTGAGATTTCTAGAGAGAGAGAGAGGGTTCTCCTCTTCTTGGTTCAAGAGTTGAACCATTGATTCTTATCTTGAATTTCCATATTCAAGTGGTGAATCCTTCTTTGGCTTATCAAATTCAATCTTCTTCTCCAAGAAGAATGCATTTGTGGCGCCTTCCCCTTCATCTTCTTCATATTCCATTTTCTACTTTGTTCTTTAATTCTTGCAATTTAAATTCTGCACTTTAATTCTTGTTCTTGTCATTTCAATTCATATATAATTGTGCTCTTCTACTCCTTTTTGTTTCTCTTGATTCTCACTTGAGAATCAAGCTTCATTCTATTGTTCTAGTTTGTGTTTGATCTTGAATTCTTAGCACTTGAAATCAAAGAAAGATCCTCAAATGTTTAGTGATCAATCCTTGGTCACATCATGTGGTATCTATAGCTAGATCTTTGATCTTCAATTGTTTTGAATTTTTGATCAATTTTTTTTTCAAATTCTATGATGATCTTTGAGTTGGAGCCATTATCATGATCAATTTCATTTGAATTAGGCGCCATTTGTCACTACATTTGGATGATGAAATTCAAATTGAATCCAAAAGTGATCATAGATCTAGAATTTGAAATGAGTTTGAATTGATCTTGCTTGAATTTTTGGTGAAATTTTTTTTCCCTCCACATTTTCACTTTCAATTTTTGGCTCCAATTCTTGCATGTGCTCTTCCATCACATGTGATTTTGGTTGCTTCTTGAAAATTCAAGCATATATCTATTTGTCTTACTTTGTGATTTTGAACAAATTAAAAATTCAAATTCAAATTTCAATTCACAATAGTAAGATTAATTCAAATTTTAATCAAAAGTGCTTCAACGATTTCTTATTCTTAGAACCTCATAGATCTTCATGAAATTCAAATTGTGGAAATGATGTGTTTATCATACACTTGAATGAAAGATCTAGGTCTCTAATCTCTTGATTTGTGCTTCATTACTTGGAAATTTATTTTACACTACTCCAATTGTTCATATTTCCAAGTATTACACCAATGTTGTCCAAGTTTGTTCTTGCTTGAAGGATCTCTTTTGTATTTCGAAATTTTCATTGTAATTGTTGTGGAAGTGTAATTAGGAAAAGAAAGTGGCTGCAATTTAAAAAATAAATAAAAAATCAGGTGTAAAAAGAAAAAGTGTGCCAAAACCGTAAATATACAAAGTTTTGGGGCAAAAGTGCAAAATCTGAAAAAAATTCAGCAAAGGTAAAAGACTTGCCACCATTCCACTTGCTTATATTTGTATTGATCCTTCATATATTGGTGTAGCACAATTCACTTTGATCATTACTTGTTCACAAACACTTTGATAAAAATTGAATTACAATTTGTTGAACTCTTTCAACTTGTCTTCTTCACATCAATTTGAGTGTGCATTTCTTCTTGAACCTTTTCTTGCTTGTCTTCTAAACTCCATTATTTTTGTATTAGTTGTTTTCCACTTTCTTGACCTCTTGAAATTGTTTTGCTTATTGGTTGCTTTATCACTTGTTTGTGGACTAATGGTTGAGAATCTTGTTTCAATTTGTAGATCCCTTGAGGAGGAGACTCTTGAGTGGAAAGAGACAAGAGTGAAATCATCTTGTAAAAGTCTACTTGAGTGATATACACGAGTGGCCATCTTTGAGTGAATGGTGAGTGAGTGGTGAAGTCCTTGTACTTTTCATTTTCTTGTAATTCTTTGCTCTTTAGGTGTATTTGTTTCTTGTTTGGTTTGTACTTAATTCTTTTGCTTTTTTGGTGTAGTTATTCTCATTGGTGCAATCTTCATTTGAATTGTGTAATTTTCAATTTCCTGGAATTTGTATGTAATTTCTCAAATTGTAAGTACACCATGACTTCACTACATGAAGAAGACATTGAAGATTCTTATGCATCATCACCAAGAACAAAGAAGTTGAATAAGAAGTTGGATAAATTGACAAGGAACATGGAAAGAATGTTTGAAAGATTAGAAGCACTTGAGCACAAAAAAGGATCAAGGCATGAAAACTCACATAGAGGCTCCTCATATTTGGAAGACAACGACCATAGACCTAGATTTGATAAATGGAGACCTAGACATGAGCATAGAGGAAGTAGGAATGAGAAGGATGCCAAGTTGCATAATGTGAAGGTGAAGATCCCTAGCTTCCATAGGAAGAGTGATCCCGATGTTTACTTGGAATGGGAGACCAACTTGGAGCACATATTCTCTTGCTACTACTATAGTGAAGAAAAGAAAGTAAAGTAGCTAGTCTAGGATTTCATGATTATGCTTTAATTTGGTGGGATCAATTGTGTAAAGAGAGAAGAAGGTATGATGAGGAACCAATTAGTACTTGGAGAGAAATGAAGAGGGTTTTGAGAAAAAGATATGTGCCTTCATGCTACACTAGAGACCTACAACATGCACTCAAGGTTGAAGCACAAGTGAAGAGAAAGAACTCCTTCAAGAGGGAGGGTGACTCATCAAAACAACTTGAAGCTGTTGGTAAAAGTGGATCAAAGGCCACATTTCCTAACTGTAAACCTTCCACTTCTACCCTTTCTATTCCTTCTATGCACCACACATCAAAAATATTACTCTTGTACCCCTCTCTACAAATGAAATTAGTAAGGATCAAAAGAAAATGAGAGAGAAAAGGGAACTCGAGAGAAAAGCCAAGAGTGACAAAGATGAAAAAGAAATAAATGCAAAAGAAAAGAATGTGCCACAAAATAATATGGAAAAGGCAATTGGCACAAGTGAGCAAAACTTTTGCGAAAACCATAAGGTTAAAGAACAAGATGGCAAAGAATGCATAGCTTTAAAGGAAAGGGAAGTAAAGAAAATACTTTTGGAAACCCATCCATTGTGTTTGCTTTACTCCAACAATTTTTGTAACAAGTCTCTTCCATCTTTTTCTTTACCTATTACCTTTGAGTTTCTTTTGGATAAACTTCAAGTCACTCCTCAAGATCCTAAAGAAATTCAAAGGCTTGTGGTAATCTACAATGATGATCTCTTGGTATTTAACAAAACACAATCAAATCTTTTTGAACATTTAAAATGTGTTTTTTTTATTACTAAAAGAGGAAAAACCTTTTACATATCTTGAAAAATACACTTTTTGCACCACCAAAGTGGAATGCTTAGGCTATGTTGTAAGTGCTAAAAGTGTGCATATTGAAAAGGTTAAAGGTGAGGTAAAGGAATATTTATTAGTAGAGCAACCCTTAAATAATTTAAAACATAATGATGTTTGCTTGCCTACTAATATTTCTACCATACCTATGTGCATTGAACCTATTTTGCAAATTAAAAAGAAAGCAATGTACATCCATCAAAGTTCCCATTCATTGAGAGAACTAAAACACATATTACATATCTTTCGAACCATTTCTCTCAATAATGGACTAACTTTACCAAGCAACTTTCAAGCGATTACAACTTATGGCAAATATTTGAAAGGGTTGTTGGCAAAACTTGTTTTTCAAAGGATGGTTTTTGACCCAGGAGGATGGGTTGAGAATTAAATGATAATAAGGGAGTTACCTTCCCAAATAAAGGATTTTTCTTCCCTAAACTTTTCTTTTCTTTTTAAGAACGTTATGAAAGAATAAACATAAACATCTTCTCTTTAATGTAGGGTTGAAAATTCGGGTCGAATTTTCTTCAAGAAGGAGAGGATGATATGAACATGGATTAACAAAGCAAAGGACCAGCATTGAAGACTCACATGGACCCATGACAAGGTCAAAATACTCTAAAAGAGAGTCCAAGATACCTAGTTATGGACAGGGCCTAGGACCTTTGTATAGAGTAGACTTCATGTAATAAATATAGGAACTAGGACCTTGTATAGACTAGACTTCATGTAATAGAAGTGCTTATTCATAAAAGCACTTAAGACTAGTTTAGGTATTGGGCCTATTGGGTCATAAGCATAGGAGTAGGAAGCATTGGGCCAAAATCAAGCCCACACTTGGGTTTATGATGTAGGAGGTGCCATTTGCATCTTGAAAGTGAATGAGCACTTTGCTCATCTATAAATAGGCTCCTTGTAATTCATTTCACAAGTTTGAATTCATTTGGAAGGTTTTCTCATACTTGAGATTTCTAGAGAGAGAGAGAGAGAGAGGGTTCTCCTCTTCTTGGTTCAAGAGTTAAACCATTGATTCTTATCTTGAATTTCCATATTCAAGTGGTGAATCCTCCTTTGGCTTATCAAATTCAATCTTCTTCTCCAAGAAGAATGCATTTGTGGCGCCTTCCCCTTCATCTTCTTCCTATTCCATTTTCTACTTTGTTCTTTAATTCTTGTAATTTAAATTCTGCACTTTAATTCTTGTTCTTGTCATTTCAACTCATATATAATTGTGCTCATCTACTCCTTTTTGTTTCTCTTGATTCTCACTTGAGAATCAAGCTTCATTCTATTGTTCTAGTTTGTGTGATCTTGAATTCTTTGCACTTGAAATCAAAGAAAGATCCTCAAATGTTTAGTGATCAATCCTTGGTCAGATCACACACATTTTAACCTAATCATATAGTTAAGTATTATATTATTTGTTTAAGCTTAACTTAACCTATGTCAAGTTACTATCAACTATGGTTCAAACTTAATTAATTAAACAACACAAATTTACTCACTCACTCCCTCACATACACGGCCCAAACCCCTCCCCACACTAAGACAACTTTCATTTCTTCCTATCACACATTTTAAGTCATTTTCTTCACAAAAACACTAAGAACTCCATTGGTGTTCTTGCTAAGTTCATCATTGTTCTTCATTTCCTTCATCAAACTTCTTCATTCCAAGGTTAGGAATCCCATCCTCATCATCTTAGCTTCATTAATCTTCCATCAATATTCATTTCCATCAATTATTTCACAAATCTCTATTTCTAGATCTAGATTTTCAAATAATTCTAGAAAATTGTAGAAAAATCATTTTAATGTGAAACCAATTTCTATGATCTATATATGACTTCTACTTTCATCACCTAAAAGTAGGTAAGTAAAAGAATTTTCCTTCCTATTTTTCTTTACATGGCCGAATTGATGCTTGAATAAGCAAAGGAGATTTGGTTCAATTTTTAACTTAGACGAGGTTGTTTATAAGCTATATAGAGTTTCTATGTTCTAAATCTAAGAGTTTGCAATCAAAAGAAATTCCTAACCCTATTTTCTAGTCTTGACCGAATTGGTGTTCATGTGGATAAAATTTGTTATCTCCAATCTTTAATTAGATCATGATTTATATGAACTATCTAAGGTGTGTAGGTTCTAGATCCAAGAGCATGTGAGCAAAAAGAAATTCTAGCCAATTTTACTATGTATGGCCTAAACCCTAACCCTAGAGGTTAGAGGATTTTGTTTCATATTTTTGAATTGTAACACTTGATCTATGTTATTTAATACTCTAGTAACTAAGATCCAAACGATGGAATTGAGAAAATAACCCTGGCCCTATTTTTAAGTCATGGCTGAAACTAACCTAGGGTTGTCATGATTGGATTATGTTGGATTAATTAGTGGTTATGTTATTTTGATTGAAGGTTAACCATTAATCGTGGTAGAGTAACGAGGATCGGAACGTTCGGGACTTCGGTGACAAGTTCAGATGGGGGAAAGATTCAACCTATTATCGGAATAGATAAATAGTTTATAATATAATAATTGTGCAGGGCGACCTAAACCCTACTAGTGGTCGAGTAATCGACAATACAAAATCGCATTGGAATCTTTTCCGTAATACCAATGATGATTTGGGAATTGTAGGTTTATCGACGTTAGGATAATTTTAGAATTCTTTGAGGATGTCTGACTTTAATATTATTGAATTGTTTGTGATACACTGGTTGAGGTATTCCACTGCATGTGACATTTTATTTTTATATTTGAATATTTGATGATTATTGTATTATGCATGATCTACCTGGTTTGATCAGATGATTAGTTGACTTTTTAAGTAAAGATATATGTTGCTCGGAGGTAATTTGTTTGGGTGAGAGAATAATTGTGACTTACAGGTGCCTAGCTTAATTAAGTTGTTTTATAGATGAGATTATGAGATATGATTTGAGGATTTATACGAGTTTCTAGCGAGAGCTTGAGGCACTAGGTTATTATTGATGCGAGTCAGTGAGGTTCGTATGTGTGTATTGTTGTTTACAACTGTGTGTTGGGAACACACGAGGTCCGAAGTTCTCGTGGGATCTTCCCAACTTAGATTTAGGCCGTGCAGCTATAGTGTCATTTGATATTAATGAGCACCCTTGAACCAGGGTGTGCACCGACTGTGCTGTGTAGCTATAGTGTCATTGCTTTGCGTGAGCATTCATACAATGGATGAGATTCTGCACTGACTGTACTATGCAGCTATAGTGTCATTACTAGGTGTGTGCACCCTTGAACCGGGGTGTGCACCGACTGTATCGCGCAGCTATAGTGTCATTGCTTTGCATGAGCATTCTCCCATGGATGAGGTTATGCACCGGTTAATGGGGACGCGTCGCCTGGATGACTGACTGATTTCCCTAAGGAGGAATTTGTGACAGGATTGGTAGTGGTAATTTTAGCGTTAAGGTTTAATCGTATGAGATTGAGGGTAGAGGAAGATATCATGATTGAGGATGATTGTTAGTTATGCGTGATGATTGTCTTTGACTATTATTATATTATATGCTATGATTCCTTTCCGCTTTTGATGATAGAAATGTTTCTTATCCGCTATTTTCTGTATTATGTGTATGTTTAGTTTATTCCATGAGAAGATCTGATGGTGGGAACCTGTTACCGAGGAACTAGATGGAATTCCATCTGAACAAGATGCTGGAGCACGAGCAATGGATTCGAGTGTTAGAACTTAGAGAGTTTATGGCCAGTGTGTCTTAAGACATTTTATATTTTCCGTTAATAAGAGTTGGTATAAGCATGCACCTGCAAGGGATCCTACTGCTGGGATACCCTAGACAGTGTTTTAATACTCTGATGCATAAACATATGGTTTGTATATATGTTATATATAGTATGATGGTTTAAATTTTCATATGTTGTATGCTTATAGTTAAGTTTTAATTTTTATGTATTTCGGTACATACGTTTAACGTTAAGCACGCGAATTAAATAATTAATTAATGAGGTTTTTAATTTAATAACACAATGGGGCAAAAAGGGGTGTCTCATTTGGTGGTATCAGAGCAGTTCGATTCTAATCAGACTGTGAGGTCTAGGATGTTTTTACTGGCCGTGTCTAGTTGAATCCACATCGGATATTGACTATGCTTAGAAGTTGGGTAGTGTGTCCGAATTCGAGGCGACAATTGACATTAGTATGGCTTATAGTATTTATATACTTGTTTATGTCATACGGGTGGGAGCTGATGAATTCTTTAAATAGGATCATGACTCGAAGAAGAGGACATCCTACCAATAGTGGTGATAGAACTCCCGAAAGAATTGTCGGAGCTGGAAATGTTGAGAATAATCCTACTGGAAGTGGAGGAGAGTCATCTGAGAATCGTAATGTCCTGAAGGGCATAGCTACTGCTTTGTTACTGCAAACACAGCAGAATGCGAAGTTGCTGCAAATGAACAAAGAGCAGCAGGAACTGCAGAATCAAAGAAGAGCTGTCGAAGCTGAAGATGAAGGGATGATTACATTCCTGAAAGGGAAGCCACCCCAGTTCTAAGGGGACTATGACCCAGAGAAAGCAGAATGGTGGGTACAAGAGATAGAGAAGATATTCGACACCATGCGCTGCAGAGAGGATAGGAAAGTGACTTATGCTGCCTCCATGTTAAATGGAGGAGCAGAGTCTTGGTGGAGAGGTAAGGGAAGATTACTAGAGTCAGAGGGCAGGATTATCTGCTGGTAGTTGTTTACTGAATGCTTCTTCGAGAAGTATTTTCCGCATTTAGTCCGACGTGAGAAGGAGTCTACTAGTCTTCGATAGGGAAACATGACTATTGGTGATTATGCATCACGCTTTGAGGCTCTGATTAAGTTTTCAGAATTCTATCAGAGATTCCCAGATGAGGATTGGCGGTGTAGAAGGTTTGAAGAGGGACTGCGACATGAGCTATGGAGAGCTGTAGTGTATCTAGATATTCAGAGTTTTCGAGTTGGTTGAGAGTTGTAGTGCTATAGAGAGCATAGACTAGAGGCAGGCTGCTGAGCATAGACAACAAAGGAGTGGAGGCCCTATTTGATCAGGCTTTCAGAGGAGAGTCGGTAATGGTTCTCAGTGGAGACGGGAACCATATACCCGACCAGTGCAGACCCCTGTACCAGCACCAGATGCTACAACACAAGTGGTTGGAACGGGCCAGCAACCGCAACGCCTAGTTTGTTTCAGATGCGGAGGACCACATTATGTTAGAGATTGCAGGGAGGGATCTGGTTGATTCAACTGTAGGAAACCAGGTCATTATGCTTGTGATTGTAGACAGAGAGGTATGCAGCAGCCGATAGTTGGGGATAGAGAAGCTGGAGGTTATAGAAAGAGAACTGGTAGGGGAGTTCTAGCAACGGGACAGTAGATGGCTAGACCTCAAGCCACTGGGAGAATGTTGACTGTGAAGGGAGCTAAATCCTCTCACCCTGCAGATCTTATAGAAGGTATGTGTAATTTTGATATAATCTGGAATAGTGGAATACGCTCCAAGTAACTAAGACTGTGATTGGATACATTGAGTATGAAGTTAAGGTAGTATTGATTGTGGTGTTAATTGTGGGAGTTAGATGTTGGAATAAGGTTTTCTAAGGGACCAGTATTAAGAAGAGAAAATGGTTAAGTTTTGATGATGTTCTTCAAGGATGATAGATTAAGGTGAAATGTTAAGGATAAGGAACATAATGTAGTGATGCATTGTTTCGAGGATAAATAAAACGATATAAGAATGAAGTCTATTATGAAGTTACCGCTGTCACTTAGAGGAAGATAGTGACGGGAAATACAATGAAGGATTTTTAGATTAAGATACGATTACAAGTTGCTGTCTAGTTTTGAATCATGAAATTCCGAGGAGGGAATTTTTTCTAAGTGGGGTAGTAATGTAACAGCCCGATTTTCGTATACGCTGTATTAACGTAAAGATATATTTATTTATATTTTTATCTACGACCTAGGAAATGATTTTGGAGAAAAAAAAATCATATCTAGAACCTACTCTATGGTAGGAAGCTCTAGTTAAAATTTGGGTTTAAAACTCTGACGAAAACGGGTCTGTGTTTTTACTGACAGTATAATTTTATACGCAGAAAACCCTAATTTGACCTGAAAACTGAAAAATGGTAGATTTTTATATTATGTCAGTGAGGAAGTCTATTTTTCAAATTTCTAATCAAAAATAAAATATTAGATTTTATTCGGATGAATTTTGGTGAAAATTCAGACAGAAAACGGTTTGCGTTTTCACTGACAGTAAGATTTTACTAATCAGAAAAAAATCATATTTCCAACGAGTTTGGTTATTTTGAAAATTTTTAATTGAAAACGAAATATTATGTTTTTATTCGAGCATAAAACCTAAATCGGGAAACCGACGGAATCAGAAATGGAACTGCAAAGACAGAACCGAACACTGGAGGATATGAGTCATGTGGTGAGTCACCACCATGACTCACCGAGCATTTATGAAGCATTAGATGCAATTTTTGGTGAAATGACCAAAATACCCTTAACCTAACCTATCCTAGTTAAATGTTAACTATGGTTAAGGCAAGTCATGTTCATATTGGCTTCTTTTTTCCTATTTTGTGGTCCAAAATCAGCCACACCTCCCTTCATTCTCCACCACTCATTTTAACCTAATCATGATTACAAATTAACTATAGTTAAGTATTATATTATTTTTTAAGCTTAACTTAACCTATGTTAATTACTATCAACTATGATTCAAACTTAATTAATTAAACAACACAACTTCACTCACTCACTCCCTCACATACAGGCCCAAAACCCTCCCCACACTAAGACAACTTTCATAATCTGAACTATCTAAGGTGTGTTGTAGAAAAATCATTTTAATCTGAAACCAATTTCTATAATCTGTATATGACTTCTACTTTCATCATCTAAGAGTATGTAAGCAAAAGAATTTTCCTTCCTATTTTTATTTACATGGCCGAATTGATGCTTGAATAAGCAAAGGAGATTTGGTTCAATTTTTAACTTAGACGAGGTTGTTTATAAGCTATCTAGAGTTTCTATGTTCTAAATCTAAGAGTTTGAAATCAAAAGAAATTCCAAACCTTATTTTATAGTCTTGGCCGAATTGGTGTTCATGTGGACAAAATAAATTTTCTTCAATCTTTAATTAGATCATGATTTATATGAACTATCTAAGGTGTGTTGGTTCTAGATCCAAGAGCAAGTGAGCAAAAAGAATTTCTAGCCAATTTTACTATGTATGGCCGAAACCCTAACCCTAGATGTTAGAGGATTTTGTTTCATATTTTTGAATTGTAACACTTGATCTATGTTAGTTAATACTCTAGTAACAACGATCCAAAAGATGGAATTGAGAAAAAACCCCTAGCCCTATTTTTGAGTCATGGCCGAAAACTAACCTAGGGTTGTCATGATTGGACTCTGTTTGATTAATTAGTGGTTATGTTATTTTGATTGAAGGTTAACCATTAATCGTGGTAGAGTAACGAGGATCGCAAAGTTCGGGACTTCGGTGATAAGTTCAGGTGGGGGAAAGATTCAACCTATCGTCGGGATGGATAAGTAGTTTATAATATAATAATTGTGTAGGGCGACCTAAATCCTACTAGTGGTCGAGTAATCGACAAGACCAAAATCGCATGGGAATCTTTTCCGTAATACCAATGATGATTTGGGAAATGTAGGTTTATCAACGTTAGGATAATTTTAGAATACCTTGAGGATGTCTGACTTTAATATTATTGAATTGTTTGTGATACGCTGGTTGAGGTATTCCACTGCATGTGACGTTTTATTTTTATATTTGAATATTTGATGATTATTGTATTATGCATGATCTGTCTGGTTTGATCAGATGATTAGTTTACTTTTAAGTAAAGATATATGTTGCTCGGAGGTATTTTGTTTGAGTGAGAGAATAATTGTGACTTAGAGGTGCCTAGCTTAATTAAGTTTTTTTATAGATGAGATTATGAGATATGATTTGAGGATTTATACGAGTTTCTAGCGAGAGCTTGTGATGTGACCAAGGATTGATCACTAAACATTTGAGGATCTTTCTTTGATTTCAAGTGCTAAGAATTCAAGATCAAACACAAACTAGAACAATAGAATGAAGCTTGATTCTCAAGTGAGAATCAAGAGAAACAAAAAGGAGTAGAAGAGCATAATTATATATGAATTGAAATGACAAGAACAAGAATTAAAGTGCAGAATTTAAATTGCAAAAATTAAAGAAAAAAGTAGAAAATGGAATAGGAAGAAGATGAAGGGGAAGGCGCCACAAATGCATTCTTCTTGGAGAAGAAGATTGAATTTGATAAGCCAAAGGAGGATTCACCACTTGAATATGGAAATTCAAGATAAGAATCAATGGTTCAACTCTTGAACCAAGAAGAGGAGAACCCTCTCTCTCTCTAGAAATCTCAAGTATGAGAAAACCTTCCAAATGAATTCAAACTTGTAAAATGAATTACAAGGAGCCTATTTATAGATGAGCAAAGTGCTCATCCACTTTCAAGATGCAAATGACACCTCGTACATCATAAACCCAAGTGTGGGCTTGATTTTGGCCCAATGCTTCCTACTCCTATGCTTATGACCCAATAGGCCCAATTCCTAAACTAGTCTTAAGTGCTTTTATGAATAAGCACTTCTATTACATGAAGTCTAGTCTATACAAGGTCCTAGTTCCTATATTTATTACATGAAGTCTACTCTATACAAATGTCCTAGGCCCTATCCATAACTAGGTATCTTGGACTCTCTTTTAGAGTATTTTGGACTTTACTTAGCTTTGACCTTGCCATGGGTCCATGTGAGTCTTCAATGCTTGGTCCTTTGCTTTGTGAATCCATGTTCATATCAGCTTGAGGCACTAGGTTGTTATTGATGCAAGTCAGTGAGGTTCGTATGTGTGTATTGTTGTTTACAATCGTGTGTTGGGAACACACGAGGTCCGAAGTTCTCGCGGGATCGTCCCAACTTAGATTTATACCGTGCAGTTATAGTATCATTTGATATTCATGAGCACCCTTGAACCAGGGTGTGCACCGACTGTGCTGTCAGCTATAGTGTCATTGCTTTGCGTGAGCTTTCTTATAATGGATGAGGTTGTGCACCGACTGTGCTGTGCAGCTATAGTGTCATTGCTATGGGTGAGCACCCTTGAACCAGGGTGTGCACCGACTGTATCGCGTAGCTATAGTGTCATTGCTTTGCATGAGCATTCTCCCATGGATGAGGTTGTGCACCGGTTAATGGGGACGCGTTGCTTGGACGACTGACTGATATCCCTAAGGAGGAATTTGTGACAGGATTGGTAGTGGTAATTTTAGCGTCAAGGTTTAATCGTATGAGATTGAGGGTAGAGGAAGATATCATGATTGAGGATGATTGTTAGTTCTGTGTGATGATTGTCTTTGACTGTTATTATATTATATGCTATGATTCCTTTCCACTGTTACCGAGGAACTAGATGGAATTCCATCTGAACAAGATGCTGGAGCACGAGCAATGGATTCGAGTGTTAGAACTTAGAGAGTTTATGGCTAGTGTGTCTTAAGATATTTTATATTTTCCGCTAATAAGAGTCGGTATAAGCATGCACCTGCAAGGGATCCTACTGCTGGGATACCTTAGACAGTGTTTTAATATTCTGATGCATAAACATATGGTTTTGTATATATGTTATATATAGTATGATGGTTTAAATTTTCATATGTTGTATGCTTATAGTTAAGTTTTAATTTTTACGTATTTCGGTATATACGTTTAACGTTAAGCGCGCGAATTAAATAATTAATTAATGAGGTTTTTAATTTAATAACACAATGGGGGCACAAAGGGGTGTCTCATGCTCCCACGTAGCATCTTCTGTAGTCTCATCATAAATGACCTTGACCAAAGGAATCTGTCTACCGCGAAGTTCCTTAATCTTTCTATCTGCGATCCTAACCGGTAAAGCTTCATACTCTAGATTCTCTCGGAGTTGTATAGACTTAGGCTCAAGTACATGTGAAGGATTAGTATAATATATCCTAAACTGAGAAACGTGAAAGACGTCATGAAGATTAGATAGGTTCGGTGGTAAGGCTATATGGTAAGCTACTGGACCAACCCGTCGAAGAATCTAGAAAGGTCCAATGAATCGAGGAGTAAGATTTTTAGACTTGATAGCTATGCCAATTCTAGTATTCGGAGTGACTCTCAAAAACACGTGATCACCCTCTTGGAACTCTAAAGGTCTCCTCTTCTTGTTACTATAGCTCCTTTGCCTATCCTGCATTTCCTTCATCTTTTCCCTTATCTTCCTAAACTGTTCCGTCGTCTGTTGTACCACATCAGGACCCAATACTTGGCTCTCACCATTCTCATACCAACACAACGGGGTCCTACACTTCCTGCCATACAAAGCCTCGTACGGTGCCATCCCGATACTGCTATGGAAACTATTATTATATGTAATTCAATCAGTGGTAAAAAACTCATCCCAACTGCCAGTGTGTTCCAACACACAGGCTCTCAAAAGGTCCTCCAACGACTGAATCGTCCTATCTGACTATCCATCTGTCTGGGGATGATAAGCAGAACTCATCCTCAAAATTTTCCCCAAAGCACTGTGCAACTATATTCAAATCTAGATGTAAATCTAGGATCTCGATAGAAGACAATGCTCGACGGCACTCCGTGCAGCCTAACAACCTCGATGATTTAGATCTAGGTCAATTTCACTAAACTGTAACTCTCACCAATAAGTAACAAGTGAGCAAACTTCGTCAACCAATTGATGATAACCCAAATCGCATCATGCTTTTTAGGTGTTCGTGGTAATCCAACCACAAAATCTATAGCTATGTTATCCCACTTCCACTCTGGGATATCCAACGATTGCAACAAACCAGCAGGCTTCTGATGCTCTATCTTCGCCTTCTGTCAAATCAAGCAAGATAGAACATACTCTGCTACCTCTTTCTTCATCCTCGGCCACCAAAACATCTTCATTAGATCCTGATACATCTTCGTGGCTCCAGGGTGAAAACTCAACTTACTCTTATGTGCCTCCTCTAAGATCATCTTCCTAAGCTCTATATCCTCTGGCACACATATCTTATTTCAGAACCTTAGAACATAATTTGATCCTCTACTGAACTCTGAAACGTTACCTTCATCTATGCCTCTACTCACCTCTTGCAGATACTGATCATGAATATGACATCCTCTACCCCGCATGTATTTATAAAGCGATAGCATAGAAGGAAATAATTTAGTTTTTCAAAATAGGATAAATACATGCATATCATTTATTATAAAATGAAAATCAACGGGTAAAAGATACCACATTGAAATAAAACATCATACGCGGAAAATACAACAAGTTTTAAAGAAACATAACTATAAATAAAACATTTAACTTAACCCCGATGTCACATTACAGAGCTGGTATAACCAATCCGATAAAACAACTCGGATAAATGAATTAAAACTGAACATAAACTAAACTACGAGTAGCGGCTCCTCAGAGTCACTCCTCAGCAAGCTTCTCACCGTCCTCTGCATATCCAAAAAGATACATGCAACTAAACAACAAACGACGGGGAGTAAGAAACATATGTATCAAAATAATGGCATGGAAGCAGTTAGCAAGATGAACATGCATCATATAAACATAGCATATCAAACATAATCATCTCATCATATTAACATTATATATATATATATATATATATATATATATATATATAATATATATATCATTCCAAACAAGGTATGTTATGCGATGCAACGCTACTCCACTACTCCAATGAATGAATGAGCCACACGGCGCACAACCAACAATCACCACCTCCGCTTGGGCCACTCGGCTTCATCTTTAGTCTTTAATCCTTTATCACATAATCTTTTCACTTACACTCTGGCCAAAAAGCACCAGGGCTCCACACCTTGACCATTAAGCATCAAGGCGCCCTTGGCCACTCGGTTACCAAGGTCCCATATCTTTTTAACAACACCTTGACATTACGCATCAAGGCCCCCTTGGTCACTCGGCTACCAAGGTACAGAACAACAACATTCTGGCCAATAAGCACCAGAGCTCAACACCTCGACCACTCGGCTATCGAGGCCCCCTTGGAGTGAACACTAGGCTACCAAGGTATAGAATAACAACACTCTGGCCAATAAGCACCAGAGCTCAACACCTCGACCACTCGGCTATCGAGGCCCCCTTGGAGCGAACACTAGGCTACCAAGGTACAGAACAACATCTTTCCACTTTAATTATTAACACTCTGACTGATCAGGTACAGAGCTCAACACCTTGACCATTAAGCATCAAGGCCCCCTTGGCCACTCAGCTACCAAGGTACAGGGCAACATCTTTAGGTTATCTAACTCATCTTTTCTTCGTTTGGTGTCTTCTTTCATTAATTGGATACTTTGGGGTAAAACCCATGTTTTCAGCATTCTGGTTTTGTTCTGGTCAGGTGGGCACGGGCGTGCTCACCATGCTGGACCTGCAGGCAAGCACGATCGTGCTGCCTGCTGAGCACGGGCATGCTCAACTGCGTGCCCTGCTCTGGAAATTCAAACTGGAGCACGGGCATGCTCCCGGTTAAGCATGGTCGTGCTCAATGGAGCGTGACCATACTGATCTGGGCAGAAAGGGTCAGAAACCCTTTCCCAAATCCTTAGGGCAGTTCACAGATTCAACCTATTGGCTTTTAACTAATCCATCGAACATCAGCTTCATGAATCTTAATTGTTCTTCATTAATATTCATATCTTATCATCATGGGGAATTAATCCTTTAATCACAGCTTCGTTATTAACGTTCCTAAAACACTCACTAATCAATCCTAGGGTCTTTAACTAAGCCCTATGAACATAACCTTACCTCTCGCACTATATTCATGTCTTATGAACAACTGGGACAACATCCCTTAAATATCATTATCATCCTTAACATATTTTAACGTCTTAACATCATTAATAAGCCCTATTAATTGGTTAGAGTCTTATTAACGTCATTGTTGGCATTAACATCCCCAACAATCAACACTCCATCAGAGCATCACATCATCATCATTATCATAACAGTCTCATCATTATCATAACAACATCATCATCATCATAATAGCATCATCATCATCATGAAAATTCATGGTATCATTAAACATCATACTCAATTGGGCATACCAATAACATCCAATCATACATCATCAATAATTAACATCAAACAGTACAATAACTAAAGCATGTCATTAACATTATAATTCATATCATACAGACATCAATTAGCATCGAATAGACAAACAACATAGGACAGGGTCATGGGTTAACCCTTCATCTTACGCTACCCCCAACGCCTACATTTCAATAGTATTCCTTCTCCCCATACCTGGTATGAAGATTCTCAAAACGATAACGTTGACAAACTAGACACGTTCCCTCGAGCGACTCGACGAGTTCCTCAAGCCTTGGTCAAACAAGAAGGGAAGAGAACAACCAATTAATCCCCAATTCAAAAGAAAGGGAAAAGGAGATTAAAGGGAGTTAACTATGTTACCTTAAACGATGCTAACACGTGTAACTTCTCCCCCAAACGGACTCATAAACTCCAAGAACTTTAAGGGAAAACTAAGAAAGATGAAGAGAGGCCGCTATTATGAGGTTAAAAATGTTTGAAATAGGGTTTAGGTTGAGTCTTATGGTATAAATACAAGTTAGGGCATAACGGGCTCCTATTTCAGCCCAAACTGTATACAGATCGGTATTTTGACCATAACTTGAGCTACAAGTTTCCGATTGAGGCGTTCTTGGTGTCGTTAGAAATCTCAGAGAAATATCTACAAATTAATGTTTTCTGATCGAATCCTAAATCGGGACTCTAAGATGGTCAAAAGTTTGATGGAAGTTTAGCGACAGATTTGGTAGTTATTCCTAGATAGGATCCTTAGGAGATTATGATAAGATCTTAAGAGATAATCAAAAAGAGGATTATCTTATATTAATAAGGACTCAAATTTGATTAATTGAGGGACTAAAAACCTAGGAAATACACTATCTTGATTTAAATACTAAATCACACGATATCTCATCATATCATTCTTAATCAATTATGATTAATAAAATCACATATCATATATTAACATATAAAATCACAAACAAAATCATATATTCATATAAGATCACACATTAAGAGGCACAATCTCATATTAATGCAAATAATCATATATTAATATACATATTATCATATGTAATAATATATACATACATATATATGTATAAGCATAAAAATACTACAAAACTAATCACAATAATAATAATAATAATAATAATAATAATAATAATAATAATAATAATAATAATAATAATAATAATAATAATAATAACAACAACAACAACAACAACACCAACAACTAGGCAACCAAAGTAACATAATCCCTTATACGAAAATTCGGGGCGTTACAATGAACCTGTTTATCCTTAAGCTCTTTCAGAAACTCACTACTGATGGTGATCATACCTAAACATATCCTCTCTTCAACAAACTCCATACATAGGTTCAGATCTCTGAACTGCTCTAACAACTCCATCTCCTTTGCCATCATTGCAGACACATGAAAAGACTTCCTACTTAAAGCATCCGCTACACCATTCGCTTTCTCAGTATGGTACTGAAGGTCAAACTCACAATCCTTGATAAACTCCATCCATCTCCGCTGCCTCATATTCAACTCTTTCTAATCATACAGATACTTCAAACTCTTTTGATAACTATATACGATAAACTTAGCTCCATAAAGATAGTGTCGCCATATCTTCAATGCGAACACTATAGCTGTCAACTCCAGATCATGAGTCGGATAATTCCTCTCATGAACTCTCAACTGTCGGGAAGCATAAGCCACAACTCTTCCCTCTTGCATCAGAACATAACCCAAACCTTGGAATGACGCATCACAATATATGCCAAAATGTCCTAAAAGGTATGGTAAAGTCAACACTGGTGATGTGGTCAACCTTTCCTTCAACTCTTGGAAACTCTTCTCACATTCATCCATCCAAATATAAGTTGTACCTTTTCTCGTCAACTGCGTCATAGGTAACTCAATCTTCGAAAAACCCTCTATAAACCTCCGATAATATCCAGCTAATCCCAGAAAAACTCCTCACTTCACTTACTGACTTAGGTCATTCCCATTTAAGTACTGCTTCAACTTTAGCTGGATCTACTGATATTCCTTCTTATTATCACATGCCCTAAGAATTGAACTTCCTCTAACCAAAATTCACACTTTGATAACTTCGCATACAACTGACTATCCTTCAACACTTGCAATACTATCCTTAGATGCTTCTCATGCTCTTCCCGTGAACAGGAATAGATAAGGATATCATCGATGAACACCACCACGAACTTATCTACGAACGGCCTAAAAATCTAGTTCATATAGTCCATAAATACTGCTGGAGCATTAGTCACACCATACGACATAACTAAATACTCAGAGTCTCTGTACCTCGTCCTGAAAGCTATCTTGGGTACACCCTCCCCCTCCTTCAGTCTAATCTGATGATATCCAGATCTCAGATCAATCTTCGAAAACATTGACACTCCCTTCAATTGATCCGTCAGATTGCATATCCTAGATAACAAATATTTATTCTTAATTGTTACCTTGTTCAATTACCTGTAATCCATGCAAAAACCTAGCACTTTCCATCCTTATTCTTAACAAACAACACCGGTGCCCTCCACGGCGAAACACTAGGTCTAATGAATTCCTTCTTCAACATATCGTCCAACTGCCTCTTCAACTCAGCCAATTCCACGGGTGACATCCGATAAGATGCTATTGAGATATAGGTTCTGTCCCCGGTATGAGATCAATGGTGAATTCTACCTCCCTCTCTGGTGGCAAACCTGAAACATCGGGAGGGAAAACCTCAGGAAACTCTCTCACGATAGGCATAGAATCTATAATCGGAGTCTCCTTAGCAACTGAGAAAATATCACGTACTCAAGCCCAGAATCATCCCACTCCTCATAGATACTCCTTATTGGCAGATACTACGCTAGAAGGCTCAAGAAATGATAAGGTCTTTCTAGAATAGTCTAACATCACATGGTTAGCCGAAAGCCAATCCATGCCAAGAATAACATCTATATGCTTCATAGGCAAACAAACAAGGTCTATACAAGGAATGTCCTATTCTCAACAACTATAGGACACTGTAAGCACACAGACATCAATCCATAGTCAAATGATTAGTATATGGGGTAGACACGATATGTTATGGGAACATGGATATAGGTAGTTTGTAAATGAGACATTCATACGAAATAATGAATGCGTAGTGTACATCCTAAAATTACAATAAGATTATTTTTAAAAAAAATTGTTATAAGGTTTAGTGAAAAAAGAATAAAAAGAAATAAAATATAGTATAAGAGTTTATTATAATTGTTTCTTTTTATAATAAAAATCTAATGGATCCCTCAATAATATAAAATTGATTTGAAATTAAAATAAAATTAAAAAAAAAACTAAGGAACCTACGTGCTATTCAAGGCCATGTTTTTATCAATGAAGCCTTAACTTAGCATTGAGCAGATGCATACTCTGGAGGGAATCCAAGCTTATCAGCAATAGGAGAATCTAACCAGCATTCTGTCCAGAAGTTTATACATTTTCCATCTCTGAGAGACCACTTCACTGAAGCTTGAACCACAGGCATGAACTTCTTGATACCAGTCCAGATTGAGGATTTGATCAGAGAAGCCACTTTATTCTTTTTAAAGAATCTGGCTCTGAGAAACTCTGCACAATATGACTTAGAGGAAAGCACATCCCAGGACAGCTTTAACATTACAGCCTCATTTATGTCGCTAACTGATTTCAGACCCAAACCTCCTTCCTTTAAGCTTCTGCAAATCTTTTTCCAAGCCACTGCTGCCACTTTCCTAGAATGAATGTTACCAGACCACACAAAGTTCCTGATAGCAGCATTAATATTCTTTAAAGGAGAAACAGGCCACTGATAAATATGAAAACTATATATCAGCATTCCATTGATGACAAAGTTTAGAAGCAGCACCCTTCCCATTATTGATAAACTAGATCTTTTCCAAGAACTCAGCTTGGCCTTGATCCTATCAGCAATAGGCTGTAAATGGATGGCTTTAGGCTTACCTTTAAAAATTGGCACTCCCAAATAAGTAAAAGGAAGCACTCCAGCAGAGAAGCCAAGGACATGCTTGATTTCATTGATTCTCCTAGCACTTATATAACCAGTGAAGAACCTGCACTTCTCCACACTCAAAAACTGTCCAAACAATTCACCGTACAAATTGAAAAGTTGCATCAAACAGACTATGTTCCTCCAAGTTCCCTTACAAAACACCATAATGTCATCTGCATAGAGGACATGAGTAGGAGTTTGAAAACCTCTAGGCCTGCCATGGGAACCAGCTGCTTAGTTTCAACCAGATGAATGATGCTCCTGCTTAAGAAGTCTTTTGCCAAACAAAAAAAGCAAGGGGGAGAGAGGATCCCCTTGCCTAACCCATCTTTTACAAGCTTGACCATTGATCATAAATGATGGTTGAAATCCAATTACAGAAGACAGAATTGAAACCAAAAGCCACCAATACTCTTTGCAAGAAACCCCAATCAAGAGTATCAAAAGCCTTTTTTATATCAAACTTTAGAGCTACATTGCCTCCATATGCCTTACTATCCAATAAATTATTGCCTCTGAAGTTGTGTAAATGCAATCAGCTATGCTTCTGGCTTTCAAAAAACACTTTTGGTGATCAAAGATGATATTAGGAGCTATCAAAGCTAATCTGTCTGCTAGAACTTTTGAGATGACTTTAAACTGGAAATTAGACACTGCAATTGGCCTATAGTCTTCAATTCTTTCAGCACCAGTAAATTTAGGAATTAGAGCAACTGCATTAGAATTTAAGCCAGGCATGATCCAATTCTGCAAGAAGAGCTGTTGAACAGTTTTAAAGACATCTTCCCCTACTATTTCCCAAAATTCCTGGAAGAAGCACCCTCCAAAACCATCCAGACTAGGGGAGGAAGATCCATTCATTGCATAAACTGCAGACTTTACCTTATCTTTAGAGGGAATTACAGATAGCATTGTGTTTTCCTCGGCAGAAACTAGATTGGGAATGACCTTCTCCATCAAATCACTCATTCTGCAATCATTATCAGTAGCATAGAGCTTTTGGTAGAAATCAATGACATGCTGCTCAATTTCTGGTTTAGAGTCCAGAATATCATCAGCCTTCCTCAACATAAACATCTGATTAGTTGTGTTTCTGCATTTAGCCATCCTGTGAAAGAAAGCTGTGTTTCTGTCCCCATCTTTAAACCATCTCACACAAGATTTTTGCCTCCAGAAAGACTCCTCAGCATTTAGAGCATCTTGAAGATTAATTTGGGCCTTAACTTCATGAGAATGAAGCTCATCAGTGAAACCATCAGTAGCAATTTGTTGCTGAATTGCATCCAAACAGGCATAAGCTGTATCCACCCTTCGATTGACATCACCAAAAGTTTGCTTATTCCAGATTCTGAACTCAGCTTTTAAAGCTTTAAGCTTCTGCATCAAAACTGACATAGGGCAACCAGAAAAACTTCAAGACCAAACTTCCCTAACCAGCCTCTCACAGTCCTTATGCTTAGACCACATACTAAAGTATTTAAAAGAAGAGGGCTTTGAGACATACCCTTTATTGAGAGATTGAAGAATTGGATGATGATCAGACTTACATCTAGTAAGAGAGCAACAACCAATGCTATCCCAGAAAGAAATGGCTTCTTCATTAACAATAGCTCTGTCCAGCCTGAGATCAGTATGAGCTCTGCCAGCTATGCCATTTGTCCAAGTGAATTGGACTCCTCTGGTTTCAATGTGAATTAACTTATTAGCATCGGTCCAGCTACCAAACTCCTCACAAGATTGACTAAGTAGCATATTACCCTCTCTCTTTCATGAGAACCCATCACTGCATTAAAGTCTCCAATGAGGCTCCATGGAATTGCATTACTGGATACTAAAGATGTTAAATCATTCCACGGTGTTCTTTTACCTTGGATTGTGGTTGAAGCATACACAGCTGCCACACCAATCTCTTGATTATTCACATTTACAACAAAGGAACAAAACTGAGTAGTGGAATAAATGACTCTTGGAATAAGATTTTCTGAACACAAGCCCCAGATGTTAGGAATTCTAGTGCCTCTACCATTCTCCATAGAGATCTTAAGACTAATAGATTTCCAAAAAGAGGCAGAAATCTTGTCAAAATACACCGAAGGTTCAGATAAACAACACCAAATATGGCTTATGAGACTTGCATAGCCTTTTCAACATTAGCCTAGTGTCTTTGTTACCTAGGCCTCTAACATCCCAAAATAGAATCTTCGTTAAGCAACATTCTTGTATCCAGCCCTAGCCCGGGTATTATGAGTCTTCTTAACATTCTTTCCTTTCTTTAACTTTTTCTTTTGAGACTTTGGAGAGCACTGGAGTGAATTCTTTGTCATTGTCCTCTCTGTAATCTGAGATTGAATCCTCATTCTCCTCCTCTACTTGATCTGCCAAAACTTAGAAACCACTTTTAAGTCATCTTTCACCACTTTGGGAACATGACCCTCATTCAACAAGGGGGATATAGAGTAAGATGAATCATTTGTCATGTCAGCCATACTACTATCTGGATGTGCCTGATCAGAAACTTTCTCCTCAGAAAAGATTGAATCTAATACATGATCAACCTCCTGTATTTGGTTAATTGCAGTATCATCATTCTCACCAGATGAAATTCTTCTGCCCAGATTCATCATTGTCATCCTTATCAGCAACCTGACTTTCATCAAAACTGTCTCTACAGAATCTGCATCTTCATGTTGGTCATATACTATATTATCAACAGGTCTATCCTGTTCTGAATCTTCTAAATTAATTTGTTGAATCACATAAAGAACGGTATCAGGCAATTTAGCACACTTACGCCAGTATCTCCTAGACCAACATCAATGACAACAGCTTTGCCTTTGTCAGCAGGCTATACTTTCATCCCAGCATCAATGTTTACTCCATCCGAATTATCACCAGAAACAACATCTTTACCTCTATCATTAATAACTTCCTTAGCAGGCTGAACTTCTTTATTCTTAACCACAAACTTCGCCAGCACCTTTTTTAGTTTCCTTTCCTTTCTAAACCATGACCCGGGCAGCCTTATTCTCTTCAATATTAACTGGTTGTTTTTTGCAGTTGGACAAAGAATGTCCAATAATCTTACATGAAGAACAGAATGCAGGAATATATTCATACTCCACTCGAACCTTGAAAGCATGTTCCTTCCGTTCTACCATTTGTGTCTCTCTAAGTTGACCATCTAAATCAATATCCACCAATATCCTTGCATAGTGACCCAAAGTCCTATTTTTTGTTGCATCATCTAAGGATAAAAGGGATCCAATCCCTCTCGCTATTGAGAAAAAGAATTTTTGGCCTCCAATACTCAAAGGGAAGATCAAAAATTCTAACCCAACATTGCACCTTGGATTGCTTAACTAAAGAAGGATTGAAATCTGGAGTCCACTCAAATAATCTCAAGATTCCTGGATCAAGATTCTAAGAACTTGCAGCCAACACCCTCCTTTTATCCTCAATGGAGGAGAAAGAAAACTCAAAGAATCCTCTCCCAATTGGAATTAGTTTCCATTGAGATATCGACTGCCATAGCTTTGATAACTTGGCTATCAAGTTATCTACTTTTATCGGAATATCACCTTTCGACAAGAGAACTCTCCCATGAAGATTTATTTTTGCTGATTCCAACCCAGCTAGATACTCTTCCTCTGGGATTTGGATCACCATTGTGTCTCCCATTAGGCGAGGCAAAGGTAGCTAACTAAAAGGAATGCTACAGGCATTATTTAGAGCCTGTGCGAAAGACTTTTTCTATGGGAGATCCATGCCTTGAGTCGAAGGAGAAAGGACAGGAAAGGAAGGGACAAAAGGAGAAGAAGAAGCAAGGGGGTGCAAGGGAGCCAAGGATTCTGGGAAGAGGCATTGCCATGGAGCCACCATGGTGCAATAGCATGCAAAACCCTAACTCTTCATGCTGAAAGAAACCTTAGCAGAGCTCTTCTTTTTTTTTAAAAAAAAACAAAACAAAGAGAAAACATCTTTTGTAACCTACCTCATTAGGTAGAGAGCCGCCGTCCAGGGGAAATTAAAGGGACAGGAGGTGATCTTGAGCGTCAGTTAGAAAGAAGAAAATTCTTGGGGAGCATTATTTGTTCTTACTTCTTAGGAAACTGTTGAGGCTCTTTGGAGTTAAATAAGAGGTGAGTAAAAATATCTTTTCTCACACTTTCATGGTACAATTAATTTTAGGGTTCTTGATTCTTGATTTGAGATTCTTAAAATATTTTTGGCAAATTGCACTGTTGGTCCCTTAAGTAATTTATTTTGTTCAAATTGGTCCCTTAAGTTTTTTTTGTGACAAACTGGACCCTTAAGTTAGGTTCGGGTGACAAATTGATCCCTTAAGTTTTTTTGTGACAAACTAGACCTTTAAGTTATGTTCGGGTAACAAATTAGTCCCTTAATTTGTCAAAGGACCAATAAATTAGACCTTTAATGTATTATTTTTATTATCTTAAAGGACCAATTTGTCACCCGAACATAACTTAAGGGTCTAGTTTGTCACAAAAAAACTTAAGGGACCAATTTGAAACCCGAACCTAACTTATGAGACCTATTTGTCACAAAATAAACTTAAGGGACCAATTTGAACAAAACAAATAACTTAAGGGACCAAAAAGTGCAATTTTGCCAATATTTTTTTAGTGATTTGATGAATTGATCTAATAAATGTATTTTTCCTGAATTTATAAATAATTTTAGATAGTTGTACTGCCTGCACGTCATATTATTACACTGCTGCTATGTGGCTTTATCCTTTCTCTCAACTGTGCGGCTCTATTTTTATTCTGGACAATTGTTATTTATTGCAAAAGTTGCCAATCCAAACCCCATGTGAATTGAATTCATATTGGCTAATTTTTAGATGCACCACCGTATGTAAAGTTCTGAATTCATTTTAATAAAGTATAATCATGTCTTGAATCAAAGTTCCCGGACGCATGGTTTATACTTGCTTGCTGAAGTGCATTTATATTTTAGGCAAAATTATACTTTTGGTCCCTTAAGTTATTTGTTTTGTTCAAATTGGTCCCTTAAGTTTTTTTTGTGACAAACTAGACCCTTAAGTTAGGTTCAGGTTTCAAATTGGTCCCTTATGTTTTTTTTATGACAAACTAGACCTTTAAGTTATATTCGGGTGACAAATTAGTCCCTTAAGTTATTAAAAATAATAAATTAAGGGTCTAATTTATTGGTCCCCTTGACAAATTAAGGGACCAATTTGTCACCCAAACATAACTTAAGGGTCCAGTTTGTCACAAAAAAACTTAAGGGACCAATTTGAAACCTGAACCGAACTTAGGAGTCTAGTTTGTCAACAAAAAAACTTAAGGAACCAATTTGAATAAAACAAATAACTTAAGGGACCAAAAGTGTAATTTTGCCTATATTTTATTTGGTCTCTATTCCATTTATGCTTAATTATAGTACGAGTAAATCACCACTTTAATTGTTGTTAAGAAAATAATGTTTGATTTGAATGAGTTGTGGTTGATTGACATGTCAAATGGTGTTATAATGTTGCCTTTGCATGAAATGATATAATTGTTATTGACGCATAGAGATTGAGAACCTTGATAGTCATCTAGGATGACATATTGCATTATGCATGAGTTGGTCATCGCCTTCTGGGAAGGGATGACGGTATACATTCTATTCCGGGAATAGGATGAGAGATATCATCATCTGGGATGAGATATCAAATTATTGAAAATATCCACATCTGGGATGGGATATGAGGTACCTCCATCTGGGATGGGGAAGGTAGTGGGACGCCATTGCAAGGATATGAGCTCATAGACCTTAGTGGATCTGGGATTCACACTTGTTCTGGGAACCAAATAGTAGAGTCAAGTGATTCTGGGAATCATCGAGTCATGTTCATGGAGTTGCATCGCATAGAGTTTGCATGGCGAATGTGATTAAATGTAAGGAGATGTGACCGTAGTTGATTTATGAGTTTGTGGTTTAACTGTTTGATATTGATTAATTTACATGTTATTATTTGGAGGTTTATTATATTTATTATTTTGAAAACTAGCGGGTACAATGGACGTTTTTTCGGTTGCCGCGCCAGCTGAGAACAACACTATTTGCGGAAAATCTTTTTAGAACTTGTTTTTATTTACTGGGATTATATCTCATTATAAGTGTTGTTTCCAAAGGCCCGAGGACGATGCCATTGAGACCTAAGAGGCTTGAAGACTTAGTGAATTTTCTTAGTTATTTTTCTAGCTTGTTTAGTATTTTTTTTTTTAAGGAGCCGTTTGTGGCTAGACATGTTTATTTTATTAGTTTGATATTGGGTTATTTTTAGTAGACGCCCGAGTTTAAGGCAATTCAATTTTTTATTTAAGTGAGGATTTATTATCATTATTTTTCTTTAATAATTATTGAGGTATTTTCAGACAATTATATTTATGAAAATTTTTATTTAGCCATTTTTTTATGTGAATCTATTTTGGGTTCCACGTAACTCATGAGTCATACAACACAGACGAGAGTCTATCAGATATCAAACACATACCTTGGATTAGATCTGCAGATTGAAAGGATTCAGCTCCCCACAAATTAAACACTCTCCCAGTGGCCTGAGGTATGGCCATCTGCTGTCCTGCAGCTGGAACTCCTCTCCCAGCTCCACCTCTATAAGCACTAGCTCCTCTACCAGAAACTACCTGTTGCTGCATACCTCTCTGCCTGCAATCACGAGCCAGATGACCTGGTTTACCACAAACAAAGCAACCCGGTCTCTCCCTGCAAAATCTGATATGATGCGGACCTCCACATCTGTGACAAACTAGGCCTCTCTGCTGCTGGCCGACTCCATCCACTGGTGCTGTAGTGACTGGTGCTGGTGCAGATGTCTGAATGGTCTGCACAGTTATAGTATATTGTCCCCGTCTCCACTGGGAATCACTGCCTACTCTCCTCTGTCTACCTGATCTGAAAGGGCCTCCACTCCTCTGGTGCCTCTACTCAGCCTCCCGTCTTTGATCAATACTCTCTATAGCACTACACCTCTCAACCAACGCAGGGAAACTGGGAATATCCAGTGGCACTATAGCTCTCTGTAACTCGTGCCGTAAACCCTCCTCGAATCTCTTACATTGCCAGCCCTTATCTGGAAATCTCTGACGAAACTCAGAAAACTACAACAAGGCCTCAAACCGTGCTGCATAGTCACCAACAGTCATGTTGCCCTGCCTAAGACTCATGAACTCCTTCTCCTTCTCGAGTCGCACCAGACGCAGGAAGTACTTCTCTAAGAAGCACTCTTGGAACAACTGCCAACTAATCAGCCTGCCCTCAGCCTCTAACAATCTCTTCTTGCCTCTCCACCAGGCCTCTGCTCCTCCAGTCAACATAAATGCAGCATAGGTAACCTTCCGATCCTCTCTACAGCGCATAGTATCAAAGATCTTCTCTAGCTCCTTGATCCACCACTCTGCCCTCTCTGGATCATAGTCACTTCTGAACTGTGGTGGCTTCCCTTTCAGGAAGGTAACCATCCCTACATCCTCAGCCTTTGCAGCTCTCCTCTGGTTCTGTTGCTCCTGCTGTTCTCTAGTCATCTGCAGCATCTGAGGGTTCTGTTGTGTCTGCTGTAACATGGCTGTAGCAAGATCTCTGATGGTCTGGAGGGTCTCAGATGACTCTCTTCCACCACCTGCTCCTCCTCCAGTATGAGAAGCCTCTCTTATGCCATCTCCGGCAACTCTCTCTATGGCTCTACCACCACCTCGTCCCCATCGTCCTCTACCTCGAGCCATGATCTTGTAAAAGAAAATCATCAACTCACATTCATATGACATATAATACTACATAAAACTGATATATAAATACTATATGCCATATAATGTTAACTATCGCGTCTGGACTCACTACCTACTTCTAAGCACAGTAGTTATCCGATGTGGATTCAACTAAAATGGCCAATACACCCTAACCTCACAGTCTGAACAGAATCAAACTGCTCTGATACCACCAAATGAGACACCCCGATGTCCCATTAAAGAAAAACCTAATTAACCAAAACTTAATCGTGGTATTAACGTTAAGCGTATATACAACAATTCATAAATATTAAGAATTTAAAAGATAAAGAACAAGGATAAAAGCATCACACCATACATATAAATATAATACAAACATATTGTGTTGAGACACTGTAAAAGACTAAAGGAAAGATAGTCTCGCCAACACTCCACAGCCCAGCCCCTCTCAAAATACATCAAAAATGGGCTCACACACACACACCTATATATTTTTATATATATACAGAGCACGCACTGGCCAACCCTAGTGTGGACTGGTAGACCTACCCCGACTTTCTCCCCGTGCTACTCGTTGTCTCTGTTGTGGTGGTCGGGAAGGTCCTGAAGCTGCTCCTTTGCTACTGCTAGATGTACTCCCTCGTGGATGACACTGAAATCGTTGTCGATAAAGAGCACTGTGACGTGCAACATCCCTACGTACCTCTGGAGCGGGATCTATATCAGGAACCATCATGTCAGAGCCCTGAGCTGCCTATGGATACATCGGTGGCATAGGCGGCAAGGGCAGAATAGGTGACATCGGTACTGGAAGTACATGGGAAATGGAAAAGACTGGCTAAGACGAAAAGTCCCGATAAATCCAAAGTGTGGCCTACCTCCCATTTGGGAATAAACAAAAACTGGACCCGTATAAACCACAAAGCGAGTGACTGGATCCACTAGCAACCCGTGGTCATCCAAGAACTCGAACTTAAGGGTCCCCATGAGCGGGATCCCTGGAGGGCTGGTTATCCAAGGGTGGTTGAGGTGCGGCATTCTGGATGACTGAGTATGCTCGCGAAACGATAAAATAATACATACATAGAAAGAAAAAGGGAGAAAAGAAACGTGCTATCATCATAAACAGAAAATGTTACATAATATATATACAGTAAAGGCATACATACATGCATCATACATAATAATCATACATAAATAAAAGCCATCCTTGAAATATGTTATTATCCTCTACCCTTCGCGTTCATGCAACTGATCCTGTATGCTGACGTGGCCACCACAATCCTGTCACACATCCTCCATCATAATAGGGATGTTAGGGATGTTAGTCAGTTATCCAAGTGGGCACTCCCCTCTATAATATATATCTATGTGCATATGTATACATAAGTGGTCCAAAACCGCAGTAGCCCGAAGCTACGCTTGGAGCGGCTCGTCAAGGACTACGGATATATCTCACGGAACCTCGAACATCATCGTCCGCAAGGCACTCACCTGTGACCACCGGTATCCGTAGTCAGATACTCTAACCTCGTGTGTTCCACCCATACGGCTGTGATTAATACCATGCATCTATATGGGTCTCACCAACTCGTATAGGGTCATAACTTAATGCCTCAACCTTTAATTACCATCTCATATAATGTCTCAAGTCACATCATATCCTCAATCTCATCATAAATAAAATATTAATTAATTAATTAGGTTAGGCACGACTAAGTCATACATCAAATGCTCTCCAACATGGATTGGGACACCCTCTACCCCGCATGCATTCGTAAGGCATAACGAAGATAAGAAGGAAAAGAACACATGAATATTATATCATAATAATAAAAACCGGGCAGAGGCTGCCGCATTGTAACATAACTTTTCAAACGCGGAATTATAAACATGTTTAAAAGAAAAAAATAACATAAACATAACGAAACCTAACCCCAATGTCACATTATAAAGCTGGTATAACCAATCCGATAAAACAACTAGGATAAACAAACTAAACTGAAACAAAACTAAACTACGAGTAGCGGCTCCTCAGAGTCACTCCTCAGAAAGCTGGTCACCGTCCTCTGCATAACCAAAACGATACATGCAACAAAAAACAAAAGACGAGGATTAAGAAACCATGTATATCAACATAATGGCATGGAAGCAGTTAGTAAGACGAACATGCATCATATAAACATAGCATATCAATTATCATAACATCATCCAACATATTACATTCATATCATATCCATCATATCAACAATGTATGTTATGCGATGCAGAGTTACTCCACTACTCCACTATGCACTTGGATCCAATCTATACCTCAGAATGTCATCTTCGGAGTTACATATCTACATTGGCCAATAAGCAACAACGCCGGGGTAATCCACCAAACCATGGGTGGACCCTAGAATAGCCGACGCACCTTACTCTCGGATGCGCTACCACGGAGGGCCAGATCACTTAGATCACCGCGGGCGGCCAGATCGCCTTACTCTCGGACGACCTCCCCTATGTTGAACATCCCCCACTAACATCTCTGATGCATGAATGCATGAGCAACACAAACATATAACAACAATCACCACCTCCACTTGGGCCACTTGGCTACCCAAGTTTTATCACCATCAACACCTTGACCACTTAGCTACCGAGGCTCAACTTATCTTTAATCTTTTAACACTCTAGCCAATAAGCACCAGATCAACACCTCGACCACTAGGCTATCAAGGCCCCCTTGGCCACTTGGCTGCCAAGGTACAACAGTAACAACAACACCTCAATCACTCGGCTATCGAGGCCCCCTTGGTCACCCGGCTACCAAGGTACAACATCATCTTTTCACTTTAATTATTAACACTATGGCCAATCAGCTCCAAAGCTCAACACCTTAACCATTAAGCATCAAGGCCCTTTTGGCCACTCAGCTACCAAGGTACATTATTATCTTTAAGTTATCTAACTTGTCTTTACTTCGTTTGGTGCCTTCTTTCATTACTAGGAACAACTTGGGTGAACCACCTCTGTTCTGCTTTCTGCATTCTGTTCTGGACAGGTGAGCACGAGAGTGCTCACACTTAGCACGAGCGTACTGAAAGTTGAGCACGAGCGTGCTGCCTAACAAGCACGGTCGTGCTCGTTGGAGCATGGCTGTACTGATCTGGCCAGAAAGGGTTAGAAACCCTTACTATGATTCCTAAGGCATTCAAGGATCAAACTTATTAGCTTAAACTACACCATTAAACATCATTTTCATCATTCTTAATTAAACTCCATGTCTTACCATTATGGAGAATTAAACCTTTAATTCCAGCTTCATTATTAATGTCCCTAAAACACTCACATTGCCTCTCATACTATATTCATGTCTTATGAACAAACTGGGAAAACATCCCTTAATTCTCTTTCATCATTGTTAACATCTTTTAACGTCTTAACATCATTAACAAGCCCTTTTAATTAATTAGAGTCTTATTAACGTTCACGTTGGCATAACAGCCTCAACAAACAAACACTCATTCAGAGCACAATATCATCATCAACATCATGACAGCATCATCATCATCAAAACAGCATCATCATCATGAACATCCATTAAACATCATGTACAATTAGGCATACCAATAGCAATTAAGCATACATCATCACAAACATGAGAGCAAACAAATAAACAATTAACAAACAACAGGGTCATGGGTCCTTCATCTTATGCTACCCCCAATGCCTACATGTTAATACTATTCCTTCTCCCCATACCTGGTATGAAGATTCCCAACAACGTCGATGAGGGAAACTAAACACGTTCCCTCGAGCGGCTCGACGAACTGCTCAAGCCTTGGCCAAACACAAGAGGATTAACCAATTAATCTCCAATTTAAGAAAAGGGAAAGGAGATTAAAGAGAGGGATAACCAGTTTACCTTTAGAGACACTAGCGCGCGTGACTTCTCTTCCAAACGGATTCAAGAACTCCAAGAACTTCAAAGGGTTCAAAGGAAGGGAAGGGGAAGAGGTTTCTGTCACACTGGGATTGCCCAAAGTACCAAAAAGAGAGTTTTCACTCGAAACCCCTCGCAGACCGCTCTCTATTTATAACTTCAGACCCGAGCACGGCTGTGCTCACTTTAAGCATGGCCGTGCTCAATTCCTAAACACAGGGTGGACAAAAATTGCAATGCGAGACTAATGAAACGACCGAATTGGCCAAAACACAAAAATAAGACTTGTAGATAATTCTCTTAGCTTTCCAACGCGTCAAATATCACCTCAATCGGACATCTGTAACTCAAGATATGGCCAAAACGGTGAAACAGGTTACTAGGACTCTAAAAGGATTGAACCTTTCTAAGGATAAACTTCCCCAAACATAAACTTAGACATCAAAAATAAACATAACAAGCGTATACAAACACATATAAATGCATTAAGCTTATTTACGAAAAACGGGGTGTTACATGCATCCCCTTATAAAACTTTTGTCCTCGAAATTTCTATCACCTCGCTTTCATCACTCTACCGACCCTAGTTGTTGGAGCAACTCACAAGCACACATGATTACCTTCCTGGAATTCGAGAGTATTCCTCTTCTTGTCATGATCATTCCTTTTTTTTTTGCCATACTTTGTGCCACCCTCATCTTTTTCCTGGGTCATCCTCACTTACTCTGTGGTTTCGTGCACCTTCTCAGGTCCTAGCACAACATCCTCGCCGGGTTCATTCCAACACAAAGGCATTCTATCTTAGCCTTTTGGCACACTAAGCATGCGTAAACAAACTCAGCCACATCCTTTTTCATCCTAGACCACCAAAACATATGTTTTAAGTCCTGCTACACCTTAGTGGCACCTGGGTGCACACTCAGTCCACTCCTACGTCCTTCTTCAAGGATCAACTTCCTAAGCTCCGGAACATCTGGTATGCAAACTCTATTTTGAAACCTCAAGATTCCATCACTTCCTTCCCTAAACTAAGGTCTCTACCTTGAGCAAGCAGCTCTTTTTGACTTAAGAGGTAAACATTTATCCTCTGACCTTCTCTAATATGATCCATCAAACTGTTTGTAACCTCCAAAGTTCCAAGCCTAACACTCTTAGGGGTAACTTCTCATACTAAGCTCAGGTCTCTAAAACTCCTCTATCAAAACCATCTCCCTAACCATCAAAGTAGAGACATGCAGGGTTTTTCTAGGCATCTGCAACTATATTGGCTTTTCCTAGTGATAGGTCAACTCAAAATCATAATTCGTAAAGAATTCCATCCATCTACGTTGCCTCATATTGAGTTCCTTCTGGTCGAACAAAAACTTAAATTCTTACTAATAACCTCAAACTTAGCTCCATAAAGGTAATGCCTCCAAATCTTTAGGGCAACCACTACGGCTCCTAATTCCATTAACCTTCCTTTAAGGTTTGGAAACTTTCCTCACACTTAGGGAGAACACAGGCTCCTATCAACTGGTCCATAAGATCCTCAATCCTAGGGAGGGAATACCTATTCTTATAGGTCACTCTGTTGAGTTGCCGATAGTCGACACACAACTTCATGTTGTCATCCTTGTTCTTCTCAACAACACTGGCACTCCCATGGGGACATGCTACGCCTAATGAACTGTTCTTGAACTAGTTCCTCAAACTGTTTCTTCAACTCAGCTAGCTCTAGAGAAGATATTTTATAAGGTGTTATGGATACGGGTCTTGTTCCATCACTAAGTCTGTGGTAACTCATCATCTTCTCAGGGTGTAACTCACGAACATCCACAGGAAAACTTCAAGGAACTCTCTTACTATTGGCACATTTCCAACATCGGGCTTGCTCTCTACTTCCAGGGAAGACAACATTATGTGGACTTGGGCCTCTTCTTTCGTAGAAGCCTTAACTTGGTCGGCAGAGAGAAATCTCGGATCCTTAGAATCCACAGGAGTTCCAAAAACTATGGTTTTATCGAAGCAATTTAAGGGAACATGGTTGGAAGATAACCAGTTCATTCCAAAAATAACATCGAGCATTTTTAAAAAGTAAGCACACAAGATCAGCTACAGAGTTCTTATTATCAAAAGATAATAGAACAACATTCCTAAACACAAGAAGCGCTCGTAGGCTTCTTGGATCGTTCAAGACAAACCACCAAATGTAGTAAATCAAGCCATAACGAAGCTATAGGTACTCCATACCACGTAACATTGTCTATATAAATATAAGCAATTCAAACAAGAGAGCACACAGAAGACTCATAACAGACTCATACCACGGCCTGATCAGACATTCGAATTTGATGTGCCCGGGCTTTCCACATTCGTAGCATAGAGGTGTTGATGATGGTGCATCTTTCTTCATAGGTTTCTTAGAATTATTGAACCTCTTCCACTTACTTTTATTCTTGAGAAACTTGTCAAATCTCCTTACTAGTAGATTGATTTGTTCATCTTCCTTGTCATCTTCACTAGAATCATTGCTTTCTTTGCCATTTTCATCTTTCTTGGAAGAAGAAGCCATAAGTGATATTCCTTTGCCCTTTTATCTACTTCTTCATTCTCCTTGAGCCTTGTTAACTCCAACTCATGCTCCTTGAGCTTTCCAATAAAGTTGCTAGAGACATTGTTGTAAGATCCCTAGACTCCATGATGGCCATTACCTTGGGTTGCCATTCTCTACTAGGACACCTAAGTACCTTAGTCACAAGATCTTCATTAGTGAAAGTTTTCTCAAAAGAAAACAATTGATTTACAATGACTTGAAAATGATTTTGAACCTCATTGATAGATTCACCATGATTCATTCTAAATAATTCATATTGATGCATCAAGGTGTTTATCTTTGATCTAATAACTTCACTAGTTCCTTCATGGGACACTTGTAAAGTGTCCCAAATTTCTTTTACACTCTTGCAATTAGAAATGCGAAAGAATTCATCAATTGACAAAGCGGTGGTGAGGATATTCTTAGCTTCAAAGTCAAGTTGAACATTTTGCTTTTCATCTTTAGTCCATAGCCTTTTGGGTTTGTTTCTCTCTTCATCTCCAACACCATGTTTGGAGACGAAGGGACCATTTTCAATAGTATCCCATAAGTCTATGTCTATTCCTTCAATAAAAATTTTCATCCTTGCCTTCCAATAAGGATATCTTTCACCATCAAAAATTGGAGGAGAGGTGGTAGAAATGTGTTTATGTTTCCTAGTTGATTCAAGTGCCATTTTCAAAAACAATCTTGAAAGCTATTAAGCCTTATTCAAGACCCTAGCTCTAGATACCGATTGTTAATCAATATGGCACCTAAAGAGGGGGGGGATTGAGATTTAATCACTTTCTTGGAAACTTTGGTTTCTTAAAAAATTTGTTCAAGAAACACTATATATGATGCAAAGAAACTGAGTAGAAGAAGAGAATGATTATGAATGAATTGTTGGAACCAAAGTAATTCGGATTAAATAAACTCTAAGTTTTGATGTTAACAAAAAGGATTAAATTTGTATAGCAAAGTGTTAGAAGTAATCTAACAAGTGCTTTCACCCTTTAAGGATCTCTGATTTTATATAAGTTAAAATGTTAAGTCTATTTACTTTGCAATCCGCATCCATATATTATTTTATTGAAAGATTCCCTGAGTGGACGAGTCCACTCTATCACTAGAAGGGTCTCCTTTGACTCAAGTGCCACGTCAGTGGACGAGAGCTTGAATGTTTCTAGTAGACGGAGAAATCCCTTTCAAGTAGACGCGAGTTACTCTCCAATAATAAACATTAAATTATAAGTGCCACGTCACTGGACGGAGATTTTAAGTAACTCAAGTTCTGGCAAGACTGTTGTTTTAAGTAGACGTAGAATTTTTGCCACGTCAGTGGACGGAGCCTTAAAACTCTTCTTACTTACCTTGCCTTTACAATTGTTTTGATGGACGAAGAATTTGAGCATTTATATCTTATTTAAATCAATCTGAACCAAAGTGAATTTATTTCATATGATTGATATTTATTTCAAATATATATAATGGTCCTTCTCATTTGCTATTAACGGTTTTATTGTCTTGTTTTTATGAGAGAGACATAGTACATATAAGGAATTGCAAAAAGCAATATAGTACAATACAACACGACTTGTACCCTGTCACCTTTTACGCTGGAATAGCTGGAATTTGTACAAGGAAGGCAAGACAGTTTTTCAAGTTGCATTTGCTCAGAGGTGTGCCATTTGATGCAAGAATATTGTCACATAGTACAAAGGCCACGAGCAAGCTGAGTCACAACGGATATTACACGATTGATTCTATCCCTAAACGGAAAAATTCAAATACAGCCGTTGATGATTTTGAAGACTAGAGCAAGGACTCTATAAATAGAATACTAAGGCTTTTGAAGAAACAACTTTTGCGCATATACAGAAATCTCAAGAAATCTCTTGCGAGCAAACATTCTTTTATTCTTTCAGAAAGCAAAAGTCTGTAATATCTTAGTTTGAATATTGCTATAATATTCATCTGATGTTAAACTTTCATATTCTCACACATAGTGAGTTAGAAGATCAAAGAAACCAAAAACTCTTTATTAGAGGTAGAGCCTGAAGAGGCTTGGTAAGAAAGGAATACTTGTGAGCCTGGAGAGGTGTTGAATACTTGCTGTAATCTATTTGGAGAATAGTGGAGAAAACCTTCAAGTAGAAGGGATTGAACGTAGCTCTTGGTTGGAAGAGAGTGAACTAGGATAAAACAACTTGCGTGAATCTTCTAATCCCTTATCTCTTTAAGTTTTACGTGCTTACACTAACTGTGGGGATTTGAACTTGAATTTGTTATTCTTTCAAAAGTTTGTTTTTCTGTGTGCTTGATTCTGCCTCTTTATCTTTGTGTGAGAAAACTGTTCTTGAAAAGGTTGTTTTCGAAAAATATTAACAAACACAATTCAACCCCCCCTTCTTGTGTTTGCCTGTGTCAAGTTCATGAATGACCTCAATTAAAAAATCAGAAAATTAAATCCACCACAATTAACCAAATGCAATTAAGAACAACAATTAAGCAATAATTGTTAGAACTAGAAGAATGAAGGAAAGAGAAGATCACATAAGCGATTTCACTGGTTCAATCACAACCTGAGTGATCTACATCTAGCTCTGAAGAACCCTTGAGAGATTCCACTATTTGAAAATTGTTTACAAGATTATAATTATCAAATGAAACTAAAGGATACCCTACCTTTTACCTTTGATTATTTTGATACCCCACTCAAAATAATCCTTACCTCCTAAGGATGCCTTACCTTAGATTCAAGGATTCCCCACCTTGAATATGATTTGGATGCCTCACCAAATCAATAGAAACAACAATTACAATTGATTTGTACACAGAAAATTGTAACACTATAAAAGTGTACTTTTTTTATGAAAGCTCAATGATTTCTCTCAAAATAATAGCGTATGACTCAAGAATGTTTTTGGAGTGATTTTGACAGAGTCGCAGTATATGAAAAGAGTTCTTAATTTTCGTGTCAAAATCCCTCTTATTTATAGAAGAAAAAGTGTGAGAAAAGTGAGTTTAAAATTTGAATTTCTGTTTGAAAAACTGAAGGTAGTCGATTACTTTTAAGGGTAGTCGACTACTTTGTTCAAGATTTGCAACCATTTGTCTAACTACCAAAGTAGTTGATTACTTTAACTAAGTAGTCGATTACTTTCATTGGTAGTCGATTACTTTGACAAATAGTAACCAAGATTTCAAGATTCACAGAAAGTAGTCGATTTGCTTCTCAAAGTAGTCGATTAATTTGATTTTAAGAAGGTTTCTGGAATTTACAAGAACGAAGTAGTAGACTACTTTTCAAGGTAGTTGACAACTTTTCTTAAAAAACTTCAAAATGATTATTTTCTTCACAAAACTTGTTCCAGAAACATTTTTCAAACTTGTCAAATCTTGGATTGTTTTTCAAAACATATTTCTTACCTTTTCTTTTTAGGAAAAACTTATTTTATCCCTTTAAAAACATTTGAGTCATTTAAGCTAAATTTAAAGAGAAACCTTTACAAATGTTCCTATAACTGATTATTACATAGGAGTGCCATATGTGTTTGGCTCTTCATCATCAACATACTTTGAATGTCGCATTTTTGAAGCATATGCATTTTCATCTTGCATCTTCGAGTTAGATTAGTCGCAATACTCTTTACAGAAATCTCAAGAAATCTCTGGCGAGCAAACATTCTTTTATTCTTTCAGAAAGCAAAAGTTCTGTAATATCTTAGTTTGAATATTGCTATAATATTCATCTGATCTTAAACTTTCATATTCTCACACATAGTGAGTTAGAAGATCAAAGAAACCAAAAACTCTTTATTAGAGGTAGAACCTGAAGAGGCTTGGTAAGAAAGGAATACTTATGAGCCTGGAGAGGTGTTGAATACTTGCTGTAATCTATTTGGAGAATAGTGGAGAAAACCTTCAAGACAATTCCAGAAAGGGAAAATCCATTGCTTTAAAGGCAAAGAAAGCAAGCTCTTCAAAAGTCCTCAAAGCTGCTGAGTCTTCAGATGATGCTGAATCTTCAGACAATGATGAAGGATCAGATGAAGATGAATTGTCTTTCATCTCCAGAAAGATACAACATATGTGGAGAAGGAAAGGTAATTTCAAGAGAAAGCAGTTCAACAAGAAATTTTCTAAGGAGAAATCAAACTCCAAAGAAAAAGGTCCACATCTGTGCTTTGAATGCAAAAAGCCAGGCCATTTCAAAGCTGACTGTCCTGACTTAAAAGAGAAGAAGAAGTTCTTCAAGAAAAAGAAGGGCTTAATGGCTACATGGGAGGACTTGGACTTATCCTCATCAGATGAGGAAGAGGAAGCTAAGGAAGAGGCAAACATTTGCCTCATGGCTGACACATCATCAGAAAATGAGTACACTGATGATGATGAGGTAACAGATTCTGAACCTTCTACTCTCAAAAATGCCTTTGATGAATTACTGCATGACTCATCCATACTATCTCATGAATACAAAAGTCTTAAAAAGAAGTTTGCAAAATTAACAAAAGAATATGATAGAGTCTGCATTGAAAAACAAAGTTTAGTTCAAGAAAATAATAAGCTGAAATAAGAGAATGTCAGTCTAACTGACAAATCTGAATGTGAGCCTGAGAATTCTTGTGAAGTTGCAAAACTGAAACAAGGTTTAACATACTTTACAGACACTCTGTCAAAATTTGTAGAAGGCTCAGATAAGCTTAGTCTTATCCTAAGGTATTCTAGGTCACCATTTGATAAATCTAGCCTTGGTTATGATAATAAGAAGCATGAGGCATCTTACATTAAGTCAAAACCACCTATGCAGCAAAGAGCTTCAAAAGCTCCAGCTAGGTATGCTAAAGCCAAATCAGGCCCGTCCAACACCTTTTGTAAAGTGTGTGGAAAAAGTGGGCATTCTACATCTAGATGCATACATAATAGAAATACTAAATATTCTCATCCAAAGAAAACTAACATGAAAGGACCCAAGTCTGTTTGGGTACCTAAGGACAAGATAATACCTGTTGCAGATTTGCTTAACAACAGGAAAGAAACAAACATCCTGGTACTTGGACAGTGGATGCTCACGTCACATGACGGGAGAAAAGTATATGTTCCAAGACCTTAGACATAAGGATGGTGGCTGCGTGACATTTGGAGGAAACCAGAAAGGAAAGATCACTGGTATAGGTAAAATTGGTAAATATCCTTTTCCCTCCATTGATAATGTTCTTTTAGTAAATGGTTTAAAACATAATCTACTGAGCATAAGTCAATTATGTGATAGCTTCAATTAGAAGTGATCATGGGGGAGAATTTGTCAATGAGTTATTCAATGAGTTTTGTGAAGAAAGTGGTATTCAACACAACTTCTCAATACCAAGAACACCATAGCAAAATGGTGTGGTAGAGAGAAAGAACATATCTCTTCAAGAGATGGCTAGGACTATGCTCAATGACAATTCTGTCCCGAAGCACTTCTGGGCTGAAGCTGTGAACACTGCTTGCTACATTCAGAACAGAATATACATTAGACCTATTCTGAATAAGACTCCCTATGAATTGTGGAAAGGTAGAAAACCCAACATATCTTATTTTCATCCTTTTGGATGTAAATGTTATATTTTGAATACAAAAGATCAACTTGGTAAGTTTGATGCAAAAGTAGATAATGGAATTCTACTAGGATTTTCTGAAACCTCAAAAGGATTTAGAGTGTATAATTCAAGAACTTTAATAGTAGAAGAGTCTATACATGTTAGATTTGATGACAAACAGCCTGATAAGAAATTATCAGAGCTAGATGAAAGTTTTACAAATCTTGATTTAAACATCTCAGGAGAAACAATAGAAGTTAAAGCTGATGATCAAGTTGAAGACATTTCTCATCAACCAGAAACATCCTCCTCTCAACAAGACAATGTTCAGAGAACATGGAATTTCAAGAATTATCATCCTTCGGATCAAATCATTGGAAATCCAAGTGATAAGCTAAGAACCAGATCAACCTTCAGAGAGCAAGAAGATTCTGCATTAGTCTCTGAATTGGAACCAAAGACAGTAGACGAGGCTCTGCTGGACAATGGTTGGATTTTAGCAATGCAAGAAGAGCTAAACCAGTTTGAAAGAAGTGATGTCTGGACTCTGGTAACCCTACCTAAAGATAAATCTGTTATAGGAACAAAATGGGTTTACAGAAACAAGTTTGATGAGAATGGTAAGGTTATAAGAAATAAAGCAAGATTAGTTGCACAAGGTTACTCTCAAGAAGTAGGTATAGATTATACTGAAACCTTTGCACCTGTTGCTAGATTAGAAGCAATCAGAATTTTACTTTCATTTGCCATACATCATAATATTATGCTTTTCCAAATGGATGTAAAAAGTGCTTTTCTAAATGGTTTTATCAATGAAGAAGTTTATGTTATGCAACCTCCGGGTTTTGAGAGTGAAACCCAACCTGAACATGTATACAAGCTTAAGAAAGCTTTATACGACCTAAAACAAGCCCCAAGAGCTTGGTACGATAGGCTAAGTTCTTTTCTGATGGATAATGGCTTTGTCAGAGGAAAGGTTGATACAACCTTGTTTAGAAAATCAATTAAATCCAACTTCATAGTAGTACAGATTTATGTAGATGATATTATATTTGGTGCTACTAATGAATCTTTGTGCAAAGAATTTTCAAAGTTAATGAAGAAAGAGTTTGAAATGAGCATGATGGGAGAACTCAAATTCTTCCTTGGACTTCAAGTAAAACAGTCTACGGACGAGGTGTACATCCATCAAACTAAATATACAAAGGAATTACTCAAAAAGTTTAAGATGGATGTCTGCAAACCTATGAACACACCTATGCATCCCACGTCCATACTGAACAAAGATGATAAAGAGAAAAAGGTAGATCAGAAGGTATACAGAGGTATGATTGGATCTCTCTTATATCTAATTGCTTCTAGGCCTGATATTATGTTCAGAATTTGCTTATGTGCTCGATTTCAATCTGATCCTAGAGAATCTCATTTATCAGCAGTTAAAAGATTTTAGATATTTAAAAGGTACTGCTAATCTTGGTCTGTGCTTTAAGAAAGATGAAGATTACAGATTAGTTGGCTTTTGTGATGCTGACTATGCTGAAGATAGAATTGAAAGAAAAAGCACCAGTGGAGGATGTCACTTCATTGGAGCTAACCTAGTATCATGGTCAAGCAAAAGGCAGAGTACCATTGCTCTATCAACTGCTGAAGCAGAATACATCTCAGTTGCAAGTTGCTACTCACAAATTCTCTGGATCAAACACCAATTGGAGGACTATAATGTGTTTGTAAGTAGTATTCCACTTATGTGTGATAATACTGCTGCAATCAATTTATCTAAGAGTCCAATTCTGCATTCTAGAGCAAAACATATAGAAATTAAAACATCATTTTATTAGAGACTATGTGTAAAAAGGTGTTTTTGATATTCAATTTGTAGATACTGACCATCAATGGGCAGATATCTTTACTAAACCTCTTGCTGAGGACAGATTTATTTTTATTAGAAAACATCTTAACATGTTGTATGTGGTTTGATTTAGTATATATGTTGATTGCATGATTTTTCTACGCGTCCACTAGTTTTGGCGTCCAGATCACATGTAGTCTACGCGTCCACTACTATTGGTGTGCCGCTTCCACTACATATGTTTCTACGCGTCCACCCTCAATCTTGTGTGGACTCGTCTATGCATAAATTTTTTTTATTGCATTAATTTGTCTCTGGACATATTTATTTTAAAACGTTTGGTTTTAATCATTTCCTTGCTGAGTCAGCTACTTCCATCAATCTCATCATAACTTTTTACGGTCCCAATATACCAACGCCGTTTTTCTCTAAAGACATGTCTTGTCAATTATTTCTTTTTTGAATTTTCCTTGAAAACTGTTGGTATTCGGAACTCTTTAAAAGTAACATCTTTCCCTCTGAAAAACCTTTTGCTACTCTTCATCTCTGTTAACCACTCTCTGAAAGTTTCAAACTCTCTGTTCTTCCAAAACTTTAACTCTTTTACTCAACAATGGCTTCAACCTCCACTCCCGTGCCTGCTTTTGCAACCGACATCATCACTATTACTGTGGAACATCATTTCGATTTTGAAATTCTGAGTGAATACAACTTGGATGTAAGTAAGTTTATCAACGTTGCTGGTTGGGATGGAATATTTCTGGAAAAGGTCTCAATATATCCCGACTTGATAAGGGAATTCTGGAGAAGACCGAAGATTTCTGAAACAGAGATAGTAGGGTTTGTACTGGGGAAGAAGATAACAGTATCCGAGAAAACCATTTCTGACGCTATTGTTTGTGCCCAAGAGGGTTTAGTCTTCACAGAGAAGTGGGAAGAAGACCTAGGCGGTACAGAGATCATTGCCGTTACACTGATGAGGCAAGACACCGTGAGAACTCACTCATGGAAATCATCTGAAATGAAGGATCATATCAGGATTCTTCACCAAATCCTGAACAAGGTGGTGCTACATAAGGCAGGGTCTAAGGACAACTTATCTGCCCTCCATAAATTTTGTCTTTGCAATATGGTCTTTGAAACAAAGATAAATCTGCCATGGATCCTGTTTCATCGCTTCAAGGATGCCATTACCAACAGGGAATCCGCTTCACACATCACCTTCTCTCATCTTCTGTCAAAAATATTCAAACATCAAGGCTTGTATGATGATCTGAATGCAAATCCTCAAGAAGAACAAGAAAAAATCCTTCGTTCGAAAGGAATGCAAGCTGCTATTTTTGGGAGAAGCAATCTGAGTGGCATGCATCTTGACACTTACAAGCAAGTCGAAATGGCCAAACATGAGGAGAAGATGAAGATAAAAGAAGAATCAGTTGAGGCTAACATTGCTGCAACCCTTGGTCTCAAGAGAGGAACCAAGAGGAAGACAATGGCCGTCAGGAAGCCTAATCCTAAAAGGCCTACCCGAGGCATTGTGAATAATCAGCCCAAAGCTGAGGCTCCTCAACCTGTTCCTCAACCTGCTCCCAAGAAAGCAAGGAAGTTCGTGTTGCCTCAAGATGAGGATGATGAAGATGATAATGTTCCTCTAGGAACAGCCTTGAAGAGGAAGGCAAGTGCTACTGCTGCTACTGCTGTGCCTACCAAGAGGAGGCAACCTGCAAGAAAGCAAGGAGCTTTGCATCCTGAGGTAAACACTTCTGCTGAAGTTCCTGTAAATATAGCAGAAGATGTAAATAATGTGAGTGATAGTGTCCCTACTCCAGAAGTAGGATTTTTGATGATGTATATAGACCTACCTTACCCACACCCCAACCTTCACCACAAAAAGCACAATCTGACCACACCACAACCCCATCCTCACCACAAATCAGCTCAAATCAATTAACCATACCACAACCTTCACCAATCAAAACCATCTTTCCACCTATAATACCTGACTCTGACCCCTGGTTTCATCAAAAGGATGATGGAATCTGTCCAGGTGCCCCCTTTCCTAAACCCCTCAGAAAACTCTTTCCACCCCTTGTACCCTCATCCACTCTCTTTGCCAATAAATCTGAGAATTGGGCTCAGGTCAAGAGAGATTGGAGAGTTTTGATTCATACTCACCAACCAGACCTTGAGATTGACCCTGACATTCCTCTCACCAGGTGGTATCCACATCCTGAATATGAATATGAATCATATGAGGACTACCTCTGGACCACCAAATATCCAAACTCTCAGCCTCCCAAAGGACCCTTTCCATCTGAAATGAACAACCAACATGGCCCTCTCCTTACCCACCTACCCCTTAACCATTTCCCAAAAAGAAAAATTTACCCCAACCTCATCAAAACCCCACCTCTGATTCCTCATAATGATGGAGTAGAAAGGCACATCATTCCAGTATGGGAGACTGACTTTAAGAGGAACAGGCTTCCTACTTTACCTGAGAAAAGAGCTAGATCATCTGAGCACAATCCAATCATACTGGATGGCAACACAAAATGGATGAGATTCGAACATCCCAGCATCTATGGAAGAGCATCTGACCCCTTCACAGACCAACTTTTCTACAATCTACTGAAATGGGAGTTCAGCTACTTCCAAGTAGAAAGAGCTGCACGTTGTGTTCCTCTCACCTGGCTTAGGCATAATAAGGAAACACGTGTAGGCATTGCTCCCTATCCTATCTGTCCTAGGCTTGGCATGATAGACCTCAACAAGGACAAGGATCGGAAGTGCAGAAGAAACAAGGGAGTCATGCTTGAAGCTCACTCTGCTATGCTGGATGTATCTAAAGAGACTTTTGACTACTGTAAGCTCGAGTATTATCTGTATATGAAGGATGTGAGGAATATAGGAGAGATGATAGCTGCTGACTACTGGAAGTCTCACATAATCCACTGCACCAGGGAAGCTTCATCTTCTGGTCTTTCTCAGGAAGAGGAGAAAGAAATTCCCAAGATCAGAGGAAAGTATGGACTCTCCAAGCTAAGGCACATGATATACAAAGATCTGTGGGCACTTCCTATTACCAGCAGGGATGTGGAGGAAATTACTCCTATCCACTGGGCAAAGGATGTCCCTAAGAAATCTGTAAAAGCTGCCACTGCCTCTCCAGCAACCTCATCCTCTGAACCTATAGCTGAGGAGTTAGTTGTAGAAGGCCCTGAACTTAATGCTGATTTGTCTTCTCAACCTGCTTCTGTTGAACCTCCATCTGTACAAGCTGAGCAGCCTGCTGAGGCTTGTGTCTCCAAGCAAGGTGTTGAGTCTGCTAAGACTTCATCTCAACCATTAGCTCTTGCTATGGTTAATCCACCAGCCCAAGCTCAAGACACTGTCTCTGACACTGCTGAGAGCTCAAGACAACTGTTCTTGCCACCAAATCTTGAAGACATCATTGGAAAAATTGTTGATGACAAGGTTGGCAAGCTAGTTGAAGAGAAAACAGAACAGATGGCTCAACAATTTGAAGAAAGGGTGCAGAAGCAAGTTCAAGATACTCTGGCCCCTACAAATGCCATGGTGACTCAGATGTTGGCTCTGCTCATGGATTTCCAAAAGAACCAAAACCCTAATCCAAACCAACCCCCTCCACCTCCTCCTTCTACCTAAAATTTTTGTTCTTTGTTATCTCTGTTTTATTTTTTATTGTTTGCTGATAATGATGGTCCACTCCCTTTACCTTTTTGTCTAATGACAAAAAAGGGGGAGAAAGGAAATATTAAATTTTATACAGAGAATGTTATACAGAGACATTTTTTTTATGAAAAAGTACATATTTGTCTGCATATGCATAAGTGTATATTCATCTTGCTGATACTATGTTATTGACTTTATGCTTATGCCTATTTTGTCTCAAGTCAATTATGCTCAGATACTGCTTTGAACTGCTTAGTCTCAAATGTTTAACAAGCTGCTTTCTTGGTCTGATAACTTATATTATATTGCAAATAAGACTTAGCTTCATATGCCTTAACTACTTTGATCTGATGAATGCTTTGTCTTAGGGGGAGCCTTGTAAGCTCTCTTAGACTTTGCAAAATAAATTTAATTAGTTTTTGTCATCATCAAAAAGGGGGAGATTGTTGGAACCAAAGTAATTTGGATTAAATAATCTCTAAGTTTTGATGTTAACAAAAAGGATTAAATTTGTATAGCAAAGTGTTAGAAGTAATCTAACAAGTGCTTTCACCCTTTAAGGATCTCTGATTTTATATAAGTTAAAATGTTAAGTCTATTTACTTTGTAATCCGCGTCCATATATTATTTTATTGAAAGATTCCCTGGGTGGACGAGTCCACTTTATCACTAGAAGGATCTCCTTTGACTCAAGTGCCACGTCAGTGGACGAACGCTTGAATGTTTCTAGTAGACGGAGAAATCCCTTTCAAGTAGACGCGAGTTACTCTCCAATAATAAACATTAAATTATAAGTGCCACGTCACTGGACGGAGATTTTAAGTAACTCAAGTTCTGGCAAGACCGTTGTTTTAAGTAGACGTAGAATTTTTGCCACGTCAGTGGACGGAGCCTTAAAACTCTTCTTACTTACCTTGCCTTTACAATTGTTTTGATGGACGAAGAATTTGAGCATTTATATTTTATTTAAATCAATCTGAACCAAAGTGAATTTATTTCATATGATTGATATTTATTTCAAATATATATAATGGTCCTTCTCATTTGCTATTAACGGTTTTATTGTCTTGTTTTTATGAGAGAGACATAGTACATATAAGGAATTGCAAAAAGCAATATAGTACAATGCAACACGACTTGTACCCTGTCACCTTTTACGCTGGAATAGCTGGAATTTGTACAAGGAAGGCAAGACAGTTTTTCAAGTTGCATTTGCTTAGAGGTGTGCCATTTGATGCAAGAATATTGTCACATAGTACAAAGGCCACGAGCAAGCTGAGTCACAACGGATATTACACGATTGATTCTATCCCTAAACGGAAAATTCAAATACAACCGTTGATGATTTTGAAGACTAGAGCAAAGACTCTATAAATAGAAGACTAAGGCTTTTGAAGAAACAACTTTTGCGCATATACAGAAATCTCTTGCGAGCAAACATTCTTTTATTCTTTCAGAAAGCAAAAGTCTGTAATATCTTAGTTTGAATATTGCTATAATATTCATCTGATCTTAAACTTTCATATTCTCACACATAGTGAGTTAGAAGATCAAAGAAACCAAAAACTCTTTATTAGAGGTAGAGCCTGAAGAGGCTTGGTAAGAAAGGAATACTTGTGAGCCTGGAGAGGTATTGAATACTTGCTGTAATCTATTTGGAGAATAGTGGAGAAAACCTTCAAGTAGAAGGGACTGAACCTAGCTCTTGGTTGGAAGAGAGTGAACTAGGATAAAACAACTATAGTGAATCTTCTAATCCCTTATCTCTTTAAGTTTTACGTGCTTATACTAACTGTGGGGATTTGAACTTGAATTTGTTATTCTTTCAAAAGTTTGTTTTTCTGTGTGCTAGATTCTGCCTCTTTATCTTTGTGTGAGAAAACTGTTCTTGAAAAGGTTGTTTTCGAAAAATATTAACAAACACAATTCAACCCTTCCCTTCTTGTGTTTGCCTGTGTCAACTTCATGAATGACCTCAATTAAAAATCAGAAAATTAAATCCACCACAATTAGCCAAATGCAATTAAGAACAACAATTAAGCAATAATTGCAAGAACTAGAAGATTGAAGGAAAGAGAAGATCACATAAGCGATTTCACTGGTTCAATCACAACCTGAGTGATCTACATCTAGCTCTGAAGAACCCTTGAGAGATTCCACTATTTGAAAATTGTTTACAAGATTACAATTATCAAATGAAACAAAAGGATACCCCACCTTTTACCTTTGATTATTTTGATACCCCACTCAAAATAATCCTTACCTCCTAAGGATGCCTTACCTTAGATTCAAGGATTCCCCACCTTGAATATGATTTGGATGCCTCACCAAATCAATAGAAACAACAATTACAATTGATTTGTACACAAAAAATTGTAACACTATAAAAGTGTACTTTTTTTTTGAAAGCTCAATGATTTCTCTCAAAATAATAGCGTATGACTCAAGAATGTTTTTGGAGTGATTTTGACAGAGTAGCAGTATATGAAAAGAGTTCTTAATTTTCGTGTCAAAATCCCTCTTATTTATAGAAGAAAAAGTGTGAGAAAAGTGAGTTTAAAATTTGAATTTCTGTTTGAAAAACTGAAGGTAGTCGATTACTTTTAAGGGTAGTCGACTACTTTGTTCAAGATTTGCAACCGTTTGTCTAACTACAAAAGTAGTTGATTACTTTAACTAAGTAGTCGATTACTTTCATTGGTAGTCGATTACTTTGACAAATAGTAACCAAGATTTCAAGATTCACAGAAAGTAGTCGATTTACTTCTCAAAGTAGTCGATTAATTTGATTTTAAGAAGGTTTCTGGAATTTACAAGAACAAAGTAGTAGACTACTTTTCAAGGTAGTTGACAACTTTTCTTAAAAAACTTAAAAATGATTATTTTCTTCACAAAACTTGTTCCAGAAACATTTTTCAAACTTGTCAAATCTTGGATTGTTTTTCAAAACATATTTCTTACCTTTTCTTTTTAGGAAAAACTTATTTTATCCTTTTAAAAACATTTGAGTCATTTAAGCTAAATTTAAAGAGAAACCTTTACAAATATTCCTATAACCGATTATTACATAGGAGTGCCATATGTGTTTGGCTCTTCATCATCAAAATACTTTGAATGTCGCATTTTTTAAGCATATGCATTTTCATCTTGCATCTTCGAGTAAGATTAGTTGCAATACTCTTTAGCAGACCATGTGTTAATTTTGAACTTGATATATGCTTCCTCTCACATAATTGACTTATAAGAAAAGGAAAGGAACGACTCCTCTAACATCAAAAAGCTTTGGTATATACATTCAATCAAAAAGTTCTGATAGACGATTAGGAGAGATGAGAAGGAGAGGGAAAGGGGGAGGAAGAGGAAGAATCTATGAGAATGGGATTGAGAGATACTCGGGCAAGGAGGTTAGGAGAGATGGCTACCTTTATACTGATTGGAATCAATTTAGTAGAGGAGGTAGAACTTCTTTTTGGTTGAAACTACATATTTTTTCTTTACTGGCTTCCCTGATAATTTCGGACAAGAGGACATGTGGAATATCTTTGGTAGGTGGGGGAGTGTAAGGGAAGTATTTATCCCTCAAAAGAGGGATAAATTTGGGGATAGGTTTGGGTTTGTCAGATTTCATAGAGTACAAAATGTTTTTCATTTGGAACGTCAGTTAGATGCTATTTGGATAGATGACAAAATACTGAAAGTCAATGTGCCGAGGTTTGAACATGGAAGGCCAGATGCAAAGGTTGGAGGGTGCAAAGTCCTGGGATGGGTGCAAAAAGTGGTCGTAGGACAGAGGGGGGACCATCTTATGCAAAGGTGGTATATAATGGTATTCAAAAGATTCTTGTGTCTGAGGGTCAAGAAGAAATTGAATGGCGTGGCTTGTCCTTCAATGTGCCTGCTGAAGAGTTCGAGTGGTTGAGGAAGAGTTATGTAGGTACGACAAAAACAGTGGAACTCGCAACAACTATTCAATAAGAGTTGAATAGGGTGGGCATTTACACTATAAATGATTATCCTATGGGCTGAAAAATGGTTCTTTTGTCTGCTGATGAAGTTATACAGTTCCAATGAATCCAAGGATTAAATGGAAGAATAGTTTGATGTGTTAAGGCCCTGGAGTGAGGAACTGAGGTCATTTGAATGATTTGTTTGGTTGAAGGTGACCGGGGTTCCCATACACGCCTGGAAGGAGGAGCTTTTCAGGACCCTTGCTGGTACGGTGGGAACTTTCATTAAGGTGGATGAAAACATAAGATCTAGGGTGCGGTTTGATATTGGTAGTATTCTTATCTCAAAATCTTCACCGGAGATCATTAAAAAGGTGGTTCAGGTAAAGGTTAACAACTCCATAGTCTCAATTAGACTAATGGAGGAGACTTTTGGGGAACTTATATTGAGCTATAATATGTTCTCATTAAGGTGGATGAAACAGACATGGAGGAAGCACTCCGGCACAGCGTTCAACCGTGTAGGGAGGTGGGGATTTCAAATTCAAACGAGATCAAACAGGCTGTTCTTGGGTTCGATGAGGCGTGTTACTGTAGAGGCCGTACTGATTGGGAAGGGTGTTACAGTGAGTTGTACAAACATGGGGTCAAATTTTGTCAGCCTATACATAGAAGGTGTAATAGCTTGGATGGAAGGGGTGATAAGGGGAGGGGTGGTGCTGCTGATAAAGTAATTGGGCCCAATTTGTTAAGCCCAATTAGAGTTGGAAATAGGTTTGTGATGCTGGCTAAAGATGAGGTGGTGGAGTCCTCAACGAGCCCAATAGGTGTGGTTGATGTTGGGTCAGTTGAAATTAGGTCTGCTTCAAGTGATGATATTAGGTATTCACTAAGTGGGCCTGCAGATAGGTCAGGTGGGTTGAGTAGACGTGGGTTGAGGCACTCAAAGCCCAGGTATGCAAACTGGAAGCAGTTTGTTTGACTGTAATTGGGGGGTTGTTCTAGGAGCAAGGTGGTTACCACAATTATTTCATATGCAGAGTGTGGGGAGTGCAATCGTGTCAGAATTTTGTGAGGTCGGCATGGAAAAGAAAGATAGGTGAAGGGCAAGGGGGTGTGTTGTTCTGTGGATCTTGTTGAAGACGGCTCTACTAGTGTATTTATAATTTTTTAAGGTGAATATTTTCAGGAAAGGGGAATTAGACGAGCCTTTTTCTAACAACTCTGGTTCCAGCTCTTTTTCGGAGTCACAAAGCTTGGAGTCATTATCAAGAATGACACTCTTAGATTCCAATATTAGGCACTATAACCAGATGCTCAGGTCTGGTAATCCTTTGCTCTCAGCTGAACAAATATGGGGGATAGGGAAAAAGTTAGGAGTTTCCTATGTGGGAAGTGAGGAAGAAATTATTGCCAGATTAACAGAGATGGAATCCAGAGATAATGCTGGATGTCCACGTCATGGGGTAAATGAAGATTTTCCATGAAGATTTGTTAGGTTAACATAAGGGGTTTGGGTGTTGTGATAAAGAGAAAAAGGATACGATCTCTGGTCACTGTAGAAAAGCTGGAGTTCTTGGCGGTACAAGAAACTAAGATGGAATTTGTTGATGGGGTTCTTTGTCAGCAACTGTGGGGAAACGATGATTTTAACTGGAGCTTTTTTCCATCTGGAGGAAGCTCGGGAGGATTATTAAATATGTGGAATACCAAAGTTATGACCAACATCTTTTCTTTTGCTGGTGATGGTTTCTCAGGAGAGTCTCTAGAGAGAGGATGCAATAAAACTATCTTCTTTGTTGTCAATGTGTATTCCATGTGCAATATTTTGGGGAAACAGAAGTTGTGGGAAGACCTCAAAAAAGTGAAAGGAAACCGGGGGGATGGAAGTGGTGTTTTGTAGGTGATTTTAATGCAGTTTACAGTACTGCAGATAGGCGGGGAGTAGGTAGGAATTTGGGATCTCAAGAGGTGCAGCAATTCAAGAGGTTTGTAGAGGATATGGATGTAATTGATCCACCTCTTTTAGGGAGGAAGTTTACTTGGTACAAAGTGGATGGTTCAGCTATGAGTCGGTTGGATCGATTTCTTCTATCAGAGGCATGGATAGAGGAATTGGATGTAGAAGCACAATCGGCTCTTAATAGAGATGTAACGCCCATCGTTACATAAGTAACCCAAAATAAAATCAATAAATTTTTTTTAAAAAACATTTAAATTAAGACAAACATGTCATAAAAAATTTCGCAAATAAATTGAGTCTGAAAAATGCCTCATAATAAATAATATAATAGTATTTCAAAGTAATAAATATAATAATAAATCCATACATTTGAATAAAAATCAAAAGCCTCAAAACCGGACGTCTAACTACAATCCAAGAAATGTAAACTGAAAATAATAAACGCTGTCGCCATGGGGCTCTTAAACTATGCTACAATATTAACCAATTAATCTAAAAGCATGATAACAACTCTTCAAGTCTCCGTATCCTCAACGACGATGTCATCGGGCTCTGAAAACGACACCTTTTAATGAAATATAAAACCCTAGTGAACAACAATACAATTATAAAATATTTCGAAAATATTATTGTTCTCAGCCGGCGCGGTAACCGGAAAAACTGTCCATGGTGTCCACTAATTTTTCCAAAATAATATATTTAAAATACACTTAATAACAACATAATATCAAGCCAAAAACATATAGCATATGGACAAATCACTTCAATGCATCACATTTCACATACCAATTAATTTCAAAAATAATCAAAGCGGCTCGGAGACCTCATTCTTAAATTGGTCTCTTGCCGGCATGCCATTAATCTCACACATCACACGATAATGGCGTCCCATTGCCCACCCCTACTCATGAGGAGTGTTTCGATGTCACCTTCCTGTCAGGAACATTTCTATTTCGATACCGCCCATGTGCACATGGCGGTATTTCTCCCTTTTCGATACCCCCAACGTGTGGCGGTGTTACTTCCAATACCCCTTTTTAGGTGGTATTGCTCTTTTTTGACATCCCAAATACATGGCGATGTTACTTTTGATACTCCATTACGGCGGTATTACTCTTCGATACCACTATCATAGGCGGTATTGCGGCAAACATCATGCAGATCATAAGTCACATATTTCATGTCTCATACATGTAACAAAATATTTTCCACAATTTAAGCACATAGATTTCCACCAACAACAAGCAATCATGAATATCACAACATATCATACATGAATAAGCACATTGCAACGTCAATTGGTTAATTAATTCCCCTTTTTGTAAAACCCTCAATTTTATAAATTAGGTTATTAGGTTATTGACAATATGCATCATTCAATTAAATTCTCTCAAAACCATAGGGTAAGCCCTTGTCAACACAACCAACAAATATACCATGGAAATGGTTCATAAAAGTATTGTTGCTCACCACTCGAAGACCTCCAAAAAGCTCCAAAAATAATATAAGACAAATCTAGTGCTTCACCAAAAATCTTTCTTCTTTTTTACTTACAGTATTATTCCCATCGTAAAATGGCGCTCCTCTACCCCTTTGAATGATATTTTACTTTACGTTAAAACTCATTGTACCATGTGCGGCACTGCACTTTCTCATTTATTTTCTTGGAACAGAGTCACGTAGGTTTATCTCTTAAACATTCAACAATTAGAATTCATTCTGACTTGATTTTTAGCATGGGCCCCTTCTTTCTTTTATAAGAATTCTGAATGAATTTTGTTACAAGCTGCCCATGCCTTTTGAATTTGGCTAAAGGACTTTGTTGCAACGTGGACCTCTACTTTGTCCTCCTCTTTTTCTCTAATTTTTTTTTTAGGGAGCTGCTACATGTACCCCTCCGTGTGCCCCATCCACCCTCACAAGTTTTTTAAATTTTTTTAATACCAAAATACCCTCAACAGTAAAAAATATATGTACTCTAATTTTTTTACCCTCTTCTCTCATCTCCCTCCACCCCCCTTCTCTCTCATCTCCCTCCAATCTCCACCCCATCAATATGATTCGCACAAGAACAGAACGTTCGTTCACCTACAAATTATTTTATAGAAAAATATGTTTTATTAAATTCTAGTTTTATTTTAACCCAATATGCACTTTTCTTCCACCACAATTACAATGGCAATGTCCAAGGTCACAAGAGCGTTCACTACATCCAAAGCAAAATAGTTTACAATCATCTTATGTTACACAATGGTCAGGAGTTTCATGGGCTTGTGATGTCAAACAAGATGCAACCAGAACCAAGAACACAAACAGAGCAAATTGAAATGAAGCTTTCGCCATGATTTCTCACTGTCTTCCTCTCCAACTGTGTCATTCACCTACCTACAAATTGCAAGAACCAGAAATAAGAAAGAAAGAAAAATATGTTGCGCACAAGAACAGGAACTGAAAACAAAATACAAGAATGAAAAATGATGTAGAAATCCTATAAACAACAAAGCACAAAATTGCAATAAAGCATTAGGAAATTTGAACAAACCAAAATGAAAACATTAGAGAGAGAGAAAGAGAGGAAAAAAGGAATAGGAGAGCTTGATGGGGGGTTAATGTTGAAGAGAGGTTTCTAAATGAATCAGTGTTGTTCCTAAATTGTAAGCTTGGTTGGTTGCCTTTTAGGTATCTAGGATTACCTGTGGGGGTGGATCCTCGAAGATCTAGCACTTGGTAACCAATTTTAGATACTATGGAGAGGAGGTTGAGCTCATGGAAAGGAAAGCATCTTTCACTGGGAGGGCGAATTACTCTAATAAATTTGGTTTTCAATAGTTTGCCAATATACTATATGTCTTTTCTAAGGATACCACCAAAAGTTTTGAAAAGGTTAGTGCGATTACAAAGAGATTTTTTGTGGGGAGCTAATGAGGAGAAGAGGAAGATACCATGGGTGAAATGGGAGGCAATTTGTTGGCCTAAGTAGGAGGAAGGGTTGGGGGTGAAAAATCTTGATTGGTTTAATTTGTCGTTATTAGTGAAATGAAGATGGAAGGTTCTAATAGAGGAAGATGGCTTGTGGAGGGATGCTTTGGTGTCAAGATATGGTGACGAAGATGGAAGCTTATCCTTGTCCTTAAGGAACATAAATGTGGTAAGAAAGGTATCTTCTTAGTGGAGGAATATACGCAGTCTAAGAATTATAGAGCATTTGAGGATTGGTTCCAATTAGGGCTAAAAAGAAAGGTTGGAAGAGGAGACAAAACCAAATTTTGGGAAGATGTGTGGATTGGTAATGTTAGTTTGAAGGAGAGATTCCCTAGAATTTACAATTTGTCCGAGGATAGGGGTAAGGTTATAGAAGGGTTAGGAGAATGGTAGGGTGGGTCTTGGAAATGGAAACTTAGTTGGAGGAGGGTTTCTTTAGTTAGGAGGAAGACGTGGTGAATGATTTGGGAAATGTGATTGATTCGACCTCTCTATCAAATTCTAATGTAGATATGTGGTCCTGGCTTTTAGACCCTTCTGGTGATTTTACCTCAAGATCGGCTTATAACTTGCTGTTTTCTAAATGTGGTTCTGCTGCATTAACTGTGGAGAGGGAGGACAATGTCTTTAAGTACTTCTGGAAGACAAAAGCTCCCAGGAAAACTTTGGCTTTTGGTTGGCATGTACTCTTAGATAGATGATGGGTTACGGAAAGTGTACCGGATCGAAGCAAGTAATAAAAACACAGCAAGTAAATTATCGATATTGAACACAGGGATTGGGGACCAATTATATCAAAATTCAAAGAAGATAATTGGAGTTGACCAAGTCAAAGGAGAGAAGTTGTGATTTAAGATCAATTTTAAGTAACAAATCAATTATCAATTCAAGCAATAACAAACAAAAGCAATTATCAAAGATTGTGACTATGATTGGGAAGGATATAAGGTCACGAATTCATCAACCCAATCAAGCAATAGATCAAAGTGATTATTTTATGTCCCTAGGTTCAATTTCATGCCAACCAGGAACCCTAAATTATTCTAATGTCTCGTTCGAGCACAAGAGAAAACACCTAAACAAGCCAATCAACTATATCTCTATTTGAAAATTAACAAGTTAGATTTATTAAGTTCTTGGTTCCCTATAACGATTGCACAAATCTCTTCATATATCTCTATCAATATTCAATTTGTGTTTTTAATTCAAGTCTTAAAGCATGAATCTCTGGTCGGACTCATCACGCTTGAGTAGTTAACCACGAGCTCATGTGATTAACACAAACAAAACAGAATTAAGAAGCAAGAATTAAGAGTAGGGAGTAGAAAACATCACAATTGACTATGCCGTCATGAGCGGCTTCATCGTTTCCTTAGAAAAGAGGATTAGTTCCTCATAGCGTACATCATCATCAATAATTCAATGGAAAACGTAAATAAAATTAATAATATCTGCGTAAAAACTAAGCGAGCTCTGAGAAAACTAGGATTGGATCCCTAAATTCACACAAAAACAAGCTTAAATATAAATTATGAGTTGCGCACGCTAGCAGGGCGAGCACTTAAAATTGGCTCCATGAATTTTGAATCTTCGCAGGGCGAACACTGTCTCGTGAGGCGAGACAGATGAACTTCAGCTTTCCTGTTTTCTACTTCGCGGGGCACATCATATGTTCGCGGGGCGCCCCAGAAGACCTTCAACTTCTTCTCAGTTATGCTTCTGGCTCACGACGCGAGCAGTGTCTCGCGGGGCAAGACACCCTTTTCTTCCTTTTGCTTGTTTTCTTAATTTTTTCTAAGATTTATAGAGCTTCACTTTTAACCTGAAACTAAAAATAGCACCCAGTGCTTTATTTCACTCAAAAATAATCAAAAAATCCTAAAAATTAACTAAAAGACTCAAATTGTTGCTTTAGGACAAATAAAGCCAAATTTGGGCGAAAACGAAATTAAACTCGCACAATTAGTATCAAAATTATGGTCTTTCTAGCTATAAAACTAGATAAGCCAAAGGTTTATCAATAGATTGCCAACGTAATTAAACCTTTACAAGAGAAAGCTATTGGGTGGTAATTAAGTGTTGAGATGTGTGTTTTGTGAGGAGGGAATAGAGAATGTTGCCCATCTTTTTTTGCAGTGTCAGTATGTCTCTCAACTCTGGGTGAAGGTTTATGCATGGTTAGGACAATCAATGGTGTTGCCCCCTAATCTGGTTATGTCTTATTTGCAACATGGAGGTTTATTCCGTGGAAAGAAAGCAAGGCAAATAGGGTTACTCATTTGGCACACTGATTTGTGGTCGGTATGGTTAGAAAGAAATGCCATTATCTTTAAAGAAGCTAAATTTGATATGCTTAGATTGTTTGATTTGATTAAGTGTAGATATTGGGCTTGGTTTTCATCTTATTTAGGGTCTCATTTCACTCATTTTCTGATTGGTGCATAAATCCCATTGAGTGGCTAAAAGCTACCAGCTAGTTTTTGAAATAATTTTATTTATAAGTTCAGCATGGTTGATTGTGTAAGTTGGTATATGCATTTCTTTCTGGTTCTGTGGATGGATGCATTTTGTGAGGTTTTTGCATGGCTTCAGTGCTCGTAACTAGGAAGCTTATTATTATCAACAAGAGAAGCTCTAATTCTGTTGGAAGCAGGGTATATTGGAGATAATTCAAATATTAGTTGTTGAGTTTGTGAGATAGTGTTCTTGCACTAACAGTGGTATCAGAGCTATAACGATCTTGGGAGAGTGTGTCCATGAAGATGGAGTTGAGTGAGGATTTTTCAATTCCTCTACCGGTTCTTGATGGCAAGAACTTTGAGCATTGGGTTGTGAAGATGGAAGCAATCTTTGGTTTCCATGAAGTATTGGAAACAGTGAAAGATGGGATCCAAGAAGAGGAGGACAGTGCCTCCTACAAGGAATCCAAGAAGAGAGATTGCTTGGCTCTCTCCATCATCCATCAATGTATGGACTTTGGAAATCTTGAGAAGATTATTGCTGCCAAGAATGCTAAAGAAGCATGGGACATCTTGAACAAAGTTCATGGTGCTGCAAGAAGAAGTGGCAAGAACAAGATGAGAACAGCAGTGATCAATCACGTGATGAAGAATAAAAGTAGAGAAGAAGAGGAAACTGGGAGAGAGATTTTCATGAATGGAAGAACCATTAACGGGCGTGTGGTTAAAGGGGTGAGGACTCGTGTTGGTAGATCAACCTTCGGTAGAGACCGAGTTTATGATCAAGAGAAAGAATCTTGTGCAGATAGAGGTCAGAATAAAGACAAGAGTTCTTTAGCAGAGAGTGATGGGCCATCAACGAAGGTGACATGTTCGGTAAGGCCGCCGCCACCACCACCGCTAGAACCAGAGCAAGAACCACCAGGTCGAGATTTCCCTATGGTGGTTAGTGGTGCTAGAGCAGCAGCACGGGGAGAAGACATGGTGGCCGCACAACAACCCCCAACCAGTAATGAGGTTCACCAGAAGTGGGAAGTGGGTGCTGAGGATGCACCGATCGAGTCGCCACCACCGCCGGAAATGTGTCAGATGGAGCCGGAGAAGGAAATCCTCCCTACAGGTCGCGCAACAACAGAACAGAGATGGGAGGCGAATGGGTCATTAATGGTGACTGACCCAGCCGAACTTCCAGCGTCGAAGTCGCCGGAAGTGACGACACCGCCGTCGGAATGTGATATCTGTACTATGGTGGTCGAAGGGCCTCTTACTCTGGTTGAAGGAAGAAGCAGTGCACATAAGAAGAGTGACATTCGGACAGTGGGTGAAGGGATCCTTCACCGGAACACCGCGTCAGAGAAGAAGCGACCGTGGGTGGTTCCGAGGGGCGAAGCGAACGCGCCGCCGCTGCCTGTGAAGACGAAGTTGTGGGTCTCGAACAGGCCAAGCGAACCGCCAGACCGAGATTCTCAGGCGACGACGCTGGGGTACGAAGGTCTGATGAGACCACCGCCGCCGCCATCACCAGAGCTGCGGTGGTGTACTGTTAGTGGGGTGAAGCTGCTGTACGTGAGAAAGATGATGCAAGGGGCAAAACTGGCATTTCGAAAATTGGGTCCAGGGTTTGGATTAATGGGCCAGGCCCAAGATCTTCATCATCCATATACCAAAATGAAGGGACGTGCAAAGTGGGATGAGGCTTACATTGGAGAAATTAAGGCAAACAAACATGTCAGTTTTGATGCATGTATTGGAGATGAAAATCATTCATCGCATGTTGAAGTAATATGGAATGAAGATGCGGCCTCTAGCAGCAGAAGAGGCACTGGTCAATCTGGTGGCCGGACATTATCCAAGGATGAGCTAGAAGTGAGGGAGAAGGAAATTAGGGCAGATTTGGTCTCCCAGAAATTGGGCCACGAATTTGTCTTGTTTGGTGGAGCCCAAATATGTGATAAAAGTGAATTTGAGTCAATTCTAATTGGGTCAATTTTATTTGCTCTTGTTGACCTAATTGGTGAAGCCCAATTATTCAAAAGATTGCAATGGGATCCTGGTGGTGGACATGTGTTAGTGTTAATACATGTGTGTTAGTGATAAAAAGTGTGCATTATAAAAAAAATGCAAATTTGAGTGTAATAAAAATAGTGTATGTGAGATATTTGAATTATGGGGGTGTATTGGAGATAATTCAAATATTAGTTGTTGAGTTTGTGAGATAGTGTTCTTGCACTAACAGGGTATTCAGTAGGTTTTTTGAAAGATTGAATTCACAGGTTAATGTGGTTGAAAGGCTTTTCTCGGGCAGGAACATGGATTGAGGATTACACCAAGACTCTATTCCTGGGAGCAGATACGGTTATTGACTTTTTTGGGGGTGCTTTACATTTTCATTTTGTAATTGGGTGTTTGGTTTGGTGCAAAACAGAATGTATTCTTCAACCTATTTGTCGTGTATTGTTATTACAATAGGTTGAATACCTACCTTTTGCTTATAGGTTCTTAGTTTTGGTTAATTACTTTGTATACGGGTTCGAGTACTCCTTATACTCGTGTTAATATACGTTTGCTTACCAAAAAAAAAAATAGTAAGGTTAGTGAATTGTCACTTAAATTAATAGATTTTAAATGAGTAAATAAAGGTTAAGGCAATTTTTTAATCGTGCAACGAATAGTTTTAGAGATAAAATTAAATGCTTTCCATTAACAATGGATAATGAATCTAGACTATTATATAGATGAGATTCTTCACTTTGATATTCAATGTTTGCTTTTCCATGATAGATTGAAATTATATATCACCTTCAGATATAACTATCTTTTAACTCGTAAAACTTCTCGCTATATATAAATATAATTTAATTTACGCACTACTCATATTGTTCATATATATTTAAAATGAAATATATGGATCCAAGAATAAATTTAAAACACTTTCTCCAATTCCTCACCATTGAATTTATTCTAATCTAGTAGTCTATGTTAATTTATTAAAAAATCCATTTAACTTTCACTGGATTAAAAAAGATTGAAAGATAAAAAATTAGAGTAACTTTCACTGTTTTATATATGTCGATTGGTTGATGATGATGATGATGATGTAATTGTAACTATTGTTTGTGTTATTGTTTAGCAATTTAATTAAAAAAAAATTAGATTCAGTGTAATAAATCAATCTCATGCAATAGTTTTTGGAAAATATAGGGAGAATACAAATGGTTGAAATAATAAAACCAGGGCGATATAAGGATAAGGCCAGATAAGCCATTGCTTTAGGCTCCCAACCCACCCCACTGAGTCCCTTATATAATCTATTAACAAAAATTATCTAATACCACAAAAACTATACATATGAGGTCTCCTCTCATGATTTCATCATTCTAAGGTCTCACCTAACCTTGGACCAACACCGAATAAAACCAGGATGAGCGCATATGTGATTAATACACTATTTGGCTATTTTTTGTTTCAAAACATTTTCCTTAAATATTATTTAACTTCTATTTTCTCCTTAAAAAATAGAGGTATTCAAGTCTCGTATGTCTGTCTAATTAGCTAGCTGTCCCATCCTGAAATTAATTGTGATGAGTTCAAATTATATAAATTAGACCGATATGTTTTAAGTTGGGATAATTTGAGTTATATTTCGGGTTGTTCGAACTCGGTCTGGTGTTTGTTATTACTTTAAAATTTATACTTTTTTACATTAGCTATAAGTAATAAGATTTATTGACTTATATTAATACCTTTTGCATAACATGATAAAATATTTATATTTTTATTATTTGTTTTGAAATATATATTATAAAAATATACCTTAGTTGTTTTAGTTTCTTACTTCTTTGATTCTATGATTTGGCTATGCATAATGTTTAAATTTGCACAATATATCAATACATTGGATTGACCCGATTCTTTTCCGGACATTATGAAATCATGATCAAATCGAATTTAGTTTAACCAGATGGTCCTATATCAGACCAAATTCAGGTTAAAGAACTCGTTCTAACTTATCCATACACTTTAGCAGAATTTATAGTGGTATTTACTATTGACATACTAATAAAAATAAGTTTTATACTAATAATTTTAAGACATTGTTTAATAAATCAATATATATATATATATATATATATATATATATATATATATATATATATATATATATATATATATATATATATATATATATATATATAGAAATCACAATTTTTCAATTTTTAATGTGTTGAACACATCATTTTCTAATATAAGTTGTTTTATCTTTAATTCATTAACCAATGTCATTAGTGTACTTTATCATGAAAAAGGTATTATTAACCTTTACCTTATAAATAAATTTTGAGTAATCGATCAATCTAAATTTTTTATATTAGCATTTAATGTTTTCGTGACATTTAAAAAGTTTAATTGTGATAGATTGAACTCTTAAAATACGTAGCTTTTCATTATTGGGGTTTAAAATATGCATATCCTATAGTTGAATATTACGATCTCATATTTGTTAACCTTCTAACCTGATAAGCATTTTTGTCAAAAAAAAAAAAGTTGATAAACATCGATCTCAACATTTTCATAATCAATGCCAATGCTCCTCGACAACAACAGAGAGAATGAGGTTTGCCAATATAAAGAGTTAGAATCATGTATCAAATTCCATTTACAGCAGACTAAAGTAGAATTTATAACATTTGAGATCACTACAAAAAAATAAAAAAGGTATTTAGCGACTGCCAAATTCGTTCTCTAAATACCTCGTCGCTAAACCGTTTGGTGGTCGCTAATGGTTTAGTGACCAATTTAGCGACCGATTTTTCATAATTAGCGACCGATTTTCGTGTGGTTGCTAAATTCGGTCGCTAAAATACATTTATTTCTGTAGTGGATTTTTCATATTAGGAATTAACATAAGGAATGTTTGCATATATTCTTTTTAAGGAAAAAGAAAAGATCTTCTAATTTATATATTAATTTTGTTTGCAACGGATAGATCAAGGTTTTTTATTTACAAAGAAATTATCTGTACACCATTTTAATTACAATATTATTTTTACACAATTAATAATGTAATGTTTTGCTTAATGCTTTATTGTTTGCTTAAAGTATTATTTTTTGAACGCCATCAATGGAATATTTATATATACACAGAGGCATGTTCATGCTTAGGGGGCTTTGGCCCCAAATTTTTTAAAGATACTATGAAGTTATTAATAGTAAAATAATTACTACTTTTATGTTATTGATTGGTAAAAAAAAAATACAAAAACATAAGTATATTAGTCTTGTGTATAGAGTGATAACTCTTATTCTTACACTTCGTGGTTTCTACAACTATTACAAAACAATTTTTTTCAGTTATAAATATAGTCAAGACTAATTTTTAATTGACTATCTGCTAGTATACATTGAAAAAAAAATCATAGATGATTTTCGTGACATGTTGGAGAGACGTTCCATGTTTGATAAAATACTAATACAGTTAACATTTCGAAACACATAATTATGAATATTTTATATAAAATTTGATGAGTATATATTATTAGATTTTGGGCCTAACTCAATCTCAAAAGCTAGCTCATAGGATGAGGATTGCCCACTACTTATAAGCTCTTATTAGACACTATCTCTAGTCAATGTGAAACTTGGGTTTTTCCCAATACACCCCCTCACGCCCAGCACTATTGGGCTTTGTGCTGGATAATATGGTGGGTGGCCCAACAATGGATCTAGGATAGCTCTGATACAATATTAGATTTTGGGCCTAACTCAATCCTAAAAGCTAGTTCATAGGATGAGGATTGCGCACTACTTATAAGCTCTTATTAGACATTATCTCTAATCAATTTGGGACTTGGGTTTTTCCCAATATATATTGTTGGATAAAGTTCAAATTTTATTATTGGCCCCCAATCATTCAAGTATGGTTCTGTTTTTGTAACATATAGGTGTCATATTTAGCGAGAGGACTTTTATTTTATAAGAGTGAGGGATAAATCTTATCCATATAACCACTCATGGGTGGTCAAGATTAAAAAGTTAATTATTGATCAATGACTACTTAAAAAAATCACATGACTTTATGTTTTAATCTTAACCATTTATGGTTTGATTTAATAGCTATGATTTGCTCCTCTCACTTTAACATAAAAAACTCATCTCACTTGATATGTCTCCTACACACACATATATTTCATTAGCTATTTTTCATATAAAAATACTATATACATAAATTTTACGGAATGACCTCTATCGAAACGGCCTGAATTTGCCCCGATTGGTTAGGTCTTGGGCTTTTTTTTTTTTTTACCATAGTTGAAATTATAGGGCTCTAGAGATTGATGTCAGCCTAAACCTACTATAGCCCATGTTAAGAGATCCTTTAAGGAAGATTATATATACGTCATAGATGTAACCCTACGTTTATGTAGATCTTTGTTCCAAACCCTAGAGAGTAATACTATTTGATTCTTTCCGCCTTCGTGAGTGCTTGCCGCTTCTGACAAACAATTGAGAAAAACCTAGCTACATACCAAGTTCATTGTCAATCAATTCAAGAAGGCCAAAACAGGTATACAATCCGAATCTATTTAATTTTGTGTTCTAATTACAACATGATTTGATTATATATTACATAAACTACTTGATTTGATCTTGATATGTGACGATCATTTCCTCTATCTAAAATGGAATGTTAAAGAATGAGAAAAATCTAGCTATTGATGTATCGCTCATTCTCAAAGAGAAAAAAATCTAATCTTTATTAATTTGAGATTTAGATCGGAGTGTTTCTCAAATCACTAATTAAATGTTTGAAAAACATGTTCGATTTTAGGGATTTGGGGATTTGAGTTACGAGATTTGAGTTGTGCTCATACAAAATAGTAGCACAGTTACCCCAAATTCTACAATTCCAGAAACTTTCAATCAGATTTAAAGACATTGAATCATGCAACTCAAATCCCCAAACACACCCGATATATATATATATATATATGTGTATTCTTTGGTTTTGAGTCTTATGGATCTAAGGTGTTTGAATTTGAGGCAAACTCTTAGTTCTTTCATACAAAACAACGAGTTATAATATTATTTGAGTTGTCTCAAATTGGTTGGTCAAACAGATCAATCGGACCCTTGGCCAATCCGATCTCGCCTTTAATTAATTTAATTTTTTTATCGAACTTGCATGAAGCCAATTGAATCACTCAATTTATATGAATCTCGATTAACTCGGCTTGCAGGAATTAATTGTCAGTATTGTGAGAATTAGTTATTTGCAATTTAATTATTTTTATATATTTTATTTTATTAATATTTATACATCTGTTTAATTTTACATGTTTGAAACAGAGACTCATTGGTGGAACAAGACCTACTATATTTCGGTTAACTCGGCTTGAAGGAATTAATTGCAAGTATTGTGAAAATTAGTTATTTGTAATTTAAATATTTTTAGTAAAATTATATGTTTATACGTTTGTTTAATTTTACATGTTTCAAACAGAGCCTCATTGGTGGAACAAGACCTGCTATATCTTTGGTAAGTTGACAATCACTTTGAGTTTTATCATTGTGTATATTGGTGCACTTTAAGTGACAACACAAGCAGGATAGCATAAAACAAGTAGCTGAGTCACAATCGTGGTTATTAAAACTGGATTGGATCCGGACCGGTCAGTCGGACTAGTCAACTGGTGAATCGGACTAGGGACCATTGGACAATCCTCAAAACTGGCTGTAGCTGAAACTGTGAGAAAACCAGTGAAACCGGTATTGAACCGGCAAATCAATGGTCCATCGACTTTTAGAACCAAGTCTTTCTTTTTAATAAAAAAAACAACATCCATACGACATCGTTTAGTTACTAGGGATTTTTTAGTTTTACACTTCAGATTCCTCTTCCTCACCACTGCGAAAGGAAAGTATCAAAGCATAGCTGCTATAACTGTTTTGCCTCCTCCTTGCGTTCTAGTCCAGTTTCTCTTCCTCACTAGCCTATCTTCTTCCTTGCATTCTGGTTCAGTTTCGTCTTCCTCACTGATCTAGTTTTGTCTTCCTTTTGTTCGGTTTCTATGCGAGAAGTGAAGAATCTCGTCTTCCTGGTGCTCGGCGGTTGATGTTGTGTGTGCGATATTCTTGTAGAATTAGATTGACTGAAGAAATGGAAGTGAAGAGACAAAGGTATAAAGTGGAACTCTACACGAAGGGTCATGAAAATGGAACTCAACTCTAGGAGTAATCCTTGTAAATGCATTCACATGTTGCATTTAAAGAGTTACTTCTATTTTACCATCATTTTTTGCACTTTTAATTTAAACATTAAATTATAGAACACTCCTTAAATATTATTATTATTATTATTATTATTATTATATATATATATATATATATATATAATTACAACCGGTTTGATATGGTTGGACTAACAAACCGTGAACCGGTTCCTTTATTGGATCAATGATTTGTCGATTTTTTAAACATTGATCACTACACAACTTTTCTTCTGTCCGTTGTTTGGTTATCGATATACATAACACAAGCTAAACTCTGCGAAATGTGCTACAATACCCTTTCGAGCTCATGCATCATACCTCATCGCACCAGCCCACTATAACCATCGAGAACAACCTGTATCACTGATCTACCACCAACCTAAACAACTCACCATCGTCAACATTCACAAACCAGTCGAAAGCCATCACCGGGTTGACACCCTCTATCCCAAAACATGTATTATATAGATAGTAGATTAAAAAATTTATATTTTTACGGAATAGAAACGTGGATTCTTGAAAACATTTTCACAAAAGATAGTTGATGGTATCACATCATCAAACTCAAGTTAAACCAAAGAAGTAAATAAAAGATATTATAAACAATCGCGAAGTTTGTATGAAAATATAACAACGATAAAATAATTCCCTAGCCTAATGTTACATATATCAGAGCTCAACAATTCCCATATAATATAAGTAACCAAGTTTTAAGTTTGAAAACATAAAGCACTAAAGACGACGAGCAATCTAACTGACTCCAAATGTTATCACGGTGCTCTGTAGAAGACATCCCTCCGCTACACGTGTGTTTCCTGTAGACTCCTCCTTCTCAGTCCTAAGGTAATCCAAACCCTAACCCAAGATTGTTAACATAGGAAAACAATCAAATCATCAAACATCATTAGGGCATATTCACAAGTATTCAAACAATCAAAATCTATTTGTTCATTATTAAGGTTCATTACTCCTACAATGAACATAAAATATTAGTATCACAAACATCACAAACACACCTTTGCTCATAAGGATTCATCAACCAATCAAAGTAAGCATAAAAGCACAAGGAGGAATTATACAAAACCCCCCCAACAATCTCAATTCTCTCTCAAATCCCCATATAGAACAAACAATCTCTCCCCATTCCTGGGATTAGATTTTGTAGCACAAGGAAAAGAGGAGAAGGGCTGGTTCACAATTTCGTTTGAATGCTTCTGCACCACGGCATGAGAACGACAATGAGAGACATCCGAAATCAACCTTTAATTCCGGAAAACTAAAAGGAAAGGTAAGAAGAACCTAGGGCATGATTGTTACCATGATTTGAGACCTATGGAGACTGAAAAGGGTGAATAAAAATAGTAGCAAGATGACTCCATAGCAGTAGCAAAGTTGTCATGGTGAAAGGTAGTGAAGAACGATGAATGTGAGCAAATTCTTTTGAGATATGATGAGAGAGATCAAAGAAAACTCTAAGAGATGAAGAAAGGCGGTTTTTCTGAGTCTAAAGTCATGAGAAATAGGGTTTAGATCATGGTTGATAGGTTTATAACGAATTAGGATGCAGCTGGGCTGAAACAGAAGCCCTAAACGTGATGCTATAGACATCAATCTGTGGGGAAAATTCGGCAGAACACCAGATTATGTAATTTTTCACTCTCTATCTCGCCTGGCGAATCTATATTCGCTGGGCGAATCATATCAGCTCTGTTCTCCCTATTTTGACCCTTTCCAAAGGCTAAACCACTCCTAACATGTACACAAACATTGAGAACGAACCTAAAACATAAATCAACATACAAAACACATAACAACACATCAACGTTCATATAAATGAAAAATCGGGGTGTTACAATTGGCCTCCCTATACTATGTCTTTGTACCAACCCATGTTTACCAAACCAAAACATCACCTTCACATCTATGAAAACCCAGATTGTTGGTACTGTCTTTAATTTGGGTTTGAAATTTCAAAAGGATTGTAAATCCCGAATAACTCCATTATTCGCATTGCTGAAAATCCAAACTAATTCTTGTCAAAAACGCAAGAATGACTTCCTCTTACAGCTCTCCCCATCCTTCACGAGAGCACTACCATTGCTAGTGACGAAAATGTGCTTAGTGGAACCCAAAAATAGGATCTCCTCCTCTTTCCCATCACTGTGGCTCAACAGTAGGAGGTCTCGAAGCTTCAACCCCTTCAATATATGATTTCCCATCATTTTTCTCTTCTTCTAGCCTGGTTGGGTCCACATATAGATGGTTCATGTGGTCATGCTATTAAGCTAGTTGCTGTTGTCTGCTTTAGATTTTAATTTGAACACTACTATTTCGATGTTGCTGATGGGAATCAATGAAAGACAAACACATCATTGAGTATATTGAAGTCAAAAAGGGAGTAGGTGGGCCTAAATAGGTTGTAATGGAAAATGTCATCGACAGATGCCTAAAACGAGTTCAGGTTTCCTGAATCAAAAGCAAACCTGAAATCGTCGTCATTTCCATTTGGGTCATTGTGATTGCGATGAGTAGTCAAGTTTTTTTTATTTGGTTGTTCCTAGGAGTCAAAAAGGTGTGGTCTTGGAGGGAGAAGGAACAAGGGTTAGTGCAGAATTCACGGATGACTCTGGCATAGTCTAAGCAAGTCTTTCAAAAGAGTAGTGGCAAATGACGACGCATCATAGAAAAACAATGGAAGAGAAAGGTTGAGGGAGAGATGTTGTCCCTCGATTTTTCTTTAATAAACAATTTTTAGATTTTGTGCATGTGCTTGATCTTTTGTTTTATTCTGTCTATTGACCATTTTAAGATGAAAAATGGAACAAGTGTTTTTGTGATGTCCTGTTTTTCAATTTTTAGCAAATCAAATGCACATGGAAGTAGGAATAATATCAATTTGCCAAATATCGCTTTGATCCAACTCAACCCAAATCAATCCATCTCAAAGCCTTGGATGTCTATAGCCTACTTAGATATAGATGTAATGATAAGATTTACATAGTAAGCCTCAGAATTTTTTTTTTTTTGACGACAGTAAGTGTCAGATTTAGAAGTAATAGGATATCTATAGACATTCAAATATTCGTTGCATTTTAAAGCGATACAAAATTCCTCAATCCCATTTGCATGTCTCATTTCCTGTCCCATGAATAACAGAAGTTATAATGTAACCATTTAAATAACAATTTAAAAAAAAGTACTTGTCACATTTTAATTGTATGAGACAATAACTATTATAGTAAATTGAAACAAATGATCTCTATCCACCAACATATTGTTGGTCGAAGTGGTAACGAGCTTGGGCCCCTTAAACAAGTGGTCAGGGGTTTGGCTCCTAGCTCTTATATATGGATAAAACCTGTTTGGGAGGGGCAACCGTTAAATGTCGTTCGTGTCTCCCGACAAAGATTAGTTATTATTTACGACAGTGGATACTTTGTATGTATCAATAACATAGTTAACCAAAAAAGGACCTCTATCCATTTTAAAAAACCAAATCCGGATTGCTCTATGTTATATTTGGATCAAGGAAATGTTCGATCCATTAACATCACTATATGGAGAGCGACTCTTGCCATAGGCATTGTGTAAGGTTACACATAGAAAAAATATGAAAGGGTTATGTCAAAATTTCTCGAGATTTACGAGAAATTATTAGATACATCAAAGTAGTAACAATCACTAGTCAATTTAAGAGTCAATGTCAATACGTACGTGGGCACAACTGGTTATAGGAGCTTACTTTACAGTTAATACGTGGGCCATATAACATTCTTCATTTGGCTTTTATTTTCCCCACCTCCCTTGAGAATATTCCTACCTCTTTCCCCCAATTTCTTTACCAAATTACCGTTCCCCTTCCCCCACCCCCACCATCCACCTTCACCCCTCTTTCCCTCACTTTCTTCTTATTCTTCTCCCACCTCCCAACCAAATGACCACACGTCATTGTACCTTTTCCTCCACTGGAAAAAGTCGTCGAAGGCACCGTCGCACCTACGGAACTCATGCTCCTACGGCCGCCGTCACCTTCGGTACGATCCGCCGAGTTTTTAACAGTCTTTCCTCGAGAATCTTGAAGCCGCCACCGCCGCCGCCATCGCGACAGGCGTGTCTCACGAATTCACCATGGTGTTTTCCTTCGCAACATTCTTCGAACTCGATGATGGTCCTAGCTTGGCTCTTGCATTGTGCTTCAAGAAGCATGCGAAGTACGACATACTCTCACGTGCTGCCTTCTCCGGCCTCCTTGGCGGTAGAATTGAAGGACGAGGAGCCGCCATCCTCGGCGGATGCCGGAGTTTCGTCGGTGCAGAGATTTGGATCCAGTGGAGGAACGTCGTCGTGGATTGGATAGGAATGTCGCTGTTGATGGACCGTCGCCGGAGTTTCTCGCAGGTGACGGTGGTTTTTTGAGAGGTCGGTGATTCTGGAGATGGAGGGTTTCTTAGTTGCATAAGGGATGGGTAAAAAGTAATAGAACAAAGTGACTCATATCTAAATCGAGGTTAAGTTAATGGTTGCAGAAAAGAACATGTGGCGTAGTGTGTTTGTGTTAGGTTGGCTGGTAGGTGGTAGCTGGTGTTGCTAGCTGGTAGGGTGTGGTGTGGTGGGGGTGGGAGAAAAGAAGAAGAAAGTGAGGGAAGGAAGGGGGTGAAAGACTGTGGGGGTGGGGAGAAGGGAAAGGGTATTTGGGTGAAAATTTTGGGGGAAAGAGGTGGGAATATTTTTAAGAGAGGTGAGAAAAATAAAACCCTCTTCATTTTTAAGGATTCGTTTTGAATTTGGGTTTGAGCTCTTTATCTTATATTATTGGATGAAGTGTCTTTAGTCTATACGTATATTTCTCATCAAAATTTCTCTACTATCGTTATTCGTTATATTATTAGCAGTGTATTAACATCCCTTTATAAATTGCAAATTTCACAGTTTATTTCTGATTATCTGCTAGTATCATTAATTGCTATGTGCCTTATTCTTCATTTTTATTTTTTGACGTGATATATGTGTCTTTTTAAAAAAAAAATTGACAGGGCCTTTTAAATTTATTAGTTGAATTCTTTATATACAATTCAAGAAATAAATATATATTTAATTTGGCTTTTGGACGCCAACCTTAACAAAGCCTATAATGTGCATACAACTAGTGTTGTCCTTTCCATTGCTGGTCATCTTGAAATTGAAAGAACGCATGGCTACATCTCTTTGTTGTTGTTGTTTTTATTTTATTTTAATTTTCTATTTTCATTTCTTATTTTTAGAAATAATTAAAAAAAGTCAGCTCACTCTCATTATATTTCCTGCTTTTTAAAAGTTTTACAAAAATTACTTAAAACAACAAAAACCTTTTGTTGTTTTTACTGTTTCTTTCATTAATATTTGAAAACATAATAAAGAATAAAAATGATATGATATTTTTATAATTACAAAAACAGGAAATAAAAATATAAAACTAATAAGAAAGAAAACTGACTCTTAGTAGCCAAATAGCTAGCGATGTGTCCCAGCAAAAACAAGTGTACAATTACATGTATACGTTTCCTAACAGTTGTCACTTCAATTGCAGGCCCAAACTGGCAATTCATCTACTGCAAGGCTTCTGAATCATCTGGTACTTGAGAACGACATGACACATTCATTTGAGAAAAGCAGATTGAGCATTCCTATATATCTATTGTCTTGAAGCGCTCTTGGCTTCCTTTCATTTTCTTCTGCCAAACAGGTAATTAATATAATTATAGATTGGTATATCTGCAGATTTTTCTACATGTAATAAAATATATAGCATACTTAGTTTAAGTAATTAGATTGAATAAATATCTGGATGACACTGTAAATTTAAACCATGCTAACTAATGTTGAATGTGCTAAGATGTAAATAGTAAACCTTTTTTATTTTTTATTTTATAAAAGTATAATACTCTAAAAAATTGATAGAAAAGTAAAGAGTAACATTAATAAATATTTTTTTTCTAACCCAGTGTAATTAGGACATTTGGCTCCTTAGGCTATGTTTGGGAAGATGGAGTGAGATGATTAGTAATGGAGTATAGTAGTGAAAATCCACTAACCCATTGTTTGAGAGTTTCTTCCTTAATGGAGTGAGATGGTTGAGGATGAGAACCCAAACTACTTCACTTCATCCCAAACCTGACATTTTCATACCTTCCAAATTGAGAGGTTTGAAATTTTCTTCCATTTTATTATTAAACTTTCAAATAATGCTTATCAAGAAAAAAAAAATTTCAAACATCGAAGTGAGATGTTCTTACCTTTTCACTACACTCTCTTATTAACCACTCCATTATTAATCGCACCACTTCACTCGCTTGGAAACTTCCAAACATAGTCTTAGTGGACGCCCCAAGGCATCCACAAACTTAAATCCTTTGAATCTACTATGGACTAATCTCCGAATCGATAGCAGGACGTCTTGGATATGGGGTTGGGCTGTCTTAACTAGCCAATTTTTGCTTATTAGGCATGTAATCCTTATTCTTCCTTTTGAAGGAAACGAAGAACAGATAGAAAAAGAAAGGAACTGAGAGAATAAAAAAAGACTAAATCAATATAATGAGTACCTGTTAGAGTGGACAATTATCTAAAAAACTATACCAAATCATAACTTACCTTTTGTGTATACCTGACTCCCGTAACAAACAACAGTAACTAACTTTGACTGATATTTGGTCTAGATTTGAGTTTGACTGATTCTCTTTTCAGTTACGTCTGCTTTATGTTTTGATTTTAGTCTTTGTCTTGAGTTTGACTGCTATTTGATTACAGTTAATTAGACACCCTAATCACTTTGGGCACAGTATCCATGACTAGCTTATACTGTTATACACACGCACATACACAGAGACACGATAGACGCTCATTCCCCTAGTACGAAGGCCCCGGGCATGCGTGTATATATATATATCCATAGGTAGTTTAGCCTTTAAGAATAACAAGTAACATTATAGGATATATATAGTAAATCACTACAAAATGACCAAGACCTGGGATGTGCAGTATTATTATTTCTCACGTCGATGAAATATTTTTAATGTATCTATGCGGAAGTAAAAATAAAAGAAATAAAATTGCTAATAACGAAGATACAATAATTATATCTGTATGATTTTATTGCATCAAGCAGGCATGCGAAAGAATAAAGGTGCCATACTATTGAACATCGCTGAAGTTTGAGTAGGTATAATCATTTAAGAAAGTTTCTAAAGCACCCATAGTCCTTAATAGGACTTAAGTTACATGACAAATATCCCAAATCTAGAAAAGCAACTGACTATACTTTGATGAGTAAAACACAACTTCTACAAGTAATTGAAAAATCAAATGTTAATTTTCCACATCCATCCTTTTCAATTATATTTATATTATTTATCATAACATGCTTCACAGGTGAAGTGAACGAGATACGTGGCTTTCTTAAAAGATAGTTCGTGGATTGGCTAGCAGCAGGTGTCGTCGAATCAGAAGGTACGTGATAATTTTTTGTTTCTTTGTGCTATTACTGCTTAAATATATGCTCATATATATATTGCAATAGTTATTATAATCATTTGCATGCTTAGTCTCTTTATGTCACACATTTCCAAGTTTTTTTTTAGGATAATTGGTAACATGATATGATTAGTTATCTTTAATATTTTTTTTTGTAAGACAAATATATATCTTTAATCAGAGTACAAAGAATACTCAAAACCCATATACAGGTAACAGAGCCACAAAGTACAAAGAACCAGAGAACTAGGCCTCACACCTGTTCAATATATTTTTTAGGCTCTATACACCATTTAGAAAGAGAACACTTGGAGACCTGTAACTTAGCAGAAAATCATCTCCAAGAGCAAACCTTAATCCTATCCACTATATATATATATATATATATATTCGGCCTGGTGTAACAAACCTTAATCCTATCTTGTATTAATTCGGCCGATATATATTTATTGAATATATTGTTGCATGCCAATACCATATATTATTCATCAACAGCACAGATATATACCTAGTAATTGGGAGGTTTAAATGAGAATCCTCTAATGCAAAGCTATACATATTAAAGTTGGTCGAGATAAAGCATTAGATTCCACTGAATATAGTAACCACTAACCATTATCAACCTAAATATAAAACGTTTAGGTTACATGGATGGGTATATAATTATATATATGATTTTTTGTGCAGACTTTTTTCTTCTTCCTTGGTTTCATACCAACAGATATCTATGTGTACGTGTGTTATTTTTTCACTTTAACTATCAAATTCATCACACACATGTCAGTCACTTTCGTACTCAGTGATCCATGAAAAGCAAATATCTATTATATGGAAATGAAAGATTGTGAGATACGCTCCAGCTATGATATAATAGAATAAAGCAAACAATCAATATTCCATAGTAAAGTTTTTTCCTAATTAAGAAAACCAATCAGTATACCCAGCTGGAACAACTTTTTAATTACTGAGATTTACCTGATGAAGTTTCTATTTCCCTTCAGATCAAAGAATCTCGATTTTTTTTTTTTTTTTTTCAGTACTGGTGAATGTGTTATTTATTATATTTATTTTTCTTTGGAGGGCCACTTTTGTATATGTTTCTCTTTTTATGATATGTATTGGGGGGCCATCTTAATGCAAGGAAAATTAAGGTCATTCTCAAATGCTGTTTTGTTACTGAAACGTAAAAAATGTCAATGTCACACACAGATAAGAAACTAGCACTGGAAATTGACACTGATTTGTTCTTTTGTCACCTTCCAAAGCAAAACGAAACTCCTTGAATTTGTATGCCGTATTGCTATTGTAGGGGAATACAATACATCATCTCCTTATACATGTGTTTGCACAAATACTTGATGTTGTTGACCTTATACATGTGTTTGCATAAATACTTGATGTTGAGCAAATTATGTTTAGGGTTAGGGAATAAGGAAAATAGAGATGTTAAATGCGATTATTATTGAAGAATGTAATCTGATTTGGTGATACAAAAGACAAAATGGATAGTCATACTTATACTAATAGTAGAATTCTAGTTCTAATTAAATAAGAAAACAAATATGAGAACAGATAAATGTGAAAGAAATCCTTAAAGGTTATCTAAGATATACTTTAAAATGTCCTAAAGTATAGACTTTTTAGATATTCTAACACTTGAAATTAGGGGAAAACATAATACACATTACACACAAATTTTGTGCTGCTTAACATGTATACATCTAGTAATGATAATAATCTATATATATATAATCCCAACAAGACTCATAATGTCCGCGGCACCCTCAATCTTCTTTATCTCAACTCCTCATCATTGTTTCTACATCTCTGCTAGCTAAGCCTCTCAATCTTCACACTCATTCTCACTCTACCAATTTCCCAATGCAATATTAAATTTATAAATAACAAAACTTTACTTGACAAATCCACCAAAAAAAAAACTTAATTGACAAAGTAGCCACACTTGCTCTCCTGTCAAAACTCTTTGCTCTCCCCGTAATTTTACCTTTTCTTAGCAACCCTTATCACATTCTTAATTTTCTGTTTCAAACAAATCTCATATCAAAACATATCTGCCGCATATCTCAGTATTAAGGTGACGTTTGGAAGAGCTTATTTAAGCTCCTTTTGACTTATCTGATGACATAAGCTCTTATGTAATGTGTTTGGCAGAGCTTATAAAAGTAACTTATGTCATCCCATAAGGAGTTTTTGACTTATTTTCATAAGTCACTGGAACAAGCTTATGGAATTTTAACAAGTGCTTATGACCCCTCCTGGTTTTCCCCCTTCGAATCCTCTCCTGCCTCTTTCTTCATAAGCTCTTATGGCATAAGCTCTCATGCGATAAGGTCTTATGTGATAAGCTCTTAATTAAGTTGTTTACCCAAACGCGGCCCAATTATAAGATATGAATCTATTAACAAGATTACAAGATAATGTATGTAATATCAGTCTCAATCTCTTTTATCCCACAATTTCTTGCCATTATCTCTACATCTCTACAACACATCTCAATTAATGTTTGCAACCCCTTCACATACCTTTACCAATTCCCCCAAACAAGTATTTATAACCCATAAGAATTAAACTTGACAAGTAACCACTAACCACCATAATATTTTTTTTTTATAAGCAAACAAGTCGTATAAATAAGAGTACGAGAAGTGTTCTAACCCGATACATCATTACACTTAACGGTCTATTCTATAATCAACATAAAATGGATTAAAACGAGAACTTGATTGCTCTCAAAGCAAAACTAATTGCTCTCCACACAATTAATCTTACTTTCTACAAGCAATCTTCATCATATACATAGTTTCTTATTTTAAACAATTCTCACATCTCATATAATGACATCTATTATATGTATCTCAATATTAATTACATGATATAAATCTATGAATGAAAATTGAAAACCATAATAATTTTTAAATAGGAATTTACATCAAGATTAATCACAACTTACATTATGAAAAGGTGTTCTACTCAATCAAGGTCACCTATACTCGAGTTTTGGCCCTTGTTCCAGCAAATATTATCCTCTCTATGAAGCCCACATTGATTCAAACACAAAAAAGAAAAATGAGATGTATAGACGGCATGGTCTGAAATTGGAAATATTACTTTTATTAGAAGAATCACAAACTCGATATTTCACTCGTCTAACAAGTCATTTCAAGAATCAAAAGCATTGTCAAACAAAAAGTATGGGAATCTCTTTTTGTATGATTAGTAGAAAAAGTTTTTTATAGTCTGCGTAAATTATTTAAAAAATTGTGATGAAAGATGCCCAACACAGAATAATTTCAACTTAAAACATATTAAAACACATATATGATATATATCTAAAAGAGAAACTTAGGTCTAGAAATTTGTAGAGTTAAATTGAGTAGTTAAAGTTGTATATATAGAGAAGAAAAGGGAGAAGAGAAAAGTGGAAACCACTGCTTAAGGGAAACTATACCTTACAATGTGCCACCTACCACATCCTTATTTCTGTTCCTTTTCATTTCACAATGCTAGTACACTTCTTTTGTTATATCCATCCAAATTAGCACGATGTATCCGATTCTCATAATTGTGTACAGGTATAAAATTTGACACATGTCGTTCATACATTTATACAAATTATACACAGACATATAGCGTATATATCTAGTAGGTATTATAATTATTACGGCACTTCAACACAATATCAAAAAAATTGAAAATTCTCCATACCTGAAAATCTAAATTTGGAGAATGTCATTGTTATTATAATTGATAATTGAAACCCAAAAACCTTTCTCCTCCTGTAACGTTAGGGTTACGTACCCTTGCCCCTCCCTCCGTTTCACATTCCATAAAAAGAGACCTAGGGTTTGGAACAGCTTTCCACCTACAACCACTCTCCAACAGAGTCCGTGTTCACCACGCACCAATGAGAATCCTCGTATGTGCAACTTCCATGAGCACCTTTTAAAGCCTTGGTGGACACGACGGGCACAAATCACGATCAGCATCACCCCAAATGGAGCGCGTGAAAGTCACTCGCGAACACTGTGCCCACCATTTTTTTTACCCATTTCTGTCTAGGGTTTTCTTGCCATCATCATCCACACGCAAATGTAAATAGCCACTGATAAATAACAGCATGTTCCCGACACGTGGAGCTGTCACATTGGTTCAATGTTTCTCTTTCCTTCTTTTCTCTCTCTACATTTATAATTTTTTATGTCTGATTATAAATGCATCAGATTTATATATCACACGATAATCGATACTATTCATTTTTTGTTTAATAGAACAACGCACAACACACAGCACCATCTTCTAAGAAGATAAAAATTATCTCTCTCTCCTTTTCTCACTCACTCACTCACTTTCTCTCTCCTCGCTAAAGAATCGAAAACCCCTCTCTTTCTCTCTCTAGGGTTTCTGTGCTTCTTCGCACTCAAATTGCGCTCTTCGAGCTGCGAATCCAATCTTCGAGCTTCGTTGTTTGGATTCTCCGTCGAGTTCTTTATCTTTTGGTGTCGTTTCTTCGAGGAGCCGTTGAGAATCGATGCCCCAGCTGGGATTTATCATCTGGGTCGTTCTTCTGGTGAGTTGTTGTGGTTCCTTTTTTCTTCTTCTTCTTGTTGTTCAGATGGTTCAATCTCTCTCTTGTTTGTAGCGTTGAAATTCGAACCTTAGATTATTTACATTGAGCTACTGTATGGTCTGATTTATTGTATGAATAGAAAACTAGGGTTTAAGTGCTTTCATAATGATGACGGAGGTTATCATTTTATGTGACTAATCACATTGTTTAGAGGATTCATTTGTTTTATATTACTTTAGCTTGAATTTTTACCTTGTTTAGCTTGTCTTTACTTTTCATTTGGTAGCATCTTTACATAAACCCTAATAGGTCACGAAGAACTATGTTTGCTAACGATGTTGTCACATATATTTCTGGTGTTTCCCTTACATGTGTTTAGACCCATTACAATGTTTTGATTAATGGTAATTGGACTTGATTAATTCTTGGAAATGGAACCCTTTATTTCCATTTTAAATTTCAATATTTGATGCTTTTTGTGAATAGGGAAACTCTATTTATGTGTTTGTAGCTCTAATTGCTTGTACTATGCAGACAGGCACGCTTAGGTGTGGTGAATAATTTCGAAGTGTGATTCTAGTATAACTGTCATCAAGTTCATGGGAACGTACATCCAGATTGACTCAATCTCTATAGATCTCAGCAAGTACGTGGAGAATACTGAGCCAGGCCCATGTGAACACTTCTCTTTGCGGTAAGCCTTATGATGCATATTCCTACTAGTTTTATCGAAATCAGATTATAGTTTAAACTTTGACTATATAGCTTTATCTGAGTTGTGGATCTTTTTCTTTAAATAACTTTTTATTGGTATTGGGGGAGTGGAGCGGATCATTGAGTAATACAGTTTATGTCTTCCTTCACTTAGTTTGCGGTATATTGGTGTTAATGTCTACAGTTTGTTTACATTATTCTTATAAGATGAGATACTGATCGATATATTATTTTTCATTATAGGAAATGTAACGATTTACAAATACTAGCATTTTAAAGTTAGAATACGTAGCAGTATAGGACTATCATAAAGAATCAAACAGTCATGTTGGTTCTGGATATTAATGTGTGAAGGCTTCCAGTTTGATAAAGTCTGTTTCCAATTGGGGATATGTAGTGCATAATTCATTTATTTATTTTATCAGATTCTTACATTGCTTGTCTTATGTGGAATTCAGAATCTTTAACACATATCTTAATTGTTAATTCAGTGGTTATGTTTCTGAGATGCGCAAAAGAGACTGGAAAAAATGTTGGCCATTTCCTCTAAACGAGTCCGAGGATCAACCGCCACTCCCGCCACTGGTGGTGCCAAACTTCAGATGGTGGGCATGTGAACGATGTAGACAAGAAACTGCTGCCGAAGGCACTAGTAGGGATGGGCGAGTAGATTTTAATTCTTCCAATAATAATGGAGGTGGATCTACCAGTAACTGTGATAATGCAATTATCAGTCCTGGTATTCAACAAGCTCCAATGCCTGACAGTATTATTGCCAGGAGAGACATTGACTTAAACATTCCTATTGAGTTAAGCAGTGACAGTGGCCGTGACATTGAAAATAATGCTGAAATTGCACAAAGCAGAATAACAGGTAAATCAAGATGAGTTCTATAAGAGTATCTTGTTTACTCTTTTATAGTATATGGATTGATTTTCTCTGTTTTCTCCAGACACTGCGATTGCCTTGGAAAATAACTATCATCAACTATCCAGTGTTCAATTACCAGAAGTAAGTCCAAGCCTAGTACAAGAAGTTAAAAGAGGTAGGCTGCAATGGAATATATGTATCGTAGTCAGACAGTAGTAATTTATATTGAAATTAGTTTATAGTAACAGTGTTTTGATTTCAAAAGGTCCAACCGAGAATAAAATATTTTTCTTTCTTTCCTTCCTTTTTTTTTTTTTTTTTCATTTATATGAGGCATGTGAAGTTAATGAAGTTTTTAATGTTGAGCTTGTTACTAGCCATCTCAAATGCACGGAAAAGAGATCGATCTATATAATGAAGGGATAACTGTTTCTGCAGATAAACAATGCCAGAAGGAATTAAGAGAATCTTGTGCAATGTTGAAGGAAGCTGCAGTAGTTACTCCGCAAGATGATGTGACTGAGCACTCAACTGGACATCTTCCTGCAGAGCCAGTTGCTTGCAGTCAGGCTTTTCCTACGGGTACAGACAAGATTGTCAACAATAATTGCCAAGACAAGTTCCCTGGTTTGTCTCGTAAGAGACCGCGAAAGATGCGCCTGATGACAGACATACTAAGTGAAAATGGTGATCAACCAAAGACTGCATCAGTCGCTAGAAATGGATCAGCATCCCATCTTCCTTCCAATGCGTCTGCAACTTTACAGACACGGCTGGATGAGGTGCATGTTCAAGGAGTCATGACTTTGACAAAAAGGGGTCAAGGTAGAAAAAGGAAGTTGCTTCCAGATGAAGAGAGTAAGAGACCTGCAGATATGTGCTCCCAGAGGAGTGAAAATGAAATTCAAAATCTTGAGAGAGAAACAATTGATACTGATTCTGATAATAGATCTAAAGATGTACTAGTGGATAAAAGGACCAGAAAGACTCAACATGTTGACAATCACTTGATTTCTGACCGACACCAAGGAGAGCACAGAGGAAACGGGGACACAGTTGTTATTGCAAACAAGGAATGTGCATCCAAATCTGTTTCTTCTGGATTCTTTCCTCATGCAATCACTGAGAAAGGAATGGATGATTTTCCTTTACATGGCTTAAGAACAGACAATGTGCATAATTTTTCCAAAGGGAAAGGGAAAGGGAAAATGGTGCAAGCTGATGAGGAATTGGATTCTCTATCCTGCTGGAAAAATAACAGGCTAGTTGAAGATTCATTTGCAGATACAGGGGCAAAAAATATGTCTAATATGCCCGTATCTGTTCCAATTCATTCAGCACAAGGTGCATCAAATGGAGAAGGTTTGGAAGAGGGGCTGGATCTCTCTTTAAACTGCTATTCTTCAACTGAGGTTAGCAACGATAAAGTTATCCATCAAACAGAAAATCAGTTACCTTCTTCATTACCTTTTCTAGAGGGCACATCGAAACCTCAGCTTATAAGGAATGAATGCCGGACCAATATTTTCAGAGCTTCCAGGCACATTACCAATGATCTTTCTGGAAAAGGAAAAGGAGTTCTTCTTGAAGTAAGCAGCAACAAACATCCCCTTTTCAAATTTTTTTTTTTTTCCTTAATGAAAGAAATAAGTATACCTTTCAGGATTAACATGGGATTCACTTCCATGATCAGCATATGGTGTTATTTCTTTGTTTCTCATTTCATTTTGAATATTAAGAGTATCACGTTAAATTCTTATTAAGATTGGGTTTAGTTGTTTCCATGTGATTCTAGTGGCCGTGCCTATAACTTTCATTTCATGAACATGTTGTGTGAGCATCAACCATATCTTATCATTTTAATCAATTATGTGCTACTATAGTTTCTTGAAACGTTTACATTGTGAACCATTTTGACTTCTTGAACCATAAATTGAATACTTAGCTTGCTGCATTTATGCTACTTTGTAGATTGATCTGATTCTTCAAACAAGAAGAATTAATCCTGGAGAATGTCAATCATTTACTGATGCAATTGTTTACATAGATTTTCTTCTGCATCCGCAAGTATTCTAATTGTTTGTTAATAACTTTTGTAATTGTCCAGGTAAGGGAGAAAATAATTTATGCATTGTTCAAGCAATGGTAGTTTTAGTATATTTTTTAGCGATAAACCAAAACTTTGAAAATGAAGTTTTCCATTGCATGAATGTCTACTTTTTTAGAGTCTTGAAGCAATTACCATTTCATAGAAAACATGTTTCGAAAAAGATAATAATTTTTTCGTTTTGCAGGAAACTGATGGGGCCAGAATCAAGGACAAAACTGCTGAAGTCATTGAACTCGGTGGTAAGAAGAGATTCTATGATCTGACAGTGGAGGACTCTGATCAGAGCACATTTGATGATGTGCCCATGGAAGTTGTAGAGATCATGGCAAGGAACCAATATGAGAGGTCTCTACCTGATGTGGAAAACATAAGTAGCCTGCTGGAAAAGTCCACCCAGATGGGAAAGCAGCCTGCAGGTTATAGGAAAAATGGAGCAATCACAGTCCAAGAAAATGTATTGCCTCGAAAAGGAAACTCAATTAACTACTTTCATCCATTCGCTGGAAATCAATTTGGAGTGAACAATCTATGTAAAACTCAGTCCCCCTTTGGGTTTGAAGTTTCACAATCAAAAAATAAGCATTCAAGTGGAGTCTTTTTTTCACCAATGGATACCATCAAGCTTGGTCCTGTTGGGACTTCAAATTTTAATAGGAATATTGCAGAGTCTGGAGCTTCCGATGCTTCCTTGCAAGCCAAGAGAGCATATAACCTGCGCAAGACAACTCTGCAGCAAAATCGTGGAGCTTCTCACCCATGGCCAACATTGGCAAAAACTAATGCATCCATGGGATATAATGGAGTACCTCGAAAGGCTGCTTCTCAACCTTCATCAAGAAACATGGGCACGATTTCCCTTCAATCTGGCTCACTGCAAAATCAGATCAAGAAAAGGGATATCGATCTGAACCACCCAAATATTAATGTTGAGAATCTTCAGAATCTTGGTAGGAATATTGGTCATGGTACCATGACCAGGGCAGATGCAGAATATCGATTTCGTGCAAAACGTAATGCGATGGAAACTCATCAAAATCCAAGGGGATCTTTGGATATGAATTCAAATGAGGCTATTCCTGCTATGCATCTACTTAGCCTAGTGGATGCAGGCAGGCAGGCATCCATGAATGCTGGTGTCAGAGCTCAAATGATTAAGAGTCCCTCCTATCCTGGTGAATGCAGTACCGAGCTGGAGATTAACAAATCAAAGGCCCAGGAGTCACAGAAAAGGTCAGCCTCTACTGTTTCCGGCAAAAGGTACTTATCAGATAAATCACATGACTATTTTTCTGGCTCTCTAGTCTTTAATGCGTCTTCATCAATTCAGCATGGTGAGAAATTTAAAAGTTTTATTGATTTCAGTGATGGAAATTCGACAATGTCTGCAAAGAGAGAAAAGCCGAGTAGCTCCAATTCATCCTTGCAGACTGGAGTCTGCAAGCAGTTAAGCTTGCCTAATGTTGAAACAGAAACTGCAGGGACCTTGAACAATAACTCTGGAAACATATGTATGCTTAACAGAAACCCGAGTGATTTCATCGAACCGGATGAAGGCAATTGCTACATGATCAATCCAGAAGATCTGATATTCGAGGACACTCAGGACAGTGTCCCTGAAGAAAGGCTTGGCTTACCTGCTCCTCGTGGAAGCAAGCCGAAGAAGAACCAGAAGGGTAAATCGAAAGAAAATGGAAAAAAAGATTGAAACTTCTCATTGAGCTAGAACTTGTCTCAGACCTTTATGTTACAGCTTTTCTTTAGTACTTCCTCCTTAATTTACTTTGGTTTTTTTTTTTTTTTTATATAAATAATTTCCGCATAATCTGACTATCAATTGAGACTAGCAAATAATTATCATTTTTAATGTAGAAACAGATATGGATTTGGGAACTGAAATTCATTGATTTGACATTTTGACTTGAGGAGTTGGCCAGATGCCATACCCAAATTTTGATCTAGTGGAAGGATATATCAGCTGAGAATCGAAGGGCATCTAGTTAATTAACTTGCAGTTAGGGGATTGAGGAATTTTGTTATATATATTATGTTGGCGCCGAAAAAATTGTGGCGAAGGCTCATAATTATAGTTAATAGGAACCTAATATAGGTATCGAAGGGCATCTAGTTAGTGAACTTGCAGTGAGGGGATTGAGGAATTTTGTTTCATATATTATGTTGGCGCCGAAAAAATTGTCGCGAAGGCTCCATTAAAATTCAGTCCCGTTATTTGCACACCCGGTTGGGATACCCAGGTACTATAGCATTACTGTAGCATACCTTTTTTTTTAAAAAAAGAAATAGAAGTTTAGTTTTTTTGAATACTAACATTTTTAGTTAATTACGTGCAAATATTTGGTTAATCACGTATAAATATCTGGTTAATTCAGTTTATTATATGGTTAATGGGTCATCCTGAAACTTACAATAATTTTCCACACAAATTAACCATATAATAAACTGAATTAATCAGATATTTGTACGTGATTAACCAAATATTTACATGATTGTGAAAAATGACTGTAAGCTTCAGGATGACCCATTAACCATATAATGAACTGAATTAACCAAATATTTGCACATGATTAACCATATAGAATGGTTGAAGTATCATAGTTACTCATTAACCAAATAATACATACATTGAATTAACCAACCCTTTTCAAAGGATTAACCACGTGTTCATGGCATATAAAAATCTTATTTCAAGCATCAGAGTTACCTATTAACCACAGAATACACTGAATTAACTAACCATTTTCAAATGATTAACCATGTGTTTATGACATGTAAAAATCTTATTTCAAGCATCAGAGTTACCCATTAACCAAAGAATACACTATATTAACAACTATTTTCAAAGGATTAACCATGTGTTTATGACATGTAAAAATCTCATTCCAAGCATCAGAGTTACCCATTAATCACAGAATACACTGATTAACCAACAATTTTTAAAGGATTAACCTTGTGTTTTTGTTTTTAAAAAAAGTCAAAATTTAAAAAAAAAAAAAAAAAAAAAAAAAAGGTAGCACTACACTAGCGATACTAGCTATACTATCGGGTGTCGCTACTCGGATTGCAAAAACCATTTCTGATTAAAATAATAGTTACTAGGAACCTAATATAGGTACGGGTGTGTGCACTTTTCACTTGGACACACGTGGTTCATCATTTTTAACATGTTTATTTTGTAAGATTTTTTCTAAAATGAACCTGGTACGCTGTAGGCAGAATAGCGAAATTCATATGAAATACAACTTAGTAACTAAGCTAAAAATAGTGTGCATCAATCAATCTATTTTCAGGGGTTAGGGAATGAGTTCATTAATATGGATTTCGTGGTTACAAGTGTCAAAAAGTCAAGGTAAAAGATATAATTTGTTGCTGAGACGCTAGTTCCTTCCTATTCATACTTCTATTTAAGATGTAAGATACATACTCATCATTTAGCTTTTAGCTTGTTGCAGTTATTTACTGTATTTATCCGCAAAAATTTGCAATGAGCCAAAATATTGAGAAAGTCTCTCTTTTCTTGGATTATGTTGACTTGATTGCGGGTTTTCCTTTTCCTCTTCCCTTTTGAATTTGCATAATATAATTTTTTGAAGTATTACACACACAGCAGGCAGACCGAAACAACAATTCGTTCCTCGAGTAAGTTTTGCTGCATGCAAACTGCAGGATCTTCACACTTCTGTTCCTCGTAATGCACTGTTTCGTTACTGTCTTTGGTTGGCATTGCTCATCTCATGTTCTGGAAATTGGTACAAAGTACAATACAATGAAATTCACGGGAACAGGCACGTTCATCCAACTGATATAAAATAAAATATTTCGCAATTAAACAGATTAGCTTCTAATTAATTTAGATTTTGGCTTTTTATTCCGCCCCTCACTCACTTGTATTATTTTTAGAAGTTCATCAAAAGCAATTAATCAATTGCAACATGTTTTATTTAGTGATAGAAAGTGCCAGAAATAGTGGTCAAATTTATTTTATCTTTATATATCCAAGGTTAAAGGTAATCTGAACATATCTACCCATAAATGGTTGGTCGAAGTGAGAGTAGGATGTGCCTGAACTATATATGCAAGTTAAATTAGAGGTTCGAATTCTGGAGTCGTCACTTTGGGGAGAACTTTATCTAACCACCGCCACCACCACAACCACCCCCGGCCCGATGGTTAGTCTCATAGCTTTGCTTGTGAGATACCCGATCAAAGACCAAAAAACATATATGAATGATCAAGATTGTCTGTTATCATTTCGGATAATAATATAGTGTTTTGATAATCACATACAGACATATATAGAATGAAGCTACTTAGTTGAAAACACTTTGCTATATTGAGAAATGAGGACAATCAATGTAAATCATGAGAGAGAGGAGGGAGGAGGGAGGAGGGGGGAGGGGGGGGGGGGGGGGGGGGGGATCAGTTTACCTTGGTGTAAGACTTTACACTTATAGACCATCAAATAACTTTTATGCAATATAATTTTTACCGATTCAAACATTGAATTATAACTATCTATCATCTAGATTATCTATCTCAAATTTTTTAAAAAATGAACATCAATAAAAATGTAATCAAATAACTTTTAATCTTATTATCATATATTTTAAGCTATATGTTACGTTAATTATGATGTATATGGGAAATTATATATATATATATATACATATATAATAGGAGTTTTCAATCCAACGATCCATTTTGTAAATTGTAAAAAGCTTTTCCAATAAAATTTTATTCATGGGCACAAGAACCTTTTTTTACTGACATCGGTGTAAACGGTTCCCTCCTCATATAAGACTAAAAGTTACTTAATGATCACACAACTACTAAAAAACGTCACATGCAATTATTTTTTTTAATCTTGATAATTCAAATAAGATCGAAATGGTAAATATTTAAAGTTCTTCCCTTCTTAAAATACAAAGTTTTATCACATGAGACACACACCTACTTGTGTGTATGTACCATATCAGGTAAAAGCAATTTTTATTAGGAGAGGTAAGAGGCATGTCTTGACCATTGGATTTTATTTGGATGATCAAGATTAGAAGATAAATACATGTGACTATTTTTAGTGGTCATATGATCGTTAAGTAACTTTAGTCTTGAACATCTGTGTATGATTATATAGTCTAGGCAAAACTAGTGCTTTGATCCCTTAACTTAATTTCTTTTCTAAACTTGTCCTTAAGTTTTTTTTTTTGCAAACAAGTCCCTTAAGTTTGCTTCTGTTACCAACGTTGGACTAGATCGCAGTTTCCATCCACTCTGTGACCTGAGCACGGCCGTGCTCCCTTTAAGCATGGGGCGCACAAAGATTGCAGTGCAAGGCTAACTAAATGATCGAATTGGCCAAAACACATAAAATAATACTTGTAGATAATTCTCTTAACTTTCCAACAAGATCACCATAATCGGACATCCAGAACTCAAGATATGGCCAAAACGGTAAAGGATTGAACCTTTCTAAGGCTAACTTCCCCAAACGTAAACTGAGACATCAAAAACAAACATAACAAGTATATACAAACATATATATAACATATATAAACGCATTAAGCTTATTTATGAAAAAAAACGGGGTGTTACAATTTTACTCTTGCATGTTTGCTTGTTTTCTGTGAAAACTCATCAGACAAGTCACCTGTCCGTGCTTTGAAAAACCACTTGTCTGAAGTTAGCTTCTGTGTTCGAAAAGTTTTCAACTTATTAACTAAAATCTGATAAACATAATTCAACCCCCCTTCTCATGTTTATAATTGTCTATTTCAGATAGCGCTCGAAAGCGCTATAAAATGCCGAAATTAAATGTTATTAAATCCTGAATCTCTTGCAGTGAAATCAGTTTATTCGAATTAAAGAACCCACTTCGAAGAATGTCTCTAATAGATTGATTTGATTGAAGACTATGTATAGAAGACCATGAAGGAGTACAAGCAGATATCATTGAACTTATTCAAAAAGCACATTTACTCTGCTTATTAATTTTTTAATTCTTCCATTCTCTATTTCTTCTATTCAATCATTGATATTGAATAGAGATTTATTATGCAGTTTTTCCTAATATTGATATTAAATCCACTCTTGCAAGTGTTTATCAGAAATACTTGTAGTTTGTAAATCATACAAGTCTCTCTTCATTTATTATTGAGAATGTTAGATGTGAAAATAATACTTGGTGCGATTTGTTGAGTCTGGATATGCTAAGTGTGCAAAAAATACTTGTTTATAACTTGATCAGTTAAAATGCGAAATCTTGGTGTAGCCAAAGACTGGGCGTAACTCTAGTTATAAAGGGTGAACCAAGATAAATCTTTTGTGTGATCTTCTAATTCTTTACCTTTTAATCATTGTTTGTTTAAATTAATTTGTCTCTAACAAGGAGTTAAAATGTGAATTCCTTAAACAATGTTTATTTGAGAAATATCTTTTTAGTTGTTGTCTGTTGAACACTTGTCTTTGATAAGTTTAGAAAACCATCGTATGTCTCGTCAGGTTGCCTTTCATGCGTTTTATCTATTTTCACATAATGATACGACGACATCTTCATATGCAATGCAAGAAACTTTTGACTTATATTGTTGTCTTCTCTTTTCTGCCTTTAAAGCATCACCTTTCTATCCGACCAAAGCACCCAACAACTCAAACAGACGCGGCAAAAAGATCCTGTTGTTTACTTTGTAGTTCGCTACTTGTATAAAATATAAATCAGCTTCGGAGATATCACCCCTTAAATATCATCCGGTACTTTAAGTCTTTGTTTGATAGTGAGAAGATAAGGAGAAGAGAGAAAGAGGTAAGAAAAAGTATGAGAATAGGGAAAATAGTGAGAAATAGAATAGATTTGATGTGTTATTTGGTATGAGAGAAATAAGAGAGAAAAGGAGGAGAAAGAAGTATGTTCTCTCTCACACCTTTGTTTGGTTGGATAGAAAGTTAGAAGAGAGAAATGTAATTGTTTTTAAAAAGACAAAAATACCCTTAATCAAAAAACCAATATACCAATATTTTAATTTCATTAATTAATTTAATTTAAATAATCAAATAATTTAAATTAATTTAATTGATTTTAAGTTATTTTAACTAATAAAATTTATTAGTTTAATATAATTACTTTATTAATTTTAATTTAATTAAATTATATATATAATTTAATTAAATAATTATTAGTTTAATTAAATTTATTTAAATTTATTAAATAATTAAAGGAGAACCCAAAAAATTTCTTGAACATAAAAACGAATGAATGAGCTAAGTTTGTATGGGAGACTGATGTATTTATTAGTATCACATCGAAAAGTGTTAAACTTATATTTTCAATACAATTTTTTCATTTATTGAATCTTTATTCAATGCCTTTAAGACACTCTTTAGCAAGGTCCATATATAAAAAAGATTATATAGATATTTATTTTATTTTATTTTTTTCATTAATTAGTTAATTAATTTCATTAATTTTTTTATAATTTAATCAATTAAATTAACCCCAACCTATTTCCACTACCCCCACTGTTTGTCTTCCCCTCTCCACACGTAGCATCGTCACCCCGTCTTTCCATCCAATCCATCAAGTCTTCCTCCTCCATAACCGTAACCTCATGAATTAGAGATTACCCTTATCAAAGTGAAGAGAATAACCTTATCATCAGGCAACGTTGAGCTTCAAGGTGTGGGTCATGTGTTTCATCTTATATACAACCTCCTTTCCAACATCCCAAAATGGCGGCAGTTGCAGCCATACAGAGAGAGAGGCGCAAGTGCAGGTGCCAGGTAGAGAAGCAGGGATATAAATGGAATAGAAGAAAAAATGGTGCCTCTCCCCTCCTTTTCTTCCCACTGCAGGAGAGAAAACAAAATGAGATGGGTCCCACGCAAATTCTTTCTTTCTTACTTGTTTCTCTGCCAACCAAAATTAGAGGGAGAGCCCCATTCTCTCTTCTCTAATTCTCAATTCCCTGTTTCTATAATAACAAACAGATCATAAGAGATTAGTCTTTATAGTCTTTATAGTTACATGTGAATGATATCTTAAAAATAAAAAATACAACAATAATTTTTTTAACATGTACAACTTTATACATATTAACAAAATAACAAATAAAGAAAAAAAAACATTGTATAAAAAAGTAGCTTTTAAACTTTCCAAAATTTCAATAAACAAGTTTCTAACACATTTCTACTTTTGTGAAAAATTAATTCTAATTAAAACATTTCAAGAGTATTCAATTGGCGTTTTAGTTAAAACTTATACGGAATGTTATAATGAGTTTTAAATGAAAAATCAATTATAATGTCGTAATTTATATTCATCCCTCTTGATGCAGATTTCTTTAACATATTTAAGGTGACACATATAGAAAAATCGTTACAACAAATATAAAATAAAATTCACATTTCTTGTCACTGGCAATTCATAATGCTATCTCCAAGGTCAGTGTATATTTTACTATGGGAGTTTTTTTATCATATATAACTTTGCACATATTAAGAAATCCAAAAGAAATAATTATTTATTAAAAAATTAAGCATTTCAATTTAAAAATATAAAATATATAAGCTCATATATAAATTTATTATTTTAATATCCTTAATATGTGTAAAATTATGCAGGTTAGAAAAACCTTTTACTGTATAATTTCGTTGCTTAACGCCAAGCCTAGGATTGTGTAGCACCTATTCCCCCATTACATTAAGTCCAATCCATTTACGCATCATTCACCTGCACCAGGAGCAGCACCCACCCACATCATCATCATCATCGTCCACATGGGCAACTTTTGGAATTGGTGGCTTCTGGGTGTCATTCTCATACTCATCCAAACCATCCACGGCAGGACCCCCCAGTCCCCAGTTCAATGCGACCAATCTGGCTGCACCCTCCGCAACTCCTACGGCACCTGGGGTGACCGCAAGGACTGCCGTGCTCTCAACGTCACATACCCAACAACCGAAGAAGAACTCCGTTTGGCTGTCTCCCATGCTGTCCAGAACAACCTCAAAGCCAAAGTTGTCACCAAATTCTCACACACCATCCCAAAGCTAGCATGCCCACAAGGAAATAATAATGATAACAATGCTTTGTTTATCAGCACGGAAAAATATGATTCTGGCATCAAAATCGATGCTGCGAATTTGGTTGTGACTGCTGATGCGGGTGTGGGGCTTCGTGCATTGATTGATGGAGTGGAAGGTGCTGGGTTCAGCTTGGTGGCTGCGCCTTATTGGGAGGGTGTGAGTGTTGGAGGGCTTATTAGCACTGGAGCACATGGGAGTTCTTGGTGGGGGAAAGGTGGTGCTGTTCATGATCATGTTCTGGGAATTGATATTGTTGTACCTGCTTCTAAATCTGAAGGCTATGCCAAGATTTTAAGGTTGGGAGCACAGGATCCTCTCCTTAATGCAGCTAAAGTATCACTAGGAGTTCTTGGTGCCATCTCCAAGGTCAGAATATAACTATATATTAGTATATAATTTCATTGGTTAATGCTATGCCTAGGATTGTGTCGCACCTGTTCGTATTAAGTCCTAACTAAAAAAATGAAAACCCAGATTTTTTTTTTTTTGGGTACAAAAAATGCAGTATTTAATTAAACAGTATTATTATTCACATATCAATTTTTTAGAAAAAAGTCAATAACGTCGGTGCAAATAACTAATAAAATCTTGATTTATTATTAATATTAGTAATTAATAAATATTTTTGAACTATATATATTTTTTATTTGTATGCTGATCACGATTGTAAAAGTTTTAAACAGAATTTGGTATGCGAATATTCTTCCTTTTTTCTTAGTTTAAAGTTTGTTTGGGTTTTTGGATGATCAATCATTTCAAAGAGAATCATCAATATCACATGTACGTTACTTATCCTTAATAAGTGGAAGCATATGTAGCATGAACATGATTAATGTGATGAGTCTCAAAAACAAGAGAAATGCTGTATGGTATGGGAGGAATTCTTACGCATATAGCTGGCAATTCAGAATGAGAAGAAAACTAAAATCACAGGATTCGAGATTGAAAAACGGTAAACATTAGAATACAATTATACAATCATCCAATTCGTACTGACGTCGTTAATTTATCTTATTAATCATTTTCATGAATTTTAAAATTCTTGTGCAAGGTCTACCTGAAACATACTAATGTTACACACACATACACTAGCACATATTCAAAGTGGTCTTGTTTCATGAAGTTTGATGAATTATCAATGTTAACGACCAGGTTAAGTTATCACTTGAGCATAGGTTCAAAAGAAGCATAACCTACAATTTCACAGATGATGCTGGTATTGAGGATGTGTTCATAGAGCATGCAAAGCAGTACGAATTCGCAGACATAGTTTGGTATCCATCAAGACACACGGCTGTGTACAGATATGATTCCAGGGTTCCCTTAAATGCCTCAGGTGATGGAGTCTATGACTTCATTGGGTTTCAAGCCAACTCCTTTTTGATCTCCGAATCAGTTAGAGCAGCAGGTATTGATCTATTGGAATCTTCAGATTTCTAGTTAACTTGGTTGATATATGGTGTGGCATATTGTTGTTCTTTGAGCTACAATAACAAGTTTATGGTAGTGTTTGGCAGGCCAAAGTATCAGTTTTATTTAATTCGGCGCCCCTTCTTAGTAGAATCAGAATATTACACTTTTTAATTTCATATTCTGTTTTGTTCTATTTATAAAATATATTAAGCATATTTTATCTGCTCTAACACGAATGCTACCTAAAAGTTTCAAGGAATGTCATAAATGTTGTTGATATGCAGAGAAATTGCTTGAAAATGCAAGAAACGTGGGTGGGAAATGCTTAACAGCAGCTACTACTTTGCAATACAAGAAATTAGTAGGCAATGGTTTGAAGAATAATGGCCTAATCTTCACTGGCTATCCTGTAGTGGGCTACCAAGGCAAAATGCAAACCTCAGGTTCTTGCTTATATTCAACAAGATTCGACACCTCATGTGCTTGGGATCCAAGAATCAAAGGGCTGTTTTTCTATGAGAGTACAGCAATCTTCCCAGCTTCCAGCTTTGGAAACTTCATCCGTGATGTCAGGAAACTGAGAGACCTAAAGCCAGAAAATTTCTGTGGGGTGGACAACTATAATGGGCTTCTTATACGCTTCATCAAAGCCTCGGATGCATATCTAGGACAATCTGAAGACTCTGTAGTGGTTGATTTTAACTATTATCGTGCAAATGACGCATCAACTCCTAGATTAAACCAGGATGTGTGGGAGGAAGTGGAGCAATTGGCATTCTTCAAGTATGGAGCTAAGCCACATTGGGCTAAGAACAGGAACTTGGCATTCTTGGGGGTGCAGCATAAGTATCCCAAGTTTAACCAGTTTATTGCAGCTAAACAAAAATTGGATCCACAAAATGTGTTCTCTAGTATATGGTCAGAAGGGATACTATATGGGAAGGAATCAGAAAAGGCTGATGGGTGTGCACTGGAAGGACTTTGCATATGTACTGAAGACAGGCATTGCAGCCCTCAAATGGGGTATTACTGCAGACAAGGCCTTGTCTTCAAGGAAGCTAGAGTTTGTAGGTATTCACAGTCCATATCATCCTCCATAGCATGATGAGCATTTTTATAGTACATAGCTTTATTTTCGGTGCTCAGAGCATATTCCCTCTGCAAATGTTTGGGAGCTAGACACCGTATATGACACCGTATATGAGGTGTGGTTTTATAATATTGAAATGATGTGATGAAAAAAAATAAATAAATAATAATAATAATAATAATAATAATAATAAACAAGTGTTTGAGAGTGTAAAAGTATGTTGTTGATATTTAAATTCGTTGTATTTTTTTTTATAAGCCAAGATATATGTATTAATATAGAGAGTATAAGAGATACTCAACTCTTGTACAAAGGATGTTTAACCAAAGAAAGGGATTGAAACATTTAGGTACCAATTCAACCAAGACCTACACTACCAAGCTAGCCCAAAGGTCGAGAAAGTAACTAAACATCAAAAACACTACAAACTAGTAGCTAATTTGTATAATAAACAAAAAACCACCACATTTCCAAGTAACACCCACCGTAAAACAAATGACCCGATCCCCAAAGGCGCAGCACAGCAAAAAGACAGCCACTACTCCTTGAGCTTCCAGGAAACTAACAGTTCAGGCGTTCAGCTAGCATGTGACAGCAAAGAGTACCAAAAAACCGAAACAAGACATAACCCAGACCAGCATCTACATATGCTTAGCCTAGCCACCATAAAGTTAATGATATGACAAATAAGGATAGAACTTATTTTAGAGAAGTCCTTTCCCACAACAAAAATGGATTCTTGTCAATGTTTACTTGCCAATGCCTGCATTAGTTTATATGGTTCCTTTATAATAATTTATTTCTAGTTTATAGTCCAAATGGTTTAGATTTAATTTGACTGGTTAGAAGAAACTTCACAGCCGAAAAAGATTAAGAAAACTAGATATGTAAAAAAAGGTTCTTTCCACATCAACAAGAAACAAATATATTTAAAGTTTAAACCATGCTATTCTTGCAAGCAACGATAGGATGTTAAAATCTTTACGCATGCGAAGGCGTGGAAAACCTCTGATGTTTTTCTTCGTGATATTCGTGTATAGGCAACGGTATATCTTTGGCACACTCATGGATGAGGTAAATGCAGTGTGCTTAACATATACTTTTGACCAATTCTCGGTTTGTTTTTGCAAAAGCTAAATCATATTTATAAAATCAGTTGGGAAAAACTTCTTTACGTTACTTCCAAAATAATTGTCTCGACAAGCGTTATTTTCACGTTTGTAAATAATTTTTCCTTAGACACAAGACAACTATGGGACACTGTTGAGTTACGTGAGTGTAGATGAATATCGAAGCATTGTATATTTTGAGATAGGGCTGGGGAAAGCGAACTGAATTCTAAATTCAATTCTCCAAGAAACAACCATAGTTGGCCCAACAAATCTACTCAATTATTATCATGATAGCATATACAAGGTCTAATATAAAAAGATAAGTTACATGACTTCAAATTTGAGTCATGAGTTGTTCAAAATAGATCCACAACCAACACCAAAATACATTCAGCAAGAACAACATATCCAGACCACCGTTGCATTTGTTTGTTAAATCAACTAGTCTTTAATACCTGCAAAATTTAAAAATAAAAAAATGAGGCAAATATATTATCTTCTTATTCACATTAACAGCAAATAAAAGATCTACTAGTCACAACAGCAAAAAACACAGTCCACCATATCTATCAACTCCTAGTTAAAAAAATTAAGAAAGAAAATGAATTATCCCATAATTAGAACCTATATTCATCCAAATTTCTTTTAATTTCTTAACATAATAGAGAGGAAGCCGAAGAAAGAAAGCACAAAAGCACTTGTTATCAGACACAGATCATAGAAGTAGAGGGCTTTATATACTCATCCATCATGTGCTAAAGAGATATGATAAACATTTTATAGACAACTTATACAAACCACATATAAAATAAAGTCCACATGTCCATAGTTAAACATGATCTGTACTTTATTTTCCTTGAAAACCCACCACCCTGCCTGCAATAGGAAGGAATGAGGTGGAAGTGGAACAGTCACAGATGCCAACTTCATGCCTTGAGACTGCTAATAAACTAGCTGCCATTATATTGTTTTGACTAGAACTATGGCATGCTATAGCATGGCAGTGCCAGTGTATCCTTAACTTTCGTAACACTATGCATTTGGCTTTGTTTTAATGTCGAAGTTTTCCCGATGGGTCTAGTAATAGTAGAGTCTCAAACTCTCAATCATTATAGGATTTGGATTTATTCCAATTTCTCACAAAACAAGTTATAGGATGTACATTTTAACATTTGAATGCTTTCATTTAATAAAATGATAATTTTATGTATTATGGGCAGCAAATTGCATTCTTCTTGGTTGTGTGATGCAACCAGACACTAACTGTAATGCATAGGTATCTTTTCTGCTCATTTTCAGCACTATCAAACATCATAGAAGGTTCACCACATCAAAATCCTAATAAAATCTTCTTTCAATTTGCCCCTAAAACCAAAATCCTGATAATGCAGGTGTTATTCACGGTACTCAAACAGGCGCCAATGTGATTCTAAAATCCCACTGCAAATCGCCCTTATCCTCACATAAAACCATTGAAACTTCAATCCATCTGTAATCTACCATAAGTCCACCTGAGAAAACCCTCATTCTAACCTATGAAGTCTCAAACCCCCACCTCTATCTTGTATCCCAAGAACACTCGAAACAAATAGAAGATATACATGACAATCAGATATTAGGAATGACAAGGAAACCACATTCTCTTTTCTTTCCATCAATTTGACAATGGACAAATAAAAGCACAAACTTCATATATTGTCCACCCCAATTCCATTTCCAGACACTTCCTCAGATCAACTATAATGCAAATACCCAATGATGGAGAAGTAATTCTTTTGAATTTTGATAGACTAGATGAACTAAACTGTAGACAAACCTATTTCAGCCTTCAGAATCCTAAGGTTGATTAACGGTCAAAAGCTGACTGGCACTAAAATGAAGTGCATTAGACACCATGAAATTACGAGAAAAATGTATTTTCTTGGTGCGTATCTATCCTACTAGTTGAGCCAACGAGTTGGCTTTGGCTGCTGTTGATAACACTAACAGTGTTGAAAACTTGGACACTCCAAAAGTTGTATTGAAGGGCAAGACTCCATGTGCTACTATTTCAGCTAATGATCAGATGGTGCCAGCACCTCAGGATCCCAAAAATGACCCACCTATTAGGAAGAGATCAAAGTGTATGGCAGAGGCAGGGGAGAACCACGATAAATCACAAAATCATAACAAAGATACAGTAATAATAGAGCATAAGAATTAGAAAAGAAAATTGGTTTAAGGAGGAGAGAACCAGAGCTGCAAACGAGAGGGGTGTGTGTGTGTATATAATATATATTCAATTTCTATAATTCGATTGGCTGATTCACAATGAGGTTCCTTTTTCTTTTTGTTGGTTTTGGAATGGTACTAATGAAAAAGAACTTCCATGCAGGAGCCATGTGAGATTAACGCTGTTGTTATCATAAATCCAGTAGCAGCTGCATTACTCAAGCATAGAAAACTGTGCTATATTTAAGTGCTGCAGTTTATTTAGCCTTAGCAATGCTTATGTTGTCAATCAGTGGTGCAAAAGGATTTGAAATCCAGCATTGCAAGTTTTAACTTAAAAGCAAACATACATACAGTCATTAATCCCGTATTGCTCAGTCACAAGAGAAAAACAAAAACTATTATACATGCATATTTCTATCCACTATTTCAAGCCAAAACAGAAAAGAAACTCAAAATCACACAAACTTGTTCATGGAAACCCTTTCTTAAGCTTCTGGATATTGAGTATTGGGTATTTTTAGAAACTCACCTATGAAACAAATAAGTTCAGAGCTGGAAAACAGGGAAAGTTGTGTCACACAAAAAGTTTGAAAATAACCTCCTGTAGGGGAGATTGCATGAAGACAGAAACTAATTGAGAACCCAGTTGTTCAAAATCACACAAACGCATAACTCCTCAAATCATCATAACTGCCAATAAAGCCAAAATAACCAAAAACTCGACAATCCAAGCTTATAAGCACAAATCTAATCATAAACATCAACAAATAAAGATCGAACAAACTCAAACATTCTCACAAGAGAGAAGACAATAAAAAACTTTGTACCTTTGTAGAAAAGTCACTGACGGCGCCAATCTAGCTGAAAGAGAGTGCGAGATAGGAGAGAAATTGAGAGAAGCAGAGATACAAAACCCTAATTGTGAGAAAAGAGGGAATAATTGTATCGAACTCAAGGAGAGGATGAAGCCCATCATGAGAATCAAATTTCTCAGGTTTGTAATTTTTGAATCTTAACAAGGATAAACATGTAAATTTACTTATTTTACCACTAAAACCGCCCATTTCGGGGAAACTGTAAAATTGGACATCGGGGGGTTTCAGAGGGTTTATAAAAAATCCCCAAACCCCCCTACTTTATGAAACTCCCAAACAAGGAAATCCTAATAAAAAACCTTCCTCTTCCCTTCCCTTCTCTCCCAAAACCCACTCCCAAAGTACCAAAATATATGGTCTTATCATTTAAAGTGCACATTTAGCCAACTCTCTGACAATATATTCATAAGATGATGCTTGATCAAAAATTAATCCATGCACCTGCAGTGACATCATTTAATGTATGCAGTTTATATAACTACTGACCCATCATTTGCCAAAAAAAATTCAGATTGGAAAGGGCATAAAATAGTTCATTCTAAACCATATAGTTCATATTTCAGGAAACTAGGAACTCAGCATTACAGCAGCACCGCCGTTGCTAGTTTTGCCACCAGGTATACTTTCCCAAAAGCTAAGATGATAACTAACAATAAAGCACAAGTACATATATAGAAATGAAAAAGAAACCACAACTACAAATACATATAACTACTAACACTTAAGGATAAATGAAACCAAAACTTAAAATATGTAAAAACAAAATATGAGAATTATTTAGAATAGGGGAATTTAACAGTCGAAGGTTGAGGTACAAACAGTCCACAATCATATCTGCTACCACACCTGTTCTCACATCACATTTTCATCATTTGAACCTTGTCACCACACAAGGTTACCAAAATAAGAATCCTACAAATAGTATCTTGATTCATTATGTATAATGATCATAACGATCATACCAATTGAAACAACAATGGCAACAACAACAACAATGATAATAATAAACAAGTCAGAAACCTTAACAAATATCATGACCATCATAGTGAAAGTTTCAAGTTTTAAGCCATATTGACATATCACAAGCCATATTGACATATCACAGACACTCGCATAATAGTGAGTAACATGAGAGGATCTTCATCCAAGTAGTTCCAATGATTTTAAATAAGAGAATCAATGTCACGAAATTCGAAATGGACTTTTGATACAGATTTGATTCACAACATCAATAACTAAACTAGAGAGTTTTAAAGTTAAAAGACTGAGATAGCTACAAAATTACAAAGCACAGAACGATACAAGAGTACCAAAAGAGCCACAAAATTAAAGCTAAATAAACAGTACCAAAACATAAACCAGAATCCCAAAAAGGCCACAAATTTATACCTAAACACAATGTCACAATTCAATCCTAATGGTTTGATGAGTTGTAGGCCTCCAATATCATCCTGGCCTGATTGGCAATTAGTTCTGCACGCTTGACATGAAGTTCCAACTCAGCATGTTGCAATTCCTTCCATTCCTCCTCCAACTCTGCCCTATCTGATGCTCCAATTGACTCCATCCCTCTCTTTACCACATCCTCGTTCATCCCATACAACCCGAAACCCTTGTCTAGCCGCATCAGTTCCATTAATCGCGAAGTCGTATCAGTCTTTTCATCAACGCTCATCTTTACATCTTTCTCTGCATCCACTGATCTCAGCTCCTGCTGCAAGTCGGGTTTCGGTTTCGGTGGAGCGACCTTCATAGCTCTATCTTCCTTAGTTGGATCACTTTTGACAGGTTTCTCATTTTCCACTACTCCTCCTCCTCCTCCAGCTGCATTGCCCCAAACCTTCTTCGACAATTCAAAGACTCGTATGTCATGGGGTTTCGAAAGACTCTCTGCTTTTTGAGCATTGGTTTCGAATTTCTTCTTCAACCTTCGAATCTTCTCCTTCAGTTGGTAGCTGGAAGCTTCGGCATGCAACGATTCCTTCATGAAATCGTAGAAAGCATCTGCATGCCTATAGGGATCTGATCCGGTCTTAGACTTGAACTCGGCCAAGCCTTTGAGTATGGCGATTTGATCCTCCTCACTCCAGAGCCTATGAAAGAGCTTCTTCGAATCACCACCAGACTTGTTTGCTTCTGCATCTTCATTTTCATCGGCAACAGCAGAAACAGCAGCATCCGTTCTCTTCTTCTTCCCACTTTTCGAGTCATTCACAGGCTCGCTATTGCTCGTGGGGCGCTTCTTGGATGGATGGGGCTTGGAATCGGACTTTGGAGTCTGGTCTATGAGTTTGGATTTGGGAGGAGAAGGAGGTGGTGGGTCTGGTGAATCGGATTCGGTGTCAGAAGAAGAGGCTTGATCTTCATCTTCTTCATGTTCCTGGTGGTGTTGTTGGGAGGGAGGGATCTGGTCTTCGTCCGTTGATTCAGAGGAGAGTTGAGGTTTTATCGGTTTTATCTTCTTCTTCCCCATTGAGCTTGTTCTTTCGGTGAGAGACTAAAGCGCAGCTTAGGTTTGTAAAAGTGTAGCAGACGGGAGATAGGGAGAGACACAGTACGAGAAAAACAAAATAAGGGAGCTTGCTTGTCTCGAAAATATATATTCACTGATTTTGTAAATATATTTTACTAAATTAATGATAAATAATTTCTGTTTACTCGTAAATTTATTTTTAAAAAAAGAGCATTTTTTGAGAAGGGGCGTGGAATAAAGAGTTCCACCCACCATCTCACTTCTCACCATTTTCAATGACCAACGTTTACTTTTTTTCATATATAAGTAATTTTGACTTAATTGCTCTATACCTTTCCACTTGCTAACCCCACTCACAGTTGTTTGGGCTTCCGCGCCTCAATTACCCAACAAATAGTAGTTTCCATTTTCCACTCATGATTACTCCTCAGTCTTCACTTTTTTTTTTAATAGAAAAATATTACTAGATTGTTAGTATTTATATATTAGGGGTAAAAGAATTTATATTGCAAAAATCTTCTGAAAGATCCTAAAAATAAAGATAAATAATGAGAGTAAGATACACGACAAAATCAAAATTAGCAACAAAATGTAATAAATTATTCAATTTTATTATTTTGAAAATAAATGTTATATAATTAATTTAAATTGGGAAAAAATTGTCGTATACAGCAAAGAATACAACTTAAAAACATTTTTTAAAAAATATGACCTCAATTCTAAAAAATTCCAATTTTTTTTCCCATTTCATTACATTTTAAAATAATCAAAAACAAAATCATTGTCGGAACTTGGAAGCAAAGCAATTGTGATTTCTGACCCCTCAAACTTTTGATGATTAACAAAATTAGTAAAATAGTTGAACAAAGTGTTTATAATCTAACATGTTTGTTTGATGCATTAGAAATAAGAGTTCAAAGCTCTTTAATCTTTATCGTATAGTTTATACCTAATTGATATTGGACTTTAAAATGTTTGATAAAAGGTCTAAAGGCCTGGTATATTTTTCTTTTTCTACATTGAACTTAGTGTAAGTTTATAAATAGTTTTTAAAAAATATTTATAAATGAATCTTTATTGTGTGTCTACTCGGGACTTAATTGCTTTTCCTTTAAATTTCACGGACTTAACTTTAGCGATCTTAGTCTTATTATTGTTAAGTCCAAGCGAGTTCTTTTACCCTTTGTTTGGTTCAAGGGAAAACGAGAAGAGAAAACTAGGAAAGAGAGAAAATGAAGAGAGTTTGGCATTTTCCCTTGTTTGGTTGTGAAGAGAGATTGGAAGGAGAGAAGAAAAATGGTGTGGGACCCACTGAAAAATTTTCTTCGCTGATGAGCGAAGAGAATGGCGGAGAAGAGAGGTTTGTGTCTGAAATTACATCTTTGCCCATTTCTTCTACATTGATTTCAAATTTCAACCTTTATCAGATCTACAGCCCAATTTCATCCTTCCCTTGTGCGAATCAAAAGGGTAAACAACAAAGGAATGACGATGACAAATGGATGAACCTCTGTTCCAGTAAAACTGAGGGGAAGACAAGAATATGGCAAAGTAGAGTGGGTTGTGTGTACCTGACCAAAGGCTCACAACTGTTAAGAGGGTTTTATAGTCAAAACAAAATACTCAAAAACTCACGGAATCACCACCATCATTGAAAAAGCCATTTGTGGGTTACATCTCATGTGTGTAAGGGGAGAGGAGTCAGAAGACCCAAAGGAAGAGTGAGAGTAGCGTATACCTTGTTTTGTAAAGTCCAAATTCGTTTTGTGTTTGTTCCATTTTTTTTTTTTTAAATTTATGCTGCTTATATATATATATATATATTATAAAAATACAGGAGAAAGAAAGATATTATACAAAATATAAAATCCAATTTATTTAATAGAAAATATATAATAAAAATATAGTAGGGGTATATTTGTCTACTCAAAAAATATTTACTTTTCTTTCTCTTCTACTTCTCTCCTACTTCTTTTAATCCAAACAATCTAAAAATCTACTCATTTTCTACTCATTTTCTCTTCTCTCCTACTTCTTTCCATCCTACTTCTCTCTTCTCTACTTCTCTCCTAATCCAAACATAGCATTAATGTGCGTCCAATGTAACCTTTTATAATACTCCCTCCGGACCTAAATATAAGCAACAAAATAACTACATTATTTGGACTTAAATATAAGCAAAAATAATTAAGTCAACACTATTAAATGTTAGTATTGTAAAAATCAAGAAAATTAACCAATCAAACTAATTCTCCATTTACTTTTCCAGGAGCATTGCATATTCCCTAGACAATTAACTCTCTTTTTTACACAAATCAAGATAATTAAACTAACTTAACTAACTTTCTTGATATGTGTGAATTTAGTTTTTTTTGCTTATAATTAGGTCCGGAGGTAGTACAAATTTTGGACCATCCAAAGCGGCTTAGATCAGTTTGAATACTTAAATGCATTCATCCACTCTGTTTGAATATTTGTTCCATATGAAGCATTTATGTATTGAAGACAAGGTTTCACAACAAATTACATACCAGGCCAATGAAAGCAAGTGAACATCCACATGGATATGATGTTGTCGCTCTGTCTATCCTAAAAAAGAAATACTACCTCTGGTCCTATATATAAGAGGCAAAACCCTAAAACACACAGACCAAGGAAATGCATTGAAATAAGCTATTTGTAATTAATATTCATATAAATTTACAAATTTAACCCTTCAATAATTAATGAACAAACCTACTTGTATTTAAAGTTGCACTGTCTCGTAAATATAAAACCTATTATAAATAAGGGTAAAATTGGAAATGAGCATTTAATATTTGTCAAAATACATGCATGTCTCTTATATTTTGGACCAAAAAAAAGTAGTCATTTGCCTCTTATAATAAGGACCGGAGGGAGTAGTAAATAGTAGAACTTTCGGATATGACAAAACAAAAGCAATAATATTTTAGGCTACAATGATAACCCCGATTGCTTTTCAAAAGATGCTAAGACAAGTGATCAAAATTAGCATGACTTAAAACGGCTTCAAGTATTTAATGTTCATTTAGAATGAATATATTTATTTTCGTTGAGGAAGATATGTATAAAGATCCTCTCAAGACTTGAAGTCTATAAATATCTAGAGTTTTCAAAGAAGAAAATAGATAGGACGATCTAAAAATATTCAATTGATCTAAAAGTTCTGCCAAAATTTGCATTCTCTCTATTTTTTAGTTATTCTTTCTTGTACTAAAACTTTGGATTATCCTCACACATAGTGAGTTGACTTAAGCTTTGTAATGCATTTATCTCTTTCTTAGAGTGAGTCTAAAGAGGTTTCTTTGTAGAGAACTAGTGTGTTTACCCATGCATCGCATAGGTGACGTAATCAAGTTAATTACTTATTGTTTTAGTTAATAAATACATCAATAAAAAAAATACATAATTTTGAATTATACTAAATGTAAAAATGAGATTATGAGGTGAGATATAACATTGATTGGTGACAATATAAAATTTCACATATTTAAAATATTGTTTGCAGGTTGATAATTAAAGAAGTAAACCTCAATAATCTGATTTTAAATATAAACATCATTTTCACAAAAAAAAATCATTTAAGAATATTGTTGTAGAATGATTGAACATGGTTCCTGTTAAAAGTTTAAATTTATTCATGCAAGATTTTCGACCTCGTATAATATCTTTATATATATAAAAGTAGCAGTCACTGTGGGCATTTTTTTCCCTCCAAAACTAGGGGTAACTTTGTCATTTAATTAACTAATATATTAAATCAGTAATTGATAGTATAATATATGATTAACATTTTTTTATACGATCTCCATGGTCATTAATTGCTACTGTATACCCACGCATCTCCAATAATAAATTGTCTTCTTGATAGCTGCTAATACTATCAGGTAAGTAGTTTTGTAATTTAGCTTTTAGCATTTTTTATAATTTTTTTACTATGCACGGATGTCAAGAGAGTCTCTACCTTTTATATTCACCATGCTCATAAATTTTTCACATTTTCCCAATACCTCGGTAGATCAAAGGTGTTAAAAAATCTTTCATTTCCTAAGAGGCCACTGGTAGCATAGCATCGGGGATCAAAAGAAAGGTAGGTCAGGAATTGAATTGTATTGGGGTCAATTGCTACAAGTTGTCCTTCATTTTTTATAATATCTTTATCTTTATATATATAAAAGCAGTACTAACTGGGGGCATTTTTTCCCTCCAAAACAAGGGGTAACTTTGTCATTTAATTAACTAATATATAATCAGTAATTGATAGTATAATTTATTATTAACTTTTTTTTATACGATTTCCATGGTCATCAATTGCTGCTGTATACCCACGCATCTCCAATAATAAATTGTCCTCTTGATAGCTGCTAATTAGAGCTGTCAAAATGAGCCCGGCCCGATGTCAGTAATTGATAGTATAATTTATGATTAACTTTTTTTTTTTATACGATTTCCATGGTCATCAATTGCTGCTGTATACTCACGCATCTCCAATAATAAATTGTCCTCTTGATAGCTGCTAAATTGCTAATACTATCAGGTAAGTAGTTTTGTAATTTAGCTTTTAGCATTTTTTATCATTTTTTTACTATGCACGGATGTCAAGAGAGTCTCTACCTTTTATATTCACCATGTTCATAAATTTTTCACTTTTTCCCAATACCTCGGTAGATCAAAGGTGTTAAAAAATCTTTCATTTCCTAAGAGGCCACTGGTAGCATAGCATCAGGGATCAAAAGAAAGGTAGGTCAGGAACTGAATTGTATCGGGGCCAATTGCTACAAGTTGTCCTTCATTATTATCACTGCAGAAACCTTCTTTGCTGCCATTATTTCGCACATTTTGTTGTGATGAAGTTTTATGAAGGTGATATATACAAGAGGTACAAGGAGCAGGCTGAAGGACCTACGACGGAGATGGCGATGGTCCTTAACGGTGGCGATAGAGGGATGTGATTGATGAAGGCTGGAAGTTGATTGAAAAGGAAAACACATTGCCATGGAAACTACAGATGGAGGGGGAAGGCACCGCGCATGGCGGCTGCGACATGACGGTGAGAGCTTCCTGCACCCTTCCTTTCTCTTTGTACTTTCTTTTTCCTTCGGATGCACCTCTTCTATTGTTTTCTTCTTCTTCTTTCTACTTTCTTTCTCCTTCCTCTAATTATTTCCACCCGCGGCATTGAAAGCGGTGAAGCGAATAAACAACAACAACAGGATGAGTCTAAGAACATGTGCGAGGTAATGATCTCTGCCATTAAATAGGTGGTTGTATCCAATGATTTTTTCCACGTTGATTCTGCAGTCCAATCTATATCTATAATTTTAAAAAAAAAATACCCTGAAAGTAAATGTCTGGACTCTGATAGATGGAAGGCTCAAACTTTTGTGTTCTTGATGTGACACTACAAGAAAAGTTGAAATTTGCCGTGGATTATTTGCGTCGGCTCTGTTGCCGTCGCTAAAATGGATTTTTGTGACTGCTTTAGCAGTCGCAAACGGAGCTGGATGCATTTTAATGTTTTGTGACGGCTTTCTGGGACACCCTCGCAAAGAACCGTCGCTAATATTCACACGAAATTGTTTGAAAAAATGGCGCCCAATTTGCGACGGCCAAGACCGTCTCTAAAATTTGCGACGGCCAAGGCCGTCATTAATTGATGAATTTGCGACGGCCAAAGCCGTCAGTACCGTTTGCGACGGCTGAGGCCGTCACTAAGGGGGAACCAGATATTAGCGACGGCTTGGACCGTCGCGGGCCGTCGCAAAAGGCCCATAATTTTATTACCCGAACCCTCCCTCTCCCCTTCCTCTTCCCTCACTTCACACACGCACAGCGCCGTTTCTCTGCACAGCGCCTCCTCCCCCTTCCTTGTGAGCAGCCCCTTCCATTTCCGGTGACCATTCGTGCTACAAACCACCACATTTCCGGCAAATGTAAGTCCCTCTTTTTTATACTCACTTTCTTTGTCCTTATGTTTCTCACTTTCATTCGTTTTAATTGTTTGAAAAAAATTTCAGTAACCTCCCACCACCACCGGACCACCACACACCACCACGTCCCAGTTCCCTTTTGCTCCCAGGTTTGTTTCAATTTGTTGTCTTTGTTTTATCTTAATTGAATTTGTGTTGAAATTGCTATTTATATGTTGTTTGGAGATGTCATGCATGTATGTCAAAGTTGTTGTAAATAGTGATGAAAATGAGTGTGAAACTTGTGTGATATAGAGTTCTATGTTTTGAAATAAATACTGATTTGGTATATATCACATATTTTTTTATTTTCATTTTCGTTTCTTCATCATAGGGATTAAAAAATATGTCTAATGTCAAGCAAATGAATAAGTTTTATTATGTTGTTGAAAACGCTTTTCACAATATCCACACCGGGATAAGCTGACTATGGTTCTTTTAGTCAAAGACACCCATTTCCCCTTGAATATATTGAGGGGAAAAAATCATTTATTTGGTAGAGATTTTCTATTCAACATTATTAGCCACGGAAATTATGTGTTATGTGTACTATGTTTTGTTTCTAAACTCAATTAAGTGTTGCAGCTATTGCCATTCTCTGGCTTTATCTCTTCTCAGTAACTTGCTAAATTTAAGCAGAGTTTATATGGTTAGATAAACGACAAAAATAAGTATTGAGCCGAGACTTAATTTGTTAATTATGCAAATTTTTACCCATATTATGAATATATTTTTAAAAGCTCTAAAGAATGAAAAAGGAAAAAAAAATAGTGGTATTTACTAATGAAACTTCTGCACTGCCTATTAAAATATCAAAGAGGTTATAGCATACAAATCAACAATTGAGGTATATTTTGATAACAATTTTTTATTGCCTTAATTTTTATTTGGTTTTGAAGTTTGGATCAATATTGGCGTTTATTAAAATTCATAAATGATTTTTGATAATTGGCTCTAATTTGCGTTTTTAATTAGCATTTTGACTGCATCTTTAATTCATTATTGGAGTGAACTATGAAGGATCCAATTGTGACACACAATGTAAAGAATTACGTTATTAATAAAAATCAAACTTTAAAATAACTTCTAAACATAAACAGTTTTATACAAACTATTATAAAGTTTAAGAAAAAAAAAAAACCCATAGACAAATATATGAATGATTTCAAATTATAAATAAAATTGTCAGTAAATTATCAATTCATAAAAGAGGGTAAATTGTTATATTAATAAACAATTTAATAAATTCAGTAAAAAAAAAACAATTTAATAAACAATGCATATTGTTATAATTTTTGGTTTTTTGTTTATTGTGTAAATTGTTGTTTCGTATTTCATTTGTAGTTAGTTCTGTTAGTGTTCAAATGTATATAGAAGAATCAAATATTGGTGACAAGGTGTTCAAACTCATTAACATCCATTTGGTATTATGAAATTAAGTGGCAGAATTGTATTTAGATGGGTACCATCGATTAAGTTATCGATTTTCTTTTTTGTTATGTTGTCAGAAATGTAAGTAACAAGAGAAATCTATGAAAAAGAGAGAATGTGAGGTAACAACTCTTAATGATGAATTTTGTTTATGATGTTTACAAATCGTGAAAACGTGATGATGTGATGAGTCATGGTGATATATGTAATATGTGATTCAGATGAGTATGTCTGGAGTGTGGCATGATGTTACATGCAATAGCTCCGTTGTGATTAGCTTTATTAAGTAGGACTTGGTGGCTTGAGTTGGTTATTTCTATGATGAATGCCTTTGTGTTGTAATATGAGTGATCATAATTGAATATGGAATACACTATGGCCAGGGTGCTAAACTGAATCATGTATAGATGTGGATGAGAACATTGTTGAAATGAAATTGAGAATATGACATAAGTTGAAAGGATTGTAAAACAAGTTATGATTCTAAATGAGCAATTCTTGAGAAATATGATCATCCTTGGATTATTTCTTTAGTATACATTGAAATATGGTCACGGATCCTTTTTTTGGGTTGTGACAATAAGTAATAAAATGAAAGCTAAGTAATTATCCGCACTATAATAAGTTATTTTTATCTCGGATATATGTTTTTCAATATAGTTATCTTTTTTTGGGTCAAATGCAGAGGATGGAATTTGTTCCTTCGAATCGTACTTGGATGTATGATAGGGTTTATCCACGCAGAGGGGGGTTGAAACAATCTTTTTTAGATGGTGTTGAGGAATTTATTACCAAGGCAAGTCAGCAAGATACCTATAACAATGGGGGGGTGATTAGATGTCCTTGTGTGAAGTGTGACTGTACACGGATCAAGAGTTTAGACGATGTGAGGCTCCACCTATATAAAGTTGGGTTCAGGTCTAATTATTGGATTTGGACAAACCATGGAGAAGAAATGCCGCAATTTAATTTTGGCATTGACGAGAACTGCACTGGTGGTTCAGGTAGTGGTGCAGAAGTTGGATATGAAGATCATTTTGTTTCCATGCAGGAGATGGTGTGTGACGCTCTCATGATGCCCGGTTCGTTTGAGTCAAATAATACAGAAGAGCCCCCGAATCCTGAAGCGCAAAAATTTTATAATCTCCTAACAGAGACAAATAAGCCTTTGTGGGACGGGTCCCCCGACTCGAGGTTATCGATGTGTGTTCAACTGTTGTCTGCCAAGTCCAATTGGAACATACCCGAGTTGGGCTTGGATTTCATTGCCAAAATGGTTTTGGCCGGGACGCCTTTCAAAGGGGGATTACCCAACAATTATTATGATGCGAAGAGGTTAGTGTCCAAATTGGGATTGGAGTCCAAGAGGATTGACTGTTGTGAGAATGGATGCATGATCTTTTACGATAATGAGTTCGACAGAAATGATGGCGCATTGGTATCGTGCAGATTTTGTCACGCGCCAAGGTATCGTCAGCGCACCGGAAGTAGAAGTAATCTGAAACCAGTTCCGGTAAAGTCTATGTTCTACTTGTCGATCATTCCTAGATTACAGAGGATGTTTGCATCGATGCAGACTGCTGGAAAAATGACTTGGCACCATGAGAATAGGAGGAAAGCCGGAGTGTTACGCCATCCTTCTGATGGTGAAGCATGGAAGCACTTTGATCGGGTGCATCCGGATTTTGCAGCGGATCCTCGCAGTGTACGACTGGGGTTATGCTCGGATGGCTTTACCCCATATATCCAAGCCTCAGCCTCGCCTTATTCATGTTGGCCCGTTATTGTTACCCCTTACAATCTTCCTCCTGAAATGTGTATGTCAAAGCCATATATGTTCTTGACTTGTCTGATTCCGGGTCCGTCTAATCCAAAGGCTGGCATTGATGTATACTTACAACCTTTGATTGATGATCTGAAGAGGCTGTGGAATGGTGTGTTGACGTACGACATTTCTCGGAAACAAAATTTTATAATGAGGGCAGCATTGATGTGGACAATTAATGACTTCCCTGCATATGGCATGTTGTCTGGCTGGGGGACGCATGGGAAGTTTGCATGCCCGCATTGTATGGAGCATACAAAGGCATTTACCTTAAAGTACGGGGGGAAGTCGTCTTGGTTTGACTCTCATCGGAGGTTCTTACCGAACGATCATCAATTTCGAAGGAATAAGAACGCCTTTAGGAAGGGGGTTGTTGAAACAGATGGACCGCCTCCGAGGTTGACACCAGAACAGATTTGGAGTAGAGTCAGGGACTTGCCAAAAGTCACTGAAGCCGGGATTTCCCGATTAGATGGTTACGGGCAGTGGCATAATTGGACAAAGAGAAGTATTTTTTGGGATCTTCCATATTGGAAAGATAATTTATTGAGGCACAATCTTGATGTAATGCACATTGAAAAAAACTTCTTTGACAACATTTTCAACACTGTTATGAACGTGCGTGGCAAGACCAAAGACAACGATAAGGCTAGAATGGACTTAAAGTTGTACTGCAGGCGACCGGATTTGGAGCTGAGACATCAGGCTAATGGGAAGATGTACAAGCCAAAGGCTAATTATACTTTGACTATCCAGGAAGCAAGGTTAGTTTGTCAATGGATAAAGGAGCTCAGGATGCCTGATGGTTATTCTTCCAACTTGGCAAGATGTGCTGATGTTATCAGATGCAAGTTGCATGGGATGAAAAGCCATGATTGTCATGTGTTTATGGAATGCTTACTTCCCATCGCCTTCAGTTCGCTTCCACCCCATGTAATCAATGCTCTCACTGAAATAAGCCAATTCTTCAAGGACTTGTGTTCTACAACTTTGAAGGAAGACGATCTGATCAGGATGGAACAAAACATTCCACTCATACTGTGCAAGTTGGAGAGAATATTCCCCCCTGGCTTCTTTGATTCAATGGAGCATCTTCCAATTCATCTTGCATATGAAGCCAGACTTGGTGGTCCAGTTCAATACAGGTGGATGTATCCATTTGAAAGGTAATATAAGTATCTGTACTATATAGCCTGGTCCATGCATGTTAGTTAATTAATAATAACATCATTGTTTTTTCAATAGATTCATGGGCGAGTCAAAACGCTCGGTGAAAAATAAGGCTAGGGTTGAAGGTTCGATCTGTGCGTCTTACTTGCATCGTGAGACAACTCATTTCTGCTCTCATTATTTCAAACACATGGTTTTGTCGCCAACAATTAGAAGGAATGAAATGGAAAACGAAAGTGGAAGACTACCCAGAACCTTATCAGTTTTTTGCCTCCCCGGTCGTCATTCTGGAAAGGAGTTGACACATTATTTAACAGAGGAAGAGTGGAACTCGGCTCATGTTCATGTATTGATCAATTGTGCCGAGGTTAAACCATATCATGAGTACGTATATGTTTATAATTTTTATTCCTGCGATAGCATATGTTAATTGTCATAACTTATATCCATATATGTTCAGTGCATTCTTGTCATCTCAAAACATAAGCAACCGAGATGCATCTGCTCGTACTCATGCAGATTTTCCAATATGGTTTAAGCAACAAGTAAGTATTATACCGAACTATCATTATGTTATTCACTCAAATGTATGTAGATAAAAAACTTATTGTCAACTCTGTGAATAGGTTTACAGTGAGGCACCTACAGTCCTTAATCAACACTTACGAAACATGGCTGATGGTCCTCTAACAATTGTCAAAGAATGGCACACTTACTTTGTGAATGGATACAAATTTCATACTCAATCATGGACAGAAGACAAAACAACAATAAATAGTGGTGTTTACGTAAAGGGTGAGTCAGGCGGAGGTGCAGACGACTTTTATGGTGTGATACAACACATATATGAGTTGTCGTATCGTTATTTAGATTATCCTAAGAAAATAGTGTTGTTTTATTGTAAGTGGTTCGATCCATCTAGTCAAGGCACTAAAGTGGATAAAAAATATAATATTGTGGACATCCAAATGAGGAGAAAATATCACTTCTTTGATCCGTTTATCATGGCACATAATGTGAGGCAAGTATACTATGTTCCTTATCCAGCAACGCACAGGGACAAACAAGGTTGGTGTGTTGCAATCAAGACAAAACCAAGGGGTCGCATTGAAGTGGATGTTTTAGAGTTGGAAGAGCCATATCAAACTGATGAAATGTCACATGCAAATGAAGCAATTGAAGTTGAACCAATCCCTTGTTTACTAGACACACAAGTTGTAGGGGAAGAAGTGGACGCCTCCATCTTCACATCAAATCAAGTCATTCCGAATGAAGATGTTGAAGAAGCCGACTCGACGGAAGATGATGAAGAGGAAGAAGATGCAGAAGATGAAGATGACTTTGAATATGACACTGGCTCAAATTCTGAATAATAATTAGCTTATTTACTTTAGTGATATATTTTGTATTAAGCTGTATTGTCGTTATCATAACTTTTAAGTTAATTATTATTAGCATCATGTTTCAATATTTGCAAATTTGTGTTATTGGTTACTTTAAGTTAATTATTATTACCATCATGTTTCAATATTTGCAAATTTGTGTTATTGGTTACGTTACTTTAAGTTAATTATTATTACCATCATGTTTCAATATTTGCATATTTGTGTATTTGGTTACTTTAAGTTAATTATTATTAGCATCAATCTCCATCATGTGCAAATTTGTGTTTTGGTGACGATGAAGATTATTTTTATTTTATTAGTATCATTTTTCACTATAGAAATGGTTGATAAGGGAAAGGGTAAGGCATCTACTGGAGGGGCACGCCGTCGTGGTCGACCCCGTATTGTGACACGGATGGTCGATGAAGGATTCGTGTCCCTCCCATCTACATCTGCTCCACCACGGCCTCCGCCAACATCTTTGCCTACAGATGATATGGCACCCCCACCCCCACCTGTTGCTCCTACACCACGTCCACCACCCACACTTATGCCTGACTATGTTCCGACACCTCCCTACCGACCTGATGCTCCATCTACTCAGTTCATGGAGACCCCCATTGGCATCACGATGATGCCTACCCCAGGGTTTTCGACTCATACCCATGGAGAGAGTTCTGGACAGCCAAATGCACCAGGGGTGGATTTGCCCATGGGCGACGAGGAGAGTCATGGATATACACCGCCTATATCAGATGATGAGGAGGACATCGTCGAGTATATGTCTGACGGCCGACTTATTATTACCCCGATCGGTAGAGGGTAAGAAACTTTTCAAATAATCTTATTTTATTGTTGAGTTTATATGTATCTGTATTTAATTGTTCTCTATGTTTTATTGATAAGGTTCCTTCCGTCGAGGAAATCCGCTGATTGTGTCAAATATGCGGTCACATCTCAATTTGATCGGGCCTGGAAAAATTGGAGTGAGCTGCAGGACGAAGATCGGGCTCGATTCTTTACGGCTTTTAAGGTATTAACATTTGAATTTAGTTCCATTTTATAGTTATTTTTAATGTTTCTTTAATTTATTATTATCATAAAAAACATTATATTCTCGAAATTTACAGGAGAAGGCTGCTTGGAGAGTAGAACATCATGATCAAGTTGAGGAAAATTTTCATCACAAAGCTAGTAAATGTCTTTCAAGGTTGATGTAGAGACAACGGCCAAAGGGAGAACGTCCAGACTGGTGTTTCCCACCCATTTGGGAGGAGCTATGTGCTTATTGGGCTACACCTGCATTCAAGAAATTATCCGCTCAGGCCAAGCTCAATAGGGCCTCGGAAAAGGGTGGGAGCCTGCACACTGGTGGCAGCATTAGTCATCCAGAGCACGCTCGACGCCTTGTAACTTCAAATATCATATTTGTGAATTCATTTAAATTTCGTTTATATTTACAATGTTTAAATTTAAATATTAACAAGTTTTTTTGCTGCAGGCCAGGGATTTACGCCGTCCCGCTAAGCTGAATGAGCTTCATGCTCGTACTCATACTAGGAAGGATACCGGCGACTATGTAGATGAGCGCTCTAGACGCACTCAGGTGATTTACACATCTCTTTTTTGGTATTTATTTTTATTTTATAATTAACAAAGTTCTGGTCATTTTGTATGATAATGTGCGTTAATTTTAATGACAGGAGGAGTATCAAGCAAAGTTATCCCAGGTTCGGTCTCAGACAGCCTCATCTTCCCCTACCACACTTGACCCAGAGGTGGAAGCCCGGGTGGAGTTGCAGACATGGGTCGAGGTTGCTGGCGGTAAGAAAAAGGGGCGCATTTACGGTATGGGAGACCTCTCTAGCAACTATCAACGCGGGTGCTCTAGCGTCTTCACTCAGCAGAGTCGAGCATCGTCTAGTAGGACCCGCCAGTCTCAGGACTCTGTGGAGATGGTCGAGATGCAGCAAAGACTGGCAACTCAGGAGGCGATCAATCGACAGATTATGGAACAGCTAAATATGATGGCAGCTACACAGAGAGAGCTGATGATGCGTTTTGGAGCCAACACCTATCAGCCACAGCCGCAGCCGCAGCAGGACCAGCACCTTCATAGCACCCCTCAGCCGCAGCAGCCGTCATCCCAACCACCTTCGTCCCAGCCTGAGGGTCATCAGCAGATCGATGATGAGGAGGGTCGATCCTTTACAGACTTGTTGAGGGGTTATAGAGAGGATTATTAGATTCTTTATGGTTATTTTGTATGATGTACGCACTATGATGTACGTACTTTGTCAAAACAATTATTAGTTTCTTTATATGTGTACGTACACTTTGTTAAAAGAAATTGGTTTTTTAAGTTTTGTTATGATTAGATTTCATTTATCGTTTAAATTATTATTCATTTATTATCATTTAGAATTATTATTTATTTATATTAGTAGAAAATTATAATTAAGAAAAAAATCTATATTAATTATGAATTTTATATTAAATAAATGATTAAAAATAATTAATATTTATAATAATAAAAAATTAATTATTTAATCTGGTGATTTGCGACGGCCTGGCCGTCGCTAATCTCAAGTTTTGCGACGGTCTGGCCGTCACTAAATATTTGTTCTTTGAGACGGCCTAGCCGTCGCTAATATTATTTTTTTTGCGACGGCCATTTGCGACGGCCTAGCCTTCGCAAATCAGCACAATTTAGCGACGGTCAGGCCGTCGCAAATTTGCGACGGCCATTAACAAATAGCCGTCGCAAAAGTTTTGCGACGACCCAATATGCGACGGATTTTAGGCCGTCGCAAAGCCGTCGCAAACAGTAATTTTGCGACGGATTTTGAGTTTTGCGACGGCCTTTGGCCCTCGCTAAAACCATTTTTTCTTGTAGTGTGAGAAGATGCTAGGCATGTATTGCTCAAAGTCGTAGCTGCTTGGCTACCTACTATCTAATAATTACATTATTTTACAGGTAGCAAGTATTATCAACTCCAGTATACAACCTCTTCATATGCTTAATGTTCTGGTATATACTTTTGATTTGAAATGCCTGGACTTGCTGTATGCTCCATTATTTTACAATTTTGACACACTTATTTTTAGACAGTAAAATATGGAGAAAATGTTTGGTGTAGCTGCAGATCAGAAACCGTGGGTCCAATTTATCATAGACAAAAGTTTCTTGGGTAAGCACATTTTACACTAAACTCTGCCATTTCCTTTGTTTTCTGAAATTGTTTCAATAATTTTTCAATTGTCTCACTTTGTATTTTGCTTGACCAATACAAAGCTCTTGAGAAGTTGTTGAAGGATTTTGATGGTACATATGCCACAGGGGAACATATCTATATGGTATCTTCTGGTGACTCTTAAGCCTTCTTTTTCTTTTATTTACTATGATAATGTCTTATTTTGAATAATTTGTTCTTTTTTTTGTTGTGTTTTTTATATAAGTGAATAATTGTTCTTTGTTATTGTGGTCAATCCACAATTCCTGAAAAAATATGTCTTGAAGCTAAGTTATTTATTTTAGGGTGAAAAGGAAAATTGCAAATGGCCTATCTTTACCTTTTTCTCATTATTTGGCAGAAAATGTTTTTTCCCTTACTTCTTCCCTAATTTAATTATCATGCTGGGTTTGTCAACCATGGATTTCAAAATTTTAATGTGTTGTCGTTAAGAGTTTTAAGACTATTATCTGATTCTTTGTACTTTGACATTCTTTCCTTGCTCCTTTGGTATTCAATTGTACTTTTCTCTAACACTAATGGTCCTTATTGCTAGGGGTGACAAAACGGGTTGGACCCGACGGGCCAACCCGTTTAACCCATCTTTTTTGGTGGGGCGGGTTACACTTTTCAACCCACCAACCTGCCCTGACCCACCCCGCCTAACCCGCCAAGAAAACAGGGCGATTGACCTGTCAGACAAACTTTCACTTTCTTACATTGTTTTTTATTTTTATTTTTATATTAATTTAAATATTCTGTTTAGGCCTACATAAACATAACCATACATTATTATTATTTTTATCTATATTATTATGTTTATGATGCTTAAAATTTGTAACAATACTCAAAAATTATTAATAGAATTTAAGTATGACTGGTAGGGAGTGGACATAAAACTATGGTCTAGCTTTTTCTTAAAAGATTTTATTGGTATGCACCTTCTCTGTAGATATTTTTTACCCTATAAAAATCACACCGAGTTCTAAATAATTAACCTTCTTCTTTGATTGGATATGCTAATTTATTTGATAACAAATATATATTTGTAGGAACACTATTCTGGATGGCTCTTGAGGTTCTTAAGAATATAAAAGGATATAATGAGAAGGTTATTTTATGGTTATTCTAATACCTTTCTGAAAGCTTGAGTAGAAATCCACGGATGATGGAAGTTCGGGTTTTAGTTTCTCATCATGAGTTGCAATAGATTCTAAATCTTTTAACATGTTACCTCCATCATCAAGTTTGTATTCCTTGAAGTGTGTTAACAATCAACGAACCTGGGAGATATGCAAGAGCTCAACACTGATCCTAGTGTTGTATATGAATGGGAACAAATTGACCACGAAAAAAAATGAGTTTTGTTAAAGAACGTTTTTGGAATATAAATATCAAATTACTTATTATAAACAATTTTTATTTTAAATAAGTTGGCGGTGTTAAGTCAACAGTTAGTCAACAATGAAAAAATGGGTTAAAGTGTAATTTATGACCAATTTTGAGGTTTGTTGTTATTTTAATAAACTTAAATGTAGTGGAGTATAATTTACTCTTTTAATTATTTCAATGTTTTCAAATTTAGAAGTTTCAAACACAAAACACTCATGATTTTTCATTTCAAATACTATACAAACTTTATTTATTATTCTTTACATTTTAAAAAAATATCCAAATAAAATAATCTGACCAACTCGAATATGCCTATGTATCGCACGGGTACAAGATCTAGTAATATAAATATGAAATATAAAATAAAATTTGTATACATTTAAATTAATTATAATCAGCCTTCTTATAATATGATAATCTATATAACAATTATAAACCAAATTATAGGCCTGGTATCTTTGTCATACTGGATCTTATTCATGGCATTCTTTACCAACTTAGAGCCTCTTGACTGAAAGGCTCGACAAATCTCATCTTCGTCTAAAAGCAACCACTTATAAATCCCATAACCATGATATTAGGCAACGATAACTAATTCGACAAAATAAATGAAAATGAAAACTTACCCCGAATTCCCTAAACCACATGTTACGAATATCCTTTTTGATTTTCATCCATATTTGCCACAACTCATTATACTTGCCCCTAATAATTTTGGAAATAGACCTTTGAGAACCGTTTGGGGGGTCAAAGCTATGGCAACCATTATTACTAAAAATTTATGAATTTCTTGCGGATTTTCTCGTGGATTTTTTCAGTAGGAATTTTCTGCGTTTTTTGCTGCAATTTTTTGATAAATAAAGTTTTTTCATATAGATTTAAATTCATACGAAAACTTGTAGGAAATTTTGACATTTCCTGTGGATTTTCCTACGAATTTAATTTTTCACAAGAAAATCGGCAGGAAATTTCCTGCGAATTTTAAAATTAGTAGGAAAAAAACTACTCACGAAGGTACTACTTGGGGACATAAAACCGTAGGAAAATATGCATGAAACATATTTCCTGTGAATTTTTGAGCAAATCCACAGGAAAATTTGTAGGTAATCGGAAAATTTCTAATAGTGAGCAAACAATATATATATATATATAAAACTTATTAAATAACCAAAATTTATAAATATAAAACTTAATTAATAAACATAATAAATAGACATAAATAACATATGTAAATTACTCTAGCTAGCTTGGCTACAAGGCATGGGTGGAGGACGATGACGCTCACAGTGAACGACAACGACTCAATGATACACGATTCCTAGTGTCTGACTGGAACAACGGTGAGGCCCTGGGTTACCGGTTTGGGCTCTGGAGAAGGCTAATTAGTGGCGTTTCCTGGCGATGTCTGGAACGGAAGGCTCGTGTTTAGATGGGATTTTCAAGGTAGATGTGGTGGTCACTGCTCCATGACGACGTCACAAGGCTGTTAGGTTTTAGAGATTTTTTTTATGACCATAAATTAATTACCCACAATTGAAGGACATTTAAGTAAATATCAACTCCTCAAAATGTACAATCGGTTCAACAGGTCTTCAAAAAAGACTTCGCACGAAGGGAGTGGAGTGTCCTAGCCATTGTGTGTTGGGTGATAGTGGCATTGAAAATTGTTGGCATCTTTTTCTGACTTGTCCCAAGATCAAAGATTACTGGATGAATGCTTCCCTTTGGTCTACCATTGATCCTTTACTTAATCATATAGAGAACTTTGCATCTTTAGTTTTTACTGTGTTTAGCAAACTAAATGATGACAATTGTTGTTTGTTAGCCATGATTATGTGGAGTATTTGGAAGTGTAGGAATGATAGACTTTGGCAAGATATTGACACTTCTCCCATGCAGATTGTTCAACGTGCAAAAGAGATGCTACTTGGTTGGAAACTCGCCCAGAGAAGAACGAGTTTGCCTCCGACTGTGCATGTGGCCGAATCATGTGTGTCTTGAAAACCTCCTCCGATGGGTGTTGTCAAATGCAATGTAGATGCAAGTTTCAACAAGCAAGCCTCCTTGACAGGTATTGGCATGTGTTTAAGAGATCACTTGGGGCACTTTATTCAAGCAAAAACTGCTAGGTTTGCACCTATGCTTAGTGTGCATGAAGGAGAGGCCTTGGGCCTGCTTCAAGCCATTCAGTGGGTTGTTAACCAAGGCTTTGAGGAAGTAATTTTTGATCTTGATTGCTATCAGGTTGTGCATGAGGCCCATGAAGAGAGAGCAAACATAACCAAATTTGGGTCTATAATAGCTGAATGTAAACAGCTCCTCTCAGAACATCCAAACTTTGAAGTTAAGTTTTCTAGGAGACAAGCTAATATAGTTGCTCACAATCTAGCTAGGGCGTCTATTTTTAATGCTAGTCCCACTATTTAATTTTCAATTCCCAGTTGTATTGAACATCTGATTTTGAATGAAATGCATTAGCTTTGTTTCCTTCAAAAAAAAAAAGAAAAAGAATTCTAACCGTCAATTTATTTAATCTAGCAAGAAGGGTTTAAATTGATCAACTTTAAGATGCATTGTTGCACCACTTTTAGCAAGGTATACGGCTGAAGCCATATATAATATGATTGAATAGCACAAATTTTTTTTATTATAAAATAATCTTTTAAAATCTCAATCCAATACACCCTTAAATTGAATTCAAGTACAGCTTTCTAAATATATACTTCTAAGAAAAGAATGCCTTCCTCTTATGATTACTCAGTAGCAGTTGCTTTAAATATTGTAAAAATGTTGTATACACGTAGTAAAGTAACTAAAGTGGAAATAAAAGGGAAAAAGAAAATAGTGATTGTTATAAAAAGGCATCCCCTGCACAGGTTAATTCGAAGCCGGTTTTCCATATGCCAAGCCAAAATTAATCAATTATTTTCTATATCATTGGAATATTTCATGCTTTTCTTGTATGTAAATAATGAAGTTTGCTTTAGCCATACTATGATATTGTGATCAGAAATGGAATCCCATACAGTTTGTGTCTCAACATCTATTTGTACATACTCAAAATTAAAGTGGTTAAATGCTTTTGCAAGTATAGAATAATATGTACGAGTTTACTTCATGCCCCTTCTCATCTCCTTCCTTTAACAACCAACATAACATTGCCTTGGTTTCATGAAAATCACATTAAGTTATATTCATATTTTCCCACCATAATATGTTACCCAACTTGGACCTCATTATCCTTGCCATTCTCCATGGCTCATTAATTTCATTTGTGCTTCTCATCGTTATCTTCATCATCTTATTGGCTCTCTTAGTAGCATGCTTCCTCGCACTCTTATTAGTTTCCCTATTTGATCTGCACCATTGTTCCTTAGTCCTTTATGAGTATTTCAAAATGGTAAAGGATGATCTTCAATTGGGTATGGTTCTAATTCTCGTTTCTCTCATCAATCAAGCTGTTGATTTTGTGTTGGTTTCAAAACCTTGGCATAGACGCAAGGTTGATGAATTTGAAGTGAAGGCACAAAAATATTCCACAAGTTCTATTAGTGTCTTCAAGACTGTACAGTAAGTAAGAAGATTTCAAATCTCAAATTCTCAAGATTAAAATTTTCAACCGTATGTCATTGTCTCAAATTCTGTCATTTCAACACGATGCTGTAAAAAGAAGCTACTCAAGATTTGAGTGTCAAGCTCCAAGTCTGCAAGCATTTCTGCATTCTAAAGAGGTGCACATAGATTTAGAGATCAAATTAAATAGTTTTTAGACATAAAAATATATTCTCACGAGCCAAGTAATTTTACTGCTCCATGTACATATATAATAAATGCAATGAATTTCCCCCCTTTGGGTACAATTCTTTTAATGAGTAAATTTTTTTATTTGATCAAATATACGCACATCTCACTTAATTCATTAATGAGATAAGTCATTAAAACTATTTGAAAAGCTTGGACCATCTTATTTTATTTTTAAAAAAAGAGAAATAAATACTGCCCATTCAGTGATGTTAATATTCATTCGTTCTTAATTTTAATTTCTTATGTATTCTTAAAGTTATGAAGATCTTGTGTCATATGGTACTCTCTTTTTATCAAAAACACTTATATCACAATGTTTACATGTTCGTTTGTTACGCAGAATTCTGCACACCGTCTTGAAAACAAGTTGTAAAAAAACGATAGAAAATTTGTCATTATTAGTTTAAATAATGATAGTAATTGTTGTGGTGTAGAGTGTAGTGGCTGGAACCAGTGGTTAGTATGCTAAACAATAATGATCGATATATCAAGTGTCCCTGTGACGTGTCCTTGTGCTCTCTTTGTTCTCTGTTTTCCTCGGACCGACCATTGTCTTGATAGTCCCGACTTGTTTGTATGTGCTCCTCTTGGGTCAGATCGGCCGTGCGATACTTCTTCTCTAACTCGTGGGTCTCAGGATGTCGACTTGTCATACGATCGTCTCGGACCTACTTGGGTGTGTCGAGGTGTTTCTCCAAAAGGTGCGTCCTGGATGGCGGTGTTTACACTTTGTGGGCCTCTTCAGTTATCTTTCTATTAATGGGCCTTGACCTAGTTGGTCTGAGACCAATTTTGGCGGGAACAGGAGCCCCCAAGTCTTGAGCTATATACAGCGAAAAGACTTATAGGTCCTCATTTTTTGTTATTTCTGGAATCTCCGCGTTATGTTATCTTCATCTGCCCTGAGCTATGTTGTTTTTGAATGTTTCTCAAGCTGTCTCTTTACATGACCGAGTTGGGTCTGTATTCAAAGGAGAAGCATTTGAATTTTGACTTCTACTCATACCCAACCTATAGGTTCGGGATTTGGTTCGTCTCTCCAAGCCAAGATACTGTCAGATCAGGGGTCGCGTCCCCCGTTCTTCCATTGTTTCTCGTCCCATGTGTATGCTCTGATTGGGCACGATCCTCCATGCACAATAACTGCTCTGCACGAAACTCGATTTCTGACCGTTAGATCCATTTTCTAAGTAATTGACGGTCCAGATTTGTTGCCTCCTTTATTTAAATTGCCCTTCCTTCTTCTTCTCTCCACTTACCCTGTTTATGAGTTTTTTCGTTTCTTCTACTCTTCGCTTTCGTTTTCCTCTCACTAGTCCTCCTTCTTCGTTTTTTATCCACATCACAGGTACGCTATCACTTCCGTCCCTTCGCCATTTATTTTTGTTGTTTGTTTCCTTCATTTTCTGTTCTTCTTTTCTCCTTTACGCGATATAAGTATGGTTGGGGAGAACTTAAATCCTCAAGGTGCTCTGGGCGACGGTAATCCCGTTGCGGAGGAGGCGGCTGTTGTGGCGGCTCCGGTTGCTGTTGTTGCCAGGGACCAATATGGATGGGTTTGCCCTGTTCTGCCGAGGATCGTTTGTACCATTCCTCGAAGAACCCCGGCTTATTTTTTATGCATGAGAGTATCTTAAAAAAAAGCTGGAATCCATTTTCCTTTTACTGTATTTGAATCGGCAGTGCTTCGTGCTTTGAACGTTGCCCCTTCTCAGCTCCACCCGAACAATTGGTGTTTTGTTCGGGCTTTCGAAATTGTTTGCAGATATTATGGTATCATGACCACTGTTAAGAAAATTTTTTAATTTTTTCTATGTCAAACAATGGGGTGTTGTTGGGTGGATTTATCTTAACTCCATCCAACACCGCAAAGTTTTTATCCCCTATTCGACTTCCTGGAAGGGCTTCAAGCCCGAGTTCTTTAAAGTGACGAGCAAGGGAGATGGTCACCCCTTTTTCATTGCTCGGTTGGGGGAGCCTAAATTTCCCCTTTGCTTGAAACGGAATCCGCACATCATTAGATGCTTTGAGTATCACTCTCTATCCCATCAAGAGAAACTCGAGGTTACCTTTCTCGAGCAATTGCTGGATATTCACTATCGCGATGTTGTTGACAAAGCAGGGGATCCCTCCAAATTAGCTTCTTACATGGGTGAGGACTGCTTTATACTTTAATATCGAGAGTGTATTTTCCGTTGTGTAACTTGAACTTTTTAAAACATTTTTCAAAAAAATGGTCCCCTAGATGTCGAGGAAGGCTATGCTGGACATATTGGAGAAGCATAAACAACTGGAGGAGCCGCTTCGTGGTTAAGAAGAGGCGTTTCGAGGAAGAACAGGTCGAGTCCGAGCTAGCCCCACAAAACCATCCCTATAAGCCCACTGCTGATCAAGCCTTATTTGCCCCCCCTTTGGAAGGCGTGTTTCTGCAACTCTTGACCAGTTAAGTTGACATGGGGCCTGACATCGTCTCGGTGTGGAACTCTCCCTTCTTGCTAAGCCTTACCCCTAACAAACAGCTTCAATATCGGGCTGACACAAAGCTTTATCGCTCTCTTAACCGTTCTCAAATCACGAAGATAATAGAGGTCTTAAGTCTGCGTCTGGCCAACTTGGCATGTTCTTCTGAAATTGAGTCAACCATGATTGATATGAAAGTCACCGACCTGGAAACCGAGAACAAAAAACTGCAGAAGAAAGTAACCAAGGACCAACATCTGATGAATGAGTTCATCAAGATGACTCGGGAGAATGAAGAGATGAAGAGGGAGCTGGAAACAACTAAGAATAGCTTGAAGCAGTCGAGTGAAGACGTCCTATGCCTGGAAGAGTTGTGCTCGACTTTGATAGCTACTAAGGACTCGCTGCAGGCGGATTTGAACGTTGCCAAGGCCGACTTGGAGGTTGCAATGGAGAAGATCTCGGAGCTCAACCATGCTGTGAAGAGGATGTCGGGTGAAATGAAGGACTGGGAGTTGTTTTCTCCCCAACAGCTTGACAAGGGGTTTCATACGGCCAAAGAGCAGTATGAGCTGATGTATCCAGAGATTGATCACTCTATCTTTAATGTCACGAAGAAGGTTCGGGATTTGCAGTTGGTGATAATCTGGGAAGAAGAAGAGGTTGCTGATAACGGTGGGGACCAAGACTGGGAGAATGCTCTCGAGAATTAATGTAATAACTCTAGCTTCTTTTTAAATTTACTGACATTTGGGGTGGCTGTGTTTTTGGCCTTTTACTGCTTTGTTTGTTTCATACTCTTTCTGCCTTGTTTTGCCTTTGATGTTTTGACAATCCGGTTGGGTTTTGGCCTTTTGCATGGATTTTGCTTTTGCTTTATTTGACCTTGTCGGGGCCTCCAGAGAGGCCGAAACCTTGTGTTGTGTTTTATCGCGGCTTCATTTTTATCTTGCAAGCCCTTGTTTGTTTGGCTTGTTCTTTCTCGAAGTGTGTTTGTTTCCAAGGCGTTTTAAATGCACTTGTCCTCAATGCAAAGGTGTGGGAATTTGTGCTTACCTAGAGGCCGATCTTTCACTTTCTTATGCACGTTTCACGTGTTTCCGTAAATGCCTTTGAATGCTTTTTTGGGAAACGCCTATTTTCATAATTGCGTTCCAATGTTCTTTGACTAGGGCGGCTATAAATAGGGTGCCCCTCCTCTTCGCTCACTTGCCCCTTGTACTCATTTATGACTCATTCCTTTCTTAATTGTTTCTAATATTTCTTCTTCTTCGAGGACAATGAAAGAGGAACTTGAACCCCTTTGTAAGGTTTTTGTCTTGAAGGTCAATTTTGTCTTAGGTCATGGCAAAGTTCATAACGTTGCAACTAGGCCACCGCAAAGTTCGTTTTACGAACTTTGCTTCCCAAAGAGGATTTGAAGGAGAATTCATGCCCCAGGTGTCCTTTTGGAGGGTTCTTTCGAGCATGTGGGTAGTTTTGATCAAACTGATGAAGTCCGAGTTGTTCCTTATGAAGGATAGTAGAAAGTTTCTTCCTAGGACACTCGAGTGGATCCAACCTTGATGCTAAACTCGCATGTGCTTTGGAACTGCAATGGATGCCTCGGAGTACTAGTCTTCCCTTCCCTTATCTTCTTCGTGGGATGTGGCCTGATTAGGTAGGGTCCTCCTTTTGTACTCGGAAAGGAGGACCAAGTTACTTCTCTTCTACTCAAAAATTTATTAATAAAAATTTGTCTTTGAATGCTCAGCTTATCATGACCCAAATTTACTCGGTTTCCAAAGAAACCTAAGTGGTTATTTCCCTTTTTTAAAGCACTCGTATGCTTGGTTCTTGAACTGTTTCTCGAGGAGGAGCCATTGCTACACTCCCGAGTTGTTTACTTGAAAGCAGCCATTGCTGACAAGTTCATAACTCTGTGTAGTCAGTGCACATCCGCCACTTGCCATACGACTTTTTTACTAACACCACGTTTGCCAACCATGTGGTGTAGTCGGCTTCCCTTATGAACCTGACATCAAGCAGTTTTTTGGTCTCATCTCGAATAGTTGCACGACAGTCTCCCCCCACCTTCCTTCTTCACTGAGCGACATGCTTAGCTTGAGGATCTATGTTGAGTTTATGGCAAAAAAAATTTGGATCGATTCCCGGCATGTCTGATGCAGACCATGCGAATAGATCCATGTTCTCGAGCAATCCCTTATGTACTTTCGTTTTGATTGCGGCCTCCAAAGTGAGACTGAGCTTTATGCTTTGCCCTATCATTTTGCCAACCTGGAATTGTTCTATGTCGTTTGCCAGTTATGGCCTCAGTTCTTTGCTATCTTCACGAGGATCCAACTCAATCATGTTAATCGTTTGATCCGATGCACTGCCTTACACTTCTGCATTTTTCTTTGTCCCAACTCTGAGGCTATCCAAGTATAGTCTGGCCACCTTCTGATTAGCTTGGATTGATACAATTTCTCCAGAGAGTAACGAGAACTTCAGTGTTAGATGAGGGGTGGAGATAATTGCCCCTATCATATTTAATGATGGTCGCGCGATTAGAGTGTTGTACGATGCTTTAGCATTTATTATGAGGAACTTTACAATGATTGTTCGAGCTAAAGGAGTTTCTCCAAAAGTGGTGAGCAACTCTACATAACCTCTAACCTTGGCTTGCTCCCCCAAGAAGCCGCCCAGAGCCCTGTTGTAAGGCTTTAGCAAAGAAATGGGGAGGCCGAGCTTGTTAAAGGTAGTCTAGTATAGGATATCCGCCGAGCTTCCTTGATCCATCAGGGCTCTCTTTACCACGAAGTTTGCCACTTCTACCGTTATTACCATCGGATTGTCTTGGTCCAGAACTATCCCTTTGAAGTCTTCGTCTGAAAAAGTTATCGGTGGCAGAGTTCGGGATGTCTGCTGGATAATAGAACCAACCATTTGCAGGTCCCTTAGATGCCTGCGACGGGTCGACTGGAAACACCTCCGCCAGCGAAGCCTTCTGCAATAGTATTAATCACCCCTCGGACTGGCCGATTCACATTCTCATCTCGGGGAGGGCTTCGACGACATGCCTTGTCATAATTTCCCTCATCACGAAGGCTGCATCCCCTTCTACGATGACCTCCGGCTTCCTCTCGTCAGCTGCCGTCATTCCTCCGGACGTACCTCCCGAGATGCCCTTGCTGGATCAGATCTTCGATAGCATTTTTGAGAGCCCGACACTCCTCTGTATCGTGTCCTCGATTTCGATGATATCGACAGTGTAAAGTCAAATCAGCATCCTCCGGGGTGTGTCCCCTAGGCGGGAGTTGGAGTAGGTTCACACTGTATGCTTCTTGTAGAACGGCTGCCCGACTCGCATTGAGGGGGGAGGGGGGGTGTATTCATCATATCTAGGAAACTTGGCAGTTCGCTTGTGCTCCCTTCTGTCCTGAACTGATTTCTTATCATCTATCACCCGGGTGATGCTTGAATTTTGGTTGGAATGGACTACCTTAAAGGCGGCAATTTATTCCATGTCAATGTGTTGGCCATGGCAACCATCACCCAAGAGGGGGGTGAATTGGATTTTAAATAAAAATGAAATCTTTTTCGATAAATCAAAAACCCTTTTTAAAGTTAAAACAGAATTCATAGCGGATAAAAGATTTTTGTCGAATTGAAGCGCTTGATAAAAATAAACAGTTTAAAACTAAAGCGCTATAAAGTAAAATGCGATAAAGTAAAGAGGATAGGGAAAGAAGATGAACACCACAATATATCCTGGTTCGGCCGCAGACTACTCACGTGGCCTACATCCAGTCCCTAAGGCAATACCACCAAGGGTTTTCAACCAACTCTAGTTTTTAATAGGATCAACTAGAACCTTTACAAAACAGAGAACCCTTAACACAAATCTCAGGACATACTATCCCTTGTGTAAGAGCCTCAAACACTAGCTTTTAAATAGGCGCAGCTAGAACCTTTACAATAAAGAGAACTCCTCACAGACCAGTGATATCACCTCCCCCAGTGAAAGAGCCTCAAACAATAAACAGTGAGATCACACCCATTAAACACTTGCAAGAGATATACCCTCTCTTGTAAGAATGGTAATCGAAAGAAGGTTTGAGTCAATCCGGCTCTTACCAATATAAAGCACTCTAATTAGTGCAAATAAAAACAAATTGAAGCACAAGATACAAGAACACCTATATGGTGTGTATAACTCTCAAAATAATATGGTCAAGTGATAGTCTCAGAGGAGTAGTATAGAAAAATGATTTTCAGAGTTTTAGCACAGAGAGAAATAGTAGAGTTGTGTGTTATGATGGCTGCCTCACTTTTCTTTTATAATAGAAAGATGTTGGTTAAGAGAAAATAGGTCAAGCCTCATTAAAACACTTTTCTGTCGCGTCATAATCGATTATTGCAAAGGCATAATCGATTATTTAAAGTATTTTCAGGAAGCACGCATTTGGACAGAATAGGCATCATCGATTATACAAATCAATTATGAGTCCACTGACTTTCACATAAAAGGCCATAATCGATTATATAATCGATTATGAGTTTTCTGTTTGAAGCTCGTTGGAAGGCAGCAAGAACATAATTGATTATTCTAATTCAAATTCAAAACTTAACGGCTTTAATTAAAATCAATATTCATTAAACTCATTTAAAGCCTTTTAATTCATATCATAATCAATTATTGGTTTCCCATAATCGATTATGGCTCGAAGCACATTTGAATTTGAAAATCTTACCAATTAATATTTTGATTACTCATTAAGCATGATTAATTGTCAGATATAAAACATGTTAAAAATGTTTTCGACACATGTTAAATGTGTGTGTGTGAGACCAATATTAAATTGAGAACTCTACTTATCATTTACACATTTTTTCTAAAACAAGCAATTCACTTAATGAAATTCCCATTTTGCCCCTTGAGCTTGCTTGATCTTTTGGATATTCTTTTCTTCTATTTGCAATCTAGTCCTTGCTTGGATTTTAACTTTTCCATCTCTTGACATCATAGCTTTGCTTATTCCAACCTGAACTTTTCCATTTCATAGTTTTCTCATGAATCACATTAGTTCAAGGTATAGAAAATAATATTTCACATTTAATTTCATATACAAAGCCATGTATAACATTTAATCTCATATAAGACATATTTGAAGATAATATCATATGAAATATTATTTATGTCTTTAGGCATATAATAATAATATCAAGTATAATTCTATGCCAATTTATTATAATTCCAAACACAAGCATATATTATATATAATCAAATATTACATGTGCATTCACTTAATATTATATTAATCATAATTATTTAACACATGTATAATTAATTAATATAATATTCATTAAGCACACAGTCAAATAGTCATGTCATTTATCAACATAGTATATTAAGTCCAGTATTCTTTTTATTGTTAATACCATGATACACTATTTATCAACATCAAAACATATATCACCATTAAGTTCACATTCTCCCCCTTAATACTATATTTGTCAACATCAAAACCTATATGACATTATGATTCACACAATGTACCCCTCGACGATTCTTTTTAGTTCCTCCATATTGGCAGGTTTCTTTCCAGTTGGTTTGTCCATGAAAGGTCCCGGTCTCAAAGCTCCTATAATAGCATACAACGCCACTCCGGTTTGTAGGTCTTTGATTTGAATGGTTGCCAGGGTGAACCTATTCATGAAATCACGCAAAGACTCGGTGGGCCTTTGCCTGAAATTGACAAGGCTCGCCGAAGTGTTTTGATGAGGATGACTCATTACAAAATAAGCATTAAATCTAGCTTTTAACTCATCAAAGTTATGAATGGACAAAGAAGGCAGACGAGAGTACCATACCAGCACGGAGCCTTCCAATGTGGTAGGGAAGGCCCGACATTTTATGGGATTACTAGCTCTGATATCAGCATCTGGGCATTAAACGCCATGATGTGGATGTCTAGATCTGAAGTGCCATCGTATTTCTTCATCTTTGGCATCTTGGAGTTTTCTGGGAAAGGGGCCATCATAACGGCGACGGTGAACAAGTGGCCATCCAGATCTACGGCTTGCGGGTCATTGCGTGGAGAGACCGTTTGGACATAAAAGGTGTTGGTGTTTGCCTTGTATGTCTCATCGTTGCTGCGATTGTCCCGCATCTCATCCATGCAATGCCACATGACGACATTGTATTGGTGGAGCTGTTCCATTGCTCGCAGTAGTGCTTGGATGTCTGGTCCGTTGTTCAATGGTGGACGCGGTGGACCTTCAGCTCCGCTACCACTTCGGGTGGTGACCATGGTGTTCATACTCGAAAGTGTGGCTAGGGAAAAGTTTTACCTAGCCCCACGGTGGGCGCCAATTGTTTATGCTAAACAATAATAATCGATATATCAAGTAGTCGTTGTATTAATGGAGCTCAACTATAAAAAGGGGGTCTTAGTACATGTAGGTCGTCTTTCTCCTTTCTGTGGGTGAATGTGTGTGAATAGTACAAAAATTGGTTCTGCCCTAGTGAAGAAGACGACCGACTTATATAAAGACTAAAGCGCGTGTGTACCACGGAGACGGTTACGCCGGGTAGGACACCTCCATATGGTTAGCGCAATTCCCGAACGCGGATGAGGGATTTTCTTCTCTCTCCAATCATTATGAGATTCTTATAGAACTGCAACGTGTCCCTGTGGCGTGTCCTTGTGCGCTCTTTGTTCTCCGCTATCCTCGGACCAACCGTTGTCTTGATAGTCCCGACTTGTTTGTATGTGCTAATCTCGGGTCAGATCGGCCGTGCGATACTTCTTCTCTAACTCGTGGGTCTCAAGATGTGGACTTGTCATATGATCGTCTCGGACCTACTCGGGTGTGCCGAGGTGTTTCTCCTAAAGGCACGTCCCGAATGGTGATGTTTACACTTTGTGGGCCTCTTCAGTTATCTTTCAATTAATGGCCCTTGACCTATTTGGCCTGAGACCAATTCTGGCGGGAATAGTTAGCCAATGCCGAAAGCAGTGATTTTTCTATTTTCATTTTTTGTTTTCTTAAATAATTATAAAACTGTTACATTATTTTCATTCTACTTTCGATTTAAACAAAGTATAGAGGAAACGATAAAAATAATTTTTTTTTCACAGTTTCTTATATAAATCAGAGGAAAATTGATTCGGATTTTCAGAAGTTCTATTCGAGCTATCTTAACAAACACAACACCAAAGACTCATAATAGGGTTCCATAGAATCTTCAAAAAATTCCCCTACAAAACACCATGTGTAAAAAAAAAAAAACTGTCATTTTTTTTATCAATAACTATCAATTAACATAAAGGTTGTGTTCCCAATTTAATAACATGAAAAGAAAAAAAAAAGGAAATGGGAAAAGTTAAAGAGAGGCTATTGATTGTGACAAAATAAGTTTATTGCAAAGTTCCCAACTATAATAGTAGTATTTAGTGTGGGAAAACTACATTTTTCCCATTAAACCCAGTTTCTTTTTGCATCACGATGTTTACCTCTAGATCTGTCTCAGACTACACTACAACCGTTCTTTGCACATATCTAAATACAACCTATTACTTTTACACAGACCTAACCACACAGCTTTGCAATCCTATAATTTCTCTGTGTTTACAGTAATTATTTTCTACTAAAAATTAATCTAAGAAGAAGGTAACTCCCTGTAATCAATTTGCTCATCTTCCTTGCCTGCTGAAGAGTCAAGTTTTTCTCCCCCATCAGGCCCATAAGCCCAACAAATAGCAAGAAAGTACAGGAAGTTAATTAAACCTAAGAAAGTGAGTAGTGCATAATAGTAATTCAGATGGCCCCTGTTAATGTTAGTTGATAACCAGCTCTCATTCCCTCCTATGCTAGTGACCTTGTCCACAATGTTCACCACTGCACTCCCCACTACATCAGCAGCAGCAAGTCCAAGGGTGAAAAGAGCCATTGCAAAACTAGACATGCTCTTTGGGAAATAAGAGTAGAAAAACTCAACCTGCCCAACTGGGAAGAAAGCCTCAGCAATTCCAAGCAAAACAAACTCTGGAACTAGCCATAAAGCTGACATGTCAATTACAGCATCAGGTTGGTACTCGAACCCTTCTTCAATGGCTACACTTCGTCTCCTGGTTTCGACTATAGCTGACGTCGATTTAGCTGCACATATAAGCAACAATCCTACCCCCATTCGAACTTTAGAACTGAATCCTCTAGGCTGACCTGTGTATTTTGCTATTAGAGGTACCATTATGCGGTCATAGATTGGAATGACTATTGATAAGGTGACAATCATGATAACAGTGAAGGATCCTGCAGGTATCTTGAAATTACCAAATAACCTTCGGTCCATGGTATTTGCTTGAAGAGTGGAGAATGAGCCTTGGGACACCATCATAAAGATGCTTGTGGACCACATGGGAAGGACTCTAAGCAAAGCTTTCAGTGATTCCACCTGTCCTACTGTGCATAGGCTCCATGGATCTGAAACTGATCCATCCGAGTTTAAGTCTCTCGCAGGATTTCTTATTATGCAAGCTTTGTTCAAGAACCTAGAAAGGGAGAACAGATGTTATTAATTCACCCTCATAATATTTGATTAACAAATATTGGACAGGAACTGTCTAAATGATGGAATTACAATGCATTCCCTGAAGAGAAGAAAAGGAGATCAAAACATTCCTAAATGAAATATGACAAAACAAACATCCTAAAGTTAATAAATGATGGATAAGGCTTCTCCATAGTGAGTCTATCTTGAACATGTAAGGATGTATCCACAATTGATTTGATAAAATGCACGAAAATATAAACTGACTAAATGATCTAAGGGTATATATATCCTTACTTGCTCACTTGAAAGACAAATTCACTTAAGATGAGCATTTTCCATAAATGATTGTCATTAGCCAGTATATAATGATAAGTGGATATATAATTGCAGTTTCTTAAGAGCATTTAATGGAAAGAAGTATTCGAGAAGTGAAATTAAGAGGAAATTAGATACTTCATGCAATATGCATAGCTTAACCACACGAGCAAGCATAATCAGCGAAGTACCTTAGGCTATCTGTAGGGACTAGCAGCTCCGGATCATGGCCTTGATAATACTGATCAAAGCTGCACTCATGAAGATTAAGTTTTCTGTTCTTTGTAGCCACAACAGCTACTTGTACAAAACCAGTAAGTAAGCTTTTCCTTGCCTTCACTTTGACATAGTATGGTGAACCAAGAATGAAACTGAGAGCTGATATGAACATGAGAATTGCAGGTACTGCAAACCCGATTTTCCATCCCAGGTTTTCTTGAATGTACACAATTACACTGAATGCAACAAGGGTTGAAACTCCTATTGAGGTATAATACCAATTGAAGTAGCTATCCAAGAGCCTCTCATCATTGGAATTTTCTTTAATTGACAGTTGATCTGCTCCAAAGGCTATGGAACAAGGTCTAACGCACCCCGCTCCAATGGAAATTAGTACTAAGGCAAGGAACAAAACTGCTAGTTGGACAATTGTAGCAGAGTTGCAGACTTGGATGAGTGATTCACAGGAAGGTCTTAGCTCTGGAGTCATGGCAGTTAACCACAAAACGGTTAAACCCTGTTGGTGACAAGAAAAATATGAGCAGCATTAAGAAGGTAACATAACAAATAATCATTTATCTCATGTTTTCTTAAAATAGATTTCCTATATTTACTTGGGAAAGCAAAATAATGGGGCACTATTATACACCCTTTGAAAGAGTAGACTTCTGCAAGGCAATTACAAGTGAAAAGTAGAGTGGTTAAGCCATATCCACAAACTTGAGATATAGAGTAACTATATGCAAGAAGTTCAATGGCTTAAATAGAAGCATATGATACCATGTAGTTTAGGTATCTTGAATTAGTTTCCCTGAAAACATTTTCTTTGGCATCAGTGCAAAGTTTTCCTGATTTCTTTCAATCATGACATGGTAGATAAAAGCTGACTAAGCAAGATTTGCATTCTAGTCTGCTCCAACAAGTAACTTGGGATCCTTTTAGGAAGAAATATACTTGTTTTGAACCAAAATAACAAACTCAAATCTGTATCTCTAAGGCTATGTTTGTGAGTTGTTTTTTGGAGGGGAATGGAAGGAAAGGAGGGGTTAATTTTTTCCTCCTCTTGTTTGTGAGTTCTATTAATTGGTGGGAAAGGTTTTGGGGTATTTTAATTAATCCCCCATTCTCCTCCTCAACCCATTTTTTTTCATTTCATTCCCAAACAAGGAGAGGGATATACTCTCCTTCTCCTCCCCTCCCTCCCCTTTCCTTCCCCTTTGATCCCCTCCCATTCCTTCCTCTCCAAACTCGCAAACGGGGCCTAAGAAAAAAGATGTCTAAGTCTCAGAGGCAATGCTAAATCTATTAAGTAATTCTCTGTGCAATTTGCTTTTCCAAAACGATACATATTATTCACGGTTAATAAGTTAACAGATACAAATTCCTTAACAAATAAGAAATCATGCAGAATAAATTTGTGTGTATAGATCCAAATTTCCAGGTTGAAGACAACAAGCACACTCGTGTAATGAGCCAAATTTTTGTGAAGTTCCTCAATGCTAATTTGTAAATCACAACAGATACAAGTTACGAGGTCTAGAAAAGGAATATTCAAAGGGTCAACCTTTGGATATTTGATTCTGGACATCATTTGATTTAAGAAACGGTTCTTAAACATCAAAATGTCGTACAAATATCAGATCAAATTTGATATTGCCTTTAATTTGCAGGGAAAAAAAAAAAAAAAAACTGAAACTTCAATCAATAAGCACTTCTATGTCACCTATGTCATGTGTTGAATTGAATCTACTACTGTTTTATCTCCCCTTTACACGGATACCTGAAGAAAGAACATTATCCCAGGAAGTGAATCAGAACAATTAGATGAAACTTACAAGAAGGCTCGAGACGGAACCAATAAAAATGACACGGAAGCGACCCAAGTAAGCATCAGAGAGGAAGGCCCCAAAGATGGACAAGATGTTGGACATAGCTGACCAAGCGTAAAGAAGGTTTGTGGCATTGACAATAGCCATGTGATAATCATTTTTCAAGTACAGTATCATGTTAGGCATGATCCCATAGCTTGCCACCTTCTCCAGACACTCGTTTACTGACCCAGCAAGGAAATACAACAAAAGTGTCAACAAAAATGAAAATTGTATGATAGTAGATGAGAGAATGGGATGTTAGAGTACCTATGATGAAGGGCATGGTCCTCAAGCCACCCTTTCTGGGTCTTGATGAGGAAGAGATGCCATTTTCCATTAGCTTCACATCTGCACTAGAGTGTTCCATCACTCTCTCTCTCTTTACTCCTGTTGGACTTTGGTGGATGAGTGTTGCAGTTTCCAAAAACAGAAATGCAAGAGAATGCAGGGTTAGAAAATTCGGATTTTAAATGTTGAAAATAAAAAAATCTGGTAGCATGTGCAGACGTTTCACCCTTGTTGCATATATTTATTTAAATATTCATTCAAAGTCTGCGTGGTTCTCGTGCAGTGAGGCTCGGAGAGAAATCTTTATTGCCTCTAACATGTCTTATTGCCTGCTCTACTAATAAAGAAATTTTAATGTAATGACTTTCTTAAAAAATAATTTAAAAGAAAAACAATATTAATTTCTATCCTATTCATCACATTTTAATTTTTTTAATCGGATCATCATAGAACAATAATTGATATAGGAAATGGAGACAAAAAAATTTATATTCGTGAGCCTGGTACTACTCTCTCGTCTCCTCCTCAGATTTTGGACGAGGGAGGGCATCCAATCCATATATTACGAACACGTGGCCCTGACAGAAGCGCTTACTTCAAGATAATAGCCGGCAAAGCAACAAATAATTTTAGGATGTTGACTTTTGTACAACAAAACGATCCGGTATCCCTTTGTTTTTTTAGGTGTATTATCGAGAATCGTATATATAAAGAAGATAAAAAATAAGTAAGAGATAGAAATATATATATATATATATATATATATAAATAAATAAATGGTGTCACATGTGATATCTAAAATTTAATATTTAAATGATTTTTCTAACATGTAGAATTTTGTACAGGATAAGGATCTTAAAAGAGTAAATTTATATAGGAACTTGTATATTTTATACTTTCAAAATTGAAATGTTTAGTTTTCCAATAAATAATTATTATTTTTGAGTTTCTTAACCTGTATAAAATTACACATGATAGAAAAACTCATGTTTAAATAACACAACTCTTATTTTAAGTTTACGTTAACCAGTACCTAAGTAGATTCACTAAAGATTCAAGAAAGTAGCAAGTTTCCATGGAAAATATAAGCACATCATTTTTTGATTGTTTAAATATACTATTTCCTATGTATCAAAAAAATAAAAAATAAATAAATACTATTTTCTAACAAAAACTTATATCTTTTGACTTCTTAAGTAATGTTTTTAGGATAGTAGTTAACATTTATCATAATTTTATTATTTGAATATACAGAACATAATATTTAAGAGATACTCTTCTTATTTTGATAAATATATTTATTTTATTTTAAGATATATTATATTTTAATATTTATTCACACATGGTATTTATAAAAAAAGAAATAATGTATAATGAGTGTTAAAAAACACTTTCAATCCAGATACTATACATGATATATCAATTATCAAACGTAATTATGTTTATCATGATTGAACATTCTAAAAATTAATATAATGCTTTTATCTTCTCGTGAACTCTTCGAAGAAATAGGAAAACTTTGGCATGCTAACTGGAATTATCATATCAAATCAATATTTTGTGGACAAAAATCGTGGCATTACCTTGTCCACTAAATTTTTTGCTTGATGCGGATAGCCTCACTAAAGTGTTTCGTAACTAAACAAACAAGGTTGACTGAGATTCGTTTGGGTGTGTTTAGATAAACATTTTAATTAAGTGTTTTTAAATAATTTTTAAATAAATTAAAAATAGTTTTATTATAAATTTTTCCAACAAACTTATTATAATAAATTAAAATAAGCTTATATAAAGATTATAAACTATTTTATAAATTATCTGCATAAGTTTGTTTTTATAAGTTATTATTATAAACTCAAATAAGCTTTCGATCTTTATGATCTTTCAAACGTACCATTATAGTCATAAATAATATATATCGCAAAGAGTATTACCTGAAATCTTATTATCATGTAATGATTAAAAAATTATTATTTAAAGACAGAGAATAAATTTTTACAAAAATTATCATAATACACTTATTTTAAAATTCACATATTCTACTCTCTGCCCTTGTAAATATACTTGGACATAATGGCTATGTTTGGCAAAAATAGCTGATAAGTTAGCTGATAGCTGATAAGCTAGCTGATAGCTGATAAGCTAATTTTTAGCTGATAGCTGATAGCTGATAGCTGATAACTGATAGCTGAAAAGCTAGCTGATTGAATTTGAAGTGTTTGATAAAATTAGCTGTTTGAATTAACTTATGAATATAAAATGACATAAAAGGACATCTTTATATAACACTTATATAAATCATTTTTAAAATTTATTAATGTGAAAAACTAAAATCTTTTTTTTTTAATGGAGAAAAAGTATTATGCTCAATAATAAAAATTAAAATCTTATGCTCAATAATAATTTAAATAAATATAAAATTATATTTAATATATTTCATTTACGTATTATGCATGATATTGATATATGAGCAACTTGTAATATGAATATATGTAGTATCTGCAAAACCTGCAAAAATATATTTAACATATGTAATATATCAATAACTTTTTTTTTGACGCAACTAACCTAAACACTTAGGTAATGTATCATATATAAATTTTTATAAATTGATTGTCATCGAGTACTTATAACACCAATGTCGCGCAATATTCATATTAGAACACTCATGTTTATATAATTTATTTATATGCATAAAAATAATGTAAAAATATAACATACAGAATAAGCAAGATCCTTTTAATTTAGGCTCAACAAAATAATAATAACATGCATAATAAAAATAACCCAATTATTTAAAAATAGTAATAATAATTAAAATAAAATTCAAGAGTGTACGTAATAAAAAGTGAAAGTAGGACAGTTGGGTAAAGTGAGAATATGATTAAAATAATAGGGGGTAAAAGTGAGAAAAAAATTGATAAGCTAAAACGCTATTTCAAATAGCTTATCAAAAAATGCTATAAGCTCATGCAATAAGCTTGTTTACCAAACACCTCTAATTTGGTCAAACAAGCTTATAAGCTAGTCAAATAAGCTATAAGCTAGCTTATTGTGCATACCAAACAGAGCCAATATGTCTTGCTTTTCAACAACATTTGCAGATAGATCTACCAGAGTTGTAATTAAACTTGACTTTATCATGAAGAGTCTTAGACCTTTACCTTAAGAATTTATCCGATACTTTATGATGCATCTAGTCAATGAATCCTATGTCAGTCTTATCAAGATCTGAGGTGAGCTTATAACATGTAAACATCCCAAAAATTGGGTACTAGATAATTTAATATGAATTGAATTATTATAATGATTATATTTCAAGTTTAGTAGTGGTTAAAATCTCATAAGTGGCTCAAAAGAAGTTAAATAGATAGTTTTGAGTTGTGTTTTAGGCCTAATTTCGCATAATAGACTTCCTATGATTTGACACTCAACTTTAGATGGATATTTCATAGCGGATACGAACTTGTTTATACTCGGAGTCTTCATAAGAAATGTTGCTCTATCTCTTAGCTTTCCATAGACATCAACTTTGCCTATATTGGATTCTTTTATCTCAAGTTATGATAAAATTCGTAACTGCTGTTTGTTACGATATGATTTGATTATGTAATTATTGTGATTGATATTGTAATCATATTAGGATATTAGGTTTGATTAGCCTTTATTTCGTTATCTCTTTTTCTGCTCTATAAATAGGAGTACTCTCTTGTAACATTGTGACACAACAAATATATGCAAACCTTTTTCCATATTCCTGCGTTCAGTTTCTACATGGTATCAGAGCTTAGGCTTACGATTCCTCTTTCCCGTGTGTTATTTCCGTTTGGTTCCAATTTTTCTTCAGTAGTTTAAAACTCCTACCCTCGTCGTTTTCCAGTTCTGCCTCCTCCGACGATCATCTCATCTCACCGCCCCTCCAGTTGCGACCGCCGTCTTCATATCTGCCATCTGGTAAAGTTTTGCCGCCGTACGACCTCCGACGTGCCGCCATGCGCCTCCTGACCTTAGGCGCGTGTAACTCACGCGCCTGTGCACCAGATTCGTTTCTGCACCGGATCCATACCGTGACCCGCGTTCCGACCCGAATTCTGCCCGTGTTGACTCTCTTGTCCGTGTTTGACTTGTTGACCAGTATTTGACCTTTTCCTTGGTGACTCATATTATCTTGGGTGACATGTCGCTACATAGTTTGACGCTTCCTAAAGTATTTCGATGAGATCTTTTCATTTTTGCCGTCGGTTTTGGTCAATTCTGATCCGATAGTACTATTCCTTGAATTTATTGTGATATATAATGAAAAAATTTTGTGGTCATTGTCATCAGTTCGGGTATCCCTTTTTCGACTGTCCTACTATTGAATGTTACAATTGCAGGAAAAATGGTCATATTGCTTCAAATTGTTGTCGATACTGCAAGTAATCAGGACACTTGATTCATAATTGTCCCACTCGTCCTCCACGATCTTACCAGAATAAGAATCAACATTGTCCCAGTTCCAGTTCCTCTAGGCCTGTATCTCCTCCTGTTGTTGCCAATGAATCTCCAAGTTATTCTTGCCACCTTTCACCAGCGTTCTCTGTCAGTGTCCTTGCGTCTCTCCTCAAGAAGCTTCTTAATTCCTCTGGTAATGGTAATGCTCCTGCAACCCTTTCCACCACACCAGGTAATGCTAAATGGTATTTAGATCTGCTTGTTGTAACCACATGACCTCTGCATCTCATCTTTTTTCATCCTTATCCGAAAATGACATTGCCAGTTCTATACACACTGTTGATGGATCTCTTATGGATGTAAGTCATAAGGGTTCTATCTCTCTATCCAATCTCAGTTTACCTGACACTTTTCTAATTCCTAAGCTAAATTTTAACCTTATACATGTTGGCCAATTATGTGATCTTGGTTATGAAGTCACATTTTCTTCCTCTGGTTGTCGTGTGCAGGATCCAAGGATGAGACAACTCATTGGGACTGGACATAAGATCGGAAGGCTATTTGAGCTCACTAATCTGCATGTTCCCACTGTGTCCAACATTTGTGCCGCTTCCACCGCCTCCACTATTCATCTTTGGCATCAACATCTTGCCCATAGTTCTCTTGGTAAACTCCGTCCTCTTGTGTCTCGGGGTGTGTTGGGATATGTTTCTACCGAGTCTCTTAATTGTACTGCTTGTCAAACTGCTAAACAACCGGCTTTGTCGTTTGATAATAGTACTTCTATTTCTGCTCCACCTTTTGATCTTGTGCATTCTGATATTTGGGGCCCTGATCCCACACCTACTATGGGAGGTTCTCGGTGTTTCGTGTTGTTTATTGATGATTATTCTCGCTTTACTTGGATTTACTTGATGAAAAAGCGTCATGAACTTCCTCAAATTTACATTAACTTTGCTAATATGATTCGAACACAGTTTTCTAAAGTCATTAAAGTTTTTCGTCGAGATAATGCTACGAAATATCGCGATTCTAAACTCTTATCATTTATTGGTGAACAGGGTACGGTGTCTGAGTTCTCATGTCCATATACCTCTCAACAGAATGGTCGCGTTGAGATAAAGCATCGTCATATTCTTGACTTCGTCCGTGCTATGCTTATCTCAGCCTCTTGTCCTGAACGTGCCTGGGGTGAAGCTGCTCTTACTACTGTCCATGTCATCAATCGTCTCCCTTCCTCAATCCTTGGTAATGTTTCTCCTTTTGAGCGTCTTTACCATACTACACCCGATTATAACTCTCTTAAGGTCTTTGGTTGTGCTTGTTTTGTTCTTCTCCAACCTCATGAATACACTAAACTTGAGCCTCATGCCCGTCTTTGTTGTTTCCTTGGTTATGGCACAGAACACAAAGGTTATCGTTGTTGGGATCCGATATCTCAGCGTATCCATATCTCCCGTTATGTTGTCTTCTGGGAACATATAGTGTTCTCTTCCTTGTCCAAGTTTACGTCAATTCCATCCACCCTCACTCCTCTTTTTACTAACCCCGATGTTGATCTATTTCCTAGTGACACAGATGCAGGTTCTTCAAGTGAGCTCCCAGCCTCTTCCGATGTTCCATCCGCTTCTGAGGATGTTATTTCAACCGTTGATCCAGCACCTCCCACCGTTGAGCATCCTCCTCGGGTAAGAAATCCACCCACCTACCTTCGTGATTACCATTGTTTTTCTACTATGCTTCACCTTCATGAACTGCAGTCCTATAAGGAAGCCTCTACAGACCCTCATTGGCAGCAAGCTATGCAGGAAGAGTTACAGGCATTAGAGAACACTCACACTTGGGACCTTATTGATCCTCCTTCTGGTAAGCCTCTTGTAGGATGCAAGTGGGTATATAAAATCAATACTCATTCTGATGGTTCTATTGAGAGTTAAAAAGCTCGTCTGGTTGCAAAAGGGTTCACTCAAGAGTACGGTATTGATTATGAAGAAACATTTGCCCCTGTTGCACGCATCACCTCTGTTCGAACTCTTCTCGCCATTGCAGCCACTCAACAATGGTCACTGACACAAATGAATGTTAAAAATGCCTTCCTTAATGGAGAGTTAGAAGAAGAGGTTTATATGCGTCCTCCTCCAGGATATACTTGACCGGAAAACAAGGTTTGTCGTCTTCGAAATTCTCTCTATGGCCTCAAGCAAGCACCTCGGGCCTGGTTTGCTAAATTTCATAGAACTATTAGTCAGTTGGGTTTCTCTTCCAGTGCTCATGATTCTGCTCTTTTTACTCGGAAGACTGAAAATGGTACTGTTGTCTTGCTTCTTTATGTCGATGATATGATTATTACCGGAAGTGATTCCATTGGCATTATTGAGCTTAAGCAGTTCTTGTGTCAACACTTTGAGATGAAGGATCTTGGACTATTCAGTTACTTTTTGGGACTTGAAGTTTTATCTTCTAGTGATGGCTTATTTCTCTCACAGGCTAAGTATGCTTCTGATCTTGTTTCTCCAGCAGGTCTCACTGATTGTAAAATTGAACACACTCCTCTTGAAACCAATGTTCGATTTACTCCTCAGGATGGTACTTTACTTAACAATGCCACTCTTTATCGTCAGCTCGTAGGCAGTTTGATTTACCTCACAGTTACTCGCCCGGACATCTCCTATGCAGTTCATCTGGTTAGTCAATTCATGTCTGCCCCGCGTACCACTCATTATGCTGCTGTCCTCCGGATTATTCGGTATATCAAGGGTACCTTGTTTTATGGTCTTCACTACTCAATTGCCTCTCCCTTGATTCTTCGTGCCTACTCTGATGCAGATTGGGCCGATGATCCTAGTGATCGTCGCTCCACAACTGGATTTTGTATTTTTCTTGGAGACTCTCTTATTTCTTGGCATAGCAAGAAACAAACTCTAACAGCTCGCTCCAGCACTGAAGCCGAATATCGTGCACTTGCTGATATTACTTCTGAAATATTGTGGCTTCGTTGGCTTCTTGCTGATTTAGAGATATCTCAGTCGTCCTCCACTGATCTTTATTGTGATAATCGCAGTGTGTAACACCCTAGTTTTTACACATATGATTAATTATTTTATTTGGATGTTTATGTTTATTTTGTTATGTGGTTTAGTTTGAGTAATTAAATTACTCTCTTCAAATTATTTTATTGGGTGCGTTAGCATTGACTTATTTCAGTGAATGCACGCTTACTAGACAATAATATTTTGTTTTTGTCACTAGTGGTATTTATTTAGAAAAATATTTTAAATAATATGATTTAAAGAAAATTATTTTCCTATTTGATTCTATTTAATTTTAGATTTGAAAATATGTTGGTTTGAAATTAATCAGAGATTAATTTTGGATCATTGATTTTCTTGGTAGATCAATTCAACCATCAATCTTTACTCTATTTTAAATTTTGAAAGTATATATTTGTCACTCTTTATTTTTAGATCCAAAAGCCAAAAACATGTTTATTTTTAGGCTCAATATTTACTACTCATTTTGTACCCACTAATACAAAAAAATCAGATTTCTCTCTCCTATTCCTAAGTTAAAACCCGATACCTCCTCCCCCTTCATTTCTATTTTTCCTTCTTCTTCCTCATTCTGGAAAATCAGAACCACCCCTCTTCCTCCCTACTTAATCTTTCTCCTCCCTCCCTCTTGCTGCCAGAAATCGAGCGCCGCCCCTAGGACCGTCGCCGGCCGCTGCTCTCTTTCGCAGACACAAGGGAGGCGACCAAGCCTCGGTTCCTGCTTGCGTTCGCCTCCACCGCCGTGCGAAACGTGCCTCCGCCGCTGTACGCCTTCAGCTCCGCCGCGGTGAGCACTTCTTGCTGCCATTCATGGTGGTTTCTACTTCCTCTTGGTTGTTTGAAACTTTTTCTTTCATTCTATGCCACTTATCTTCCTTTCTTTCCATGGGTGTTTTAGCCACTGCTTCCTCCGCCGTGCCGCCACTGTTGCCGCCACGCCGGACAGCCCAACCACCACCACCTCTTCTTCCTTCCTTGTGGGTGAGTGATTCCTCACCATTATCATGTTAAATTTCAAAAACCCCCAAATTTTGAAACCCTAACTTTCCAATTTAAAACCCTAAATTTTAAATTGGAATATAGTTGTCCAAATTGATGATGTTGATGTTAAATTGAGTATGTCAATTCCTAAATTCTCATGCCAATTTCTCAAAATTTCCTTGTAATTTCGGATTTTCCCCAATTCCATTCAAGAACCCTAATTTTTATCTTAATCCAATCATGAAATTGATTATGTTTTAATGCAATTGGAGTTATAAATTGATGATTCCCTAAGCTCATTTCATGTTTCGGTGATCAAATCTCTTTTTCCCCAAATTATGATAGGAGCCTTAAATCCCCAAATTGATTTTAATTGAAATTGGTTATGTTTTTGTGAAACTGACTATGTATCTATGTAATTGGGACTATTAATTTATACCATGACAAAACTATTTCGTGTTTTTGTAATCAATTCAAATTTTCCCCAATTGTGTTAATGAATCCTATTTATTCAAAATCATTTTCTTCGGAAAATGATTCTATTTTGTTAAACTAAATATATGATTTCTTTAGATTGTATGTTTTGATAATGAGTAGCTGATTGTTTCATTTATCTGGTTGTTGAAAATGTTTGGATTTTTCTCTCCGGAATGTCGTCGTGGTTGCGTTTACTTGGAGAAGCGTGATTTGCGTTATTGGGAGCTAACAGGAGTTATCTGCGCACGTGGCAAGGTGTCAAAGGAAAATCGGAATATCCAGAAGATGATCTTTCACTGGTCATCAAGAGGTAAAGGGAGTAAGCCTGAGGAGTTATAGATAATCATATGTTATTTTAATGTTGTCTGTAAGATTCTCTGTTGTGTTTATTCTGTGGTTTTGGTTATGATTGTTTAATTGAATTGTGATTGATGTGGTTCATTGAGTTAGTTGATTATAACTGTGATGCATGCTACAACTGTGTTGTATGGGATTGTCTGTTTGGTTGATTGATTGACTGAAAGCCTGACAGTGGTCAGTGCCCAATTAAACTAAAGATAAAAGCTTTAAAAGCTTGAGGAAAGGTTTACAGAATTTGATTTAAGGAAGTGGAAGTAGATATTGAAAACCATCCTATTTGATAATGTTTTCGGTGAAAGGATGACTAATGAGTCACGACGAGGACGAAAGCTTGAAAATATTTCAGTACTGCTAACCTTTACGTACGAAATTCCATTATGTTATAAAGAGTTATTTTAAGAAATTAATCTTAAAAAATAACTTAGTTATGATTTTATAAAATTGTTAAGTGAAAAAAGTCAAGAATTGACTTAAAATACTTTAAAAATGCTAAACGATGATAATTTGAAATAGTATTGACGACATTGATTCTAAAGTGGCAGTATGTATTTCAAACTAAGATTGAGCCTCAAGTGACTCTCTTTTTGAAAAATAAAGTTTTCAGAAAGGATTTTTAGTGATTTATGATTTTCTGAAAGATTTCCCATTTGAAAGGATTTTCCCAAATCAAGTTTTACTCAATGGAGTTACTTCCGACAACTTGGATAAGTTGTAGAGATTTCATTTTTGAACTTGTTTTTCACAGAACGAAAGACCGTGTTAAAAGTGGTTTTGAACTTAGTAACCGAGACGTTGGGGTATTAAGGTTCGTTGGTGTTGTGGACTGAGTGTCCTTCGGACTTGAGGTCCTGTAGATTGGATATCTACTGTATACATGAGGTATACCGTTTAAATATTTAAAATGTTTTCTATTACTACGAAACTATAACTGGTGCATCGGTTTAGGGGTTTCATGATTGAGCATTCGGACTTGAGGTCCTGTGTTGTTAATGAAAATTCTAAGATATTTAAAACGATGATGGTTGTAAGCGTTTCGTGCTGCAACAGAGGAAATCTTATGCACAAAGAGAAATGATGTGAATAAAATGTTTTACGTGCATTTAAGGCAGACGTGTCTATAAAGTTAATCATGGTATCAAGGAGATATTCATGTGTTTATATCATTGTACCTTGGTGGTCAATGAGCCCATTTTTGTATAACTGTGCCTTGGTTTTCGACAGTTTACAGTGGGATTTGGCTTGAGTGCCGTTGCCTGAGTGGCGATGCCTGAGTGGCTTTGGCTTGAGTGCCGTTGGCTTGAGTGCCTTTGCCTTGAGTGGCTATTGAGCCTGATCAACTCACCATGTGTTGATGATATCTCATGAGATTAGGTATAATGTTAGAGAACAGTTATTGAAGTGTTGCATACATAATTTTAAAATTGATGATGCGAGGGCATGAAACCCTATGATGTACTTGGATATATTATGTATGGATGTTGTATGCATGTATATGTGTTTCTTTTGTGTCGCACATGTGGTTATCTTATAAAACTCATATATTGGTACTCACCTTTGCATTACCACGCATTGTAAAAAAGGGGGGGTGGCATTAAATACACCCATTTTTTTTTTCCAATTTTTCACCGTAAAGAGGATTCAAGCCATTTTATCGACATGAGTATTCCTAAAACATGTCTATGGTTAACTAATTGGCGGGCTTGAGGAATAGTCGAAGCCATACCCAATCGAAAAAGTATGTTATCCAAACGCAACGTGACTACAGGTGATGAAAAGTGGATTTCAGCTTCACTGGGGGACATTAGTTCCAATTCTTGGAAATGTCAGACGTCAGACATCGGTTATAATGTTAAGATTAGTGGGAGTCTTCCCCAGAAATAGATTTTTGAACGACCAGCTTAGGTTTTGAGATGTTATAGATTTCTGATAATGTATTTGTATGGCTCGGAGAGCCTTTATCTTGAATGTGATGTTTATGGCTCGGAGAGCTTTCTTTTGGATGGAAATCGAAGTTTTCCTTTTTATCATGTATAGTTGGTGGATGTAATTATTTTCGGAAAAATGCTATTTTGTTGTGTTTAATATGACTGGAGTTTCTGAGATGAAAATATATATATTTTAGCAGGAGTTTTTCATTCTGGGATGTTGAAATTACAGAGGAGACTCTGTCGAATTTTTATAAAAATTCTGGCTTTTGATTCAAGTACATTTCTGAAATAACTAGGCCTACGGACTGGGATTGTAAGTCTGTGCGCCGATTATGGCTTCAGTTTTGAGTCGTGACAAGATTTTATACTCAGATTTATGACGTTTATGAACTTTTAGAAATTATTTTCTGAAAGCAACCAGCATTTTAATTTAATTTTCCGCATTTGGGTAACTTTGTGATGACCCTAGAATGGGTGTCACACAGTGCCATTCAGATTGCCCACAATGATGTTTTTCATGAGCGCACCAAGCATATTGAGATTAATTGTCACTTCATTCGTCAACATCTTCTCCGTGGTGATCTCCATCTTGTCTCCATTGGCACTCTTGACCAGCCTGCTGATTTCTTCATGAAAGCTCATTCTCCCGGTCGCTTCCGCACTTTAGTGTCCAAACTCAAGTTGGTTGCATCTCCACCCACTTGAGTTTGAGGGGGTGATGTTACAATATGATTTGATATGATACGATATGATTTGATTATGTAATTATTGTGATTGATATTGTAATCATATTAGGATATTAGGTTTGATTAGCCTTTATTTTTTTATCTCTTTTTCTGCTCTATAAATAGGAGCACTCTCTTTTAACATTGTGACACAACAAATATATGCAAACCTTTTTCCATATTCCTTCGTTCAGTTTCTACAAGGCTCCAGTGTCAGCACTGTTTTTCTAACTTCTAGCCCATTTTGACCCTCTAAACATCCATTTCAGATTTTGTGATCCACATGAAAGTTGTATATATTTCTTTTATATTTCAAACGATATAAATTTCATAATTTTTGGATATCTATAACTCAAGATATGTGCGAAATTGAATTGGGGTTTTATAATAAATGACAATTGATGAGTATTGGCTGTCAGATTTGTATGATTACATGTTTTAAGACTTGTGTGGTGGTTTGAAATTAATATGTGTATGATATATGTGATTTGGAATGCCTATGTGTTGTTTTGGCATGAGATATATCATTGTTATTAATATATGGAGCATGATTGCCTGTTTGGATTCACTGTAAATGACCATATCATGATGTATGGATAATATAATGGATTATTGTGATGCATGTTTGTATTGATGCATGAGTACCTTATGTAATGGGTACATTTGGTTGAGATACCTCCATCGAGGAGATGACAAAGGGTCTAACTCATAGCAATGACAGATTGGCCTAATTAGAGGCAATGGCAAAGGGCCTCCCTCATGGTGAAGGCAATGTAAAGACATTGCATGGTTGGATACCTCTTTTGAGGTGATGACAAAGGGCCTAACTCGTAGCGATGACAGATTTGGCCTAATGCGAGGCACTGGCAAATGGCCTAACTCTGGGAGAAGGCAATTTGAGAATTGCAAGGTTATGGAGAATCTCCTTCGTAGAGATGGCATAGGGCTTAACTCGTAGCGATGACATATTAGCCTAATGTGATGCATTACAAATGGCCTCCTACATGAAGAAGACAGTGAGATGTCATTGCATTTGCATTTATATGTTTAGGTTTTTTTTTTTTTTTGATTTACCAGGGTATCCTCCACGTGCAACTATGGAGACTAATCCCTCGAGCCTGGTAGGACCACAAGGGCGGCAAAGTTCTCCCTCAAGAGTTTTAACGCTGCGCATTCCCAAGGCCAGGATTCGAACTTGAGACCTCTAGTTAAGCTGGAAGAGACTCGTGCCATCTCATCCAAGCGCTCTTGGGTATATGTTTAGGTTGTTGATGTTATTGTGTGTGATATTTCTTGTTTATGTTACTATTTAAAATACTTTGATATTATATTGTTATGAAATTGGTGGACTACCATGGTTATTTTTTCGGTTACCACGCCGGCAAAAAGCAACATGTAACATCCTAAAATTCCAATATAATTTTATTATAGTCTTTTTAATAAATAAAAAAAAACTAGTATGAGTTTTAGTGTAAGATATTTGTAATATAAAATTGTATTGAAAATGTCTAGAATTTAAAAGAATACAAAAATTAAGAATTGAAATAAAATATGAAGTCACAAGGAGTCAGGGACGTTACCTTTCATTCTTATAGTTAGCATATACTTAAAAAAAACAACACAAGTATTTTAAAAATAAAATAAAAAGAATAAGGTAATAATAATAAAACTAACGTGAATGGTAGCCAATGATAAGGCCATCACGTCTGAGCTACTAGGCTAGAATGTTTCATTCAATGGAAAGGCCTTAGCCCTTTTGGTTTAAAAGATTGTAAGGTAAGAAATTTTGTCAGGGTTTCTTTTCTATAAAAAAATATTAGAATCGGGTCATATTGATCGTCGCCGCACACAGTGAGGGAGAGAGGCGTCCCTTTTTCCTCTGGTAGTGCAACCGTAGCAGTACACAAATCCAAGAACACTAGTAAAAGGAAGAAGCGTTTTCAGGGAAGCACTATCTTTTGTCACAAATAATTTTTAGAGCATTTTAAAAGTCTTCAAGAGGTGAGTAACAATACTTTTTATGAACCCTTTCCATGGTATTTTTATGTGTTTACGGTGATTTTAAATTGATGATCTCATATTTCAATTGTTGAATGATATTATTTTTTTTGTTACTTGTGCTAATTGGGTGATAAAAATTATTGCTGAAATAGGAATTTTTGTAAAACATCTCATTGTTGTACTGTGAGTGTAGAATATATATTGAGTATTATTTTCTTATTTTGCTTGCACAGGGACACTGACCTTGTTAATATATATTTATATTTATATATAAAATGGATTTTTTAATCACACGAATGGAAACTAACTGTAAACTATATATATATATATATATATATATGTGTGTGTGTGTGTGTGTTGTGGTTCTTCAAAAAAGGGGGATAATTGTTAAAATGATGTTATGATGTGTTTTGTTTGCCTGGATGTTTATGATTAATATATTATATTGATGATTGATATCATGCTTGCTGGATGTGTGTTCTAAAGCATGAATGAACGAGTATATGCATGATGTGTATTGTTGTTGTGTCACCTAAGTTAGGGGCACTGGCTTTTAACATCGCCATTTTAATGGGATGTCGAAATTAAGATACGGGACAAGGAATCCATTTTATGAACGAGGCTCTCGGGTCACCATTTAATGGGAGGCAAGGAACCAATTTAATTACGAGGTTCTCGGGTCACCATAGGGGCAAGGAGTCAATTCGAAAATGGGATTCTCGAGTCACCATGGGGGCAAGGAATCAATTCTAGAACGAGGTTCTCGGGTCACCATAAAGAGGGTGGCAAGGAATCAATTCTAGATCGAGGTTCCCGAGTCACCGCAGACAAGGGGCAAGGAACCAATTTAATGAGGTTCTCGAGTCACCAAATTGGGCAAGAAACCAACACATAGTGGGGTTTCCGAGCCACTGGATGATTGTATTATTGTTTGATGCGTGGTTACTTTAGTTAATTAATATATGATATTTGATTATATTTTTTGAGTTGTCGTTATACGATTGCTGTAATTAAATGTATTTTTTATAAACATTATTTTAGAAAATTAGCGGATACCATGGTCAGTTTTTTCCGGTTACCACACCGGCTGAGAACACCACTATTTTCGAAATATTTTATAACCGTATTGTTGTTCACTGGGATTTTATATCTCATTAAAAGTGTTGTTTTCAGAGCCCGAGGACATCGCTGTTGAGGACACCATGGCTTGAAGAATTATTTTCTTGTTTTTAGCTAGCTGGTTATTATTGTAGCATGGTTTACGATTGCCATGCAGACATCATTTATTATTTTTAGTTTATTCTTCTTGGATTGTAGTTAGACGCCCGGTTTTGAGGCTTTTGAATTTATTCGGATGTATGGATTTACTATTATTTTATTACTAAAAACATTAATTCTATTTTATTTAATATGAGACATTTTTCAAACTTACATAATTGAGAAATTTTTTATGATTAGCATATTTTAACTAAATGTTTTAAACATTTTTTTTTATTGAATTTATTTGGGTTACTAATGTAACGAAAGGCGTTACACAACATCTTTTTGAAAAACCTTTTAGAACTGTGTTTGCTTACTGAGATTATAAATCTCATTAGTGGTGTTGTCTTTTAGAGTTCACTGGTGATGTTAGAGATGACACAATGACTTGAGGCAATCTTGGATTCTTGAAGATCTTAGTATTAACATTGTTTTATTTTATTTTTGGATGTCTTTAGTTGCCCAAGTTTTTTAGGCTAAAACTGTTATTAAATAATTTTTTGTTAATTAATTGCAAGAGTTTTTATGTGATAAAGCTAAAGTTTTAATTTATCTTGGTTTCTGATGCTATGAATGGATAATTATTTTATTTAATTATCTATTTTCATGTAATATCGTGAGACGTTACATAACAACTTCTTTAGAATGTAGGTTCTCAATTGAGATCTTAGCCTTAGGCTTTTCAGCCTTTCACTCACTATTTTCCTGAGTCAGTCTTTCACACTCTTGAGTTTTATGCTTATGCTAAGTTAAGAGCTTAACATATTGTATCTTGAGTATTCAAAAGGCCTTAGTTAAACAGTTGGATTCTTTAGTCAATTCATCAAAGATATCCTACAACTTCTCAAGATCAGATTTTACCTCCGTCTCAAAATCATTATTTGCCATTAAGTAAAGGTTTCCTTCCTCATTGTCCTCTCTACATAACTTTCTCATGAACTTCCATCAAGATCTTCCCATGTGGCCATCATTCCCTTCTTCTTCTTCTTCTTCTTCTTCTTCTTCTTCTTCTTCTTCTTCTTCTTCTTCTTCTTCTTCTTCTTCTTCTTCTTCTTCTTCTTCTTCTTCTTCCTGAAGAACTTTTTTTGGGGTTGCTTCTTCAGTTAAGGGCATTCTATTCTCATTCTTTCTTGGTGAACAACTCATACTTTCTTACAAGCATGCTGATTTTGGATTCTTTCATCTTTGATGTTCCTTCATGGGTCACTGACTCTTTAAAAAGCAATACAGATGCTTAGATGTATCTGAGAGTTTTCAGAGACTTAAAATTGAAGTGTTTAAGAAATTAAACCCCTAATTAGTTGCATAAATAACTAAGCAAAGCAGAAATAAAGAGTTTAAGGAAATATAGATTCACTATAGAGGATTTATCCTTATTCACTCTAAACCTCGGGCTACGTCCAATCATTGGCTTCACCAAGCTTTTCACTATAACTGATTCAACTATGGACAAGTATTATTTTCACACCTAGCCTCTACAAGCTCCTAAAAGTATTGTTTTCACACCCAACTCTTCTAGGCCTAAACATAGGTATTCTTTTGCCTAGCCTCTAAAGACTTATAAACACAAAGTGTTTTGTAAAGCAAAAGCTTCAATATATATACAACTATGTAAGTTAACCGAATAACACTCAAAGAGTGAATGTTATTGAAAGTTGGCGTGACGGTAGAAATAAGTTCTCTTAATAAATACAAATAATTGAACGAGAAATGTTAATGAAATAATGAAAGAATTTAAGAGCTTTGAATGCACAATTTGTTCGCAATGAATATTCACGCAATGTAACTTATTGCAAGTGCTTTCAATTTCTTCTTGATATACATATCCAACAATAAATCTGTTGAGGAACATCCTCCTTGGATCAGTGCATTGTTCTTTTATCCATAAATGCCAAAGAGTCATCATGATCTTCCATTTAATGTTTATGGACGTTGATAGGGTGTTCTTTTCTAGAGAACGTACTTTTTTGCTTGTTTTATCAGAGTGCAGACGCGAGTCAGAGCAGAAGTGGGTGCTCTTATGACTTCGAGTGGCGCGAACTTCCTCTTTTGTGCAACTGTGAGATATGACACAAAAGTTCTTTATGTTGTTGTGTGCAAAAGGGATATTGCAGTTGTTTTGTGCTTTATCATCGTATTTGAGTTAGCTTGTTGGAATTTTACTTTAGGTCCATTACTTCAGCCACCAGACGATTAACGCGTATGCTTGCTTTATCAGTCATTACTTAGACGCTTGGTTTAGTTACCACAGACGTTTGATAACTTTTTAGAAGCTTTGTTTACTTTTCAAGATTCGTCTGACGATTATTTATGCGCACTTAATACACTTGTTAGTATAAAATTATTTATTATAAATGTTTGGATCCATCAAAATTAAGGATAACATAACTTTAGACGCTTAGAGACTTAACACAAAGACAGCATGATAGAGAACCATGCGATTGGAGGTGGATAGGTTGAGCAATTTGTAGAGACTAAGGGAGGGAAGTTTCAAATATACAGAAAGAAGAAGACGAAAATTGGGGAAAAGATTCGTTGCTTCAACTTATTTCTCCTTATCAACGACTAGTATATCCATATAGAGCATTTTTTTTTTAAAAAGTAGTCTCTGTCATTACCTAGCTATTAGTAATTTCTAGTCTCAAAATTTACGATGGACTAAACATTGACAATCTATAAATAGTTGGTTACATTTATCGACAACTTGCCCATCGGTAATGACGAACAACTGTTTGTAGTTCAAATGGTTATGTTACCAATAGTCAAGCCGTTGATAATGTGTGATTATTGTTACCGGCAACAATGTCCATCAATGTAACATCCTGACTGGTTTACGGATTGACGACTGTCCCCATGAACAAACTCAAGTCTTTCCTGCATGCTTTGTCATCTATTACACGCTTCTTAAAAAACTTCCCAGGAGGTCACCCATCCCAAAATTGATCCAAGTCAAACATGCTTAACTTTGGAGTTCTTAAGTGATGGGCTCCCAAAAATAAAGATGCATCTTGTTGTTATGGGTAGTACCATTCAATTCTTTTTAAGCTATCCTCATCTGCACAATCTCATACCTGCACAGTCTCAAGATCTTCTCAACTTGTAGTCTCATACTTGCACAGTCTTTGGTTCTCTCTCATTCTGACGTGGAACCAGTTAAATCATGTGCCCCTTCGCTTAGAAGCCTGCCAGGAGCTGCTCCTTGACCATGCTTTCTCTTGCACCGACGACCACTCCCCGCCCTCGTCAGCCTCGGGTGTCATATGACCAGTAGCTTCCGGTTGGTTCATCCCCGAACCACATTGTAATGGGAGAGGTCCCACTTTGATATCATATTTAACATCCTGACTGCTTTACGGATTGACGACTGTCCCCACAAACCAACACGAGTCTTTCCAACATGCTTTGTCATCACTCATATGCTTCCTAGGTGTAATACCCGATGTAACACCCCCTTGGGCATTACCTTGTGAACACGTGCGGAAATAAAAAAGGAATTTGCTGGTTTCTTTCGGAAAATAATGCTTATAATTTTGTATAAGTCCAAAATTGGGGGTAAAATTTTTTCTTCGACAGAACACATGAAAATTTGCCACACATATTACAACGATAACACATTATAATACTCATCAACATAGAAATTTAGTATATTCAAAATTAAATCTTTTACAGCGTACAAGTTTTTCCTAAAAATATCACACGATTCCCAACTGAAAACTACACCACATAAAGGCTCTCAAGACTACGTTTACTGACTTTCTGAAAACACACACATCCCAACAAAATCCTAAGCTGGTCACTCTAGACAACATCCACTGGAAAGACCTTCATGGTCCTTACCACTATCACCGACCTCTTCAAGGATCGGGACTAAACTCCTCGAGCGAACGGGAAACCCTCTGCATCATCTGCTCTCATGGAAATGACATTGGTTTATCCAAAATCATTTTACTAAGTCTCGGATAAAAATATAAACATATATATTTATTACCGATATTAGAAAGCAGTGAAAATCGGGATGTTACACCCGACAATTTTAAAATTTTAAGTTTAATTGACATCATGGTCAATAATTTAAAAATTACTCTTTGTTTGAGGTTATATGTTGAATTTGTTTAGTTGTAAATATGTTCCTAACTAATAAAATACATTTATATTTTAAAAATATTTTTTGTGAAATCATTAGAAATGAATTTATGGTCTTAGGATAAAGATATGATAGCGCATATTTGACACATTCTTAGTAATTGAATTAATGACAATAGTGATTTAATGAGCTTACGGGTTTTTACAACCTTAGGGCCCAATGTTATGTTAATAAAGGGTATCACACCCTTCTCTATCATCCTTCAACTTTTTTTTAAAAACCCTAAAGAGGATTTAGAGTGAGAAAGTGAGAAAACTTAGGGGAGAAGAAGCCATTAGAGAATTTAAAGCTTGGTGTTCTTGGTCCCTTTTCCCTTTTTCTTCATCTTAGATTTTTTGAAATCTGAATCTTAAGGTCTATAAGAGGTGAGGGGTTGTTCATTTTCTTGTTTTGGAATTTGCTGAGTTTGGAATATCTTGTTGATTTTGTTCATTTGGTAAGATTTTATTTTTTTTCTCATCTGTCTTTTCGTTTTCTTCATTTTATGGAGTTCTAATTTTTGTTTTATTTTATATTGCTTGGTATCATATTATCATATATTATGTTTCCTTTATGTGTTGTACCATACCCTGCGTATTACGTTCCTATATGCTTCCTTTTGTTTTTCTTTTGGCTTTTGATTTATGTTGTGTTAGGGGGGAAGGGTATGGTCATTTGAACTTGGAGAGTTGGTGGAAGGGATTTCCTCTTGCATTTTGATGGTGCTGGGTATTTGGGGGTAATAAACCCAATTTTTGTTTTTATCTTGGTTTGCTGTATTGTGCTTTTGGAACGCGGGATGCAAGGGACAGGAAGAAAACATTTTTTTCTTGGGTCACAGTTGGTAATTTGGGTAAAAGAGAACTAAGAAACTTGAGACTCATTTTAAGGTGTTTAAGGGTCTAATAAATACTTAAGGGTATATTTAATGTAGTATATGTTGAGTTTAGAGGATTTGATGTGTATGCATGATACCAAAGTAACAGTATGGCTGAAATTTTGGTGGTTACAATATGATATTAAAGGAAGGGTGTGAGTCGTTGACTATGGAGTTGTGTATATATTTATGAGATGGGAAAATGAATTTTAGGTGATGTTATCTAGTGTCTTGAGATAAATGTTGAATGGATTGGTGGAAAAGGATATTGGTAGTCTTATGATTAAGCTTGGTTAATGTTATTAATACTTGGAATATTATTAGTAGAGTATTATTGATAATGGTTTGTACACTTATAGTTAAATTATGGCTCTAAAGAGGAGATATCTAGTTTGATCATCATGGGTTAGGTTGTAGAACTCATTGTGTTCGTGATTATATGTGGTCTCTTTTTTTCTTTTTATTTTTTATTTTTTGGGTGCTCAAAAGTTTAGGTGAGTTGGGTCCCGGGGGCTCACCAGGGCCAGGACAGGCCTCACGATTCAAAGAACACTTACAAAAATACTTACAGATTACCCACCAACGAGGTCCTCACATCGTTTGTTACTTATGTCAGGAGTTGTTAAATTCTACATTTGCATCATTATTGGTGACAATATGCTATTGTCTTTACTCCTATTGCATTTGTATGCTTGTGATAAAATCACGTTTGCTCTGTTGCTGAGTTTAATTATATATATATATATATATTATATATATATAGGGGGGCAACTCAAATGAGAGGAGTGTGTTATTATGAGAGATGAGATGAGTAAATTTGGACCTTTGGATCACACATGAATGGTCAAGATTAGAACATAAAGTCATGTGACTTTTTTTAAGTGATCACAGTCTGGAAGAGGGACCCCGTCAATTACCCGTGCGTTGAGGAGGGATGTTGATGTTGGCCGTAGGATGCGATATCTCTAGGGTACGAAATTAAAACCATCATGGCAGGAGATCTTGATTGAATGTTAGAAACAGAAAGCATAGAGAAAAGAGAGAGAAGAGAGACAAGAAGAGAGTTCAGAAACTGAAAATGTGATTATGTTATTAATCAAGTCTAGATACATTGGGAACCATCTATTTATAGTAGATGAAGGGTAACTACCCTTAACTACCCTAACTGACTCGGCTGAGTCAGCATAACAAAAGTAGCTGATTACAACTATACACACACTCACTTACATACCCCCTTATAAGCCTAGGGTGTATGTTCAGTATACTATCATACCCCCTTAAAATTGGAGGATGTGTTTACAAAAGTATTTCTGTCAACCACCTGATCATGTCTAGGAATGTGAGAGATGGCTAGAGACTTGTCTATGACCTTCCCTCGAATTAAAAATAGGTCCAGCTCCATGTGCTTGGTTCTAGAGTGTAGAACAGGATTATGTGACAAGGCAACAGTACTTAGGTTGTCAGAGTAAATGGCTGGATGTAGTGTAGGAACCTGAAGCTCCTTGAGCAGAGATTGCAACCAAAGAACTTCAGCTATTGTGGCTGCTAGGCTTCTGTACTCAGCCTCCGTGATGGACCGAGCCAGAAATGTTTGCTTTCTGGACCACCAGGACACCAAATTGGGTCCAAAGTAAACATAGGAGCCAGAGATGGACCTTCTATCATCTGTGTCTGCTGCCCAATCAACATCACTAAAGGCTTGAATGCTGAAAGGATCGCTTTGTGAAGCTGGTTTCAGTAGGAGACCATGACTGAGAGTACCCTTTAGGTACCTTAGAATCCATTTGACCACCTTCCAATGCTCTTCCAAGGGTTGGGAAAGGAATTGACAAACTTTACCAACACTGTAATAGATCTTTGGTCTGGTGATTGTAGCGTATTGTAGTGCACCTACAATGGATCTGTATAAAGATGGATCGGGAGATAGTTTGCACCATGTTTAGTGAGTTTGCAGCTGCTAGTCATAGGAGTAGGGAGAGCTTTGGCTTCAGCCATATGAGCTTTGGCAAGTAAGTCCTTAAGATACTTGGTTTGGGATAATAGGAGGCTCCCATCAGGGTTTTTCTTGACTTATACCCCCAAGAAATAATCCAAATCCCCCAGTTGTTTGAGTGAAAACTCTGAATTCAACATCATTATCAACTTTGTGATTCTCTTGTGCAGTGGTCCAGTGACAATTACGTCATCAACAAATACAAGAACATAAGTGCAGTAGCCTTCATGACTACGAATGAATAATGATGGATCACATTTACTAGATTTAAAACCAAGTTGTAGGAGAGCTCTTGTGAGTCTTTCAAACCAGGCCCTTGGGGCCTGTTTTAAGCGACAAATGCTTTGTTCAGTTTACAAACTTGTCCAGGATTAGAACTGATAAACCCCACTGGTTGCTACATATATACTTCTTCTGCCAACAGCCCATTAAGGAAGGCATTATTAACATCCAATTGTTGGATTGTCTAGCCTCTTATGATAGCCAATGTAAGAAACACTCTAACTGTAACTGGCTTGACAACCGGAGAGAATGTTTCTATGTAGTCAAAGCCTTGCTTTTGATGAAACCCTTAGCCACTAGCCAAGCTTTATACTTGTTGACTGTCCCATCAGAGCTCTCCTTAACTCGGAAGACCCACTTGCAACCAATGGCCTGCCTATGAGGTGGCAGGTCTACCAACGTCCAAGTATTGTTCCTGACCAATGCATCATAATCAACTTGCATGGCCTCTTTCCAATGAGGTATAGTCAAGACTTCCTTGGGATTGCTAGGTTCAGTATGAGTTAGAAGAATAGTTGATCCTCTGGACTTGGCTCTAGTTACATAGGATGAACATTATAAGGTTGTGGGGAAGGTGCTGGAGTTTCTGTAGCAGGGTTAAGAATAGTATCATTAGGAGATGAGGAAGTTGAAGGAAAGATAGGGGAGATTGTTGGAGAGTGATGAGCATAAGATAAGGACTGAGATGGTGCAAGGACAACTTCAGGAGGTGGAGGACTAGGAACTGAAGGGGAAGACTGAAACAAGGTAGGGCCAGTAGGAGTGGGTGGCAGGACAGTCAAAGGAACATGATTCGTAGGTGATTGAACAGAGGAGAGAGTGGTTGAGGACTTTGAGCTAAGAGAGTAGGGAAACTTATGTTCATCAAACTGAACATCCTTAGAGATATATAACCTTCCATCCTTTGATAGGCACTTGTAGCCTTTGTGAGAAGAAGAGTAGCCTAAGAAGGTACATTCACAAGCAAGACCTAAATTCCAACTTGTTCTTGTTATATGGCCTAAGACAAGGATAACAAGCACAACCAAAGACTCTTAGAAAACTATAGTCAAGTTCAATTTTATATAAGACAACAAATGGTGACTTGTTAGAGAGAGTTGGAGTTTGCAACCTATTGATGAGGTAGGTTGCAGTGAGAAAGGCATGATCCCAAAGCCTCATAGGCAAAGAAGCTTGGGCTAAGAGAGCTAGACCAATCTCCACTATGTATCTGTGTTTCCTCGCAACACTCCCATTTTGATGGTGAGTGTGAGGACAATTAACTCTATGCACAATACCTAGGTCAGTGAGGTATTTAACAAAAGGTCGAAATTCTCCCTCCCAATCAAACTGAACAGATTTAATGACAACATTGAATTGAACTTTAACAAGTTCAGAAAATTGTTTAAAAACAGTTAGAGTTTCATACTTTTGTTTTAGTAAAAAATCCAAGTGAACCTTGAGTGAGCATCAACAATAGAAAAATAGTAGGAATACCCTGTTGTGGATTTAATGGGAGTTGGTCCCCAAAGGTCAGGAAACAATAGCTCAAAGGGAGTATTATAAACTGTAATAGAGGCAATGGAAGGAAGTCTATGAGACTTGCCAAAACAACATGAAAAGCAAAAGTCTGTAATAGTTTTATTGATTGGAGGAACTTTACATTGTTGTAGTATGGTTTTTACATCCATATCATTGGCATGTCCTAGTCTACAATGCCAAGTGTAGTAAGAGTTTGACAATTTATTTGCAACATTATAATTGAAAACAGAATTACAAGGATGACTACAACTTGAAGATTATTACAAATGGAAATACTAAGACTTTGAGGTGAAGAGGACTGAGCTGCCCCAAGAAGGTGAAAAACATAGAGACCTTGAGCATTCACTTGGCCAATGAGAAGGACTTGTTTACTGACCTGAGAGATAACATAACAGATATGAGATTTGAACTCAAACAAGACATTATTATCATGACAAAACTTACTAACACTGAGCAAATTTTTGGTTATTTTGAGAACATATAGAATATCTTTTAGGGTAAGAGTGATATGAGGATCAATAGTGGATTTAATGCAAGTAGAAGCTATAGAAAGGATAAGAAGGCCAATACTATTACCCATGAAGACTTGCTCTAGGCTATTTGAACCACTTTGCTGGTGAAGATTGTTCAAGTCTGATGTCACATGGTGTGTTGCACCAATGTCAGCATACCAAACACCAGAATCAGCTCCAGAACCAGAAGCTATCATTGTCATGGGGTCTGATCCAGCTGCCACCATAGCCATGGGACCACCTGATTGTGGGAACTGAGTATAAGTCATTTAATTCACTGATCTGGGATTGTTCCAAGGATTAGGACTCTGCCAAGGCAGTGGCAACAAGGGTGGTTGATTGGCTAAGGAAGGTGGTTGCTGATCATGATAGGGCCTAGGAAACTGAACTTGTTGCTGAGAATTGGAGCCATAGGACAGCACTTGAGAAGTCTTGTAGTACTGAGGTGGATTTGGACCTTTTCAAACTGATTAGGTCTAGGTGGAGCTGCTACATAATGCTGATCAAATCTGTAATAAAATATTGCAGCATCATGATTGGTTCTGTGGCATATCTGACATTAAACTCCACCACAACCATAGTGGTGACCACCTCTTCCACGGCCACGGTGGCCGTAACGACCACCACGTCCACCTCGGTAACCATTGCCAAAGGAATTAGGATTTTGATATTGATACTGTGAATTATTGGAAGAATTATGAGGTGAGGGAGAAGATATTGGCACCTGATTCTGTTGTTGAGAAGAAGTGTGTGCCAAATTTACAGAGAAACTATCCACATCGGTTTTGGCTTTGAGGCGTTCAAGACGCGATTCATGAGAAAGTAGAAGAGCTTCGATTTCTGCTACCGAGTGAGGATCGATGCGACTTTCGATCGTAGGAAAGAGTGTATGATACTCTTCCGACAAGCCTTCCAAAATCGAATCAATGTGTTCTTGAATAGTTATCGGATTTCCAATCGAAGCTAGGGCATCAAGGAGAGCCTTAATCCGAAGAAGATACTCATCAATTTTGCGATCTTCTTTTGCGATGTGACACAACTCAGATCTCAATTAAGCACTTCGTGCTTTGGTTAGCGAGTTGAAATGGTTGTGAAGTTCATCCCAAAGCTCCCACGCATGAGAGCAACCAATAACTCGTGCATGGGTCGTATCGGACAAGGATTTCAGAAGCTAGATGAAGATGTGTTGATCCTGCGCTTCCCAGGCGAGGAACTCGGGGTTAGTTCGGTCTGCAATGCGATCATCATTGGAGAGATATCACAGAGTAATTCTAGGGTTCACAACGTATCGTTCAAGACGATTTGCTCGAATTACTGCTTCTACAACTTGACGCCAATGAAGGAAGTTGCTATCAGTAAGTTTCACAATGACAAGATCTGCAAAGTTTGGTGACGGAGACGCCGCCGTCGGAGGCGGTGGCGGTGAAGGAGGATCTAGATTGGACGCGGAAGCCATGGCTAGAACTTTTAAGCTCTATATACCATGTTAGAAACAGAGAGCATAGAGAAAAGAGAGAGAAAAGAGAGAGAGGAAGAGAGTTCATGAACTGAAAATGTGATTTTGTTATTAATCAAGTATAGATACATGACGAACCATCTATTTATAGTAGATGAAGGGTAACTACCCTAAACTACCCTAACTGACTCGACTGAGTCAACATAACAGAAGTAGCTGATTACAACTGTAACACCTTGTTTTTCAGAATATTTTAATTAAGCTGATTTTGGTTAAGTTGGATCTATCGGTCGAGGGCATAGTGGGATTTTTGGCTAAAAGTCCCTTTGTGGTACATGAGCACACCCGTGCTCATCAGCCAGCAAGCCCGTGCTTAAAGTCAGAAGCGTGTTTCTGATTTTAATTTGAGCACGACCGTGCTCAACAAGGAGCACGCCCGTGCTCAATGCGTGGACCGCGTCTCGTGATGCTAAGTGGAGCACGACCGTGCTCAAGGGAGAGCACGACCGTGCTAAGGTCCGAACGTTATATATGTGAACAGAACTCGAGGGTTTAACATTTTAACCCTAATTGTGAGTGCAGCAGCCACCTTGAGTGCGGCCAGAACGAGTCTCCTTCCTTTTCCTTCTTCTTGAACAGTTTAAGTGAGTATTGGAGACCTTGGGAGACCGCTAGCATACTTGTGTTGATTATATAGGTAACGTTTCTTCCCTGTCTAAGTTTCCTTTTCATTATTGTGATTAGGGAACTAACTGTTCGTGTTCTTATTTGTTTAAGGATCGTTTGAGGTCGAGCCGTCTTAGGGGAGGAACCGTTTGCTGTCAGGACATCTTAGAGAGCTACCTTCAATCCAGGTATGGGGAGAAGGGTAGTGTGATCATAGACTCGGGGTTAGAGTAGAGTAAAAGGGGTCCCCATGGCCCCGGTTTGTTTATATGATAATCTGTTATGCATGTATACTTGTTGGTTAGTTGATAACATGATAATGATTGAAAATATGTTATGTTTATGTTCATGGTTGGTTGAGTTTATGTTGGTTGCATTTCTATGAACATGTTAATATCTGATGGTTGTTTTGGCATGTGTTATTGGCTGAATGGTTGATACCATACTTGAGTTGATGCTGTTGTTATCGATGGATTTAACCCTTAAAACGTGCCAATAATGGATTTAGGATGTTCACTGTTTAAATCTTAAAGGTTGGTTAAAACACAGTCTCTGTTCCTGCCCACAACAGCACTGTCGTGCGATGAGCACGACCGTGCTGAACAGGGAGCACGACCGTGCTCTCAGTTGAATTCTGGGTAAATGGCCGCGCTGTTCAGCACGGCCGTGCAGGACAAAGAGCACGACCGTGCTCAATGAGAAGCACGACCGTGCTTCACTTAAAGGGGAGCACGCCCCTCACGTGCTTAAGCACTACCGTGCTGGGTTACGAGCACGACCGTACTCAACCCACCTGGACAGAACAAGATTAAAGGACTTAAGGGGTTTTAAATCCCACTTCCCTATGATGATAACTGATCAGACAACTTGGTAAATGTTACTAAAGATAAATAAAGATGATGAGATGTTAAGTCGATACCCTTTTGGGTGCCGCAAGTTGATGAGTTGTGCCTTGGTGCTTTTTGGCTAAGGAAGCCTTGACCCCGCGGTTTGGGTCTAAGGTGTTGTTGTTATGTACCTTGGTGGCCGAGAGTTTGCCCCAGGTATTGCGGTTGATTCCACTTAAATCCTCAGTTAGATTCCGTGAGGCAAGTTGGTGCGGTTGATTCCGCTGTTACCTTCGGTCGATTCAGTTGGAGTTATGGAGGTGGTGTTGCCGTTGTTGTTGTGTTGCATACGCATTGCATCGGAGTTGTTGTTTAGGGATGTTCGACATAGGGGAGATCGTCCTAGAGTACGGTGATCCGGCCATCCACGGTTGGAGTAGATTCTCCTAGCGCCCCCGTGATGAGGCATTCGTTGGTTTGATGCGTTGGCTATCCAAGGAGTAGATTCTCCGGCGTTGAGTAGATTCTCAATGTGGATATGTAACTCCGAAGTCGTTCATCCCGAGTTTAGTGGATCCACATGCATTGTTGATTTAGCGGAGTAGGACTGCATTGCACTGCATAGCATAATGATAATGTTGATGTTTGGTGTAATGTTGTTGTGTTTCTTGTTTACTTCACTCCCTACTTCTTGCTGTATATGATTACATGAACTTACTCCCCATGTTTGTTTGTGTTTGGCCTGATTGGCACCTTGCAGAGGATGACGAGCAGCCCGGAGAGGAGTGACTCTGAGGAGCCGCCACTTATTGTAGGGCTAGTTTGTGTTATGTTAGTTTTCAGTTGTAATTCCGTGGGTGTTTATCCAGGAACGGTTATACCAGCTCTGTAGGTGACATCGGGGTTCAGATATTTTTATTAGTTGTTATGTTTTTATTGTTTAAAACTCTTTTCATTTTCCGCGTTGTAAACGGTTCATGTGTGACTTTTCTACTCATGGACAATTGTTTTATTTATTCCAATAATTGCATGTTTTTCCTTTAATTGTTTTTAAATTAATTGGCTTTTAACATGCGGGGTAGAAGGGTGTCACATTTAGTGGTATCAGAGCAGTTCGACCTTGTTCGGACGTGGTATGAGTCTGTTGTGAGTCTGTTGTGTGACTCTTGTGTGAATTGTCTATACTTGTTATAGCTAATGATGTTTTAAGTTAGTTTCCTGTAGCTTTTACTCGCTTAAGTTTCTGTATTAAGAGTTGTGTTGGACTTGTACAGGAACTAATGGCCGGTAGAGGAAGCAACGATCAGGCGATTGCTGACGCATTGGCTCTCCTAGCCAATGCTATTGGTCAGGTCAACCCTAACAATGGTGGGCCAGCTGAGTTCCAGGGACTGGATAAGTTCCAGAGGAACAACCCTCCATCGTTCAAGGGCGCGTATGATCCGGAAGGAGCTTTGTTGTGGCTGAGGGAGACAGAGAAGATCTTCCGAGCCATGGATTACAACGACCAGCAGAAGCTCATCTTTGCTACCTTCATGCTGACCGAGGAGGCAGAGCACTGGTGGGATAACTGCAGGCAGAGGATGCAGGCCGAGGGCACAGCGGTTACATGGGCTGTGTTCAGGCAGAGATTTCTGGAGAAGTATTTTCCAGCGGATATCAGAGACAAGAAGGAGATGGAATTCCTGTCTTTGAGGCAGGGGTCGCTGTTAGTCGGTGACTATGCTGCTAAGTTTGAGGAGCTGGCAAGGTACTACACTCCTTATCAGCATGAGACGGACGATCGCTCGAAGTGTGTGAAGTTTGAAGCGGGATTCCGGCCTGAGATCAAACAGGCCATCAGTTATCAGGAGATCCGAGTCTTTCCGATTCTAGTCAACAAGTGTCGGATTTACGAGGATGGTAGTCAGTTCAGAGCTGCCAGTTCCAGAGGACCGGACAATCAGAGGGCAAGCAGAGGTATGCCCCTTCGGGCAAGGACTTCAAGCAGAGTGGCAGGAAGCCCCAGTTTCAGCAGAGTAGCTTCAGGGGTGGGTTTTCTCATGCCCCTAGAGCTATGAGGTGTGGGAAGTGTGGAGCACAGGACCACTATTCATCCCAGTGCAAGGAAGCATAGGTCATCTGCTTTAAGTGTGGCAAGCCAGGACATATCAGTCGCCAGTGTGATGGAGCTAAGGCCGAGCCTCCCAGCGCTAGCAAGAATCAGAAGTCCCAGGCCAACAGACTGAAGACCACTGGAAGAGTCTTTACTCTTAGTGGAGCTGAAGCCTCCGAGTCTGATGACTTGATCCAAGGTACGTGTTTAATTGATGGAACTCGATTGACTGTATTGTATGATTCGGGTGCTACTCACTCGTTTATATCGCATGATAGGGTCAAGAGTCTTAAATTTCCTGTTACCTTCCTTGAGTTTGATTTGTTGGTTTCTACACCTACAAATAAACTTGTTTCCACTTCTTATGCATGCAAGAACTGTCATATTGTTATAAATGATAAAACTTTTGTCGCCGATCTTGTATGCTTACCTTTGAAAGACCTGGACATTATTCTGGGTATGGACTGGTTATCTTCCAACCATGTCCTTCTGAATTGTTTTGATAAAACCCTGGTTTTTGGAACTCCAAAGGAGTCTAAGAATCCAGACCTTCTCTCTGCCAGCCAAGTACGAGCTTCGATGAGAGACGAAGCCCAAGTATACATGATGTTAGCTTCCCTGGATGTAGAGAGCAACCCTCCTGATGTCACCAGCTTGCTTGTTGTGCCAGAGTTTCCTGAAGTATTTCCGGGGGATGTTTATAACTTACCCCCAGAAAGAGATGTTGAGTTTACCATAGATTTAGTGCCTGGCACCGGGCCAATTTCCATAGCACCCTATAGAATGTCTCCTCTAGAGCTAGCTAAGTTGAAGGAACAGTTGGAGGACCTAATGGAGAAGCAGTTCATTAGGCCGAGTGTGTCTCCGTGGGGAGCACCTGTGTTGTTGGTGAAGAAGAAGGATGGTAGTATGAGGTTGTGTGTCGACTTTCGACAGCTCAACAAGGTGACTATAAAGAATCGGTATCCCCTCCCTAGGATTGATGATCTTATGGACCAGCTGATGGGCGCTTGCATCTTTTCAAAGATAGATTTGAGGTCAGGGTACCATCAGATTCGGGTTAAGTCTGAGGACATCCCGAAGACAGCGTTTAGGACGCTCTATGGTCACTATGAGTACTTGGTTATGCCCTTTGATGTGACCAATACTCCTGCGATCTTCATGGACTACATGAACAAGACCTTTCACCCTTACTTGGATAAGTTTGTGGTGGTGTTTATAGATGACATCTTAGTGTACTCCAAGAGTAAGGAGGAACATGAGAGACACCTGAGGGTTGTCTTGCAGACCCTTAAGGAAAAGCAGTTGTATGCTAAGTTGTCCAAGTGTGAGTTCTGGTTAGAGGAAGTGAGCTTCTTAGGACATGTCATCTCTAAGGGTGGCATAGCAGTGGACCTAGCTAAAGTAGAGACAGTGCTTCAGTGGGAAGCGCCAAAGTCTGTAACCGAGAATAGGAGTTTCTTGGGGTTAGCTGGGTACTGTAGGCGGTTTATAGAAGGTTTCTCTAAGATAGCTTTACCCTTAACCCGTCTCACCAAGAAGGGACAGTTGTTTGTGTGGGACTCTAAGTGTGAAGAGAGTTTCCAAACCCTTAAGAATAGGTTGACATCAGCACCAGTGTTAGTTTTGCCGGATCCTAGTGAACCCTTCGTAGTTTACTGCGATGCTTCTAAGCAAGGGTTAGGTGGAGTGCTGATGCAGAATTGTAAGGTAGTTGCTTACGCTTCTAGGCAGCTGAAAACCCATGAGAAGAACTACCCTACCCATGACATAGAGTTAGGAGCTGTGGTATTTGACTTAAAGATCTGGAGGCATTACCTGTATGGAGCGAGGTTTGAGGTTTTTAGTGATCATAAGAGTTTGAAGTACCTCTTTGATCAAAAGGAGTTGAATATGAGGCAGCGTAGGTGGATGGAGTTTTTAATGGACTATGACTTCGAGCTGACCTATCACCCAGGAAAGGCCAATGTGGTGGCCGATGCCTTGAGTAGGAAAACCCTGCATGTCTCCGCTTTGATGGTTAGGGAGATGGATCTGATTGAGGAGTTTAGAGACCTTAGTCTAGCCCTTGAGTTTACCCCTAAGAGTATTAGGCTTGGTACCTTGAAGGTTACCAACAGTTTGAGGATCAGATTAGAGAGGGTCATAAGTTAGATAAGTATCTCTTAGACCAGCGAGAGTTGCTCGCTCAGGGTAGAGACCTAAGTTTTAAGGATGGCAGTGATGGTATCTTAAGATTCAAGGATAGAGTTTGTATACCTAATGTTCCTGAGCTTAGGAAGTTGATCTTAGAAGAAGGTCATAGGAGTGGATTGAGCGTACCCCCAGGTGCCACTAAGATGTATCAGGACCTTAAGAGAATGTTTTGGTGGCCTAGGATGAAAAAGGATGTAGCTGAGTTTGTTTATGCGTGCCTAGTTTGTCAGAAGGCTAAGATCGAGCATCAGAGGCCTTCGGGTAAGTTGCAACCTTTGAGTGTCCCAGAATGGAAATGGGATAGTATCTCCATGGATTTTGTGTCTGGACTCCCTAGGACTCCAGCTGGTTTTGAGGCGATTTGGGTTGTGGTGGATAGACTGACTAAGTCTGCCCATTTCATTCCGATGAACATGGAGTATCCTTTAGAGAAGTTGGCAAAGCTGTACATCAAGGAGATAGTTAGGCTTCCTGGTGTACCCTCTAGCATAGTTTCAGATAGAGACCCGAGGTTTACCTCTAGGTTTTGGAATAGTTTGCAAGAGGCCTTAGGAACAAAGCTTAGGCTTAGTTCAGCTTACCACCCACAGACTGATGGGCAGTCTGAGCGGACCATCCAGTCCTTAGAGGACTTTTTGAGGGCTTGTGTGTTAGAACAGTCAGGAAGTTGGGACAAGTTTTTGCCCCTGATAGAGTTCACCTACAACAACAGTTTCCATTCTAGCATCGGGATGGCGCCTTATGAGGCTTTGTATGGGAGGCAATGTAGGACACCCTTGTGTTGGAGTGAACCTAGTGATAGTGTGGTGCTAGGGCCAGAAATAGTCCAGGAAACAACAGAAAAGATTAGGCTGGTTCAGGAAAAGATGAGAGTTGCACAGAGTAGGCAGAAGAGCTACCATGATAAAAGGAGGAAGGTGCTCGAATTCCAGGAAGGCGATCATGTATTCTTGAGAGTTACCCCGACGACTGGGGTTGGTAGAGTGATGAAGGCGAGGAAACTTACTCCGAGGTTCATTGGTCCTTACCAAATCCTCAAAAGAGTCGGCGAAGTCGCCTACCAGATAGCCTTACCCCCGTTCTTGTCAAATCTCTACAACGTTTTTCATGTGTCTCAACTCAGGAAGTATATTCATGACCCTAGTCACGTGATAGTACCCGATGCTATACAGTTGAAAGAGAACCTGACGTTTGAGGTGTTACCTCTTCGAGTCGAGGATAGGAGGGTGAAGCAGCTAAGAGGCAAGGAAATTCCCTTGGTCAAAGTGGGTTGGAGTGGGGCCACTGAGGAAAGTGCTACCTGGGAGCTGGAGAGCAAGATGATGGAAGCGTACCCTCATCTTTTTCCTTAAGGTACGTGTAAATTTCGAGAACGAAATTTTTATAAGGGGGGTGGAATTGTAACACCCAGTTTTTCAGAATAATTTAATTAAGCTGATTTTGGTTAAGTTGGATTTATCGGTCCAGGGCATAGTAGGATTTTTGGCTAAAAGTCCCTTTCTGGTACATGAGCACACCCGTGCTCATCAGCCAGCAAGCCCGTGCTTAAAGTCAGAAGCGTGTTTCTGATTTTAAGTTGAGCATGACCGTGCTCAACAAGGAGCACGCCCGTGCTCAATGCGTGGACCGCGTCTCGTGACACTAAGTGGAGCACGACCGTGCTCAAGGGAGAGCACGACCGTGCTAAGGTCCGAAAGTTATATACGTGAACAGAACTCGAGGGTTTAACGTTTTAACCCTAATTGTGAGTGCAACAGCCACCTTGAGTGTGGCCAGAACGAGTCTCCTTCCTTTTCCTTCTTCTTGAACAGTTTGAGTGAGTATTGGAGACCTTGGGAGCCCGCTAGCATACCTGTGTTGATTATATAGGTAACGTTTCTTCCCTATCTAAGTTTCCTTTTCATTATTGTGATTAAGGAACTAACTGTTCGTGTTCTTATTTGTTTAAGGATCGTTTGAGGTCAAGCCGTCTTAGAGGAGGAACCGTTTGCTGTCAGGACATTTTAGAGAGCTACCTTCAATCCACGTATGGGGAGAAGGGTAGTGTGATCATAGGCTCGGGGTTAGAGTAGAGTAAAGGGGTCCCCATGGCCCCGGTTTGTTTATATGATAATATGTTATGCATGTATACTTGTTGGTTAGTTGATAACATGATAATGATTGAAAATATGTTATGTTATGTTCATGGTTGGTTGAGTTTATGTTGGTTGCATTGCTATGAACATGTTAATATCTGATGGTTGTTTTGGCATGTGTTATTGGCTGAATGGTTGATACCATACTTGAGTTGATGCTGTTGTTATCGATGGATTTAACCCTTAAAACGTGCCAATAATGGATTTAGGATGTTCACTGTTTAAATCTTAAAGGTTGGTTAAAACACAGTCTCTGTTCCTGCCCAGAACAGCACTGTCGCGCGATGAGCACGACCGTGCTGAACAGGGAGCACGACCGTGCTCTCAGTTGAATTCTGGGTAAATGGCCGCGCTGTTCAGCACGCCGTGCAGGACAAAGAGCACGACCGTGCTGCTGAGCACGACCGTGCTCAATGAGAAGCACGACCATGCTTCACTTAAAGGGGAGCACGCCCCTCACGTGCTTAAGCACGACCGTGCTGGGTTATGAGCACGACCGTGCTCAACCCACCTGGACAGAACAAGATTAAAGGACTTAAGGGGTTTTAAATCCGACTTCCCTATGATGATAACTGATCAGACAACTTGGTAAATGTTACTAAAGATAAATAAAGATGATGAGATGGCGAGTTATTAAGTCGATACCCTTTTGGGTGCCGCAAGCTGATGAGTTGTGCCTTGGTGCTTTTTGGCCAAGAAAGCCTTGACCCCGCGGTTTGGGTCTATGGTGTTGTTGTTATGTACCTTGGTGACCGAGAGTTTGCCCCAGGTACTGCGGTTGATTCCGCTTAAATCCTCAGTTAGATTCCGCGAGGCAAGTTGGTGCGGTTGATTCCGCTGTTATCTTCGGTCGATTCCGTTGGAGTTATGGAGGTGTTGTTGTCGTTGTTGTTGTGTTGCATACACATTGCATCAGAGTTATTGTTTAGGGATGTTCAACATAGGGGAGATCGTCCTAGAGTACGGCGATCCAGCCATCCACGGTTGGAGTAGATTCTCCTAGCGCCCCCGTGATGAGGCATTCGTTGGTTTGATGCGTTGGCTATCCAAGGAGTAGATTCTCCGGCATTTAGTAGATTCTCAATGTGGATTTGTAACTCCGAAGTCGTTCATCCCGAGTTTAGTGGATCCACATGCATTGTTGATTTAGCGGAGTAGGACTGCATTGCACTGCACAGCATAATGATAATGTTGATGTTTGGTGTAATGTTGTTGTGTTTCCTGTTTACTTCACTCCCTACTTCTTGCTGTATATGATTACATGAACTTACTCCCCATGTTTGTTTGTGTTTGGCCTGATTGGCACCTTGCAGAGGATGACGAGCAGCCCAGAGAGGAGTGACTCTGAGGAGCCGCCACTCATAGTAGGGCTAGTTTGTGTTATGTTAGTTTTTAGTTGTAATTCCGTGGGTGTTTATCCCGGAACGGTTATACCAGCTCTGTAGGTGACATCGGGGTTCGGATATTTTTATTAGTTATGTTTTTATTGTTTAAAACTCTTTTCATTTTCCGCGTTTGTAAACGGTTCATGTGGGACTTTTCTACCCATGGACAATTGTTTTATTTATTCCAATAATTGCATGTTTTTCCTTTAATTGTTTTTAAATTAATTGGCTTTTAACATGCGGGGTAGAAGGGTGTCACAACAACTATACAGACGCTCACTTACATACCCCCTTATAAGCCTAGGGTGTATGTTCAGTATACTACCAGTGAGCAACCCCAAGTGGACCCAAAAACTCGATGTATATGATATGATATGATATGTATCCCCTTATGAGTGGGACATGAATTATAATAAAATAAAATAGTGCAAGCTATTCCACAAATACTCCCTGGAGGGACAAGATGTCCATATAATATTCGTTAGTTTATAACATCTTTTGCATATGTAAAGACGATTGTGATGTGTAGATGGAAAATGATTATCTATTTATTTGATCTAGTGCTTACATGAGTGTGTGACTTTATTTCAAGCTTGATTTTGTGTGATTGCATGTGTTTGGGGGAAACTCCCTCAACGAGTCAATAGATTCACCCCAAGTTTAACATTTTAGCTGCAGGTTTCTGCGAAGCCACCAGAAGCCTTGGATTCCATGTGGGTAGCTCGAGGTGTGTACCCTTAGTTTTTTTTTTTTTTTCTTTTAAGAAGGACTTTGTAATTCTTTGTATTGTTAGTCACTATGATGTATTATATTCCTTATGTAAGTAATGAATGTAATATTTTACTTTGGATGAGATGAATTTGTGTATGCTTGTTTTGAAGGGAAAAGATGAGGCTTTCCCTTTCAGCCGGTTATTACAACGAAATTTGGGTCATGACACTAGGAAAACTTCCTAGAAGGACACCCATTCTAGAATTTCTCTAAGTCAAGCACGCTTAACTTTGGAGTTCTCAAGTGATGGGTTCCCAAAAAGAAGATGAATCTTGTTATTATGGGTAGTACCAATAATTTCTTTTTAAGCTATACCCATTTGCACAGCCCCAAACTAGCACAGTCTCAGGATCCTTTCAATTGTGCAGTCCAATACCTGCACAGTTTCAGATTCTATCTCATTCTGATGTGGAACCGATTCATTCATGTGTCCCTTAGCCTAGAAGCCTGCCAGGAGCAACTTCTTGACCATGCTTTCTCTTGCATTGGCGACTACTCTATGCCCTTGTCTGCCCCAGATATCAAATGCCCACAAACTTCCGCTTGGTTCATCCACGAATCACATCGTATTGCGAGAGGTCCCACTCCGATACCACTTGTAACATCCCGGCTGGTTTACGGATTGACGATTGTCCCCACAAACCAACGCGATTCTTTCCAGCATGCTTTGTCCTCACTCACAGGCTTGCTAGGAAAACTTCCCAGGAGGTCACCTGTCCTAGAATTGCTCAAAGTCAATTACGCTTAACTTTGGAGTTCTTAAGTTATGGGTTCTCGAAAAGAAGATGCATCTTGTTGTTATGAATAGTATAAATCAATTCTTTTATCCTCATTTGCATAGTCCCACACCTGCACATTCTCAAGATCCCCTCAAATGTGTAGGCTCATACCTACATAGTCCGAGGTTCCCTCTCATTTGATGTGAAACCGATTACTCATGTGTCCCTCCTCCTAAAAGCCAGTCAGGAGCCGATTCTTCACCATGCTTTCTTTTGCACCAGCGACCACTCCTCACCCTCGTCAGCCCTGGTTGTCACAATCAATGAATTGCAAGTATGAATTCGCGCAAAATGACACCAGACATACAAACAATATTACCGACAACTAGGTCGTCAATAAATGTACCAGTAATGTTTCAGGTGCATTACTAACAGTCTTTTCCATCGTTAATGTGGGAATTATCGATAGAACGGTGTCCATTGGTAAAAAGCTGTCGATATTTGGAAAAATGTATTGTTCTATAATTGAAGAAGATAGTTACAAATAAAGGTGGATATAGGATAGACTGCTCGTCAGGAGCCTATTGTCTAGCCTTTTAAGATCTATCCTAACCTAACTATTTAACAAAAAGGTTAGGACAAGGTTTTTTAAAAAGCTCATATAGCGTAAGAGGCCAGACTAAGACTTTAAAAAAAGCCCACTAGGCCGATCAGGTCGGCCCATTTAACACACACACACACACAAATATATATATATATATATATATATATATATATATATATATATATATATAATTTAATATATTATAATACTATGATATATTATTTATAATATTTGAAATTAAAAGCCTATTTAAATGTTGAGTTCTGCTTGCCTATTTTTTTGAAAAGACCTAGTAGCGTATTTGTCAATATGAGCCTACCGATCTTTTTATCATTAGAGGCATACATGCTTATTTACAAATGAAGGCCTATGACCTATTTATAGGCGGAGGCATATTTAAATGTCTTGTTGAAAAGTATGTCATTAAAAATGCTTCCGGGTCATGCCAAACTTTGAAGTAGGCGTGGTCAAGCCTTAAAAATTTGCCTATATCAAGATAATATGTCACACTTAGGCCTTGAGATTGGAACACATAGTAAGCATGTTTATGTCAGAGCCCAGCCTGACCTAGTCTATTCTCACCCCTAATTACAAGGGTCAAACTGCTGGTATTCTAAGTTGAGTCATGTAGGCTTTGCTGCTCATGTTGGGCTCAAACCGAAATCACTGGTTCGGGAGTAACCTAGTTATGCTTCTTCTTTTTTTGTTGAAGGAAAATGGGAATTCGAATTGTCTCTAGCCCCTCTCCTGCCACTTATCTGGATCGTCCTTCCAGATCTAACGGTCCAGATTAAGTGGCATTTATAAAATTAAAAAATAAATAAAAAATCCACATTTTTCAGAATACCCTGCGTCGCACCTCCCCTATCTGAGTGAACCCGGATTCCTATCTCTGTCGCGCTCTCCCATTACGCTGCCGTCAACCACCATCGCGTCGCCGCCTCTATCCCGCCTCAGTGATCGACCATCGCCCCCTGTCACAACCCTTTCATTTCTCTCCTTTCGTGAGGTACCGTCTCCGTTCTCCGGCATGGTTAAAAGTCGTCGCGCCGTCCCTAAGTCAGCCACCACCTACCACCGTCTTCAACTTCATCAAATCAACACACCAAAACGCTCTTTGTTACTATGATTTCTCACCCTATTTTTTTTCCTCCTCTGCCCCACCACGCAACATACTTGAAAGTGAAGCAACAATATAAAAGCTGAGCAAACCCAATCTCCTCCAATTATCGTTAACACTTTCCCTGACACCTAAGCACAGACAAGAAGAAAGCAAATTCCACTTCACACACACAAAAAGCTTCAGACTTGCCCCACCCCACATCAAAATCACTCCAATTTCTCATATGGGTCTTCTTCATTTCCCCACAAAAAGCTCCTTGTGTGATGTTACCGGAAGAAACTTGGGAGGGAGATTTTTAAGAAAGGAAGATTTTAATATCATTGACTCTTTATGGGTTTGGATACGACAGTAGGTGGTGGCTAACTTGGGGACGGCGGTGGCGGACCGTTAACGGCGGCGACGGACCCTCTACAGCGACGGGCTTGCGGTGGATGTCAACTGGAAGGGCGGCACAATGGAGACAAGAATATTCTTTTGTACGGGTTTTATTTGATTTTTTTAATTTTTAAAATGCTGATTTTTGGACCATTGGATGGAAATGGACGGACCAGGTCTTGTGTTAGAGAGGTGCTGGAGACATCTCTGCTGGAGGAAATCCAAATTCAGGAAACTAAAGCCAACAAGACACAATGTCTAAATTGACGGTATTTGGACTTCAATAATGTTTAAAGATCTTTTAATACATTTAAGCTTTACAAGGTTAACAATAAAAATCAACTGAAAATTCAATTATAAAATTCGGATCTATAAGGACTATGATAGGTTACTAGTTCGTCCTATGGAGATTGTCGGATTATATAAAATTAAATAAGTATAATTATTTTGTAAATAATAAATAAATAAAGGCTAAAATACATTTTTGGTCCTTTATCTTTTGGGTAAAATTCATTCATAACATTGACATGTTCACAACCTCTTCCGGGTGCTTTGAGAAGCCTTCCTCTATTGCCGTTTTCATCCTGATACCCTCTACAACTGCCAATGAGGCTATTGATAAACAAACTGCGAAAAGTCCAACCCCCATTTTCTGTTTTACTCTAAGTCGAGTTGGTCTACCTTGAATTTTGGATGCAGATGGGATTAACATACGATCATAGAGGACAATCCAAACTATTGTTGAGATAATCATAAAAGTCCCCAGTGAAGCTGCAGGAATCTCAAAATGTGAAGTAATGTGGTGGTCCATTGAGGATGCCTCCCATACAGAAAAAGAACCCTGACTTAAATTCAAAGACATTATCATTCCTGTTATCCAAATTGGGACAATCTTAATCATGAGTGCCTTGAGTGCTTTCACTTGGTCTACTTTGCAAAGACTCCAAGGGTTTTTAGCATTTCCATCTTGGCTGAGATCTTGTAGTGCATTTTTAATAAGGCAAGCTTTGTTTAGAAACCTTCCAATTAGAAAAGATACCAAAGTCATATTATAGCACTCTGTATATAATACTGTATTAATTATAAAACCTTACTAAAGATATTAACTGGTTAAGTATATGACAAGAAAATAAAATATTGAGCACTTGAATGATGGATATTTCATACCTTAATTTATCACTCGGCATAAGCATAGTAGAATTCTTTTCACAATAGTATATGGCATTTGAGACATGTTGTGGTAAACTAAGGTTTCTGTTCTTGTAAGAGGCTACAACAACTCGAGCACAGTCATTGATCACATTGCCTTTAGCTTCCAACTTCACATAGAATGAAGAGGCTAAAAAGAACGATACTACAGAGATGAACATAAGGACTAAAAGGATTCCAAATCCTACCTTCCACCCTAAATTTTCTTGAATATATACCAAAATGCTCATTCCAATTAGGATTGCCACTGCGGTTAAAGCTTAGCTCCAGTTGAAGTAGCTCTTGATGGTTCCCGCATCTTTGTCCTTCCTGCCTAATTGATCTATGCCAAAGGCTAAGGAAGATGCCCTTACGCCTCCAGCTCCAATGGACATGAGACCAAGAGAAGAGTACAAGAATGCAAGTTGTGTAGTTGTTGGAGAGCTGCATCTCTTAGTAAATTGATCACAATGTGGACTTAGTTCTGGTATCATGGCTGTTAGCCAAAAAAGCAGAGTTCCCTGTAACACAGAATATATACATAACTAAAAAACCTTGCCTCCTTAATAAGTACATCAACAAACGAAAATGGCATGACCTCAAGTAGTTTTTTAAAAAGCAAACCATACTGATCAGTTGAAACAATCGATCGTGATCCATTATGTTTCTGGTTCGAACATTATTTGGTTTATTCATAGTACAATTATAAATTTAACCCATGGCCTAAAGGCCTCATTGGTTCAATTTATGAGCGTAGACGTAGAGGCTTCATCCTTGGAAATAAACTCAACATAGTTTAAAAATATTTAACAGCAAATAAATAATACATAAGCTTTTATATATATATATATATATATATATATATATATATATATATATATATATATATATATATATATATCCAAAAAAATGAGGTTATTTTAAATGTATTGTCAATGTGGAGTTTTCATATCGTCAAACAATCATATATTATCATATTTTAATATTTGAGATATTTATTATTATGAGGGTAAAATATTTTTAATAATGTTGCAATGCATGATGGGATGTTAGCATAAAAAACTTAGCATTGATAGTATATTAAAATTAAATCCAAAATATATATTAAATATAAATATATGTCATTTACCTATATTTCAAGGCAATTAACTTTTCTCTCCATCTGTGAAAGTGAGGGTTTTATCTTCGATAGTAAGAGTGAGTGTGTATCCTTCATTTTTCTATGTCCTGATATCGTTTTCGCTTACTCTCATGGAAAGTGGTGTGGTAGGGCTCTCTTTACTGGATGAAGAAGATGGAGGAATTGTGTATGATGATGAGAATAACCAAGGGGTCAATGGTGAGCTGCAGTTAAGATTTCTTGGTAGATTCTTGTCTGATAGACCCATCAGGGTGAGTGTGATGAAGGAACGTATGGCGACAGTGTGGCGACCAAGACGAGGAGTTTGATCAGAGAGCCGGAGCTAGGACTGTTTCTTTTTCAAATTTTTCATAGTATTGATAAGGAATCTGTCTTGACAGGTGGGCCATGGAATTTTGATAATTATATGCTTGTTTTAGGGTAGGTTCAACCTGGTGTGATGTACTCTTAAATTCCTTTAAACACCATCGATATATGGGTGCAAGTCCATAACCTTCCTATAGGATTTATGGCTGTGGCTGTTGGGTAGGCTCTTGGCAATTTTATTGGTTCCTTTCTGGAGTATGACTCAAAGAACAATGTTGGTTTTTTTTTTTTTGGGGGGGGGGGGGGGGGGGGGGGGTCATTTATGCGAATCAAAGTGAACCTGGATGTCAGAGGACCCCTGAAAAAAGAAAAGAAGGTAAAGAAGCCTGGAGGTGAGTGGCATACAGTGAGCTTTTGTTATGAGAGACTTGGTCACTTTTGTTTCTTTTGTGGTATCATGGGTCACACGGATAAGCATTGTGATCAACGTTTTTCAATGGCTCAAGACACTGGTGAAAGAAGATGGGGGCTGGAGTTACGAGCTAACCAGCGACAGCAGGTGTCTCGTGGCGGTCATAAATGGCTGTGTGAAGATAACCCTAGTTTAGTTAGTGTAAATCGGGGAGGTTCCGAGAATCATGAAGGTCTGTGTTGAGACCTCATAAGTCTAAAACACATTCAATGTGTAAATTCTCTAAGTTTTGATGATTCCAAATAGTTCAAGTATGATAATGTTGAACCAAATGAAATTACTGATATATTTGATAAGTGTGCAGGAAAATAGACTTAAGGTCACTCGTCTATTTTATGACCCGTCTAATTTTCAGTAGAAGCTCAATACTGACTCGTCTAAAGTTTCCACTCGTCTAAAAGTTAGTCAAAAATCAAGTCAACGCTCAGGGAAGACTAAGTTCACTTGATGACGTGGCAAGAAGCATGCGTCTAAGTTTGGCTCAGTTGATCACCTGTCTAACTTTTGAATGATCAGCACTCGTCTAATTTTTGAATGATCATCACCCGTCTATATTTTTTTTTGGATGACTTTCACCCGTCTAAAAATTCTCATTACTGATACCAAGTCAGTATGTCAGAAATCAAGTCCAAGTCACCTTATTCAAATTATATGCCATCCTTTAAGGATCTCGAAGACCTCTGGACAATAGCTCAAAGGACAAAGAATAAAGAACGTTGTTTCAAGGTTTTAAGGAATAAAACACGCAATCTCTGCACCACCGCAGTAACCTTTTGCCTATTTTGGTACAAAGTAAAAGTGCTTTCTGGAAAGTGAACTGATGTTGCACTGAAAGAGGAAAGCTCTCTGCAACAAGTACAAGAAGCCTGCTGCCATATACTCTGAAAGAACAGCTGCTCAGTCTAAAGTGTACTCTTGGACACCCTTGTCAAAGCTCAACATTTCCAAACATTTAATGAATATTCAGAACGACTCTTTGGCATTAAATGGTGTCTCAGAAAGCTCAAGTCAGAAGTAAACACTTTCTGAAGCTGTGTCAAAACGGATCTCTTGATTGAAGTCTTTAAATAGATCAAACAATGAAGATGAAGCTAAGAAGTTGAATATCAAAAAGAACACTGCGCAGAAGCATTTACTCTCTTCATTAACTTCTTCATTCCTTCATTGAATATACATTCAATCATTTGATATAAATTCGCAGTCTTTCATACTTCATATTTATTCCACTCTCTGAGTGTGATTTGAAAGATTTGCAAGTTGTATTAACTACACAAAACCTTTTATCCTTTACTGTTTTGAGCCTGAAGAGGCTAGGTGAGAAAAGAATACTTGTTTGAATGTTGAGCCTAAAGAGGCTAGGTGTGCAAAGAATACTTGTACTGTAATTTACTCAGTTATAGTGGAAACTTGGTGCTGCCAAGAAACTGGACGTAGCCCTGTGGATTTTGGGTGAACCATTATAAATCTCTTGAGTGATATCTCTACTCCCTTTATCTTTTAATTTGCTTAAAGTATTGTTTTTGTTCTAGCTTTTAACTTGGGGAGTTAATACTGTGATTATCAAACTCTATTTTAACCTTCTCTGTTTGTGTGTGATATTCTTTTTCAAATATTAGAAGTGTCACTCGTCTAACTTTCTCTTATCTAAACTTTGCTTGCTGTGCCTGCAAAAATCTTTTTAAAGTAACCGAAAAAGTTGGTAAACACAATTCAACCCCCCTTCTTGTGTTCACTTTGGTTATTTCAGTCTGGATATTTCGGGAGTGGTTAACGCTGGAAATTCAAACACGGAAGTGAATGTTGTGGTCCCATGTAATCTGGATGCCCTAGCTGGTGTTGCGAATGAGAGAGATTTGCGGATAACCCCTATTTCAAATAATACTGGTTTTGGGAATATTAATATGCTAATTCAATCTGAAGCTATTAATATTTTTGGAACGGTCACAGGAGAGACTGCAATGCACGTGAGGGACATGCAAATTGTGCGACACCCTACCTTGGGCCGTCACATAGTAACCCGTTGCGGAAATAAAATTCAATTATGCTGGTTGCTTTCGGAAAATAACGTTTTCTACTATTCCACGTAATACCAAAAATGGTGACAATTTTTTTTTTCTTTTCCTTTACCTGTTAACTTGGCAACATCTAACAACATAAGTACCACACCATATATACATATGTGGATGTATGCCTTGACAGGTACATATATTTTGATGAATGACAAAAGCAATTTTTTAAGTCCAAGGACTTATTTGCAAAAAGCGTGAAAAAGGCCAAACGAGCAGTCAAGATTAGGCAAAGCAATCAAGAGGGGTAAAAAGGGAATTTTACTATTTGTATTGGTTGTTTTAGAATAATCTGTAAATGGTAAGTAGGGTTTTCAATTTAATATGGTCACTCACACACACACATATTTAACATGTGCTTTAAGAGATATATCATATGATTAAATAATTAATAACATGTGATTAAAACTGACAATTAAAATTGAGCTTAATTGGGCAATCTTTCCTTAATTGTCAAGTTTTTGAAAAACCACCTGATACGCACCATAATCGATTATGGAAATGCTATAATCGATTATGAGTCGTGGTTAAATGGCTTTAATGAGTGTTAATGAGTAATTATGATATTAAAGCCGTTGATTTCAAATTTAAAATATAATAATCGATTATTGAAATTGGATAATCGATTATGACCTTACTGACTTCAAACGTGCTACACCTGAAACCCTGTAATCGATTATGTAATCGATTATAGCATTTTATTAAAGAGTCAGTAACATCATAATCGATTAAGGTAATCGATTATCTTCTTTGGTGAAAAAGCAGTGAACACATAATCGATTATTGTAATCGATTATGACCTTTCTGTCCAGACGCGCGCTTCATGAAAACACATTAAATAATCGATTATGAGTTTTGAATAATTGATTATGCTACGGCAGAAATGCATTTTAAGAGGATTGACCTAATTTCACACTGAACCTTAACCTATTCTCTATAAATAGGAAGCTTGGCAGCCTTTGACAAATGCCCCATCTACTACTCTCTTCTACTTTCTATTGTGCTTAAACTCTGATTACTATTTTATTTTACTCTTGCACTCACGTGATCATATTATTTTGAGAAACTTATACACCATATAGGTGTTACTATTATTGTGCTTCAAGTTGTATTTCATATCTGCACTTTTGAGTGCTTTCTCATTGTAAAACTTTTACAGTTTGTTTTTTAAGTGAGTGTGATCTCACGAACGATTTCTTGAGACTCTTGCACAAGGGATAGTACGTCTTGTGATTGTGTTAAGAGTTCTCTACTTTGTAAAGGTTCTAGTTTAGCCTGTTTTAAAAACTAGAGTTGATTGAAATTCCTTGGTCGTATTGCCTTGGGGACTGGACGTAGGCCACGTGGGTAGTTGTGTGGCCGAACCAGGATACATCACTGTGTCATCTTCTTCCTTATCTCTTTACATTTATCGCAACGTTTTCATTTCTTATACGCTTTATTTCACAAAGTTTTATTATTAAGTTATTGTTTATCAAAACAAGTTTTAAACTTAGTTTAATTTGCTAAAAGTTTTCAAAAATCAATTCACACACAATTCACCCCCCTCTTGTGTTTGAGGTCACTTGTCAACAAGTGGCATCAAAGCTTAACTCTTGGATATAAAGGACGAAACCGTCTCAAGAGGAAAGATGACTTCAAACAGTTTTCGTAATGAGGGTAATTCCGTAAACAGACCTCCATCATTCGATGGTGAGGGGTATGGTTATTGGAAAGAAAGAATGCAAATTTTTTTAGAAGCATCTGATATTGATATTTGGGATGCTGTGGAAAATGGTCCATTTGTCCCCAGGCACGAAGTTATTGGTGCTTCGGTGGATAAACCAAAAACTCTTTGGACCGACGAGGAAAAGAAAAAGGTCCAATACAATTTGAAAGCTAGGAACATCATCACCTCAGCTTTAAGCTACGATGAGTTCTATAGGGTCTCAAATTGCAAGACCGCTAAAGAAATGTGGGACAGCCTTGAATTGACCCATGAAGGTGCTACCGAGGTCAAAAGGGCTAGGATGAACACATTAACCCATGAGTATGAGCTATTTAGGATGAAACAAGGTGAAAGCATACAAGATATGCAAAAACGCTTCACCCATATAATAAATCATCTTAGGGCTCTTGGGAAGGTGTTTAATAATGAAGATTTAATAAATAAAGTTCTTAGATGTTTAAATAGAAGTTGGCAACCCAAAGTAACTGCAATTTCCGAATCACGTGATTTAACATCTATGTCTTTGGCAACTCTATTTGGTAAATTGCAGGAACATGAACTTGAGTTGAATCGCCTCATAGAAAGTGAGGAAAGTGATAAGAAAAAGAAAGGGCTTGCTCTCAAAGCAAGTATAAGTGAAACAAATGAGGAAGATATTGACTTTGATGAACTTGATGAGCTTGGTGAAGGAGATGAGAATATGAGTCTAATGGTAAGAAAATTTAAGAAATTTATGAGGAGCAAAGGGAAAACACAACCAAGCTTCAACCCTCAAAAGAAACTTGATGGAGAAGGAACCACTTATGTGCCTACATGCTTCAACTGCAAAAAGAAAGGTCACATAAGGCCCGAGTGTCCTCTAAGTCAAAAGAAGAATGACAAATTTGAAAAGAGGCCACAAAAGGACAAAAGAGGAAGGAGAGCATACATTGCTTGGGAAGACAATGACATGGACTCCTCCGATGAATCCGACAACGAGGAGGCAAACCTTTGCCTCATGGCCAATCATGAGGACGACGAGGATGAGGTAACTGATAATGAAATTGAAAATGAATTGTCATATGATGATTTACTTTGTGCATGTGAAGAATTGAATAATGAAAGCATGCGTCTTAGGAAAATCATTTTATCTTCAAAGAAAACCATTTCTAATCTTGAAACAAAAATAGGTTTATTAAATAAAGAAATGGAGGCTATCAAGGAAAAACAAATTCTTTCAAACAAAACCTCATCATGCTTATCATGTGAAAACAAAATAAATGAAATTTCAAAATGCAATGAATGTAGTGTTTTGAAAAACAAAATTGAGGACTTGTATGATATTCTTGCAAAATTCACAAATGGGAGAGACAACCTCAATGTTTTGTTAGGAAATCAAAAAGGAATCTATGATAAAGCCGGCTTGGGTTATCACCCTAAACTACATGAAAAATCCTTTAAAAAGTTTTTTAGCCCAACCAATACTTCTAGTAGTCCTTTTGTAAAATGTTTCTATTGTGGTAGAAAGGGACATACTACATCTATTTGCAATGCTAGAAAGAATGTGAATGTCAAAGGGAAGAAAGTATGGGTTAAAAAGGGCAATGCGCCCAAAGCTAACTCTCAAGGACCCAACATGACTTGGGTACCAAAAGTTAAAACTTGAAATTGTTTTGTAGGTGTGCTTGAAAGCAAGGAACTCAAATTGGTATCTTGATAGCGGATGCTCCAAGCACATGACGGGAGACAAAAACAAGTTCTCCTCTCTCACACCCAAAAAGGGTGGATTTGTTTTCTACGGTGACAACAACAAAGGTAGAATCTTGGGAATTGGAACGGTTGGTAAGAGTCCAAATCCCATCATTGAAAATGTCTTGTATGTTGAAGGTTTAAAACACAATCTTTTGAGTATTAGCCAACTTTGTGATAAAAACTTCAATGTTGTTTTTGATAACTTAAAATGCACGGTCATAGATTCTAAAAATCAAACCAAGTTAATTGGACAAAGAATTGGAAATATCTATATGGTTTGCTTAGATGACCTACCTTCAAATGATGTATGCTGTCTAATTAGCAAAGAGGATGAAACTTGGCTATGGCATAGGAGGATGGCCCATATTCACATGGACCATCTTAATAAGTTGGTTCGCAAGGACCTAGTAATTGGTTTACCAAAGCTCCGTTTTGAAAAAGACAAAATGTGTGATGCTTGTCAAAAAGGAAAACAAGTAAAGGCCTCTTTCAAAACTAAAAATGTTATTTCTACAAACCGGCCTTTACAGCTTTTACATATGGCTTTGTTTGGTCCATCTAGAACCATGAGCTTTGATGGTAATTACTATGCACTTGTAATTGTGGATGACTATTCTCGTTATACATGGACATTGTTTATTTCTCATAAAAATGACGCTTTCGGTGCCTTTCGTAAACTTGCCAAGGTTATTCAAAACTAGATGGGATTAAACATTGTAACTATCCGAAGTGATCATGGTGGTGAGTTCCAAAATGATGCATTTGAGGCCTTTTGTACTGAAAATGGAATCGGGCATAATTTTTCCTCACCAAGGACTCCCCAACAAAATGGGGTGGTGGAAAGGAAAAATAGGTCTCTAGTAGAGCTAGCGAGGACGATGCTCAATGAGACCAACCTTCCTAAGTATTTCTGGGCAGACGCGGTAAGCACCGCATGCTATGTGATGAATAGAGTCCTTATAAGACCTATTATGAAACAAACGCCCTATGAAATTTACAAGGGAAGGAAGCCTAACATCTCCCACTTTCACGTATTCGGATGTAAGTGCTTTGTTTTAAATAATGGTAAAGAAAATCTTGGTAAGTTCGATGCTAAAGCTGATGAAGGTATATTTCTTGGATATTCCAATTCTAGTAAAGGTTTTCGAATATATAATAAAAGAACTATGACCATTGAAGAATCTGTGCATGTATCTTTTGATGAGACTAACCCTAAAATTGTAGTAGAGGAAAGTGTTGATGATGTTGTAGAAATTCTGGGAAACACTCTTCTTGAGGAGAAAAGAACTCAAGAGGAGAACATTATTGATCAACCACCTCCATAAGAAGAAGAGACACCCCTTCCCGATCTACCAAGAGAATGGAGAACATCAAGACACCATCCTCTTGACAACATAATAGGTGATATATCAAAAGGGGTAACAACTCGAAACTCTCTTAATCAAATATGTCATTACATGGCTTTCGTTTCTCAAATTGAACCTAATAATGTTGATGAAGCCATAGTAGATGAACATTGGACACTTGCCATGCAAGAAGAATTAAACCAATTTGAAAGAAATGATGTTTGGGAATTAGTCCCTAAACCCAAAAACCATTTAGTAATTGGAACTAAGTGGGTTTTTCGTAACAAGCTAGATGAAAATGGAATAATAACTAGAAACAAAGCTAGACTTGTTGCTAAGGGCTATAACCAACAAGAGGGCATAGACTTTGATGAAACCTATGCTCCCGTAGCTAGACTAGAAGCTATTCGTATGCTTCTTGCTTTTGCTTGCATCATGGATTTTAAAATTTTTCAAATGGATGTCAAAAGCGCCTTCTTGAACGGTTTTATTCAAGAAGAGGTTTATGTGGATCAATCTCCTGGTTTTACAAATTATGAATTTCCAAACCATGTTTTCAAACTGAAAAAGGCTTTATATGGTCTAAAGCAAGCCCCTAGGGCTTGGTATGAACGCCTATGCAAATTCTTACTTGAAAATGGTTTTCAAAGAGGAAAAGTTGACACCACACTTTTTATCAAAAATAAAAAGCATGACATTTTACTTGTGCAAATATATGTGGACGACATAATTTTTGGTGCCACTAACGAAGCTTTGTGTAAGGATTTTTCAAAAATTATGCAAAGTGAATTTGAAATGTCAATGATGGGGGAGCTCAACTATTTTCTTGGGTTGCAAATTAAGCAATCACAGGAAGGAATATTCATCAATCAGTCAAAGTACTGCAAAGAGCTTCTTAAGAAGTTTGGGATGGACAATTCAAAAGAACTATCAACTCCCATGAGCACTTCCTGTTACCTTGACAAGGATGAAAATGGTAAATCCGTCGACATAAGTAAGTATAGAGGTATGATAGGTTCTCTTCTTTATCTTACTGCTAGTCGCCCTGATATCATGTTTAGTGTTTGCATGTGTGCACGTTTTCAATCGAACCCAAAAGAATCACATCTCGCCGCGGTAAAACGCATCATGAGATATCTCATTGGCACACAAAACATGGGTTTATGGTACCCTAAAGGGGCAGATTGTACCCTAATTGGATATTCGGACTCTGATTTTGCGGGTTGCAAATTAGACCGAAAAAGCACTAGTGGAACTTGCCACTTACTAGGAAATGCTTTAGTTTCTTGGCATACCAAGAAGCAAGCAAGTATGGCTTTATCCACCGCCGAAGCGGAATACGTTGCGGCAGGTAGTTGTTGCGCACAAATCATTTGGATGAAGCAACAGTTAAATGATTATGGAATTAATCTCAACACTGTTCCCATAAAATGTGACAACACAAGTGCCATAAACCTCACTAAAAATCCTGTGTATCACTCAAGGACTAAACACATTGAAATAAGACACCACTTTATTAGGGATCATGTTCAAAAAGGGGATTGCATGATTGAATTTGTTGAAACAACCAAACAACTTGCAGATATTTTTACAAAACCCCTATCAAAAGAAAGCTTCTTTTTCATAAGAACTGAATTAGGGATTTTGAATCAGTCATGCACTTCTGCATAACACACCTTGTTATTTGCTAATATGTTTATTAAGTGTGCAGGAAAAAAGAGCATAATCGATTATCATAATCGATTATGCCAAAATAAAAGTTTCAGTCCACAAAACAGAGAAGTCATAATCGATTACCATAATCGATTATGAATCCACTGTCTCTTTGGGCAGCGTGGACAGGAAGATGATAATCGATTAGCACAATCGATTAGCACTACATTTCAGAAATCCAGAAACATACTAATCGATTACATAATCGATTAGTGTTCTTCAATGTGCATCAATAATCGATTTTCTGATGAAGAACCCAGAAAATAATCGATTACCTAATCGATTATTTGAAGCTGAAGGGTTGGCGCCAAAACCACACGGGCAGGATCCAGCCAATCAGGAGCTGCCACGTCATCAAAATAATCGATTATGAGGGTAACATAATTGATTATGGCGCGAGTTTATAAGGTAAATCCGAACCCTAACGTCATTTATGCTTACTTTATCACTGTTTCTGCGCCCCCACTATTCTTTTCTCTGGTTTTTCTGCTGCATCACATTTTTTTTTCAAACTCTTCATCCCTACTACACTTCTATCATCATCATGCCTCCCAAACGCCAAAGAACAGCAGCGATCAATCCGGGTCCACTTTCACAATAACAAATGGATAAATGGTTCACCAATGGGGATCAGTTGGCAACCTACATGAGCACCTACATTGGGAAAGAGATTCAGAAACCCCGTTTTCTGGACATTGAATGGATGAGAAAAAGTAACTTTAGATTTTTGGAGTATCTGGACCATGCAGAAATCACTGAGTTTCTGTCACAATCAGAGGATGTCTACCCAGACTTGGTTAAGGTATTTTACTGCAACCTTAGGCTAGTTGATGGCGTATTAATGTCTGAAGTTTGTGGGAAACCCATTCGTCTCAGTGATGAGGCGTTTGGAAGAGTAGTTGGCTTGCCTTCTGAAGGCACTTATGCCGCTGCCGAGGGTCCTGCTGCGGAACCCTTGGTAAATGAATTTGCTAGAATCCAAGCCATCAAGGATGTCTTATCTGATCCTTCTGATGCTAATGACAAGGAAATAACTGGTGGGCAAATGAAAGTGCAAAGCAGGTTGTTGCACTATGTGGTAGCTAGGCTTTTATTTCCTAGACGCCATAATTTTTCACAGCTGTTGAGAATGGATGTTGTTATTCTATGGTTGCTGGAAAAGAAAAAGAACGTAAATTGGACTGGCTTGGTCATGCAGCATATGTATGACAATAGGGGTAGTGCTGAGTTACTCTATGGTCATCTGGTGACCCGCATCATTAGGCATGTTAGGGTTAATCTCACTGGAGAGACTAAGCTGGATTACAAGAAATTCCATGCTATGATGAAAGAGGGTACAATTAACCAGATGGGAATCATGTCTCGAGTTGGTGATTGGGAATACAAACCCAAAGGATGGAAATGGCGTACAACAGAGCAAACCAACACCGGTGGAGCATCATCTTCACAGGCACCTCCTGCTACAGCCTCACCAGAAATGATGGCCTTACTTGAGAGTATTCTAGCTGAGGTTCGGGTGAACACCACTGAGATACGAGCAAACTCTACGGCTATTCGTGAGCTCTCACTGGAAGTAAAATCCTTGGAGCGTAGAGTCACTGCATCTGAGGCCACCCCACTCCGTGGAGCACCACAGCCTCAGGTTGACTTGGACAGCAGTAGCAGCACTGATGATGGCACTGATGGTGATGATGATGATGATGGTAATGATGATGGTAATGATGATGGAGGAGATGGTGGTGATGAGTACTATATATAGTACTATTTTATATTTAGTTTATACATTTCACAACTGTTTGTTTTTGGATGACTGTATATTCCTGGCACTTTAGCTTCTGTATGCACACTCTTTAAGTTATCTATGACTATGATGTGTGGCTTACTATTTATATGCATGCCATGGCTAAATATGTCTCATGCTTGAAATGTTTAAATCTTGGTGGATGTATGCCATGTAGTATTTTACTTGCTTTTCCCGCTTTTTGATAATGCCAAAAGGGGGAGAGATATTTGAGTGCATGCTTAAGGGGGAGAATTTTGAGAATTTCAAAGTATTGCATGAAGTGAGGGGGAGTTGAGCAAACGTTTTAAAACTCAGATATATATACTCATTGCTCTAACTCTATATTTTAGAAATTCCCTCATGAGATGTTTGTCATCATAAAAAAGGGGGAGTTTGTGGATGTATGCCTTGACAGGTACATATATTTTGATGAATGACAAAAGCAATTTTTTAAGTCCAAGGACTTATTTGCAAAAAGCGTGAAAAAGGCCAAACGAGCAGTCAAGATTAGGCAAAGCAATCAAGAGGGGTAAAAAGGGAATTTTACTATTTGTATTGGTTGTTTTAGAATAATCTGTAAATGGTAAGTAGGGTTTTCAATTTAATATGGTCACTCACACACACACATATTTAACATGTGCTTTAAGAGATATATCATATGATTAAATAATTAATAACATGTGATTAAAACTGACAATTAAAATTGAGCTTAATTGGGCAATCTTTCCTTAATTGTCAAGTTTTTGAAAAACCACCTGATACGCACCATAATCGATTATGGAAATGCTATAATCGATTATGAGTCGTGGTTAAATGGCTTTAATGAGTGTTAATGAGTAATTATGATATTAAAGCCGTTGATTTCAAATTTGAAATATAATAATCGATTATTGAAATTGGATAATCGATTATGACCTTACTGACTTCAAACGTGCTACACCTGAAACCCTGTAATCGATTATGTAATCGATTATAGCATTTTATTAAAGAGTCAGTAACATCATAATCGATTAAGGTAATCGATTATCTTCTTTGGTGAAAAAGCAGTGAACACATAATCGATTATGGTAATCGATTTTGACCTTTCTGTCCAGACGCGCGCTTCATGAAAACACATTAAATAATCGATTATGAGTTTTGAATAATCGATTATGCTACGGAAGAAATGCATTTTAAGAGGCTTGACCTAATTTCACACTGAACCCTAACCTATTCTCTATAAATAGGAAGCTTGGCAGCCTTTGACAAATGCCCCATCTACTACTCTCTTCTACTTTCTATTGTGCTTAAACTCTGATTACTATTTTATTTTACTCTTGCACTCACGTGATCATATTATTTTGAGAAACTTATACACCATATAGGTGTTACTATTATTGTGCTTCAAGTTGTATTTCATATCTGCACTTTTGAGTGCTTTCTCATTGTAAAACTTTTACAGTTTGTTTTTTAAGTGAGTGTGATCTCACGAACGATTTCTTGAGACTCTTGCACAAGGGATAGTACGTCCTGTGATTGTGTTAAGAGTTCTCTACTTTGTAAAGGTTCTAGTTTAGCCTGTTTTAAAAACTAGAGTTGATTGAAATCCCTTGGTCGTATTGCCTTGGGGACTGGACGTAGGCCACGTGGGTAGTTGTGTGGCCGAACCAGGATACATCACTGTGTCATCTTCTTCCTTATCTCTTTACATTTATCGCAACGTTTTCATTTCTTATACGCTTTATTTCACAAAGTTTTATTATTAAGTTATTGTTTATCAAAACAAGTTTTAAATTTAGTTTAATTTGCTAAAAGTTTTCAAAAATCAATTCACACACAATTCACCCCCCTCTTGTGTTTGAGGTCACTTGTCAACAACATATCTATATGCATCATCGTTTTATACAAGTTATCAACTATATAGGGCCTTTATCAGAACGGCCATTCTCCAAATTTATTTTACTGATATAAAAACAGTAAACTGTGAAAAACCGGGTGTTACAATAGTACCCCACTAAAAATAATTTCGTCCTCGAAATTACGTACCTGTGAAAAGTTCTGGGTATTGTAATCTCATCTTGTCTTCTACCTCCCAAGTTGCTTCTCCAGTTGTATTATCCCAAATAACCTTGACTAAGGAAATTTGTTTACCCCTGAGCTGCTTAATCGTCTTGTCCACGATTCGTACAGGCGTAGTCTCATAAGACAAGTTCTCTTTTAATTGTACTACATCGGGTTCGATTACGTGTGATGGATCAGGAATATATTTCCGTAGTTGTGAAACATGAAAAACATCATGAAGATTGGAAAGAAATGGGGGTAAAGCAATTTTGTAGGCTACGGGACCTACCCGACAAAGAATTTGGTAAGGTCCAATGAATTTAGGCGTGAGTTTTCTGGATTTAATTACCCTGCCAACCCCAGTCGTTGGCATGACTCTCAAAAACACATGATCGCCTTCCTCAAATTCAAGAGGTCGTCGCCTTTTGTCTGCATAACTTTTCTATCTACTTTGAGTTGTCCGCATTTTCTCCTGAATCATCTTTACCTTTTCTGTTGTCTGTTGCACGATATCTGGTCCTACCATTAGACTTCCACCATCTTGGTACCAACATAAAGGTGTTCTGCATCGTCGACCATATAAAGCTTCGTAAGGTGCTATTCCTATGCTTGAGTGGAAACTGTTGTTGTAGGTGAATTCTATCAACGGTAGAAATTCATCCCAACTTCCAATATGTTCCAACATGCACGCTCTCAACAAGTCCTCCAGTGGCTGGATTGTCCTCTCTGATTGTCCATCTGTTTGTGGATGATAAGCTGAACTCAATCTGAGTTTCATTCCCAGCGACTCTTATAAACTTTGCCAAAATCTTGACGTAAACCTCAGATCACGATTCGAAATTAGACTCGAAGGTACACCATGTAATCTGACAATTTCTCCTATGTATAACTGAGTCAATCTTTCCATTGAATACTCTATATTGATGGGTAAAAAGTGAGCCGACTTGGTCAGTCGATCAATTATTACCCATATGGCATCATGCCCCTTTCGAGTCCTTGGTAAACTTGTTACGAAATCCATTGCAATGCCATCCCATTTCCATTCTGGAATGTCTAGAGATTGTAGCATTCCTCCTGGCCTTTGATGTTCAATTTTAGCCTTTTGACAGATTAAACACGACGCTACGTATTCCATTACGTCTTTCTTCATTCCGTACCACCAATATAACTGCTTAAGGTCTTGATACATCTTGGTAGCTCCCGGATGTAAACTCAATTTACTCTTGTGAGCTTCCTCCAAAATTAATTTTCTAAGTTCAGCATTGTCAGGTACACAAATCCTTTCGCAGAACCTTAGAACTCCATCTGTCCCTTCCTTAAATTTCGATACCGCTCCCTTTCGTACTAATTCCCTTTCTCCTTGTAAATATTGATCCCTCACTTGTTTCTCTCGTATTTGTTCCATCAATTGGTTGGAAACAGTAATCATACCCAAACAAAGCTTCCATGGCGACGTTTTGACTATTAACCCCATATCTCTGAATTGTTCTAACAATTCTTGTTCCTTAACCATCATTGTAAACGCATGCATAGCCTTCCTACTCAGGGCATCCGCTACTACATTTGCTTTCCCAGGATGATACTGTAGTTGAAAATCATAATCCTTCAAAAATTCCAACCAGCGCCTTTGCCGCATGTTGAGCTCTTTTTGATCAAAAAGGTACTTCAAACTTTTATGATCACTGAAAACATTAAACGTCGATCCATACAAATAATGTCTCCAGATCTTCAATGCAAAAACCACCGCTGCTAACTCCAAGTCATGCGTAGGGTAATTTCTCTCATGAGTCTTTAACTGCCTTGAGGCATAAGCTACGACTTTCCGGTTTTGCATTAGTACACACCCCAACCCTTGATGTGAAGCATCACAGTATACCTCGAAAGGTTCCTTAGGATCAGGTAATACTAACACTGGTGACGTAGTCAATCTTCTCTTCAATTCCTGAAAACTTTCTTCACACGCTTCGGTCCATATAAACGCTTGGTCCTTCCGAGTTAATTGGGTAAGAGGTCCTACTATTTTGGAAAATACCTCAATGAATCTCCTATAGTATCCAGCTAAACCCATAAAACTACGGATTTCTGTTACCATCGTTGGTCTTTCCCATTGTAAAATAGCTTCAACTTTTGACGGATCCACCGCAATGCCTTCATTTGTTATCACATGACCTAAAAATTGAACTTGGTCTAGCCAAAATTCACATTTTTCAGGTTTTACGTATAACTGTTTCTCCTTTAAAATTTGAAGAACCATGTTCAGCATGTTTTTCTTCACTAGGAGAATAAATTAGAATGTCGTCTATAAAGACAACGACAAACTGATCTAGATAGGGACGAAAAATCCTATTCATGTAATCCATGAATATAGCAGGAGCATTCGTCACTCCAAACGGCATCACAAGATACTCATAATGCCCATAGCGTGTTCGAAACACTGTCTTCGGGATATCCTCTTCTTTCACGCGAATCTGATGATAACCAGATCGTAAATCTATCTTTGAGAAGACCGCCGCTCCACGTAACTGGTCCATTAAGTCATCTATCCTCGGAAGCGGATACTTGTTCTTGATCGTCACTTTGTTCAGCTGACGGAAATCCACACATAAACGAGAAGTCCCGTCTTTCTTCTGTACCAATAAAACTGGAGCTCCCCACGGAGACACACTGGGTCTGATAAACTCCTTCCTCATCAGTTCCACCAATTGCTCCTTCAAGTCCTCTAGCTCTGATGGCGACATACGATATGGTGCCATGGATATCGGTCCAGTGCCCGGTACCAGATCAATCGCGAACTCTATGTCCCGAACAGGCGGTAGTCCAGGTACATCTTCAGGAACAACTGCAAGAAACTCATTGACGACAGGTATGGACTGTAAGTCTAACTCCTTCTTAATGTCTAAGGAAAACAGTAACATGTATCCTTGAGCTCCCTCTTTCAAAGAAACTTTTACTTGATTAGCAGACAAAAATCCAGAAATCTCATCCTTAGGAAAAATTAAGGTTTTATGGGCACAGTCTATAAGAATATGGTTAGAAGATAACCAATCCATGCCTAAAATTACATCTAACTGTATTAAAGGCAAACAGATCAGGTGAACAAGAAAATGTCTATCCTGAATAATAATAGGACAGTTCAAGCATACAGTATTGACAGTAACTGGCTTAGCAGTTGGAGTTGAAACAATAAGATCATATGACAACGAAGAAACAGGCAATTTCAATAGTTTCACACAATCCATCGAAATAAAGGAATGCATCGCACCCGAATCGTAAAGTACAGTTAAGAGATTACCGTCAATGTCGCAGTCACCTTGTACGAGATCCTCGGAGTCCGATGCTTCAGCGCCGCTCATAGTGTAAACTCTCCCCTTTGTCGTCGGTCTATTGGCCCTAGTGTTGTTGACAGCAAAATCCTGCTTTGGAGTCGTGCAATCCCTAGCAAAGTGTCCCCAACGGTTGCAATTGAAACATTTGATCCCCACTCTTGGACACTTGTCCGCCATATGATTCTGATCCCCACACTTAAAGCATCTCCTAACTTGGCCTTGACTTTGATTCCTTTGGCCTCCACTCCCCATTGCAGTCACAGTCGAACGATTCTGTTGCTGATTCTGATTCTGGTTATTCCTTGGTGGTCGCGAATAAGGCTTCCTCTGATCCTGCTTCCCCTTCTGATACTGGTTCTTGGATTGAGAAGGTCCTCCAGCATTCTTTCTATTATCTCTTCCCCTCCTCATATGTTCTATCTTCCTGCTCATCTCGATTAGAGCTTGAAAGTTCCTAAGTTGTAGTGGTATCACAGATTCTTTAATGTCAAACCTTAGACCAGCTTCAGACCAGCTTCGCCGCATATTCCCCCACAGTCAGATCCCGCTGGTACAACCGCAGAAATTCTTGTTCTTTCTCAATACGAATGCTCTCCGGAAAATACTTGTTCAGACATGCAGTCTTAAACACCTCCCAAGTAATCTCCTGATGATCAGCTTCCATCAGTTGTCGAGCACCCTTCCACCAATACTCTGCCTCGCCCACCAGTAAGAACACTGCATAAGAAACCTTGACTCCTTCTGGGGTAAGAATGAGTTCAAAGATCTTCTCTAACTCTTGGATCCATAAATCCGCTTTCTCAGGTTCAGCATCCCCGTGAAATTGTGAAGGATTCTAACGTCGGAATGTAGTCAGACCTCTTCCTTTCGCCGCTTACTGAGTCTGAGCCGCCATAGCAGCTGTCTGCATGGCAATAGCAACCGCAATGTTGTCCATTGCTTGAGCAGTATAATCCACTCCACCATCATAGTCCTCATCTGTATCACCACGGCCACCAAAGGGACCACCTACACCACCCCTTCCGCTACCGCGACCACGTCCGCGTCCGCGTCCACGTCCACGTCCACGTTCTGGTTCGAATTCCATAACTGACCTGCAAGAACACATCAGTTAGACCGCCACCAGAAAATGAAACGCTTAGCCACACACATTACTTCTAAGAAGTAATTTCAAACAACTCTTAATCAGAGAACACACAACATCAACACAACAGACCTATTCCCCAAACATTCCCGAAAGACTCGACCAGCTTTGATACCACAAATGCGACACCCTACCTTGGGCCGTCACATAGTAACCCGTTGCAGAAATAAAATTCAATTATGCCGGTTGCTTTCGGAAAATAACGTTTTCTACTATTCCACGTAATACCAAAAATGGTGATAAATTTTTTTTTTCTTTTCCTTTACCTATTAACTTGACAACATCTAACAACATAAATAACACACCATATATACATATCTATATGCATCATCGTTTTATACAAGTTATCAACGATATAGGGCTTTTATCAGAACGGCCATTCTCCAAACTAAGAAAGTAAATAAAAACATAAGGGCACATAGTGAAACGTCTAGGCCATATACAAAAATCATGGCTCTCAGTAGCCAGAAAGATCGACGGAATCACTACCCCAAAAATGAAACTACCTACAGCTGGTCACAGACTAATGGTACCCGTTGGGAAGGCCAGGGTTTATCCCACTCCCTACCGACGAGTCAGATGATGACACAGCAACACCCTTATCAGGTGAATCGTCATCATCATCCAAAGGAATGTACTCGGGTACATCCTCCACAAACTCCTCTGGATCCTCCTCGGGATCAATGACCATCTCCTCTGGGTCCTCTATAATCTCCTCCTGAGCTGGCTCAGGTGCTGCCTCAGCTACGGGCTGAGCCTCCATCTGTCCATGATCAACCAAGTGCTGTGCAAGTAGCCATAAAGGTGGTAGAGATACCTCAACCGTCTCCATCGACCGATGCTCTCTCTAGGGCCCCGTCTCGAGTGTACCCTCTACTGTATGTATATGCCCGGTATAGCGAAATACATGGGCTCCCGGGTGGATCACCCATGCATTGATGTTATCGGCGTCCTCAAAATGAAGGCTCCGAAACCCCGTGTGGGCTAACGGTATGGCCGGATCCATCTAAACTCAGATAATAACAATACCCATACAGAGAGAAGAGAACCAATAAAACATGCAAGGGTGAGAACCGATCATCTGGATTTTAAAACGACAACCACATATATGATTCGCAATTACCACTTAACATGAATATTCAAAGATAAACATTCAAAGATAAACAATATATATTTATCACAGGGTTTCATACCCGACAGTTGTAACCGTTTTTAAAACCATGACACTTCAATATCATCAACTAACTTTGAGACTTAATCTCCGGAGCTCCAACCATCAAGTAACTGAGCTGATCAGGCTCCAATTGCCAAATAAGGCAGAATCAATGCCACAGATGGCAAAGTTCAAATAACCATTCCACAGTCCAAAACGAGGCAAAGTGGTGACTACGTATAGCACATGGTTTTCTTGGTCATATATCCATCAAGGCACAGTGATGCAAACTGCATGAATACTTGCCATCAAGCATTCAAGTCCTATGCAAAGGCACGTCTGCCCTGTAATGCATGAAAAACATTTTGTTCTCGTTGTTTTCTTTGTGTTCAATCTTTGGTTGTCAGAGCTAAAAGTCTCACGACCAAAACAACATTTTAAACTTTCAAGTTTAATACCTCTTTCAAACCTCTTTCAAACCATAATTGACTACAAGTCAAAAGTGTGCAAATCACGAAATCTAGACCGATGCACCAGTCGTAGATCCGTAGATTTTAGTGCACAAAACCTGAAATACCTCTTATAGGACATTTAGTCCACAACTTCAACCTCTTAAAACTCTAGACCCGACGTCTCGGTTACTAGGCTCGTTCAAACCATTTTTGTTTTGTGAAATACAAAACCAACGTTTCCTCAACTTATCTCAGTTGACGGAAATAACTCATTGTTAATTAAAAATTGATAATTTAAACTTGAAAACCTCATTTGAGACAAATTCTCAGTATTACATGGTATTACCCGTTTTAAGACCACTTTCACAATTATTGACGGAATTGTCCGTCGTTTGCCGTTTAAAACGCATCTAGGTCAAAATAGGACCCTTTGTCGTAAAATAATTTTTCCAACACTGTAATAAAATATTTTCGAAACTTTTTCGCTTAAAACATTATTTTCTAATATTTAGAAACTCCTTAGGTGAAAATTAGCAGTGCTAAAATATTTTCACGGTTACGTCCGCTATATAACTCATAAAACGTTCTTTCGCTGTTAAATAATTAAAATAGTATTTTTTCCACTTTCTCCCATTTTTTATCAAATAAATAGCCAAGTAATATTATATTACTATCTCTTTTGAATTAAACTCATTAATTCATAAAAAAGCTTTTAACTGCTTTTAACCCGTGTTTAATTAAGCTCTGACCACTGTCAGGCTTTCCAATCCACAATCCACATCAAATACATACATCATGTCAATAATATATCAAGTAATAATTAAAGACATGCCATAACATAAAACAAATAATTAAATGTAGATAATTAAACAATCAACAACAGATAATTAATAAACGACTAATGCTAACTACGTAAAACTTATATACACCGGATAATTAATACAACCACAACAAGTACACATGGCTATCGAAAAAAAACCCCTAAGGTAATCCCCTTACCTTAAAGCAAGGTGTCTCTGAAAACAGTTCGTCGGAAATCCAAACAACGCTAACGACGCGCGTATACGACAACTTAGCTTATCCTTCATTAAATACAACAATCAATTAACAAATAAACAACTTAATCAAACCTAAAAGTCTACATGTTGGTTTCGGCCTAGGGCTGGTTTTGGAGTTAAAAATTTCCAAAATTTCTAAACTCTTGGATTAAGAACCTATATTTTCACTTAAAACCCTAAATCAATGATCATGGCATAAGAATAAAAATTAAATATTCCAAACCCTCAACAAATGAGTTTCGGCCATGACCATGAAAATGGTTTAGAGACCCTAATTTAACTCAAATAGCATAGATCCAATACCTATACAATTTATAAGATTGAATCATGTTAAGAAATTGAACAAAATCTCCACCCCCCCAACACACATACACACACACACACACAAAACCCTAGGTTCGGCCTCATGGGGTTCATAGGGTTCGAAATTTTTGTTTCAAGAAAGCTTCTAGATATAGAATATAGAGGTGATAAGAGGATTATAGAAATTGGTTTCATCTCATTTGGACATTCCTATGAATTTCTATGAATTTTTGAAGTTAGGAACCCTAAAATGCATCATATAGATAAAGGCTTCAAAATGAAAAATGCAATGAAGAACATGATGCTAAATAAGGATGATGAGAATGGATTACCTCTTGGAATCACGAAAATGGCAAGGAATCCAACACTTTCTTCACAAAATCACTAAGAACACCTAACACTTTAATGGAGGAAAAAGAGCAAACTCTTTGGAGAAGATGCAGTGCTCCTTAAATAGGTGAGGAAATGGGCCTCTTGACTGCCTTGGGGCCGTGGGTTTTAAGGGAAGAAGGGTCCATATGCCAAAAATCCAAGGACAAAGGTGTAATCTTGCTTTAGGTTAACTTGTAGTTAAAATCAACTATAAGGGCATAATGGTCTTTTCCCCTAAAAAGTAATCATTACTCTTGGATATTATCTTGTGACTCATCCATGGTGACTCAACATGATTTAACATCCTATTTATCCGTTAACAGGTCCCGCAAATCCCGTTTTTAGCTCCGTTGATCACCCGATTTCGTAAAACACCCGGATAATATATATTATTTCACTTTTTAGTGAAAAATTTCAAAATTTCCAAAGTTGTGGGAAATTAAAAATAAAACCTAACCATTTCGTTCACGAGTCAGAATTAGGTCATTTGAGCAGTAAAATCCTTACTGTCAGTAAAACGCAGACCGGGTTTCGTCTGAATTTTTGACCCAAAATTTAATCGTAGCTTTCTACGGTAAAGTATAATATGGATATGATCTTGTTTTATCCAAAATCATTTTCTAAATTCAAAAATAAAATTCTAAACGTTTCTATTTATTTTACTGATATAAAAACAGTAAACAGCGAAAAACCGGGTGTTACAAATTGTGTCATATGATGAGCAGGAAAATGATAAGAAGCATAGACTGTTAAGTCTCTAAAATGTCTGATGTGCATTTCCCTAAGTTTTGATGAAAACTAAACATTTGCTAATGATTTAATAAACCTTCATATTGGTTGCTAATTTGTCTATCAAGTGTGCAGATCACAAACGTCAGAATTCACTTTCTCACCTATCTGCCCACATAGAAGACCACCTGTCTGGAGAAGTAAAATTTAACCTGTCTGATGACTAGGATATTGACTTAACTTGTCTCTGCGAAGCTCTCACACTCGTCTGTGGTTCTTCGATGGGGAACTCAAGTACAAAGTGCTTTTGGAAGCTGTCACCTCATACAGAAGACTCTGAAGCTTTCTCTCTCACACTTATCAAGAAAAAGAAGGCCATTCTCACAAGCAACCAAGGAAATCAGAAACAAAGTCCAGTTTAAAGAATGTTTCCAACATGCTTTATTCCCTAGTACTCTTGGTTATTACACGAAAAGGGAAATGTGCTCTGCAAAGTACAAAAGCATTCTGCACAACTCTGATTTGGTTACCGCACGATGCGTAAAGCCATGATCCTCTGTGTTAGAGTACAACCAACGTTCCTATTGCTTTAATGGCTGCCCAGAACGACTCTATTGCATTTAATGGAGCTCTGCTTGAAGCCAACATTTGAAGTAATGTCTCTAACGGATCTTAAATGCTTGAAGGCTATAAATATAGAACTCATTGAAGATGAAGATAGAGAACACACATCGTTAAAGAGCCATTACTCTGCACATTTATTTCTTCATTCTTTCAATCTGTATTCTTCAATCATTTGAAGTTATTACGCAGTCTTTCATAAGCTTACATTTAATCCACTCTCTGAGTGTTGGTGAAAGAACTATCTGTCTGATTGTATTTATTACAAACAAACTTCTCAAACAAACCTAAGTGAGCCTGGAGAGGCTAGGTGAGCAAAGAATACTTGTCTTGGAGCCTGAAGAGGCTAGATGTGCAAACAATACTTGGCGTCTGTAATCTGATCAGTTATAGTGGATAAAATATGGTGCTGCCAAGGACTGGACGTAGCTCTTAGTGTTAAAGAGTGAACCAGGATAAATAGTTGTGTTAATCTTTCTTCTCTTAAACTCTTTAGTTGCTTTGATTACATTATCTGCTTTCTAACAAGGGGTTAAAGTGTGAATATCAAAATTGTTTTCAAGTTGTGTGTTTGTGTGTTTTTCTGTTAAAATCACACCAGACAGGTCACATGTCTGTGTAGTGCCTTCACACTTGACTGAACCTAGCTTCTGTGTGCGAAAAGTTTCCAACCTTGTTTTATTTTCTGATAAATTCACAATTCAACCCCCCTTCTAGTGTTTATAGTTGTCTATTTCTGTTGGTATCAGAGCTCAGCCTCTGAGTTGAGCATCTAACAGTGTAGAGGTAAAGGTCCTGAAGAATAGACATGACTGCTGGAGCTAGTACAAGTGGGAGCCACCAGACTGAAGGAGCTTCCCTAACCTGACCTCCATTCTTCAATGGAGAAAACTATAACTATTAGAACGATAGATTTCAATGGTTCATTCTATCTACAAACTCTGATCTTTGGGATGTCATAACCGATGGTCCATTCATTCCTAAAAATGATGACAACACTGACAAGCCAAAAGCTCAGTCGACCCCTGTAGAAAAGACAAAATGGGAGCTGAATCACAAAGCCAGATACAACATCATTTGTGCTCTCAATCTTGAAGAATTTGAAAAAGTACGTGCCTGTGATTCTGCCAAAGAAATATGGGATACTTTAGCTGTCACACATGAAGGAACATCCAAAGTTAAAAAATCAAAGATTGCCATACTTGTCAGGAAGTATGAACTGTTTCTCCTGGAAGAAGGAGAATCTGTTGCTCAGATGATAGGGAGATTCCAAACTATCATCAATGACCTGAAGTCTCTTGGGAAAATTTATACTAATGCTGAGAAAGTTGGAAAGATACTGAGAAGTCTTCCTAAGCAATGGAGACCTTTGGTCACTGCTATCTCTCAAGCCAAGGATCTCACTACCTTGACTATGGATGAACTTCTTGGTACACTCACTGTTCATGAGCAAGAACTTGGAGATGAAATTGCAACAAAGAAGGGCAAGTCAATTGCTCTAAAGGCTGATCAAAAGTCAGCAAAAGCTTCCAGAACTCTGAAGGCAGATGAGTCATCCAGTGATACTGACCTGTCTGAACCCAAGGATTCTGAAAATGATGAAGAGTTATCTCTCCTAACCAGGAAGATAAAGCTTCTCTTACAGAAAAAGAAGTTCAGAAAGGATAAGCCATTCAGAAGGTTCAACAAGGATAAGAACTTCAAAGAATCCACTTCAACAGACAAGAGTTCAATTGTCTGCTATGAGTGCAAGAAGCCCGGTCACATCAAAGCTGAATGTCCTCAACTCAAGAAAGCCCCTTTTAAGAAGTTCTTCAAAAAGAAGAAGAAAGGGATGATGGCTACGTGGGAGGACCTGGAGTCAACATCTTCTGATAATGAAGAGACAGAGGAAGAAGCTAATCTCTGTCTGATGGCCAACATTGACTCAGATTCAGATAATGAGGTACATCCTAACTATGAGTAATTACTTGATGCCTATGAGGAATTACCGGTGGAATCCAACTGCTTATCTAAGACTTTCAAATCTCTCAAGAGATAGTATGTAAAGCTCCGTAGTGAGCATAAGCAGAAATCTTAAGAGTGTAAGAAGCTGGCCAAAGAGAACAGTGAGCTAAAGAATGAAAAGTCTTATAAAGCTAAGATCTCTAGTGAAACATCATAATCTGAAGAAGTTGAAAAACTTCAACAGAAAGTAGAAGAGCTAACTTCTAATCTTGACAAATTTGTTAATGGCAGAGACAATCTGACTAAGTTGCTTGGCTGTCAGAGACACTAACTTAACAAAGATGGTATTAGATATGTCCATCAGACACATCATAAAGTATCAACTAAAACTTCTAAAGTGTCTGTTAACTTAACAATAATTAAATCCATACCTGTCTGTAACTTCGGTGGAAAAACTGGACATGTTATGTCTAAGTGTATCCATAAGAAGAGAAGGAAATCTTCATAGACTCCTAGAACTAACAGAAAAGTACCCAGAAAATTATGGGTACTTAAAGATCAAATAATTTCTGTTGCAGATGTCCTTAATAGGACAAAGAAAAACCACTGCTGGTACCTGGACAGTGGTTACTCGCGACATATGACAAGAGAAAGGTCTATGTTACTAGACCTCCAACTTAAGAAAGGAGGACATGTTGCCTTTGGTGGCAATCAGAAAGGGAAGGTTATAGGTATTGGTTTGTTGGTAAACCCCCCCCCCCCCCCCCCCCCCCCCCCCCCCCCCTCTCTATATCTAATGTTCTTATGGTTGAAGGATTAAGACACAATTTGCTTACCATAAGTCAATTATGTGACAGTGGATTTGATGTCTCCTTTATCAAGGATTTATGCATAGTTAAAGACTTTAGTGGCAAAACCCTCTTTCCAGCTAAAAGGCAACAAATCTGTATAAGATTGAACTGACTGATCTCTCAGATAACCTGTTTGATGTCTAAAGAGGATGAAAGATGGTTATGGCATAAGAAACTAGGACATACTAGTATGAAAGTAATTTCTAAACTGAAAAATGATAACCTTGAGAGAGGATTGCCTGATATTAGTTTTAAGAAAGATGTCTTGTGTGATGCATGTCAGAGAGGTAAACAAATAAAATCAAGTTTCAAATCTAAAAACCAAGTATCAACCTCTTGACCTCTTCAGTTGTTACACATGGATCTATTTGGACCAGCTAGTGTTGCTAGCCTGGCTGGAAGAAAATATTGATTTGTCATAGTTGATGACTACTCTAGATTTACATGGGTGCTCTACTTAACCCATAAGGATGAGTTCTTTTAAGGCTTTCTTAGTATTCTGTAAAAGAGTAAAAAATGAACAGGGTTTCTGTATCTCTGCCCTTAGAAGTGACCATGGGGGAGAATTTGAAAATGAGCAGTTTAGATTGTTTTGTGAGGAGAATGAGATCTCTCACAATTTCCCTGCACCTAGAACTCCATAACAAAATGGAATGGTTAAGAGAAAGAACAGATCTCTGCAAGAGATGGCTAGATCTATGCTCAATGAGAATAATCTCCCTAAGTACTGCTGGGCAAAACAGTAAACACTGTATGTTATGTGCAAAACAAAATACTTATTAGGCCCTTTCTAAACAAGACACCTTATGAATTGTGGAAAGGAAAAAAACCCCAACATCTCTTATTTTCATGCATTTGGTTGTGAATGCTTCATTCTAAACACTAAGGATCAACTTGGAAATTTTGATTCCAAAGTAGATAAAGGTATCTTTGTAGGCTATTCTGAAATCTCTAAAGCCTTTAGAATTTATAATTCCAGAGCTTCTGTTATTGAAGAATCTATTCATGTTAACTTCAATGATGGTTTAAAGACTGATAAGGAATTATCAGATCTAGAAGATGATCTTGCAGGTCTTGACATAAACAAGCCAGAAAGCCAATAACCTGATCTGACCAAGACAAAACCTGTAAATGAGCCAGACAGACAAGTGGAGCAAACAAGTCTGCAGACAAGTCAGCAGACAAGTCAAGATCTTCATGATGATCTCAAAAGGGACTGGAAGTTCAAAACTCATCATCCTAAGGATCTTATTATTGGAAATCCCTCAGAAGGAGTAAGAACCAGATCCACTCTAAGAGAATCAAGCAATGTGGCTTTTATGTCAGAAATGGAGCCATAATGCATTGAAGAAGCTCTTGAGGATGAAAGCTGGATTCTTGCTATGCAAGAAGAACTCAACCAGTTCACCAGATATGATGTCTGGACACTCGTCTCCAAGCCCAAAAACAAGTCTGTCATTGGAACAAGATAGGTCTTCAGAAACAAATTGGATGAGGATGGCAAAGTTGTCAGAAATAAGGCAAGGTTAGTATCTCAAGGCTATAACCAACAAGAAGATATTGATTATACTGAAACATTTGCACCTGTAGCTAGAATAGAAGCTATTCACATATTATTGTCATATGCTGCACAACACCAAATCACTCTTTTTCAAATGGATGTAAAAAGCGCTTTTCTAAATGGTATAATTGAAGAAGAAGTGTATGTTAAACAACCCCCTGGTTTTGAAGATACTGATAGACCAGATTATGTTTTCAAACTTAAAAAGGCATTATATGGTTTGAAACAAGCACCTAGAGCATGGTATGATAGACCTAGTTCTTTTCTCATGCATAATGGCTTTACTATGGGACAAGTAGATACTACCTTGTTTAAGAAAAGTTCTAAAGAGAATTTCATTATAGTCCAAATATATGTTGATGATATTATTTTTGGAACAAACTAATGAAAAGCTATGTAAGGAATTTTCCAAGCTAATGCAAGCTGAATTTGAGATGAGCATGATGGGAGAATTAAAGTTCTTCCTTGGATTACAAATCAAATAGACAAGTGATGGAATCTACATCCATCAACAAAATTATACCAAGGAGATACTCAAGAAGTACAAGATGGAAAGTGCTAAACTCATGCAAACTCCCATGCAACCCAATGCAAAACTAAGCAAAGATGATGAAGGTAAAAAGGTAGACCAAACTATCTATAGAGGTATGATTGGCTCTCTACTGTACTTAACTTCAAGTAGACCTGACATTCAGTTTAGTGTCTGTCTGTGTGCTAGATTCCAAACTGACCCAAGAGAATCTCACCTTAAAGCTGTTAAAAGAATATTTAGATATTTGCTTGGGACTACTATGTTGGTCGTGACAACCATTACCCAAGAAGGGGGTGAATTGGGTTTTAAATAAAGATGAAATCTTTTGCGTTAAATAAAAACCATTTTCAAAGTTAAAACATAATTTGCAGCGGATAAATAGTTCTTTTCAAATTAAGGCGCTTTAGAAAAATAAAACGTTTGAAATTAAAGCGCGATAAGTAAAATGCGGAAATGTAAAGAGGATAGGGATAGAAGATGAACGCCACAATATATCCTGGTTCGGCCACAAACTACCCACGTGGTCTACATCCAGTCCGCAAGGCAATATCACCAAGGGTTTTCAATCAACTCTAGTTTTTAACAGGATCAACTAGAACCTTTACAAAACAGAAAACCCTTAACACAAATCTCAGGACATACAGAGTGTGTTTGGAAAAGCTAGAAAAAAAAGATTATGCTGATAATCCATTTTCAAATAATCGATTATTGTGATAATCGATTATAATCAGAATCTGTTTTTGTTTGGGTATGTTTGCTAAAAAGCGATTTTAAGATAATCTATTTCGTTTGGATGATGCAAAAATAATCACTTTTATGTAGTAAATTACGAAAAAGGGTATGAAGTTATTTGTATAATTTAATAATATTTGATTTTTTTTACATTAAATTTTTTTGAAATGTATATTTTTTTTTAAAAAAAATTCATAGTCTTTCAAATTTTAATTAAAAAATAATGATAATAAGAAACGCCCCTCCCTCCTTATCGCTACAGCTAACGCGAATCCAGTACTCATTTTCATACAAAACTATTGTTTTTTTAAATTTTAATATCTATGAAATTGCACCATCAATAAGTGCATTCTCACGATGAGAGTCCCAGGGGTAAGACAGGAAAAGTGGTTTGACTTGTAAAAGTAATCAGTAGCAAATAATCTACCAGTCCTCCTATGGAGATGCATGAAAACAGTTTTTTTTTAAAGAAAAAGCTTTTTCAAAATTTAAGTTAAAATTCCAAACACAACAGATTTTATATGAAACAGCTTTTATAGGGGAAAAAAAAGGCTGAAATGACAAAATTTCATCTTTCCCAAACACACACACTATCCCTTGTGTAAGAGCCTCAAACACTAGCTTTTAAACAGGCGCAGCTCGAACCTTTACAATGAAGAGCACTCCTCACAGACCAGGGATATCACTTCCCCCAATGAAAGAGCCTCAAACAATAAACAGTGAGATCACACACACTAAGCACTTACAAGAGATATACCCTCTCTTGTAAGAATGGTAATCAAGAGATGGTTTGAGTCAATCCGACTCTTACCGATATAAAGCACTCTAATTAGTGCAGATAAAAAATATAGAAGCACAAGAGCAATAACACCTATATGGTATGTAAAACTCTCAAGATAATATGGTCAAAGTGATAGTGTAAGAGAAGTAGTATAGAAAAATAGTTATCAAAGTTTTAGCACAGAGAGAAATAGTAGAGTTGTGTCTTATGATGGCTGCCTAACTTTTCTTTTATAAGTGAGAAGTGATGGTCTAAAGAAAATAGGTCAAGCCTCTTTAAAATTCATTTCTGTCGCGTCATAATCAATTATTACATTATCATAATCGACTGTTTAAAGTATTTCCAAGAAGCACGCATTTGGACAGTGTAACACCCCGCTTTTGTTAAGTACTTTCCTTAAGCTCGTTTGTTAAGTTAGAATTGTTGGCTAAGGGCTTAGGGGGATTTTTCGCTTAAAAGTCCCTTTATGGCACATGAGCACGCCCGTGCTCATTAGCCAGCACACCCGTGCTTAAAGTCAGAAGCGTGTTTATGATTTTAAGTTGAGCACGGCCATGCTCAACAGTGAGCACGCCCGTGCTCACTGTGCGGATCGCGTCTCGTTGACGCTAAGTTGAGCACGACCGTGCTCAAGGGTGAGCACGACTGTGCTCAGGTCCAGGTTATATATACGTGCACAGAATCCAAGGGTTACGAGTTAACCCTACGTTTGTGAATGCAGCAGCCATTGTTGCGGCCAGAACACACTCTTTCCCTATTTCCTCTTCTCCCAGTGCTATAGTGGAGTTTTGGAAGCCTGTTGGGAAGCCCTGTGCATCTGTTTGGTTTAGAGGTAACGGTCCCTTTTCCCTTTTCTGTTTCCTTTTGTTTTCTGGTTTGGGAAACGGATGGTTATGTTCTGTTTGTCCAAGGCTTGTTTTGGGTGTGAGCCGCTTAAAGTGAAGGAACCGGTTTACTGTTTAGGATGCTGATAGAGCTACCTTCAATCCAGGTATGGGAAGAAGGGTAGCGTACTCATAGGCTTGGAGTTAGTGTAAAGTAAAGGGGTTCCCATAACCTCGGTGTTGCTGGTTGTGTATGCCTATGTGATTAATGAACTATCTGTGATAATATGATTCGTTTGTTGTTTTTGGTATATGATGTTATTGCCCTATGTTCATAACAAATGATTAATGGTTATTTTGTTGCTGTTGTTGTTGGTATGAACATGATGATGAATGTTAATGTTGGATGATGATTGTTGATGATGTTGGTTGGTTGATGTTGTGGTTATAATCAGTTTGATGCTAAGATGTTAATTGAGTAATTAGGTTGTTAAATGACGTGATAATTAATGGATTTAATCCCCAAATCAATTGGTTAAAATCTGAGTTAGAACTCTGCCCAAAACAGCACTGTCGCGCGATGAGCACGACCGTGCTGAACAGGGAGCACGACCGTGCTCCCAGTTTGAATTCTGGAAAATGGCCGTGCATTAAGCACGACCATGCAGGACAAAGAACACGACCATGCTGCTGAGCACGACCGTGCTCAATAGGAAGCATGACCGTGCTTCACTTAAGTGGCAGCATGCCCTTCACGTGTTAAGCACGACCGTGCTGGGGTTTAAGCACTACCGTGCTCACCCCTCCTAGATAGAGACAAAATTAAAGGACTTAAGGGGTTTTAAACCCCATTTCCCCAATGATGATAAGTTGATATAGCTAATTACAGATAAAGATTAGACAACTTGGCTAATGTTTACCAAAGATAATTAAGATGATGAGATGCTGAAGTGTCGAGTTTGATAAGTCGGTACCCATTGGGTACCGCAAGCTGATGACTTATGCCTTGGTGCTTTTTGGCCAAGGAAGCCTTGACACCATGGTTTGGGTCTAAGGTGTTGTTGTTGTACCTTGGTGGCCGAGAGTTTTCCCCAAGTGTTGCGGTCGATTCCGCTAAAGTCCTCAGGTAGTTTCCACGAGGCAAGTTGTTGCAGTAGATTCCGCTGCGGTCGATTCTGCTGTTGTCTTCGGTAGATTCTGTTGGAGTTATGGAGGTTGCGTGTTGTTGTGCTGCATAGCATTGCATCGAAGTTGTTGTTAAGGGATGTTCGACATAGGGGAGGTAGTTCTAGAGTACGGCGATCTGGCCATCCACGGCTGGAGTAGATTCTCCTTGCGCCCCCGTGACGAGGCATTCATTGGTTTGATGCATTGGCTATCCAAGGAGTAGATTCTCCGGCGTTTAGTAGATTTTCAATGTGGATATTTAACTCCGAAGTCGTCCATCCCGAGTTTAGTGTATCCACATGCATTGTTGGTTTAGCGGAGTAGGACTGCATTGCACTACATAGCATGTTGAATGTTGATGGTGTTGATGTATGTTTATACATGCTATTGATGTATGCTTATGTTGGTGCCATGTCTGTGTGATTTAGTTTACTTTCTACCTCTTTGCTATTATGTTTACATGATTCTTACTCTCTATGTTTGTTTGTTTGTTTGTTGGTTGCCTGATTGGCACTTTGCAGAGGATGATGAGCAGCCCGGAGAGGAGTGACTCTCAGGAGCCGCCACTCATAGTTAGGGCTTGTTTTATGTTTAGTTAGATTGTTTCAATTGTAATCCAAGGACATGTTGTCTGGAACGGTTATACCAGCTCTGAGTGTGACATCAGGGTTTGGTAGTCTTATTTGTTATGTTTTAATTGTTTTAAACTTATGTTATTTTCCGCATTGTGAACTGGTTCATGTGGGACTTTTCTACCCATGAACAAATGTTTTAAATTATTCAGTAAAATGCATGTTTTTCATTTAATTGTTTTTATATTAAATGCCTTATAACATGCGGGGTAGAAGGGTGTCACAGAAAGAATAGGCATAATCGATTATACTAATCGATTACGAGTCCACTGACTTTCATATAAAAAGCTATAATCGATTACATAATCGATTACAGGGTTTCTATTTGAAGCTCGTTGAAAGACAGTAAGGACATAATCGATTACACATATTACATAATCGATTATTCTAAATCAAATTCAAAACTTAACGGTTTTAATTAAAATTAATACTCATTAAACTCATTTAAATCCTTTTAGTTTATATCATAATCGATTATTGGTTTTCCATAATCGATTATGGCTCGAAGCATATTTGAATTTGAAAATATTAACAATTAATATTTTAATTACTCATTAAGCATAATTAATTGTCAGATAAAAACATGTTTAAAATGTTTTTGGCACATGTTAAAAGTGTGTGTGTGAGACCAATATTAAATTGAGAACTCTACTTACCATTTACACATTTTTTCTAAAACAAGCAATACACTTAATGAAATTCCCATTTTGCCCCGTGTGGTTGCTGTAAGACTAAATGACATAGAGATTTTGATATATGACAAATATACAATTTAATGTGTGTGCAAGTGTTTTAGTATCAAATTGCAAAGACAGGTATCAAGCTGTAAAGTATCAAGTTCTGTAAGCAATTAAAGGAGAATATCCAAAGAAGAACTTGAAGAGCTCAAGGAGCAACAAGCAAGGACAAACATCAAGGAGTCATCAAGACAAGAGCTTAAAGAAGAAATAGATTTAAGTCTTAGATGATTTGTAAGAGAAGAAATCTCTTATTCACAAATAGCTCAGTTGAAATGATGCATGAAGAAAATCAATTTTCATAACATGCATTAAAAAGGAATAAGTTTTAATGAAAATGATTTTTGGAAGTAAAGTAAATTCTCTGTCAGTACAGCCAAGTATTAAATGGATTTATACCATTTCCTGTAACTGACAAATGAAAATAAAGTTCTTAATATTCAGTACATAGATGCACTACACCTATGAATAACATGAAATCAGATCAGTTATAAATGGTTAACTGAATACAGGCCTGTACATATGCTATGTACTCGTGTATTCAAGTTTCTGGAAAAATCTGATGTTCATTAATACATAGATGTACTGAATGGGTGTACTGGTGGTACTGATGGATTAACCAAGATCAAGTTTTTAAAGAACTCGTACAGCCATGTATTACACAGGTGTACAGAAACTTTCAGTATGTAAAATGGTTAATACATCCCTGTACGCAACCCCTGTCCAAGAACTTGAATCAGTTTAGCTGATTCTGATATCAGACCCAAATCTGTTTGGACTGATCCCAAAACGGTTACAACTTGTTTTCTATATAAAGTGGGATCAATAGAATACTGATAACATATCAGAAACACACGAAATTAATTTGAGAGATCAATTGTGAAAATCATTCATCATCTTTCTTGAGCTTATTGTGAAAAGAGTGATTTCATTCTTGTTAGAACTTCAATTTGTGTATTCAACTATTGAGAGTTAGAAATCAATCTCTTTCTATTTGATTGTAAGAGAGAGGGAGTCTCTCTGTGTGATTAGGGTGAGGAATCCTAAGGAAGAACATTGAGGCTTTTTCACAAGAGGTGTGATATCCTAGAAGTGAAAGAAGTGCTCTGTGGTGTAAAGGTTTTTCAAGCTACCTGGCTAAATCTTGCTGTGTTAGTGTGTGAAATCCCACATGTGGAGTGGGGACTGGATGTAGGTCACTGTAACACCCCGATTTTTCCGCTTTCTAAGATCGGTATAAATATAAATAAACGTTTATATTTTTATCTGAAACTTAGAAACTGATTTTGGGAAAACCAAAGTCATATTCATATCATACTTATTTTTATAAGTATACGGTTAAATTTTGGGTTGAAAATTCAGACGAAACCCGGTCTGCGTTTTTGCTGACAGTAAGATTTTACTGATCGGAAAACCTAATTTTGACCCGAGAACGAAATGAATAGATTTTATATCTCATTTCCAACGATATAGGTTATTTTGAAAATTTTCAAAATAAATAAGTTATTATACTTGATTCGGCCGTAAAACCCTAAATCGGGTAATCAACGGAGTCGGGAACGGACGTGCAGAGACAAAACCCGACATCGGATGATGAGACATCTTGCCACCTAAGGCAGCGAGTCACCGGGGTGAGTCATTGAACATTTATGGCGCATTTATGACGATTCCAAAATATCTAGATATTTTGCGTGCGAAAAGACCAAAATACCCCCATGCTTTCGCGGGTATTAACAAGACACATCTACGCACTTTTAACCACTCATTTTATATGGTTGTAAACCTCCCTCATCTACTCAATTTCGTGCAGCCATATATACTAAACCATACCTATTTCATTTTGCTTTCATTCCATCTTTTTCCTCTCAAAAATCGAAATCGGGTAATTGACGGAGCTGCGTACAGGATTTCTGGGAACCGCTAACAGATAGGATCGGTGACTCATTAATGAGTCACTATGTGTGGCCCAAAATCAGCCACACCTCCATCAAATGTGAGCCACATGTTTTTAACCCTAGTTAGGTTAAGTATTAACTATGGTTAAGCTTATATTAATTAAATATTCCTAAAAAACCTATTAATCTAAGGTTAACAAACCAAACAAGGCAAAAGATTACTCCTATATATACCCTCAAAACCGCAGCTGCCCCCTCCCCCCTTCTCTTCATCTTCCTCACCAAGCTTTCTCCATTTTCTCTAAGTTACAAAACTCATAAGAACACTGAATCTCCACCGAAAATATGACCCACTTTCTTTCTGAAACTCGAAAAACTATCAACATAAAAGTTGTTCCACTTTCTCTCTTCTTTCCAACAAGCTAAAGATCATCAAAAACGGATAAGTGGATTGGGAGATATACTCAAAATACCGAAACTGCCCAGAATTCTCAGCAACACACGAAACAGAAGAAACAAGGCCCTTTTCACCCCTGTTATGATCCGAACCAAATGAAACCTTAAACACCAAAGTTGTTTATTTTCTTCTTATCTTTATAACAAGCCAAAGTTTGTGATTTCTGGATGAGTATATTGTGAGATACACTCACAAAACCATCACACCCTCAAGCTGTCCAGTTTTCAACTAAGTGAAGGTTGATCATTTTCTTCATTTCTTCAATCTTCAAGAGGTAAAAGCTCATCTCCTTGATCATCTAAGCTGTCATCTTCATGTATTTTTCATGTTTATGCCATGACTCATATTTTTACATTCTTAGATCTAGAAGTTTGAAATTCTCTAGAAAATCATAGAAAAATCCTAAAAATGTGAAACCAATTCCTATGATCTTGTATTCATGTCTATATTATAGATCCAAGAGTTTGTTGCAAACAAAGTTTTCCTCCCCATTTTTTTCTCTCAGGCCAAAACCTTGCTTGTTGGGTGGAGGCTATTTTGTTTGTTTTTCTTAGTATGTGAACTTGTATTTCATCTTTTCATGTCATGTACATGTTGGATCCAAAGTGTTGTATCAAAATAAAATCCCTAGCTAAATTTGATGGTCTTGGCCGAAACCCTAACTATGTTGGTTAGGAGAATTTGATTCAAAACCCTTGTCAAATAATCATGGTTTATGTCCTAAGTACTCATGGATCATTAATCCAAAGGCTTAAATAATTTTAGGAAATTTTTAGTCATAAAACCCTAGGGAGGCTGTGACCTATCTTTAGTGTCTAGGTGATTGTATTTGTTTGATTTTGATTGGTTGAGTTGTGAATGTTGAAGGATAAAGACGTGTGCCTTGTACGTGTGTCGCCGTTTCTGGATTCGTGTCAAAGTTTTAATCGAAAGCTTGAATCTTCAAGAGGTAAGGGGAGCTTACCTGAGGGATTTTTCCCAATAACTGTATGTGATTGTGTGGTCTGTACTATTTATCTGTGGTTGTGATGCTTGTTTAATTTGGTTCAAGTTGTTTAAGTTACGTTATTTTTATCTGCGATGGTTGTTTTGCATTGAAATTGTTTATCTGCAATTATATTATCATGTGTTGTGATGTATGATCTGCCTGGGAATATTTCTGTGATATTGTTGTCGATTGTTGTTTGAGAAGCCTGACAGTGGTCAGTGCCCAATCAATTAACCAGATAAAAACTTTAAGAAGCTTTAAAAAATAAATTATATTCAATGTTTAATGGAGAAATGTTAGAACATAATACTGATATAAAATTTTATTTGAAAAAAATAAGAAATTTTGAGAAATATTATTATTTTAATGATTTATTAGAGTAAAAACACTTTATGAGTCTTAGTGAGGACGTAACCGTGAAAATATTTTCGCACTACTAGTTATACGTAAGAAATTTCCAAATATTATAAAATGTGGTTTTAAAGAAATAAGTTTCCAAAATAATTTTATTACAGTGTTGGAAAAATTATTGTATTGGAAAAGTCATAATTGGACTGAAAACGTGTTTAAAACGTCAACCGTTGGACAATTTCGATAATATCTTACAGTAGGATTACTACAAACGGTAATACTAGTTAAAATGAAGAATTTGTATCAAAACCATATTTTCAGGTTCAAAAGATTGATTTTATAAAATAAAATGAATTTCAAGTGATTTTGATGATTTTGTAAAACGAATTTCCAACGTAAACGTATTTTTTGTAAACTAGTTTTATACAACGGGTTATTTCCGATAACTTGGATAAGTTTCGGAAGTTTTGTTTTGATTTTGTGTTTCACCGAACGAAAATAGTTTTAACGTAAACCTAGTATCCGAGACGTCGTGATACTGGCGTTCTTAATTATAAGCACGAAGATCTTTGATCCGTATTACGTAGTTACACGTTGTACCGTTGTTACACGTTGTGATGAACGTTGTTAATAGAGAGTATTGTTTTTATCACCACAAACCTAAGACTGATTGCAAGGTCTAAGGTGTTGTGACTGAGCACTCGGACTTCGTGTCCTGTGTTAACGTTAAAAAGTCTAAAACGTTGAAATTTACGAATAGTCGTAAGCCATTTTGAGCTTCGGCAAAAGAAGAATGAGCACAAAGAAAATAACGAGAACAAAATGTTTTATCTGCATGCATTGGCAGACGTGCCCACGTCCTATGTCTGATACCTTAATGATAGGGTATTCGGGCTACGTTGTTGTTCTATGTCTGATACCTTGATGATAGGGTATTCGGGCTACGTTTTTGTTCTATGTCTGATACCTTGATGATAGGGTATTCGGGCTACGTTGTTGTCCTATGTCTGATACCTTAATAGGGTATTCGGGCTACGTTGTGCCTAGCATACCTGGCAATTGAGCGTGATCAACTCATTTAGTTGGTGTTGGGATCTCCGGAGATTAAGTGAAAAGTTAGACGTTGAAAATTGAAGTGTTCATGCATTTGTTTTCAAAAGACGGTGATCGGGTATGAAACCCAGTGATAGACTACTTGCTTATTTATGAAAGCTTATATTGTATGGAAATGTATATGGGTATATGTTTTCCTTCGTGTCGCGCATGCGGTTATTGTGTTAAATCCATATATTGGCGTCTCACCCTTACAAATATATCAGGTTTATTCTAGACTACTGTTGTACTTTTGTACACTAGCATGGATGATGCAAAGGACTTCACTAAGTCATTCGAGGACTTAGATTCTAGATGCTTGAAGAGGTATCTGTTCGTGGGAAAGACCACGGTGGTCTTTACGATAATGTCTTGTAGAGTGACCAGCTTAGGAGTCTTGTTTTGGGTTTTATGTTGAAAAGGTCGGTAACTATGATGTTGCAATATTATCTTTGTTATAAGTTTCTCCTTTTGAAAATAAAAATGGTATGATGTGGTGACTCCTTTAAGAATATCACTTTACTATTGAGGGTATGTATTATGTTGTTCTAGAGTTATTCACGGAAGAAAAAATTTTACACCTGAGTTTTCTGCCTTATAATAAACTTATTTTCCGAAAGCAACCAGCAAATAACATTTTGATTTATCTGCACGTGTTACAAGAATGCCCAAGGGGGGTGTTACAGTCACAGTGGTGGTGGCTGAACCAGGATAAATCTGGTTGTGTGGTATTCCTAAACTCAAAGCTCTTTAATTTCAGTTTTTGATATACATTGTACAATATTGTTTCTGTTATAATCTGTAATACCTGTTTGAACTTTGTGCAAACTACAATCTAATCTGTGCAGTTCAAATCTAATCTTAAAGACTTACTCTCTGAACTGAATTGCATATAACTGTTCTTGAATTGCAAGGCTTAAAACTCAATCATATACAATCTGTTCTTGTTTCTTAAAGATTGAATTGTATGCTATAAAACCTGATTGTTAAAGTTGAGAACTTGATCTGTTTAATTTGAATTGAAATCAGAAGTATTATTGCAATCAATCTTGAGTTATTAATTGTTCAAAACTGAGTTGATTAAAACTGAAACTGAATCTGAAACTGATATATTGTAACTTCGGTTGCTGACTGATTAAGGCCTGTATCTAATACCTGTATAACCTGTTCTGAATCTTAAAAAGCCCTTTCTTAATCTGTTAAAGATCCTGAGGCAAATCTGTTTTGAAAAGGAAGAATTTTTGAAAACTCAATTCACCCCCCCTCTTGAGTCTTTGAAGCCAAAACAACAGTTGCTTGATCTTCTGGATACTCTTTTCTTCTATTTGCAATCTAGTCCTTCTTGGATTTTAGCTTTTCCAGCTCTTGACATCATAGCTTTGCTTATTCCAACCTAAACTTTTCTAATACACAATTTTCTCAATAATCGCATTAGTTCAAGGTATAGAAAATAATATTTCTCATTTAATTTCATATACAAAGCCATGTTATCTTATAAGACATATTTCAAGATATATCATATTTAATATTCTTTATGTTTTTAGGCATATAATAATAATTCCAAGTTTGATTCTATGCCAATTTATATTTTGCCAATCACAAAAATATATTATATATATAATCAAATATCACATGTGTATTCACTCAATATTATATTAAACATAATTATTTAACACATGTATATTTAATTAATATAATATTCATTAAGCACACAATCATTCATTGAGAACCCAATCAAATAGTCACATAACATTTATATATATTAAGTCCAATATTCTTTTTAATGAATTAATACAATGATACTCTATTTGTCAACATCAAAATCTATATCATATTGATTGGTTCATGTTCTCCCCCTTAATACTATATTTGTCAACATCAAAACCTATATGACAATATGATTCACATTCTCCCCCTTTTTTATGGTGACAAATACCTATAGCAAATGTATAAAGATATTCTCTCCTTTTAGTCTTTCTCCCCTTATGTACGACATAGTTGGTACATTGCTCTCCAAATATTATTTGATGTTTTCTAAAGATATTTGCTATATTTCTCCCCCTAGTTGACAATAGAAAAAAGGATTTAAATCTCCCCATAAAACTGTGCATTTATTATAAAGGTTTCTCCCCCTCAAGATTTGACTTTATTGATTGTGGGAACCTTTTTATTATAGAAGCAATTTGTAATTAATGCACAAGGGATACCATTTAATTGCTCTATTCATTCTAGGCAAGTTAATTTAATATCAGAAAAATATAATCAATGTTGATGCTGGATCTTTTATTTTATACACTCCATAATCTATTATTATTCTTACTTAATCGATTTTTGCCTTCTCATAATCGATTATGTTAATCGTTATGACTTTTCTGACTTTTCTTCTTCTTGTTGTAATACCACTTTTTGATACCACTTAAATCAAACAAACCACTTATCTAAAAAAAAATAAGGTGCTAATATGATTAAACATTAAAAAGCACACTTCCATTAAATTCAAAGACATAACATTCAAAAACATGAACAAAAAATCAAATATAGGAAAACAAAAGTTATAAAGCCATATGGCTTCTACTCTATGTTTTGTTCCTCTTTTGGTAGCCAAGTATCATCTTTCTTTACAAACTCTAATGATGTTATATAAGCTTCATTTATGCTATCATTGGGTTGCGGTTCTATTTCTTCTTCTCCCTCTAATGGAATGTCACCGATCTTTGTAATAAGCATATGATAGAGAAGATGAGATGCAGTTTTTTAATATGCATAATTTGTCATGTGCTTAAGAACAACAGTAGCCCAATTTATTTTCTTCTTTTTGTTCATCACACACATGAGAACTATGTCATTCTCTGAAATCCTTGTTATATTATTGCCTCTAGGTAAGAGACATCGAGCAAGGACATAGTGAAGCAATTTTTCTTCAGATTTGAGACTTTTGAAAGAAATTATTTTTGAAGATGGAGCGTTTGGATTGATAAATTTCTTCAAAGCTCTTTCTCTCTTGAATGAGCCTTTCCATATTGATTTTGGATTCTCAAGAGAGGTATCTATACCTTGGTCCGGAAGATGGGTAAGATGAACCCATGTTAGAAGTGACATATTAATTTCTACACATTTGACCTTGGAGAAGATAGTTTCAGTAATATTTTGAAAAGAGAAATTTTCATTAAACTCTCTTACCAAAGATGGATAGATCTTTAGCCTGCGGGAGCAAAAGGACATGAGCTTTAGGTTGGATAGAGTTTCAAGGAGCTTGAAGGTTGAACCTTTGAAGATCCTTTTGTCAACATAATTGAGCGGAGCGATTGGTCTATCCATACAAAGAGCAGTGATTCGCCTCTGTTGAGTTTTGGAGGTTAGGAGCATCTTCATATTTGGAGTAATTTTGAATTTTGATGATGACTTTTCACAATTCTTACTTGAAGAGTGAGAGGAGGAAACCATGTTTGAGAGTTGGATGAGAAAATTTTCTAATCGACAATTGTGTTTTGATTTGAGTTTTTCATGTGTATTTAAGCACTTTCTCAACTATGGTAAAATTAGAGAAAATTAATGATGATTTTTCCTGAGAATCTTTGAATAGTTTTCAAGATTCAAATTTTTAAGTGAGATTGAGCATTGATTTGAATTTTCAAATCTTGCAAGGATTTGGCAAAGGATACTCATAAATAAAAATGCAAAAAGTTATTAATCATAATCTCAATAAATTTTCATTTAATTGATTGTGGTGCATTTAAAAACTTTTGAATTTAACCCAATTTCCAAAACCAATAAATATTTGAATTTTTCGTTAAAGGGAATATCATTATAATTTATGTTGATTATTTTGGTTTCAAAATTAATCCTCAATAAGTTTTCAAATCAATCAACATAAAAGATTTATTACTACAATCTTAAAGATTTTCTATTTTAAAAAAATTTAATATATTAATCCATGATAAGAAACCAATTTTCTACTATAGTGCAATCATGAATTCATTGCTATTTGAGTCTTAAAAGTATTTTTGCATTGAGATTTTAATTTTATAATAAAATGAGGAGATAAATATTTTTGAATTTAAAAATATATTACCAAAATTACAATTTCGAAAATAATAGTAAAAAAATATTTTGAATTTTGAATTCAAAATCTCAAAAATTAAATTATCTTTATTATGATATTCAAAAGATATTAAAGTGATATAATCGCTTATTGATCATTTACATTTCAAAAAGATTTGATCCTTAAAAAGATTTTCGATCAAGTATTTATTGCCATAAACTTTATTATTTTCAAATTGAAGAGATGTGCTTAATTAATTCATTATTGGAAAATAAATTATCAATAAAGTATGATCATGATTTAAATCACTAATTAATTTTTAAATCAGATTTTGAAAGATAGTAAAAATAGTGATTTTTCAAAATAACTTTGTATTATAAAATAAATTAATGTCAATTCAAATTTGAATTTGATATCTTGAAAAATATTAACTAAGTAAACCATATATCATATCATGATGAAGCTTTAATTAGAAAATTTGAATTTCAAAAAATAAACTTTCTTGTTAACGCCCGTTTTCGAAACATAATCGATTATCCTCCCGGTGGTAATCGATTATGATGCCTCTGGTTACTGTTCAAGGCACGATTTACACCCATAATCGATTCCCTTAATCGATTACTAGGCATGATTTACACCCATAATCGATTCCCCTAATCGATTACTAAGCTTCTGTCTCTTTTCCTTGTTTTCTCTGGGAATCATAATCGATTATCTAATCGATTATCCTGTTCGATTTTCAACTTTTCTTAGCAAGGAAGATTTGATTGTTTCTTTAAGAGGCCCTATGACTTTCTTTGAATTTTCCTAGCTTTCTTAGAGACTTTAAACTTACTCAAATTAACCATAACTTGCTTCAAAAAAAAATTAATCAAACATCATATGAGCACATTCATGGCACATATCACAAGGTTCATACATCATTTTGATTGAGTTTCATCTTGATTGTTTTCATATGAACATTTTTATCAACATAACTCCGTTTAGTAAATTTCACCTTTGAGCATTGCGAGACCCCATTCCCAGGGTCTCACATTTACGTAACTTGTTGCGGAAATACACTCTATAAAATATTGCTGGTTGCTTTCGGAAAATAATATCTTCTAATTACTTATCCTTATTCAAAAATGGTGATAAATTTTTTTTCTTTTTCTTTTACTTCACATACAATCCAACACCATCAACATAATATATAACTATATAACATATATAGGTATCATAAAAGTTTTACATTTAGACCTTCACATAATAGGTCATCTCCCAAAGTCATAACATAAGAAAATAAAAACGTAATTATAACGTAGTGGTAATCTGGAATCACAACTCCAAAGGATGACTTTCAAAAGCCAAATATCCAGACTAACAAAGTACCACTACTTGACAAAAAGTCCTATAGCTGGTCAATACTACAAATCACGGTTGGGAAGACCACCCTGGTTCTCCCTTCTTATCGGGATATCCGGTGAGGATACCTCTACTTCCGGAACTATAGAAGTATCAGAACTTAACCGTTCCTGATCTATAAGAAAACTGGTAAATAACCAGAGAGGTGGTAAGGGTATCTCCACCGTCAACCTCTGATACGTACGTGACGTAGGTCCTGAATTTGTACCTTCAACGATCCAAACTGGTCCAGTGTAAGTGGCACTCCAAGCCCCCGTATTGATCACCCAAGCCTCATTATGGTCGGCATTCACATAGGTCAAGGATATGATCCTTGAGTACGACAGATTCGTCTCCTCGGAGTTCATCTATACTCAAATATATATTTCACACAGTAGAGGAAACAATAAACAAATACGTAAGGGTGAGATACCAATATATGAGTTTTGATAAGACAACCGCATGCGCGACACACAAAACAACATATATCAGATATTCACAGTATATAAAGAAATTATTCAAACAACAGAATAATTCTATCAAAAAGGGTTTCATACCCGACAGTCATCGTCATTTTATAAAAATGCATGACACTTCAATATTCAGGCTCTAATTTGATACCTAATCTTCGGAGATCCCACAACTTTCTGTTTCGTTTTGAGCAGATCAAGCTTGCACAAGCACATTGTAAAAACGAAATAAAACAATGCCCAAGAAAGAGAACACATAACATACTGGCAACTCTCCAACGTACCAAGGTTATTGTTCAAAAATGCAACTCATTGGTCTATACACAGAGAACCCAATGGTCACTGCGAATAATGGAGTTTATTGTCCATAACCTATTGCATCACTCAGAACCTCAATAGTTATCGCATAAAGTTGGATACTCAGTCCAGTAAAATACATTGGTTCACACAGAAACCCAATGGTTCAAATGGAACCACAGTCCATAACAGATACATTGATCCACTCAGGACTCAATGATCACACGGCACGTCTGCCAACAATGCATGAGAAAAACTTTTATTCTCGTTTGTTTTCATTGTCGTAATAATCTTTCCTTGTCGAAGCCCGCAGGTTACGACCACGCTTAATTTTATATTAAGACTTTTCACTTAAACAAACACAGGACACACAGTCCAAATGTTTCAAACTCAACACAGGACACACAGTCCGAGTGCTCAATCGTAAAGCCCTAAACTGATGCACCAGTCTTAGGCTCGCGGATATGGAACTCACATTTTCCACATCAAATTTAGGACACACAGTCCACAAATTACAGGACCCTCAGTCCAATGACACAGATCCCTGATCTACGTGTCCACAGAACACTAGAACCCGGATGTCTCGGTTCCTAGGTTCGTTTATCCTTTGTAAAACATTTCGTTCAGTGAAAAACGAATATAAAACAAATCTCCGAAAACTTATCCAAGTTTAACGGAATAATTTCATTGAATGAAAATCCTCTTATAGAAATTCTTTTCTGTTAAAACGTTGATAAAACATAAAAATCATTGATAAATACTTTTCTTTCCAATCACTTTATTTCTGAAAATGGTTCTCAATAAAAGTCAACTTTCAAAAAGTCCTTACTAAATAAAATTTCATTTCATAATAACAAAATAAAATCTCTTTGTCAAAATTTCTCATAAAAATATTTTTATAACTTAAATAACTTTTCTGTCAGAAGTAATTGTTCTAAAGGCTATATTACGTTATTTTCATAACTTAATCACTTTAAATAACATTTTATAATAAAATTGAATTTATTTGGGAAAAACTAGCGCCTGTAAAAATTTTCACAGTTTCGCCCTTACTGTCACTTTATTGACACATTTTCCACAAAAATATTATTAAAATAACATTTTTCCACCTTTTTCTCAAATTCTCATAAATTAATCACTTTGATTAATTATCCAAGCTTATCAAGCTTTTATCTTCAAATTAATTTTTAACACTGACCAACGTCAGGTTTCTCAATCCATCACTCAACAGCAGCTAATTTCACCACAATATAGCATGGCATACATTCAAGTCATGGCATGCATCACAATTATAATTTAACAATTCAATTATAATCATGTAAATCAACATATCACAAAAATCAAGTAATCATATAATCACTTAAACAATAAACGATTCAAAAATCACAGAAAATCATTACAGATAATTCACAGACGACTCAACAAAATAGCATACGATTATCTTAAACTCCTCAGGCTCTCCCCCCCTTACCTCTTAAAGATTCAAGTGTTCAATTCACGAACTGTTTTCCAACTCGATCTCCGTCTCCTTCGCACACTCAGGATAATCAACAACGATTTATCCTTCACAACAAATTAAATCCAAATCAACAAATGAAACAACAAAAATCAATCTAATCCCTATGGCTAAGTTTCGGCCTACTCAAGTGATTAGGCTAAGGATGTTTAAAAAATTTTCTAACTCATGGATTAATGATCCTTAAACATGATGAAGACATGATCAATGATCATAAACCAAGAACTTGAACAAAAACTCATCTAACTCAATGAGTTAGGGTTTTGGCCTTGACAACAAATTTGAGTTAGGAATTTCACTTGATTTCCATCTGTTGGATTCAATAATCATAGGTATTAGAGAGATGAAATCAAGTGTTCAATCATAGAAACTGAAACAAACTCATCTAGTCTCTCTAAGACTTAGATTCGGTCCACTATGAAAGAATAGGAAAGAAATTTTCTCTTGATTCATGCTCTTGGATCATGAATATAGAGATCATAGTGAGTTCATAGAAATTGGTTGCAAATCAAATGGATTTTTCTACAATTTTCTAGAGACTTTTGAAGAAAACTTCATGAAATTGGATGATGATGATTCATGGTATAAACTTGTAAAATAAATGAAGGAGAAGACAACATGATCATGATAGATGAGGGTTTACCTCTTGTTGATTGAAGAAATGAAGAAAGTGATCAAAACAAGCTTAGGTAAAAATGGAAGCTTTTGGGACAGCTTTGAGGGTATGGTGGTTTTATGAGTGTATCTCACGATTTACTCATCTAAAAATTACGAAATTTGGCTTGTTGGAAATGTAAGAAGAATAGGAACAACTTTGATGTTGAATGTTTGTTTTGATTCAGATCGGATCATGGAAGAAAAGAGCCTACTTTCCGCTGTTCTAGTGTGGTGCTGTGGATTTCGAGCTGTTTTGGTAATCTGGGCATATCTCTCAAAATACTAATCCGTTTTTGATGATCTTTAGCTCGTTGGAAAGAAGAGAGAAAGATTAACAACGTTCATGTTTAATGTTTTACGAGTTTCAGAATAGAAAAAATCAGAACTTCGATGAAATTTCGGGTGAGTAAGGAGAGTTTGTCTTAGTGTTCTTGATGAATGATGAAGAGAAAATGGTTTTAGGAGGAGGAATGAAGGCTGGCGCACAAAAAAGGGAAGAGAGGAGAATGAACAAAATGATTCTAATGTTAAATGGAATTAAAAGATGATGTATGGTAGGAAAATAAGCCATGTAGCCTTATAGATTTTGTGGTTGAAATGAAAATAAACACCTGGCTACAAATGGAGAAGGGTGGGCAGCCTTAGGGCCATAAAAATGATGTGGATGAGGGTGTTTGGGTGGTGTGGCTACCTCCTATACCACATGTTAGGGAGAAGATATTTTGTGTGGCAAATCATGGTTAGTTAACCTCGGTTAGATTTAACCAAACGTAGGTTAGGTTAACGTTCAAAATATCTAGATATATTCTTTGTCTGACTAGAGTAAATTATCACCATGATGATTCATTTCCTCTTGAGTCATCATAGATGGCTTGTCGGTCTGTTTCTTGATATATCTTTGCACAAACGTACCTGATTCCCGATTAGGGTTTTTGAGAGAAATGAGTCTTGATTCAGGAAGATGATATAAGTGAGTTGAAAAATTGCCTAAGTGTAGGGGAAAAGGATTAGAACCGTGTAGGGGAGGGTAGAATGGTCCCAAAATTTCAATGGCAAGCCATGTAATTTCCATACGAAACCAAGGGTAAAATGGTCCTTTCCTTACAAAAATATCTAAAGGCATTTATGAGCCATTATGGCCATTATGATACGGATAGGATCGCCATAAATGCTCGTCACATCAGTCACATCAGTCATCTCAGCTCCGTTGCTGACTCCCTGGTTCATCTGACTTAGGTTTTTCCTAGAGATATTTCGACGTTTTCACCCGCAGCAACTATAATATTTTATTTTTTTTCACGAAAATTTTTAAAACTTCCAATATCGTAGAAAATATTATAAAAATATTTTTTATCTCGTTCACGACTTAAAATTAGGTTTTCTGTGCAGTAAACTTTTACTGTCAGTGAAAAAAGCAGACCGGGCTCCGTCTGAATTTTCAGCCCAAAATTTCATCGTAATCTTATGATATCAAATATATCGTGGAAATGATATTGGTTTATCCAAAATCATTTTCTAAGTCTCGGATAAAAATATAATCATTCATATATTTATTACCGATATTAGAAAGCAGCGAAAATCGGGGTGTTACATTACTACCCCACTAAAAAAAAATATTTTGTCCTCGAAATTTTGTCACTCGAAACTAGACAGGATTTTAAAATCTCATCTTAACCTCAAGATCTTACATTGCTTTTCACGTCGCTTCCTTCCTTTTATTCCATAACTCCATAACATAATTCATTTTTATGTCATTTCTATTTATTCTTACTATCCCCAAAATTTAGCCAGAGTCTATCACACTCGAAAAACAAACTCAAAACTTAATCGCTTCTCTTCTCAACATCGTCCCACCAAAACAAATCTTATTTCAATCATCTAACTCATCCTAATTATTACCGAGATCAATAATACCTTTACAGCAACACGCATCAACTCTCTACTCAGAATATCCAATCATAGTATTAATCCATTTTTGGTTATAATTCATCATTCAAACTTATATCACTTCACATCACACATCTCCACCTCAAAATAACTTTATTGCATCTCTTAATGCAATTAAACCAAAAGAGATTATATAGAATAGAATTATCTAACTCTTAGCTTTTGAATTTTTTCTAACAACTTAGTTTTACTCAAAAACTTCCCTTTTCCGCTCACATTCAACTTAGGTAAAACTACTATAAACAAGTTACTGAAATCCTTCAAATCATATAATTAAATCTTATCTATGAGCATTTGATCATTACTCTAGCTTTCCATTAGCAAGCTCTGCCTTGATCATGATAAAATTTCCCGAAATCATCTTACTTAGAGATATTAATCCTAAAATTCTCAGTTTACTAGTCACATCTATACCTCAATAAAATCCATTCACCTCTTGTCGTGCTTAGGTATTACACTTACTCCCAGCTAACCTTCTAAGGATCAATTCCTTTCTTACTTATCCATTGAACTCAGGATGATAAGCTGAATATTAACTTCAACTTGGTTCTTAACGCTTGATGCAAACTTTGCCCAATACTTGAGGAAAGTTTTTGGGGCTTCATTTTAGAACAATACTGGAAAAATTTTCATGAAGTTGGATCAGTCCTCTGATACATACTTGTTAACTTCTATGCTACACAGTGGATATAAGCAGGTAAGAAAGGTGTCGACGTCGTCAACCTACTCACAACGTTCGAAAAGAGATCCTCAAAACAAGAAATTTCTGGATTTCCCTTTTCCAAGAAAGCACAAAGAATAAGTTGACTGATCTGAAAGATACGAGTGTCCAATATGTAAAAAAATTCTTCAATAGGTTCGTGAGTGTAAAAAATGCATAGCTAATACATGTTTACAAACATGACTCTAATAAAGTTTCTTCTTTCACAAGACCGTCCATCGTGTTAGGAAATCAAAAGATGAACAATTCCTAACCTCACGAGGATTTCAATTTGTACCAGAAATTTACAAACGACGATTTAAAAGGAAAACAGTCGACCAAAAATTCAGACTGGATCACAATTACCAAAAGTAAAAGTGACTAGATTAAGTTCCATCAGGAAACTTCGATTATCAAGAAACCATCTGCGTTACACAACTCAAGAAATACTCATAACATAATTTCAAAGAAATATGAAAATATCCAGACTATCAGAACCAATGGATAAGTCAGGATAGACTTTAAATCTAGATCAGAAAAAATGAATTTGGCCTGTACAAAATGTACCGCTATGATTGTCAAATACAACCATAAGAATTTGAGGAATAATTGTCGATAAGGAATAAATAGTACAGATAAGAATTTTTATTAATCTTGAGACTCTCACCTAAGGTTGAAGATTCAAATCTATTCGCCTTGATTTCTCACAAGCACAAAGGTCTTTTGTGACTCGCTTAGTACGGTCACCCTGAATCGGTACGATTCCTGATAACTTGGTCAATCTCTCAGACACACGAAGAGTTGATCTTTCCTCATGAGTTGAGTCAACAACACAAAATCTTTAATAAATCCTTACTCCAATCTGGTGATAACTTGTTCTCAAGTCGATTCTTGAATAGACAACAACTCCTTGCGAGTGATCTGTAACACTTGACACAGAGGCCTCTCATGCTCATCGTGACTCTTAGAGTAAACGAGAACATCATTTGATGAAGATGATGACAAACTTATCGAGAAATAGATGAAAATTCCATTTCATGAAGTCTAACCCGGTTAACTTCGTATGCGATATCCTACACGAAGCGATTGAGATCTGACTAAGCCTAGAAACTAGATCAATCAGAAACTCAATATCCTCCGCAAGTACAAACATGGAACATTCTCAGAAAATTCTCCCAAAATTTTCCATGACAGGTACCTCATTCAAATGTCTGACACCATCCCCAAAGGAATGAACGAACGTGTCAACATGAATATAAGTACCCTTTACTAAACATGAGGTCTCACAAGGTCTCAACCCAATCAGAACTCACCAAAACATACGTACTTGTGTGTCAACACACATTGTTTTAACAAAGAAACAATTCAAACAAGGTTCAACCAGAGATCACACAACAAAAACTTAACTGACCTATTCCCCAAGGTTCCCGAAAGACTCGACCAGCTCTGATACCACTAATGCGACACCCCATTCCCAGGGTATCACATTTACGTAACTTGTTGCGGAAATACACTCTATAAAATATTGCTGGTTGCTTTCAGAAAATAATATCTTCTAATTATTTATCCTTATTCAAAAATGGTGATAAATTTTTTTTCTTTTTCTTTTACTTCACATACAATCCAACACCATCAACATAATATGTAACTATATAACATATATAGGTATCATAAAAGTTTTACATTTAGACCTTCACATAATAGGTCATCTCCCAAAGTCATAATATAAGAAAATAAAGACGTAATTATAATGTAGCGGTAATCTGGAATCACAACTCAAAAGGATGACTTTCAATAGCCAAATATCCAGACTAACAAAGTACCACTACTTGACAAAAAGTCCTATAGCTGGTCAATACTACAAATCACGGTTGGAAAGACCACCCTGGTTCTCCCTTCTTATCGGGATATCCGGTGAGGATACCTCTACTTCTGGAACTATGGAAGTATCAGAACTTAACAGTTCCTGATCTACAAGAAAACTGGTAAATAACCAGAGAGGTGGTAAGGATATCTCCACCGTCAACGTCTGATACGTACGTTGTGACACCCTTCTACCCCACATGTTATAAAGCACTTAATATAAAAACAATTAAATGAAAACATGCATATTACAGAAGAATTTAAAACAATTGTCCATGGGTAGAAAAGTCCCACATGAACCAGTTACAATGCGGAAAATGAAATGAGTTTAAAACAGTAAAAACATAACAAACCGATAAATATATCCCAACCCCGATGTCACCTATAGAGCTAGTATAACCATTCCGGAATAAACATCCACGGAATTACAACTGAAACTGACAAAACATAAGCATAAGCCCTAACTATGAGTGGCGGCTCCTCAGAGTCACTCCTCTCCGGGCTGCTCGTCATCCTCTGCAAGGTGCCAATCAGGCCAAACACAAACAAACATGGGGTGTAAGAATCATGTAACATAATAGCAAGGAGATAGGTAGTAAAGTAAACAGCAAGCATACCAACATCACATCAAACATCAACATCATCATTATGCTATGCAGTGCAATGCAGTCCTACTCTGCTAAATCAACAATGCATATGGATCCACTAAACTCGGGATGAACGACTTCGGAGTTAAATATCCACATTGAGAATCTACTCAACGCCGGAGAATCTACTCCTTGGATAGCCAACGCATCAAACCAACGAATGCCTCGTCACGGGGGTGCTAGGAGAATCTACTCTAACCGTGGATGGCCAGATCGCCGTACTCTAGGACGATCTCCCCTATATCGAACATCCCTAAACAACAACTCTGATGCTATGCGTATGCAACACAACAACAACGGCACACCACCTCCATAACTCCAACGAAATCGACCGAAGATAACAGTGGATTCGACCGCACAACTTGCCTCGCGGAATCTACCTGAGGACTTAACGGAATCAACCTCAACACTTGGGGCAAACTCTCGGCCACCAAGGTATAACAACAACACTTTAGACCCAAACCGCGGGGTCAAGGCTTCCTTGGTCAAAAGCACCAAGGCACAGCTCAACAGCTTGCGGTACCCAATGGGCACCGACTTACCAAACTTAACATCTCACCATCTCATCATCTTTAATTACCTTTAGTAACATTAGCCAAATTGTCTAATAAATTTATCATTATTTGGGAATGGGGTTTGAGACCCCTTAAAGTCCTTTAATTCTGTTTTGTCCAGTAGGGTTGAGCACGGTCGTGCTTAACCCTCAGCATGGTCGTGCTTAAACACATGAGGGGCGTGCTCCCCTTAAAGTGAAGCACGGTCGTGCTTCTTATTGAGCACGGTCGTGCTCAGCAGCACGGTCATGCTCTTTGTCCTGTACGGCCGTGCTAAACAGCGCGGCCATCTTCCCAGAATTCAACTGGGAGCACGGTCATGCTCCCTGTTCAGCACGGTCGTGCTCATCGCGCGACAGTGCTGTTCTGGACAGGAACAGAGACTGAGTTCTTAACCAATTTATAGGTTTTTGCATCTATTAATCCTAAATCCATTATTAGCACGTTTAAGGGTTAAAACCCATCAGTAACAATAGCATCATCATAAACATGGTATCAACCATTTAACCAACAACATATACCAAAAGCAACCATCACATATCAACATGTTCATTTAACCACATAACCTCAATAGTATACATGAACTTAGGCATATAACAGCATGTTGGACAATCAAATCATGTTATTAACAAAATCAACAGCTTAATATATCAATCACATATTCATACAAATCAAACCGGGGTTATGGGAACCCCTTTACTCTACTCTAACCCCGAGCCTATAGTTACACTACCCTTCTCCCCATACCTGGATTGAAGGTAGCTCTCCCAAAACACCGAATAGCAATCTGGTTCCTCCTCTCAAGACGGTTCAACCTCAACTACGCCTTAAACAAAGGAAACACACCAATATTAGTTTCCCAATCATAAAACTAAAAAGGAAACCAATGGGAAGAGGGAACCATTACCTCTAGACTGCCACAGACCAACCAGCTTTCCAACCGGCTTCCAAAACTCTACTATATCGCTGGGAGAAGAGAAAATAAGGAACGAATGAGTTCTGGCCACAATAGGGTAGTAGCAGCCGTTTCAAATAGGGTTATGACGTTAACGCTCGATTCTGCTCACATATATAAAACTCAGACCTGAGCACGGTCGTGCTTAATCTTGAGCACGGTCGTGCTCGACTTAGCGTTACGAGGCGCGGTCAGCGCATTGAGCATGGGCGTGCTCACTATTGAGAACGGTCGTGCTCAACTTAAAATCAGAAACACGCTCCTGACTTTAAGTACAGGCGTGCTGGCTAATGAGCATGGGCATGCTCATGTACCAGAAAGGGACTTTTAGCCAAAAATCCCACGAAGTCCTCGAACGATAAATCCAACTTAATCAAAACCATTTTAATTAAAATAATTCCGAAAAAAACAGGGTGTTACATACGTGACGTAGGTCCTGAATTTGTACCTTCAACGATCTAAACTGGTCCAGTGTAAGTGGCACTCCAAGCCCCCGTATTGATCACCCAAGCCTCATTATGGTCGGCATTCACACTGGTCAAGGATATGATCCTTGAGTACGACACATTCGTCTCCTTGGAGTTCATCTATACTCAAATATATATTTCACACAGTAGAGGAAACAACAAACAAATACGTAAGGGTGAGATACCAATATATGAGTTTTGATAAGACAACCGCATGCGCGACACACAAAACAGTATATATCAGATATTCACAGTATATAAAGAAATTATTCAAACAACAGAATAATTCTATCAAAAAGGGTTTCATACTCGACAGTCATCGTCATTTTAGAAAAATGCATGACACTTCAATATTCAGGCTCTAATTTGATACCTAATCTTCGGAGATCCCACAACTTTCTGTTTCGTTATGAGCAGATCAAGCTCCCACATGGCACATTGTAAAAACGAAATAAAACAATGCCCAAGAAAGAGAACACATAACACACTGGAAACTCTCCAACGTACCAAGGTTATTGTTCAAAAATGTAACTCACTGCGAATAATGGAGGTTATTGTCCATAACCTATTGCATCACTCAGAACCTCAATAGTTATCGCATAAAGTTGGACATTCAGTCCAGTAAAATACATTGGTTCACACAAAAACCCAATGATTCAAATGGAACCACAGTCCATAACAGATACATTGATCCACTCAGGTCTCAATGATCACACGGCACGTCTGCCAACAATGCATGAGAAAAACTTTTATTCTCGTTTGTTTTATTTGTCGTAATAATCTTTCCTTGTCGAAGCCCACAGCTTACGACCATGCTTAATTTTATATTAAGACTTTTTGTGGATATATGCCTTGACAGGTACTTATGTTTTGATGATGAACAAAAGGGGAATTTCAAATCTAAGGACCAACACGCAAACTCAAGTCTCAAGGATTTAATTGCAAAAAGCATGAAAAGGACTTAGTTGCAAAAAGGCGTCAAAAGAACTAGCAAGCAATCAAGATGGGTTTATAGGGAATTTTATTATTTGTATTGCTTGTTCTAGAAAAAGATGTAAATGGTAAGTAAAGCTCTCTAATTAAAATTGGTCACACACACACACATAATTGAGCTTTAAAATTAAAACTTAAATGGCTTTTAAATAAACTTAAAATGAGTAATCAATTTCAACCTTTAAGTTTTTCAAATTCAAATTTAATTCGAGGAATAATCGATTATCAAAGCTCTTAAAACATGCTTTAATGAGTCATTAAATATAGAGCTGTTATGATTTCAAAATTTGAATTTGAAATGGAATAATCGATTATGGTTATCGATTATGGTATTCTGAACACGTTTTATAAATCAACTTAAATGGCTATTAATGTGTTTAAATGAGTATTAATTATCTCTAGCCATTAAGTTTGAATTCGAAATTATATAATCGATTATGATGTTTGAAAAATCGATTATGGCTTTTTGAAATGCAAGATAGAGAAAAGATAATCGATTAGTATAATCGATTATGCCTTTTAACAGTCAAATGGATTTTACACAGAGAACAAGTAATCGATTATCCTAATCGATTATGGCTTAACTGTTTGAAGATGCGCCTTTTAAAATGAGTTAAAATAATCGATTATGACATTTAAATAATCGATTACTGCGCGATAAAAATGAGTTTTAAAATGGGCTTGACCTAATTTCCTTGGGCTAATCACTTCTTCTATATAAAGGAAATTTAGGCTGATAACAAAGTGCCAATTCCCATTTTTCTAACTATACTGAAACTCTGTCAAAATCATTCTCTATCACTCTCACTTATTCTTACACACTTGACCATATATTCTTGAGAGAGCTTTACACCATATAGGTGTTGTTGTGTATTGTGCTTCAATTTGTTTTTATCTGCACTATTAAGAGTGCTTTATCTTGGTAAGAGTCGGATTGACTCAAACCACCTTTTTGGTTACCAAACAAGAGAGGGTATATCTCTTGGGATATTTTTTGAGGCTCTTACACAAGGGATCGTATGTCCTGTGATTGGTGTTAAGGGTTCTCTTCATTATAAAGGTTCTAGATGTGCCTGTTTAAAAGCTAGGGATTTGAGACTCTGTCACTGGGGGATTGTATGTCTCTGGTCTGTGAGGAGTTCTCGTTATTGTAAAGGTTCTAGCTGCTCCTGTTTAAAAGCTAGGGATTGAGAGAAAACCCTTGGTGGTATTGCCTTGGGGACTAGATGTAGGCCACGTGGGTAGTCTGTGGCCGAACCAGGATATATTGTGGTGTTCATCTTCTTTCCCTATCCTCTTTACATTTCCTCTATTTTAATTATCGCGCTTTAATTTCAAACGATTTATTTTCTAAAACGCCTTAATTTGAAAAGAATTTAATATCCGCTGCAAATTCTGTTTTAATTTTAAAAAGGATTTTGATTTATCACAAAAGATTTCATTTTTTATTCAAAACCCAATTCACCCCCCTCTTGGGTAATGGTTGCCACGGCCAACAAGTGGTATCAGAGCTTCGGCTCTGGTTAGTAGCTTAGCAGCTCAGAGTTAAGATCTTTTGGCAACCTTTTCAAGTTTTCCAAAATGTATGGTTTTGAAATTGACAAACCACCATTCTTTGATGGTGAGAATTTCATTTATTGGAAAATGAGAATTGAAATTTTTATGCAGTCAATTGATGTTGATTTATGGGATATTGGAGTCCACGGATTCATTCTCAAACCCAAACAACATCAGACTGAGTTTGACAAAAATTGTTTTTGCTTGAATCTCAAAGCTATGCAAATTCTTAGGAATTGTTTGTGCGATGATGCTTATGAGAAAATTAAGAATTGTGATTGTGCCAAGGATATTTTAAATGTGCTTAATTATAATTACCTTGTCACTAACAATTTTGAGATTGAAAGCAATTACAGGAAAGGGCAAAATTCATTGGAGGAAAGAAACCCTCAAGAACATGCCAAGAAGAAGGACCACAAAAGCAAAAAGTCATTTGTGCAGAAGATAGAAACTACTCTCCAAGCAACTCAAATGAACTTGGAGGTAATAGATGCTAAACTCAAGCCTTTGAATGACAAATGGTTATATGCATACAATAATTTGTATGAGGAACTTATGAGTTTAGAAAATAAGAACTTGAATTGCTTGAAAAATATTTCTTCCATTGAACGTGATTTAGAAAAACTGAAAAATGAATATGCTACTCATTGTAAAGAAAATATTTTCGATTCCGAAGTTGACTCTTCATGTTTAGAAAATTTTAAAATTCTTGATAATCAAGTTGAAGAGTTACTTTATGAAATTGAAAGTCCAAAATGCTCTACATGTGTACAACCTTCATATAAAAATTGTCTTACAAAAATTAAAAGGGATGTAACATGTAATGTCTGTGGAAAGTTAGGACACATTTCTCATATGTGCAATTATAAGAAAAATTATTCTATGAGAAATAAATTTGTTTGGGTGCCTAAAGGCACAAATATCTTGTCCACTAACCTTCATGGACCCAATACGAAATGGGTACCAAAAAGTTTCTCTAGTATTTCTAATGTGCAGGAAAAATCTATATTTGAGAAACAAACTATCTTGGAAAAGGACGGGACATCAAGAAGAGTGTTTTACAATTTCAAAAATGCTATTAGTACCAATAGAAGCAAGGGCCTCTTGATGAACAACCCAAACAAGAACAAGATAGATGATGTAAGAGCTAAATTCAAGCTCAAACAAAAGTGGGTAAGAAAGAACGATCTTGTGAATTCATGGAACGAGGTAACTTTACCTTCTACTCCTCATACATGCTTAAATGTGACGTTTGTTAAATGGAAGTATGATAATAAAGATGTCTCTCTGAATTAAATCAAGATGAAACATATAAATATTCTATGCAATAATTCCAACATGAATATGACTATATGTTTGTGAAATTCTCTCATGATGGATGAACTTTGTGCTAAAAGCCATGTATGTTTGTATGATAATTGATTATTATTTGAAGCATGACATAAATAATTTGAATAAGTTCTAAATCTTCCTTGTTATGAAAATTGAAAATTGAAAATTGAACAGGATAATCGATTAGATAATCGATTATGCATCCTCGGAAAAATTAAGGAAGATAGACAGAAGCATAGTAATCGATTATCATAATCGATTATGCTACGAAAATATGAAATTTTTGTAAATATTTTTTTAATTAATCCTAATTAATTTTCTAATAAATGTTTCATTCTGATATGATTTCTGATTTATTTTGCTAATCATATTCAAATATTTTCGAATTTGAATTGACATTAAAATTCTTTACACAACATCTTTTTGAGAAATTTTTATTTTCACTATTATTTCAAAATCTGATTTGAAAATCAATTAGTGATTTATTTCATAGTTAAAGTTGATTGAAAATTTTATTAAGAATCAATTTTCGAAATTCAAATGATCAACATTTTTTTTTATTCTTGTTTTAAATTCAAAAACTCAAATTATTTTTATTAATTTCGAAATTTTTAATAATAGTGATATATTTTTTAAATTCAAAAATCATTATCTCCTCATTTTATTACAAAATCAAAATCTGTTTAAAAAATTATTTTAATACACAATGAGTAATTAATTCATGATAATGTTTTAATGAAAATAAAATTTCTAGCCATGAATTAATTAAGAGCTTTTTCAAATTGAGAATCATAATGATTATAGTAATGTATTCCTTATATTGATTGATTGTAATATTAATTGAGGATCAATTTTTGAAATGTAAATTATAAATAAATTATGATATCACTTTAATATCTTTTGAATATCATAATAAAAAGAAAATTCAATTTTGAGATTTTAAAATCAAAATTCAAAATATTTTTATTATTTTCGAAATATTAAATTATGAAAATTTATTTTGAAATTCAAAATCATAATTTCCTTATCTCTCTATAAAACTCAAAATCTAATTGATAAATTATTGATTCATAACTGCACTTTATTAGAAAATTGATTTCTTATCATGAGATATTAAACTACATATTTTAAGACTCAATTAGTCTTTAATTCATGATTGCATTTTATTGAAAAATCAATTTCTTTGCATGAATTAATATACTACATATTTTTTCAAATTGAAAATCACTATGATTGTTGCAATAAATCCTTTACAATGTATGATTCGAAAAGTCTTTAAGGATTGATTTGAAAATTGGTTTAAATTCAAAAGTTTCCATATTTATGAAAATCTTTTATTGTACCACAAAAACATAAATGAAGATCTATTAAGGTTGTGGTTAATAAAGAAAGTTTTTAAAAGAGTTTGGCATATTTTATTTGAATATTTCTTTTTGCCAAATGAAGATTTCAAATCCAATCTGATTAATTTCGAAAATCTAATTAATTTTGAAATCTAGGTGATTAATTGAAATTCAATTTTTCTGATGCTATGAAAAGTTTTAACTACACCACAAATAATTAAATAGTATTTATTGAGAGTGTGGTTAATGAGTTTGGCACATCCGTTATTTGAATATTTCTCAATGCCAAAATAGTTCAAGATTTCGAATTCAAAATTCAAATTCTTTTCTATGACCAATTTCGAAATATTTTTTTTTTTGAAATTTAGATGATTAAATGAAACTTAAAGTTTCTATAATTTTATGGAAATCTTTAAGTATACCACAAGCAATTAAAGCTTATTATGATTGTGATTGTCATTAATAAAGAAAAATTTAAACCAATCACGCATTGAATGAGTGCTTGTGTGTGCATCCTTATTTTCACCTTGTTACTTCTAATCTGTGTGTTGAAGTGTAAAACTAGGCTACAAGTTGCCTCCTAAAGAATCTGGCTAAGTTCTGGAATTTTCGAAGCTATAATCGATTATAGACTGGATATAATCGATTACTCAAAAGTCAGTAAGCCGCAAATCGATTATGATAATCGATTACACGTGAAAGGGGGAGAAAAATCAATTATGAAAGTGGTGATTATGAAGTCCAAAAATCAATTATATTGCAATTCATGGAGATTCAGACACCAAGATTCAAATCAGCTATCTTGATAAAAGTGGTGATCTCTATCCTTATTCCTCATAATGTTTTTACTTGCAATATATATTAAATCTATAGACATGTCTCAATGCCATTAAGTGCAATACGTATGATAATCATTACAAGACATGTTTTATGCCTTCCCCCATTTACACACGTGGTCAAAATTGCTTATTGTTGCTTTTGATATGAGCTTGATAAAATGGCTAACCCCATGGATCCAAAACAAATTGGATACCAAAAGAATCTTTCTCAAGACTTTTGTAGGTGTGCTTAAAGACCAAGAACTCAAATTGATATCTTGATAGTAGTCAATTGAAGCACATGACAAGAGATAAGAATGAGTTTCTAGCTTGTTGAAGTTAAAGCCTACAAATCAAACATCTACACTTGCTGCAATTTTAAATAGAGAGATTCACAAACACATGAGCAGCTAAATATTGAATTGAATAAAGATGAGTATTGAAAGATCTTCTTCCGGCAACATGAAATGAAAAACTCAAGGGAAGATACTACAAGTGCAAAATCCGGCTGCAAATAAGAAGCATCACAATATATTCAATAAGTTTCTCAATCCCTAATTTCTTATGATATTCAATTTTGTGGATTGTTTAATACTTGTTGAAATTAAATGTGATTATATGCTTTCTCCAATAAATAAAATGGTATTTTGAAAATTTGTTTTCGAAAGGGGGAGAAACATTTGCATGTTTAGGAGAAATATAAATATACAACATTATATACTTATCAAGGGGGAGAATTTTCTTTTAAACCGTGTTATATCTCTAAAACTCTCTTCTTGAAAATATTATTGTTTTTCATCTCCTTGATTCTCCTGCCATTTTTGCTTCCGCACATATCTGATATATGCATGCCATGGCTTGTATCTCAAACTTAAAATTTGACTATCACTTTAGTGGATATATGCCATATTAGAGTTAGAAAATACTTTTCCTGCTTTTTGATAATGACAAAAGGGGGAGAGTTACATGAGTGCATGCTTATAAATATTAAACCTCACATCATAGTCATAGATAATAAAAGAGTGTGCGTACGGAAGCTAAAGTGTCAGGAATATAAAATATACAGTCATCCAAAAACAGTAATAAAATCTATAAACTGGATATGAAAATAGTACTACATATAGTACTTATCACCATCATCTCCACCATCAACATTACCACCATCATCATCATCACCATCATCATCACCACCATCATCAGTGCCATCATCAGTGCTGCTGCTGTCCAAGTCATCCTGAGGCTGTGAGTGCCTCACGGAGTGGAGTGGCCTCAGATGCAGTGACTCTATGCTCCAAGGTTTTCACTTCCAATGAGAGCTCACGAATAGCCGTAGAGTTTGCTCTGATCTTAGTGGTGTTCACCCGAACCTCAGCTAGAATACTCTCTAGTAAAGCCATCATTTCTGGTGAGGCTGTAGCAGGAGGTGCCTACGATGATGATGCTCCGTCTGTGTTGGTTGGCTGATTTGTACGCCATTTCCATCCTTTGGCTTTGTATTCCTAATCTCAACCTCGAGACATGATTCCCATCTGGTTAATTGTACCCTCTTTCATCATAGCATGAAATTTCTTGTAATCCAGCTTAGTCTCTCCAGTGAGATTAACCCTAACATGCTTAATGATGCAGGTCACCAGATGACCATAGAGTAAATCAGCACTACCCCTATTGTCATACATATGCTGCATGACCAAGCCAGCCCAGTTTACTTTCTTTTTCTTTTCCAGCAACCACAGAATAACAACATCCATTCTCAACAGCTGTGAAAAATTAAGGCGTCTAGGAAATAAAAGCCTAGCTATCACATAGTGCAACAAGCTGCTTTGCACTTTCATTTGACCACCAGTTATTTCTTTGTCATTTGCATCAGAGGGATCAGATAAGACATCCTTAATAGCCTGGATTCTAGCAAATTCATTTGCCAAGGGCTCTGCAGCAGGACCCTCGGCAGTGGCATAGGTGCTTTCAGAAGGCAAGCCAACTACTCTTCCAAACACCTCATCATTGAGACGAATGGGTTTCCCACAAACTTCAGACATTAAGACTCCATCAACTAGTCTAAGGTTGCAGTAAAATACCTTAACCAAGTCTGGGTAGATATCCTCTGATTGAGACAGAAACTCAGTGATTTGAGCATAGTCCAGATACTCCAAAAATTTGAAGTTGCTCTTTCTCATCCACTCTATGTCCAGAAAACGAGGTTTCTGAATTTCTTTCCCAATGTATGTGCTCATGAAATTTGCCAACTGATCCCCATTAGTAAACCATTTATCCACTTGTTCCTGTGTAAGTGGACTAGGATTGATTGCTGCAGTTCTTTGGCGTTTAGGAGGCATGATGATGATCGGAGTTGAGTAGGGATAAAGAGTTTTGAAGATGGTTGAGATGATGGTGATGAGTACAATATGTAGTACTATTTTCTTATCCAGTTTATAGATTTTATTACTGTTTTTGGATGACTGTATATTTTATATTCCTGGCACTTTAGCTTCCGTACGCAAACTCTTTTATTATCTATGACTATGATGTGAGGTTTAATATTTATAAGCATGCACTCATGTAACTCTCCCCCTTTTGTCATTATCAAACATGAGTGCATGCTTAAGGGGGAGATAAGCTAAATTGAAAAATGAATTTTATAGATGCATGCTTAAGGGGGAGAGAAATTTAAATTGGCAAATCTTCTATTGATTACATGCTTAAGGAGGAGTAGAGCAAAATTATAAAATGAGATATATTTATTGCTTGCTCTAACTGCATAAAGTGAGGGCAGTAGAGCGAAACTAAAATGTGTGATATATTTTATTGCTCTAACTCTATCTTTTAGAAATTCCCTCATGAGATGTTTGTCATCATCAAAAAGGGGGAGTTTGTGGATATATGCCTTGACAGGTACTTATGTTTTGATGATGAACAAAAGGGGAATTTCAAATCTAAGGACCAACACGCAAACTCAAGTCTCAAGGATCTAATTGCAAAATGTGACACCCTAACTTGGGTCATCACATGGTTACCCGTTGCGGAAAATAAAATTTTAATTTCGCTGGTTGCTTTCGGAAAATAATGTTTTCTCAACGTTTATCTTTTCAAAATATGGTGATAAATTTTTTTCTTCTTGTTAACCTCACAATAATAACAACATAACCAAATCACACTTAAGTACATAATAGTATATAAGTCATACAACTATACTGCCTCATATGTTTTCACACTTATGTCTGTAATAAGCATAGATTATTTCCAAACACAACATAACATAAAACCTAAGCTGGTCGTAACTTAACTAATACTATAACAGTAGAGGGTAGCTTCAGCACGCTCCAACCTAAAGGGTCTTTCCCTTATATTCGCCAACAGGAAGAATACCTGATATTGTTTGTAAGGGTGAGACACCAATATATGGATATAAACACGATAACCATTAGTGTGACTCACATACGACATATACACATATATAAGCATATACTCTATCGATGGGTTTCACACCCCAAACATCAACATTTTAAAACTATGCATGAACACTTCATATACACCATCTAAACATTCACACCTAATCTCATGAGATATCCCAACACGTAATGAGTGGATCAAACTCAATAGCCATCCCATGGCACACAGGCACGCAGCCAAAACCCATTGCACACTGTCCAACACCGTGGCACAGTGATAAAACCGTAAATGGGGTTTCATTGTCCAACCTGGCACAATGAAGAAAATCGTAATTATGAAATACCTGACGCCGCAAGGTATTCATACATAAAACCGTAGGCACGTCTGCCAAATGCATGCAAGAAAACACTTTGTTCTTGACACTTTTCTTTGTGTTCAATCTTTCCTTGTCGAAGCTTGAAAGCTTACGACCAACCGTAATCTTAAACATCTTAAAACTTTCATTAATAACACAGGACCTCAAAGTCCGAGTGCTCAATCACAAAACACCTAGACCGATGCATCAGGCTTAGGGTTTGTGGTAATAGAAAACATCTCAAAATGTTTTAACACCTTTAACAAACCTTCAAGTAAACACCACGTCTACAGGACCTCAAAGTCCACAGGACACCAAGTCCACAACACCTTAAGAACCTTAGAACCCCGACGTCTCGGTTACTAAGTTCCATAACACTTTCAACCTTTAACACCACTTAGAAAACTTGATTTCGGAAAAATTGTTAAGTGGAAAGATTTCTGTCATAAAACACCGGTTACCGAAAAACAACATTTTCAGAAAAGAGGGTCACAGAGATTTGAAGTTCATCAAAAATACACGTTGCCGTTTCTAAAATATTTGCCGTCGTCGGTTTTCCAAATTGTCGTCGTTAAGTCCTTTTAAAGTATTTTAAGGTAACACTTAGCTTTTTCCGCTTAAACAATTTTCTAAATTCATGATTAAGTTATTTTCGCAGATTAACTTCACAAAATAACTTTTTATAATATTGCGGAATATCTTATGTAAAAATTAACAGTAGTAAAATATTTTCAAGGTTCCGCCCTCTCTGTGACTCCTAGTTCACTTTTACACTAATAGATCGTTAAAATAATAATATTTTCCAAAAACTCTTATTTTTCCCACATAATATTTTCCATAAACATTATATTCCAACATTTCCCATAAAACATTGAATATAATTTTATGCAGCTTATTAAAGCTTTTATCTGATTAAATGGTTGTGCACTGACCACTGTCAGGCTTCACAAACAACATCCAATCCAACATCATCATCAAAACTATATTACCAAACAAATCATACATCATAGCAACATAATATATATCTGCGGATAATTAAATAAATTAAAAGCAGATAGATCACCGAAACACAAACAAACAGCTAGAAACACATAGCCAAATAAAATAAACCAGAAACACTACAACCACATATATCACACACACAGTTATCGAGAAAAATCCCTCAGGCAAGGCTCCCCTTACCTCTTGATGATTTTCAAACTAGCAGTTTCAAGAAATCTCCCTATCCCGATCCGATTCTCCTCCGTCGGCTTAAGTGAAACTTACTCGATCGATTCCTTCAAACGAATTGCAACCAAAATAAATCAAATCAAACAACAACATACTTAGATCATGAAGGTTAGGTTTCGGCCTTTTAAAAAAAAAACTAGATTAGGAAACTTAAAATTTTTCCAACTTAGGGATTTATGATCCTTAAGTATCTTAAACATGAATAAGAACTTAAACCAAGATCATGAACTAAGAACATGGAATAAAACTCATCTAGTTCCAAGGTTAGGGTTTCGGTTTTCTCAAGGCAAAAAGGCTAGGGATTATTTGGAATTTTCATCAACTCTTGGATTAAATCAACATACAAAACCTAAAGTTGATTTCAAGTGTTACTTAGACAACTTTGGAATAAAAAATTCCTTCAACAACAAAACATAGGGTTTCGGCCCTATTGAACAAAACTAGGCTTGGATTAGATTCTTGGTTTTCAAACCACTTACATACAGGAGCTATCAAGGTACTAAGAGATTAAATCATGAATCAAAGTTTAAAGTTGAAAAAATCCAAGAACACCCACTTTTGAGGGATTTCGGCCAAGCTCAGAAAATTGGGAAGGAAATTTCTCATGATCATATGCTTCTAGATGATGAATATAGAGATGATTATGAGATCATAGCAACTGGTTTCAAGTCAAAAGGATTTTTATACAATTAGTTATGGATTTTTGAAGTTAGCTTCATAAACTTTGAATGAAATGAAGAACTTGATGAACACAAGCACGAATCCATAAAAGTTGTGAAGAGGAAGGCTTAAGATGACAAGATGAAGAGTTGTTACCTCTTGATGATCAAAGGAAATGATGATTTGGGTGATGTTCTTCACAAAAATCATCAAGTGTTCTTGAGAGAAAATGAAAGAAAAGTGAAGAAGATGAAGGTTTAGAGCTGTTTCGGTAATCTGGGCATATCTCCCAATATACTCATCCATTTTTGATGATCTTTATGTCGTTGGAAAGAAGAGAGAAATAGGAACAACTTTCATGTAGAAAGTTTGTCGAGATTCGAAACAGAAAAGGGTTGGAATTTGCGAGACAGTTTTGGCTGAGTAAGAACATCAATGTGTGTTCTTAAGAAAAAGCTTAAGTTCTTTAAGGAAAATGGCAAGAATGAATGAAATGAAATTGCCTAAGTGCATTATGATGAAGGAGCCGTGGGTTTTGGGGGCATTTGGGTCAAAAATTACAAGGGCAAACTTGCAATTATCATAACAAACCAAGGGCAAAATGGTCAATTCCAAGCAAAAATATCCATTTGTCATAAATGCGCCATTATGGCCATTATGATATGGATAGGATCGTCATTAATGCTAGTCGCATCAATCACATCAGTCATCTGAGCTCCGTTGCTGACCCTTTTAGTTCATCTGAAGCGGATTTCCTAGAGACATCTCGACGTTTAAGACCGCAACAAACAAAATATTTTATTTTTACACGAAAATTTTCAAAACTTCCAATAACGTAGAAAATACGATAAAAATATTTTTCATCTCGTTCACGACTTAAAATTAGGTCATCTGAGCAGTAAACTTTTACTGTCAGTGAAAACGCAGACCGGGTTCGGTCTGAATTTTCAACCCAAAATTTTATCGTAACCTTAAGATATAAAACATGACATGAAAATAACAGTTGTTTACCCAAACTCATTTTGAGTCTCGGATAAAAATATATGTATTTATATATTTATTACCGATATGTAAACAGCGAAAAATCAGGGTGTTACACAAAAAGCGTGAAAAGGACTTAGTTGCAAAAAGGCATCAAAAGAACTAGCAATCAATCAAGATGGGTTTAAAGGGAATTTTATTATTTGTGTTGCTTGTTCTAGAAAAAGATGTAAATGGTAAGTAAAGCTCTCTAATTAAAATTGGTCACACACACACATAATTGATCTTTAAAATTAAAACTTAAATGGCTTTTAAATAAACTTAAAATGAGTAATCAGTTTCAGCCTTTAAGCTTTTCAAATTCAAATTTAATTCAAGGAATAATCGATTAGTATAATCGATTATCAAAGCTCTTAAAACATGCTTTAATGAGTCATTAAATATAGAGCTGTTATGATTTCAAAATTTGAATTTGAAATGGAATAATCGATTATGGTAATCGATTATGGTATTCTGAACACATTTTATAAATCAACTTAAATGGCTATTAATGTGTTTAAATGAGTATTAATTATCTCTAGCCATTAAGTTTGAATTCGAAATTATATAATCGATTATGATGTTTGAAAATTCGATTATGGCTTTTTGAAATGCAAGACAGAGAAAAAATAATCGATTAGTATAATCGATTATGCCTTTTAACAGTCAAATGGATTTTACACAGAGAACAAGTAATCGATTATCCTAATCGATTATGGCTTGACTGTTTGAAGATGCGCCTTTTAAAATGGGTTAAAATAATCGATTATGACATTTAAATAATCGATTACTGCGTGATAAAAATGAGTTTTAAAATGGGCTTGACCTAATTTCCTTGGGCTAATCACTTCTTCTATATAAAGGAAATTTAGGCTGACAACAAAGTGCCAATTCCCATTTTTCTAACTATACTGAAACTCTGTCAAAATCATTCTCTATCACTCTCACTTATTCTTACACACTTGACCATATATTCTTGAGAGAGCTTTACACCATATAGGTGTTGTTGTGTATTGTGCTTCAATTTGTTTCTATCTGCACTATTAAGAGTGCTTTATCTTGGTAAGAGTCGGATTGACTCAAACCATCTTTTTGGTTACCAAACAAGAGAAGGTATATCTCTTGGGATATTTTTTGAGGCTCTTACCCAAGGGATCGTATGTCCTGTGATTTGTGTTAAGGGTTCTCTTCATTATAAAGGTTCTAGCTGTGCCTGTTTAAAAGCTAGTGATTTGAGACTCTGTCACTGGGGGATTGTATGTCTCTGGTCTGTGAGGAGTTCTCGTTATTGTAAAGGTTCTAGCTGCTCCTGTTTAAAAGCTAGGGATTAAGTGAAAACCCTTGGTGGTATTGATTTGGGGACTGGATGTAGGCCACGTGGGTAGTCTGTGGCCGAACCAGGATATATTGTGGTGTTCATCTTCTTTCCCTATCCTCTTTACATTTCCTCTATTTTAATTATCGCGCTTTAATTTCAAACGATTTATTTTCTAAAGCTCCTTAATTTGAAAAGAATTTAATATCTGCTGCAAATTCTGTTTTAACCTTAAAAAGGGTTTTGATTTATCACAAAAGATTTCATTTTTTATTCAAAACCCAATTCACCCCCCTCTTGGGTAATGGTTGCCACGGCCAACACTTTTCACTTAAACAAACACAGGACACACAGTCCAAATGTTTCAAACTCAACACAGGACACACAGTCCGAGTGCTCAATCGCAAAGCCCTAAACTGATGCACCAGTCTTAGGCTTGCGGATATGGAACTCACATTTTTCGTATCAAATTTAGGACACACAGTCCACAATTCATTATAGGACCCTCAGTCCAATGACACAGATCCCTGATCTACGTGTCCACAGAACACTAGAACCCCGACGTCTCGGTTCCTAGGTTCGTTTATCCTTTGTAAAACATTTCGTTCAGTGAAAAAAAAATACAAAACAAATCTCCGAAAGCTTATCCAAGTTTAAAGGAATAATTTCACTGAATGAAAATCCTCTTATAGAAATTCTTTTATGTTAAAACGTTGATAAAACGTAAAAATCAATAATAAATACTTTTCTTTCCAATCATTTTATTTCTGAAAGTGGTTGTCAATAAAAGTAAACTTTCAAAAAGTCCTTACTAAATAAAATTTCATTTCATAATAACAAAATAAAATCTCTTTGTCAAAATTTCTCATAAAAATCTTTTTATAACTTAAATAACTTTTCTGTCAGAAGTAATTGTTCTGAAGGCTATATTACGTTATTTTCGTAACTTAATCACTTTAAATAACATTTTATAATAAAATTGAATTTATTTTAGAAAAACTAGCGCCTGTAAAATTTTTTTACAATTTCGCCCTTACAGTCACTTTATTGGCACAATTTCCACAAAAATATTATTAAAATAACATTTTTCCACCTTTTCTCAAATTCTCATAAATTAATCACTTTGATTAATTATACAAGCTTATCAAGCTTTTATCTTCAAATTAATTTTTAACACTGATCAACGTCAGGTTTCCCAATCCATCACTCAACAGCAGATAATTTCACCACAATATAGCATGGCATACATTCAAGTCATGGCATACATCACAATTATAATATAACAATTCAGTTATAATCATGTAAATCAACATATCACAAAAATCAAGTAATCATATAATCATTTAAACAATAAACAATTCAAAAATCATAGAAAATCATTACAAATAATTCACAGACGACTCAACAAAATAGCATACGATTATCTTAAACTCCTCAGGCTTTCCCCCCTTACCTCTTGAAGATTCAAGTGTTCGTTTCACGAACTGTTTTCCGACTTGATCTCCGTCTCCTTCGCACACTCAGGATAATCAACAATGATTTATCCTTCACAACAAATTAAATCCAAATCAACAAATGAAACAACAAAAATCAATCTAATCCCTATGGCTAAGTTTCGGCCTACTCAAGTGATTAGGCTAAGGCTGTTTAACAAATTTTCTAACTCATGGATTAATGATCCTTAAACATGATGAAGACATGATCAATGATCATAAACCAAGAACTTGAACAAAAACTCATCTAACTCAATGAGTTAGGGTTTCGGCCTTGACAACAAATTTGAGTTAGGAATTTCACTTGATTTCCATCTCTTGGATTCAATAATCATAGGTAATAGAGAGATGAAATCAAGTGTTCAATCATAGAAACTGAAACAAACTCATCTAGTCACTCTAAGACTTAGATTCGGTCCACTATGGAAGAATAGGAAAGAAATTTTCTCTTGATTCATGCTCTTGGATCATGAATATACAGATCATAGTAAGTTCATAGAAATTGTGTAACACCCCGATTTTCACTGTTTCAAAATAATCGAAATGCGGACGATTATGTTTATATTTTTATATGAGTGTTAGAAAATTATTTTAAATAAACGGAGTTCATCACTCCATTCTACTTGAACGTAGAAAGCTATGATTAAAATTTAGGTTGAAACGACGGGCGAATCCCGGTTCGCTAATTTCACTGACAGTATATTTATACTGACCAGAAGACCTAATTTTAACTCGTGAACGAAAAACTTAAGATTTTTATTTTATTCTTTATGATTGTGTATTTTTAGCAGTATTTCATTAAAAGTGAAATAATTTATCTTTTACGGGCGAAATACGTAATCGGGTAAACGGCGGAGCAGATTACGGGATTTCCGGGAGCCACTAACGGATAATATCAGCGACTCACACAAGATGACTCACATGGTGAGTCACAATGTGAACACATTAAGTGTTGCACATGGTCATCATTACAAACTATTAGAAATTTGCAAACTAGTCCCTATACTTTTGAAATTTTGCAAAATGGTCCCTAGGAGTTATTTGCACTTAAGTCCTTGAAGAAGCCACCTCCTTTCCACTTGACATACTTTCACTTCATTACTTGCCTATTTCACATTTTACACAAAAACACCCAAAAGTTCTAAGTTCATATCATCATTTTGTGAAGCAAGTCCTTGGATCTTCACTTGTTTTTGATCTTCAAGAGGTGAATCCTATTCTTCTTTCCTAATCATGTCAATGTTCTTCAATAAGTTTCATGATTCAAAGTCTATTTCATCTACGTTCATCACTTTTAAGATTCTAGATCTAGAACTTTGAAAAATCACCATAAATCATAGAAAACTCCTAAAATAGTGAAACCAATTTCTATGTGCTTATAATCATTCTTGCTATCATAATCCAAAATATTGTTGAAAAAAAAATCTTCCTTCCCTTGTTTCATGCCTAGGCCGAACCTATGTTCATGTGGGGGGGAGGATGTCCTAAACTGACCGAAATTGCATCGAAATTATGACCATCTTCCTTTCTGAAACTCGAAAAACTCTCAACATGAAAGTTGTTCCCATTCCTCTCTTATTTCCAAAGAGATAAATATCATCACAAAAGGATGAGTATATTGAGAGTTATGACCAAAATACAGAAACTGCCCAGAATCCTCAGATCCATGCGAGACAGCATAAAGAAGCCTATTTTTACCCATGTTATGATCCGAACCAAATGAAACCGTAAACATCAAAGTTGTTCGTTTTCTTCTTATGTTTCCAATAAGCCAAAGTTTGTAATTTTTGGATGAGTATATCTTGATATATACTCACAAAACCAACACACCCTCAAAGCTGTCTCAAAAGCCATCAAGTTTGGATTGATCATTTTATTCATTTCTTCAATCTTCAAGAGGTAAAAACTCATATCCTTGATCATATCGGCTTTCCTCTTCATGTAGTTCTCATGTTTATGCCATGAATCATGTGTTTCCATTCTTAGATCTAGAAGTTTGAAGTTCTCTAGAAAATGATAGAAAAATCCTAAAAATATGAAATCAATTTCTATGAGTTAGTTATCATCTCTACTACCATAATCCAAGAGCATGTTGTAATAAAAAATTTCCTTCCCATTTAATGAATCATGGCCTAACCTATAGAGGAAAGAATGAATGAAGTTTTGTTCTTTATTTTGATGTATGATCATGTCTTCTATCATACATGTATGTACATATGTTGAATCCTAGTTGGTTTGTTAAAATGAAAACCCTAACCCTATATACCCTTGATGGCCGAATCTAGCTTTGTGAGGGTTAGGAGGATTTTGAGTCAAAACTTAGTTGATTATCCTTAATCCAAAGTCTTAAGTTCATTAGGATCATTAATCCATGACTTAAGCAATATTTGGAATTTGTCTCTTTTTGTGTAGTGTTGGCCGAATCTAACATATAGTTTAGGAGAGGACTTGTCGTTGGATTTTGTGTTTTTGGTTGTGTTTTGACAATAGTTTTGGTTTGTTTAAGCTTTTGACGAAAGCCGAAATTCCTTGACGCGGGCTGAAATACGTGACAAAGTTCTTTGTGACTTCAAGAGGTAAGGGGAACTTACCTGAGGGATTTTTCCCAATAACTATTAGTTTTAGTGTGGTCTGTATACTTGATATGTGGCTGTGGTGCTTTGATTATGCTGTTTACGTTGTGTTGTTTATCTATGTTCGATGATTTATCTGCTTTTAATTTATTTAATTATCTGCAGTTGTATATTATATTGCTATGATGCATGATCTGCCTGGTGATATAATTCTGATGATGTTGTTGAGTGATGTTTGTGAAGCCTGACAGTGGTCAGTGCACAATCAACTTAATCAGATAAAAGCTTTAATAAGCTGTACAAATTATATTCAATGTTTTATGGGAAATGTTGGAATATAATAGTAGTGGAAAATATTATTTGGAAAAATAATGAGTATTGAGAAATATTATTATTTTAATGATTTATTGATGAAAAGTCAACTATGAGTCACAGTGAGGACGTAACCGTGAAAATATTTGAGTACTGCTAATTTTTATATGAGAAATTCCGTAATATTATAAAAAGTTATTTTATGAAATTAATCTTCAAAAATAACTTAAGTATGATTTTATAAAATTGTTTAAGTGGAAAAGGCTAAGTTTTGGCTTAATTGGCTTAAAAGATGTAATTTGACGGCAAATTGGAAAAGTGTCGACAACAAGTATTTTTAAAGCGGCAGTACGTGTTTTAGATAAACTTGAGCCTCACGTGATTCTCTTTTTGGAACATAAATGTTATAGAAAAGAATTTCAAGTAATTGATGATTTTATAAAGGAGTTTTTATAAAGGAATTTTTGTAAAGGACTTTTTTTCTAACCGTGTTATTTTCCGTCAACTTGGATAAGTTGCGGAGACTTTGTTTTGGATTAGTTTTTCACAGAACGAAAATGGTGTTTACGTTGAAACGTGAGCCTAGTATCAGAGACGTCGCGATACTAGTGTTCTTTAATTTAAGCACGAAGATCTTTGATCCGTGTTATGTTGAGTATCCATGTTATGAGATTATGTTGTTTTGGACTTGGTGTCCTTTTCACGTTGTATATCCACGTGGTGGGTTACGTTGTAAACGGTAAATGTTGTTTTCAACGACCACAGACCCCAAGGCTGATTGAAGGTCTAAGGTTTTGTGATTGAGCACTCGGACTTCGTGTCCTGTGTTGACGTTGAAAGATCTAAACACGTTGTTAAGTTAATACGTTGAAAATCACGAGTAGTCGTAAGCCATTTTGAGCTTCGGCAAATAAAGACTGAACACAAAGAAAAATGATGAGAACAAACGTTTTACATGCATTCATTGGCAGAAGTGCCCACGTTGTGAAGTGTAGTACCTTAATGAGTAAGGTATTCCATGCCACGTTGTTTTGTGTGAATGCCTTGAGGTGTGAGGTATTTCATGCTACGTTGATTCATTGTGCCTTGATGGACAATGAAAAACCATATATGTTGATCACTGTGCCTTGTGTTGGACAGTGTGCTATGGTAAACACGTTGTGCCTAATATACCTGGCAATACCATATACGTTGATCACTGTGCCTTGTGTGGACAGTGTGCTATGGTAAACACGTTGTGCCTAATATACCTGGCAATACCATTTACGTTGATCACTGTGCCTTGTGTGGACAGTGTGCTATGGTAAAAACGTTGTGCCTAATATACCTGGCAATCGAGCCTGATCAGCTCATTTACACGTTGTTGGGGATCTCCGGAGATTTAGTGAAATGTAGAGACTATATATTGAAGTGTTCATGCATAGTTTTCAAACGTTGATGTTTGGGGTATGAAACCCATTGATAAAGTACTTGTTTAGTTATGAGAATGTATGCTGCTATAATTGTATGTGTGTATATGCTGTTTTGTGGGTCGCGCTTTTAGTTATTGTGTTAAATCCATATATTGGCGTCTCACCCTTACAAATATACAACAGGTTTACTCTAGTCTACCGTACTCCTTTGGTATACTAGTACGAAGCGGAGGGATTCACTAAGTCGCTCGAGGACTTATCATAGTTTAGTTATAACTGTTAACTCCTAGATGCTTGGAGAAGTATCTGTTAGTGGGAATGACCATAAGGGTATTCTCAATAACTGTCTGTTAGTTACGACCAGCTTAGGTTCTTTTTTTGTGATGTCATGTGTTGAAATAAACGAAGTTGATAAAGATCTAAGTGTGAAACTTATGAGGTAGTATAGTTGTATGACTTCTGCATATGCTTATATATTATGTCGTGGTTATGGAGTTAAAAGGAAAAAAATTTATCATCATATTTTGAAGAGGTTCACGTTGAGAAATTAATATTTTCCGAAAGCAACCAGTAAATAAAATCTTATTTTTCCGCAAGCGGGTAACCATGTGATGGCCCGGGAATAGGGTGTCACAAATTGGTTTCAAATCAAATGGATTTTTCTACAATTTTCTAGAGACTTTTGAAGAAAACTTCATGAAATTGGATGATGATGATTCATGGCATAAACTTGTAAAATAAACGAATAAGAAGACAACATGATCATGATAGATGAGGGTTTACCTCTTGTTGATTGAAGAAATGAAGAGAGTGATCAAAACAAGCTTAGGTAGAAATGGAAGCTTTTGGGACAGCTTTGAGGGTATAGTGGTTTTATGAGTGTATCTCACGATTTACTCATCTAAAAATTACAAAATTTGTCTTGTTGGAAAGGTAAGAAGAATAGGAACAACTTTGATGTTGAAGGTTTGTTTTGATTCAGATCGGATCATGCAAGAAAGGAGCCTCTTTCCGCTGTTCTAGTGTGGTGCTGTGGATTTCGAGCTGTTTTGGTAATCTGGGCATATCTCTCAAAATACTAATCCGTTTTTGATGATCTTTAGCTCGTTGGAAATAAGAGAGAAAGAGGAACAAATTTCAAGTTTAAAGTTTTCCGAGTTTCAGAATAGAAAAAGGTCAGAACTTCGATGAACTCTCGGGTGAGTAAGGAGAGTTTTGTCTTAGTGTTCTTGGTGTTCTTGGTGAATGATGAAGAGAAAATGGTTTTGGGAAGAGGAATGAAGGCTGATGCACAAACAAGGGAAGAGAGGAGAATGAACAAAATGACTCTTATGTTAAATGGAATTAAAAGATGATGTATGATAGGAAAATAAGCCATGTAGCCTTATAGATTTTGTGGTTGAAATGAAAATAAACACTTGGCTACAAATGGAGAAGGGTGGGCAGCCTTAGGGCCATAAAAATGATGTGGATGAGGGTGTTTGGGTGGTGTGGCTGCCTCCTATACCACATGTTAGGGAGAAGATATTTTGTGTGGCAAATCATAGTTAGTTAACCTCGGTTAGATATAACCAAACGTAGGTTGGGTTAACGTTCAAAATATCTAGATATTTTCTTTGTCTGACTAGAGTAAATTATTATCATGATGATTCATTTCCTCTTGAGTCATCATAGATGGCTTGTCGGTCTGTTTCTTGATATATCTTTGCACAAACGGACCCGATTCCCGATTAGGGTTTTTGAGAGAAATGAGTCTTGATTCAGGAAGATGATATAAGTGAGTTGAAAAATTGCCTAAGTGTAGGGGGAAAGGATTAGAACCGTGTAGGGGAGGGTAGAATGGTCCCAAAATTTCAATGGCAAGCCTTATAATTTCCATACGAAACCAAGGGTAAAATGGTCATTTCCTTACAAAAATATCTAAAGACATTTATGAGCCATTATGGCCATTATGATACGGATAGGATCGCCATAAATGCTCATCACATCAGTCACATCAGTCATCTCAGCTCCGTTGCTGACTCCCTGGTTCATCTGACTCAGGTTTTTCCTAGAGATATTTCGACTTTTTCGCCCGCAGCAAATATAATATTTTATTTTTTTCATGAAAATTTTTAAAACTTCCAATATCGTAGAAAATATGATAAAAATATTTTTCATCTCGTTCACGACTTAAAATTAGGTTTTCTGAGCAGTAAACTTTTACTGTCAGTGAAAAACGCAGACCGGGCTCCATCTGAATTTTCAACCCAAAACTTCATCGTAACCTTATGATATCAAATATATCGTGGAAATGATATTGGTTTATCCAAAATCATTTTCTAAGTCTCGGATAAAAATATAATCATTCATATATTTATTACCGATATTAGAAAGCAGCGAAAATCGGGGTGTTACAAGCACACATAGGGAGTAGAAGATAAAGTTACCTCATTGCCTAAATTCATAGGACTATCCTTTCTTACCCACTTTTGCTTGAGCTTGAATTTAGCTCTTGCATTATCTATCTTCTTTGAGTTGTTCATCAAGTGATATTTGCTTCTTTTGATGATAATTGCATTTTCGACATTGTGAAGCATTCTTCTTGATGTCCTCTCCTTTTCCAAGATAGCTTGTTTCTTACTATTTTATTTTTTCTGCACTTTAGAAGTACTAGAGAAACTTTTTGGTACCCATTTCATATTGGGTCATTGTGGGTTAGTGGACAAGCAATTTGAACCTTTAGGCACCCAAACAACTTTATTTCTCATAAGATGATTTTTCCTATAGATGCACATATGAGAAATATGTCCTATCCTTCCACAATAATTACATGATACATGCTTTTTGTTTTTCATATGATAATTTTCATACCCAACTATAGAACAATTATAACCTTGATGCATGTCATGTTTAACAATAGATAAATCATAGTTGGCATGAATTTTTTCTTCTTCATACGAAAATTGTTCACATGTGAAGCTTTTTGTTTTAGCAATTTCAAGAAATAAGTCCTCAACTTGATTATCAAGAATTATGCAATTTTCAAAACATAATGAAGATTCAAATTTCGCAATACTTTTATCACTATAACAAGTATATTCATTTTTCAGGTTTTTCAAATCTCTTTCAATAGATGAAATATTTTTCAAGCAATTTAAGTTCTTATTTTCTAAACTCAACAATTCATCATACAATTTATTATATGCATATAACCATTTGTCATTTAATGGATTGAGTTCAGAATCGATTACCTCTAAGTTTCTTTGAGTCGCTTGGAGAGTACTTTCTATTTTCTTGGCCATAAGCTCTTTGCTTTTGTGGTCCTTCTTCTTGCCATGTTCTTGAGGGTGTTTTTCCTCCAATGAATTTTGCCTTTTCCTGCAATTCCTTTCATTCTCAAAAGTGTTAGTGGCAAAGTAATTATAATCAAGCACATTTAAAATATCCTTGGCACAATCATAATTTTTGATTTTCTCATAAGCATCATCGCATAAACAATTCCTGAGAATTTGTATAGCTTTGAAATTCAAGCAAAAACAGTTTTTATCAAACTCAGTCTGATGTTCTTTGGGTTTGAGAATGAGTCTATGAACTCCAATATCACATAAGTCGACATCAATTGACTGCATAAAAATTTCAGTTCTCATTTTGCAATAAACATAATTCTCACCATCAAAGAATGGAGGTTTGTCAATTTCAAAACCATACATTTTGGAAAACTCAAAAAGGTTGGCAAAGGATCTTAACTCTAAGCTGTTAAGCTACTAACTAGAGCCGAAGCTCTGATACCAATTGTTGGTCGTGGCAACTATCACCCAAGAGGGGGGTGAATTGTGTTTTGAATAAAGATTAAATCTTCTGAGCTAAATCAAAACCCTTTTCAAAGTTAAAACAGAATTTGTAGCGGATAAATAGTTCTTTTCAAATTAAGGCGCTTTAGAAAAATAAAACGTTTGAAATTAAAGCGTGATAAGTAAAATGTAGAAATGTAAAGAGGATAGGGATAGAAGATGAACACCACAATATATCCTGGTTCGGCCACAGACTACCCACGTGGCCTACATCCAGTCCCCAAGGTAATACCACCAAGGGTTTTCAATCAACTCTAATTTTTAATAGGATCAACTAGAACCATTACAAAACAGAGAACCTTTAACACAAATCTTAGGACATACTATCCCTTGTGTAAAAGCATCAAACACTAGCTTTTAAACTGGCGCAGCTAGAACCCTTACAATGAAGAGCACTCCTCACAGACCAGGGATATCACCTCCCCCAGTGAAAGAGCCTCAAACAATAAACAGTGAGATCACACCCACTAAACACTTACAAGAGATATACCCTCTCTTGTAAGAATGGTAATCAAGAGATGGTTTGAGTCAATCCGACTCTTACCGATATAAAGCACTCTAATTAGTGCAGATAAAATCAAATAGAAGCACAAGAACAATAACACTTATATGGTGTGTAGAACTCTCAAGATAATATGGTCAAAGTGATAGTGTAAGAGAAGTAGTATAGAAAAATGGTTATCAGAGTTTTAGCACAGAGAGAAATAGTAGAGTTGTGTCTTATGATGGATGCCTAACTTTTCTTTTATAAGTGAGAAGTGATGGTCTAAAGAAAATAGGTTAAGCCTCTTGAAAATTCATTTCTGTCACGTCATAATCGATTATTACATTATCATAATCGACTGTTTAAAGTATTTCCAGGAAGCGCGCATTTGGATAGAATAGGCATAATCAATTATACTAATCGATTACGAGTCCACTGACTTTCATATAAAAAGCTATAATCGATTACAGGGTTTCTGTTTGAAACTCGTTGAAAGACAATAAGGACATAATCGATTATACATATTGCATAATCGATTATTCTAATTCAAATTCAAAACTTAACGGCTTTAATTAAAATTAATACTCATTAAACTCATTTAAATCCTTTTAAATTGAGAACTCTACTTACCATTTACACACTTTTTCTGAAACAAGAAATACACTTAATGAAATTCCCATTTTGCCCCTTGTGCTTGCTTGATCTTCTGGATACTCTTTTCTTCTATTGCAATCTAGTCCTTCTTGGATTTTAGCTTTTCCAGTTCTTGACATCATAGTTTTGCTTATTCCAACCTGAATTTTTCTAATACACAATTTTCTCAATGCCACATTAGTTCAAGGTATAGATTTAATTTCATATACAAAGCCATGTTATCTTATAAGACATATTTTAAGATATATCATATTTAATATTCTTTATGTCTTTAGGCATATAATAATAATTCCAAGTTTGATTCTATTCCAATTTATTTTTTTGCCAATCACAAACATATATTATATATAAAATCAAATATCACATGTGTATTCACTCAACATTAGATTAAACATAATTATTTAATACATGTATATTTAATTAATATAATATTCATTAAGCACACAATCATTCATTGAGAACCCAATCAAATAGTCACATGACATTTATATATATTAAGTCCAATATTCTTTTTATTGAATTAATACCATGATACTCTATTTGTCAATATCAAAATCTATATCATATTGATTGGTTCATGTTCTTTCCCTTAGTACTATATTTATCAACATCAAAACCTATATGACAATATGATTGACATACTAATCTTGGTTTGCTGTATCTAAGATAAAAAAAATATAGATTAGTGGGATTTTGTGATGCTAACTTTGCTGGAGACAAAATAAAAAGAAAAAACACTAGTGGAGGATGTCACTTGATTGGAGCAAGCTTAGTCTCCTGGTCAAGCAAAGGCAGACAACTATTGTCTTATCTATAGCTGAGGCAGAATACATCTCAGCTGCTAGTTGTTGCTCTCAACTCTTATGGGTAAAACATCAACTTGAGGATTACTCTCACTACAACATTTTTTGCTTTTGACAACACTTAATTTTTTTTTCTTGTGTAGGAAAGTCCCAATGGAGGAGATACAAATGAGGAGTTGCAAGATGATATTATTATACATTTTTGTTTTTATTTTCTCTTTAGATACCCATTTTGGATTATTATTATTATTATTATTTTGCAAGACTCGAACTTCATTGTATGATATATGATATTTGCTCAAATCATGTGGTCCTATTGTTGACTACTTTTGTGTATTTAAGTTGATGTTCAAATTGAATATATATATATATATATATATATATATATATATATATATATATATTATATATATATATATATATATATATATATATTACGTTGTACTCGATCCATTTAGTATTATAATTCATGGATTATTTCTTTGTTAAATTATATATATATGGGATAAAAAAAATTGAAAGGGTTATGTTAATTTTGTATGAGATCAGAGATTAAAGTTAAATTTATAAAATTAATATAAATTGTTCTCAAAGTTTATGAAAATAATTAAATTAATAATTGATTCAAATTTAATGCTATATATATTAGACATTTATAAAATGTTGTCTTTACTATTTTAAGCAACAATTATTAATTGTACTCAAAACATGATTTAAAATTATTGCCTATAAGTTGTGGTAACATTTAAGAAATGTTGTATTTGGATCTTTAGGCAACAGTTAAGAATTGTACTAATTGACATTTGGTTACATTTGAAAAATATTGCGTTAGGTTCACCTGACAACTGTTCTCTATTCGTATAGAACAGGTAACGGTTAACGAAAGTGTTGTCATAAGATGCAAAAAACTGTTGCCTTAGACAATAGGTAACGCTTGAATAGGCAACCCTTGAAACTGTTGCCTATACTTTTAGGCAATATTTTTCATAGTATAGGCAACATTTTTGAACTGTTCCCATAAAGCAAAAATGTTGTAGTATCTATTTATGAGCATAATATATCTGTGTGGTGTGATAATTCTAGTGCCATATGCTTAACTAAAAATCCAATTCAGCATTCTAAGGCGAAGCATATTGAAATCAAACATTACTTTATAAGGGATTATGTTCAGAAAGGTATCTTTGATACTAAGTTTGTTAAAACTGAAAATCAATGGGTTGATATTTTCACTAAACCATTAACAGAAGAAAGGTTTTTATTTATTAGAGATATCTAAACATGCATTGCATTGTTGAATGACATGTCTGATAATTAACATGTCTATGCTGCCTGTCTTATGTTTTTATATCACCTGTCTGTGTTACCTGTCTGTCCCTGCTGAGTCATAATGCTTGAACTCAACAATTTTTGGTAAAATGGTAATTAATTATTTAATATCATTTATTAATCTGAAGCTAATCATGTGCACGACAGTTTTTAATCGCGAAACCATATTTTCATAATGTCTAAAGTGAGTGCTGTAGTTCCCCACGTAAATCATGCTGTTTTAAAATTAAAAATGTTTTCTTTCTCTCTCCTGACTTTATGACTATAAAAGGCAAAGAGCCAGAAAGGTTCAAGCTTTACGCTTCCAATCCCTAAAATCTCTTCGTCTTCATTTCTTTCTCTGACAAACCCTTCTATGCTTCCAAAATCCTAGAAATCTCTTCTCTCTGCAATGGTAACCTCAAAGTACCTTTCTTCAAAAGAAATTGCTGAGAAGTACAATATGAGACTTTCAGACGTTGAAAAGATCTTGGCTGGCAAGACTGTGGACCTCCAACAAATGAAGAAGTGGGGAATGGATGTCACAGAGGAGTTGGAATACTCCAAGTGGACCTCCTTCTTCGACTTAAAGAAGCTGGTTCATCCCAAACTTGTCAGAAACTTCTGGACAAGTGTTGTGGTTCTCACCAGTACTATTAATGGGACCAAGAACTATTGTGCTCGAGTGATGGATACAACTCTCCTCTTTCTCATCAAATCTCTGGAACTTGTCACCAGATACCTAAGGATTGGAGCAGCTTACAAGCCTGAGTGGGAAGATTAAGTGGGAACAGAGAATGTGAACATTGCTCTGTATGGTGTTCCCAACCCAGACAACATGAAGCCTATGAACATGGTAGTGAAGTGCAGATTCATGCACAAGCTGCTGCTAGAATGCTCAGCACAGCCCAGCAAGAAGAGAAGGCTTGTGAAGACCTTTGCCAAGGCCAGACAAGTGGAGTCTGCACCTAGCAAAGAGGAAGCACCTACTCAGGGGGAGCAGACGACAAGTCCCTTGGAGAAGCCCAAGGAGACGAAGACTCTCAATTTGAGACTCATTCCCAGAAAGAGAAGGTCTGGCTACCCAGTGCCTACTGTGGCATCGTCTAAAAGGGTAGAAGTTCTCGTAGAAGTTCAAGTTGCAGAGGTTGAAGTTGCTGCTACAATTTCTGAAGACCTATCTGTTGGGACACAGACAGTTGTCCATCCTGAGGTTGATCCTCTGAACCCTTTTTTGCCAAGGAAGAAGCTGAGGTTGTCAGAAAACCAGTTGGTTCTTCCATCCATTCCTTCTCACCATCTTCCCCCTCTCATCAAGGTATCCTTAACCCTTCTGTTTCTTCTCCACCTGCCCTGTCTGTCTAACCCCTCTCCATTGTGTCTCCATTTTCTTCACATGTCTCCTCTCACCAAAATCAAACATCATGTTATGATGTTGTATCTGATATATGTCAGTACACAGTAGTTCAGAAGGATTCAAATCCCAAAGAACAAGCTAGCATATCATCAAGTCTTTTTGTGTCTGACTTGCAATCTCTTATGACTGCAAGCTTCTCAAATCTTTCTGTCATTCCCTCTCCTCCACCTCATATTCTTAAACCGTGTAGGGAGATTTTCCTCTATCCCCCTATTGTCTTGTTTATTAGAACATTGGCAAGGACCCACCTCATATTCTTAAACCGTGTAGGGAGATTTTCCTCTATCCCCCTATTGTCTTGTTCATTAGAACATTGGCAAGGACTCACTATCCTGCCTCTATTGTAATGTTACTTTCTAGGTCTAGCTATTACTTTATAGTTACATGCTCAAATTCTTTGTTTGCTTACATTGATTCTTTGTTACCCCTACCTCCGTTTGTTCTTGCCAAACAACCTCTTCCCCATCCCATCCAGATTAGAGTCACCTGTCTGTCTCTGTCTAAGAGACTTTCATGTGTCTTTTCATCTCCTGATACTGACTTTGTCAGAATCAGACCTTTGTTTAAACTAGTCTTTCTTCCCTTCTTTTATTATAGAACCCTTCCTCAGTGTGTCTTCCCCCGTATCTCTTTACCCTTTTCTGTGCCCAAGGCACCCCCAGTCTTAGCTTTGCCTTGGCACTCAGACCAGTCTGCTGCTTCAACTAGTCTGACCATAGAAGCCTCCACCCCTCATAGGTAGTTTTTGTTTGTAAAATCTGCCCTGTATTGAACAGCTCGTGATGAATATAATGTACATTTTATCTTTTATCTTTACTGTCTTTTACTTTTCTACTTCTTAATTGTTTCCTTTTTGTTTTTGACAAAAGGGGGAGAAAGTAAAGTTAAGATGATTAACTAAAGTTAAGAAAAATTAAATTAATGACCTTGTCTCTGAGCTACATATTTTATCTCTAACAGAATTAAATGATCGTGTATAAGAAATTAACTCTGATACTGTGCTGTTTTAAAGAACTCCTAAATATGAGTTGAACCTAAGTGCACCTATCTACACAACCTTTCTGGCTAAGAAAATTTCAACTTGTCTGAATCCCGTTATCTCTTATGTTGATATTTTCTAAGGTTCATTAAATCATCTGAATGTTTGTCATCATCAAAAGGGGGAGATTGATAAGTCTCTAAAATATCTGATGTGCATTTCCCTAAGTTTTGATGAAAACTAAACATTTTCTAATGATTTAATTAACCTTCATATTGGTTGCTAATCTGTCTATCAAGTATGCAGATCACAAAAGTCAGAATTCACTCTCACCTGTCTGTCCACATAGAAAACCACCTATCTAGAGAAGTAAAAGTCAACCTGTCTGATGACTAGGATATTGACTTAACTTGTCTCTGCGAAGCTCTCACACTCATCGGTGGTTCTTCGATGGGAAACTCAAGTACAAAGAGCTTTTGGAAGATGTCCCCTTATACAGAAGACTCTGAAGCTTTCTCTTTCACACTTATCAAGAAAAAGAAGGTCATTCTCACAAGCAACCTAGGAAATCAGAAACGAAGTCCAGTTAAAGAATGTTTGCAACATGCTTCATTCCCTAGTACTCTTGATTATTACACGAAAAGGGAAATGTGCTCTGCAAAGTACAAAAGCATTCTGCACAACTCTGATTTGGCTACTGCACGATGCATAAAAACATGATTCTCTGTGTTGAAATACAACCAACGTTCCTATTGCATTAATGGCTGCCCAGAATGACTCTATTGCATTTAATGGAGCTCTGCGCATTTATTTCTTCATTCTTTCAATCTGTATTCTTCAATCGTTTGAAGTTATTACGCAGTCTTTCATAAGCTTATATTTAATCCACTCTCTGAGTATTAGTGAAAGAACTGTCTGTCTGATTGTATTTATTACAAACAAACTTCTCAAACAAACCTGAGTGAGCCTGAAGAGGCTAGGTGAGCAAAGAATATTACTTGTCTTGGAGCCTGAAAAGGCTAGGCGTGTAAACAATACTTTGGCTACTGCACAATGCATAAAGCCATGATTCTCTGTGTTAGAGTACAACCAACGTTCCTATTGCATTAATGGCTGCCCAGAACAACTCTATTATTAGGTTTTCATGAGATTATCCTCTTCTAAAATCAAATCTCAAGGCAGAAGAAAACCATTCCCATGGATAGCGCATTACAAAACATGAATCACATAAGGGCTATCGTGTTTACCTCTTGTAGCGTGCTTTTTCATTTGGATCACTAGTTCCACGAAGGAGTGACACCTCTACTCAATCCACGCGAGTAAATAGGCGTCAGAGCTATGCGTCTTGTGCTAGCTGACGGCTACTGGGAGGTACGGTTAGCAAGACCCTAGGTTAGAGGGGAGAGCACTAGCTATTTATAAGCTGGCAACTCCCTTTAACCTAACTGTTTACCCTATTGGGCTTTGTACACCACAATTGTCCTTTAAATTAATTAAATATGATTTAATTAATTTAACTGCTCCGCATTTGCTCTATGCTTGTGACCCTATAGACTCCCACTAAGTTGGCAATAATATTAAATATTATAATAATATCAAATATTAATTGTAATATTAAATATTATAAATAATGAGCGGCATCTAGCAATGCATCATTACTACCCAAATAGCAAGAGTATCGGTGATCCGATTTTAGCCTTACCGCGACCATAATTTACTGTGTAGTAAATATCCCTTCGTTCATATGTCTTAATTGAACACAAGATATAAGAGTGATATGATCTAGGATATAGATCACTAACATTTTAGGATAATTCAAGATCAAACACAAACTAGAACAATAGAATGAAGCTTGATTCTCAAGTGAGAATCAAGAGAAACAAAAAGGAGTAGAAGAGCACAATTATATATGAATTGAAATGATAAGAACAAGAATTAAAGTGCAGAATTTAAATTGCAAGAATTAAAGAACACAAAATAGAAAATGGAAGAGGTAGAGAAGAAGAAGAAGCTGCCACAATCAATGCTTCATTAAGATGAAGATTGAATTGATAAGCCAAAGGAGGATTCACCACTTGAATAAGGATATTCAAGATAAGAATCAAAGGTTCAATCCAAGAACCAAGAAGAGGAGAACTCTCAACTCTCTCTAGAATTCTCAAGTGTGAGAAAACTCAAATGTAATCAAAATTGTAAAATGAATTACATGAAGCCTATTTATAGGCTCATCCTACTTAAGGTGCAAGTTAGACTAACTTGAAGTGCAAGGTACTCTAACTTGAGCCACAAGTAGCGCCCCAAGCCTCCTTCTACCCAATAGGCCCAAATCCTAGACTAGTCCTAAGTGCTTTTATGAATAAGCAATTCTATTACATGAAGTCTAATCTATACAAAGGTCCTAGTTCCTATATTTATTAGATGAAGTCTAATTAATCTATACAAAGGTCCTAGGTCCTATCCATAACTAGGTGGTCAATGGCTCAATGCATAAAAGGTTCAAAGTGATGCCCTCTTCATGAAGTTGCCTATGAGACAACTGATTGACCACCATATTCTTGAGTGTGTCTTGGACTCTTCTAAGCCTTGCCCTTGTCATAGGTCCATGCAAGTCTTCAATGCTAGGTCATTGGCTTTGTGTGTCCATGCCCACATCAAAGAGTGTCATCCTTGTTATGTTCAATTATTTATTCCTAGATCCCTGAGTATACGTGTAATCACAAATGGGCCCAATATCACATATTAGCCCACTTCCGCGTGGCCACACATATTTCACGTCTCAATCTATCGAAGGGCCCAAGACATTAACCCTGTTATATAAGAGGGACGAATCCTGTCTACATCACTCACACTCCTCAACATGATTTATTACAGGCCCAATAACTACCTTTATGATCACCCTGTTACGCGTGACGTTTGATAGCATCAAATCATACAACTTCTCATGTAGGAATCGTAGTGAATTCAAGTCGAAGGACTACTTTACTATGGTCGCCATGAGAATACTTTTGACACTTACATAACTATTATGAAGTATTCTCATAGTGGGTATTCCGGTATAAATATTACTCCTAATATTTATACCCATGTGCCGACTTGATATCACATATCCATGACCCATGAGATGTGGTCATCAGTCTACTCACACAATAGTCTCTATGTATTATTATCGTCCTAATTAACAATAATACTCGACTACGGACATTTAAGAATATAGTTCTATTATTCAATGTCACGATTAAGTCACGCACTTAATATCTCATTGATTGAACTGCCTATTCTAAGGACTTTATTTTGCTATAAACTAATAACATAATAAATGAATGCCTTAATCGTATATCAAATATATGATTAAATTCATGATACAAATAATTATCTATTCAAAATAGATTGGCCACTAGGGCTTATACCAACAATCTCCCACTAGCACTAGAGCCAATCAGGCATCAATCTAACACCCATCGATCTAGTGTGAGTGTCATGCTCCCATTGAGCAAGAGACTCCATTAGCGGATTATTTAGTGTTGTCATTCTGCATATCTTCACATCTCTCCTCTATCGATCATCTATCGAATGAGATGGAAGCACCTAAGTATATGTTCAGATCGCTGGTGAGATCATGTTTCCTTAGCTTATGCGATTACTCCATCATCATCGCAACGAGATCAATGGAGTTCGCAAAGTTAGGAATCCTTCCTAGTTCATAAATGAACTTCCCGATCCAAACGATCTTTAAACCTGCATTTAAGGCAACTATATACTTGGCCTCTATAATAAAATCTACAACTGTCTCACGCTTGGAACCTTTTCGAGCATATAGTGCCACCATTAAGATAAAACACAAACCTAGACTGCGATCTGTAATAAGCTTTATCGGTTTGGAAACAACATTGATGTAACACCTTAAGGATGTATCCTCGGTTCTTCTTAGATACTTAAGGATGTTCTTGACTACAGTTCAATGACCTTTACTGATATCAATTGATACGTTCTTGTCTTGCTCAAAGCATATAAGATAATTTGTGTAGTACACAATGTACTCTGACTAAGGCCTAACAACTTCAGCGATCTATCTCTATAGATCCTGGTTCCTAACACGTAGGAAGCCTCGCCTAAAGCCTTCATCGAGAAACAATTTCCCAGCCATGTTTTCACATTATTCAGTGTAAGGATATCGTTTCCGATAAGTAGTATGTCATCCACATACAAAAATGATAAAGACAACCTCACTCCCACTAACCTTGTTGTACATACAAGGTTCATCTTCGTTCTTAATGAATCCAAACTGTCTTACAGCTTCATCAAAACGAAGATTCCTGCTTCTGGAGGCTTGCTTTAAAATATAAATGGATCTCTTCAACTTACATATCCTTCCAACATCCTTTGGATCGATAAAAGCCTCGGCTTGTGTCATGTACACATCCTCGAGGAGATTCCCGCTAAGGAATGAAGTCTTGACATCCATCTGTCAGATCTCTAGTCATAGTATGCAGCAATAGCAAGTGGAATCCAAATGGATTTGAGCATCACTACTGGGAAAAAAGTTTCATCATGGTCTACACCATGATTTTGCTTGAAACCTTTCGCAACCAGTCGTGCTTTAAAGGTATTCACCATACCATCTATGTCAGTCTTCTTGAAGACCCACTTGCACCCTATGGGTTTTACCCCTTCGGGTGGCTCAACCAAGGTCCATACCTGGTTCGTGTACATGGATTCCATCTCGGATCCCATGGCCTCAAGCCACTTCTTAGATTCTGGGCCAATTACGACCTCTTGGTAGGTTACAGGCTCATCTTGATCCATGAGCAACACGTCACCTTCCTAAGTTAGGAGAAGTCCATATATCTCAGGTTAGTGACGTGGCCTATTAGACCTACACAAGCCTTGTGTTACTTGAACTGGCGGTTCAACCACAACATCTTGTGGAACCGGTTCTTGTTCCATTGTAGGTGGTTTAGTATTTTGTGGTACTTGGATTTCTCCAAGTTCTACATTTCTCTCACTATTTCCTTTGGAGATGTATCCCTTCTCAAGGAAAACTCCAATCCTAGCGACAAACACTTTGTCCTCGAAGGGATTGTAGAAATAATATCCTTTGGTTTCCTTAGGATATCCCACAAATATACACTTATTTGATTTGGGCCCAAGTTTATCCGTCATAAGACGTTTCACCCTGACATACCTGAATCCTTATAAATGACAAATTAGGCCTTCGGCCCATCCATATCTCATATGGAGTCTTTTCAATGGCCTTAGATGGAACATGGTTAAGAGTGAATCCAGCTGTAAGTTGAGCAAAGCCCTAGAAAGAGTCAAAAAGGTCTGAATGACTTATCATGGATCGTACCATGTCTAACAAGGTACGATTCCTCATTTCGGTCACACCATTCCATTATGGCATTCCAGGAGGAGTGAGTTGGGACACTATCCCACACTCTCTCAGATAGTCATCAAACTCTTGGTTTAAGTATTCATCACCACGATATGATCGTATGACCTTAATACTTTTGCCAAGTAAGTTCTCTACTTCAATTTTTGAACTCTTTGAACTTTTCAAAAGTTTCTGACTTAATGTCATACACAAATCCATGTCTACTGAAGTCATCAGTAAATGTGATGAAGTAAGGAAAACCACCTCTAGCAGACTTGTTTAGGGCCCCACATACATCACTATGTATCAAGCTCAAAAGATCACTGACCCTTTCACCTTGCCTGGTGAATGGGGTCTTAGTTATCTTCTCCAACAAGCAAGATATTCCAAGAGTCCATCCTTATGAAGCTTGGAGATGCATTTCTCACCAATATGGCCTAATCGGCAATGCCAAAGGTTTTCGCATTTATATTATAGATGGGCATATGAGGATTAAGCACACAAAGTCCATTATCCAAATACTTGCTAGCATAGAAAATATCATGTGACTGATGTTTCTACCAATAGCTAGAACATAATAACACTTTGTTTAGTTCCAAAACAAACCCTGAAGGCAAAGTCAAAACTTCTACAGTTAATGCAGCAACTTTTGCTCCATTTCTTATTCACAGAGCTTTTAGTTAACGTCCTACTCCCTTTGATCCTTCACATTAATGTGAGATCGACATGCGGTATCAAATACACATGATTTTGAAGTAAGTGACTTCTACAACATAATGCTTGAAGCTAAGAGGAAGTCATACTTCCTTTCCTTTCATATACTCTTTATGGTATCTTTAGCAGTTTTCAAATGTCCGGTCAAACCGCAATGAAATCAACTGCCTTCCTTTATAACCCTGCCTATTAGCTTCAAGACAGAAGTATTAGGCTTCAACTTGTTCTTGCCCTTGTTCTTCTTCTTGTTTATCAGGCTTAAGACTTTCCCTTTCAAGACTATCACAATATTCTATCCTTTTGTACTGTAGAGACTCTGCTCGGAAGTTCTCAACTTCCTTGCAATCTACAGTAGAGGTTTGTCAGAATCATTCACAACGAATTGACTATAACTATCTGGCAACAATTGCAAGATCATATCACTTACCAACATTTGGCCTAAAAGAAATCTCATTTTATGAAGTTCTTAATGTACTCAATAATATGAAGCACATCATAACTGTCGGGATTTCCCTTCTATCAGTTTGCAACTGAAAAGGGTCGGGATGACTTGTGGTTCTTATGCATTGCATGCTTTAAACAAAGCACCATGAGGTGCATGATCATATCACGCACTTTCATGGTTGCAAGCATGAGGAATCCTACATCTAGGACATCGTCTTGATGCTTCTCGTAAGCACCCATTTCGATCCTAGTAGGAACTGGTTGCTCAAGAATTATTTGCTCAAGAACATACAACTCTTTCTCGTACTTGAGGACAATCCTCAAATTCTTGTACCAATCTAGAAATTTAATTCTGGATATCTTGTCCTTCTCAAGGACAAATCGCAGTAATAAATTATAGTGTCTTATTTCATGGTAATTCTAATTACAGAAATATGCAAAATATAAGTATCATGATAAAACATATTTAATAAGGTCTTTTATTAAATACACTCCCATTATTTTACTCAAATCAATGACCCTCATCATTGATTCGGAAAATCCCTTTGGAAGATTTTCTAGTGAGACCAAGATCCATATTTCACCTCGTTTTGGTCAACTTTGGCTAATCTCCCAAAACTTAGTTATTTAGGTAGGAAACTCCTTTCCAATTGCATCTCATGTAACTCTTGGATCAGTTGGGTGAATAACTCTTATTCTAATTCATCTCATGAACTAAAGCCCAACTCAACGCCTCTAAGTCTTTCAATCCTATTGAATTTGGCTTAGTTAAGTTAGACCCAATGGATAGCAATTGGACATTACATTTGTTCCATCGCGCCTTACTAATATAGAAGAATGCACTCCGCTTTAGTGGACCCACACTCATTCGATATTAGTCTTGACGAGTGCTAAGCATCATAAGGCTCTTAAACTTAATATTTCCTTTTGAGGGATTTTTATTAAAATTGATCTCACCGGTGTTGTATAACATATAAAGCATCTCTCAGCATACATGAAATATATGCTATCATACATTCCACAAACATATATAACATTTAAAACAAACATGTATACATACATTTCATGCATCACATACACAAATATACATCTCATACATTTCATGCATCTCATACACAAACATATAAGATAAGCTACTATAGTTATGGCCTCCTATTGTGCAAGAATTAAATAAACTAATTATTACAAATCTTTGACCTTCGAGCAAGCTTCTCAAGTTTCTACCACAGCCTCATCATTTGGTGTTGCCTTCTCTTCAACTCGAGCAATTACATTTATTTATATAAAAGGAATGACATGCAGGCTGTATTAAAATAAATAAATAAATCACGACGTGCAGGACGTATTTAACCAAAATAAATAACACCAAAATCTAAAGCCATAACCATATACCTTAAAATAAAATAAATAACAATTAATAATAAAATAAAAATCTTTTATTATTATTATTATTATTAAATAATTTGAAGGTTTAAATATTTTGAAATCAATTTAGGTTCCTGGCATTTCACGCAATTCACGGTTCCTTCTTTTAAGTATGAAATTTAGAGGCCAATTTTGATCATTATCAAAAAAGCCATGAGCAATTCATCTTATGAATGCAATTTAATCACATACTGTGCGTGTGACACCCTTCTACCACACATGTTATAAAGCATTTAATATAAACAAATTAAATGGAAAACATGCATTTACTGAAAAAATATAAAATATTGTCCATGGATAGAAAAGTCCCACATGAACCAGTTCTTAACGCGGAAATAAAAATAAGTTTAAAAACAATTAAAACATCACAAAGAAATAACATATCCCAACCCCGATGTCACATACAGAGCTGGTATAACCGTTCCGGAATAAAATCCACGGAATTACAACTGGAAACTATAAAACTAACTGAACATAAACTAGCCCTAACTATGAGTGGCGGCTCCTCAGAGTCACTCCTCTCCGGACTGCTCGTCATCCTCTGCAAGGTGCCAATCAGGCCAAACACAAACAAACAAACAGATATAGGGAGTAAGAATCATGTAAACATAATAACAAGGAAAAAGGAAGTAAAGTAAACAACCAACATGGCAACATCTCATCAACATCAACATCATCATCATCATTATGCTATGCAGTGCAATGCAGTCCTACTCCGCTAAACCAACAATGCATGTGGATCCACTAAACTCGGGATGGACGACTTCGGAGTTAAATATCCACATTGAGAATCAACTCAAAGCCGGAGAATCTACTCCTTGGATAGCCAACGCATCAAACCAACGAATGCCTCATCACGGGGGCGCTAGGAGAATCTACTCCAACCGTGGATGGCCAGATCGCCGTACTCTAGGAAGATCTCCCCTATGTCGAACATCCCTAAACAACATCTCCGATGCAATGCGTATGCAACACAACAACAACGGCAACACCACCTCCATAACTCCAACGGAAACGACCGAAGATAACAGCGAAATCAACCGCAACAACTTGCCTCGTGGAATCTACCTGAGGACTTAAGCGGAATCAACCGCAGTACCGGGGGCAAACTCTCGGTCACCAAGGTACAACAACTACACCTTAGACCCAAACCGTGGGGTCAAGGCTTCCTTGGCCAAACAGCACCAAGGCACAGCTCATCAGCTTGCGGTACCCAATGGGTACCGACTTATCAAACTCACACCTCACCATCTCATCATCTTTAATTAAATTTAGAAGTCATATCCAAATTGTCTAATCAACTTATCGTTATTGGGGAATGGGGTTTGAAACCCCTTAAATTCCTTTAATTCTATTCTGTCCAGTAGGGTTGAGCACGGTCGTGCTGAACCCCCAGCACGGTCATGATTAAACACGTGAGGGCGTGCTGCCCTTTAAGTGAAGCACGATCTTGCATCTTATTGAGCACGGTCGTGCTCAGCAGCACGGTCGTGCTCTTTGTCCTGCACGACCGTGCTAAACAGCTTGGCCATCTTCCCAGAATTCAACTGGGAGCACGGTCGTGCTCCCTGTTCAGCACGGTCGTGCTCATCGCGCGGCAGTGCTGTCCTGGGCAGGAACAGTAACCGTGTTTTAACCAAATTCAAGGGTTTAATCCATTAATCATTCTAAATCCATTATCACGATTTTTAAGGGTTAAACTCAGCAACATTATCAACATCAACTCAACAGTGGCATCAACCAACAACATCATATCAACAGTACGATTAACAAGCAATCTAGGCTCATATTCAACATAAACCAATCATACCAGATTTGAGCATATAACATGTTATCATAAACACCAAATCATACATCAATAACATGGTCTAAAATCATACAATCATAAAACCGATAATAACGGGGTTATGGGAACTCCCTTTACTTTACCCTAACCCCAAGCCTATGTAAACACTACCCTTCTCCCTATACCTAGATTGAAGGTAGCTCCCTAACAGCGTCCTAAACAGCAACCGGTTCCTCCCCTTAAAGCGGTTTTCACTCAGGCAAGCCTTGAACAAAGGAAACACAACATTATTAGTTTCCCAATCACAAAACGAAAAGGAAACCAACAAAAAGGAAGGGAACGTGACCTATATGCGAAGTACAGACGAAACCACGTTTCCCTAGGGTCTCCAATACTCAAAACCACACTGAGTATGAAGGAAAAAGGGAAAAAGGACGTTGCAGCCGCACTAGGGTTTTAGCCACCAAAATATGAAGTGTACGGCGCAACCCTCGAGTCTGCACAACGTATATAGGCTCGGACTTGAGCACGGTCGTGCTCACCCTCGAGCACGGTCGTGCTTGACTTAGTGTCACCGAGACGCGTTCAGCACATTGAACACGGGCGTCCTCACTGTTGAGCATGGTCGTGCTCAACTTAAAATCAGAGACACGTTCCTAACTTTAAGCACGGGCGTGCTAGCTAATGAGCACGGGCGTGCTCATGTACCAGAAAGAGACTTTTAGCCAAAAATCTCACTAAGCCCTCAACCGATAAATCCAACTTAAAAACCAGCTTTAAGAAAATACTTCCAAAAATGGGGTGTTACAGTGCGCAATTCATATACATAATCAATACCTTTATATGATTTTCAAAATCAATATTTTGATATCATGTGAATCAGATTTCAAAACCAAAGAAATCTAATTTTTTAATTCAATATAAAAGGAAATCTTCAATTGTACATTTAGCCATGTACCTTTCCAATTTATTCAAATCATAAAAAGTTCATTGCGCACATGATAAGACTAGATCACATGAAATCATTCAAAACAATTTGAACATTTGGCATATTTTTATACTCATGTGCAGTGACATGATTCTCGTGAACTTCCTTTTCGCAATCGATTCAATTATTATCTATAATTGATTCCAATCCACAAATTATGGTAACAAATATGCACTGTGCAATTTTGAAATGGAAACACGTGATAAAAGAAACCAATTCTATCTCTAATTTATTCTTGCGCACTAAATTGAAACTTCAATTTTGAAAAGAAACATAATTCACGTCTGCACACTGACTTCATTCTATTGGAAAAGAAATCTATCTCTTGCAGTGTTTCAAATCATAGTTCATGTTACAAAAGGAACGTCTAGTACGCACCGCTTTGGATTAATGCCCAGTAAACGTGTGTTCGTATACATATAAATCAAACAAGAACAAACATGTGCTCACAAAAATCACATGTAATCAATTGAATCAAGTTCAAAAGAAACAAATCATGTTATAAAACAAGGCAAACAAGAACATAAGGAGGATTCAAGGTAACTACGACCATATGCTCTGATACCACTATTGGGTTTTCATGAGATTATTCTCTTCTAAAATCAAATCTCAAGGCAGAAGAAAACCACTCCCATGGATCACGCATTACAAAACATGACCCATATAAGGGCTATTGTGTTCACCTCTTGTAGCGTGCTTTTTCATTTGGATCACTAGTACCACGAAGGAGCGGCACCTCTACTCAGTCCACACGAGCAAATGGGTGTCGGAGCTATGCGTCTTGTGCTAGCTGACGGCTAAGGGGAGGCACGATTAACAAGACCCTAGGTTAGAGGGGAGAGCACTAGCTATTTATAAGCTGGCAACTCCTTTTAACCTAACTGCTTACCCTATTAGGCTTTGTACACCACAAGTGCCCAATTGTCCCATAAATTAATTAAATCATATTTAATTAATTTAACTGCTCTGCTTTTGCTCTATGCGTGTGACCCTATAGGCTCCCGCTAAGTTGGTATTAATATTAAATATTATAATAATATCAAATATTAATTATAATATTAAATATTATAAATAATGAGCGGCATCTAGCAATGCATCATTACTACCCAAATAGCGAGAGTATCTGTGATCCGATTTTAGCCTTACCACGACCAAAATTTAACGTGTAGTAAATGTCCCTTCGTCCATATGTCTTAATTGAACACAAGGCATAAGAGTGTCATCCTTGTTATGTTCAATTATTTATTCCTTGATCCCCGAGTAGACGTGTAATCACAAATGGGCCCAATATCACATATTAGCCCACTTCCACGTGGCCATGCATATTTCATGTCTTACTCTATCGAGGGATCCAAGACATTACCCCTGTTATGTAGGAGGGATGAATCCTGTCTACATCACTCACACTCCTCAACATGATTTATTGCAGGCCCAATAACTACCTTTATGATCACCCTGTTATGCGTGAAGTTCGATAGCATCAAAGCATACAACTCATGTAGAAATCGTCGTGACTTCAAGTTGAAGGACTACTTCACTATGGTCGTCATGAGAATACTTATGACACTTACATAACTATTATGAAGTATTCTCATAGTGGGTCAGTATAAATATTACTCCTAATATTTATACTTGTGTGCCGACTTGATATCACATATCCATGACCCATGAGATGTGGTCATCAGTCTACTCACACAATAGTCTCTATGTATTATTGTCGTCCTAATTAACAATAATACTCGACTACTGACATTTAAGAATAGAGTTCTATTATTCAATGAAGTCTCACGAAGCTCAGATTGATCTGCAACAAGCTCTTGATTATCAAGAGTCTCTTTGGAAAGAAAAGTCAAGAACCAATTGGCATTCTTATGGAGACAGGAACACTGCCTATTTTCACAAAATTGCTAAGATTAGGAACACTTCCAAGCAAATGTCCATGCTTAGGAAGGATGAGGTAATATACCATGATGCTGCTGATATTGAAAATATTGTGTTAGACTATTTTTCAGGCATTTATGCTTCTGATAACTCCTGCATTGAGAATGACCTCATTGAAAAATCAATTCCTCCTTCTGTTTCTGCTGAGGACAATGTAATGCTGACAAATATGCCTAATATGGAAGAAGTCAAAAATGCTGTTTTTGCATTAAATGGAGATGGGGCTCCTGGCCCTGATGGCTTTAGTGGTTTCTTCTTCCAACATTTTTGGGACATTGTTGCTCAGGATGTCTTTAATTCAGTCTTTCAATTTTTCTCTCAAGGGTGGATCCTCCCCAACTTGAATTCAAATTTGGCGGTTCTAGTCCCTAAGGTCCCTAGTGCAGACTCAATTGATAACTTTCGGCCTATTGCCTTAGCCAATTTTCAGTTCAAAATTATCACAAAGTTTTAGCTGATAGATTGGCAAAGGTGGCCCCAAAGATTATCTCTCAGAACCAAAGAGGTTTCATTAAGGGAAGAAGCATTGCTGAATGTATCTATATTGCTTCTGAAGCTATGAATTTGTTAGATAAAAAGGCTTTTGGTGGTAATGTAGCCCTTAAGTTTGATGTCAAGAAAGCTTTTGGTGGTAATGTAGCCCTTAAGTTTGATGTCAAGAAAGCCTTCGACACCTTGGATTGGCAGTTCCTTCTCAAAGTTCTTCATTCATTTGGCTTTCATCAGAAATTTTGTGATTGGATCTTAGCTATTTTGAAATCAGCAAAACTATCTTTCCTTGTCAATGGCCATCCAGTTGGCTTCTTTGCTTGTAAGAGAGGGGTTAGGCAAGGTGACCCTCTTTCCCCTCTCTTGTTCTGCCTAGCTGAGGAAGTTCTCACTAGATGCCTCTCCATTATGGTTCAAGAAGGAAAGCTTAATTTGATGGCTGGTCCCAGAAACTATAAACCTCCGAGCCACATCTTATATGCAGATGATATCCTAGTTGTCTGCAGAGGTAGCAAATAGAACTTGAAAAACATTAAGGATCTTTTTAAAGAGTATGGTGAAACATCAAGGCAGTTCCTTAGCATTGGTAAATGTAAATTTTATGCCGGAGCTCTTTCTAACTCCAGAATTGCTTCCATTAAGGACATTCTTGGCTTTTCTATTGGAACTCTTCCTTTCAATTACTTAGGTGTCCCTCTCTTTAAGGGAAAACCTAGGAAACTTCATCTCCAACCAATTGCAGATCGGATCAAGAGCAAGCTTGCAGCTTGGAAAGGATCCTTTTTGTCCATCATGGGCAGGGTGCAGTTGGTTAAATCTGTGATACAAGGTATGTTGATTTATAGTTTCAAAATCTATGCTTGGCCTATCTCCCTCTTGAAATCTCTGGATAAATGGACCAAGAACTTCATCTGGTCAGGAGATAGTTCAACCAAGAAAGTTGTTACAGTAGCATGGCAAAAAATTTGTAAACCTATAGATGAAGGTGGCCTTGGTCTTAGGTCTTTTAAGGCTATTAATGATGCAGGTATGTTGAAGCTCTGTTGGAGTTTGTTCTCTGAAAATAACCAATGGACCAAGCTCATCAGAGCCAGATTCCTCAAGTGCAGTGTGCCTATTTCTCATTATGCTAAGTCCTCCATTTGGCCTGCTGTCAGATGTCATGTCCAATCTATTGTTAGTAACTCATCTTGGATCATTGGTGATGGTTTAAATGTCCACTTTTGGATAGATAAGTGGATCTCTCAACCAATTGCAAACCTCACTGCTATAGGTTGGTGACTTTATCTCTGATAATTCATGGAGTATTCCTGTGGAGTTTTCCTCTAGATTCCCTGCCATCTGTTCTGAAATTCTCCAGACTATTATCCCATCTTCTCCCTGTGATTACCAGCTTGTTTAGCATAATAGTGATTCTGGAGTTTTGTCTTTCAAGGATGCTTTTGATTTCCTCAATCCTGGAAGTCAGCAGGTAAATTGGGGCAAGCTTTTATGGTCTAACTGCATTCCACCTTCAAAGTCCTTCCTCTATTGGAGGCTGATGCATAATAGGCTCCCTAGTGATGAAAATCTCAAGAAGGCAGGCTGTATCACTGTGTCCATGTGTTCTTTGTGTGGCTCTAGTGATGAAACTTCTGAGCACCTGTTCCTGCAATGCCCTTATGCTATTCATATATGGAATTGGCTAAGCAGTGTCATTAATTGCAGAATTGATCTCTCTTCTTTTAATTCTGTTCTTTCGGTTTGTTCCAAAAATTGGAGTTCCCAAGTGAAAGACATTGTTCTAGCTGCTATCATGAATTCGGTTCATGCAATTTGGAGAAGCAGAAATAGTAGCAGGTTTGATAATAAGGTTTGGCCTCTTCAGTCTGCAATTAACTCGATTAGGACTTCAGTTTCTCTGTTAGGTAACCAATCTCCAGGTCAGATGTCTTCCTCAATTTCTGAATTCTCCATATTGAAGCTTTTCAAAGTTTCTGGTCATGTGTCCAAGGCTCCTTCAATTAATGAAGTGCTTTGGCATCCTCCACTTGCTTATTGGGTTAAATGTAACACAGATGGAGCTGCAAGTGGTTCCCCTGGTCCTGCAGCTGGTGGGGAAGCTTTAGAGGAAGATTGGCTTGTGCTCTGGGATGCTTTGCCTTGAATCTTGGTGTGGCTAACTCTTTCACTGCAGAGCTCACAGCTGCAATAGTGGCAATTGAAATAGCTGTCAAAAAAGGTTGGATGAAGCTTTGGTTAGAGTGTGACTCAATTCTTGTAGTGGAATCTTTTAAAAAGTCTACCTTAGTTCCTTGGAAACTAAGAAATCGTTGGCTAAACTGTCAAATGCTCCTTAAGAACATGGATTTTCAAGTCTCTCATATTTTCACAGAAAGGAATGAGTGTGCAGACAAGTTGGCTTCTTTTGGGATTAATTCCCATGGGTTCACTTGGTGGGATACTATCCCAAATTTTATCTTTCAGGATTTCAACCATAACAGGTTGAATCTTCCTAGTTATAGATTTAGATGATTTTGCTCTTTGGCTTGGGTTTGGTTAATGCCCCCCCCCCCCCCCCCCAAGTTCATTTTGTATTCTTTTTCCTTTTTTAATTGAATTTATGGTGTGCTGCATATGATAGATGGGTTTAGGGGTGCCAACATAGTTGGGATGTCTAACTCCATTGTGATGCTTTTGCATGCCTTTTTGCTTTAAAAAAAAAAAGTCACGAACTTAATATCTCATTGATTGAACTGCCTATTCTAAGGACTTTATTATGCTATAAACTAATAACATAATAAATGAATGTTTTATTCATATATCAAATATATGATTAAATTCATGATACAAATAATTATCTATTCAAAATTGATTGGCCACTAGGGCTTATACCAACATCTATTGCATTTAATGGAGCTCTGCTTAAAGCCAACATTTGATGGAATGTCTCTAACAGATCTTAAATGCTTGAAGGCTATAATTACAGAACTCATTGAAGATGAAGATAGAGAACACATAGCATTAAAGAGTCATTAATCTGTGCATTTATTTCTCTTTCAATCTGTATTCTTCAGTCATTTGAAGTTATTACGCAGTCTTTCATAAGCTTACATTTAATCCACTCTGAGTGTTAGTGAAAGAACTGTCTGTCTGATTGTATTTATTACAAACAAACTTCTCAAACAAACCTAGGTAAGCCTGAAGAGGCTAGGTGAGCAAAGAATACTTGTCTTGGATCCTGAAGAGGCTAGGTGTGCAAACAATACTTGGAGTCTGTAACCTGATCAGTTATAGTGGATAAAACTTGGTGCTGCCAAGGACTGGACGTAGCTCTTAGTGTTAAAGAGTGAACCAGGATAAAAAGATGTGTTAATCTCTCTTCCCTTAAGCTATTTAGTTGCTTTGATTATATTATCTGCTTTCTAACTAAAAAGGTTAAAGTGTGAATATCAAAATTGTTTTCAAGTTGTGTGCTTGTGTGTTTTTCTGTTAAAATCACACCAGACAGGTCATCTATCTGTGTAGTCCCTTCACACTTGACTGAACCTAGCTTCTGTGTGCGAAAAGCTTCCAACTTTGTTTTATTTTCTTATAAACACAATCCAACCCCCTTCTCGTGTTTATAGTTGTCTATTTCATAGACGTGGGGCCTCATCAAGTAGCCAACCCATCCCTGGCCTTATTACTATGCACTCAAACCCATCCTTTGAATATCATTTTTTATCGGCTGGTCCTGGTTCCCAGGCCCGCCAGGACTCATGAATATCCTCAGCTGGAACTGCTGAGACTTGAGTAACCTGATAGTAGTTCCTAAATTAAAAGACCGAATCCGGTCATATAAGCTAGATATTTTATTTTTATTTGAAACTTATGTTCATGTTAAAAGAATTGAAGATATTTGCAGACATATTGGGTTTGATTCTTGTTTTGTAGTTGACAGTGTAGCCAGAAGTGGCGGGGTGGCAGTTTTTTAGAGAAATTCTATTCAGTGTTCTATTCGGAATTACTCCAGAAATTGTATCAATTTGGAAGTTCTTGATATTGATGATGGTCCCTGGAGGCTCACTGGATATTATGGTTTACCGGAAAGAAGTAGAAGGAAAAAGGCTTGGAAAATGCTTAAGGACCTTGCTAATATGTCCTTATTACCTTGGTACATCATCCGTGACTTTAACGACTTGCTCTCTAATGAAGATAAATGTGGTCGTGTTGACCACCCTTCTTGGCTTATTAATGGTTTTCGGGAAACAGTGTCTGTATGTAATATTTCTGATATTCAATTGGAAGGCTATCCTTTCACTTTGTGGCATAGCAAAGGTTCTGACAGGGCAATTAAGGAGAGACTTGATGGGGCTATGGCTAATCCTCACTGGTTTTCTTGGTTCCCTAATGCTCGGTTACATAATTTATCTGCCTCTATCTCTGACCACTCCCCTATCCTTCTCTCCCTGGTAGGTCAAATTTCAAGAAGTAGGAATTGGAAGTTTCAGTTTGAGAACTCTTAGTTAGAAGATCCTGAGTTGGAGAATGTTGTTCATGAAAGTTGGGGAAAAACTCAAGCATGTGACTTGCTATCCAAACTCAGCATATGCAGTGATGATATGTTTTCATTGGGTAGGAAATTCAAGTCAAAATTCAGAGATGACATTCCCTCAGAGAAGCAACGCATAGAGTACCAACGCTCTTGTCAGGATACTGCATCAGGGGAACAATTTATTGTGGAGCGTAACAAATTAACTGGCCTATTAATTCGGGATTAAAAGTTTTGGAAACAAAGAACAAAGGTCCATTGGCTTAAGGATGGTGATCAGAATACTTGCTTCTTCCACTCCATGGCGCTACTCCGCGTAAGAAGCAGAATACTATAAAAAATATGGTGGACAACAATGGTAATGAGGTGTGTGATTTGTCAGATATTTGTGGTGTGGCTTCTTTTTATTTTCCCGATCTCTTCGAAGCAAATCATTCCCAGCCTTCGATTGTCACTTCACTTGTTACTCCTCAGCTAAATGATGGTGAAAATGATATACTATTCGCCCCTTTTGTCTCGGATGAATTTCAGTTTGCTATCATGAACATGGAATCTAAATTGGCTCCTGGCCTGGATGGCTTTAATCCTACATTCTATAAGCAGTTCTGGGATCTTAATTATAACACCTTGCTTTTTCGTAAGTGCTTTTGTAAACCTTGTTTGGTTTCTTAAGCTGGTTTTGTTAAGTTAAAATTGTTGGTTAAGGGCTTAGTGGGATTTTGGGTTAAAAGTCCCTTTCTAGTACATGAGCATGCCCGTGCTTATTATCTAGCACGCCCGTGCTTAAAGTCAGAAGCGTGTTTCTGATTTTAAGTTGAGCACGCTGGTGCTCAACAGTGAGCACGCCCGTGCTCAATGTGCGGACCGCGTTTCGCTGATGCTAAGTCCAGCACGACCGTGCTCAAGGGTGACCACGACCGTGCTCAGGTCCAGACTATATAGTTTTGCACGGAGACCGAGGGTTTTACGTGAAACCCTATTTTTAGTAGCAACAGCCACCATATTGCGGCTACCAGTGCTTTCCTCCCAAATTTCTCTTTATCCATTGATACAATGGAGTTTTGGAAACCTTTTGGGGAGCTTGGTCTATCGGTGTCAGTTTAGAGGTAAGGTTTCTATCCCTTGTGTTTTCCTTTTCATGGTCTGAATCGGAAACTAATGGGTTTAGTGTTTTTGTTTAACTTAGGTTTGATTTTGGATTGAGCCACTCGAAGAGAAGGAACCGGTTTGCTGTTAGGAGCTCACGTTTGCATTTAGAGCAACCTTCAATCCAGGTATGGGGAGAAGGGTAGTGTATTCATTAGGCAGTGAAGGTAGTGTAAGGTATAGGGGTTCCCATGACCCCGATTTGTTATATGTGATTGTATGCCAATATACTGGTTTGTTTGATTGTGATAACATGTTGTTGACTATTTCGAGTACCATGAATATATGTTTATGTTCTTGATAACTGTTTAATGAGCATGATGATATGTTAATTGTTGTTATCAACATGATTTTGGTTGATTGATGTTATGGCCGTGATGATCAGTATGTTGATAAGATATTAATTGGTTAATTAGGTTTAAGAAAAACATGTTAAGTGTAAAGGATTAAAGACCCTAAAATTTGGCTAAGAACTCGGTATCAGTCTCTGTCCAGAACATACTGTCGTGCATTGAGCACGATCGTGAAGATGAGCACGACCATGCTGAATAGGAAACACGACCGTGCTCCACTTAAGCGGTAGCACGCCCGTAATGAGTTGAGCACGCTAGTGCTCACCCCTCCTGGGCAGAAACAGAATTAGAGGACTTAAGGGGTTTCAAACCCCATTTCCCCAATGATGATAAGTTGATATAGCTAATTAAAGATAAAGATTAGACAACTCAGTTAAAGATGATTAAGAAGATGAGATGGTGAGATGGTAAGATAGTTAAGTCGGTATCCGTTGGGTTACCGCACGTTGATAAGTTGTACCTTGGCGTTTATTGGCCAAGGGGAGGGTCTAAGGCGTTGTTGATATTGAAGTCTTGGGTGCTTATTGACCCAAGCATGTTCAGTTGAACCTTGGTGCTTATTGGCCAAGGGAGTCTTGACCCCATGGTTTGGGTCTAAGGTCACGTTGATGTTGATGTTGAAGTCTTGGGAGCTTCATGGCTCAAGCAAGGAGGTGGTTGAGATTATTTGTTGTTGTGCCATTGCATATAGCATTGGAGTTGGTTGATGGGGGAGGTTCGGCATAGGGGAGATCGCCCGAGAGTACGGTGATCTGGCCATCCACGGTAGGTCACCCAATGGTTTGGTGACCGAGGTCCCCCCGTGATGAGGCATCCACGGTTTGATGCGTTGGCTATCCATGGGGTTCACCCAAGGTTTGGTGAACTGCCGGTGTTGGTGCTTCTATGGCCAATACGGATATGTAACTCCAAAGTCGTTCATCCTGAGTTAGTTGGATCTGCATGCATAGTGGAGTAGTGGAGTAGTGTTGCATTGCACTGCAAAGCATACTAATGATGATGATGTTGACGAATGTATGCCTATGGTGCTGCTATGCTGGTTGTTTACCTTGCTTCCTATCTCCATGCCATCATTGTTTACATGATTCTTACTCCCCAATATTTGCTTGTGTTTGGCCTGATAGGCATATTGCAGAGGACGAGCAACCCAGAGAGGAGTGACTCTGATGAGCCGCCACTCATAGTAGGGTTGTTCTTGTGTTTAGTTAGTTGTTTCAGTTGTATTCTGATGATATATTTCCGGAACGGTTATACTAGCTATGAGTTGTGACATCGGGGTTGGGTAGTTTTATTATGTTTTATTTGTTTTAACTTGGTGCAATTTTCCGCTTTGTGAACTTGTTCATGTGGGACTTTTCTACCTATGGACAGATGTTTTTATTTTATCCAGTGAATGCATGTTTTTATTTTAATTGCTTTTATATTAAATGCCTTATAACATGCGGGTAGAAGGGTGTCACATTTAGTGATATCAGAGCAGTTCGGCCCTGTCCGGATGTGGTATGAGTCTGTTGTGTGCTCTAGTTTGAATTTTCTATACTTGTTATAGACAATGATGCTTTAAGATAGTTTCCTGTAGCTTTTACCCGCTTAAGTTTCTGTATTAAGAGTTGTTTTGGGTATGTACAGGAACTAATGGCCGGTAGAGGACGCAACGATAAGGCGATTGCGGATGCATTGGCAATTCTGGCCAATGCTATCGGACAGGTCAACCATAACAACAATGGTGGGCCAGCTGAGTTCTAATGTTTGGAGTTCCAGAGGAACAACCCTCCCTCCTTCAAGGGAGCGTATGATCTGGAAGGAGCTTTGTTGTGGTTGAGGGAAACCTAGAAGATCCTCAGGGCTATGGATTGTAATGATCAGCAGAAGCTCATCTTTGCTACCTTCATGTTGACTGAGGAGGCTGAGCATTGGTGGGACAACTGCAGGCAGATGATGCAGGCTGAGGGCACAGTGGTTACGTGGGCTGTGTTCAGACAGAGGTTTCTAGAGAAGTACTTCCCAGCAGATATCAAGGAAAAGAAAGAGATGGAGTTCTTATCCTTGAGGTAGGGATCGTTGTCAGTTGGCGAGTATGCAGCCAAGTTTAAGGAGCTGGCGAGGTATTACACTCCATATCAGCATGAGACCGATGACCGCTCCAAGTGTGTCAAGTTTGAGGCTGGACTCTGACCTAAGATCAAGCAGGCCATCAGCTATCAAGAGATTAGGATCTTTCCAATTCTGGTCAACAAGTGCAGAATCTATGAGGATGCCAGTCAGTTCAGAGTTGCCAATTCCAAGGGATCAGATAGTCAGAGTGGTAAGAGGACTGATCAGAAGGACAAGGGTAAGCAGCGATATGCTCCGACTGGTAAGGATTTTAAGCCAAGTGGCAAGAAGCCACAGTTTCAGCAGGATAGTTTTAGGGGCGGGTTCTCCAATGCCTCTAGACCCATGAGGTGCGGCAAGTGCGGCGCACCGGATCATTATTCTTCTCATTGCAAGGAATCAGCTGTGATTTGCTTCAGGTGTGGCAAGTCGGGTCACATCAGCCGTGAGTGTGAGGGAGCCAAGGCAGAGCCTCCCAGCGCTAGCAAAAATCAGAAGTCCCAGGCCAACCGACTGAAGACCACTGGGAGAGTCTTTACTCTTAGTGGAGCTGAAGCCTCCGAGTCTGATGACTTGATCCAAGGTACATGTTTTATTGATGGGACTCAATTAACTGTATTGTATGATTCGGGTGCTACTCACTCGTTTATATCGCATGATAGGGTTAAGAGTCTTCAATTGCTTGTTACCTTTCTTGAGTTTGATTTGCTTGTTTCTACACCCACAAATAAACATGTTTCCACTTCTTATGCATGCAAGAACTGTCATATAGTCATAAATGATAAAACCTTTGTTACTGATCTTGTATGCTTACCTTTAAAAGACCTTGATATTATTCTTGGCATGGACTGGTTATCTTCCAACCATGTCCTTTTGAACTGTTTCGATAAAACCTTGATTTTTGGAACTCCAACGGAGTTTAAGAATCCGGACCTTCTCTCTGCTAGCCAAGTTCAAGCTTCGATGAAAGACAAAGCCCAAGTGTACATGATGATAGCCTCCCTGGAAGTAGAGAGCAGCCCTCCTGATGTCGCCAGCTTGCCTGTTGTGCGGGAATTTCCTGAGATGTTTCCGGGGGATGTTTATAACTTATCCCCAGAGAGAGATGTTGAGTTTACCATAGACTGAGTTCCTGGCACCGGGCCAGTCTCCATAGCACCCTATAGAATGTCTCCTCTAGAGCTAGCTAAGTTGAAGGAATAGTTGGAGGACCTGATGAAGAAGCAGTTCATTAGGCCAAGTGTGTCTCCGTGGGGAGCACCTGTGTTGTTGGTGAAGAAGAAAGCTGGCAGGATGAGGTTATGTGTCGACTGTCGACAGCTCAACAAGGTGATCATAAAGAATCGATATCCCCTCCCTAGGATTGATGATCTTATGGACCAGTTGATGGGCGCTTGCATCTTTTTAAAGATAGATTTGAGGTCAGGGTACCATCAGATTCGGGTTAAGTCTGAGGACATCCCGAAGACAGTGTTTAGGACGCCATACGGTCACTATGAGTACTTGGTTATGCCCTTTGGTGTGACCAATGCTCCTGCGGTCTTCATAGACTACATGAACAAGACCTTTCACCCTTACTTGGATAAGTTTGTGGTGGTGTTTATAGATGACATCTTAGTGTACTCCAAGAGTAAGGAGGAACATGAGGAACACCTGAGGGTTGTCTTGCAGACCCTTAAGGAAAAGCAGTTGTACGCTAAGTTGTCGAAGTGTGAGTTCTGGTAAGAGGAGGTGAGCTTCTTAGGACATGTCATCTCTAAGGGTGGCATAGCAGTGGACCCAACTAAGGTAGAGACGGTGCTCCAGTGGGAAGCGCCGAAGTCAATGACCGAGATTAGGAGTTTCTTGGGGTTAGCCGGGTACTATAGGCGGTTCATAGAAGGTTTCTCTAAGATAGCTTTACCCTTAACCCGTCTCACTAAGAAAGGGCATTTGTTTGTGTGGGACGCTAAGTGTGAAGAGAGTTTCCAAACCCTTAAGGATAGGTTGACATCAGCACCAGTGTTAGTTTTGCCAGATCCTAATGAACCCTTCGTAGTTTACTGCGATGCTTCTAAGCAAGGGTTAGGTGGTCTGTTGATGCAGAATGGTAAGGTAGTTGCTTATGCTTCTAGATAGTTGAAAACCTATGAGAAGAACTACCCTACCCATGGCCTAGAGTTAGGAGCTGTGGTATTTATAACACCCGTTTTCTTGATTAAGGAATCAGACAGTAATTAAGTTGGTGTGAGAGCTTAATTTTGTTCGTTAGGTGTTAATTAGTATGTGTTTCAAATTTGGGGTCAATCGGACTTCAAACGAGTTCAGAACGCGACAAAACGTGTGAATCAGAGTTTCTGGTCAAACTGGTCAACGCGGGTTAGGCCGGGCTCAGGTATGTTGAGCCGGGCTCAGAAAATTAGGCCGGGCGCAGGTTGGTTAGGCCGAGCGCAACTCAAAGGCGGTGATCTACGCATTTGGGCCGGGCGCAGAAAACTTGAGCCAGGCGTAAGAGGGCAAGCTGGGCGCAGAAAACTTGAGCTGGGCGTAATCAGTGCTGACTCACCCCCTTAGTCTTTAAAATGCTAGAAAGTTGTAGAAAATTTTAGAATTTTTAAGAGGGACCAGGAGAGAGCTCGAGAGTGAGAGGGAGAAAGTGGGTTTGGAGAGGAAAATTGATTCTGAGGAAAATCCGTACGTCCGATTGTAATTTTGACTTCGAATCTGTGACCAGCACAGTGAATACTACGAGTATTAGCTAACGTTTCTTCGATCCAACTGAGGTAATGCTCAAATCCCTAACTTGGCATTTTCATTTACTTCTCTTGGATTCTTGCTTCAATCTGAGTTCCATTTGAGAAGCTGTCGCAAGATTAGAGTTCATGACATTGCTAGGACTCTGTCCATGTGTTAGGGCAAATTTTGGAGCATTAAGGAACTCCCTGGGGTGCAAGGCAGCAGCTGGTTAGAGAGGAAGAGAAGTTTGGACAACGGTACCGGATAATCCAAGGTGGGGAGAAAGTAACCGATATTGTCGGGGAGGCAAGCATAGAGTAATAGTCATTTATGCATATGTGTAGGGTGCCCCAAACCCTACTAGTATATTGAATAATCAACAATAGCTAAACCGTAATATAATAATATTTTTAAATATGGTCTTGGGTTTAGTTATTGTAGATTTATCAATGTTAGGCTTGAAACCCTAGGTTAGATAACTGATAATGATTGGGGTTGTTTGCTATGTCTGCTACTGTGATGACTGCTATAATATGCTTGATTGTGATGATTGATGCGATAGCCTGATATTTTATTATTATAATATATTGTTGATGATTGTTGGATGAATGGGAATGACTGATAGTGTGATTTGATTATATTGAGAGTTGACACCGTGGTAATGCCTTGAGACTGTGGCTTTAAGGCCAGGGATGTATTGCCATCCAATCTGAGACTGTGATTTTGAGATTTGGATTGTGAGAGAAGGTTCTAGTGTTAACTTAAGGATGGTTGTTGCATTGCATATTGCCAAGGTGGCGAGCCGTATGATAGGGAGTTATACGAGGTTAGTTGTACTCGAGTGTGAGTACGGATTACGGAGGGGCCGATCCGTGAAAAGACCTTGGGGATGTACGAACTGGACTCGGGAGGCTCACAGTGACCATTAGGTAGCTCCTAGTGCGTCGTGTACCCCGGTAGAGCCTAGTTATCCCGACTTTACCCTGAGTATCCATGTCTAAGGTTGACTATCGAAGGCGACCCAGATACCTCTGATGGAGCAGAGCTCACAGAGAGATGCACTCTTATGGATCACGGCGAGCGGAAAAGTTAACTAGACAAACTAACTGACGTTCCTTAAGCAGAGAGGCTTGATAAAAGGAATGTCTTGGGGTTGAGACCCGGATGAGATATATCGGCCGACATGCATAGGAGTGAGACTCCTTAGAGGAATAATCTGAGCGTATGATCTTGAGGATGATTGTGTTGGTGTGACTTGATGGATGACTGTTTGATTGTTGTATATGATATGTATGTGATTTCTATTCTATGTATCCCTATCCCTATTTTTATGACTATGATCTGTTGCTTATCTCCCTCTTTTCCTCTATTTCCTTGTATGTATATCCATTAGATGAGCAGTGTGAGCAGGACCACGACGTCACCGGATCTAGGATACAGACCGAATCATTACCTATAGAGGATCCCTCCTAGGATCCCAATTCTCGGTGATGTGGAGATTGTATATCACGATGATCGTGGATGGCAGGTCGACAATTCACGATTCTTCATGACATATACCGGCCTAGTCAGTTTGTATATATGTATGGGAGAGGGTCCGTACTTTCATTTGGATGGTCCGTATCGGATTTCACAGAGATTGCCTTTTTCGGAGATGTGGTATCCACCTCGTCAGAGGGAATTTCCTGATGACATGTGGAATATGGTGGATCGTTCAGTAGCGAGGAGCGGAGTTGGCATGGTGCAGAGTGGTCGTAGGCAGAGGAGTGTCCAGACGATGTATCATTATCGTCGCCGACGTGTGGTTATCAACAGCAATGAGTCGGTTTGGGAGCCTAGGACCCGTTATGGCAGGGTCTACCGACGCCATTACGAGGAGGGTGAGGGTAGCTCAAGGCGCCCATATCGTCAGTGATATGGTTATGTCGGTTGTGCCTGTTAGGACGAGAGTCTCTGTGAGTTCTTTTTGCTTTTTGATGTATTTTGAGAGATGGGATGGGTAGTATCAGGACCTCTTCTTATGTCAGTGACCAGTTTAGGTATGTTTTCTTTTAGTATGTAGTGTTGGTATAGTTGTACGGTTAAGGATCCCTCGGTTGGGATCTATGGTACATTCTGGAAACTGGATGTACATATTATGTATATATGGTCGATGTATGCTTTAATCAACAGTGCATGCTTTAAAACGAATTATTTTTATTCCTTCCGTTATATATTTATTTTCAAATGTAATAAATGCGTTAACGTTAATTACGGATTAAGGTTTAATTAATTAGGGTTTTCTTAATGGGACATCGGGGTGTCTCAGTATTTGCCTTAAAGATCTGGAGGCATTACCTGTATGGAGCGAGGTTTGAGGTCTTTAGTGATCATAAGAGTCTGAAGTATCTCTTTGATGAGAAGGAACTGAATATGAGGCAGCGTAGGTGGATGGAGTTCTTAAAGGATTATGACTTCGAGCTGACCTATCACCTTGGAAAGGCCAATGTGGTGGCCGATGCCTTGAGTAGAAAAGCCCTGCATGTCTCCGCTTTGATGGTTAGGGAGATGGATCTGATTGAGGAGTTTAGAGACTTTAGTCTAGCTTGCGAGTTTACCCCTAAGAGTATTAGGCTTGGCACCTTGAAGGTTACCAACAGCTTGATGGATCGGATTAGAGAGGGTCAGAAGTTAGATAAGTTTCTCTTAGACCAGCAAGAGTTGCTTGCTTAGGGTAGAGATCTAAGTTTTAAGGATGGCAGTGATGGTATCTTGAGGTTCAAGGATAGAGTTTGTGTGCCAGATGTTCCTGAGCTTATGAAGTTGATCTTAGAAGAAGGTCATAGGAGTGGAATGAGTGTGCATCCAGGTGCCACTAAGATGCATCAGAACCTTAAGAGGATGTTTTGGTGGCCTAGGATGAAAAAGGATGTAGCTGAGTTTGTGTATGCGTGCCTAGTTTGTCAGAAGGCCAAGATAGAACACCAAAGGCCTTCAGGTAAGTTGCAACCTTTAAATATCCCATAATGGAAATGGGATAGCATCTCCATGGATTTTGTTTCTGGACTCCCTAGGACTCCAGCTGGTTTTGAGGCTATATGGGTTGTTGTGGATAGACTGACTAAGTCTACTCATTTCATCCCGATGAACATGGAGTATCCTTTAGAGAAGTTAGCCAAGTTGTACATCAAAGAGATAGTTAGGCTTCATGGTGTACCCTCTAGCATAGTGTCGGATAGAGACCCGAGGTTTACCTCTAGGCTTTGGATAGTTTGCAAGAAGCTTTAGGGACAAAGCTTAGGCTTAGTTCAGCTTATCACCCACAGACTGATGGTCAGTCTGAGAGAACTATCCAGTCCTTAGAGGACTTGTTGAGGGCTTGTGTGTTAGAACAGTCAGGAAGTTGGGACAAGTTTTTGCCCCTGATAGAGTTCACCTACAACAACAGTTTCCATTCCAGCATTGGGATGGCACCTTATGAGGCTTTGTATGGGAGGAGATGTAGGACACCCTTGTGTTGGAGTGAACCTAGTTACAGTGTGGTGCTAGGGCCAGAGATAGACCAGGAAACAACAGAGAAGATCAGGTTGGTTCAGGAAAAGATGAGAGTTGCACAGAGTAGGAAAAAGAGCTATCATGATAAAAGGAGGAAGGCGCTCGAATTCCAGAAGGCGATCATGTATTCTTGAGGGTTACTCCGACGACTGGGGTTGGTAGAGTGATGAAGGCGAGGAAACTTACTCCGAGATTCATTGGTCCTTACCAGATCCTTAAAATAGTCGGCGAAGTCGCCTACCAAATAGCCTTGCCACCGTTCTTGTCAAACCTCCACAATATTTTCCATGTGTCTTAACTCAGAAAGTACATCTATAACCCTAGTCACGTGATAGTTCCCGACGCAATACAGTTGAAAAAGAACTTGACATTTGAGGTTTTACCCCTTCGAGTCGAGGATAGGAGGGTGAAGCAGCTAAGAGGTAAAGAGATTCCTTTGGTCAAAGTAGTTTGGAGTGGGGCAACTGAGGAAAATGCTACCTGGGAGCTCGAGAGCAAGATGATGGAGGCATACCCATACTTTTTCGTTTGAGGTACGTAGAAATTTCGGGGTCGAAATTTTTATAAGGGGTGGAATTGTAACACCCTGTTTTTTCGTAGGTGCTTTTGTAAAGCTTGTTTGGTTGCTTAAGCTGGTTTTGTTAAGATAGAATTGATGGTTGAGGGCTGAGTAGGATTTTGGCTTAAAAGTCCCTTTCTGGTACATGAGCACGCCCGTGCTTATTATCCAGCATGTCCGTGCTTAAAGTCAGAGGCGTATTTCTGATTTTAAGTTGAGCACGCCCGTGCTCAACAGTGAGCATGCCCGTGCTCAATGTGCGGACCGCGTTTCTCTGACGCTAAGTCCAACACGACCGTGCTCAGGTCCAGACTATATAGTTTTGCACGGAGACCGAGGGTTTTACGTGAAACCCTAATTTTAGTAGCAACAGCCACCATATTGCGGCTACCTGTGCTTTTCTCCCTAATTTCTCTTTATCCATTGATACAATGGAATTTTGGAAACCTTTTGGGTAGCTTGGTCTATCGGTGTCAGTTTAGAGGTAAGGTTTCTATCCCTTGTGTTTTCCTTTTCATGGTTTGAATCGGAAACTAATGGGTTTTGTGTTTTTGTTTAACTAAGGCTTGATTTTGGATTGAGCCGCTCGAAGGGAAGGAACTGGTTTGCTGTTAGGAGCTCACGTTTGCATTTAGAGCAACCTTCAATCCAGGTATGGGGAGAAGGGTAGTGTATTCATTAGGCAGTGGGGGTAGTGTAAGGTATAGGGGTTCCCATGATCCCGGTTTATTGTATGTGATTGTATGCCAATATATTGGTTTGTTTGATTGTGATAACATGCTGTTGACTGTTTCGAGTACCATGAATATATGTTTAGGTTCTTGATAGTTGTTTAATGAGCATGATGATATGCTAATTGTTGTTATTAACATGATTTTGGTTTATTGATGTTGTGGCTGTGATGATCAGTATGTTGATAAGATATCAATTAGTTAATTAGGTTTAATAAAAACGTGTTAAGTGTAAAGGATTAAAGACCCTAAAATTTGGCTAAGAACTCGGTATCAGTTTCTTCCCAGAACATACTGTCATGCATTGAGCACGATCGCGCTGAACAGGGAGCACGATCGTGCTCCCAGTTTGAATTCTGGAAAATGGTCGCGCATTAAGCACGAATGTACAACAGAAGAGCACGACCGTGCTGAATAGGATACACGGTCGTGCTCCACTTAAGTGGCAGCACACCCGTAATGAGTTGAGCACGCCCGTGCTGGGGTTTAAGCACAACCGTGCTCACCCCTCCTGGATAGAAACAGAATTAAAGGACTTAAGGGGTTTCAAACCCCATTTCCCCAATGATGATAAGTTGATATAGCTAATCAAAGATAAAGATTAGACAACTCGGTTAAAGATGATTAAGAAGATGAGATGGTGAGATGTTGAGATGGTTAAGTCGGTATCTGTTGGGTTACCGCACATTGATAAGTTGTACCTTGGCGCTTATTTGCCAAGGGGGCCTTGACCCCACGGTTTGGGTCTAAGGCATTGTTGATATTGAAGTCTTGGGTGCTTATTGACCCCAGCATGTTGAGTTGAACCTTGGTGCTTATTGGCCAACGGAGCCTTGACCCCATGGTTTGGGTCTAAGGTCACGTTGATGTTGATGTTGAAGTCTTGGGAGCTTCATAGCCCGAGCAAGGAGGTGGTTGAGATTGTTTTTTATTGTGCCATTGCATATAGCATTGGAGTTGGTTGATGGGGGAGGTTCGACATAGGGGAGATCGCCCAAGAGTACGGTGATCTGACTATCCACGGTAGGTCACCTAATGGTTTGGTGACCGAGGCCCCCCGTGATGAGGCATCCACGGTTTGATGCGTTGGCTATCCATGGGGTTCACCCAAGGTTTGGTCAACTGCCGGTGTTGGTGCTTCTATGGCCAATACGGATATGTAACTCCAAAGTCGTTCATCTTGAGTTAGTTGGATCCGCATGCATAGTGGAGTAGTGGAGTAGTGTTGCATTGCACAGCATAGCATACTGATGATGATGATGTTGATGAATGTATGTCAATGGTGCTGTTATGCTGGTTGTTTACCTTGCCTCCTATCTCCATGCCGTCATTGTTTACATGATTCTTACTCCCCATTATTTGTTTGTGTTTGGCCTGATCGGCATATGGATGTGTATCTCTTGGATCAGAAGCAGTTTCTTGCTCAGGGTAGAAACCTTAGTTTTAAGGAAGGAAATGATGGAGTTTTGAGGTTCCAGGACAGAGTTTGTGTACCTAACGTATCAGAGCTTAGGAAGTTGATCCTTGAGGAAGGACATAAGAGTGATTTGAGTGTTCACCCAGGTGCCACTAAGATGTACCAGGATCTGAAGGATATGTTTGGGTGGCCTAGGATGAAAAAGGATATAGCTGAGTTTGCCTATGCATGCTTAGTGTGCCAAAAGGCTAAGATAGAACGCCAGAAGCCAATGTGGATATGTAACTCCGACGTTGCCTTCCTGAGATAGATTTGGATCCACATTCATTACTAAGTAGTGGAGTAGCACTACATCGCAAAGCATACTTGACTGAGATGATACGAATGTTGTTACTATGTTAAATGCTATTATGTTATAACATGTTATATTTGTGATGTATGCTTATCTTGCTAACTGCTCCCTTGCCATTATGTTTATAGAATGGTTTCTTACTCCCCATCTTTGTTGTTTTCTTGCATGTACCTTTTCTTGTTGTGCAGAGGATGGTGACCAGCCAGTTGAGGAGTGACTCTGAGAAGCCCACTCACTCGTAGTATAAGATGTTTCTTTTGTTATTTTTGTTATCCGATGTATTTTCCGGATTTTGGTTATACCAGCTCTGTTATGTGACATCGGGGTTGGGCTTATGTTTTCAGTTATGTTTCTTTATTATAACTTGTTTTATTTTTTCCGTGATGTTTTGTTCATGTGAACCTTTTACCCATGGTATTATTTTAATAAATAATATGCATGTGTTTTTCTTTTATTTTATTTATTTCCTTTTATGTTGTTATAAATACATGCGGGGTAAAGGGTGTCACATGTGCATTGATTGATGTGCAACAAGGAAAGCTCATACTTCGGGTGCAAGATGAAAATGTGGTCTTCATTGTCTTTGAAGCAATGAAGCATCCGCTGGAGCAAGCTAGTTGTTTTAGTATTGATGTGGTGGAGCCAATTGTAAAATCCTTTGCCGTTCAAGAAACACATGGTTCATCACTTGATAAAGTGTTGGTAAAATCCCATGTTGAAGATGATGAGGGGGTTTTTGGAGAATGCGGAATTTATTGAATTCCTTAAACAAATGGAGGTATTGCCAATTCTCCCCAAGGAAGAATGCAAAAAGGAAGAGCTCAACAAGGAAAGCACGAAAGTGGACAACAAGAAACCAGAGTTGAAGCAACTCCCATCTCACTTGAGGTATGCATTTTTGAGTGAGGAGGACAACATCCGGATATCGTTAGCAACACGTTAAAGAAGGATGAAGAAGAAAAGCTTTTAAGGGTTCTTTGGGAACACAAGTCTGCTATTGGGTGGAAGATTTTGGATTTAAAAGGTATAAGTCCCTCATTGTACATGCACAAAATTTTGATGGAGGATGATTATAAACCGGTGCTGCAACCACAAAGACGATTAAATCCCATCATGAAAGAAGCGATGCGCAAAGAGGTGATTAAACTTTTAGATGCCGGAATTATCTATCCAATCTCGGATAGTAGTTGGGTTAGCCCAATTCATGTGGTCCCAAAGAAGGGAGGCACAACCGTAGTGGTCAATGAAAATAATGAAATGATTCCAACAAGGACCGTTACAAGGTGGAGAGTGTGTTGACTACCGGAAGCTCAATGATGCAACAAGGAATGACCACTTTCCCCTCCCATTCATAGATCAAATGGTGGAAAGGTTAGCCGGAATCGAGTATTATTGCTTCTTGAATGGGTATTCCGGCTATAACCAAATCGTGGTGGATCCAGAAGACCAAGAAAAGACAACCTTCACTAGTCCATATGGTGTATTTGCATATGGGAGGATGCCCTTTGGTTTGTGCAACGCTCCGGTGACTTTCCAAAGGTGCATGCTTTCTATCTTCTCGGACATGGTGGAGAAATTCATTGAGGTCTTTATAGATGACTTCTCGGTCTTCGGGGCATCTTTTGATGATTACTTGAAGAACTTGGCCTTTGTGCTCAAAAGGTGCCAAGAGATCAACCTTGTGCTTAATTGGGAAAAATGTCATTTCATGGTCCAGGAAGGTGTGGGCTTGGGGCATAAAATCTCCCAAAAGGGGATTGAAGTTGACAAAGCCAAGATTGAAGTGATTGAGAAGTTGCCTCCACCAACTAATGTGAATAGGGTGCGGAGTTTTCTCGGGCATGCCGGCTTCTACCGGTGCTTCATCCGGGATTTCTCCAAAATAGCGAAACCACTATGTGACTTTCTTATGAAGGACGTATCCTTTGAATTTAATGTTTCATGTTTAAATGCTTTCAATACTTTGAAACGTAGACTTATGACCGCATCCATAATCACTGCACCCAATTGGGAATTACCTTTTGAAATTATGTGTGATGTAAGTAATTATGCGGTGGGGGCGGTGTTAGGACAAAAGGTGGAAAAGTTAGTTCATATGATTTACTATGCAAGCAAGGTTTTAAATGATGCACGTACTAACTATTCCACCACTGAAAAAGAACTCCTTGCGGTGGTATTTGCACTTGATAAATTTAGATCTTACGTTGTAGGGTCTAAAATATTGTTTTCATCGATCATGCGGCCATAAAACACTTGATGACAAAGCAAGAGGAAAAACCTAGACTAATCCGGTGGATATTACTTTTGTAGGAGTTTGATCTTGAGAGTAGGGACCGAAAAGGTTCCGAGAATGGAGTTGCGGACCACTTGTCAAGGCTGGTCAATCCCAACAAAGAGGAGAAATTATTAGACATCCAGAAAGAGTTCCCGGATGAGTGCTTATTTGCTATTTTTGAAAAAAAAAATTTCTCATTGGTTCGCAAATATGGCCAACTACTAAGCTTCAAAAATGGTCCCAGAAGGCTTAACTAGGCAACAAAGGAAGAAGTTCTTCTCCGATGCAAAGCATTACATTTGGGAGGATCCATTGCATTACATTTAGTAGGATCCCTTCTTGTTCAAGCAATGTGCGGATGGATGGATGCGGAGGTGCATTCCTCATGATCAAATTGGAAACATGTAGTGGCATTGCCATGGCTCGGATTATGGTGGGCACTTTAGGGGAAATAAAATTGTGGAAAAAGTCCTCCAAAGTGGGTTCTATTGGCCCACAATCTTCAAGGATGCACAAACTTTGACGGAGAGATGTGATCGTTGCCAAAAGGTTGGCAATATCCCCAAGCGGCATGAACTTCCTCTCCAAAGCATGTCAGAGGTGGAGATCTTCGATATGTGGGGCATTGATTTCATAGGACCTTTTCCGCCGTCATTTTCATTTCAATATATTTTGGTGGTGGTGGAATATGTGTACAAGTAGGTTAAAGCCATACCAACCACAACGGATGATGCGCGGGTTGTCATGGAATTTTTAAGGCGCAGCATCTTCACAAGGTTTGGTGTCCCGAGGGTCCTAATTAGTGATGGTGGTTCAAACTTTTGCAACAAACAAATGGATCATCTACTAACAAGATATGGAGTCATACACAAGATAGCCACTCCATACCATCCACTAACCAAGTGTCAAGTGAAAGTATCCAACCGTGAGTTGAAGCGAATTCTTGAGAAGACAGTAAACTCATCGCGAAAGGATTGGTCAAAGAAGGTAGATGATGCACTATGGGCTTATAGGACCGCTTTCAAAACACCCATTAGTAGATTTCCATACAATTCGGTGTTTGGAAAAGCGAGTCACTTGCCGGTTGAATTGGAGAATAAGTCTTATTGGGCAATTAAGGCCCTCAACTATGATTCGAAGAAAGCTGGTGAGAAGCTCGGACTGGACTTGAATGAGTTGGCGGAGATCCGTATGCAAGCGTATGAAAATGTGCAAATCTACAAGGAGCGGGCAAAAGCTTGGCATGATAAGCATATCTTACCTAGGAGGTTTTAACAGGGGCAATGGGTTCTTTTGGACAACTCTTAGTTGAGGTTGTTTTCGGGTAAGATGAAATCCCGGTGGTCCAGATTTTTCAAGGTCCATGAAGTTTTTACACATGGAGCAATGGAGTTGGAGGGCAATGAACCAGGAGATATCTTCAAGGTCAATGGCCAAAGGCTCAAGCACTACTATGGAGAAGCTTTCCAAAGAGATCATCAAAGCTATAAGCTAGACAAGCCCTTCGCGGGCGATGGCCGTCAGGCTCAGGATGTTAAACAAGCGCTATTTGGGAGGCAACCCAAGGTTTATATCCTTTTTATTGCATAAATAGAGTCATAAAAACTAAAATGTGTCTTCATATAGGGTCCTTAGTTAGAAAATTGTATTTAGGAGCATTTAGGACTTAGAAAAAAATAGGAGGCAATTTTTCCCTGGCTCGCCCCGCGAGACAGAGCCCTCAGACAGGAAAGGTCTCCTCCTCTCCCCGCAGAAGGATGCTAGCCTCGCGAGATAGAGAGGCCAAAAATGCCAGGCCTCTGTCTCGCCCCGCGAAGACCTGCCTCGCCTCGCGAGGCACAGAGGAAACAAATGGGAAAAATCCCAGATTCACCCCGCAAGCCTTTGCTTGCCCGGCGAATCATAGTAAATCAGAAAAAGGAAATTTCCAGGTTCGCCCTGCGAATCGTGGCTCGCCCCACGAGCCAAAGCACCAGAATTTTGGGTCTCTCAAGTTCATGTCGCGAGCCCGTGCTCACCTCTCGAATCTGGTAAAATCAAAAGGGGCAAAAATCCTAGATTCGCCACGCGAACTAATGTTCACCCCGCGAGAGTTCAATTAGGGTTCCAAAATTGAGGATTTTTAATTGCTCGCCCCGCGAGCAGCAACTCGACCCGCAAGCGAGAGAAATTTTAACGCCCCGCTAGATAGAATTGAGGTCACTTGTTCAAAATTTCAAAAACCATCTCCTCTCTTTTCTCTCTCGGACGCGTGAAATCTCAATGGAAACCACTCATAATCATCATCTCTTTCACACTAGCACTCCCAATCACACACTGAGGGTAAGTTCATTCACCTAAACATTAGCTTTCAGTCCAGTATGATTCTTACATATCATATAGCTCATTGGCCGCTGAACTTAGTTCTTTATTTGAGTCCATCTATAGTCAAAATAAGATGAAGGCCTTTTGACATTAAGAATTAGTGACCACTAGATATAACATATTTCACACAAGAGCATTTAATAATTTTGTTAATCATTAAAACTTTGAGGGATCATAAACAATCACTATTTTGGTTTTACATTAAACACACATGAACTCTGCTTCGGCTCTTACTGTCATGGTGATGTAAAAGGGTGGTTGCGGAGGATGATAGTGAATCAGATTAGTGGGGGAGGTTGAATCGAGACAAATGCGACGACGCGCGGTGGCTTCTAGACGCGAGGCTATAGTAGTTCAAAGAGAGAATGAAAGGGAGGGGAAGATAGGGAGGGAAGATAGGGAGAGGAAGTCCATATTCCAGCGATTCATTCTAGATTCTGGTGAGAGGAAGGTGTCTACGACGACTAAAGGTGGAGATTTAACATCATTAGTACATCTAATGTAAAGGATTAACTGAGTGTAACATTGACAATTCAGAAGACAAAATCGAAGCCTTGTTACTTAGAGGACTAACTTGAAACTAACAATTTATGATAGAAGGCCAAAAGTGTATTTTAGCAGTCAAAATACATTGGCATTTGGGGCATACACCAACAGAATTCCCAGTATTCAAGCCTTTATCTCCTTCTTCTTCCTCTTCTTCCCTTCTTCAATCCCTCAAGTTTTCCCCTTCTTCAAGCCTTTATCTCTCTCTAAAAACTGCCTTGATATGTTTTCAGAGGTTTTTAAGATTGGTAACAAGGGTTTGAGTTGTGTCATGTTGATTTATTATATTGTTCCATAATGCCTCATCTTTTAAAATGTTACGTTGGTCTTAAAGTAAATTAACAACATAACTTGCAAATTAACATAACTTCTATATTCTACACGTATCGTGAGTTGTAAGCATCTAGAAATTTTGAAATTTATATTAGGAAAGCTAAGAGAATCACATACAACTTTCACTGAGATCCTAATAGTTGGAAAGGATGCTTAATAGGTCAAAATTGGGCTAGAGGTTAGAAGTAGGGGTACTGGCGTTGGGACGAGAGAAACTTGAACTTATTGGGTTGTAACTCGAGCTACATGAAATAATTGTGTTAAAATTGGTGTCTCTGGAAATCTAAAAGACGAATCTACAACTCTGATGAAGAAATCAAGGTCAAACTAAGTCATCTCTAATTGGAAAAATACAATAGAAATTATTTGTCGTGTTAGAAGAGTTCTCTAAGAGAAATTGGGCCTAGATACTCATTTGTGGCCTTAGACATTGTCGTGTGGAGTAGACACATGGTCATATCAGACACCCAATAGCATTTAAGAGCTTTTAATGAGTGAGACAAGACCATTGGGACACGACCATGTCTCTAGAAAACTAAAGAATCACAAGTGAAAATCCTTTTTTAAGGCATTCTTGAACCTATAATTTAAACACTTTTAAACATTAAGGACAAACACAATATGGATCCATTACCTAGAAAGACTACTTAAGGCCAAGTTTGGAGATATTACAATTTCTGCATGGCTTGTCTTATTTAGTTTAATATTGTTCCTGCCAACAGATATGATGATTTCTTTGGGGAGGGACATCGTGCTTGGCTATATGGAAACTTGAAGGAGAGGCTATGGTGAATGTCAACATCAAATTGGACCATTCTTTTCAATCTCATCACATATCTTTGATAACCCTTTGGCTTATTTAGTTTTATCGCTAGTAAAGCTATGGTTTGTGAGCCAATTGGTTGAGTTTTATCTCATTTAAACATAAAATTAGCTTTTATTGTCCTTAAGTGAGGTTTCGAGTCTTTTTGTTATTTTTTGGGAAATTATGTAGGAAATTGAGTCGAATAAGACATTACATGCTATACTTAGTTTCAACTAATTGTTCTTGAAAAAAGGTGAAAAGTGAAAACGAAAGAAAGCTAGGAAGAGAGAGGAAAAAGCAAGCTGGAAGTGCTGATTTAAGTCCTTCACCCCACGAGCTAGAGGATCAAATTGAGGAAATGTGGGGGATTCTGTCTCGCCCCAAGAAAGAGAGCTCGCCTCGCGAGCCAGAGGAAAATTTTTGGAGGCATCTAAGTGGCACCCCGCGAATCATGGTTCGCTCCGCGAACCCAATATGAGAAAAGGGCCTCCCTGTCTTGCCCCGTGAGAATGCGTGTTTGGGTTGAGCTTATCTACAAGTTTCGCCCCACGAAACCTTTCTCGCCCCGCAAAAATGTATTTTCTCATATAAGTAGTTAAGCTTGTTATTAGTACGAATTTTAAATCGGAATCCTAGTACTTCAAGAGCTGCGTCTCACTTAGTCTTTCTGAAGTGTTTTTGGATGTTTTCTCTTGGATTCTTTGTGATTATGTTCAACATTATGAGGATTTAAACCTCTTTTCTAAGAAAGCGAGGTAGCCTCACATGACGGCTTGGTGATAATTATGACATTTTCTATTCCCTTCTTCTCTTTATGTTTTCTTAATTATGTTTTTATTGTGTTCAATCAAAAGAGCTTGTGATTGACTAGCTAATCGTGATGAGTCCGAAAAGAGATTCACGATTTAGGGTTTGAACTAAGAAAATAGATTGAATATTGATAGAGATATAATAAGAGATGTATGCAATCGTTATAGGGAACCAAGTGCTTAATGAATTTTTGTGTGTTAATCATCATAGAGATATAGTTGATTGGTATGCAAGGGTGTTTCCTTTGGTGCTTGACAAAGACATTAGAATAATTTAGGGCTCTTGGTTGACAATAACATGAATTAGGAATAGAGAACAAATCATAATTTGAACCAAGTTTGATTGTGTTGGTGAAATCGTGACCTTGGTTCTTCCAAACAATATTCACTCTCTTAATTATTTGTTTGCGATTATGTTAGATTTAAATTGCGATATGGTAGTTAATAGAATTATCTCCATTGATTTCATCATATCTTCTCTCTCCTTTGACTTAGTCAAGAGATTTATTGATTTGGATAATGATAAATTGGTTACCCAATCCCTATGTTCGACCTCGTTTTTACTTACCGTATTTTTATTACTTGCTTTGATCCGCAACACTTGCCGGAGCCCATCAAGCTCCTTTGGAAAGGAAGAAACAGTTAGGTCTTCTATTAGTATGAACTCAACGATAACGTTATTCTGCATGGGGCTTGAATTAGGCTTCATGAGATTGATCATGTTGGGAAGGTAAACTTAGCAATTTTGGAGCATGGGCCTAAATACAACGAGACCTTACTTGGATATAGTTTCCAACAAGAGCTATGGGTGAAAGCCAATTTTGATGTTTCAATGAAGTGAGGTGGTAGACATGCTACCCGTGGCGATGTTGTTCAAGATTCAAGAGGTTATTGACAATGATATTTTGAACATAACATGGGATCATATTGTTTTCTCAAGTCGGAGTTATGACGAGTTCTAAGTTGGGGGAAGGAAACTGAGACACCCCGATGTCCCATTAAAGAAGGACCTAATTAACTACCTCCTAATTCATTATTATCGTTTGCGCGACTATACATTCAAAAATATTATAAATTAAAATCGTAAAGGATTAAAACAAAGTTGAGCATGCACAATGGTAAAAGAGAAAGCATGATATATATATATATATATATATATATATATATATATACACACAAAACTGTCACCAAAGTACTGTGAATCCCAATAAAGGGATCATAACCTACAATAACTATACAGACGCTGGAAAAGAAAAGAAAATGCATCAAACTGGTCATAGAATATCCTAGTGTAACTACCTTGCCCGCCTCACCAAAAGTACATCAAAAACAAAAAATATGCTCAAGAGGCACACCCTAGCAGATGCGTCCGACATAACCATATCATAGACGATAGCGGCGCCTAGAACTACCCTCTCCCTCGCCGAAGCGACAACGGTAGACTCTGGCATCTCTGGTTCTGAGCTCCCACACAGACTCATCACCACCCTACGGCGACGGTAATGATACAAAGTTTGCACACTCCTCTTCCTCCTTCCTCTCTGCACCATCCCAATATGACTCCTGGCCTCCTATCCATCCATCATGTTCCACATATCGTCAGGGAACTCCCTCTGATGAGGTGGATACCACATCTCGGAGAACGAGAGACTCTGAGAGATACGATACGATCCCAACAAGGTGAAGTAAGCAACCTGATGGCAATTTATAGTTTTTAGAAACCAACTCCTTTGATTTTCCCATCAGCAGTAATCCATATTAATCCTTCTCTTTTTCCACTCATGCATATTATTTTATTATGTTAAATAATGCTTGCTACAAGGTTTTATTTTGGCTATGATTTTATGCTAAAATAATGATAAATAGTATGTCGATGCCTTATGATTTTATTTGTTTAAGATGATAAATAAAACACAAATTGCTTTCTTGCAAGACATTGATGTTATATTTTTATGTGCTATGAGCTATCAATCCAGAATATCAAAGAGTTTTTCTTTTTCCATGCAATGTTATGTGAATTTGCTTAAATTTGTGAAAGATTGTGGCCTTTTGTGAAGAAAGATTGTGCTATTAACAATGGCAAGTGTTTTAGAAATGGAAATGCGTATTTTGAGTAAACTTAAACCTCCTGTGACCATCTTTTCTGAAAATCATGTTTTCGGTATCTGGTGTTTTCATGAAAGAAACTTTCTATTTAAAAGGTTTTCTGAAATCAAGTTTTACTTGAAGTTGTTTCAAAGAGGGTTGAACTCAATAACCGAGACGTCGGGGTATTAAGGTTCGTTGTGTTATGGACTTGGGGTCCGTTGGACATTGAGGTCCTGTAGACGTGGTGTCTACTTTGTTAAAAACACTTGAGATGTTTTCTATTACCGTGAACCTAAGACTGATTGCAAGGTCTATAGGTGTCGTGGTTGAGCACTCGGACTTTGAGGTCCTGTGTTGTTAATGAGAGTTTTAAAAAGTGTTTTTAAACTATGGTGAGTCGTAAGCCATTTTGAGCTTCGGTAAAAAAAGACTGAACACAAAGAAAAATGATGAGAACAAACGTTTTACATGCATTTATTGGCAGACGTGCCCACGTTGTGAAGTGTGGTACCTTAATGAGTAAGGTATTCCATGCCACGTTGTTTTGTGTGAATGCCTTGAGGTGTGAGGTATTTCATGCTACGTTGATTCATTGTGCCTTGATGGACAATGGAAAACCATATACGTTGATCATTGTGCCTTGTATTGGACAGTGTGCTATGGTAAACACGTTGTGCCTAATATACCTGGCAATCGAGCCTGATCAGCTCATTTACACGTTGTTGGGGATCTCCGGAGATTAAGCGAAATGTAGAGAACATTTATTGAAGTGTTCATGCATAGTTTTCAAACGTTGATGTTTGGGGTATGAAACCCATTGATAAAGTACTTGTTTACTTATGAGAATGTATGCTGCTATAATTGTATGTTTGTATATGTTGTTTTGTGAGTCGCGCTTTTAGTTATTGTGTTAAATCCATATAATGGCGTCTCACCCTTACAAATATACAACAGGTTTACTCTAGTCTACCGTATTCCTTTGGTATACTAGTATGGACGAAGCGGAGGGATTCACTAAGTCGCTCAAGGACTTAACTCCTAGATGTTTGGAGAAGTATTCGTTAGTGGGAATGACCATAAGAATATTCTCAATAACTGTCTGTTAGTTACGACCAGCTTATGTTCTTTTTATGTGATGTCATGTGTTGAAATAAACTAAGTTGATAAAGACCTAAGTGTGAAATTTACGAGGCAGTATAGTTGTATGACTTCTGCATATGCTTATATATCTAAGTATGGTTATGATTATGTTGTTGTTATGGAGTTAAAAGGAAAAAATTTTATCACCATATTTTGAAGAGATTCACGTTGAGAAATTAATATTTTCCGAAAGCAACCAGCAAATAAAATCTTATTTTCCGCAAATGGGTAACCATGTGATGACCCGGGAGTAGGGTGTCACAGCAGGGCGAGCAATTAAAAATCCCCAATTCTGGAACCCTAATTGAACTCTCGCGGGGTGAACATTAGTTCGTGTGTCGAATCTAGGATTTTTGCCCCTTCTGATTTACCCAGATTCTCGGGCATGCCGGCTTCTACCGGCGCTTCATCCGGGATTTCTCCAAAATAGCAAAACCACTATGTGACTTTCTTATGAAGGACGTATCCTTTGAATTTAATGTTTCATGTTTAAATGCTTTCAATACTTTGAAACATAGACTTATGACCGCATCCATAATCACTACACCCAATTGGAAATTACCTTTTGAAAAATCCACTAAGTGATTCAATTCACACAACAGCCCAATTGAAAAATCCAATATTTCTAAGAATAACAAAAAGAAAGTCATAGAAGTCAGAACAACTTATAGACAATGTAACATCAATTTAGCTGTTGATACAATGGCCAGAACAACTTTTGCATTACAGCTATTAACCAATTATCCCAACTAATGAAGTATGATATAAACTGCTAACAAGAATGAGAAACAAAAATATAGTATGTAGCTTTGGGAAGTTGAAGAAGAAGTCTCACAAACATATTTCAAACAAAATGAAGCAAAAAGCATAACTGTATAAAACACATTCAATGTGTAAATTCTCTAAGTTTTGATGATTCCAAATAGTTCAAGTATGATAATGTTGAACCAAATGAAATTACTGATATATTTGATAAGTGTGCAGGAAAATAGACTTAAGGTCACTCGTCTATTTTTTGACCCGTCTACTTTTTAGTAGAAGCTCAGTACTGACTCGTCTAAGTTTTCACTCGTCTAAAAGATAGTCAACGCTCAAGAAAGACTAAGTTCACTTGATGACGTGGAAAGAAGCATGCGTCTAAGTTTGGCTCAGTTGATCACCCGTCTAACTTTGGAACACACCAGCACCCGTCTAATTTTTGAGTGATCATCACCCATCTAATTTTTTGAAAACTTTCACCCGTCTAAAAATTCTCATTACTGATACCAAGTCAGTATGTCAGAAATCAAGTCCAAGTCACCTTATTCAAATTATATGCCTTCCTTTAAGGATCTCGAAGACCTCTGGACAATAGCTCAAAGGACAAAGAATAAAGAACGTTGTTTCAAGGTTTTAAGGAATAAACACGCAATCTCTGCACCACTACAGTAACCTTTTGCCTGTTTTAGTACAAAGTAAAAGTGCTTTATGGAAAGTGAACTGATGTTGCACAGAAAGAGGAAAGCTCTCTGCAACAAGTACAAGAAGCCTGCTGCTATTACTCTGAAAGAACAGCTGCTCAGTCTAAAGTGTACTTTTGGACACCCTTGTCAAAGCTCAACGTTTCCAAGCATTTAATAAATATTCAGAACGACTCTTTGGCATTAAATGGTGTCTCAGAAAGCTCAAGTTAGAAGCAAACACTTTCTGAAGCTGTGTCAAAACGGATATCTTGATTGAAGTCTTTAAATAGATCAAACAATGAAGATAAAGCTAAGAAGTTGAATATCAAAAGAACTCTACACAGAAGCATTTACTATCTTCATTTACTTCTTCATTCCTTCATTGAATACACATTCAATCATTTGATATAAATTCGCAGTCTTTCATACTTCATATTTATTCCACTCTCTGAATGTGATCTGAAAGATTTGCAAGTTGTATTAACTACACAAAAACCTTTTATCCTTTACTGTTTTGAGCCTGAAGAGGCTAGGTGAGAAAAGAATACTTGTTTGAGTGTTGAGCCTGAAGAGGCTAGGTGTGCAAAGAATACTTGTACTGTAATTTGCTCAGTTATAGTGGAAACTTGGTGCTGCCAAGAAACTAGACGTAGCCTTGTGGATTTTGGGGTGAACCAGTATAAATCTCTTGAGTGATATTTCTACTCCCCTTATCTTTTAATTTGCTTAATTATTGTTTCTGTTCTAGCTTTTAACTTGGGGAGTTAATACTGTGATTATCAAACTCTATTTTAACCTTCTCTGTTTGTGTGTGCTATTCTGTTTCAATATTAGACGTGTCACTCGTCTAGCTTTCTCTTATCTAAACCTTGCTTGCTGTGCCTGCGAAAATCTTTTAAAGTAACCAAAAAAGTTGGTAAACATAATTCAACCCCCCTTCTTGTGTTCACTTTGGTTATTTCAGTTGGTATCAGAGCTCAGCCTCTGGGTTGAGCACTTAACAGTGTAGAGGAAAAGATCTTGGAAATGGCAGGAGAAACCAGTGGAAGCAAGAACCATGCTGGAGAAGGATCCTCAATGTCGAGACTTCCTTTCTTCAATGGAGAGGACTACATCTACTGGAAAGAAAAGATGAAGTGGTTTTTACAATCCACTAATTCTGATCTTTGGGATATCATTGATGAAGGTCCCTTTGTTCCTAAAGATGACAAAGGAGATGAAATTCCTAAAGCAAACATGACCACTGATCAAAGAACAAAATGGCAGCTGAATGCCAAAGCTAGATATGCAATCATGTGTGCTTTGAGCAGAGAAGAATTTGAAAAAGTCTGTGCTTGTGAGTCTGCAAAAGAAATGTGGGACTCACTAGCTATTGCTCATGAAGGAACCAGCAAAGTCAAAGAAACCAAAGTCAGCATGCTTGTCAGAAAGTATGAGTTGTTTAAAATGGAGGAAGGTGAAACTATTGGCCAAATGTATGGAAGGTTTCAAACCATAACCAATGGACTGAAATCCCTTGGAAAAACATACAAGACTGAGGAACACATTCAAAAGATTCTCAGAAGTCTCCCAAAACAATGGAGACCACTTGTAACTGTTGTATCTCAGGCCAAGGACTTAACAACAATGAAGCTTGATGAGCTTCACCCTTCAGATTCATGAACAAGAACTAATTGAAGAGAACAATGGAAAGAAAAACAAATCCATTGCACTCAAAGCTGACAAGAAGTCATCTAAGGGAGCAAGTTCAAAAGCTCTCAAAGTAGATGAATCTTCAGAAGAATCTGGAGAATCAAATGAGGATGACTCAGATGATGAAGATGATGAACTGTCACTTTTCACCAGAAAAATGAAGAAGCTGTGGAAGAAAAGAAACTTCAGAAAAGACAAACCCTTCAGGCGCTTCAACAAAGACAAGCACAACAAGGATGGTGGATCTAATGATAGAAATGTCATTGTATGTTATGAATGCAAAAAGCCAGGTCACATCAAGGCAGAATGTCCTCAACTCAAAAAGCAATCTTCCAAGAAATTCTTCAACAAAAAGAAGAAAGGGATGATGGCTACTTGGGAAGATCTTGATGAAAGCTCCACTGAAAGTGAAGGAAAGGAGCTTGAAGCAAACCTCTGTCTTATGGCTGATACAGATTCAGAATCAGAAACTGAGGTACATTCTGAACTTGAAAAATTGAATGATGCCTATGATGAACTATTGGAAGAATCCAACTATATATCTAAAGCTTTCAGATCCCTCAAGAGACAGTATGCTAAACTCTCAAATGAGTATACACAGAAATCTCTAGAGTGGGAGAAGTTAGCTGAAGAGAATAGTAAACTTAAGACTGAAAAGTCTAAAGTTGAGATCTTAGTTGAAACTCTACCATCTGAAAAAGTAACTAAACTTCAACAGAAAGTAGAAGAGCTCACCACAGATCTTGCCAAGTTTGTTAATGGTAGAGATAATCTGACTAAACTCTTAGGAAGTCAGAGGCACTCCCTTAACAAAGAAGGTATAGGATATTCCAATCAAGAACATCATAAAGGATCAACAAAGTTTTCAAATGTAGCTATTAAATCTGTTTTAGTTAGCTCAAATAGATCTATATGTTCCTACTGTGGAAAAGCTGGACATATCATGTCCAAGTGTATTCACAAAAAGAGAATGAAGTCTTCACAGACTCCTCATACTAACAAAAAAGGACCCAAGAAAATATTGGTACCTAAGGTCATGATCATTCCTGTTGCAGACATTCTCAACAGAACAAAGCAAACACCTGTCATGGTACCTGGACAGTGGATGCTCGCGACATATGACAGGCGAAAGGTCTATGTTCCTAGACCTCCAACCTAAGAAAGGTGGACATGTAACTTTTGGTGGCAACCAGAAAGGAAAAGTTGTTGGTTTAGGTAAAATTGGTGGTAAACCTCCCTTACCTATTATTCATGATGTTTTATATGTGAAAGGATTAAAACATAATCTGCTTAGCATAAGTCAATTATGTAACAGTGGATTTTCTGTATCTTTTTCTAAGGATGCATGCATAGTCAATGACTGTAGTGGAAAGACCCTCTTTTCTGCCAAAAGGCAAAGCAATCTGTATAAGATTGACATGACTGAACTTTCAGATCAAAGTGTAACATGCTTTATGTCTAAAGAAGATGAAAAATGGCTGTGGCATAAGAAACTAGGACATGTTAGTATGAAACAAATTTCTAAATTGAAAAAGCATAACCTTGTGAGAGGATTGCCTGACATTTCTTTTAAGAAATATATTTTGTGTGATGCATGTCAGAGAGGTAAACAAGTAAAATCAAGTTTCAAATCCAAGAAAGAAGTCACATCCTCTAGACCTTTGCAACTGTTACACATGGATCTGTTTGGACCAGTCAATGTGGCTAGCCTAGGTGGAAAGAAATATGGTTTTGTCATAGTTGATGACTATTCTAGATTTACATGGGTACTCTTCTTAACCCACAAGGATGAATCTTATAAGGCATTTTCAGTATTCAGTAAAAGAGTACAAAATGAGCAAGGTTTTTGTATTTCTGCTATAAGAAGTGACCATGGAGGAGAATTTGAAAATGAGCAGTTCAAACTGTTTTGTGAGGAAAATGGTATTTCTCACAATTTCTCTGCACCTAGAACTCCACAGCAAAATGGAGTAGTTGAGAGAAAGAACAGATCTCTTCAAAAGATGGGAAGAACAATGCTTAATGAAAATAATCTTCCTAAGTACTTCTGGGCAGAAGCCATTAACACTGCTTGTTATGTACAAAACAGAATACTGATTAGGCCTATTCTAAATAAGACTCCTTATGAATTGTGGAAAGATAGAAAACCCAACATATCATATTTTCATGCATTTGGTTGTGAATGTTATATTCTCAACACAAAAGATCATCTTGGTAAATTTGATTCTAAAGTAGATAAAGGCATATTTATTGGTTATTCTGAAATGTCTAAAGCTTTTAGAATTTTTAATTCTAAAACCTCTGTTGTAGAAGAATCAATTCATGTAAAGTTTAATGATTGTTTGAAGACTGATAGGGAACTATCAGATCTAGAGGATGATGTTGCAGGTATTGAACTTAATCCTACAGTAGAAGAATCTTCAGACAAGTCAAAAGTAGACGAGTCTGAAATACAGACTAATGCTGATAAGTCTGAAACTCAGACTTTGAAGAAAGATTGGAAATTCAAGACCTATCATCCAGAAGATCTCATCATTGGAAGTCCATCTCAAGGAGTTAGAACCAGATCTGCTTTCAATGAAAACAACAACATGGCCTTCATATCAGACTTGGAACCTAAAAAGATTGAAGAAGCTCTGCAAGATGAAAGCTGGATTCTAGCCATGCAAGAAGAACTAAATCAGTTCAAAAGGAATGATGTCTGGATACTAGTTTCTAAACCCAAAGAGAAAACCATTATTGGAACCAGATGGGTGTTTAGAAATAAACTAGATGAAGATGGAAAAGTGGTAAGGAACAAGGCAAGACTAGTTGCCCAAGGCTACAATCAACAGGAAGGTATTGATTTCACTGAAACTTTTGCTCCTGTAGCTAGACTAGAAGCAATTAGGATTCTCATGTCATATGCTGCACAACATGATATAACTCTTTATCAAATGGATGTTAAAAGTGCATTTCTAAATGGAATAATTGAGGAGGAAGTTTATGTCAAGCAACCTCCTGGATTTGAGGACTCTGAGAATCCTCACCATGACTATAAGCATAAGAAAGCTTTGTATGGACTCAAACAAGCTCCTAGAGCTTGGTATGATAGATTAAGCACATACCTAATGGAAAATAACTTCATTAGAGGAAAAGTAGACACTACACTTTTCAAGAAATGCTCAAAAAAAGACTTCATAGTAGTACAGATTTATGTTGATGATATTATATTTGGTTCTACTAATGAAAAGCTCTGCAAAGAGTTCTCTGAGTTGATGCAGAATGAATTTGAGATGAGCATGATGGGAGAATTGAAGTTCGTCCTTGGTCTTCAAATAAAATAGTCAAATGATGGAATCTATATCCATCAACAGAAGTACACCAAGGAGCTTCTCAAAAAGTATAAAATGGAAAATTCAAAGCCTATGAGTACTCCTATGCATCCAACAGTTGTTCTAAACAAGGATGAGGAAGGTAAAAAGGTAGATCAAACTGTCTACAGAGGTATGATTGGATCTCTGCTATATTTAACTGCTAGCAGACCTGATATTCAATTCAGTGTCTGTCTCTATGCTAGATTTCAATCAGACCCTAAGGAATCTCATTACAAGGCTGTCAAAAGAATTTTCAGATATTTAATTGGAACCACTAACCTTGGTCTATTATATAAGAAATCTGAAGATTTCAGGTTAGCTGGATTTTGTGATGCTGATTTTACTGGAAACAGAATTGACAGAAAAAGCACCAGTGGAGGATGCCACTTCATTGGAGCAAATATGATCTCTTGGTCAAGCAAAAGGCAAAGCACCATTGCTCTATCAACTGCTGAAACTGAATATATATCTGCAGCTAGTTGTTGTTCACAACTACTTTGGGTAAAATATCAACTTGAAGATTATTCAATGATTGAGCATAATATACCTGTTTGGTATAATAATACTAGTGCTATTAATCTGTCTAAAAATCCAATACAGCATTCTAGAGCAAAGCATATAGAAATAAAGCATCATTTCATTAGAGACTATGTTCAAAAAAGTGTTTTTGAAATTAAGTTTGTAAACACTGATTATCAGTGGGCAGACATTTTTACTAAACCTTTAAGTGAAGATAGATTTGTTTTTATTAGAAGGAATGTTAACATGCATAATGTATCTGAATAAATGTCTTGCTGATATGTCTGAAAAATTACTTGTCTATTTTCCTATATTCTATGATTACTTGACTCGTCTAATTTAGCCAAGCGTCTAATGACGTGGCTAAAAGCACTCAGTGCTAAATTCTGACTGAGACACATGTACATTGCATTTTTCCCTCCTTTTCTTAAATATTTTATTATCTTTTGTTTGAAATTGATTGATTGTCATTTATGGCAACACTCTCTTTCCTTGTTCCCAACGTAAAAAGCACTCAAGCGTTTTTAACAAAAACCTGTGTCTTTTCAAAATCTACCCACTCAAAATTTCTTGCTCACAAACTCTTTCTCTAAAAGCTCTCTTCGTCTTCACCTTCTCGAGACCTTCTCTGTCAAACCCTAATCCTCTTCTCTCAAAATCAATGGCACCCAAAAGTCTTCTTGAGACTTTATCTGAGAAGACCAAGGTATCCATCGCTGAGTTGAAGAAGGTGCTCCCTGGAAGAGTTCCGAACTTTGATGAACTCAGGACCAAGGGTTTGGATGTGCTTCCAGAGCTTAACCATGCTGGATGGTTACCGTTCTTTCAACTGCAAGAACGTGTTTTCCCTGCTCTAGTTAGGGATTTCTGGACCACGGCAAAAATCACCAAGGATAATACTACCGACATGATTTCTGGGGATGTTGGTGAGGATCACATTTTCATCACTCACGAGTTACTCGCTGAAGTAACAAAATGCCCTAGGGAAGGAGCTGGGCATTATAAAGACTGGATGAAGGATCAAGGGGAAGACAATGTGAATCTGGTGCTCTATGGGACTGCAAACCCTAGTAACATGGATTCAAAGTATCTGACTCCTAAGGCAAGATTTTTACATGTCTTACTTATAAACTGTGTAATGCCTAGGACTGGGTCTAGAAACCATGTCAACCTGTTAGAAAAGTTTGCTCTGTTTCATCTTGTCCAAAGAATCAACATAGACATAACTGATCTGATTTTCATACATATGGAAAAAGCTGTAAGGGGAAAAGATAAGGACTACCCTTTTGGAATGGTTATGACTAGAATCTTTAGGGCATGCAAACTGGATTTGAGAAGGGCTGTATCTGCTGATCTCTATACTGAGATTACAACAAAAACCCTAGCTTTGATGAAGATGAACTTGACCCCTACTCTTGGTCACAATGCTGAAGCCTCTGCTCAGATGGAAGCAACTGTTTCCATTCCTGGTGTTAAAGCTGAAGTTGTTGAGGAACCAGCTGAGGAAATCAGGGATCAACTTCAGAGGAAGAAGAGGAAAGTCACCAAAAACACTGCTGAAACTTCTGTGACTGAAGAGCCTACTCAGGTTGTTGAACCTGCTACTGCTTCTGTCTCTGAGGAAGCTGCTGCCTCTGCACCTAAAATTACTAAGGTCTTCAAGAGAAAGAGGACAGTACAAGCTGAGGGGGAGTCTCAATCAGACGAGACTGTGATCCCTAAAAAGAAGAGGACAACAGTCACAAAGAGGAAACTTGTCTTACCTCCCTCTTCATCACCATCAGCATCACCTTCACCTCAGAAGGATTCATCCCCTCCACCTCAAGAAACAGAACCTATTACCACAACAGCTCTCCAACTCCACAACCTTCACCTCAAAGAACACCTCCACCACCACAAAGATCACCATCCCCTCAACCATCACCAAAAATCCCAACACCACCTACTTCACCAAAAATCCAAACTCCACCACATACATCACCTAATCATCACTCTTCTGAACCTAACCCTACTATATCAGAAACTCACACGTCTGATACTCACTCACCAGTACCAACCTCACCACAAATATCTCACCATTCTGACATTCCTCAAACTGAGGATGTCAATAACTTTGAGTATTTTGACAATCTTACTCCTCCTCCCTCACCAAAATCACCAATCCCTGACCATATCACGAACCAGTGCCAAGTGCCTCTGAGAATAGTCTTTCCAGACTTATTCTCTGAAACGAGACATAACCCTATCCCCTTAGCCACTATATCTCCCTACAACCCATCTTCCAGAACTACCCCCTTCTCTGTCACAGATGAATCCTGTCCCTCTTATCTTGATGGAAAGACCTTGGACATGATTGCCTCTTTGGAAGCTGAAAGACAGATTGTGAGGCTGGAAAGTCACAGAAGCCAGTAGGGAAATGGCTATTCAACCCTCACATCTTTATGAAGCCCTCAACTACAATCAGAGTAATGCCTGACTCCATGGCTCTGAAAGGAAAGCAGAAGAAAATATCCTTGCCATTGGATCAGAAGTTCTCTCTTATCAAGAGAAATGATCAGAAGCTTAAATTCAGAGAGAGGATGTTCTCCAAAGGTGGCTCCAGTTCTGGGTTGACAGAAGAAGAGAAGGCAGACATTCCCACCAGAGGTAGCCAAGCCTATGCTCTCTACCCCTTTCCACCCTCCATTTACACACTTCCTCCCTTCTTCATGGTTTTTCCTTTCTTTATTTTAAATTTCCCTGAAACTGCCCCTTTCACACACATAAATCTCATTAGGAGATCTTATGAGTTTCTACTCTCTGTCATAGATTCTCCTCTACATCATGACAGAATTCATGCTTTTCTAGAGGAATTCTATCCCAATAATGATTTTGTAACCACTCTGTCAACCAATGTCTTTCTAGATCCTCACCCTGAGGATGATATTTCTGTTGAAGAGTTGCCTCCTACCCCTCCTCCTTGTCCACCTCCTCCATCAACTTCTGGAACTTCTCTGGCCACTACAGATACTACCTCTCCAGTTGTTGCATATGATCCTGCTGCACATCAGAGACTTGATGAAATGGCTACAAGTATGTAGACTGTCATTCAAAGACAGGATGAAGCAATTGCTCAACAGACTGCATTTCAAGCTCAGATGCTAGCTCAGCAGCAAGCAATGCAGCAGATGATGGAAGCTTTCTTCAAAATCCAAGGAGGCCCTAGTTCTTAGTTTTTAGGAATCTGTTTTTCATTTCTTTATTGAGTCATGCAGTGTACTAAGTCAGTGATGTCTATCACTTGTAACCCTTCTTGACTTTGGTTAAATGAAATGAGTTTTTCTTTTGATTTCTTTTGGCAATTTATATTCTTTATTGTTTATCTCTTTGATTGATGCCAAAAGGGGGAGAAAATATAGATAAATTTTCATGATTTTATATGTTATTCTCTCTAATATCATGTTTTGTTCTGATATTTGTCTTTACTTAGTGCATAAACTAAGGGGGAGCATAACATACTCTGGTCATCTATATCTGTTTAGAAATTTCTACTATTTCTTTTTGATGTTCAATAAAATCAGAAAAGATATTTGTCATCATCAAAAAGGGGGAGAATGTTGAGACCTCACAAGTCTAAAACACATTCAATGTGTAAATTCTCTAAGTTTTTATGATTCCAAATAGTTCAAGTATGATAATGTTGAACCAAATGAAATTACTGATATATTTGATAAGTGTGCAGGAAAATAGACTTAAGGTCACTTGTCTATTTTTTGACCCGTCTACTTTTTAGTAGAAGCTCAGTACTGACTCGTCTAAGTTTCCACTCATCTAAAAGATAGTCAACGCTCAAGAAAGACTAAGTTCACTTGATGACGTGGCAAGAAGCATGCATCTAAGTTTGGCTCAGTTGATCACCCGTCTAACTTTGGAACATGCCAGCACCCGTCTAATTTTTGAGTGATCATCACCCGTCTAATTTTTGGAAAAATTTCACCCGTCTAAAAATTCTCATTACTGATACCAAGTCAGTATGTCAGAAATCAAGTCCAAGTCACCTTATTCAAATTATATGCCTTCCTTTAAGGATCTCGAAGACCTCTGGACAATAGCTCAAAGGACAAAGAATAAAGAACGTTGTTTCAAGGTTTTAAGGAATAAACACGCAATCTCTGCACTACTGCAGTAACCTTTTGCCTATTTTAGTACAAAGTAAAAGTGCTTTATGGAAAGTGAAATGATGTTGCACTGCAAGAGGAAAGCTCTCTGCAACAAGTACAAGAAGCCTGCTGCTATATACTCTGAAAGAACAGCTGCTCAGTCTAAAGTGTACTTTTGGACACCCTTGTCAAAGCTCAACGTTTCCAAGCATTTAATAAATATTTAGAACGACTCTTTGGCATTAAATGGTGTCTCAGAAAGCTCAAGTCAGAAGCAAACACTTTCTGAAGCTGTGTCAAAACGGATCTCTTGATTGAAGTCTTTAAATAGATCAAACAATGAAGATGAAGCTAAGAAGTTGAATATCAAAAGAACTCTGCACAGAAGCATTTACTATCTTCATTTACTTCTTCATTCCTTCATTGAATACACATTCAATCATTTGATATAAATTCGCAGTCTTTCATACTTCATATTTATTCCACTCTCTAAGTGTGATCTAAAAGATTTGCAAGTTGTATTAACTACACAAAAACCTTTTATCCTTTACTGTTTTGAGCCTGAAGAGGCTAGGTGAGAAAAGAATACTTGTTTGAGTGTTGAGCCTGAAGAGGCTAGGTGTGCAAAGAATACTTGTACTGTAATTTACTCAGTTATAGTGGAAACTTGGTGCTGCCAAGAAACTAGACGTAGCCCTGTGGATTTTGGGGTGAACCAGTATAAATCTCTTGAGTGATATTTCTACTCCCCTTATCTTTTAATTTGCTTAAGTATTGTTTCTGTTCTAGCTTTTAACTTGGGGAGTTAATACTGTGATTATCAAACTCTATTTTAACCTTCTCTGTTTGTGTGTGCTATTCTGTTTCAATATTAGACGTGTCACTCGTCTAACTTTCTCTTATCTAAACCTTACTTGTTGTGCCTGCGAAAATCTTTTTAAAGTAACCGAAAAAGTTGGTAAACACAATTCAACCCCCCTTCTTGTGTTCACTTTGGTTATTTCAGTATAACCGTTCCGGAATAGCATCATCGGAATATAACTGAACAAACTAACTAACAAAGAAAGGCCATAACTATGAGTGGTGGCTCCTCAGAGTCACTCCTCTCCAGGCTGCTCGTCATCCTCTGCAAGATGCCAATCAGGCCAAACAAACAAACAGAAATAGGGGAGTAAGAATCATGTAAACATATACGGCATGGAGATAGGAAGCAAGGTAAAACAAACAGCATGGCATCATCATAACATACATCAACATATACATAACAACATACATCAATATCAACAACATCATGTGAGCCAAGTATGTTATGCAGTGCAATACAACAACTACTCAGCTACTCCATTATGCATGTGGATCCAAACTAACTAAGGATGAATGACTTCGGAGTTAAATATCCACATTGGGAATCTACCCAACGTAGGGGAATCTACCCATATGATAGCCAACGCATCAAACCAACGAATGCCTCGTCACGGGGGCGCACAGTCACCAAACCTTGGGTGACCTACCGTGGATGGCCAGATCGTCGTACTCTCGGGCGACCTCCCCTATGTCCAACGTCCACCAACAACAACATCTACAATGATGCATGCAGCATACAACAAACAACGGGCAACCGCCACCTTCTTTGCTTGGGCCTATAAGCACCCAGGACTTCAGCGGAATCAACCGCAACACCTTAAATTTTAGCGGAATCGACCGCAACACCTTAGACCCAACCGGGTCCAGGCCCCCTTAGAGCAAATTCTCGGCTACCAAGGTACAACATTAACAGCACCTCGACCAATGAGAATCGAGGGCACCTTGGCCAATAAGCATCAAGGTTGTCAATCTTAACAGAGTGCGGTAACCCAACGGGTACCGCCTTACCAACTCAACATCTCACCATCTCATCTTCTTAATCATCTTTTTTAATCATTAACCAAGTTATCTAATTTCCTCAAGATGTTATCATCGCGTTATTGGGAAGATGGGGGTAAAAACCCCCCCTTTTAATCCTTTAATTTCGTTCTCTGGGAGCACGGGAGTGCTTGTCCCCTGCACGGCTATGCTGGTCACATAAGTGAAGCACGGTCGTGCTTCCATTCATGCACGGTCGTGCTCAGCAGCACGGTCGTGCTTCCTAGTAGGCACGGCCGTGCACATCTCACGGTCGTGCTCTTTGTCCTGCACGGCCATGCATAATGCGCGGCCATTTTTCCAGAATTGAACTGGGAGCACGGGCATGCTCCTTGTCAGAACGGTCGTGCTTAATGCACAGCAGTGCCGTTCTGGGCAGAAACTGATACCGAAACTTAACCAGCTTTTAGGGTTCAATTATCCTTTAATCTTAACTCATTTTCAGCCCTATTTTACCAATTAATATTTTAATCAATACATAATCATTAACAGAACAACATTTCATGGCATCCACCATTCAACCAACGTATCATCAATATATCAATCATGCTCATTCAACAACCAACAAGAACATATCAATTATAATATGAACATAAACATGTGCAATAACACATCTAGACAACCATGAACATGCTATCAAAACTATCAATATAACATATCAAATCATAAAAAACAACATCGGGTTATGGGAACCCCTTTACCTTACACTACCCCCAAAGCCTAATGTAAACACTACCCTTTTCCCCATACCTGGTATGCGGTTCGTGTTTCAAAAGAAGAAAGAGGGTCCTCTAGGGTCTCGTCTCATGAGCACTTATCTACGACCTCAAGAACAACAAGGAAACACATTAACTAGACTCTTAGGCCAAGAAATCAAAAGGGGAAAAAACGAGAGGGACGAGGTGTACGAATCTTAACTTGTTTGAAGGTTTAAACAGCGAATACGATGATCACGTCTTCGCAGCGATGTTCTCCTATCAAAGAATGGTGAAGAATGGTGTAAGAACGGATTAACTTGAGAGAGTTTTCTAGAGACGATTGATGGGAATTGAGAGAAAAAGAGAAGGGAGGCAGCTCTAAGTGCTAGGATGTGATAGACTAGGGTTTAGATCGTGTTTTAGGGGTTAAAAACGGGTTGGAATATGATTTGGGCTTAAAAAGAACCTAAAACAAGTTTTCTGGTTCTGCACGTATTCGCGGGGTGAACTCCCGTTCGTGGGGCAAGCCAGAGAACCAATTTCTGTCAGCTGGATTCGCGGGGTGAACCCGAAAGCTCAAAGCTAAATTTTGGATTTTCGCGGGGAGAGCAAATGATCGCGGGGCAAGGCCGAAACAGTCGAATTTGGCCAAAACACCTGAAATAAGACCTTTAGATAATTCTCTTAGCTTTCCAACACCAAAAAGATCACCTCGATCGAATATCTAGAACTCATGATATGGCCAAAACGGTGAGACAGGTTACTAGGACTCCAAAAAAATAATTGAACCTTCCTAAGGCTAAACCTTCTCAACATGAACTTAGACATCAAGGACAAGCATAATAAGCATATATAAGCTAAGTCTAACACATTAACATTTATTAACGTATGGTGGAATTCAGGGTGTTACACCTCTAACTAAATTCGTTTTATTCAATATAATAATAATAATAATAATAATAATAATAATAATAATAATAATAATAAATAATAGACCATATTCAATAAAACTAAATGTTTGGCAACTGCCGCAGCTTTATGTTTTTTACTTTTTTTATTTTATATTCACCACTGGCTCTAACCCCTTCTCAATCGACAACACAAACAAAGGGGACACTATTATAGCAACCAATATAACTTAGTAATGATATTTAGACACAAAAATGATATCCAATATCGTATAAAAATATTCTTATTTTGTACCCGTACGATGCACGGACATATCATGTGTAATTATTTTACAGTATTGTATATTTTTAAATATTGAAATAACAATTCAAAAAAGCATCAAATAAGTATTCATGTATTATTTGAAATGAAAAAAATATTGCATATTTTTTTGTTTGGAACTTCATAATTTGAAAACATTGATATGATTAAAAATTGAGCGATGGATGGGCATATTATGTGTGATTATTTTACACTATTTTATATTTTAGAATGTTGAAAATAACAAATGAAAAGAGCAATGAATATGTATTTGTGTGTCATTTGAAATGCAAAATCATCACTTGAGTTTTTTTTTTTTTTTTGGAACTTCTAAATATGAAAACAATGATACCGTTAAAACTTTTAGAATTTGATATTGTGGCTACTGTTTAAGCATTTAAATATGAAAAAATACCATTTAAAAACAAAGGCAGAATGTGTGAGATACAGAAGTAGATTTTGGTTTAATGTAATTCTTATTGAAAATATTTTTTATTTGAAGCATAAAACTGAAAGTTATCGTAATAATATTTATCATATATATATATATATATATATATATATATATATATCAATCTTATTTGAACCAACAACATGTGGTTATATGTATTTTTAGATGCCAAGATAATTATTAGTCTTTCTATTTTGTTTTTATGACATCTTTCATTTTTAAAAAAACAAAAATAAACTGATTCTTACTCGTATTATTAAAATTGACTCTCTTTATTAATATTTTTTCATGGTTAAAATGACTTCAATTGCTAAATTTACTGTTTACTTACAGATGTTTTATCCCATTCGGATTATTAAATAATCAATATTTAATTTTAAAACTATCGAATACATACATGTGAATGACTCAAACCACTCCCTCTTACCTCCTTTAAAACTATACAAATATTTAGAGCAAATAATGAATCAATCTTTTTCACATGGAGCTCAACACCCATTTTCTAAGCTATCTTACCAATTGCAAGGTAGACAACTATTGTTAAAAAATAAACACAAACAAAAAGCAAAATGTCAAGCTAAACATCCGATTCAACTACTTAAGACAAAAATTGTATTGAAGAATCAGATTGAACAAAATTGATCAAGTAGACAACTATAAAGAGAAGTAATTAAAATATACAAACACATAGGTAAGTAGGCAGGTATAAACAATTCAATTGATTGATATCCAAATAGGCAAGTTAATTTTCCTTTACTAACAAACAATATTATTTAACATAAGCACTAAGTGAAACATTTTTTTTTTTTATGGAAAATCACCTACACCTAAATCATAACATAGAACTAAAAAAAAAAAAATATTAGTAACTTGATTGCCCAAATTACTTTTTTTTTTTAACTTTCTCTCCAATTACCTTCCTCTCCGAAAGTTTTTACCAACAATTGTAATATAATTGTAATCTTCATGTAAGCAAATTCCGTATTTTTTTCTTTCTAATACAATTTTGCATTCCACAAAAAACTATTGTTATTTTCTTCCCTCTATTCAAGTATATATTGACAGCAAATAATATTCCACAATGTATTTGATAATATTCTATCCATACAATAAATATATAAGAGTTTAGATACTTAAAAGTAATATTTTAAAAATATATTATGGTAACTAAATATAATTAAATAACATATTTATAAGTGAAATTTAATATTCTAAATTCATATTAAAATAAATAAATAAAAGGAAATAAAAAATATTGATTCAATTATCATAAGATAAGTACTTAAGTTTATATTCACATTATTTATAGTTTTAAAAAATTAAAAATAACCACAAAAACATAAAATTAACTTCAGAAAATCAATAAATATTGCATAATATGAAATGTGTTTTATATTTGAAACTTGAAAAATAATAAAAAATACTAATAATTAAATATTTTATTATAATTAAAGCATAAAATATAGAGAAATTAGGCCTTTCCATATATTCAAATGTAAATTATTTGATAATGGTTACCACATATATACACACACTAAAATAGCATACCCTTGCTCCTAAACTCTACACAACAATATAATTATTTGATAATGGTTACCACATACATACACACTAAAAAAGCATACCCTTACTCCTAAACTCTACACAACAATATACCTATGCACGGTATATAATAAAGATCTGCAACTGGACCGAAAAGATACTCATTATTTCCTTACTTTCATATATATATATTCAGATATAATAAAAAAATTTAAAATTATAAAATTGAGAATATATTTAAAAAAATGTAGAAAATTAATTATGAAGGATATATGTAACATCTGTGTTTTAAGGCATTATTTATATGTTGGATAACTATGTTTAAGACTTTGATTTAAGGTCAGATATGCATGTTTAGGTATTGGGAACCTTGCATGGAAAGACCCGGCGTTGAATTGAATAAGAAAGTGTTCTAGAATTTCTGTTATACAATTTAGAATGCATAAGAGTGCACAATAGGAAATTTATTTTTGTGGAAGAGATTAGGTATTTTTGAAGGCTTAGTCTTATTCCTTAGGTATAGAAGAGTCTATGTTTCAAATATACTATGCTGATAAACTAAAGAGGGTACTCCATCAGTAGGGTCCCAAAAGATACATACTGATACAAAATGGTATAAGCAGCGGAAACTAAAACGTCACAAAAGACGCACTGGCCATCGACCCTAAACTCAACGGCTAGAGGTCACTGCTCGTCCTCCAGCATCCCCATCAAGCTCCTCTGTGGCCGGCTCATCCGCAGTGTCTTCTCAAAACGAGCACATAAAAGAAACATACATATAAAAGAAATAGGGGATAAGAAACTATCTATCATCATATAAGAAAAAGGATACGTAACATATAAACAATAAATGCACATAGACATGCATCACAGATAAATATATATATAATAAATATATACAATCATCCTCGAGATATATTATCATCCTCTACCCTTCGCATTCATGCAACTTATGCTGACGTGGCCACCACCAATCATATCACACATCCCTTACCCGCTCAGGGATGTTAGTCAGTCGTCCAAGCGACGCGTCCCCAAACACCGGTGCACATTCTCATCCGCGGTGAGAATGCTCATGCCAAGCAATGACACTATAGCTGCACAATACACGTTGGTGCACACCCTGGTTCTCTCTCGAGGGTGCTCATGCAAAGCAATGACACTATAGTTGCACAACCTAAATCTAAGTTGGGACGGTCCCGCGAGGACTTCTGACCTCGTGTGTTCCAAACACACGGCTGTGATCAACAACATGCATCTATATGGATCTTACCGGCATATATCGAATCATATCCTAGTGCCTTAACCTCTCATCACTATCTCATAGCATATATCACCTCATCAATCTCGTCATAATAAAATATTAATTAATTAGGTTAGGCACTTCTAAATCATATATCATACACTCCCCAACATGCATCCCTAAAAAATATCAGATATCATCACCTAGATGTCACTAAGCATATTATTCCAGATAAATCATATTATCAATCAGAACAACCTGTTATCAACCATAATCAAAATAAATAATAATCACAATAATAATAATAAAATAATACTAACATATTCAAACATATTCTAATAAATATAATAAAATAATACTAACATATTCTAATAAATATAATAACTATAATTTAACATGTTAATCCAAACAGCACACAGCAAACAATTCAAACATAATAAAACCAGACAACTTCAGATATCACAAAATTAACCTAACGGCGATAAATCTACAATCTCCATATCATCATCGGTACCACTAAATAGTCCCCAATGTGATATTGATATTGTCTATTATTCGCCCACTAGTAGGGTTTAGGTCGCCCTATGCCAATATTGAATAAAATGTTACTTAGCCATTTCCGACGCTAGATGGTTACTTTCCCCCACCTGAGGTGTCGTAGGCTAGCTTTAGAGCAACGAAACGAGCCCACTCCAATCTCCCCAAATCTGCCTCGTGAGGTTCTCCTACCTCCGGGGCTCCAAAAATTCACCTGAACACATATTCACGAAGTACACGTTACGTTTAGCTCAAATCTGAAGACAGAATTGAAAACAGCTAAACGAATTGAGAGATAACTTCAATACTATCACGGACAGCATTTCGACATAAAAACATAGACTTACCAAGAAAAGAAAGGTAGGATGATGAAGTAGAAGTCGCAAGGATCACAACGGTATAATCGGTTTTTCAATAGGACGAACGGATTGATCAGAATCAGCTCTGGAATTTTCTCTCTCTTCCTTTCTTTTCTCTCCCTCTCACTCTAAAATCTGAGTTTCTGGCTTTTTCTAACAAGTTCCACGAAATTCCAACATTTATCTCTTTTCTTTTATTCTGGGCGCTCAACGCCCCAGCACCAGCGCTCAGCGCTGGTGCCTCTGCACCGCCTCAGCGCACCAACCGTGGTGCGCCACGTGCCAAGGGCCAGCGCTCAGCGCCCGGAAGCCTGCGCTCAGCGCTGGTTTCTCTCTAGCACTTCCAGTTCTGACTTTATATGTGCGTGATGTGATGTTTAAATTTTGTTCTTACCTTTAAGTTTTTAATAATTACGATTTTATATATATGTCCAACGCTAATATTACGATTAAGTTTTAGATAAATTATGTTTTTATTTAATGGGACATCGGGGTGTCTCAATATGTGTATATATATATATATATATATATATATATATATATATATATAAACATGTTAAATCCAATTTTATTTTATAATATAACAAAAAAAAAATCCCTTCAAAAAAAAAATCTATATAACATCCATTGTTGTTTAGTGAGATTGAAAAGTGATACTGATCATTAAACAGTGACTTTTTACTAATATCTATTTATTAAATCGTTTTGTTTTTACATATTATTTAATTTATATATATATGTGTTAATATATAAAGAGCAGTACCTCAGCCCACTAACCCACCCTATCATGGATTAGCAAATAAAAAATTATTTTTTTTATCAATATGGAAGATGAAGCATTAAAACATTTTTATTTCTTGAATAAATAAAAAAATTAAAACAAAAATAACATAAAATTAAAATTAAAATTTATAGTTAAAAATGAAATTTAATTTAAAATCTGAAAATGAAAATTAAATTTAAATTTAAATTGGAAATAAATTAAAAATAAACGTAAAAATGAAATAAGAATTTGGAAATAAAATTGAAAAATTAATTTAAAATTACATATTGAGAAATAAATAAGACCCATAAAATGGGTGCTCACAACAATAAAACCCATTAAGTAGTGATTTAAGGAGGCTCATTTTTAAGAGAATTAAAAAAATTACAATACAAAAAATATATAGACATAAATACTTTTTTATTAGGCAAAATAATATACCAATCACATAAATTACTAACTAAATTGACCTTTTTATCCCCAAATCACCCAATTGATTTTCCAGATATGTCTCAGCCACCTCCTTCCTTTTAATAATAAAGATTTATGTCCAAATATCATTATTAATACAAATAGCATTAAGGCAAGTTTTTTATTTCTTCCGGAACAGAAAGTTCGTGACTATTTTTATTTGGTGATAGATTAATTTTACTATTTTTTTTGACAGGTGCTATAATTATTTTTAAAAAATAATACTTTTTAATATATTTTCTAAATTTCAAATTCTCTTTCAATTTAATAATTGAACATATATTTTGAAATTTCATACATCTTATCGCCTTTACTTTATGTTTTTTAAACTCTAACTTAATTTAAAAAACCACGTAACGTCCGATACTCATTCATATTCATAAAAATAAAAGGAAATACGATACTCATTCATATATTTTATTAAATTCATTAATCTAATGAGTAGAGAATTGACTTCTTGAAAGGCACTGCGTGGCATTATTCTCCATCAGTGACGACTCAGACAAGCAATATATTCATTCATTTTTAGAAAATGGCTTTCCAATGAGGGTAGACAAGCGGTCATTTTAATGTTTTAAAATTCAAAATTCGTAATGTTTCGTCATACTTATATTACAAGGGTTTTATTAATAATTGTTCTAAAAAAACTTGTTAAAAAAAGTTATAATTAAAATTTTAAATAAATACCTTTTGTTTTCACATCCTATATAAAAATACAGAAAAGAATGATGGAATGTGTTCATGTAAACAAACTTGATTATAAGGTTAATGGCGGTAGGCACTTGGGAAAAGTTATTATTGAGATAAATTGGTACACATTGTAAGTGTAAAGATTTTTTATACTGTCAACTAATAATAAATTGCTACGTTATTAAAAATCTTTGATTCTTATCTAAATTACCTTAAAAGCCATTTACTCCGTGATTTATGAGTTGATTGATAATGTAAAAAATTTTATATTGACAGTACATACCAATTAAACTTGAAGTTATTACATATTCTTATTATACGATAAATGTATGTTCACCATTTTTATTTTTATTTTCAGATGTGCTTCGAGGAGTATCTCACCGCTAACCTGAGATGGGGACTCATCTCCCGTGGGAGTTTGTTCGGTACCTCGATGAGTGGCATCCTTTCCAGCTGAGGTTTTTTCCATACACAAGGCTCGAACCTAAGACCTTGGTTAAGAGGCAAAAGGCCTTTAACCACTCATACCAACCTCAGTTGGTGTTGTTAACAATTATTATCATTAATTTTAACTTATCAATTTAAAATTATTAAGGACCAAATAAATGGCACAAGAAACCAAATCACTAAAATTGTCCTGAATTTGGTCGAGATTCTCATTACATATTCAGATATTTGCCCTCCTGAATAAGGTACACCCTCATAACGTGCATAAAAGTTACTTACGCTACCTGGGCACAACGCAAGAGTATTTTTGCATTTACCCCCAATACACTTCATGGAAATGAATTTGTTTTAGAAAAAATTATTTTTATAAAAAGTTTAAATAAACACAATTAAAGTTATTAAAAATAATTTATTAATAAAAAAAATCTTTTTCACCAAATAATCTATAATAAATGCTTATTATATCTTTTAATACATTTAAGCAATATTACTTTTAACTTTAAGTTTTGTTCAAAGAGTTTAATTTTGACATATTTTAAGTATAATTTTTTTTTATATAATAAACCAAATACAAATAATGTTAAGTATAACTTTTAAAATAATTATGATAAGAATCGATGTAGGAAATGTATAACCAATTAAATGCATGTTGCAAACAAGCAGAACCAACAATTCCAAAACTAACCTTGATAAATAATTTGTTCTCATGGAGGATCTTTCTCCTTCTTTCTCATGTAATTTCCCTCTCTATACATACCACCTTGGCTCAGACTGTAAAAGTTGTATTTGTTTTCTCTCTCTGCCAAGCTTAAACTTGGTCGTTTCATTTTTACCACCTCATATTGCTATTTGCATTGCGTGCTCCCATCATTTTATTGGTACGAGTTTTTCATGGAGAGGGTCGTTGGAAGAAAGTATAAGATCGGTCGGAAAATTGGGAGCGGATCATTCGGTGAAATCCACATTGGTCAGAATAATTCAGTTTTTTATATTTTTATTTCTGAGTTACTTTTTCTCGTTTATTATTGTTTACCGTGTATTTATTTTATTGCCTTTTCCAGGGGTGAATATCGAGAATTCTGAGATTGTGGCCGTCAAGATGGTAAATCTCAATTTCTTTCGCATTTCACTTGAAAAATGGAAATTGAATTACTTATGCTTTGTCTGTTCATGATAACTTTCCTTTTTTTTTTTTCTTTTCATTTACTGCTTGGTACCACTAGTATGGCAACGAGGGAAATGCTAGTAATACATTTTTCAGGGTACTCTTCAATATATTCTTTTTTATAAGTGAAATCCGCGTGAGACTCACTAGAGTGGACCCATGTTAGTAGTCCCACGTGAACTTCACTTCCCAACAATAAATAATGTACGAAAGAGAATGTTAGAGAAATTGTGTTGCTAGCATTACTCAAAGCTGAATCTTACATTGTGTCATTGTAAAATCAAATAGTAATAAGCGTGAATTGAGCGTGGAGTTTGATAATTTAAGTAAATGCATTGTTTTAATCTTGTTTATTTTTTGGACATCTATTTTGGTGCATATTTAAGTAGTTCATTTCTTTCCTGGTAACATTTTGCAGTTGAATGCATGCGGTTGCTTACATAAATTAAGTCATAAGTTTAACTTGGGTGACAATTTAATATTGATAGCTATATGTCCCAGCCAAGAGGTTTAACGTTTTCTTTTGGTGTACCTACATGTTCCAACTTCCAATATTTAAGGACTATGGATATGATCTAATAGTGATTTATGAAGCTATGTTTCTTGTTTCATAGGAGAACAGAAGAACCAAACATCCACTACTACTGTACGAGGCCAACTTATATAGTATTCTTCAAGGAGGAAGTAAGTTAATATCAAAAGCACTTCTATATGTTGAATCTAAATGCCCTAGCAACATTTTCCATGAGTTTTGTTATTTGTCAATCGTTTCTGATTCCTCCTACACTTGGACTTTAGGTGGTATTCCAAGTATGAAATGGTGTGGTACTGATGGAGACAATAATGTTCTAGTTATTGAACTTCTTGGACCGAGTCTCGAAGACCTTTTTTACTTCTGCGGGAGGAAGTTCTCACTAAAAACAGTTTTGATGTTGGCTGATCAGATGGTAATCATTGATTAGTTTCAACTCTATTTTCTTAGGTTTCCATAAAGGCAGCCTTTCCTTTCTGTTTTGAAGTTTAGCATCAGGATATAACCATGTTTCAAGCATGTTATTGTTGCAGTTTCATCTCTAAATGTTCCCCACTTTTACTTAATGCTTCCATCATTGGGAGTTTTCAAACACATGAACGGAAAATTAAGTCTGTTTTATTTACTTGACTACAGCTTACAAGGATAGAGTATTTGCATTCCAAAGGATATTTGCATAGAGACATCAAACCAGATAACTTCCTTATGGGTCTTGGGAGGAAAGCAAATCAGGTGGCTCTATTAGCATTCGTTCTCTTTAATGGCTAACTTATGCAGATAATTTTCCTATGTGGTAATTATTCCTTTATGCTTCCAATTTCTTATATATGATTTGTGCAATTTGTTACACTCACAGGTTCATATGATTGATTTTGGACTTGCAAAAAGATATAGGGACCCTATTACAAACAAGCATATCCCTTTTAGGTATAGTTTTCGTGTCTGGTTTAGTTATTTTTATTTGATCTCTGCTTGATTCTCGTTTATTTCGCATGGGTTTTGGTTTTTGTCTCCCCATATTCTTGTTTTCTTTTTTATTTTATTAATAAATTTATGGTGACTTGTCACATTGCTTAAAACAAAAACCACGTTTGTCCATCTATCTTCATTATCAAATTTATTTTTTTTTAATTTTGCTCAATATAGGTAAAAGTTTATGATCGTCAAGACTTATATCCAACCCTGCAGTAGTTTTGCAAGATAGTCTTTTGTTTTTTAAAGTAAATGTATGTTGTCGTTTATCAATGGGAAGCCTTCCAACTTTTAATTTATGAAATTCCAAACAATTATTTTTATTGATTCATACTCTGTTACTTGTCCTTTACCAGTTTAAATTTTGTTTGCCATGTTACTGTTACTTATATATTTGCTTTTACCTGATAAACTCATCCAGAGAGAACAAAGAATTAACAGGGACTGTACGTTATGCAAGTTGCAATACTCACTCAGGAATTGGTTAGTAGAAAGAATTTCGCCTTCTTTATGGCCTACAGATTGTAACCTATAATTTTCCCTCAATTTTGGTTTTATTTCTTTAGAGCAAAGTCGCCGAGATGATTTGGAGTCTCTTGGCTATGTTCTTATGTACTTTTTAAGAGGAAGGTATGTCTCATCATACTGACTGTGATGTTACCAGGCATCTTGATTTCATAAAAGTGTTACTTGTGAGTATCAGTTGCTCAGGTTTTTTCAGGTAAATGTAGGGCTTGACTATTTGATTCTTGAATTTTAGCCTTCCTTGGCAGGGTCTGCAACTGCAAGCTGCCACCAAAAAGCAAAAATATGACAAAATTTGTGAAAAGAAGTTATCAACTCCCATTGAGGTATGTTACTCATGTTGATTCCGCTGGCTTAGTTATAACTTATATGAATAATTTTGTGATGCATTTATTGTCCAAACAATCAATTTAGGAAGTGAGTGGAGTTTGATTAGTGTAGATTTTCACTTCCCCGTCCCTCTCTATCTCTCTCGACGAAGCCAACATAAATCCTATCTGAATCAAAAAAAGAAAAGGCAGTTTCATTATGGCGGTATACCAGCCGCCTGTTCTGGAACTGTCTCTATAATTTATTTGGGTTAAGAGTGGGAGGCATGCCCAAAGTATGGGTGAAGCCAAGAGTAGCAAATGACAATTAGAATTATGCAAAACATGAAGTAGTGGCTGCAATCTCAAACTCAGGTTTGAATACTTGAATCCTTGACTTAATAATCAAATTTCGAGCCTCGTCAAGGAATTCCGTTGCTGGAATAAACAAAGTTCAATTCATCCTCCCTAGGGAGATTTTGTCATTGAAGTATTTTTGTTATGCATAGAAGATTACTGATTACATATTTCTTGTTTTTAGATACTTTGCAAGTCATATCCTATGGCGTTTGCTTCTTACTTCCATTATTGCCACTCTTTGGCATTTGATCAACGGCCAGATTATGGATTCTTGAAGCGCTTGTTTCGTGATTTGTTCACTTGTGAAGGTATTGGCTGTTTGTTTTATCATATCCAGGCTATGGCTTGTTGAAGATGTTACTTTGTATATTGGTTGATTAATTTAGTCCCAGTGGCATTAACTGTAGAAGTACGATATTTTAACTCAAATGAAATCATTCCCGTATTTAGTAAATTTCAATTCAATGGTGTGTGTCTTGATTATGTCCAAGCCACAGAAGTGATTATGCTGTTCAAGCTTGTTTGGCTTTAAAAGGATATACTAGTCAACTAAGATGTATAGAAGCATCATATTGAGTACTGTATTTTTCGCACATTACTCTGTGTGTTAGACTTCATTTATCTCCTCTGTTAATTTAATAAATTTTGTTGGCACCTGGCAGGATATGATTCTGACCATTTATTTGACTGGACTATTCTAAAATATCAGCAGATGCAACAGAAAAAGACGCAAAGTCAATTGACTGTTAGTAAATCCTTGGCCTAGTTTTAATAGCCATTTTGAATGAATTTCCTGCTATATTTTTATCCTGTCTTATCTTCCCCCCCTTTTGTGGTTGAAATTTTCCACCAAAACAGCTTAAAAATTTTCTTTTCAATTCTGGATTTCTTGGCTTCATTTACAGGAATGTGAAATATTATATGGCATTTCAGATAGCATACATGATAAATTTACCTGGTCTTATTCATACTTGAGCATCTGGCAATTTGCAGGTTCCAGTTGCTGTGCCTAGCAATCTAGAACCAATAGATGTGGTTAAGCATAAAGGTAAATTCAGTCTTGTATCATGTAGTTGAAGGGATCAAGTTTTATTGTTGAGTTAAGTTTCCCAAGAAAAACAGTGTTCTACTAAGTTATGTGATTTCCGGTGTTGAGATTAGTATTTCCCAGCAGAAAGACTTAGGAACTCATGGTGATATTTCAACAAACATTAAAAAAGAAAAAAATTAATTTATGCCTTATACATGTTGTGGATTTTTGTTTTGGACCTTTGCTGTCTGAATCAGAAAATAAAATATAATAGCTTCTGATATACTACGCGAGTGGTCAATATGGACAGATGTTTCCCAACTGACTTTTTTCACAGGCTTTTCTTTGTTTGGTATGGGGTATTTGTTTAGCTGTAACTGAGATAGCTATGCAAGATTTGCCGTGTTGTGAAGTAATGCTGTTCTACGGAACACATCCTGATGCCTTAAGTTCCCCTTTCAGGAGTCAATGATTGCAATCCAATTTCCTTGACAAGACCATCACTCAATTTTGATCATCCAGTTTCTTTGAAGATCAGGGCATCTAATGTTCAGAATCTTAATGCTAAGAATCCCACAGAGAAACATGTACACCTCCTATTGAAAGTTTTCACCATTGTTTTCTTGCCTCTGTCTCTTTCTCACAAATAAAAGGAGTAAACTAGCATTTTGGTCCATGGAAAGTGAAAATGCACTTCACTCACAATTCAGTTCTGGATTTAAACTAATTTACATATACCCATTTTACTATTTCTGGTGGGAAGTAGTGTGGAATGGCTTTGAATAACTTAAGAACCAAATCATGCACTTGATTTAAGGACGAAATTGCGAGTGAAATACATTTCCATGGAATAAAATACTGTTTTACTCAATTAAAAAGGGTATTATCCCATCTAATTCTAAGATAGGGTGGCCTTGTTCTTCCCTGCATGTAACAGTTGTTAATTTAATTTTACTGGTCTTTAATTTGGATTTATATTTGGCTGAATTTATTCATTTGATTGGGATAAAAAAAAATTCGCAGACTATGAACAATGGTTCATCTATTTTGATTGCCATGCCCAGAGTCTCTGCCGAAAATATTATGATGCCTAGAGTCTCAGAACCAGAAAGACCTGTAGGAGCCTCAAACCTAGGACATGTATTTGAGAGTAATTCTGGTGCTTCCGGCAGCTTGGTTCCTTCACTACGCCGAGTTTCTTCAACCAAATAGCAGGTAAAGGAAACTTATCTAGAATTTGAACTTTGAGCTTTATTTTCTATTATTATGCTACACCATAATTGTAGAATATTTTGCTGAGCCATTCACTTGGTTTGTTTCTCAGAAATGGATTATGAAGGAGTCACTTAGAGCATGCGGTTTTTGACTTTCAAATGTCATGGCACTCCACTGGAGGAACAATAGACTTTTATTACAAGGAAGATGCCATAACAATCTTGGTGAGCATGATACCATCCTACCAAATGTATTAGCACACTCATCAAGCTGTGTGAGGTACATGCCCCCATTCAAGACTTGGAAAGAAGGAAACTAACAAGGTTGGGCAAAATTCAACAATGAATGATGACAGCTTTTGATTGGCGCCATGGCACGTGAGGCTCAGGGTCATCGGCTGTATAACTTTAATGTTAGGAAATGTGTGACACCCCCAAGTAGCCAAGTAGGTGAATGTAAAAATATACCCGTCTTAGCTTTATTGCCTTTCCCATCGGTCACATTACTACTCATGGGTTATAAAAAGGATCTCATTTTTTATTTTATTCCCTTATATGCTACACCTTTTACAAGTTTTAACTATTTAAGTATCAAATAATAATTTCGTTTATGTTTCATTGATGATTACCACGCTATCTGTATATGTTCATGGCAGCGTGCTTTCCTAAATTATAAAAATATTGATGATAAGAGGCATGGAATTGAACTAGTCATGCAATATATCAAAATTAGTATGCCACATTGCCTACTTCACATCAAGGGTCAAAAATGGCTATGCCTATGGCAAGAACTTGTGCTGATACAAAACAGAAATAAAAACCAGTGCTTGTAAACACAGACTACTTTAAATAGCAATTTCCTTGATACTTAAGTTTCAATAGAGGGGTTCATACTAATATATATATATATATATATATATATGTCCATTAGGGACACATATCCAAGCATGGCTTGAAAAGAGAAAAAAAATATAGCACAAGAAAACCGGAGTTGAATTGTGCTTTAACAAATTTTATTTCCTAAATTAAACAAAATCGAAAGTTAAGATGATCATTATGGTTTTGTCTAAGGTGCACCACCCACAAAGTGGTGTAGTGGTGCACCACCCATGTGGCAAAACTTTGTCCATTTAATTTGCCATGTGGGTTGGTCAAATTTTCAAAAAGTAGGGCTGGACTTTTCAAACTTTTTGTATAGTCAAAGTGTATATTAAAGGTATTATGCAGTATACTACATGAACTTTTTGTATTTGAATGTTTATTGTATTTTTATTTTACATAGGAAATATTTTTTTGCCTATTTTGTTCTGAATGCCACCACCACCAACTCGTCGGCGATGCCACCCTTCTCCGGCGACCGCCGCCGTCACCTCCGCCTCCACCTCCACCTCACCTCACCACCCTCACCCTCATCCCCACACCACCATCAACATTGCTTTTGCAACCATCCCCTGCAAGTCTGCAACCATCACAACTACAAATCCAAAATCCAAACAAACATAGATCTGCAACCTGAGGTCGGCGCCTTCGATGGCGGAACCAGACGACGCCTTTGATGGCGAAACCGGTTGGCGAATGGCGGCTCTTACACATAAAACTCAGATCTGCAATAGTTAGTTGGTTGACTACAAAAATTGCTTGGAGATTACAGTGAAACATGTTGAACCCTTTCATGTATTCCACCGCTGGCGACAGATCCGCCACGTTCCCCACCGCGTGGTCCAACCGCCGGATCTCGAAGTCGAGTTTCGCATACGAGGATTTCCCTCAACCAGTTCGAATTTGGGTAGGAACCATAACCCCGTGCGTGACGCTGGTGTGGAAGCCTGGAAGGCGGTTTTGGCATCGTCGACCTCGCCGGTGATGGATCAGACGACGAGGCCATGGGCGGCGGCGAAGGAGAGGCGGTCGGTGGCGAAAGTAGGGTTTGTGGCGGTGGATTAGGCAGCGACGGATATGGAGGCAGGTTTTAATGGCTGTATTTAACTTTTTTTTTTTAATAAACTTTAATGGTTGTATTTTGAGAGCTTCATATACGAAAATAATTCATAAAATACAACAAACTTTGACCAGTGGAAAAATGATAAATGAGTTTGAAAAGTCAAACTAACCCACTTGACAAAATAATTGGATCCCAAAGTGCCACCTGAGTGGTGCACCACTACACCATTTTGGTGGGTGGTGCACCATAACCTTCACCAGTTATTATATGTATTAAACATGAAAAATAAAACCAAGTTTTGAATGTTTTCTTCAAAAAGCATGTGTTCTCAACTTAAGGAAACATAAGAAAGTTGGTTGTTAGAACTTTGTTTGAATTACAAAAACTAAAAAAAAAAGACACTTTTGAAAGCGGATGACTTAAGAAAACTTACGAACACATGGATAAGGTAAAGGAAGAGAAATAAACACAACATATTAATACTGGTTCGGTCATAACAACAAGCTTATGTCCAGTCCTTACTAAAAATCAGGAATTCATTATAGAGTATTCTTTGAGAATATAGTCTCTCCAAACTAATTTAAAACAAGTGTTCTTTGTCATGTAAACTATTTTGGCTAATAGACCGAGTATTCATTCAATTATTGCCTCTCCAGGCTAAGCTTAACTTATAGATAAAGAAAGCAAGTCTTTAACTATTCTTGCAATACTCCCAGAGAGTTGATTTACACTTAAGAACAAAACAACTAGAGCATTCTCAAAGTTTAAATACAAAGATAATAAGAGAATACACTAGAAAAAATAGAACACTGAGAAAGTTGAGAAAGATCAAAGTTTTAGAACGCTAGTTCACTTGCAATAAATTTGCTGAACAACCGCATGTTCTAGGCTTTAATATTTGGAGCTTCAATCCTTTTATAGTGTACATCACGATCGGGATCACAATGGAGGGGCGAGAATATTAATTTTGTTTTGAAAAAGAATAGAGTACCACAAATTTTATATAAATTGAAAAACTAAAAGACCTTTTGATGGCCTTTGAAAACAATTTTGGATATGGGAGTTTTTTTTTTGTTTCCCAGAGTATACTCAGCGCGCAACTGCGGAGACTAATCCCTCGAGCCGGGTAGGACCACAAGGGCGGCAAAGCTCTCCTTCAAGAGTTTTAACGCTGCTGTATTCCAAGGGCCAAGATTTGAACTCGAGACCTCTGGTTAAGCTGGAAGAGATCTATGCCATCTCATCCAAGCGCTCTTAGGTATTTGGATATGGGAGTTGATTATATATAGAAAAAAGTGGAAACTTAATCCCATCCCTAATGACACATCCATCCTTACCATCCAAGCGCTCTTGGGTATTTGGATATGGGAGTTAATTATATATAGAAAAAAGTGGAAACTTAATCCCACAGCATCCCTAATGATACATCCTGTGACACCCTAAATCGGGGCGCCACATCTTAGTTACCCGTTGCGGAAAATAAAATAAAAGATATTAAATTGCTGGTTGCTTCCGGTAAAAGATACTATCTTTATAAGTAGGTAGCCTCAAAATGGTGGTATTTTTTTTTCCTTAAAGACAAAGGGAAAACAAAAGGTAATTGATGAATACTCAGAACATGAAATGTAAACATCATATATATATATAACTATCCCAGTGGAATTCAGAGTTTAGTACAGAAACTAGGGCCTAATCAAGATGGCCATTAACAACAGAGTTAGAAATCTAGAAGATACAACTGAAAAGAAAGTAAGCGAAAACACGGGGAAAGAGGGTCCGGAACCACATCACAAAAAGAGGTAACTCTAGAAAGTCAAAAGACGGAAGACTGTCCACAAAACGCTCCAAACTGGTCACTGACACTGGCTGCAAGCAGAGTCTCCGCAAATGCTCCCACGAGATGAGAAATAAGGTAATGGGTCTATGACGTCGCCGCCCTTATCCACGGAATCGTCGTCGTCGTCATGATCCAGGACGTGAGACTCAGGCTCATCCTCCTCCATGACCTCATAGAAGTCCTCCTCGGGATCCTCCTTAGGGTCCTCCTCAGGGTCCAGAGGTGGTAGCTCGGGTAGTAGATCGTTAACTTGCAGTGCTTGAAGGTAGTACCAAGTCGGAGGCAGAGCAACTCTCCTAGTCTCCACGGTCTGGCTCCTACGGATCGGGTCTCCGTCAGCATTCAAATTAGTTGTGGTGATTGATCCGTGGTACGTGGCAGACGTCGACCCCAGATGAATCTGCCATGCCCTGGCGCTCCCGACGTCGTCAAAGACCTCAGTCTTAGACATCGTCGGCACAAGAGGGATGTTGGGATCCATCTGAGATCATATACATATGGCGATACCAAAAAGGAAGAGAGAAAAACAAGTAGAAATGAAAGAGTGAGATACCGACAATAGATATATCACTCAACAACCATATACATGATACATACAACACATTGGCATATTAGTAATTAATCATTATTCATAGGTAAGACAACAAGTATTATATCAATGGGTCTCATACCCGAATCAATCAGTTTTGTAAAGATAATGCATGACACTTCAATCATCAGGCTCGAAACTTAATCTCATGAGATATCATCACCGTTTTATCATTAAGAAATAAAGCGTTGATCAGGCTCGTATGCCGCATTGGCAAGTTGTCTCCATCACCTTATGCACCCGGATTAACATCATCACGAATTCCTTAACAATGGCCATTCGGATGTATACATCATCGAACACCACATCTTAAGCGGGTATTCGGTAACTCAAGCACGTCTGCTAAGGGGGAATGCATATGAATAAAAGACTTTTCATTATTCAAGACTTTTCTTTGTGTTCACTCTTTTTCGTTGTCAAAACTCAAGACTAACGACTATTCACAATTTTCGTCACTTGAAAATCAATAACACAGGATGCGCAGTCCGAGTGCTTAATCACAATGCCTTAGACCGATGCCGCAGTCAAGGTTTGTGGTCGTATAAACAATTATAATTTTATCCATGTTTTATTTCAACATGATAAGGACTCCTAGTCCACAACAACGAAATTAGAACGCGCAATCCTTAATTCTGAGATTAGGACTCCTAGCCCATACTATCACGATTAGGACCCCGGGTCCATAATTCTTGACACAGATCCCAGATCACGTGCATATAACTGAATACTAGAGGCGACATCTCGCGAACTAGATTCTCTTTCACATGTGCTTACTTTTCGCTCAGTGAAAATCAAAATCCAAAACAAAACCTCAGTCACTTATCCAAGTAACCGGAACGTTTCTAAATCATTTAGGAGAAAATCTTTTTACTTTACAAACTATTTTATAAAATATTTAGGAAATACGTTTATTTTTGAAATCCTTGATGGAATAAAGTCAAATATTTTCAAAGGGGTTTTTCCTTCATAAAACACAGAGTTCGAAATAGGTTTTCTCTCGTACAAACTTTGGATCATAAAAAGGTAGTTTCTATTGACTTAAAATCACTTCAACGTTTCTTTTCCAAAACAAGAATCTTATTCTTTTGAAATAAGCACTTTAAACAAGGAACTTTTATAAATGAAGCCAATACTTTCAAAGTTCTAATCAAGGCTTATTAAGGCTTTTAATCCTTATAACCATTGGGCACAGACTCAAGTCCGGCTTCTCAAACTTCAATCAACAGTAATATATCCTCAAACAATGATATCATAGTTAATGACAGTTCATCGCATATATATAACTCACAATACTTTAAAGCGAGTAGTAATCAACTTCAAGTAATAATCACAATAGTTCAAGTAAACAAGTCATTCAAGTATTGACTCCATATCATAATAATATTCAAATTACTCAAGTAAATACATATACACATGCATATAGTCATTGAATATCCCTAGGCAATCCCCTCTTACCTTCCGTGAAAGTAAGGAGATTAGATGCTTGAAAAGGTATACCACGAATGTTCTCGCTTTCTCCGCGATAGAAGTCTAAGGTTATGAACACAAAATCACAAGTTAAAATCAATCAAGAACACTAAACCACAAGGTATAGGTTCGGCCAAGACTAGTTCTTAGGGTTAGAGATTCCCGAAAACTATACAACTCATGGATTTATGATCCTTAAGTATTAGGAGCTCATAAACAATGATCATTTAACAAAGTTGAATTAAAATCCCACTAAGTTATAAACTTAGGGTATTCGGCCAAGGGTAGTAAAATAGGCTAACATTCACTAAACTTTCCAATCTCTTAGGTCTAGCATCCATATGTATTAAGGAGCTCAAAACCATGATCATTTTGGAAAATAAGAACAAAGTATCCTAGGTCCATGACCTTCTAGGTTCGGCCTTCATAGGATCTATAGACTAGAAATCTTTAAACTTTCTAATCTTTTAGACTTAGCATCCAAATATCTTATGGAGCTCAAGTCCATGATCATTTTGGAAAACAATGGAAACTTAAACATTCCAATCTCTTAGACTTAGCATCCAAATATCTTATGGAGTTCAAGTCCATGATCATCCTGGAAAAATGAAAAGTAATACATCCTAGGTTTAATAACATAGAATAAACAAGTTAGAAATCTTTAAACTTTCCAATCTCTTAGACTTGGCATCCAAATATCTTATGGAGCTCAAGTCCATGATCATTTTGGAAAAGAAAACTCAAACATCCTAGCCCCAAAACATTTAAGTTTCGGCCTCCATAGGATAATGAGGAGAATATTCTTTGTTTGATAACAACTCTTAGGTTTAGAATCACAAGATATTAAGAGTTCTAAATCCATGATCATACTTGGAAAGTTGAAACATAGTATCCTAGGCCACTTATACATATTTTCGGCCATCATAGGAAAACAAGCTATCAAACCTTCCAAGATTATAGATTTAAGATCAAAGATCAAAGAATAGTTAAAAACTCAAACACATGATCATATTCGAAAAGCTGAAGCAAAAACCTCCTAGGCCACATGTGCATAGCTTCGGCCATCATAGGAAGAAATAGATGGAGATTTTTGTTTTATACAACCTCTTAGTATGTGAAAATATAAGTTAACACAAGACTATAGAAAGTGGTTTCAACTCAAAAGGAGTTTTCTACCATTTTAGAGAGATTTTGGAAGTTTAAAGCACATAAAGAACACATAAAGCAAAATAGGAAATAAAAGATGAAACTTGCAAAAAGATTTACATGAGAGCATTACCCTTAGTATAAGGAAGAATTTTAATGAAGAACTTAAGTAGAAAAGATGAATAAAAATGGAAGCTTTAAGAGAAGGAAGATGAAGAAGTGTAAAGTATAATGGAGTGTTGGAGATGAAGGAAAGTGATGAGGTGAAAATGAAAGGTGTATATATAGAGGGAGAGGGGTGTGGATGGCGCAAGGAGAGAGAGAGAGAAGGGCTTGGAGAGCAAGTTTGGTCTTAAGGCATTGTTTGGTTGAAGAGGAAAGAGAAAAATAGGTTTTCAGAATATAATATGATATACTTTGAAAAGTGTGATGATTACACTTTTGGAGTGTGTCATAACCCATTTCCATCAAGTCCCATCAAGTCACTTCCCTTCTTTTGTGCTCCCTAATCTGCTCCATTTCGTACCCGGTTCAAGTTCCCAATCGTATTTCGCCCGGAATAAATATTATATTTTATTTCCGAACTCAAATTTTTGAAAAAAACAATATCATACAAAACATCATAAAAACATAACCATTTCGTTCACGGGTCAAATTAGGTTTTCTGCTCAGTAAACTTGTACCGGCAATGAAAACATAGACCGGCTTCCGTCTGAATTTTCAACCGAAATTTTTATCGTGAGTTCATATGATATAACAACACAAGAAAATGATATTAGTTTAATTAAAATCATCCTCTGAGTTTAGTCTAAAAATAAACACATTTAAATATGTTAATACTACTAGAGAAAGCATAGGAAAAACAGGGTGTTACACATCCAGCCTTACCATCCTTAAGATGGTTGCCCTAAGTTAGATGTGGAAACTAGTAGTTTTATAATTTTTCAAAAGATCAGATTTTGGTTCCATATCATTCCTCAAATTAGAGGAAGAAAAGTGAATGTAAGTGATGGAACAGATTCTATTTGATTCCATCCTCTTTTATGTAATCCAAGCAAAAGTTAGAACAAAGGTAAAAGATGCTGAAACCGTGTGTCTCAACTACACAATGAAGTTCGTTTTACATAGGCTTAATGAAATAATTACACAATGAATATAGGAGATTATATTCCTATTTACATGATATATATGATATGGTATGTCTAAACCTATACATTAATTACAAATATCCTAAACATATTTTCAACACCCCCTCAAGCTGGAGCATATAAATCATATGCATCAAGCTTGTTACATAGATAACTAATCCGAGGACCTCTCAGGGATTTGGTGAAGACATCTGCTAGTTGATCATTGGAGTACACAAAGCTAGTGGTGATGTCTCCTGATTGGATCTTCTCCCTAATGAAATGACAATCTACTTCAATATGTTTGGTCCTCTCATGAAAAACAGGATTAAAGGCAATATACAATGCTGCTTGATTATCACAAATTAGTGTCATTTAAATAGTCTCTTCAAATTTAAGTTCTTTGAGTAACCATTTCAACCAAATGAGTTCGCAAGTCACTAATGCCATGGCTTTGTATTTCGCTCCTGCACTGGATCTTGCAACTACATTTTGTGTCTTACTTTTCCAAGATATCAGGTTTCCTCCAATGAGTACACAATACCCAGAAGTGGGTCATTTGTCAATGGATGAGCCTGCTCAATCGGCATCTGAGTAACCAACTATCCAAGTATGTCATCTGTCTTCATAAATTAGACCTTTTCCTAGAGAATCTTTACCTTTAAAGTATTTTAGGATCTGTATCATAGCATCTCAATGGTCTTGACAAGGAGAATTTAAGAATTGGCTTACCACACTGACTACAAAAGAAATGTCTGAACAGGTAACTATGAGGTAGTTTGATTTCCTACCCTATATCCTGTATATTCCTGGTTCTGACAGTGGCTCCCCCTGATCAAGTAGAAGTCTGACATTTGGATCCATAAGAGTTTCAATTGGTTTGGCATTTAATAATTATGTCTCTTCAAGAATATCCATGACATATTTCCTTTGTGAAATCACTATACCATCCTTCGGTTGAGCTACCTCGATACCCAAGAAATAACGGAGTTTACCATGGTCTTTAGTATGAAACTGATGAGAGAGATGTTGTTTCCCATGTAATCTGTCGACGACTTCTAGTATAAACCCTTTGACTTAGGTGCATGCATGCTCCTTGAATAAGAGCCACACGTTTATCAATAAAAAAGAAATGGTTGAGATTAAAAGATAAAAATCATTAAATGATAATATTACCCTTGTCCTTTATCATTCCTTTCCTTTTTCTCCTGTGGCGCTAACACCACCTATTGTCGGATGACAACCTAGCGCCGCTGCCTCCGCCACTACCTTCCCCCTCCTTATCGATGGAAGTGGCGCATCATTCAAAAAAGAGAGATCCTCCACGGCCTCCACCACCACTTGCAATATTTTTCATCAAACCTCAAAACCTCTCCTTCCATTCTTCAAAAACCCTCGTCTTTTACTACTCAGATCACAACACAAACACCATAAACTTACCATTTTTTCCATCTTTCAATTTTCTCGATACTACTTGTGACACCTGGGGTTGACGAGGGCGAGGAGTGGTCGCCGGTGCAAGAGAAAGCATGGTCAAGGAATGACTCCTGTAGACTTCTAGGTGGAGGGATACATGAACGAATCGATAACACACTGGAACGAGAGGAATCCTGAGACTGTGTAGGTATGAGACTATACAATTGAGGATGACTTATAAGAATTGGTTGGTAATATCTATACCAACAAGATGCATCTTCTTTTCATGGGGCCATCACTTAAGAACTCCACAGTTAAGCGTGTTTGACTTGCAGTAATTTTGGGATGGGTGACCTCCAAGGAAGTTTTACTAGGAAGCATATGTGAGTGAAGACTAAGCACGCTGAGAAGACCTATGTTGGTTTGGGGGGACAGGTGACAATCCAGAAAGCAGCCTGGGATGTTACATTACTTGGTTTCTTTCTAGCACTATGGCTGGGGATCGATTCCGTGAGCATATCAGAAAATACGAGAAAGTAGCAATTGGGGTTCATTTAAATGTCTCTCTAGCTTCCATTACAGGCCTCTGCGTTGCCATCAGGAACAATGTCAAAGTTAAGCATGCTTGACTTTGAGCAATTAGCTTGACTTTGAACAATTATGGGACAGGTGACCTCCTGGGAAGTATCTTAGGAAGCGTATGAGTGAGGACAAAATACGCTGAAAAATCCCATGTTAGTTTGTGGGGATAGTCGTCAATCCGTAAAGCAACTCGTGATGTTACAACATTACACCGTACATACATGATATTTCAGTTTACTTTATAGTGACAATAAAAAACTGTTGAAGGGATAAAGATTTTGCGCTTGAAGATGTTGAGATAAAATAAAAGAGACTCCAAAGAATGAAATTTCTATTTTATTTATCATGTTTAAAATTCATACATAAATAGTGTTTGAGTTCACAGTGACAATCAAAAATTGTTAAAGTGATAAAGATTGCACTTTAAGATGTTGAGATTAAATATAACAGACTTCAAAGAACGTAGTTTATATCTTATTTGACTTCAAATACATTATTTGAGTTTACGGTGATAATAAAAAATTGAATACATCATTATTGATTCTTTCCTGCAGCATGTTGAAGCAACAATACGTTGGGGCCCTACAAGATATCAGAAACAAAAAGTTGCATATTGGAGAAAGAATCAAGTGTTGTATATCTCCAATAGTCATAGCGGGAGTGCAGCCATCCAAACTCCCAAAAAGACAATACTATTTATCAGGTTTACCTTCTAGCAGAAACATTTGGTACTTGAAATGGTTCCCTTTGAAATAGCAGTTTGTATGCAGAAACTACCTCCATATTGCTATAGGACTTAAAATTAGAGGCTAATTGTTCAATCTAGATAATCCTCGTAGGATTAGAGCAATACAACAATGTTTTAGCCTTTGCTTTTCAGTTATTGGGTGCCCTTATCTCCCATACTAGCCATCTTTCGTGCGGACACTTTATTGCCCACATAAGAGAGAGACATTGGTGTTCTCAGATCTTGTTGTCGTCTATCATGACATTTAGAAGGGATTGCCCTCTATTGAACATTTTTCATGACACACAACAAGAAGATATGATAGTGTCAGCCTCTTTTGCATTATATTGCAGCTTATAAGTTAATAGACAGCTCCTGAAATGAAGAGTATAGAAAATAAAGGGGAGTTTATAAAGCTTGTAGCATGTGATAAGAACATAGAGGAAATTTATTTAGAAGAGAAAATGGCTTAGGGTTTTGGTATGTTTGTCACCTTGCCATTAAGGTGAATTGATTATGGACAGATTTCTATATGTTGAAGGTTGAATATCGAATTTTCTATGAAGAGAGTTTATTGTATGTTCATGAATTGTGTCAACAAACATGCAGATAATTAGTCACCTAAAAGTTTTGTTTTAATATAATAAAAAGATAGTGTTTCCTCTTGCAAGCGTTATGATAGTTACAACTTTAATAGCGCTTGTTTTAATAAATTCTATTAAAGATGCATATTACAATAGCACTCTCCTATTAAAGCATTATTAATATTTGAGGGCATTGTTTTAAAATAAGGCATGATTTCTTAGTGAAAAGCTTTTAAAGGCTGAATATGATATACTGGGGAAAAAAGCATGTACAGGCATTGGACATGAACGACTATGGAAATACAAAAAATGAAGAACCTAAATCAAAAGAAAAATCAATAGAAACATGTATTTTACCGAATGCTACTTAAATCAAAATTATCCTCACCATATTGCCATAATAAATAAATAAATAAAAACAAGCACATATTGTTTCTGTAAATAACAAACTTGGTGAAGAGATGAGGAGGTGAGAAAGAGAGCACGAAAATAGGAAAAATTGTATGATGATAGCACAGTGGTCTTGTTAAATATGCTTGGATCTCACTCACAAAAGCTAGCTCATAGGATGAGGGTGCCCAAGCATATATAAGCATTGCACAGCCCAGGAACCTTGGCAATGTGGGACACAAATGCAACTTCAATACCCACCCTCACGCGCAGCGTGGGCCTGGGTCTAATTCCCATATTGCCTGCAAAATTCGGCTCTGGTACCATGTTAAATATGCTTGGATCTCACTCAGAAAAGCTAGCTCATAGGATGAGGGTGCCCAAGCATATATAAGCATTGCACAGTCCAGGAACCTTGGGCAATGTGGGACACAAATGCAACTTCAATAGGTCTCATATGGTGGTAGTTGTGGCGGAGATAAAAGGTATGTTGTGGTGGCTGGTTGAATACTAGATGGAATCATCGTTGAAAGGATTTCAGAAGTGGGAAGAGGGAAAAAGAAAGGAAAATTAAAATAGAAAGGGGAGGAAAATCCTAGAATAAAAGGAAACCATATGTTTCCTTTCTTTATGTTTAAACCATCGTTGATCTTACTTTAAAAATTATGGCCAGCTGATATGTATTTATTGGGTCACGTGGATCCACGTACATTAAATATATCTATTTTGATTTGATATTTTATTTTTATAATATACATTCAATCTGCCAATTAATTATGTTTATTATTTTATATTACTCAATTTAATATGTTCTACAATTAAATTAATTGGTTGATTTCTTTTTTAATTGATTTATGTTAATATAGCAAATCAGGTCATGATATAAAGCTCTCATTGCTTTCAAATTAAAAAATTTTGATTTTGTAACTAATTAATTGCATTGTTTATTTTTTTTTTTTTTTCAACTTAGTATATTCAACAATTCCATGCCATATTCCAATAAAATGCTTATTTATTTATTTTTTATTCATTTCTCCATTAATAGAGAAAATCAAGGTCCTATTTTAAGATTTTATTTCTTGATTAACATATCCAAACATGGTAATCAATTAATTGTATAATTCATTTTTTCCTTAATTAACTAAATCAAACTTAAAATTCCTTCACGCAACCAAATTTTGAATCATCACTACCGTATTTTGAAAATTTCTAGAGTTATGAATGTCGAGTTGGTTTGCTGAAATTTTCCAATTTTCCAATTTATTGTATTTTTTTCATTAGAATCATTTTCTAAAATTCGTTGTAGATATAGTTTGGAGTAATTTTATCTTGTTGAACTGATAGCTTATATTTTATTTTGCATCATAAGTAATAGAATTAAAATGTGAAGTTGAACTACAATAATTATATGCTTTTTCTTTAACTGTCATACTTATTTTTATTATATAATTCTATACATAAATTAATAATAAAATTATGATTTTTGGTCATCCAACTCACAAACTATTGACTAGTTAGTGTTTATTAATCAAATTTATATATAATTTGACGTGTCAAACTCACCCTCTTCTCTTTTTGTTGGTTTGTAATAATTTATATTTATTTATCTCCAACAATCCTAGCGGGAGAGCAGTCATCCATACTCCCAAAAGATAATCTTATTTCTCGAGTTTATCTTCAAGCAAAAACATTTGGTACTTGAAATGGTTCCCTTTGAAATAACAGAGAAGGGTAGGCAAGAACTACCTATATACTGCTATAGGACTTAAAATTAGAGGCTAATGTTCCAATCTAGATAATCCTCATATGATTAGAGAAGTACACCAATGTTTGAGCCTTCCCTTTTCAGTTCTTGGGTGCCCTTGTCTCCCATACTAGCTTTCGTTTATTGCGGACACTTTATTGCCCACATAAAGGAGAGACGTCGGTATTCACAAATATTCTTGTTGTGATGCCTAGTTTTAATTAAGACTAATTTAGGTGATTAAAATAGGGATTTTAACAAATCATTTACGAAATTACTCCTTTGAAAAACGGAGATTTGAATGAAGTCAGAAAAAAAAAAAAACTGATAAAATAGTTTATAAAATCAAATACTTTATCCAACCAAGATTGGTCTCTGGACTTACATCAACTACCAGGAACGGATAACAAATACTTTAGTAAAAGCCAACAGGTTCCATTCATGAATTGCCCCAAGGAGTTTGGCAAGGGTTTCTAAACCTTTCCGCCCAGACTAGTATGGCCATGCTCCAGTAAGCATGGTCGTGCTTAAAAGGGAGCACGCCTATACTCAAGTTCAAATTCAAAAAGGCCACAATGCATAAGCACTGCCGTGCTCAACAGGAAGCACGACCATGCTGAACTTAAAGTTCAGCACGCCCATGCTTCCCCCAACAGAATAGATCTGGAGTTAAAAGAAAGAAGGGGTGTTTCACCCCAATTGTCGACAATGATGGAGTAAGATACTAATCGACTAAAGACAAGTTAAATGATTTAACTTAAGACTTAAAAAGTTAAATGACAAATGTTAAGATGTTAAGTTGTACCATGGTACTTTTTGGCCAAGGGGGCCTTGATGCTTATTGGTCAAGGTATTGGGCTCTGTGCTTATTGGCTAGAGTGTTAAATGATGTTGTACCTTAGTGCTTATTGGCCAAGGGGGCCTTGATGCTTATCGGTCAACGTGTTGAGCTCTGGTGCTTATTGGCCAGAGTGTTAAATAAAGAATAAAGGTTAAAGATTAAAGATGATTTTAACTATGGCGCTTATTGGCCAAAAATGTTAAGCCATAATAAATGGTGTTGATGGAGGTGGTGATCGAACGGTTGTTTGTTTATATGCATGCATTCATGCACGAAGTTGTTAGGAGAGATACGGTAACTGAGGAGGTAGTCCGAGAGTAAGGCGATCTGGCCGTCCGCGGTGATTCATCCGAGAGTTAGGTGATTCGTGTACACCCGTGGTGGCGCATCCAAGAGTAAGGTGTGTCGGCTATCCAAGGGGTTCACCCATGGTTTGGTGAACTGCCGGCGTTGGTGCTTAATGGCCAATGTGGATATATAACTCCAAAGTCGTATTCCCGGTATAGATGGATCCACATGCATTCTGAGTAGAGAGTCACATTGCATTACTTAGATGTTATATGTGATGTGCTTTGTGATGTATCATATGACGATGTATGTTATGTTTGCTTTGCTGTATGATCATCTTGCCAACTATCATGTTGTCGTTATGTTTATATATATGGTTCTTACTCCCCGTTCTTCTGTTTCTTGTTGGCATGTATCTTTTATGCAGAGGACCGTGAGCAACTTGGTGAGGAGTGACTCTGAGGAGATCGCTCTCTCTTAGTTTAGGATTTGATTTCCAGTTTTTAGTTTTGTGTTTCCGAATTGTTTTATCGGATCTTGGTTATACCAGCTCTGCAACTGTGCCATCAGGGTTGGGTTTGTTTTTATGGTTATGTTTCCTTTCCTTATAAACTTGTTTCATTTCTTTCAGCGTTGAGAAGTTTTCTTTTTGATAATGTGGTACCTTTTACTTGATTTTATTATTATGGAATATTATGCATGTGTTTATTTATTTTATATTTACTTTCAAGTTATGCTTTATAAATACATGCGGGGTAGAGGGTGTACATTCTGTGTGCTCTTGTTTGAATTGTCTATATTTAATATAGACAATGATATGTGGTACTAAGTACCTATAGCTTCGTTTGGGCTTGACTTACTGCATTTGGTGGTTTGTCTTGGATGATCCAAGAAGCATGTGAGTGCTTCTTGTGTTTAGAACGGTTGTTCTGTTATCAATTGATAATAAGAACTTTGTAGTTAACCTTGTGTGCTTACCCCTGAAATAGCTTGATGTTATTCTTGGTATGGACTGGTTATCTTCCAACCATGTCCTCTTAAATTGCTATGATAAAACCATCATTTTTGGAACTCCATTGGAGTCTAAGGATCCTAGATTTCTCTCTACCAACCAAGTTAAGGCTTCTATGAAAGAAGAGGCCCAAGTTTACATGATGCTATCTTCCCTGGAAGTAGAAAACAAGCCTGATGTTGGGAATGTGCCAATAGTGAAAGAGTTTATTGAAGTGTTCCGGGGAATGTTTATAACTTACCCCTTGAGAGATATGTGGAGTTTGCCATAGACTTAGTGCCTGGAACTGGGCCAATATCCATAGCACCTTATAGGATGTTTTCTCTAGGCTAGCTGAGTTGAAGAAACAGATAGAGGACCTGATCCAGAAACAGTTCATTAGGCCTAGCATGTCCCCATAGGGAGCGCCAGTGTTGTTAGTGAAGAAGAAGGATGGCAGCATGAGGTTGTGTGTCGATTATCGGCAGCTCAACAAAGTGACCATTAAGAATAGGCATCCCCTCCCTATGATTGATGACCTTATAGACCAGTTGATAGGAGCTTGCGTCTTCTTTAAGATAGATTTGAGGTCAGGGTACCATCAGATTTGGGTTAAGCCTGAGGACACTCCGAAGACTGCATTTAGAATGCGTTATGATCACTACGAGTATTTGGTTATGCCCTTTGGTATGACTAATGCTCCTGCTGTGTTCTTGGATTATATGAATAAGACCTTTCACCCTTACTTGGATAAGTTTGTGGTGGTTTTCATAGATGATATCTTAGTGTACTCCAAGACCAAGGAAGAACATGAGGAACACTTGTGGGTAGTCTTGCAGACCCTTAAGGAGAAATAGTTGTATGCTAAGTTATCTAAGTGTGAGTTCTGGCCAGAAGAGGTGAGTTTCTTAGGACATGTCATCTCTAAAGGTGGGATTGCGGTGGACCCGGCTAAGGTAGAGACTGTGCTCTAATGGGAAGCACCAAAGTCAGTGACCGAGATTAGGAATTTCTTGTGTTTAGCAGGGTACTATAGGAAGTTCATAGAAGGTTTCTCTAAGATAGCTTTGCCTTTGACTCGTCTTACCAAGAAAGGACAGCTCTTTGTGTTGGACTTTAAGTGTGAGGAAAGTTTCCAAACCTTAAAGGATAGGTTAACATCAGCACCAGTGTTAGTTTTGTCCGATCCTAGTGAACCTTTCGTAGTATACTGTGATGCTTCTAAGCAAGGTTTAGGTGGGGTGTTGTTGCAGAATGGTAAGGTAGTAGCCTATGCCTCTAGGCAGTTGAAAACCCATGAGAAGAATTACCCTACCCATGATTTGGAATTAGGAGTTGTAGTGGCCTTAAAGATTGGAGGCATTACCTTTATGGAGCAAGGTTTGAGGTCTTTAGTGATCATAAGAGTTTGAAATATCTTTTTGACCAAAAGGAGTTGAATATGAGGCAGCGTAGGTGGATGGAGTTCCTTAAGGATTATGATTTTGAGTTGACCTACCACCCAGGAAAAGCCAATATAGTGGCGGATGCCTAAAGTAAAAAAACCTTTCATGTCTCACCTTTGATGGTTAGAGAGATGGATTTGATTGAGGAATTTAGAGACCTGGGTTTAGCTTGGGAAGTTACCCTTAAGAGTATAAGGCTTGGAACTTTTGAAGATTACAAATAGTTTGATGGATCAGATTAGAGAAGGCCAAAAGATAGATAAGTATCTCTTAGACCAGAGGGAGTTGCATGCTCAGGGTAAAAACCTTAGTTTTAAGGAAGGAAGTGATGAAGTCTTGAGGTTTCAAGATAGAGTTTGTATACCTGATGTTTCGGAGCTTTAGGAAGTTGATCCTTGAAGAAGGACATAGGAGTGATTTGAGTGTGCACCCAGGTGCCACTAAGATATACCAGGACCTTAAGTCTATGTTTTGGTGGTTGTCTATGCGTGCTTGTGTGCCAAAAGGCCAAGATAGAACACCAAAAGCCTTCAGGTAAGTTGCAACCTTTGAGTATCCCAGAGTGGAAATGGGATAGTATCTCTATGGATTTTGTGTCTGGACTCCCTAGGACTACGGCTGGTTGTGATGCTATATGGGCTGTTGTGGATAGATTGACTAAGTCTGCCCATTTCATCTCTATGAACATAGAATATCCCTTAGAAAAGTTGACTAGGTTGTACATCAAAGAGATAGTTAGGCTACATGGTATACCCTCTAGCATAGTGTCTGATAGATATCCTAGATTTATCTCTAAGTTCTGAAATAGTTTGCATGAGGCTTTAGGGACCAAGCTTAGACTAAGTTCAGCTTATCACCCGCAGGCTAACGGTCAGTCTGAGAGAACCATCCAGTCCTTAGAGGACTTGTTGAGAGCTTGTGTGCTAGAACAGTCAGGTAGTTGGGATAAGTTTTTGCCCTTGATAGAGTTCACCTACAACAATAGCTTCCATTCCAGTATTGGGATGGCACCTTATGAAGCTCTTTATGGGAGGAAATGTAGGACACCATTGTGTTGGAATGAACCGGGTGAGAATGTTGTGCTAGGACCAGAGATAGTGCAAGAGACCATAGAAAAAGTGAGGATGATTAAGGAAAAGATGAGAGTGGCACAGAGTAGGCAAAATAGCTACCATGACAATTCGAATTCCAGGAGGGTGATCATGTATTCTTAAGAGTAACTCCAACATCTAAGGTTGGTAGAGTGATGAAAGCGACGAAACTTACTCCTAAATTCATTGGTCCTTACCAAATCCTGAAAAGAGTTGGCAAAGTCGCCTACCAAATAGCCTTACCACCCTTCTTGTCCAATCTTCATAATGTGTTCCATGTTTCTCAACTTCGAAAGTACATTCATGATCCTATCCATGTGATATATAGTACCCGATACAATTCAGTTGAAAGAGAACTTGACTTTTGAGGTACTACCCCTTCGAGTTGAGGATCGGAGGGTGAAGCAGCTGAGAGGGAATGAGATTCCTTTGGTTAAAGTTGTTTGGAGTAGGGTTGCTGAGGAAATCACTACATGGGAGCTAGAGAGCAAGATGACGGAGTCATATCAGCTTTTTTTTTCCCTCTAGGTGAGTAGAAATTCCAAGGACGAAATCTTTATAAGGGGGGTGGAATTCTAACACCCTGAATTTCACCTTACGTTAATAAATGTTAATATATGTTAGACTTGGCTTATATATGTTTGTAAATGCTTGTTATGTTTGTTTTTGATGTCTAAGTTCATGTTTGGGGAAGTTTAGCCTTAGAAAGGTTCAATCCTTTTAGAGTCCTAGAAACATGTTTCGCCGTTTTGGCCATATCTTGAGTTCTAGATGTTAGGTTGAGGTGATCTTTAATGTGTTGGAAAGCTAAGAGAATTATCTACAAGTTTTATTTCAGGTGTTTTGGTCAATTTTGGCTTCTTTGTAGGCCTCGCGCCGCGATCATTATTCGCCCCGCAAACCATGCAAAACCAGAAACGTGTTTTGGACTGTAATTAAGCCCAATTGTGCATAAACCGTCCTTAACCTCCAAAACCACGACCTTAACCTAATGTTAAACATCTAAACCACTCTAAATCAGTCTCCATTCCCTTCTCTTTGAATTCCTAACCCTTTTCTCTCTAAAACTCTTCCTAGAGGATCAACCCGTGCACCGTTCTCCACCGTTCTTCGATTGGGGAACATCGTTGCGAGCACCTGATCAATTGTCATTGATGTTTAGACTTTCAAACCAGGTAGAACTTGTGCACCTCGTCCCTCTTGATCTTTTCCTTTTGATTTCTTGATCTTAGAGTCGAATCAAGATGTTTCTTGTCGTTCTTGAGGTAGTAGACAAGTGTTCGTGAGACGGGATCTTAGTGGACTTTCTTCTCTTCCTTTTGAATTTCAATCTTCATACCAGGTATGGGGAAGAGGGCTAGTATGAACATGTAGGCATGGGGTAGTGTAAGATGAGGGTTAACCCATGACCCTGTTGCATGTTAATTGCCTATTTGATGTTGTCTGTAATATGTATAATATGATTTCAATGTTATTGGCATGCCTTGAATATTGTATTGGTTGTTGATAATGATGATGATGCCATGCTTGGTTGATATGTTGTTATATCATGAATGATGTTGTTATGCTGTGGATGATAATGTTGGTTGTTATGGTTGTTGAGATAAATGTTGTTATCAATAATTTAAAGATTTGTTGATAAAGATGATATAAGAATTAAGAGATATTTTCCCCAATGTTCATAAGACTTGAATCATAGTAATGAGAGGAAAGGTTTATGCTCATTGGTATAGTTAAGATCCTAGGCTTGATTTTTGAGTGTTTTTGGGACGTTAATAACGAAACATGAATTAAAGGTTTAATTCCCAATAAATCATAAGACATGGAGATAATTAAAAGGAACAAGATTAATGCTTGATGGTTTAGTAAAAGCCAATAGGTTCGATTCATGAATTGCCCCAGGGAGTTTGGCAAGGGTTTCTAATCATTTTCCGCCCAGACCAGTATGAATATGCTCCAATAAGCACGGTTGTGCTTAAAAGGGAGCACGCCCGTGCTCTAGTTTCAAATTCAAAAAGGTCGCGCTGCATAAGCACGACCGTGCTCAGCAGGAAGCACGAGCTTTTTGAACTTAAAGTTCAGCACGCCCCTGCTGGGGGTAAGCACGTCCGTGCTTCCCACAACATAACAGATCTGGAGTTAAAAGAAAGAAGTGGTGTTTCACCCCGATTCTACACAATGATGGAATAAGATACTAATAGAATAAAGACAAGTTAAATAATTTAACTTAAGACATAAAAAGTTAAATGACAAACATTAAGATGTTAAAGTTGTACCTTGGTGATTATTGGCCAAGGGGGCCTTGATGCTTATTGATCAAGGTGTTAAGCTCTGTGCTTATTGGCCAGAGTGTTGAATGATGTTGTACCTTGGTGCTTATTGGCCAATGGGGCCTTGATGCTTATTGGTCAAGGTGTTGAGCTCTGGTGCTTATTGGCCAGAGTGTTAAATAAAGATTAAAGGTTAAAGATTAAAGATTAAAGATGATGTTAACTTTGGCGCTTATTGGCCAAAAACATTAAGCAATAATAAATGGTGGTTGATGGAGGCGGTGATTGAACGGTTGTTTGTTTGTATGCATTCATGCACGAAGTTTTTAGGGGAGATACGGTAACTGGGGAGGTCGTCAGAGAGTAAGTTTATCTGGTTGTCTGCGGTGATTCATCCGAGAGTTAGGTGAATCGTGTGCACCCATGGTGGCGCATCGGAAAGTCAGGTGCATCGACTATCCAAGGGGTTCACCCATGGTTTGGTGAACTGCCGGCGTTGGTGCTTAATGGCCAATGTAGATATGTAACTCCAAAGTTATATTCCGGGTATAGATGGATCCCCATGCATTCGGAGTAGAGAGTCATATTGCATTACTTAGATGTTATATGTGATGTGTTTTGTGATGTATGGTATGACGATGTATGTTATGTTTGTTTTTTTTGTATGACCATCTTGCCTACTATCATGTTGTCGTTATGTTTATATATATGGTTCTTACTCCCCGTTCTTATGTTTCTTGTTGGCATGTATCTTTTATGCAGAAGACGGTGAGAAACTTGGTGAGGAGTGACTCCGAGGAGATAGCTCTCTCTTAGTTTAGGATTTGATTTCTAGTTTTTAGTTTTGTGTATCCGAATTGTTTTATCGGATCTTGGTTATACCAGCTCTGTAACTGTGACATCAGGGTTGGGTTTGTTTTTATGGTTATGTTTCCTTTCCTTATAAACTTGTTTTATTTCTTTCCGTGTTGAGAAGTTTTCTTTTGGATAATGTGGTACCTTTTACTTGATGTTATTATTATAAAATATTATGCATGTGTTTATTTATTTTTTATTTACTTTTAAGTTATGCTTTATAAATACATGCGGGGTGGAGGGTGTTACAACATACATGAAATATATCTTTTTGATATTTTATTTATAATATATTCAAATTCACCAATTAATTATATTTGCTATTTTATAATACTTAATGCAATATATTCTAAAATTAAATTAATTATTTGTTTTCCTTTTTAATTGATTTTTGTTAATATAGCAAATCAGGCCTGCTCTAAAGCTCTTATTACTTTCAAATTAACAAATTTTAATATCATAACTAATTAATTATTTTTATATTATTTCAATTTAGTATATTTCACAATAACAGTCAACTAAAGGATGTTATTAGAGCAGCAATCATCAACATCTTTTCCACGATTTGGTTCTATAAGAATCAATCCTGATTTCAAAATACTAAGATTCCTATTCAATCTCGGAATTTGAAATTCTAAAGGCTTTCGCTATTGAAGGTCATCCATGTTTGGCTCCTTTTTATAAGATAAGTTAAGTGGCATTCTCCTTTATGTCAATGGTTTAAGTGCAATACTAATGGGGCAGCAAGAGGTTCCCCGGGTTTGGCAGCAGTTGATGGCCTTTTTTGTGATTCCTCTAGAGCATTTTTGGGTTGCTTCTCATCTTATATTGGCAACACATATGCTTTTCATGCTGAGTTAATAGCAACAATGATTGCTATTGAAGAATCTCATAAAAGAGGTTGGTTAAAACTCTGGTTGGAATGCGATTCAAAACTGGTGGTGGATGCTTTCAAAGAGATTAAGCTAATGTCTAAGGAATAGATGGAAGAATTGCTTGTTCTATATTTCACAAATGCAATTTCAAGTTTCTCATATTTTTAGAGAGGGTAATGCATATGCAGATAAGTTGGTCTCACATGGCATAATGAACCATAATTTTATTTGGTGGAATCAACTTCCTGGTTTCATTAGGGATGAATTCTTTAGAAATAGGTTAGACTTGCCTAACTATAGATTTACACGATTCTTCATTTTTAGAGAATTTCTCCTAAACCATTGACAACTTTTGGGTTTTGGAACCCATAACCCATGGACCAATCAATAAGTGACAAGTGGATTTTAAAGATATCTCCTCTTATTTATTATTTTGGTATTTAGGTTTTTTTTTTTATTGCATTGAAGTCCCTATCAATTTTTTTTTCCAGGTTTCCTTTTTTTTTTCCCCTCCAAAAACAGCTCAATGTGGTTAAACCCTTGTCACGTTTCTCTCTGTTCCTTCGTCGCCGCCATCAAGTGAAGCCGCTGCTCAGCACCGCTCCGACGTACCCCTACATACATTTCTCTCGGCTGTTCCTCACCACTGCACACTGCCGCTCCAACGTTCCCGCAGAACACCACCACACCTCCTTCTTCGCGCAGACCAGAACAAGGTGACTGATCAGTTATGATTATGATTTTCCCAAAAACACTACTCACTAAGAAAACATCTAAAATATCAACAAAATAAAAAAAGATTTGTATTATGAGTTACAACGTTGGAGATGGTCCTCAGTGCAATCTCTGACTCAAACAAGAAAGAAAGCAGGCAGTGAATAAATACTTTACAGTACTCAAGCTTTTGAACTGAATCACTAACATGCTCCTAAATAGTTGATTACTTTTTCAGAACCTAAAACCACTCGCCGAAAGCGGGAACAAACCTTATAGCAGCCTGTCACCGTGGAAGGAAATAAACAGCGAATTGTCTTATTTCAACTAAGATAAGGAATTAAAACAAAATTGATAGGGACTTCAATGCAATAAAAGAAACTTGCATACCAAAATAAGACAGGCTTCTGGGGTGGCCACCTTATAAGTGGTGCACAAGTTTCCAGGTAAAATTTTTATATTTTTATTATTTTTTAAATTTTTTATTTTGCAAATCTCCTTCCTACCCTCAACCCAACTGCTTCTCTACCATCTGTTTGACTGTATCTTGCAGCAAGGGACCATTTCCAGAAACAAGAACCATGCTTGCGCACATCTTATAATGAAAGTCCATCTTGTTAATAGACTTCCTTTTAAATGTAACCTTAGCCAATGATGGGTTATTACCGAATAAATTCTAAATGAGCATCATTAGAAAGGCTTTAAAGAATGCTGCTAGTGCTGAGGAGCTTTCGTACTTGATAGTTTACAATATATCACAAAGTTCATATCTTCAAGAAGTCATGGTTTGCATGTTTGGTCTTCTTCGATTATTCGTCACCCTATTCCCATCATCGTCACGCTGCCTCCGAGCTTGCGTCCGCCTCCGTGCCAGATATGCGACAGCGGCCATCACCCCACTGCACCACCGCGAGCCACAGAGCCCAGATCTGCCGTCCACGACACCTCCAAGCAGTCGCACTTCCCACCTTCGATGATATCATATCTGGGTTTTATGGGTTTGGGCTCAATCACTTTCCTTTGCATCTTGTTTGGCAATCCCTTCATAAGTAATAAGTAATTGACTAATTTAAAAGGGTTGTTGGCTCTTTGTAATAATCTTGGTAACTGTGACGGCGGAACTGGACGGGGAGCACCTTTCTCCTGTGGAATGGGGGCTGAGGAAGATAAGGGCAAAGTTGTCAATGAAATATTTTTTGTTTGCCTATTCAACGGTTATCAAGTTTTAATCACAACCATTCAGCATTTTTAATAATATATCCAAGGGTTTATAATGGTGGTCCACCCTAGAAGCCACCCCAAAATAATAAATAAGAGGAGATGCTTTTAAAATCCACTTATACTTATTTATTGGTACATGGATTATGAGTTCCAAAACCCACAAGTTGTCAAGAGTTTGAGAGCACTGCCCTTATTTTTATGGGTATATTGCTTATAGCCCCCATGTTTTTTGTTATTCTTTTTATTCTTTTTTAATAATATTTTAAGATGTGCTGCAAATGAATGTTGGGATTTATGATGTCAACCTAGTTGGGATCATTCTCCTCGTAGTGATACTAAAACATGCCTTAGCCCTTTATTGGAAAAAAAAAAAAACAATTCCATATACAAACATGGTAATCAATTAATTGTATACTTCATTTTTTCCTTACTTATTTAAGTCAAACTTAAAATTCCTTCACGCAACCAAATTTTGAATCATCACTACCTTATTTTAAATGTGAAGTTTGTTTGGAGCAATTCTATTTTGCCCAAATGATTGCTTATATTTAATTTTGCATAATAAGTATTATGATTAAAATGTAAAGATAACTACAATAATTATATGCTTTCTTTTACTGTCATACTTATTTTTATTTTATAATTTTATACATTAATTAATAATAAAATTATGATTTTTTTTCATTCAAACTCACAAGCTATTGACTAGTTAGTGTTTATTAATCAAATTTATATATATAATTTAACGTGTCAAACTCACTCTCTCCTATTTTTGTTGGTTTGTAATAATTTATATTTATATTTATTTATTTGAAATTGAACTTATTCGCTGACACATTGACAATCTTGTTGCGGTGGCGTGGCGTTCAGAAGCGTAATGAGTTTTCTGTACGAAGCAGACACCTTCTTCAACTATGGCACTTTGAAACTTCAAGTTCATAAATATACTCGTGTTCTTGTAGTACATGTGAGAGAGACACCTCAAAACCTGTGAACGGAAGAGCGTGGAAGCTCCAAAATCGGAGTCAGTCAGGTAACTAAACTCTGTTTCTTATTAAATTGTGTTTGTTTCATCTGATACTGCATGCAACAGCAGAGAGAAGAAAAGAACAAATCTTGGAACCTCAAAGTTGACGAAATATCAGTTAATTCCAAGGCACCTTTTTTTCTCGTCTGTATCGCAGTGTTGCTGAATGTTGTTTGTTTGTTGATAGAGTTATCTGTTCCTAAATGCTTCTTCTTGTTTTTTTTATTTCTGTTTTGCTTTTCTTTTTGGTTCTTTAGTTCTTAAAGATTTTCATGTAGTTGGTGTAAGTGCCTGTTATTTGGAATTGGCCTTGTGGGTATGGGGTTGTTGAATTTTGCATGTATCATAATTGAGCCTTTCTTGTTGCATGTCTCCGTAAGCCACTATTTTGTTGTTTGGTCAGTGTTAAGATCACATTTTGGTGGGTTTTGAGGTCAACTTCTTTGCTCAGTTTCAGGATTTGGTTGGTTACCTACCTTTTTCATTTCCCTTCTTTGAGATTCTACTATATTTTGTTTTGTAAAGTTTTATATCCAGAAACAAGCACATAATATTTGATGTTTTGGGAAGAGGCAGAAAGTTATGTTCTTTTTCTAAATTTACCATTCATAAAGCTGTTCTGTAGAATTGAATTCTTGTGTGGAGCTTAGCACCTTGGTTTATTCCACTAATATAACTGAATTTGGTTTAGTTAGCCTTCTTGCTATAATACTGTTGTCAATTTTTCTATTCAATTGGGTGCATTTCAGGGTTGAAGAGCAAAAATTTATCTGCAGTGATGCTATGGTCGTTTCTAGTCAACTGACGGTGGTTGAAGAATTTTAGCTAAATGGGTCACAAATTTTGGTCCTTTTTTCATCTGGAAACAAAGAGATTGCTATGGCTTATTGGCATTACATTTGCTGTAATTTTAGCCTTCCAGTATCTTGAGCTTCCATATAGTAATGTTCTAGTCTCTCTGTTCTCTGCCAGCAAGATAACTACATCAGGAAGTAGTGTATTCCAGGCTACAGGTCCAACACCTAATGCAGAGGTTTTTACCAGTGTGACAATTTTCAATCAATCAAATTCTGCTGGTGAACAAGCCCTTGAGATAGATAATAAAACTAGGATGTCTGGGGGGAAGGACACTTATCCAAGAACTGGTTTTGTCTTGGAACCAGGAAGCCAACCAAACAAATCTCTAGGATTTGATGAGTATGATAAAAGTTACTGTTCTGGAGAAGAAAACATTACATCAAGACCTGAGCATAAATGTGGAAGTCCAAATGCTAATTCTCCTTCCCCTTCTCCTGAAAGGGCACCAACATATTTAACTCCACTTTTGAGTCCTATAATAACAAAAGTGAGCACAAATGTTACAACTTCAGTGTTGTCAAATGATAACAACATCTCTTTCTCTCTGGAAGAAAACAAAACTAATTCCATGAAGGAAGAGAGTTTCAGGTCATCACAGAATGATGGCAATACACTGGGCAAGAATTCCTCCACCAACAGTGTGCATAAGGGGAATCGACATTCTCATACGCCAGTGCCAGAAGTAACATCAATATCTGAAATGAACAAGTTGTTTCTTCAAAGCCATGCATCATATCATTCTTTGGTATGTGAGTAGATTATGAAATTTCAGCTTTATAATAATAACTTAGGATTTTTTGCCTTTTGATATTCTGGTATTCTCTTATGTTGCTAATTTGTTTATAGAGCCCAAGGTGGCCTTCAGCTGCTGATCAAGAGCTACTGCGGGCCAGATCAGAGATTGAAAATGCCCCAGTTGTAAAGAATGATCGAAGTCTTTACGCTCACATTTACCGAAATGTTTCGACGTTCAAAAGGTATTATTTGATTAAGGGTTTTTCCCCAAAAGCAAGGTTTGGAAGTATCTTCTAGAAGTAGAATTTCTATTGCTGAAATTACACAACAACAGTATGAACATTTTTGTATGATTGTGTGAATGAGAATTAGTACAAAGAGAGAGAGAGCAAGAGAGAGATTATTATAGAAAACTTCTATTAATGATTCTGATGAAATATTTGAAATCCATTTTGAGATTGCAATTTTCCTTGACATAAATATCAGTGTCTTAGGCAGCCTAGACAAAATTTAGTATACCTGATCAAAATTGTTGCATTTTCTGACGCCGAAGAATCTCCTTGCTGTTCCATAAAAGGACAAAAATAAGTTTGGCAGATTTGTGCATTATACTAAATGTGTAAAAACTAGTTTAAGGAGGTTTGATCAACATGATTGGCCATACTAATTTTTCTTTACAATGAAAGAAATTATTATGATTCTGTAAAAGATATACCCAACTGTGTAGAAACATTGTAATGATACATAAACAAGTTGCTTATTGGTGCTGCTGAATTTACCTTTCACATTCTATCAGGAGCTATGAATTAATGGAAGAGACTCTCAAAGTGTATGTATACAGAGAAGGAGCTAAACCAATACTGCATTCGCCAGTTCTCACGGGAATTTATGCTTCCGAGGGATGGTTCATGAATCTGATGGAAGCTAATAAAAGATTTGTTACCAAAGACCCAAAGAAGGCCCACCTATTTTACTTACCTTTCAGTTCTCGGTCTCTAGAGGAAGCGTTGTATGTACAGGGTTCACATAGTCATAAGAACTTGATTCAGTATCTGCATGATTATGTAGACTTGATAGCGGGGAAACATCCTTTCTGGAACAGAACTGATGGTGCTGATCATTTTCTTGTTGCTTGCCATGATTGGGTATGCTATTTTTGCTTAAATTTAATGTCTTTTGACTTTTCCGTGTCAAATTTTTGGGTTACTAAGGGTCTCTCTGCTTTGTTTTCAGTTTTCCGTTTTCATTTTCTGTATTTATTAATAATTGCAAAAATTACACTTGTTTTCACTTTGTTTCCTAATTTCAAAGATTTGTATAGGAAATAGAAAAAATGACTGTTTGTTGTACAAATCTTTAAAACAGGAACAAACTGAAAACAGAGTTGTATTTTTGCAAATATTAATGGAATCAGGAGATTGGAAACAAAGCAAATGAGTACTAATTGCTTCTCATATCACATTCAAATTCAATGTTATCTCCTTTGTGGTATATAAACACAAACTTCGGATTTTTTCTTTCATGTTTGGTCTCATCCATTTTAGCTTCTAATACAAGATACTTGTCCAATATAAAGGCACCATCAGAAACAAGGCTGCGCATGACTAATTGCATAAGAGCCCTCTGCAATGCTGATGTAAAGGAAGGATTTGTCTTCGGGAAGGACGTATCTCTTCCCGAAACATACGTCCGCAACGCTCAAAATCCCACTAGAGAACTTGGTGGAAAATCCCCTTCCAGGAGGACAACTCTGGCCTTCTTTGCAGGGAGCATGCATGGTTATCTTAGGCCAATTCTGTTGCAGCACTGGGAAAATAAGGACCCTGACATGAAAATCTTTGGGAAACTGCCCAAGTCCAAGGGCAACAGGAACTACATCCAGTACATGAAGAGCAGCAAGTACTGTATTTGTGCAAAAGGGTATGAAGTAAACAGTCCAAGAGTTGTGGAGGCCATTTTCTATGAATGTGTTCCAGTTATTATATCTGACAATTTTGTGCCACCCTTTTTTGAGGTTTTGGATTGGGAATCCTTTGCTGTTATTATTTTGGAGAAGGATATTCCAAATTTGAAGAGCATACTACTTTCCATCCCAGAAAAGAGGTATCTTAGATTGCAGATGAGGGTCAAAAAGGTACAACAGCATTTCCTTTGGCACAAGAACCCTGTCAAGTATGATATATTTTACATGATACTCCATTCTATTTGGTACAATAGAGTCTTCTCCGTAACAGCTACATAACATAGAGATAGATCGGGTAGGGATTTTATTTTTCTGTTTTTTGTGGTTGCTAAAAGTTTGTGACCAAAATAAAATATGGATAATATGGTCATTATCTTGGTACAGCTTTGGAAGTTTGTTGTAAATAAAATATTCTCTATATTTTTCGTGTTCTGATTAGCAGTTTAGATGAAGTTGACCTTCCTCTGAATATTTTTGTCCGTTAACATTTCTTTTAGAATTGTGACAATTGTGGAAAATTATAAAAGCTAATGAGGGCCGCGCAGTTATTTGATGACAACAATTAGGCTTGGCAAAATGGACTTGATCCAACTTTGCGGGTTAGGTTCGGGCCCTGCTATTGGCATCGATTTTTTTTACTTCTTGCACCTTACACTTTTTTTGTTTTTTATTTTTTTCCAAAAATACCCTTAAGTGTTCCTTCCACATTATATTTTCCGAACCCCTCTGATTTCTATTTTCCGGATCGGGTCCGCATTGTATTTTCTGAACAGGAAAATTTACACATCCGGAAAGTATTTTATGGAGGTGTTAAAAATTTACACATCCGGAAAGTAGTTTCCGGATGTACAAATTGTAGCTGCATCAGGAAAATTTACACATCCGGAAAGTATTTTCCGGAGGTATTAAAAATTAACACATCCGGAAAGTAGTTTCCAAATGTACAAATTGTACAGGAAAATTTACACATCCGGAAAGTATTTTCCGGAGGTGTTAAAAATTTACACATCAGGAAAATGGTTTCCGGATGTACAAATTGTAGCTGCATCAGGAAAATTTATACATCTAGAAAATATTTTCCGGAGTTGTTAAAACATCCGGAAAATACTTTCCGGATGTACAAAATGTAACATCAGCAATATGTGAATCCCGAAAAAAATTTCGGAAGTGCACAACACATGCCTAGAAAACACTTTCGGGAAGTATAAAACACATGTCCGAAATGCATTTTCGGGAAGTTACCGGATTATCTATTGTGGTAGTTCAAAGCAATGCCATATACTCATCCGGATTTCGAATTCCAGAGGTGTAACCAGTGTCCGGAAAACGAAATCTGGAAGTTGCGTGATAATGAGCGGGTGAAGGTGAAAAGGGTATTTTTGGAAATGAAAATTTTAAATTAAAGCTGCAAGGTGCAAATAGTATTTTGCACGGTGTAAATAGCGGTGCCCGTTGGGTTCCAATACTCAAGCCATTTTTAAATTTCAACCAGCTCAACACATCTGATTGATGGACTTGGTTAAATCGGGCTAATCCGTTGAAACTATTTGCTAGTCTGGGTCGAATGATGGGCTCGAATGGGTCATGTGATCCTAGGGGTGTTAAGTGGATCAGTCTTCAATCAGTAGGAGTTTACCTTTGACCCGATTTCAATTTTGATAGGATTATTTACGTGGATTCAATCAATTTTATGATGATTCAATGTTGTTTTTGACAGAATCAGATCAACATCATATGTTAAAATAGTATATAAATTCAAATGTTATGCAAACAGGAAATTAAAACTAATATACTAACGTATATTTGTTTTTCTATAAAAAAAACGTATATTTATTTTAAAATAAATAATATCAATATAAATATATTATCATGCTATGCGAAAGGATATTGAATTATTGATTTAAATTGATGATTCAAAGTATATAACATGAACCTATTCCGAAAACACAGTGGTCTAATTTCTATAATATGAATCCTTCGTAATTAATTTTGGATCAGGACAAATCAATGGGACGGAACAGATCATAAATATTCTTGTGTGATGCAAATGTAAGTATAGACCAAATCGAAATAGACAAATGCAAATAGGAAAATGGGTTGAATTGTGTCCACCTAAAATTTTTAATAACAGAAACTTTTTTTCAATATCAACAAGGAGCATACACCTACAAAGGCAATCCGATAATTGGGGGCTCGAGTCATGTTATAGGAGGAAGTGGGGAATCACTATTGATCCCTTTAAAAAAAACAAGGAAAAAATAAAGATCTTTTGTAAAATAGAGGCATGTTTAAGTTAATTTCTTGCTAGAGACAAGTTAAATAAACAAACAATAATTAAAATATTAAGGGAAGAGTGAATCACTTGAGGAACTTATCTCGGTTCACCCTTTAACGACGAGGGCTATGTCCAGTCCCAGGGCTGGCCCAACACCTATTGAGGCCTAAAACGGACTCTGAGGTGAGACACTTTTTAAAGCAAATAAAAATATTTTAGTAAAATTATTATATTTTTATTTAAAGTTTATTTTTCATGTTTTTTGATATGTAAAATCATTTATTAAACTATTATAATCGATTTCGTTTAACATTTATCTTTTTTAATTGATAACAAAGTCAATCCATTTAATCTTTATTGAGACATTTTTTTTTTTTTTTGGTTCTGAAACTCACCCTAGTTAACCTTTTGGGCCGAGTGAGTCCACCAGAGTATCCCCACGGCTTAGGCCCTTCGGGCTCGCTTTGAGACTAATCTCTGGTTCGGGTAATTGAGCAGGGTTTTACCTATTGGTTCTCAGCCTCCCAATGGGAGTGACTCCACAGGATTCGAACCCGGGTTCCCAAGGTTCTCCTCCTTATGGGTGCTAGTTGCTTCCACTAGACCAGCACCACATTGGTTTTATTGAGACATTGTTGATCTTAGATAATCTTTGTTGATATATATTTTTAGTACTGGATTCTTCTAATTTATTAATTTTTTTTTTGTTCATTAACTAATATTCCCTCTGGACTTAACTATAAGCAAAACAGTACTTTTTTTGGGGGACTCAAATATAAGAAAAATTCAACTCAACTCTATTTAATTTCTGTATTCCAAAAATAAGAAAATTAACCAATCTAATCAATTCTCCTTTTACTTTTCCAAGCTCATTACACACTCCCGACACAATTAAAGGGTAGCTTAGTAATTATAATTCAATTTTTTTTTATATACATAAATCAAGACATTTAAACTAAATTAACTAACTTTCTTAATAAGTGTTAAATTAGTTAATTTTGCTTATAATTGAGTCTGAAGAGAGTACTTCTTCTTTATTGTCATTTTCATTTACACAAGTAGTAAACATTTTTTTGGAGGCCTAAAGCCCTAGCTTTACCAGCTTCCCCCTTGGGACGGCTGTGTGTTGGAACCAAAGTAATTTGGATTAAATAATTTGAGTTTTGATGTTAACAAAAAGGATTAAATTTGCATGGCAAAGTGTTAGTTAAGATCTAACATGCTCTATCTAGTCTTGCAGGAATATTCGAAATTTAATAAGTTATGGAAACCTTGAAAGAGTTTCTTAATATCCGCGTCCACCCATGTAGACGAGCTGCTCAAAATGATTAGTATATTTATTTATTTTAATATATTTGAGTAGATGCAATATAAAGTATTCTTATTAGACGGAAATCTTAACTCCTATGAGAAGACGAGCTTAAGTGCCACGTTAGTAGACGAAGATCAAAGTAACTAACTGATATATAGCAAGTCCAAAGACTTGATAGTAGACGAGAGAATTTGCCACATCAGCAGACGAGCTAAAAGATTTTTTAACTATGAGCATGTAGACGCATTTTGTTAAGTAGACGAGCTCTTTTTCTTTATGAATATTTTATATGCTCAGAAAATGCTACATCGACCACATAGAAGTATTTATTTCAAATGATTGATATTTAATTTCAAATGTATGTTGGTCCTTCCTATTTGCTTTAATTGTTTTATTGCCTTGTTTCTTTGAGAGAAACATAGTATAAATGAGGAAATGAAAAAGCAAAATAGTACAATGCAAAACACCTTGTACCCTGTCACCTTTATCGCTGGAATAACTGGAATTTGTACAAGGGAGGCAAGATAGTTTTCAAGTTATAATTGCTCAGAGGTGTGCCAAGTTTGTGCAAGAGTGATAACCAATGGCCACGTTCAAGATATGAGTCACAACGGATATTATGCATTTGATTCCATCTCTAAACGGGAAAATTCAAAACAACCGTTGTAGAATTTCAAGTGAAGATGAAGTCACTATAAATAGAAGACCTCAACATCTGAAGAAACAACTTTTGCAAACACCAAAATCTTGCTACAAAAACGCTTGCCATTCTACAAGCTCAATATCTTCTATTCTTTCAAGAGCAAAAGTCTGTAATACCTTAGTTTGAATATTGTTGTAATATTCAACTGATCTTAAACTTTCATATCCTCACACATAGTGAGTTAGAAGGTCAAAATAAAACCATATCTTTGTTAGAGTTAGAGCCTGAAGAGGCTTGGTAAGAAAGGAATACTTTTAGCCTGGAGAGGTGTTGAATACTTGTTGTAATCTATTTGGAAAATAGTGGAGAAAAACCTTCAAGTAGAAGGGACTGAACGTAGCTCTTGGTTGGAAGAGAGTGAACCAGAATAAAACACTTGCGTGAATCCTCTAATCCCTTATCTCTTCAGTTTTATTTGTTTATACTAACTGTGGGGATTTGAACTTGATTTTGTTAAGTCTTTAAAAGGATCTTTTTCTGTGTGCTTGCTTCTGCCTTTTATTCCTTGTGTGAGAAAACTAGTTTTGAAAAAGGTTGTGTTTTCCTATGTCAGCTTCAGTTGGTATCAGAGCTCAGCCTCGAAAAGGGTTGAGCATCTAACAAGTGCTGAGGGAGTACGATCCAACAACCATGGATGCAGAAAGACAAGCTATCAACAGACCTCCTCTCTTCGATGGAACTGATTATGACTACTGGAAGAAGAGGATGATGGCCTTCTTGGATGCACAAAATTTAGACATCTGGGAACTGATTGAAAATGGCTATACTGAGCCTAGAGGTGAAAATGGAGCTGCCATTGCTGGAGCAGATTGGACTGCAGATCAAAAGGCCAAACATCAACTTAATCTCAAAGCAAAACATTATTTGATGTGTGCCATCACCAGATATGAACATGACAAAGTTCACAGCTGCAACACTGCTAAAGAAATCTGGGATACTCTGGCTCTTGCTAATGAAGGTTCATCTCAAGTAAAGGAACCAAAGATAAGCATGTTGGTTCACCAGTATGAACTATTTAAAATGGCTGATCATGAAACTATAGATCAGATGTTTGGAAGATTTCAAACAATCACCAACAGTCTTAGATCTCTCGGAAAAATCTATGAAAATAGAGACCATGTTAGGAAGATTCTGAGAAGTTTATCCAAGCAATGGAGACCCAAGGTTACTGCCATTCAGGAAGCCAAAAATCTGGTTACTCTTCTCTAGAAGAGCTTCTCGGGTCACTCAAGGTTCATGAACTTGAACTAAATGAAGAAGACAATTCCAGAAAAGGAAAGTCTATTGTCCTAAAGGAAAAGAAAGCCAGTTCTTCAAAAGTCCTCAAAGCTGCTGAATCTTCAGATGATGCTGAACCTTCAGATAATGATGAAGGATCAGATGAAGATGAACTATCTTTCATCTCCAGAAAATTTCAACACATGTGGAGAAAGAAAGGTAACTTCAGAAGAAAGCAGTTCAACAAGAAGTTTTCCAAGGAGAAATCAGACTCCAAGGAAAAAGGTCCACCCTTGTGCTTTGAATGCAAGAGGCCTGGCCATTTCAAAGCTGATTGCCCTGATATGAAAGAGAAAAAAATGTTCTTCAAGAAAAAGAAGGGCTTAATGGCTACTTGGGAGGATTTAGACCTATCTTCATCTGATGAGGAAGATGAAGCTGAGGAAGAGGCAAATATCTGTCTCATGGCTGACACATCATCAAAAAGTGAATACACTGATGATGAGGTAATGGATTCTGACCCGTCCACTCATAAAAATGCTTTTGATGAATTATTGCATGAATCATCCATATTGTCTCATGAATACAAAAGTCTTAAGAAGAAGTTCACAAAATAACAAAAGAGTATGATAGAGTCTGCATGGAGAGGCAAAACTTAGAACAAGAAAATGATAAGCTAAAATCAGAGAATGTCAGTCTAACTGACAAACTAGAGTGTGAGCCTGATGATTCTTGTGAAGTTGCAAAACTAAAACAAGATGTAACATATTTGACAGACATACTGTCAAAGTTTGTAGGTGGCTCAGATAAGCTCAGTCTTATATTAAGGTACTCTAGGTCACCTTATGATAAATCTGGCCTTGGTTATGACATGGAGAAGCATGAAGCATCTCATAATAAGTCAAAACCACATATGCAACATAGAGCTTCAAAAGCTCCAGCTAATTATGCTATAGCTAAGTCAGGCCCGTCCAACACCTTTTGCAAAGTGTGTGGAAAAAGTGGGCATGCTACATATAGATGCATACATAATAAGCATGCTAAACATTCGCGTCCAGGGAAAACTAACGAGAAAGGACCCAAGTCATTTTGGGTACCTAAGGATAAGATAATACCTGTTGCAGATTTGCTTAACAGCAGGAAAGAAACAAACATCTTGGTACTTGGATAGTGGGTGGTGCTCACGTCACATGACGGGAGAAAGGTGTATGTTTCAAGACCTAAGACATAAAGATGGCGGCTGGGTTACATTTAGAGGAAACCAGACAGGGAAGATAACTGGTACAGGTAAAATTGGTAAATACCATTTTCCCTCCATTGATAATGTTCTTTTGGTAAATGGTTTAAAACATAATCTGCTGAGCATAAGTCAATTATGTGATAGTGGATATGATGTTTCTTTTAATAAGAACATGTGTAATGTTAAGAAAAATGATGGATCACTTTAATTCACTGCTAAGAGGCAAAACAATTTGTATAAAATTTACTTGGAGGACCTCTCAAATCAAAGTGTCTCATGTCTAGTGTCCATTAGCATAAAAGGCTAGGTCATACAAGCTTGAGACTAATCTCAAAGCTAAATAAACATAACCTTATGAGAGGGCTACCAAACCTTATGTACAAATCTGATGCTCTCTGTGATGCATGTCAAAAGGGAAAACAAGTCAAAGGTTCTTTTGAATCTAAGAATATTGTTAGTACTAATAGACCACTAGAACTGCTACACCTTGATCTTTTTGGTCCAACAAGGACTACTTCTGTCAGTGGTAAGAAATATGGTCTAGTCATTGTAGACGACTACACTAGATGGACATGGGTTATGTTCCTAGCTCATAAGGATGAGTCCTTCAAGGTTTTCTCTATATTCTGCAAACGTATACATAATGAAAAAGGCATGTGTATCACTTCAATCAGAAGTGACCATGAGGGAGAGTTTAAAAATGAGCTATTTCATAAGTTCTGTGAAGAAAGTGGTATTCTTCACAATTTCTCAATACCTAGAACACCACAGCAAAATGGTGTGGTAGAGAGAAAGAACAAATCTCTTCAAGAGATGGCTAGAACTATGCTCAATGACAACTCTGTCCCTAGACACTTCTGGGCTGAAGCTGTTAACACTGCATGCTACATTCAGAACAGAATATACATTAGACCAATCCTGAACAAAACTCCTTATGAATTGTAGAAGGGACGAAAACCCAACATTTCTTATTTTCAACCTTTTGGCTGTAAATGCTATATTCTAAATACTAAAGATCAACTTGGTAAGTTTGATGCAAAAGTAGATAATGGAATTCTGTTAGGATTTTCTGAAACTTCAAAAGGCTTTAGAGTATATAATTCTAGATCTCTAGTAGTAGAAGAATGTATTCATGTCAAGTTTGATGACAAGCAGCCTGATAAGAAATTATCAGAGCTAGATGAAGCTTTTGCAGATCTTGATCTAAATCTCTCAGGAGATACAACAGAAGTAAAAGCTAATGATCAAGTGGAAGACCCTTCTCAACAACCAAAAACCTCCACCTCTCAACAAGACACCGTTCAGAGATCTTGGCACTTCAAAAATTATCATCCACAAGATCAAATCATTGGTAATCCCAATGATAGGCTAAGAACCAGATCAACTTTCAGAGAGCAGGAAGATACTGTACTAGTCTCTGAGTTGGAACCAAAAACAGTAGACGAGGCTCTGCTGAATAATGGCTGGATTCTAGCTATGCAAGAAGAACTGAACCAGTTTGAGAGAAGTGATGTTTGGACTCTAGTACCCTTGCCTAAGGACAAATCTGTTATTGGAACAAAATGGGTATACAGAAACAAACTTGATGAAGATGGTAAAGTGGTAAGAAACAAAGCAAGACTTGTTGCACAATGATATTCTCAAGAAGCAGGTATAGATTACACTGAAACTTTTGCACCTGTTGCTAGATTAGAAGCAATTAGGATTCTATTTTCCGTTGCTGCACATCATAATATAATGCTTTTTCAAATGGATGTTAAAAGTACTTTTCTAAATGGCTTTATTAACGAAGAAGTATATGTAATGCAACCTCCGGGTTTTGAAAGTGAAACCCAACCTGACCATGTATATAAGCTTAAGAAAGGTTTATACACCCTAAAACAAGCCCCTAGAGCATATGATAGGCTAAGTTCATTTCCAATGGACAATGGCTTTAATAGAGGAAAGGTTGATACAACCTTGTTTAGAAAGTCCATTAAATCCAATTTTATAGTTGTGCAAATTTATGTTGATGATATCATATTTGGTGCTACTAATGAATCTCTGTGCAAAGAGTTTTCTAAGTTAATGCAGAAAGAATTTGAAATGAGCATGATGGGAGAGCTCAAGTTCTTTCTTGGACTTCAAGTTAAACAAGCTATGGACGAGATGTACATCCATCAAAACAAGTATACAAAGGAACTCCTAAAGAAGTTCAAAATGGATGATTGCAAACCAATGAATACCCCTATGCACCCCACGTTCATACTGAACAAAGATGATAAAGAGAAAAATGTAGACCAAAAGGTATATAGAGGTATGATAGGATCCCTTCTATATCTTACCGCGTCTAGACCTGATATAATGTTTTGTGTATGTTTATGTGCTCGATTTCAATCTGATCCTAGAGAATCTCATTTATCAGCAGTTAAGAGAATATTTGGTATTTGAAAGGTACCACTAATCTGGGTTTGTGCTTTAAGAAAAATGAAGATTACGGATTAGTTGGCTTTTGTGATGCTGACTATGCTGGAGACAGAATTGAAAGAAAAAAGTACCAGTGGAGGATGTCACTTTATTGGAGCTAACCTTGTCTCATGGTCAAGCAAAAGACAAAGTACCATTGTATTATCAACTGTTGAAGCTGAGTATATTTTAGCTGCTAGTTGTTACTCACAACTTCTATGGATCAAACATCACTTGGAGGACTACAATATGTTTGTAAGTAGTATTCCACTTATGTGTGATAATACTGCTACAATTAACTTATCTAAGAATCCAATATTGCATTATAGAGCTAAGCACATAGAGATTAAACATCATTTTATAAGGGATTATGTGCTAAAAGGTGTTTTTGATATACAATTTGTAGATACTAACCATCAATTGACAGATATCTTTACTAAACCTCTTGCTGAGGACAGATTTATTTTTATTAGAAAACATCTCAACATGCTATGTGTGGACTGATTATGTTATTCAGCTTTGAGAAATTCTGTTATTGATGTATGTAAGTCTAAAGCATTTCAAGTTCATTACATGTTTTTGGTGAGCGTCCATTGCATACCGCATCCATTGTATTTGTGTACCGCGTCCACTGCATGCCACGTCCATACTTGCTTTTTGTATGAACCCGTCTATACATACATTATTTATTAACTGCATTTATTTTATTTACCTAACTTTCCACATCGGTTATTTTCAAAACCGATGTTCATCGGTTATTTTCAAAACCGATGTTAAACACTATATTTCCACATCGGTTTTGAATATAACCAATGTGGAAAGTTAGGTTATCACATCGGTTTTTACAGAAACCGATGTGAAAAGTTTTTTTTTTTTTTTTAAAACCCCCCTTTACAGTAGTGGCATCCTTTCCCCTGTTTCAGTAATCCAGATCAATACAGCATCTAAATATTCTTAACACAATCACTTTTGTACAACCAAAACACACTAAATTAAAAGATTACAAGCAATACATATATTCAATTACATTCAGACAACTAAGATAATTAGAAACCAAAAAGATACATTATGATATATTATAGATTTCATATCAAAATATATATCAGTCAAAAGTACACTATAGCTAGTACATGATACATTTATAAACTAACTACATAGAAACTATGGTTGGTACACTTCAAGAAAGAAAGTTGCCCAACGCATCCTTATGTTTTTGATGTCAGCATCAGAGAGTGGAGTCGGATTGTTGAATATCTGCAAGTTTAATTGGACATAAGATTATATCTTTTAAGTAATAAACTAAAATAAAACATATAACGAATCTATAACTGTTACAACTAATTGTTACCAATTAGCATTTACCTCCTGCCATCTTTCAGTGATACCGGAGCAGACAATTTCGACCATCCACTTCATCACATAATATCCACATTCCCATGATCCACGTTGTCTACGGGACTACATACAAATGAAACCAATTAGAATATGAGGAATTAAATAGAAATCAATAATTATACCCACTGCGCTTGAAGCATTTGAACTAATAAATATCTTACGTTAGGAATAATCCATCTACTAGCCCGACGCCTTTCACCACGCAGCATGCGGCTTGCATCAATAGAACTATCATAAGAAAATAAACATTAAGAAAATGCATAGTAACATCAGAATCAAAGTAATCAAATTGAAGTGCTGGAAGATAATCTGACATGTTTAACAAAAATACCATTTGAAAAATACAAAAATGCACTCTTTCAACAACTCGCTTCTGCATAAAGAGAAATATCATTTTCTAAAGAAGCTAGCCTAAATCAATTACATCCAATATTGTCAATATAATCAAACTCATTACCTCACACTATGTTCAAATTTCTTTGTATAAAAGAGAAAAGTAAGAAACAAAGCAGGTTCTTAAACTTACTATCTCCTTCATTTATCACTTCCCATAAACCATGATAGTTCATAATACATTGAATCAGTCTTGACATGTTAGTGACTTTCAAATGGGTGACATGAATCTCAAACATGTTGTCTTGATCATCCATAAACAAATTTATCAGATTCTAATCAGATACACTTTGTGCAATAAGAAACTCATGTTTTAAACATTGTTGTCATAACTCCGAACACTAAAATAATATTTCTAATATTTCTTAAGCAGAATCATTTGGTACAGACAAAAGGCAAACACAGTTATAGGCATCTGTAACACCCCCACTAGGTATTACTACGTAACACATGCGGAATTTAAATTAAAAAGATAGTTTGCTGGTTGCTTTTGGAAAATAATTTATATAAGTACATAAGCGTCTGAAATTGGGTATAAAAATTTGTCACGACTTCAAACCTAAGCTTTGATCGGCACACAGGCTTACAATCCTAGCCTGGCAAGTCTATTTAATTTAGAAATATACTTGAATAAAAACTAGTATTTTTACAAAAATTTCGACAGAGTCTCCTCTTTAATTCGAACATCCCAGGTAAAAGAACACCTGCTCAAAATAATTACATTTTCATTCCAGAATTCCAGTTACACTAAAATACATCCAGATAGTATTATTTTGAAAATAATTACACCAACAAGCTATACAGGACCCAAAAGGAAAATCTTAGATTTTCATTCAAAAGAAATGCTCTCCGAGCTATAAGCTTCACATTCAAAATAAAGGCTCTCCGAGCCATACAAATAAATACTATTAGAAATCTATAACATCTCAAAAACCTAAGCTGGTCACTCTATCAAATAGCTAAAACCAAGTCTTCGAGCGACTTAGAAAGACTCCTCTGCAACATCAGTACTAGCATACCAAGGTACAATAGCGAAACCAGAAGAAACCTGATATATCCGTAAGGGTGAGATACCGACAATTGGATATATCATACAACAACCATATACATGATACATACCACAGCAGTATATTAACATTTATTCAATAATCAAGATAAGATCATCAGACAGCAAGCGTTATATCAGTGGGTCTCATACCCGAACAATCAGTTTTATAAAATTAATGCATGACACTTCAATATTCAGGCTCTAACTTAATCTCATGAGATAACAACACCGTTTCATTGTAGAAGTAATAAAGATTTGGTCAAGCTCTGATGCCCACTGGCAAGTTGCCACCATAACCTCGTGCACCAAGGTCTCCGGATGCACAAAGTCTCGAATGCCTCCAACTGGGCCAATCGGACTGACCCTCAGATACCACCTTGTATCTGGTTTACTTAAGCACGTCTGCTAAGGGGAAATGCATATGAATAAAAGACTTTCCGTTAACAAGGTTTTTCTTTGTGTGTACTCTTTTTCGCTGTCGAAGCTCAAAGCTAACGACTATTCATAATTCCCCATCACTTGAACTTAAAGAAAACACAGGACACGCAGTCCGAGTGCTCAATCACAACGCCTTAGACCGAGGCCGCAATCAAGGTTTGTGGTCGTAGAAATCACTTATGATTTTATCCATGTTTTATTCTAACATGATAAGGACACCTAGTCCGCAGCAACGAAATCAGAACACACCGTTCTCGATTCCGAGTTTTGGACTCTCAGCCCATAACATCCTGAATAGGACCCTTGGTCCATAGTACTTGACACGGATCCTAGATCACGTGCGTATAACTGAATACTAGAGGCGACGTCTCGCGTACTAGATTCTCTTTCACATGTACTTACTTTTGGCTCAGTGAAAATCAAATCCAAAACAAAACCTCAGTCACTTATCCAAGTAACCGGAACGTTTCTAAATCATTTAGGAGAAAATCCTTTTCCTTTGCAAACACTTTTATAAAACATTTAGGAAATTTGTTTGCTCTTTGAAATCCTTGATGGAATAAAGTCAAATATTTTCAAAAGGTTTTTCCTTCATAAAACACATAGTTCGAAAAAGGTTTTCTCTCGTACAAAACTCTAAATCATGAAAAGGTAGTTTCCTTCAACTTAAAATCACTTCAACATTTTTCTAAAAGCAAAGATCTTATTCTTCTGAAGTAAGCACTTAAACAAGGAATTGTTATAAATGAACCCAAAACTTTCAAAGTTCTATCCAAGGCTTATTTCCTTATAGTCATTGAGCACAGACTCAAGTCCGGCTTCTTAAGATTCAATCAACAGTCATATATTCACAACAATAATAATATAACAGTTAATGAAAGTTCATCACATATATATAATTCATAACACTTTAAAGTAAGTAATGTTCAACTTCAAGTAATAACCACAATAGTTCAAGTAAACAAGTTATTCAAGTATTGTCTCAATATCACAATCATAGTCACAACACTCAATTAACACATACACACATGCATACAGTTATTGAATATCCCTAGGCAAGCTCCCCTTACCTTTGAAGACAAGTAAAGGATCTTCGTCTTAATGCTCACGTTGGCTCCAAGAGTGTAACTATCTACTTCACCAACCAAGCATAGCCGTGTCAAACGTCTCGGAGAGGGAATCCAACAATGCGTAACAACCAGAAATCAAGAAATCAATTACACATGATCAAACACACATTCTACTTTGATCTAAACACTTAATCTTATTACCAAACAAGGTCATTTTCAAGGAAAATCATGTTTGGAGCTTAAACTTCACAAAATGTATTTTGATTTTCCAATAAAATCAATTCTGGCAAAAGAGGTTTCATCACACAATTTGGGAAACTTGTTTTTGCTTAAAGAATCATGAAATTAAACTTATAAATCATCAATTAAAGGTCCTAATTCATTAAATCATAATTAATTTCACAAGGATGAGTCAATTTCAACTAATGTCAGATTTGGGTTCATGACTCCTAAATCAAATTTGGGGACAATAAGATTTGCTTATAGGAAAGCGAAATTGATTTGTCAGAACTTAAATTAACAGTCCCAATGTCATAAATGCATACTTAATTTTACAAAACATAACCAATTTCAATGAAAATCAAATTAGGCTTTAGGGTTCATAACCTAAATTGGGAAAACTCATTCTAATCCTAGAATCATGAAATTAGTTTAATAAAACATCAATTTGTAGTCTCAATTGCACGAATACACATTTAATTTCAAAGTTTAAAGCTGAAATCAAAATGTTAGGGTTAAGGTTTCAAAATCAGATTTGGGGATTTTCAATCTAGAAGAGATTAGAGGTAAAACTCTTACCCATGGTGAAGAAGAGAGAACATGATGGTGGGATGGCCAACCGGCGCGGCGGCTGACGGCCCGGACACGGCGGCAGCGACAGGGACGCGTTTTCTGGGACATTCAAGAACGAAGGGATAAGCTTTTAGAAAGAAAGGAGGAAGGTTTAGCAACCCAAGGTGGCGGCTCACCTCGGCGGAGATGGGTCTTCGTGCGATGGAGATCGCGAGCGCTCGGAGTAGGAACACGCGTCTTCTCCCTTGCCAGGCAAGCGGCGGCGCGCGCAGTGTAACATCCCTGACTACTTTGTGGATTGACGACTGTCCCCACAAACCAACACGGGTCTTTTCAGCGTGCTTTGTCCTCACTCACACGCTTCCTGGGAAAACTTCCCAGGAGGTCACCCATCCCATAATTGCTCCAAGTCAAGCACGCTTAACTGTGGAGTTCTTAAGTGATGGGCTACCGAAAAGAAGATGCATCTTGTTGGTACAGGTAGTACCAATCAATTCATATAAGCCTTCCTCAACTGTATAGTCCCATACCTACACAGTCTCAGGATCCCTCTCATTCAGATGTGCTATCGGTTCATTCATGTGTCCCTCCGCCTAGAAGCCTGCCAGGAGCCGCTCCTTGATCATGCCTCTTGCACCGGCGACCACTCCCCGCCCTCGTCGGCACCCGGGTGTTACACGCAGCTCCTTGGACGGTGGCGCGGTCTGGGCAGCAAAGGGAAGGGAGAAGAAATGAGTTGTGAGAGGGAAGGAGGAAATGGGTTTCAGAGGAAGAAGAAGAAAATAGAAAGGAAAGAAGAAAAAGAAAGAAGAAGTGGGGGGAGAAGTCGTGGCTGTTAAGGGAGTGAGGAGAGAGAAAAATTGGTTTTGTATTAGTGGGTACAGTATGAGTGATAAATATTAAGCAAAAAAATAAATTTGTTTTTAGTTTTTAGATCTAAAAATAAAGATTGATAAATATATGATTTCGAAATTCAAATTAGAGTAAAGATTAATAGTTGAACTGATCAACTAAGAAAATACTCGGCCCAAAATTAATTTCCGATTGATGCCAAACCATTTTATTTTCAAGTCTAAAATTAAACAGAATAAAATATGAAAATACTTCTCTCCCAATCATATCATTTAAAATATTTCCTACGTAAATATTAATAGTGACAATAAGATAACATTATTGTCTAACAAAATACTTGTATTGAAATAAGGCTGTGCTAATGCACTCAATAAAATCATTTTAAAGGAGTAATTGAAGTTACTCAAACCAAATAAAATAATACAAACATATAAACATATAGATATTTACTATTATTGAAGTATAGTAAAAACTGGGGTGTTACAGCATCCACAAAAATTATAAACATATAGCATCCAAAATATATGAACATACTGAGAAATAACATGATACGGGTCATTAAGAAATAACATGAATTTTTAAACCAATTCGTCAAGTGTCAGTACAGAATAGATTTAAGGTAAATTACCAATCAGAAATTCCAAATAAGTGTGAGAAGTCTTTCAACCTCTGTTGGTATTACAGGATACAAACACTCAGATGATTCCCCATTCTCGAAATGAAGTCTGCAAACGTAAAAAAGAAAAAAGAAAAATACAGCAACCTTTCCTTATATTTTTTCTCTTATGAAATTTCGGGAAAAAAAAGAGAAACAAAACCCAAGCTAGAAAAAAAGAGGTTCAGAAGATTGAAAACCTTTTCCTCCTCTCATCACTTTTCTGACCTCGCATTTATAGAAGAATGGAGGAGGAGTTGCGCCTTCTTCTACCTAGATGAAGGGCAGAGGAGCATGTCTCGACAAAAGATTTGATCTTTCAGGGTTGAGAGAGAGAAAGAGAGAGAGAGAGAGTGTGTGTGTGTGTGTGTGAGAGAGAGAGAGAGAGAGAGAGAGAGAGTGACCTGTTTTCGTGGTAATGGGGCGAGGTCGGAGGCCGGCGTCTTCCTCCCTTGCTTACTAAGTGGAGGGAGGAGGCGGCGTCTTGTTTTCGTGGCAATGGAGGTAAGGAATGGGGTTTTTTGGGAGGGAGAGTGAGCAGCGCGCATGCAAGTCTTTTTGGGTTAAAGGTTTCTAATTAGCAACGCCAAAAATGAAAGGCTTTCCACATGAACAATACATATCGGTTATCATTAAAACAGATGTTAAAAGGCTTTCCACATCGGTTATAATTAAAACCGATGTTAAATGTTGAGATATTAATTTATTTTTTATCAATTTTTATTACCTCTTCCACATCGGTTTTTAATAAACCGATGTTATAATGTGTTCCACATCGGTTATAAAGAAAACCGATGTTACAAGTTATATTAGTCATTTTCCCTAATTTTTTTTATTCGGTTTTCCACATCGGTTTATAAAAAACCGATGTTAAAACATAAACCTTTCCACATCGGTTATGAAAAAAACTGATGTGTTAACTTTATGCATTTTTAAAATTTTATTTTTGGTTCAATTTTCAACATCGGGTTTATAAAAACCGATTTTAAAACCTTTATAACATCGGTTTATTTTAAAACCGATGTTAAAATTTTTCAATTTAATTTCAAAAATGACACCGCCTCTTTTTTCACATCGGTTTTCAGTAAACCGATGTTAAAACCCCGATGTTAAAAGCATATTTTGCACTAATGACTCATGAGACAAGATAAAGTTAGAACTCATGCATGGAAGTCAGCAGAAATGAAGGATGATGTTCGCATTCTTCATCAGATACTGAATAAGGTGATTCTTCACAAAACAGGGTCAAAGCATAACTTGTCTGCCATACACAAGTTTTGCCTTTGTCACCTAATTATCGAGACAAAAAACAATCTTCCCAGAATTCTATATGGAAGATTCAAGGATGTTGTGGTGACTAGGAAGAAGATCACTGGTATTCCTTATTGTCATCTTTTATCAAAGATCTTCAAGTCACAAAATCTTTATGATTTTATTACTTCTAAGCCTAGTGAAGAACAAGAAAGAATTTTGCCAGAGAAGGGCATGTCAACTGCTATATATGGTAAAATGAACATTGCCAATATGAATTTGAGCACATATGATGCTGCTGCCCTAGCCAAGAAAGAAGAAATGCTCAAAGTCAAAGAAGAACAAATTGAGCAAAATAATGCTGAAGTTCTAGGGCTGAAGAGAACTCTCAAAAGAAAAACCACAGCAGTTAGGATAAGAATTCCTAAGAAGCCTGCTACTGGCATTGTAATTAGGGAACCCATTGCTGAGGCCCCTCAACCTGCCAAATCTCAGAAAAGGACAAGGAACCTGGTCCTATCTCATAATGAAGATGATGATGATGATGAGGATAGTGTCCCCATCAGTGCAATTTTGAAGAAACAAAAGGCTGTTGGTGCTGCCATTCCAACAAGACAACAACCTCAAAAGAAAGCCAAGGCTGCCATGACTTCTGAGGTAATTCTTCCTGCTAATGATCCTGTTCAATTAGCAGTAGATGCCTTAGTATCAAGCTTAGAAGATATAATAAATGTTGTCTCTACACCTGATGTGTCTGTAAATCAATCTGAAACCTTTGATGATGTATATGTCCCCACACCACCTTCACCACAAATCAATTCCCCTGACCAACCACAAAAAGCCTCACCAGAAAAACCTAAATTCAAACCTCTGATACCTGAGGATGATCCCTGGTTCAACTAACCAGATGATGGGATTATCCTTGGTGCACCCTTCCCTAAAATGAAAAAGATAAGCTTTCCATACACTCCACCCTCTGCACTTTATGATGGCAAATCTGAATCATTAGCCAAAGTAAAGAGGGATTGGAGAATTATGTATCATACTCATAAACCAGAACATGTTTCAAACAGACCCTGGTACCCTTTGCCAGAATATGAGAGTATGAACTAGAAACAATTGTTAAGCCCTGGTATAAACCTCATCCTGACATTCCCCTTGGCCTTCCATCATCCAAATGTACAATAAATTAGGACCTCTCATCACTCACATACCACAAAACAAATTTCCTCGTAAAAAAATATATCCAAACCTTGTTAAATACCCTTCTTTCAAACCCTTCACTGATGGTATATAGAGACACATTATTTCTGACTGGTCTAAGGATCCAGCAAAAAAAGACCTGCAAAATATCATATACAAAAGGTCAAGATCCTTCAGACACATTCCCATTATCATGGATAACAACACAAAATGGAAAACATTTGTACATCCAAGGGAATATGGCAAAGTAGCTGATATAATTGATCACATCATGTATGCGATGCTGAAGTCAGAATTTGAGCTGTTCAGGGTTGTAAGGGCTGCAAATTTTGTGCCTCCAACTTGGTTGTACCATACCTTGAAGGATACAAAGATTGGAATCAAGCCCTACATGCCATGTCCAAGACTTCCAATGATAGATTTAAACAAGGACAAGGACAAGAAGAAACAAAGAAATACTGGAAAAATGCCTTTTCCAGAGTCCTGCATGATTAATCCTGAAGATGTCAATGATATAGATCAGAATATCATAAACTTTTGGTTCGCACAATCTGTTGAGGATATTCAATAAGATGTGGCAGTCGATATTTGGAAAGCTCACATAGTGAAATGCACAGAAGAAGCCTTTTCATCTAGTTTACCTTTGGAAGAGAAAACGTCCATCCCCAAAGTCAGAGGCAAATGTGAACTCTCAAACTACAGACTCTTCATCTACAAGGACATTTTGGGTGTTCCTACCATCAGTCCTATTTATGAAGAAGATCCAGTCCACTGGGCTAAAGAGCTGCCCCCACCTGTTCTTCAACTCACTGATTCACCTCCACATTCTCCACCTTCAGAGCATACTGAAGAAGAAATTATTGTAGAAGACTCTGTTATGGAGATTGATCTGCTCAACCAGTCACTGCTAATGAGGAAGTTGCTGAGTCTGGCTCTAGGCCAAGCACTTCTGAGAAGCAATCATCTCAGCCATTGGCTTTGACTGTAATTCATCCATCGGAGCAGCCTCAATCCTCCAGAGCTTTAGACACTCTTACTAGTCAAGCACATGCTCATGAGAGTGCTGAAAGTTCAAGACCCACACTCTCACTGCCTCCAAACTTTGAAGAGATTATTGGAAGAATTGTAGAGGAGAGAGTAAAGGTTGAGGTCAAGGAACAAGTAAGGGAACAAGTTGCAGAAGCCCTGGCTCCAACTAATGTTATGATGAACCAGATGATGAACATCATGCTAAGCTTTCAACAAAGTCAAAATCTACTAACACAAATTCCTGTTCCTCCACCAAACCCAAATCCAAATCCAAACCCTCCTCCTCCACCTCCACCACCTTCTAAAGCTTTTCTTTTTATTTATTCTTTACTGACAATGATGGTCCCCTTCTCTTATCTTTTTATCTTAGGACAAAAAAGGGGGGAGAATGGAGAGAATTAAATTTACATATATATGAAAGTCAGTTTTTGAAAGTATACTTTTGTCTGCATATGCATGCATGTTTTCATTTGTCTTACATGTTTGACATTATTGATTATATGCTATGATATCTTTTACTGATAAGTAACTGAACTGATCTGATAGGTTATATATGATATATGCTGCTGAGTTCATGTCTTATATTTTATTCCTGTTAAGTTTGATGCTTTGTCTTAGGGAGAGCTTTGTAAGCTCTCTTAGACTTTGCTTACTCAAATTTAATTAGTTTTTGTCATCATCAAAAAGGGGGAGATTGTTGGAACCAAAGTAATTTGGATTAAATAATCTGAGTTTTGATGTTAACAAAAACGATTAAATTTGCATGGAAAAGTGTTAGTTAAGATCAAACATTCTCTATCTAGTCTTGCAGGAATATTCGAAATTTAATAGGTTATGGAAACCTTGAAAGAGTTTCTTAATATCCGCGTCCACCCATGTAGACGAGCTGCTCAAAATGATTAGTATATTTATTTATTTTAATATATTTGAGTAGATGCAATATAAAGTATTCTCATTAGACGGAAATCTTAACTCCTATGAGTAGACGAGCTTAAGTGCCACGTCAGTAGACGAAGATCAAAGTAACTAACTGATATATAGCAAGTCCAAAGACTTGATAGTAGACGAGAGAATTTGCCACGTCAGCAGACGAGCTAAAAGAGTTTTTAACTATGAGCATGTAGACGCATTTTGTCAAGTAGACGAGCTCTTTTTCTTTATGAATATTTTATATGCTCAGAAAATGCTACATCGACCACATAGAAGTATTTATTTCAAATGATTGATATTTAATTTCAAATGTATGTTGGTTCTTCCTATTTGCTTTAACTGTTTTATTGCCTTGTTTCTTTGAGAGAAACATAGTACAAATGAGGAAATGCAAAAGCAAAATAGTACAATGCAAAACGCCTTGTACCCTGTCACCTTTATCGTTGGAATAATTGGAATTTGTACAAGGGAGGCAAGACAGTTTTCAAGTTATAATTGCTCAGAGGTGTGCCAAGTTTGTGCAAGAGTGATAACCAATGGTCACGTTCAAGATATGAGTCACAAGGGATATTATGCATTTGATTCCATCTCTAAACGGGAAAATTCAAAACAACCGTTGTAGAATTTCAAGTGAAGATGAGGTCACTATAAATAGAAGATCTCAACATCTGAAGAAACAACTTTTGCAAACACAGAAATCTTGCTAGAAAAACGCTTGCCATTCTACAAGCTCAATATCTTCTATTCTTTCAAGAGCAAAAATCTGTAATACCTTAATTTGAATATTGTTGTAATATTCAACTGATCTTAAACTTTCATATCCTCACACATAGTGAGTTAGAAGATCAAAATAAAACCATCTCTTTGTTAGAGTTAGAGCCTGAAGAGGCTTGGTAAGAAATGAATACTTTTAGCCTGGAGAGGTGTTGAATACTTGTTGTAATCTATTTGGAAAATAGTGGAGAAAAACCTTCAAGTAGAAGGGACTGAACGTAGCTCTTGGTTGGAAGAGAGTGAACCAGGATAAAACACTTGCGTAAATCCTCTAATCCCTTATATCTTCAGTTTTATTTGTTTATACTAACTGTGGGGATTTGAACTTGATTTTGTTAAGCCTTTAAAAGGATCTTTTTCTGTGTGCTTTGCTTATGCCTTTTATTCCTTGTGTGAAAAAATTATTTTTGAAAAAGGTTGTTTTCAAAAATTATTAACAAACACAATTCAACCCCCCTTCTTGCATTTGCCTGTGTCAACTTCACTGTGGTCCAGTCCTTAGCTTCAAAAGATTTTTCACTATAACTGATAGTTACATGACGAGTATTTTTTGCACACCTAGTCTCTTCAGGCTCAACTTTATTACAAGTATTGTTTGCTCATCTAGTCTCTTCAGGCTCTAACACTCAACAATTAATGAAAATGATAGGATTGGGTTTACAAAGTGTAAGTCTTCCAACAACACTCACATGAGTGAAGTAGATATGAAAAGTAGGAAAGACAGCATATTAACTTATCTAAAGAATATGAATGGCTTGATTTTCGTAGTCATGATTGGCCGAAAGGGAAAGCCATTTCTTTCCCCATCGCAACCTAACAAGCATATAGAAGTTCGTATATCCAATGTCATTACATTCATTACTTACGTAAGGAACATGATACATCAGAGTGACTAACAACAAACAAATTACAAAGTCTTGACTAAAACTAGAACAACTTAAAACTAAGGGTACAACTCCTCAATACTGTCCACATGGCGTCAAAGGTTTCTGGTAGCTTCATAGTTTCTTGCATCTAAAATGTTAAATGTGGGGTGAGTGCACTGACTCGGTGAGGGAATTCCCCCAAACACATGTAATCATGCATAATCAAGTGTTAACTAATATCACATGCATTTATGAATATTCAAATGAATCATGCCATCACAAAATGTAATATACATAGGACCCTTTTGTCCTCTTAAAGATCACTTGTGGAATGGCTTGCAAACTCATAACTTAACTTAAGTCCTATATCTAAGGATAAAACATAACTGGACATGACCACAACTCGAACCATTGAGTTTTCTAGGAGGTGGGTTCTCAGTGTTAAGTCTCCAAGCATCTAATGGACTTTAAATCTTTTGGTTTGGATGAATCTAAACATTTGAAGAATTATTTATTTGAATCATACGAATATTGTTGGCGATTTATTTGAGTGAGAAGATTGTTTAGTATTAAAAGAAGGCTATTTCATGAAAACAACTCTGTTTAAGATCTCTCTTATCATCAAAACAAGGTCAATAACTAGAAAATAAAGCGTCTACCAAATAATCCGATCAAGTGTCTACTAAGATTCTGAACAATAGTTAGACAAGATTATTCTGAAGTATTCAAGATTTGAAGATCAACCTATTCAAGATCAAGACCTAATTCAGAGATGTCTTAAGGAAGCTAGGTTCTAAAAGGATTGTATCAAGAACTTCCTATGATCTGTCAAACCAAAGAAGCATTGTTGAATGAAGAAAAAATATCAAGCATCTACTCAAAACTCTGAAGAATGTAAAAAGCAATCAGCGTGTCAAGCGTCTAATGAAGCTATGCATCCAAGACTTCAAGCGTCTGAAGGACAGATGAAGCACTGCTGCAATGAAAGGAGTTTGTCTTCTACTGTTCTTGGAGAAAGAGAAATTCAAAGTGGGAGCTGATAAGAGAGGTGAGAATCACTCAATAGAAGCGTTGAATTTGAGATTCGTTTGAGAACAACAATTCTGGGAAGAAAATTGCAGGTGCTGGAGTGGGTGGATGGTGAAATACATAGAGTTGTGGAAGCTGTATGCTGAGAAAAGTTACGTAGTGTAGTGTAAGATTGGAATAACAATATGATAATGTAAGATTGGAACAACAAATTCAAAACTGAACTACTTTTCTCACATTGGTATTTTCGCCAGTGTTCTTAAATCTAATTGCATTTTCTGACTCCTAATTTTTTTATGGTTAGAATTTTTGTTCAAATAAAGAAGTTACTTTTATATATCTAAATCTTGGTAAGGATGGCAAGGGGGCGAGGCAAGCACAGGTAGTAATCCCCTAATATTTGCTCCGTCGGATGAAAATTCGCCCCCATGTGGTTGGACTTGTTTAGTGTCAACTTCTTAATGTTATGAACTTATGAATGTTTTGTTTATAGCAGATTAAACTTCAATATGTTTCATATTGTTTGATTATGAATGTAAATCATTTTATTATTATTAAATATATTATATAAAATTAAAAGTATATATTTAATTACAATCGATTGGACCACAGTTGAACTAGTGAACTATAAATTAGTGTCTTCATCGGTTAAATAATCGATCCTTTGTTTTCAAAATATTGATTTAACCTAATTAGCAAGAAAATGATGAACTGATGTGGGGAAAAAAAACTAAAAACGGGTAAAGTTACCAATTACCAATAGATAGACACGTGTTCTGGTTGTATTGTTGATTTCAGTTCTCCGTTTTTCATCCCCGTTTTCACTGCCATGAACAATTGAACATCAATGCAAATGAAAACCTGATGAGAATGCGGTTCGTTTTGCTACACAATCCAATTAGATATGTTTGTCCCTAAGAAAAAGTGAGACTTAGACTTGACTTTTGAGTAGTTGAAAGGACTGGTAGCTGCTTGAGATTTCTCTTATACCATATCGAGTATTTAACAACGTGTTTATGTAGAAGATTATAATTACTTTCCTTAATTGAGACAGACATAGATGGCGACTACATTTATTTGATGAGAATTTTGAAAGGAACTGTTATTCTGTCGTATTAGAGTGTGACATAGCACCAAAATAAATTATTTAAATATCACGAGTATCTGAATGCACCTTGGGAGGCACGGCAGCAATCATATCATATGATTTGGACTAAAACCTCCAAAATATTCGTACTTCAATATTTGCATCCACGGCTAGCTAGAATGAGGACGAACGAGTGCATTTGAATGGAATACCACAGTCTGATTATAATTAAGCAAAATCTTTCGTACCCTTCCATTTTTAATGGGTATTGGAACAGTCATAAAAATCATAGCTATTTCGTAGCTAATCTATAGCTACTCCATAGATAAATCATCTGAAGAAATTGCAAAAGGGTTTGATGAAATAGATAAAAACCCGGTAAAATAAAAATAAAAATAATGAGTTTATCAGCAGAATTAAAAATTTATTTTGAAAGAATGAAATTTTTTTTAGAAATGACCAATAAAAATATTATCCAACTTATAGAAAATACTAATAATATTGCAACCTACACATATAATAGAATACAAAACGGACAAAATGAAATTAATAATATTAGAGAAACACTAAATACTATGATCAAAGCAAAAGGAATAGATGAAAATAATGATATTAATAGAATAAAAGTAATTCTTGAACAATTAGAAAATCTTCTAAGAGAAGAAGAAAACAATAAATGTGTTATATTAACAGAACTAGAAGAACTTTTAGAAACAAAAGATTTAAAAAGAAAAATAATAGTAAAACAAGAACCTAGCGGAGAATCATCAAAAATGCCTACCCCTGTATCAGGATGGAGAGGTTAAAAGAAGAACACATGGAAACATTAAGAAAATCAAATGACCTGGAAGAAATTCAACAATTATTAGAACAACTAAAAATAGTTGAGGAAGAAAATAATCAAATACATCAAATAGAACACATTGATCAGATAGACAAGGAAAATGAAGAAATGGTATTAGGCTACAGTTCTTCTTCAGAGTCTGAAGAAAACCATATACGTATGGAAAAGGAGAATATAGTGGAAATTCTAAGAGGAAATGGGAAGAATTTAAATATACACCTAATGGAACTTGGGATAAGTATGAAGAAGAAACCATGTATAATAAAGGATATGCAAGAAAAAATAATAAAGGGACAAAAATGCAGGATGAATTTAGACCGCGATATTTAAATACTAATACTGAAAAAATATTAAATCTTGATTGCATAAGAAATAAAGAAGAAATACTTTTAAAATGGACAAATGATTTGATACTTTTGGTTGTAACTGATGATAGATTTAACAAATTAAACTTCATAGAAACCAAAAACTTTGTAGTTTTCAAAACAATGGGAAACGTACAAAAATTTCTAGCAGGTATTAAAGATGAAGATTGGGATCGATATAGTAGAATGGTGAATTCATAAATGGATTATCTTAAATTAATAATGACTTTAATTCAGAAAGAATTTCTAGGATATAATTGGATCGAACAAAAGGATAAGGTAAATAAAACCTTAATTGAAAATGCTAAATCACATCTCAATAAAATGCAGATTTGTGATATGTGTCAAATAGAGAGTTTTATCTGTGAATATCAAAAATACTACTACCAGTTAACTAAAGAATCTAAAGAAATATATAATATATTTTTATAGATAAGTTACCCTACCCACTTAACTCAAAAATAAATAGATTATGGGAATTAAGAAATGAAGAGACTGCATATACTTTAGGAGGAGTTATTCAACTCTTATACCAAGAATTAAGAGAATAATGTCTAGCTAGAGAAACTATAAGACAACTAAATAGAGGAAGTACTGTCATTTACTGTGACATCCACTACAAAAAAAGTCTCGTTTAGCGACCGAAAATAGTGACCTAAACTTTTCGGTCGCTATTTGCGACCGATATTGCGACCGTTTGGTTGATTTATAGAAAATATCAAAATCTGGTGTTTAGCCACCGAATTAGCGACCGACTAAGTGGTCGCAATTTGTCGCGGTCGCTAATTCGGTCGCTAAACCTAAAATATTAAAAGTCAACTTTTTTGACCAGTTAGCGACCGATTTAGCGACTGATTTTTTGAGAAATTTACTTTTTTATCCTTTTAGCGACCGACATTAAATCGGTTGCTAAAAAGTGATTGTGAAAAAGAACAGGGGCCTAATAGCGACCGATTTTGCGACTAAGATTTTATTTTTAACCAACGACCGTTTTAGCGACCGAAAATTTCGATCGCTAAAACTAAAAAATAAACTGGTTTGAAACTAATCAGAGATTAATTTTGGACTGTTGATTTTCTTAGTTGATCAGTTCAACTGTCAATCTTTACTCTAAATTCAATTTTAAAAGTATATATTTGTCATCCTTTATTTTTAGATTCAAAAGCTAAAAATATGTTTATTTTTAATCTCAAAACTTATCACTCATTATGTATCTACTAGTACAAAAAATCAGAAATTTCTCCCTCCTCCCTTTCTTATCAAACATGATCCCCCCTACCCTATTTCTTTCTTTTTCCTTCCTTCTGTGCAGAAACCCCCTCCCCACAACAACTTCATCTTCCTCCTTCCTCTCCCAAATCCAGCGCAGCCCCTACACCAGCGTGCGCCGCCCTGCACCACCACCTGGACAGCGACAGCCGTCGACCATGCCGCGTGAGGAGAAGACCGCACGATCCAGCGCGTTCCGGCCTTCGCTACTCCGATCCCCTCTGCTAGCCGCCGCGGTAGCGCCTCCTAACCGCTACCCAAGGTGGTTCGACCACCCTTCTTCTCTTCTGTGAGGTTCACCTCCATGGTTTGGTCCTTGGTTGCTTCAAGAACTTTGTTGAAGTTGTCCACCGCCACTGCCACCTCGCCATCGCCGCCGTGCCGCCGCCGCCACCCCTCTGTTTGGTTGTGGTATGCTTACCTCTTCACCTTGGGTAAGAGTTTTACCCCTAATCTCTTCTCTTTTGTAAACCCCTAAATTGATTTTGAAAACCCTAACCCTAACCCTTTGATTGGTAATCTTCATATTAACATTTAATTGGAGTACTTGTTCCATTTCCATTCGTTATCTTCGTTTCTGTATTTTCCAACTTCTCTATTGCTTTCTAGCTGAATTATGTAGGAATTATTTTTAAATTTACAGAGAGCTGAATTTCAATTTAATTTCAGGGACATTTTCTTTGAATTTAATTTCATAGGAAACGATTGGTTTTTTTGGTGTTGATTGTGGTTTGAATTTGGTTTGATTTGATGTATGACAGTGGTGGTTGGTTTTTGAGGCATGGAGAATAGGGTTAGGCACGAGAGGGGAGCTGTAATCAGGAGCAATTTGCAAAAGATGATGAACAATTGCTTGTGTTCTCGGGAGCAGTTAAGAGAAGCAGATCAAAATGAATTGGTTGCTTCATCTCAATCATCACTCTTCAACTACGAGGTTCCTTTCTTCATAATTCCTTGCCTTTTATGTTCATAGAACAGAATTCATATGTTCTGTTATGTTTGGTTCTGATAGACTACAAAACGCTATCATAAACTACATTATATATTTCTGTCCATGCCTTTATTTGTGGGAAGTTGAGAGCCCCAGCATCTATGTGTTAGTTAATTAAACGATTATTCAGCTTACTTCATTATGTATATGATCAAAGTTGTGTGATCCCAGAAATTGAAAAACCAGGAAATAATGGTTGCGATGAAAGAATAAAAAGGAAAAATAAATATTATAAGAAACCAAAAATAAGAAAAACTTATCCAAGAAAGAAAACATATTATAAAAATAATAAAAAGAAATACTTCAGAAGAAAAAGACTAATACCAAAGAAATAAAGGAAAAAAGAAATGTGTTTGTTGGACATGCAATATTGAAGGACATTATGCCAACGAATGCCCTCAGAAAAAAGACAAAGATTTTAAAGAAAAATAAAAAATAATAAAACAAGTTTTTCAGTTATATGAACTAGAATCCTTAGAAGAGGAATTAAGTAATACTGATGAAAGCATATATAAATACTCCGAAAATGAATTATCTTCAGAAGAAACAGAATCCGAATAATACTTATATAAAAATACTAATAGCAGGAAGTAATAAAGAAACATAAGCATATATTGATACTGGAGCAAGCCTTTGCCTTGCGGCAGAAGCATTGTTTAATAAATGGGAAAAACCAATAAAGATACAAATAGTGGATGGATCAATACATCCAATATACTGGGCAGTAACTAGAGTTACTTTAACCATACAAGAAAAACTATTTATTGTACCCAGAATATACAGACAAGAGACAGGACTAGATGTAATTATTGGAAACAATTTCCTAAGACTTTATGCACTATTCTGCCAATACTTGGAATATATAACATTAAAGACACCATATATTTACCAAAAACAACTATGGGAAATCATTAAAATACCAATTACTCATTTTTCAACCTATAAATACTCCCAATTATCAGAGTCTCGCAAGCTGAACCGTGGTGAGATTATTAGTGAAATATGTACAAAAATTCACCATGTACTTATAAATTTAGAACCAAATAGAATAATTCCGGCCCATATAGAAGAACTTTTAGACAAAGTATGTAATGAGAATCCTTTAGACCCAAGAATAAATAATAAAAATACTGAATTAATAGAACTAAAACTAAAAGACCCAACCAAAGAAGTAAAATGTAAACCAATGATCTATACAAAACAAGATAGAGATGAGTTTGCAAAAGATATTGAAGAAATGTGTAAGAAAGGATTGATTAGACCATCAAGAAGTAAGCATTCGGCATCAATCTTTTATGTAGAAAATCATAATGAAATAAAAAGAGGAATAAGAAGAATGGTAATTAATTACAAACAAATAAATGATGCTATGGAAGGAGATGCTTACTTCCTCTAAAGAAAAGACTTAATTATTGAAAGAATTAGAAACATGAATTGGTTTAGTACTCTTGATTGTAAATCAGGATTTTATCAAATTAGATTGACTGAAGAATCAAAAGCATTAACTGCATTTAGTTGTCCTCAAGGACAATATGAATGGAACGTACTTCCAATGGGAATGAAGCAATCACCTGGAATTTTCCAGCGAAGAATGGATTCAATACTCAAGGAATTCAAGGACTTTTGTGTTATTTATATTGATGATATATTAGTCTTTACCAATAAGGATTTAATTGACCATTTCAATAAGATAGAATTATTTCTCACTAAATGCCTAGAATATGGAGTAGTTTTTAAGTAAAATGAAAGCTGTGTTAGCACAGAATAAGATTAATTATTTAGGATTTGAAATTGAAAAGGGAAAAATAATAATGCAGAAACATGTATTAGAAAAACTTCAGAGCTTTCCAACAAAGCTAAAGGATAAAAAGGACTTGCAACGATTTCTTGGATTACTAACATATATTTTAAATGAAGGTTTTCTAAAGAATCTTGCAGCAAAAAGGAAAATACTTCAGCAAAAGCTAAAGAAGGATGCCCTCTGGTCATGGACTGAGGAAGATGATAGACTGATTTAAATTAAAAGACGTATGCCGGGAACTCCCCGAGCTATATCATCCATCAGATGACGATATAATTATTATTGAGACTGATGCCTCAAATGACTGTTGGGGAGGTGTTATGAAAGCAAAACCCCCTGGATGTAAAAATGAATTACTATGCTGATATATGTCTGGAACTTTTTCAGATAGTGAGATTAATTATCCCACTCATGAAAAGGAGACATTGGCCCTAATCCGTATGTTAGAAAAACATCGGATTTATATACTGGATAAAGAAATTTTTCAATGGACCATTTCCAGGAATTTATGATGATTGGAGCAAGGCAGCCTCGCATTGCATTGGACTGGCTGGAGTTCATCACCAATCATATAAAACCAAAGAAGAAGCGGAAGAGGCACTAAAGAACTACCCAAAAAGACTAAACAAGGGAAAAGAGCTCTATCTTGGCCCTAGAACTACTGACCCAAGAACTTTTTCAGAAACTGTGTAAAGACCAGCAGAAAGGACAACCATGAAAATACTGGGAAGACTCCCTTCCTCCATTGATGACTACCCAATCACTGCCAGAAAGGATCATGAACTTCAGGTTCAATTTTCAGAAGAATTTTTTTTTGAAAATTTAAAAAGACTGACCAACTGGACTGAAAAGGAAAAGATTAATTGTTTCTACATGGTAAACCGAAATATTTTTGGAGTCAAAGCCATAATTACTCCAGGAGCATCATCGATTTTGACTTTTAATATGTTCCAATTTGGACTTATTGAATGTCTTTACTTAAATAAAGATTTAGCAGAGATCAATCTGTTCCTATATAGTCTGAAAGAAGCCATCCAAAATTACAAGAATAATGTTGCCAAGGAAAGGACTATTTTTCTGAAATTTTATTCAGCCTATCCAGACTTCATGACGAAGCAGCCTGCAAAGCACTTAATCTTCATTGGAGTAAGCAATAATAGCTTCTCTATGAGAGATGAACCAACCCGAGAAGACTATGATGACGACAAAATTACTACAATGATGGCCAACCAACTGGCGAGTATCTTTACTCAATGTCAAATTATTGGGAAAGATTCTCTCATCAAAGCACTTTACAAAGGACCACATGCTTTGCTTCTAAGCAAAACAAGTGGAAAAATAATTAAAGAAAAGGACTTGGCTTTATTGACTAACTTTGAACTGCCATTCTACACACTCCAAGGACTTTCAATGAATTATCGACCAGCTGTCCTCGACCAACTGTGTCCAATGATAAGACAAAATGGAAACCACGCATGTGAAAGATGCGCACTAAAGAAAGGCATTAGTGACTGTCGGCAAGACGATAAGGCCTCAAACGATGCAATAATAGAGAAATGATGTAAGCACTTACGTCATATGTAAATTATTAAAATCTGAGTGATAGATTAGCATAATGTAAGGATTGTCTTGTAAATTAACACTATCTATCTTTGTGTATAAATAAGTCTTCTTATGTTGAGGCAATCAGAGTGAATTTCATTTTCAGAAGAAAGCCTCTCATCTGAGAAGTGCTAGCCTCTGTAAGAGTGTTAGTCGAATCTAGTCAGGATCCATTGTGTGCTATGTATTTCCCCTACTATCATCAATAAATACTACTTTCTACTACTAAATTTCTCCATTTGCTATCAAAAACTCATTCAACTTGACTAAGCGAAAGCAGCAGCGGACCAAAGATTTCAAGAAAAATTTGAAGAAAATCCAAGTCAGGTATGATTAATCAACTCCTTACCTGTTACATACTAGCTTTTTACAATGTCTGAAATAGAAATAGAGAAAATGGATAACATTGATGTAGAACATTTACAAATTACTGAAGAAGATGGAAACTATGAAGGAAGTATTTTAATAGACCCAAAATTATTTCAAAAGATACAGAGAGAAGACTTGAATTTAGCAAACAATGCAAATATGAAGAAACTAGGAGGAATAATAAAAAGATTTAATCAAAAGGAAAATATTATACACTATGGAAAAATCATTAATGAATCACCAATTGATATATCTGAAACACAAGGAAATACTAGTATACAACTATTAAACAGAAGAAAATTAATTGAATTAAAGAAAAATTTAAAAAAGGAAGAACATAGAAGAAAGATTGGCTATATCCATATAGGAGCTATACAAGTATTAATCAAGGCTACTTTTCAAGAAGGAATAAATTCACCTATAGAATTAATATTAAAAGACAATAGAATAACAGATCCAAAGGATAGAATATTAGGAGTAATAGAAGGAAATTTAGCTTATACTAAATTAAAATTTGAGATTCATCCAAATATTGGAATACCTCTAGATACTCAGATATTAGATCAATCACTAAGTCTGAAACATAGATTTTTAAGAAATAATCTAATGAGAACAGGAGACAAGATTTTCTCAATTACTTATTGTGTTAACTATGCATTAACTAATTCACATCATAGTATTACTTTCAGGACTAATGATAGAATAGATGTACCACGATTGTTTGAAGAAATAGGAAAAATATATTATCCTAAAAGAAATGAAATAACAGAATTAGGAATCTCTATTAATAAACCAAAACTATTAAATTTAATTCCAAAACCAATTACTTTTCCAGAACAAATTGAGGAAGAAGAAAATATTAATAAATTATCAAATCAAGTAAGAGACTTAGCCCAATATTTAAGAAATAGAATATGAATCACAGAGAAGAATTAGAGAAAATACTTGAAAATGTTTATACTACAATAGACACATATAAAAGAGATATTAAAAATTTCTTAGAAATATATGACTATTATATTAAAAGGAACCCAGAAAATAGAAGAAGGGAACTAGAAGAAAGATATATTATAAACAAAGAAAAAGAATTAATTAAACTAGAAAATAAACGAGAAAAATATAGAAAAAGAATCAAAAGGGAAATAGAAAGATTAAAAGAAATAGAATCTTCAACTACTAAATCTAAATGTTTTAGACTAAAAGCACCATCCTTTGTGGACAGTGACAACGAATAAAATGGAAATATATTCTGAATTTGATGCTCAAACCAAAATGGAAATAATGAGTGTTTTAGTAATGAATTTACCCATTGATTATAAATAATTAATAATTGAAAATATTAAAGAACAAATTAGACAAGAAGATTATTATTTAACACATATATCATTAGACGTAGAATGAAATTACATGGAAGAAATAGGCTTAGTCTTTGAGTATGACTTTGAACATGAACTGCCAGCAGAATATGAAGACTACGATTGGCCTGACGACTAAATGGAAAGTGAAATACTAAGCGTCTTAATCATGAAATTACCAACAGACTGTAAACAAATCATAATTAATAAACTAAGGCATCAATATTGGCAAGAAAAACTTTATTTAAAACAAATAAATCAGATGATACATTAATTTTTTATGAAGAAGAATGAAGACAGTTAATTAGAGAAATATTAGAAATAGATGAAGATATAATGGATATTGGGTATGAACTATTAGTAACTAGAATTATGCACGAACACTACCCAAATCATGTATAGAAACTATCCTGAAATTAATAGACTTGAAAAATTAATAAATTAATAGGGTGACTTGAAAAATTAATATAAATTAATAAATTAATAGGGTGGTACCGAATTTGGTATCAGAGCTAAGTACTAGAGAAAATATTAATTAAAATGAAAAGATTACATGAATTAAAACAACAATTAGCTATGCTAAGAAATTATTTAAAAACATTAAAAGAATTTGGATATAGATACAAGGACATTATAATAACTGTCGAATCAATGATAGACATAGTAAAATTTAAGATTGAAAGATTCATAGACTAATATATGGATTCCCAAAATAAAGGAAAATCCGTACATAAACTAAGTATGCTAGATTTAACCAACCAAAATACACTAGAAGAATTAATAAGAGAATTAAAGAATGAAGCTACTGATGAATGTAATAAACATATGGAATATCACTGTGAATATTGTGACTGTAGAGAATATGATAGAAAAATAGAACTAATAAAAGTAATGATCACCAGAATTATGGATAGAATGAAAGCAATGGTACCAACCCGTTGAATTAGTAGGGGCACCATATATAGCAGTCCCCAATTAATTAAGGCAAATTTGTTTGATTCGTCTCATGCGGTTTTTTTATAATAATTCTATAAGTTTTATTTTTTATATAGATCTTAAATTTAATATTTCGTTGATACATTAGACCAAAATAATTAAGGACTAACATGAAAGATAGAATATAATGTATAGAATCAAAATGAGGAGCAATAAAAGGAAATATACATTTAACTTTTTTTATTTTAGTCTTATACGTTATGTTTTATCTTTCATATTAGTCATTTTTGTCAATTTCTTGTTGGCAACATCAGTTTTAGGACGGAACATAACATATATAAAAAAAATGCAAAAAAATAAAAATAAAACATGTAGTACCAAAATGAAAAACAAAAAAAAAAAATTTGTATAAAAGCAATCAATCTATTTTGCCTATAATTAACGATATATCCATCAAGTCGCACTGATAATGCACAAGATTATTAAGTGTTGCAGGGAAGTAAAACCTGCAAAAAAAATTCATGCATGAGCCTGCAAATATCACCTGAATTCCATGTGAATAGAACATGAGAATCATCGAGAGACCATATTATGCATGATATATTCATTATTGTATCTTTAATTTGGTAATCAGAGGTCCCATGACTACACATGTAATTAATGTGGTAGAAGTGTGTTACATCTTCCATGTATGGGCCATGCATGTGACATTATAGCTAGCAAGCGGTGAAGCTGCATGTTTCAGTGAGGACTCACTCCCATTAATTACCTCTGATTACTCACACAATTAAATCTAGAGAGCACACTGCCTCATGAAAAAATGTGTCACACACACACTGCAGCTACTTTTATTTATAGGATCGTGCTAACAGTGTCTTAAGGACATTGGTTAAGGAAATTAGAAAAAGAAAAAATTCATTGAAAAACCAAGTTTATCATACTTGAAAATACAAAAGCACCAAATATCAATGAAAACTTTCTCTTTTTAAATCTTTAACCAATGTACTTAGGGCACAAGTTATAACATTCTCCTTATTTAAAATATTTGAGATATAATTATAATATCCATGTAATACCCGAGACTGAACTGCATTGAGGTTTGCACTTACAGTAAATAAATGCAGATCAGGATCTACATACATAGGAATATGGTACGACCAATACCTTTCATATATTTTGTCAAAAAAAAAAAAAAATACCTTTCATATATATGTGACTGCTTGATCATTAATTTCATTATCATTACCATTGACTACCAAGGTATCGAAACTCCTTTTATTTTTATTTTTTTATGAATACAAGGTAGAAAGTAGAAACTCCTTAACTATAAAGAGGCCTGAATAATGGCATTTACGTTCCATAAAGAATGAAGGTTTATGTTGAATATTTGCAGTCAGGCCGAGCTCTCATTAAATGCACAGCATAGGTTTTGAAGAGTGACTCATCTCAATCTCGGATTTTACTAATTGTACCATATAGTGCATTTGTATAGATATGTAACATTGTGGCATTGAAATTCAATATAAATGTGCTACATATTTTTCACATACACCTTAATATTAGTTAATCACACGTGGTAAGCTCAAAGCTTGATAAATGCAAGATATTGAAATTTGGGTTTGGACCTAACTTAACCCAAAAGCTAGCTTGTCGGGCCTTGAAATGATGATTCATGCCTTGATATGGCCTAAATGTCTCAGCATTACGATGTTTAATCGTTATCTTAATAAAAATGTTTGGCATTGGTTATGTTCCAAGAGTTTTCTTTTGTACACTGAGCAAATGGATTCATAAGTCTATTAAGAGTAATTAAGACGTATACTTTAACTGAAAAATTCATTTTATGGGTCCAAATAGGTATACATCAATAGATCAACAACAGCTCATTTTCATAAGCTATAGAACCTCTTGAGCTTATATGAACCTTCACATATAAAACAAGAACCATGACTACGTGTTCAAATGTTACTGGCAAGGTTTTAAATTGCGGTTGCGGTCACGTTGCGGTCACGGTTGCGTTGCGGTCCGATGCGACCCTATTGCGGCCGATGCGGTCCACAATCACGGTCCGATGCGGTTTCGGTGGCCACCGCTACCGAGATGTTGCGGCCGCATCACGTGATGCGTTCCGTAATTTAAAACCCTGGTTACTGGTATGACTGTTTTTAAAACCATTTTTAGTAGAAGTTGGTCTGTTTCGATAAACAACAACAATGTGTGTGTTTAGAAACATGATAGATACAGGCAAAATCACTTTTCTATCGCAGAAGGTACTCACAACAGTTTTGGAAAAAACAGTGCTTCCAGGAAAAACCACTGTACATCCAAACATAACGTATTAAATTACAAATACATATTTTCATTTTTTTAAAAATGTTTTTAGAAAAGCATAAAGTTTGAAGCTTATTTAAAAAGTTGTTAAATTATTTTGAAATCAATAATACTCTTCCCATTTCATTCATGTCAAACAAACAGCCATAAAATATTATTAAGGCTTAATTGCAGTTTTAGTCCCCCTATTATTGGTCATGTGCAATTTTGGTTCCTAAAGTTTTTTTCGTGCACATTTGGTCCTCATGTTTTTTCAATATTGCAAGTTTGGTACTTCTACCCAATGTATGTCAAATTTTTTAATGATCAATATAGAGGAATTACTCCTCTAAGCTCACATAACCTCTGATTAAGGTTTTCCTTCCTCTTTGTTTACGTTCAAACATGATTCAATGGTTCTCTGCTATTGAATGATGTCTTTTTTGTGTTCCACCACGTGATCATTTACCACAAAAGTTCAAAAAAATGGTCTATGCATTTAGAGCAGTGATTTTGTACTTAGAGGAGTGATTCCTCTATGTTAATCATTGAAAAATTGATAGACATTAACAGAAAGATCAAATTTGCAATATTGAAAAAACAGGGGACCAAATGTGCACGAAAAAAACTTTAGGGACCAAAATCGCACATGACCAATAGTAGAGGACCAAAACTGCAATTAAGCCTATTATTAAATTATAAAAATAAATTATATATCCTTTCTTGTAATTTATTATATAATTTTTTTATAAAATTCAAATGAAATATATCATCTTAAAATCGCTTTTTAATAAAAACATCTAAACATAAATATAATTCTATCATAATTGATTTTTGAAATAATCAATTTTTCACATATGATACAAACATATACGATTGAGTTTCTTAACTTTATGTGAGATCTACTAGAATCATAATACAATAATTGGCACCGTAAAATACAAGGATTTGTAATGTGTCAATTTCAAATAAATAGGAAAAGGGCCCCTATGAAAAATTTGACAACCAATGTCACTTTGATGTGTGGGGTCAGTCCATTTATTAGAGTTAAAATCGTTGTTCATAAATCTTCACGTGGCAAGAAGGATTGAGTATTCCATTTTGATATACCATATTATGTCTTAATCAATAATATCTTATCATATATTTTTTTTTAATCTTAAATTAAATTTTAACTTATATGATAAGATATTATTGGTTGAGACATGATGTGGTACACCAAAATGGAACTAGAGATACTCATCCCACAAGAAGAGCCCTATTTGAACCACTTATGGTGCACCATACGTGCTACACTGGCGTAACGGCGTTGAAGGTTGGGACCCATAAGGGGTGAGTGAATCTTGTTTGGTGCCTGTGATATATCAATACAACATTACAACTACTACCAGATTATAAATTTGGACACGCCATGGAAATTTTTTGATACATGTTGCTGTTAGTAGGCTATTAGTTTATCTAGTTATGTAAGTCTAAAAATGAAGTAGAAACAAACAAAGAGATCATTGCACTTGCTAGGAATGGCAAATAACATATAGTATAAAAGGGAAGATAACAAAGAAGGGTCCAAAAACCTAAATTGTTGCTGGCTCTTACTATCTGGTTGTTAAGTGAGTCACATGCCTTGGTTTGTTCTATTAGAATAGCTAATATAGAGGGTGGACCTTCTTCAATCAATTTAACAAAACTTTGTAAATGATATATACTGAGTTATTTAGAACAGCATTCCCAAAACAAATTAATGAACTATTTTTTATGGACAAAGTTAGTTGTTAGTTCAATCACCTCTGAGCTGGGAGTTGGGCCCAAAGAATTGAGAGCTTCAAATCAAATTCTTCAAAATGGCATAGCTAGCACCTTCCGATACCCTTGTACATAATCAATAAAGAGAGGCTCAAGGAAGACTTTGAGCATGCCTCGGAAAATTGGATTTTTTTCATTTCAGCTGTTCTATCCTAAAAAATTAATGTTGTTTTCAAAATAATCTAACATATTTGATATCTTGTTTAAATTTATAAAAAAAGCTTTTTTTGGAGAGAAAAAACTATCTTATGCCACCTAGTTTGTTTTATCTTAAGATTGTTGTGATTTGATTATTTTTCATTCTCAAAACTCTGTTTCCCTATTTACCCTTACAAATTAAAACAACTTCTAAACAAATATTATTAAATTATACAAATAACTTCATACCCCTTTTTTCATAATTTACTATATAAAAGTGAATTTTTTTTTTGCATCACCCATACGAAATAGATTTTCTTAAAACTTTTTTTCAGCAAAACAGACCCAAATCGATTATACAAAAATCGGTTATCAGCATAATTTTTTTTTCATCTTTCCTAAACACACTCTTAATGTAGTGACTAGCAAGATTTCCAACTTTGCTTGTTCATGAGAATATAAAAATACATAAATGAGGGCCTAATTACATTGTTATTGCGATCATGCTGCGTCAGCATTAACATTTATAAATCCACCACCAACCTCTCTCTCTCTCTCTATATACTTTGAACATTTTGTATTTTAAGAATGTAAAAATAAAGAGTATTGACCATGAATCTTATTTAATGAGTATATATATTAAATTGCAATACTTAAGAGGTCAAATTGGAGATAATGCAGGGGAAATGGTTATGGGGCTCAAATGCTGTGTGATCTTGAATAAATACAAGGATAAGGGATAAATCAACAGTGTAACATGGGTGAAACGTACTTGGGGCTGGTTAAAGATTAGGATGAAGTGAACAATGTACTGCAGAGCAAAATTTAAGTCTCAAAGGAAGGTTGGGTGGCACAAGGAAGGGGCGACCCCATTTGTATTTGTACCCACCGGGACTTGCATGGTGACCCATTTCTCTGGTGGGTCCTCAATTAACCTTTATAAGTGTTATATGACTCATTGTGAAGTGATGGAGAAAAAGGCATATAATTGATCAATTTTCACTCTTGCATGTCTTGTTAATCCTCCCTTTCCTCAAGTTTCCAAATTACACACAAACCTTCATGTCTGATGTCCCAATCTTTGTTGTTTGTGTTCGTTTAGAAGCTAAAAAAAACCTCATTCCTTAACCTGAAACATACACTTCCTTGATCAACTAACTCAGGCACACAGAGTTACCGGAAACACAGTGCAAGTAAAGTTGGTCACTTGTTCCATTATTATTGCGGTCACTCTTCATTTTAGGGACTTTCAAAATCAAAACTTTATCGCCCCAATCGCGATCGCGGACCTTTATTTATATAAAACCTTGCAAGGTAAATTAGTTAAGAATGAGTGTTTCACTTTCACTTTCATCCCAGAATTCTGAGGTCAAGAGCAGGTCAAACTCATTCTCATCCCCACCAACATCACCACCACCAAAACTCTCTTTCACAAGCCAAAAATAAAGACCCAGAATCTTCCAACAAGGCAAAACGAAACCGTGACTCCAACAAGCACCCAGTGTACAGAGGAGTGCGAATGCGCAATTGGGGGAAATGGGTGTCTGAAATTAGGGAGCCACGCAAGAAATCACGCATATGGCTTGGAACATTCCCAACCCCAGAAATGGCAGCAAGAGCACACGATGTTGCAGCTCTGAGCATAAAGGGAAACACCGCCATTCTCAACTTCCCGGAGCTTGCAAACTCTCTTCCTCGGCCTGCATCGTGTTCCCCTAAAGATGTTCAAGCAGCTGCTGCAAAAGCTGCTCAAATGGACAACTTGGACTTGCCATCATTGTCGTCTTCGTCATCATCTTCATCTTCATCCTCGGCTTCAACAACTTTGTCACCAGCATCTTCGTTATCATCGTTGGTTTCTGCAATGGAGTTATCTGCTGCCGGGTCTGGAGAGCTTGACGAGATCATAGAGTTGCCAAGGTTATTGGAAACAAGTGACGGTTTTGGAAAGGAGTTTGTGTTCGTGGACTCCGAGGATGCATGGATGTATCAGCCACCAATACCATGGTTAGAGAGCAGAGAATATGGTTGGGATGATGGGAATGTTACTAGTGAGTTTGCAGTGCCAGAGAGTGCGGTTGTAACTAGTAATTTTGAGGGTTTCATGTCGAATTACTAATCAAGGTGGTGTTTGATTTATTTCCTGTTTTTTCATCTTGTTAAATATGTTTTCACCAATAATTATAAAATTTGGAAGCTTGTTTTCACTTTTTTTTCATTTTTTACCAAGGAAATGATCCAAAGAAGAAAAATTGTTTGTGCATTTTCCTTTAAAGTATGGTTCCATTTTTGTAATTATCTATAAAAATTAACATACAAAACGAAAATAAAAATAGAAAACAAACTGAACAAGGCAAGTTCTGTATTTTTTTTTTTTTTTAACATGAATGTTTGTGTTATATCTCTATAATGTCACTCTTTTTTACTTTTAAACATTCTGTGTTCTACGCTCTTTGTGTGTGTTTGTTTTTTTTAGGGGCTGATACCACTCCCTTTGATTTTCTGTTTTTTTTTGTCTCCTCTGTTTGATGTTTATTATCCGTTCTAACTGTGAATTTTATTCATGTAAATGTTTGGGACTGACTTGCGAAAAAATATTATAGGGGATAATCTCACAAAATGTGTCACAAATCACAATCTTGTCATATATTCTTATTGTGTCTTGCTTATGAAGAGGGTAAATAAATGTGTTCTATTATTTATAAAACAAATTTGAACATCAACGTCCTATTATATTTTAGCACAATTATTTTGTTAATTTTCCCTCTCCTCACACATACTAGTTCAATATTAATTACTATTAGTCTTTGGGCCTAACTCAATCCCAAAAGCTAGCTCATAGGATGAGGATTGCCCACTACTTATAAGCTCTTATTAGATACTATCTCTAGTCAATGTGGGACTTGGGTTTTTCCCAATACACCCCCTCACGTCCAGCACTATTGGGCTTGGTGCGTGGATAATATGGTGGGTGGCCCAATTATGGATCTAGGATAGCTCTGATACTATATTAGATTTTGGGCCTAACTCAATCCCAAAAGCTAGCTCATAGAATGAGGATTGCCCACTACTTATAAGCTCTTATTAGATACTATCTCTAGTTAATGTGGGACTTGGGTTTTTCCCAATAATTACCAAGAAACACCTCGTATACAGTTATCAAATAAGAAATGATCAATCTTTTCCGATCCTGTTTTGGAAGAATACAATATGGTCCAGTTGGATATAGAAAAATACAATTTTTTCATACAAGAACCCATCATGTATGGTTATAGGATTCACTACTGTTTATTATATTTCAAAAAGTTTGTATCTTTCTCTTTCCAACCGAACCTATTCTTTCAAAATATGAAATCATACACATCCTTATCAAATAAGCTTTGTCATATGCTTCAATAAAATCCTCTTTTAATCCTTATAGTTACCAAAATAAAAAAGTATTAAATAAAAAATATATTGAATCCCATCGATTAAAAATATGAAAATCGTTTAATATATTTTTTTAAAATTTAATAAGTAGGATTAGGAGGACTGAAGAATCATCTTCCGAAAATAGAAACCAAACTCAAGTTTGACTTGTTATAAAAGCTCAGAAATCACGCACGAGCTTGCCTATTATGTATACGTTCTTGCTTGATAGAGAGAGCAGAGCACTACTGAAAAAACAATTAGAAAAACAACACATTAGGGGAATCATGACAATGAATTGATAATGTTGTTGACCATAAGCTCTCTTTCAATTCAGGCTTATTGTATGGCACAACGAATTTTGCGTTAAAAAAAATCAATTGGGGATAAAAAAAAGGTTCTGTGATTATTACAGGGCCCACTCTAGATTCTGAGTGTTACTGGCCCATAAAAGTTTAGAATTTCCTTTTGGCAAGTGGCAGATGGTTGTTGGTGAGGTCTATGAAGCTGTGCATGAGACATTGACAAATTATCTCATTGAAGAAGGAAGAAACACGGATCCGGATTGTCTGACTTTGGCAATTGAAAGTCATGTGACTTTCAATCAATCTTGGTCATTGGATTGATCTTATGGTGATAGTTATTCTATCCATAATTCTAATTTTTGAATTATTATTTTTATTATTTCTATTCTTCTTTTATATTCTCTACAATCACAATATTCACAATGGTATTCCATATGTTTATTACAAGAGTCAGTAGCTTCTTCTTTTAACTCATGTATTAGATCTTTTAATGTATGTTGGTTAGTTAAATCTAACAAACTTAGTTTATGAACAAACTTTTCTATAGTAGTAGCCATATTAGTCTATATATCTTTCAATTTGTTTCTTTTTGGCTTCTATCATTCTTTCTACATGTCTTATGATGATTATATATCTATCTCCATGTTCTTTTAATGAGTTTAAATAATCTCTTAACATAGCTAATTGTCTTCCTAATTCATGTAATCTTTTCATCTTTTAGTACTTAGCTCTGATACCATTTGGTACCACCCTATATTCAAAAATCGATTTACTCTATTCATTCTGAATTCCATTATATCGTAGGGGGGTTCTTTGAATATATGACCTGAGTTAATAATAACTCATGCACTATATAGTCTATATTGTCTTCGATTTCTAAAACTTCTCTAATTAAATGTTGTCTTTCGTTACCATAAACTAATAAATGTATATTTTGATTTATTTGATTTAAATAAAGGTTCTCTTGCCAGTATAGGTATTTTAGTTTATTAATAATAATTTGTTTACAGTCTTTTGGTAGTTTCATTGTTAAAATATTTAATATTTCTTGTTCCATTTTAGTCATCAGGCCAGTCATAATCTTCATATTCTTCAGGAAGTTCATATTCAAAAGCTAATCCTAATTCTTCCATACATTCCCATTCAAAATTTAATTCTAGACACATTAAATAAAGGTTTTCTTCTCTAACTCGTTCTTTAATCTTTTCAATAATTAGCTGTTTACAATCAATAGGTAAATCCATTCTCAAGACACTAATAATTTCTATCTCAGTTTGTTCATCAAATTCAGAATATATTTTCATCTATTCACTGTCTTCGAAATCTGGTGCTTTTAGTCTAAAACAGTTTGAAGATATATTATGTGTTTTTTCTAATTCTCTTTGGATTCTATCTCTAGCTCTTTCTTACTTGATTAGTTCTTTTTCTTTGTTTATAATATACTCTTCTATCAATTCTCTTCTTCTATTTTTTGGATATTTTTTTAGAAGATAATCATGTAATTCTAAAAAATTCTTAATATCTCTTTTATACCTTTCTATTGTAGGATAAACGTTTTCAAGTATTTTTTCTAGTAATTCTTTATGATTCATATTCTATTTCTTAAATATTGGGCTAAATCTCTTACTTGGTTTGATAGTTTATTTATATTTTCTTCTTCTTCTTCTATCCTCTTAGTTTCTGGGGCAGTAATTGGTTTGATATCTAATAATTTTGGTTTGTTAATAGAAATTCCTAGTTCAGTGATTTCATTTCTTTTAGGATAATATATCTTTCCAGTTTCTTCAAAAAGTCTGGGTATATCAATTCTATCATTTGTTCTGAAAGTTATGCTATGATGTGAGTTTGTCAATGCATAATTAACGCAGTAGGTAATTGAGAAGATCTTATCTCCTGTTCTCATTAAATTGTTTCTTAAAAATCTATGTTCTAGGCTTAATGATTGATCTAGTCTTTGGGTGTCTAAAGGGATTCCAATATTTGGATGAATTTCGAATTTTAGTTTAGTATAAGCTAAGTTTCCTTCTATTACTCCTAGAATTCTATCCTTGGGATCTGTTATTCGATTATCCTTTAATATTAATTCTATACGAGAGTTTATTCCTTCTTGAAAAGTAGCCTTAATTAATACTTGTATGGCTCCTATATGTATATAACCTATTTTTCTTCTATGATCTTCCTTTTCTAAATTTTTCTTTAATTCAATCAATTTTCTTTTATTCAATAGTTGTATGCTAGTATTTCCTTGGATTTCGGATATATCAATGGGTGTTTCATTAACAATCTTTCCGTAATATATTATATTTTCCTTTTGATTAAATCTTTTCATAATTCCTCCTAATTTTTTTTTTTTCATGTTTGCATCTTTAGCTAAGTTTAAATCTTCCCTTTGTATTTTCTGGAATAATTTTGGATCTATCAATATACTACCTTCATAATTTCCATCTTCTTCAGTTATATGAACATGTTCTATTTCTCTATTATCTAATCTTTCGCTTTCTAGATTGATTTCAGACATTTAAACAACAGTGAGTATAAGAAATTAGAGGGGTTGAGTTAATTATACCTGACTGGGTGTTTCTTTGAATAATTCTTGAAGTTTTGGTCCACTTCGTCTTCCGCTTAGTCAATCTGATGTAGTCTGCTTAGTGAAGGAAAGTCATGAAAATCATTGATAATAAATGGAGGCATTTAGTAAGAAGTGTTTATTGATTGATAGTAGTAGGGAAATACATAGCACACATGGATCTTGACTAGATCCGACTAGCACTCTGATAGAGGCTAGCTATACTTCTCAGATGAGAGGTTTACAAGGGTTAGAGATTCACATACACTCTGCTCTCCTTTGCCTCAGCATAAGGGCTTATTAATACACAAGGAGAGTAGTAGTAATTTACAACATAGTCCTTACATTATTACAATCTATCACTCAGACATCTAATAATTTACATGTGACGTCATGGCTTACATTACTCTTCTATTATTGCATCGTCTGAGCCATTGTCCACTTGCCGACAGTCATTTATTCCTTTCTTGAGTGCGCACCTTTCGCACGCGTGATTTCCATTTGATCTTATCAGTCCACAAAGCTGGTCGAGGACAGCTGGTCTATAATTCATTGCCAATCCTTGGAGTGTATAGAACGGCAACTCAAAGCTAGTCAATAAAGCTAAATCTTTTTCCTTTATTATTTTTCCACTTGTTTTGCTTAGAAGCAAAGCATGTGGTCCATTGTACAGTGCTTTGATGAGCGAATCTTTCCCAATAAGCTGACATTGAGTAAAGATGCTAGTCAATTGGTTGGCCATTGTTGAAGTTATTCTATCTTCATCATAATCTTCTCTAGTCGGTTCATCTCTCATGGAGAAAGTATTATTGCTTACTCCAATGAAGATCAAGTGCTTCGCAGGCTGCTTAGTCACAAAATCTGGATAACATGAATAAAATTTCAAGAATATAGTTCTATCTCTTGAAACATTATCCCTGTAAATTTGGACAGCTTCCTTCAAACTATATGGGAATAGATTAATCTCTGACAAGTCTTTGTTCAAGTAGAGACATTCAATAAGCCCAAATTGGAACATATTAAATGTTAAAATCGGTGATGCTCTTGGAGTAATGATGGCTTTAACTCCATAAACATTTCGATTTACTATATAGAAACAATTAGTCTTTTCTTTTTCAGACCAGTGAGTCAATCTTTTTAGTGTATCAGTAAATTTTTCTTTTGAGAATTGAACCTGAAGTTCATGATGGTCCTTTCTCACAGTAATTGAATAGTCATCAATGGAGGAAGGAAGTCTTCCCAGTACTTTCATGGAAGTTCTTTCTGCTGGTGGTCTTTTGACAGTCTCTGAAAAAGTTCTATTATCAGTTGTTTGCGGGCCAAGATAGATTTCTTTTCCCTTTTTTAGTCTATCTGGATAAGTCTTCATTGCTTCTTCTGCTTCTTGTCTAGTTTTATATGATTGATGATGAACTCCAGCGAGTCCAATGCAGTGTGGTGCCGCTTTGCTCCAATCATCATATATTCCTGGAAATGGTCCATTGAAAATAGCATAGTATTTTTCTTTAGTATTTTCTTGTATTTTTTGCTTGATTTCTATCATAGGATCCTCTGTTGAAGATTCTCCTTTATTATGCAATTGTAGCTCCAGTACTTCGATGTTTGCTTGAATCAATTCTAGTTCTTTCAATTTTTGTTTCTCTAGCGCTTTCTGCAGCTGTAGCTGAGTCTTTATTGCAGCTGTTGACGATTGCTCCATTCTCTTGAAAGTATATCTGCAAGAACATTTTTATCTCCCTTAATGATAGATATTGAATAATTATATTCGGCAAGTTTCATTTGCCATCTAATCAATCGGCCTTGTTTATAGGTTCCTTTGTGATTTATATTTTTGAAACCTGCAACATAGGTCGAGTCCGTTCGGACAATAAATTCTTTATCTAGTATATAAATCCGATGTTTTTCTAACATTCGGATTAGTGCCAATGTCTCTTTTTCATGAGTGGGATAATTAATCTCACTATCAGAAAAAGTTCCAAACATATATCGGCATAGTCTTTCATCTTTACATCCAGGAGGTATTGCTTTCATAACACCTCCCCAACAGTCATTCGAGGCATCAGTCTCAATAATTATTCTATCATCATCCGATGGATGATAAAGCTCAGGAAGTTCCCGGCATAAGTCTTTCAATTTAATGATTAGTCTATCGTCTTCCTCAGTCCAAGACCAGAGGGCATCCTATTTTAGTTTTTGCTGAAGTATCTTCCTTTCTCCTGCAAGATTCTTCAAAAATCCTTCATTTGAAATATATGTTAGTAATCCAAGAAATCTTTGTAATTCCTTCTTGTCCTTTATTGTTGTTGGAAAATTTTGAAGTTTTTCTAATACATGTTTTTGCATTATTAGTTTTCCTTTTTCAATTTCCAATCCTAAGTAGTTAATCTTATTTTGAGCTAATACCGCTTTCTTTTTGCTTAAAACTACTCCATGTTCAAGACATTTATTAAGGACTAATTCTATCTTTTTGAAATGATCTGCTAAATCATTATTGGTAAAGATTAATATATCATCAATATATATAAGACAAAAGTCTTTGAATTCCTTGAGAATTGAATCCATTCTTCGCTGAAAAATTCCAGGTGATTGTTTCATTCCCATTGGAAGTACATTCCATTCATATTGACCTTGAGGACAACTAAATGCAGTCAATGCTTTTGATTCTTCAGTTAATCTAATTTGATAAAAACCTGATTTACAGACAAAAGTGCTAAACCAATTCATGTTTCTAATTCTTTCAATAATTAAGTCTTTCCTTGGGAGGAAATAGGCATCTCCTTCCATTGCATCATTAATCTGTTTATAATTAATTACTATTCTTCTTTTTCCTCTTTTAATCTCACTATGATTTTCTACATAAAAAGCTGGGGCTGAGTGCTTGCTTTTAGAGGGTCTAATCAATCCTTTGTTACACATTTCTTCAATGTCTTTTGCAAATTCATCTCTATCTTGTTTTGTATAAATCATTGGTTTACATTTTACTTCTTTGGTAGGGTCTTTTAATTTTAATTCAATCAATTCAGTATTTTTATTATTTATTTTTGGGTCTAAAGGATTTTCGCTACATACTTTATCTAGAAGTTCTTCTATATGGGCCGGAATTATTCTATTTGGTTCCAAATTGATGAGTACATGTCGAATTTTTGTGCAAAGTTCACTAATTATATCACTACGGTTCAGCTTGCGTGACTCTGATAATTGAGAGTATTTACAGGCCGAAAAATGGGTTATCCGTATTTTGATAATTTCGCGTGATTGTTTCTGGTAAATATATGGGGTTTTTAGGGTTATATATTCTAAGTATTGACAAAAGGGTGCATACAGTCTTAAGAAGTTATTTCCAATAATTACATCTAGGCCAGTTTCTTGTCTATATATTCTGGGTAGAATAAATAATTTTTCTTGTATAGTCAATGGAACTCTTGTTACTGCCCAGTATATTGGATGTATTGATCCATCTGCAATTTGTATTTTTATTGGCTTTTCGAGTTTTTTCCAATTAGTAAATAACGCTTCTGTTGCAAGGCAAAGACTTGCTCCAGTGTCAATATATGCTTCAGTTTCTATCTTAGTTTTTTCGATCAATATTTTTATATATGTATTATTCGGATTCTGTTTCTTCTGTAGATAATTCATCTTCAGAATATATATATAAACTTTCGTCAGTATTACTTAATTCATCTTCTAGCGGTTCTAGTTCATAGAGTTGGAAGACTTGTTTTATTATTTTCGATTTGTCTTTGAAGTCTTTTTCTTTTCTTTGAGGGCATTCGTTGGCATAATGTCCTTCAACGTTACATATCCAACAAACACATTTCTTTTTTCCTTTCGGACAGTATTTCTTTGGAGTAAATCTTTTTCTTCTGAAATATCTCTTTTTATTATTTTTATAATATGTTTTCCTTTTCGGGTAAGTCTTTCGCAAGTTTGGTTTTCTATATTTATTCTTTCTTTTTAATCTATTATTACAACCATATTTCCCTGGTTTTTCGATTTCTGGAATGTCACAGCAAATGACATTACTTCCTCTATTTAATTGTCTAATAGTTTCTCTGGCTAAGCATTGTTCCCTTAGTTCTTGATATAAGAGTTGAATAACTCCTCCTAAAGTATTTGCAGTCTCAATACTTCTTGATTCCCATAATCTATGTATTTTCGCATTTAGTAGATAGGGTAATTTATCTATAAAAATATTTTTATATATCTCTTTAGACTCTTCAGTTAGTTGATAATAATATTTCTGGTATTCACAGATAAAGCTTTCTATACATATCACAAATCTGCATTCTATTCAAATGTGCTTTCGCATTTTCAATTAATGTTTTGTTTACATTATCTTTTTGTTCCATCCAATTATATCCTAGAAATTCTTTTTAAATCAATGATGTTATTAGTTTAAGGTATTCTAGTTGGTTAGGCACCATATTACCATATCTGACCCAATCTGCTTCTTTAATTCCAGTTAAAAATTTTTGTACATTCCCCGTAGTTTTATAAACTACGAAGTTTTTGGTTTCTATAAAGTTTAATTTACTAAATTTGTCATCCGTTGCAACTAAGAATATTAAATCATTCATCCGTTTTAAAAGAATTTCTTCTTTATTTCTTATACAGTCAAGGTTTAATATTTTGTCATTAATATTTTCATATCTTGGTTTAAATTCTTCAGGCATTTTAGTCCATTTTGTATTGCTTTTTCTTGCATATCCATTGTTGTACATGGTTTCTTCTTCTAGTTTATTCCAAGCATTATCAGGTGCATAATGAAATTCTTCCCATTTTCTTTTAGGAATACTCGTTTCTCCTTTTTCCATTCTTATATGATTTTCTTCAGACTCTGAAGAAGAGTTATAATCTAATACTATCTCTTCGTTTTCCTTGTCTATTTGATCAATGTGTTCAATTTTATGTATCTGTTTATTTTCCTCCTCTATTATTTTTAGTTGTTCTAATAATTGTTGAATTTCTTCTATATCATTCGATTTTCTTAGTGTTTCCATATTTTCTTCAGTTATCCTCTCCATGTTGACATTGGTATAGGTAATTTTGAGGATTCTTCATTGGAATCTTGTTTTACTATTATCTTTCTTTTTAAGTCCTTTGGTTCTATTAATTCTTATAAATCTTTTATGGTAATGGGTCTATTATCTTCTTCTTCTTTTAGAAAAATCTCTAATTGTTCAAGGATTAATTTTATTCTATCAACATCTTCATGTTCTTCTACTCCTTTTGCCTTAATTATATTGTTTAGTGTGTCTCTAATATTATCTATTTCTTTTTGTCCTTTTTGAGATCTATTATAAGTGTAAATTGCTATTTTATTAGTAATTTCTATAAGTTCGGAGATATTTTTATTGGTTATGTCCAAAATCTTTTCTATTTTGTCAAAGTACCTTTTTATTTCATCTATCATTAAACTCATCTTGTTATATGAACCTTTGGATGAATCTAATGGCTGGAAATGTTTGAAAGTTAGGTGACTTTGTTTTTGCAAAGTTAGAGGATCCGTTTCCAAGAAACACACGCATGTACATGGGCAACTAAGATGATGCCGCGTTAGCTGTGTTGATGTCGTTTGGTCTTAATTAGTCTACGAAGTAAGTGAAAATGTAAAGTGTGGGCTTTTTGACCAAAATGGATTCCTTTTAGAAATTATTTATTAGTTTAGAGTTATTCTGAAACAATTTATTAATGGGGGGTCATTTTGGACACGTAGAATTTTTTTTTTTTGTGTCTGACGGGTCAAAGACGCCAGTCAGACTGGTGCCTTGAAAGTCAAAGACGCCAGTCAGACTGGTGCCTTCAAAGGCGTCAGTCAGACTGGTGCCTTCAAAGTCAAAGACGCCAGTCAGACTGGTGCCTTCAAAGGTGCCAGTCGGACTGGCGCCACCCTAAAAAAAAAAAAAAATTGTTGGCAACTTCGTTTAATTTCTACCAGGTAAATTTTTTATGGCTATTGTAATAATTGATGACTATTTCTTGGTATAAATTGTTAATACAAAGTTTGTAATGTCTCTTGTTATATTATTTGCTACTTGTTATTAGGGTAATTTTTTTTGTTGCTTATTATTTTAAATTTAATTAAATACATTAATTTATTTTATCATATATTTCATTGTTACTCCTCATATTAGTAGTTTAATTTTTTATATCAGTGTTCCGTTCAAATTGTTGGAAACTTCGTTTAATTTCTACAAGGTAAATTTTTTAGGCTACTTTAATAATTGATGAATATTTCTTGGTGTAAATTGGTAAAACAAAGTAGGGTAATTTTTTTTGTTGCTTGGTATTTTAAATTTAAATAAATACATTAATTTATTTTATCATATGTTTCATTGTTACTCCTCATACTAATAGTTTATTTTTTTGTAGTAGTGTTCATTTCAAATTGTTGGCAATTTCGTTTAATTTCTACAAGGTAAATTTTGTATGGCTACTGTAATAATTGATGACTATTTCTTGGTGTAAATCGTTAATACAAAGTTTTTAATGTCTCTTGTTATATTATTTGCTACTTGTTATTAGGGTAATTTTTTTTGTTGCTTATCATTTTAAATTTAATTAAATACATTAATTTATTTTATCATATGTTTCGTTGTTACTCCTCATACAAGTAGTTTAATTTTTTATAGCAGTGTTCCGTTCAAATTGTTGGAAACTTCGTTTAATTTCTTGGTTTTATATAACTAACAAGATACATTAAAAACTTTGTTTTATCAATTTACACCAAGAAATAGTCATCAATTATTATAGTAGCCATACAAAATTTACCTGGTAGAAATTAAACGAAATTGCCAACAATTTGAAAGGAACACTACTACAAAAAAATAAACTATTAGTATATATGAGGAGTAACAATGAAACATATGATAAAATAAATTAATGTATTTATTTAAATTTAAAATACTAAGCAACAAAAAAATTACCCTAATAACAAGTAGCAAAGAATATAACTAACAAGAGACATTAAAAACTTTGTTTTATCAATTTACACCAAGAAATATTCATCAATTATTAAAGTAGCCTAAACAAATTTACCTTGTAGAAATTAAACGAAGTTTCCAACAATTTGAACGGAACACTGCTATAAAAAATTAAACTACTAATATGAGGAGTAACAATGAAACATATGATAAAATAAATTAATGTATTTATTAAATTTAAAATAATAAGCAACAAAAAAAATTACGCTAATAACAAGTAGCAAATAATATAACAAGAGACATATTACAAACTCTGTATTAACAATTTACACCAAGAAATAGTCATCAATTATTACAGTAGCCATAAAAAATTTACCTGGTAGAAATTAAACGAAGTTGGCAACAATTTTTGTATTATTTTTTAGGGTGGCGCCTGACGGGTCAGACAAAGAAAAAAATAAAAAATTCTACGTGTCCAAAATGACCCCCCATTGGTAAATTGTTTCAGAACAACCCTAAACTGGTAAATAGTTTCTAAAAGGAACCCATTTTGGTAAAAAAGCAAAGTAAAAGTATCAACTCTTAGGTGGATTCTAGCATGAAGACCATGTTTTATGGGTATATGGGTATACCACTAAATAACCTATTTTTTATATTGGAAAATCCATTTCTATCCCTGTCTTCCTCCTTCATTCCACCACCACCGATGTCACCTGCCACCTTACCACTGCCCCCGTCACCCCCCTCATCCTCTCCAATCATCAAACTCTCCGGTCCCTTCCCCACCTACCTCTGCCGCCTCCATTCTCTCTCCTCCCTCTCTCTCCTTCAACAACTTCAACTCCTCCCTTCCTTCCACCGTCTACGCCGCCGGCTGAAAACTCGCCTCCGCCATGTCGAACTCTCCCAAAACCTCCTCACCGAACCCATCCCCAACACCCTCTCCTCACTCCCCGCGCTCCACCACTTCCGGCAACTCAAATCTCTCTTCCTAGTTAGCAAACCCCTTCATCAGTGGTGAGTTACCGGAACTTTCGAGCTATACCTGTCCTTTCTCTTAGGTGAACCAGATCTGATTTGTACAGGGGCGGGGTTGCGAACTCAGAATGTGGTTGCGCTCGCAAAACGGAGACACGCAATGGCGGGGGCGGGTTCTCGCAGAGTATAACACCCCGTTTTTCGTTAAGTGCTTAAGTGCTTTATGTATGTCTTGTTTGTTAAGAAGGTTTAGAACGAGCTAAGTGGGATTTTGTTGGAAAATCCCTTCCTTAGGCTTGTGTCTTATGACTTTCTGAGTCTCAAGCACGACCGTGCTCAACAGAGAGAAGGACCGTGCTCGCTGGGTTAGTGCGCCTCGCTGACGCTAAGTTGAGCACACCCGTGCTCAAGGGCAAACCGCCTCGTAGGCGCTAAGTTGAGCAAGGCCGTGCTCAAGGAGGAGCATGTCCGTGCTCGGGTCTGAGGCTATATATGCATAACAATAACCAAGGGTTTTAGTCTTAAACCTTATTTTGGCAACAGCAGCCACCTTAGTGCGGCAGCAACCCTCTTTCTCTCTATTTTCTTTAAACCCATTACGTTGTTAGAGCTTTGGAGACTTGTGGGAACGTCTAGTTCGTCTGTGCCAAATCGGTATAGGTAACGGTTCCTTCCCCTTAGAGTTTCCTTTTCTATTATTTAGATTTGGGACCTAATTAGCTTATGTTCTTGTTTGACCAAGGCTTGGAAGCTGACTAAGCCACTCAGGGGTACTAGTTGGTTTCGTTTAGCGTTTGTTGTGGAATCTTCATACCAGGTACGGGGAGAAGGATATTGTAGACATTAGGTAAGGGGGTAGCGTAAGATGAGGGGTTCCCACAGCCCCGTTAAACATTGTATGTTGTTTATCGTTAACTGTTATGTTTAACTGTTGTTGATGCCATGATCTGCCTGGTTGTATGAGTTATTGTTATGTTGTTAGTTGGCTAATTGGTATGCCTCTTTGTTATAGTTGTTATGATATTGAATGGTAAATAACGTATATTGATGAATATTACTAAGTTGAATGTCATTGGTTTAATTATGATGATGTTATGAGATTGTTGTTGGCTGTTGTTATGGATGATTGGCTGAGTGTTGATGTTGAAGACGTTAATAAGACCCTAATCGGATTTAATTACGACTCTTTATTAACATAGGAATTAAGGGACTAATTCCCCAATGCTTCATAAAACATGAACTGTTAGTGAGAGGTGAGGAATGATGCCATTTGGATTAGTCATAAGGACCCTAGGATCTGATTTGAGAGTGTTAGGGAGTTTTGACTCTAAGAACACATGAATTGAATCTGCCCAGAATAGTATGGCTGGCCTAGGAGCACGACCGTGCTGAACAAGGAGCATGCCCGTGCTCCTAGTTGCATTCTAGAAGGCAGGCCGCGCATTGAGTACGGTCGTGCAGGACAATGAGCACGACCGTTCACTTAAGTGACAGCACAACCTTGCTGGGGTGAGCACGCCCGTGCTCCCTTTATTGGTCAGAATCTGAGATTAAAGGTTTAAAGGGGTGTTTCACCCCAAATGTCCCCAATAATGTGATAAGACACCAATCAAATAATGATGAGTTAGATAACTTAATTAAAGAATAATTAAGACGAACTAAGATTAATAAGATGGTTAAGTCGGTGCCTGTTGGGTTACCGCACGTTGATAAACTTTGGTGCTTTTTGGCCAAAGTGCCCTCGATGCTTTTTAGTCGAGGCGTTGATGAGTTGAACCTTGGTGCTTTTTGGCCAAGGCATTGATGTTGATGATGGTGATAAGTCTTGGGTGCTTATTGGCCCAAGCAAAGGAGGTGGTTGCCTTGTTGTTGTTGTTGTGCTCATGCATTCATACGTTGAAGTTGTTAGTGGGGGAAGCTCAACATAGGGGAGGTCGTCCTAGAGTACGGCGATCTGGCCAAGTCTCGGGTGGTTCACCCTACCACAAACCTTGACTGCGGCCACGATCTAGGGTGTTGTGATTGAGCATTCGGACAGTGTGTCCTATGTTTCTAAGTTTTCAAGTGATGGGGAAATGATGTTAAGTCATTAGCTTTGAGCCTTGACAGTGAAAGATTAACACAAAGAAAAACCTTGAAAAGGAAAGTTTTTATTCATGTGCATTTCCCCTGGCAGACGTGCCTTTTTCTTTCATTGAGGATACCCGAGGTATCTGAGAGTCAGTCCATGTGAGCGGTTCGGAGTCACATGTGACGTTGCTCGACTTATAGACCTTGTGCACCAGGTTGCGGTGGCAACAGCCCGAGGGGCTAGAGATTGACCAACTCTATTTCTTCTACAATGGTAACATGGTGATGAGATCTCATGAGATTATGATAGAGTCTGATATTGAAGTGTCATGCATATTTTCGAAAACTGATTGTGCGGGCTTGAGACCCTTTGATATAACACTGTTATATTATGATTATGCATGACTTAACTGTTAAACTGATTACGTGTTGTATGTATCATGTATATGGTTGTTGTGGGATATATCTTTTGACTGTATCTCACTCTTGCATATCTATATGTTCTTTTCTTCTTCTTGTATCGGTGTATGCGTATGCCTTAGATGGAACCCCTTGTTCCCCTAGTACCCGCGATCACGAGGTCTAAGCAGTTCGACGAGGCTGGACGAGTGGGGAATTGGACAGTGAGCGACGACGCGACTACAGCTACATATAGGGGACCGATTACGACGACATAGTCTAACGCCAACGGAGAGCCGATTCGGAGGATTCACTCGGTTGAGGCTCGGACAGTGGCACTTCCACCTCCCTGGTTGTATCTTCATACACTACAGCTAGCTGGCCTTCTCCATCCACACGTCGAGCCGGCAGAGCCCATGGAGGAAGAGCTCGAGGAGGATCCCGAGGAGGATTTGGAGGAGGAGCCTCTCGAGGTGGTAGAGGATTGGTGGGAGGACAAGCTAGAGGCAGAGTACCATCCCCAGGACCCCAGTGAGGAGGATGTTCCGATCGACGACGGTGGTGAGGTCATCGACCCGGAATCTGACATCTCATCTGGCGGGAGTGTTTGTGGCCACTCGGAGTGCAGGAGGCACTGATAGTTTGTCGTCGGTTTTTGGAGTAGTCTGTTTGTCCCTGGCTTTTAGAGCCTTCTTTTGAGTCTAGTACCCAGATTTCCCCATTCCCAATTTGATGCTTTATATGTTTCTTTGTTCCTGTTTCAGTAAAGTTGGCCAGATTGATTAAGGCCCGTTGTGTAATCTAAAACTTAAGACCCCTTGAGGCAATGTTATATAATATGATGTCGTTCCATGTTTTGAGTTTTATTATCTTTTACTTCACCTCTTTTCAAAAAGAAAAAAAATTAAGCACCTTTTCAGTAACCTTGTGTATGTTAAATGTTCTTTTCCGAAAGCGACCAGCGTTTAGATGAGTTCTTTTCCGTAAAAAGGGTAACCATGTGATATCCAAGTTAGGGTGTCACAGCTGATCTATGGATACAAGAGTTGGAGAAGATTTTCGAGCTTATTCATAGCCCTGACGGAGTAAAAGTTCAATATGCCACATTCCTGTTCTTAGGAGATGCAGAGTATTGGTGGAAGGGCATTAAACAACTGCTGGAAGCTGATCAACAGGAAATTACTTGGGATGTGTTCTGAAACGCATTTCTGAACAAGTATTTCCCAGAAAGTACTAGAATTGAGAAGGAACAAGAATTTCTTCAGTTACAACAAAGATATCTATCTGTTGGGGAGTATGCGGCGAAGTTTAAATCACTAGCAAAAAATTTTTGTTTCTTCCAAGTTCAGCCAGATGAGGGATGGAAGTGTGAACGTTTTGAAGGAGGTTTGCGATATGGTATCAAGAAATCTGTATTACCGCTGGAGATTCGCAATTTCCAAGTGTTGGTTGAGAAATGTCGTAAGGTGGAATTGATGAAGAAAGGAAAGGACAACTATAGTAACACCGGAGGATCATCTCGATTCAGAAACAAACACCAGAATCAGAAGGGGAAACAAAATCATAACAAACCATATTTACGACCCCAGAAAAATGATGGGAAGAAGAACCGAGACTCTGTTCGTCAATGCTCAAAGTGTGGAAAGCAAGACCACTTGGCAGATGCTTGTCCTTTTGAAGGGATTCTATGTTATCAATGTGGAAATATCGGGCATAGTGCAAGAGTTTGTAATGAAAATAAATCTGAAGCAGACAGAAACAAAGTGCGAGCTGCTAAGAAGGTGGCAAAAGAGAAACGGGCAATAAGGGTGGAAGGTTTACACCGAGAACAAGGTTGAAGCCTCACGACTTAGAGGTTTTATAAAAGATAGTGTAGATTCACGTCAGCAACGGGATCAGGAACCAAAGATGTAGTTATGCATAGGAATAGTATATGTAAGATGCGTGCTTTAAGGATTAGTACATGTTAAGTTTGTAATGGGATCTAAGTAGAATCATATATGGGTATCCTTGAGTATTTGACTCTTCAAAGTCTTTTATTCTGTTAGTCTTTCAGTTGACGTCAGTGATGTATAATATCTACGACTTTATGAAAATAAAGGTTTCTTGAAGGAAATTCATTCCAGTCCCTTTTCTTGTAATTGATATTTTTGGGTCAGATTATTCCTGTCCCAGCGATTGTGATTTGTTTCCAAACTTCAATTGTTGATCCAATTATTATGGAATTTTCTTTTGTGAACTATCCTATTATTGTTCGGGATAGACATTTTGGTGATAAAAGAAGTTTCTAAATGAGACTTAGTCTAATCATTTTTACTTTTGGTGAAAGTGATCCAGTCTGAATTTTGTCGGACTATTGTTACTTTTAATTGTCGTTTGGTAAATCCATTGTTCAAAGAATTTCTTAAGGTTAGGAGCTATTCGCTTTGTGAGTTCCTAATCCACTAGGAATTCTTGTGAAAGAAGGAACTTTCTTAGAGTCATGGTTGTAAATATGTATTAGCTATGCATTTTTACACTCACGAACCTATTAAAGAATCTTTTTAGATACTGGATATTCCTGTATTCGTTCAGATCTTCTTCTATATACTTTTTGTAAGAGTCAGACCTTGGGATTAAGAAAATCCTGTCTAGCTATGAGTCACGAAATTTCGAGGACGAAATTTTTTTAAGTGGGGTAGTATTGTAACACCCAGATTTTTCCGCTTTCTAAGATCAGTATAAATATAAATAAACGTTTATATTTTTATCTGAAACTTAGAAAATGATTTTGGGAAAACCAAAGTCTTATTCATATCATACTTATTTTTATAAGTATACGGTTAAATTTTCGGTTGAAAATTCAGACGGAACCCAGTCTACGTTTTCACTGACAGTAAGATTTTACTGATCAGAAAACCTAATTTTGACCCGAGAACGAAATGAATAAATTTTTTTATCTCATTTCTAACGATATAGGTTATTTTGAAAATTTTCAAAATAAATAAGTTATTTCGGGCGTAATACCCTAAATCTGGTAATCGACGGAGTCGAGAACGGACGTGCAGAGATAAAATTTGACACCGGATGGATAAAGACAATGAGTCATCAATGATTCATAGGGGGTGACTCACCAATGTCATGATTACCTTTAAACAAAATATCTAGATATTTCTTCAAAATAGTGTAAAGACTATTTTACCCTTGGACTGTTTTACCCTTGAACTTTCATTGAAATGACAAGTTTGCCCCACAATTTGTGGACACAAATCAGCCACCTCTCCTTCAACCTCAACCACATAGTTTTCATGATTACTTTAGGCAAAATTACCATTTTGTCCTTAAGGTTGTTTTATATCACAAAAATGCCATTTTGTAAGATTATTCTTTTACCATTAAATTTTTATGACTTGGACCCAAATACCCCAAAAGGCCACGGCCCAAACACCTCCAAATGAGCCCATTTCACTTCTATTTAAGGCACACTTCATCATCTTCCTCAAGCTTTCTCCATTTTCTCTTAAAAAGCTTAAGTTTCTGTTTTGTGAAGCAACTAGTAGATTCCTTGCTCATTTTTCAATTCCAAGAGGTATACCATGCTTCTATCACTCAATCATCATCATGCTCTTCATTTAGTTTTATGTTTTAAAGCCTTGATCATATTTTTCAATTCTTAGATCTAGAAACTTTGAAAATTCATAGTAAATCATAGAAAAATCCAATGAGCATGAAACCAATTTCTATGATCTTAGTATCCTCTCTATATTCAAGATCCAAGAGGATGCATTAAACTAAAATTTCGTGCCTATTGTTCTTGTTGAGGCCGAATCCTAACTCAAGTGGGGGGGAGAAACTTTGTTCATTTTTTTGACATGTCTTGCTTGATTCAATCCTTATAGCTCATATAGGTATTGAATCCATGCTTGTTTAATCAAAATAAAATCTCTGAGCTATATTTTTACTCATGGCCGAAATTAGTATTCTTGAAGGATTGGAGTATTTTATTTCAATTTTTGTGTTTTGATCCTTAATTATATATTCCAAGTACTTAAAATCTCTAATCCATTTTTAGAAGATCAAATCATACTTTAAACCAAAATTCTATATATGGCCGAAAATCTTAACTTTGTGGTCAAGATGGTTTGATTCAATTTTTGTTAAGTAAGCTTTGATTATGTCTTAATCTTGGTTAAGGATCATTGATCCAAGAGTTGGTAAAATTTTAACATCTTTAGCCTAATTAAAATGAGTAGGCCGAACCTAGCTCTATGTGGAGTTAGAGGATTTTGTTTTCACATTTACAATATAATCATTGATTATGTGTCTCCAATGCTTAAGGATCCTTAATCCAAAAGCTTATAAAATTTTATCATGTCTAGCCAACTTAAAAACCTTAGGGCCGAACCCATCATATAGGAGCATAGGTGTTTTTAATTTTTTGTTTGTTAATTTGTTGTTGTGATTTGTTGAAGGATAAATTGTTGTGTGAATCGTGTACGCGTTTTGTGGAAACCGGAAGCTTGATGGAACATTAGTTGGCAAGAAAAATCTTCAAGAGGTAAGGGGAGTACCTGAGGGATTTTTCTGATAGCTATATGCTATTTGTTTGTTGTCTGTATAATTTAGTTGGTGTGTTAATTATTTTCTGTTGTTGAAATTATCTGTTTTGCAATTATCTGCTTTTAAATATTTATTTATCTGCATTTAATTGTTATTATATGTTGTTGCATGTCATTAATTGTGCTATATGCTATATTATTGACATGATTGTTGTTGATGTGGATTGTGGATTGTAAAGCCTGACAGTGGGTGATGATATACAAGTAGGTGTGTTCGGGTGGGTTTTGAGGTAGTCGATGTGACACCCTTCTACCCCACATGTTTTGTAAAGCATTAAACATATAATGGCAACGACGTAATCATGCATATTCATTTAATAGGAATAAAAATCTGCTGATAGAAAGGTTCACATGTACAAGTTCCAAAAACAACGCGGAAATAAATCATAAGTTTAGAAAGTTCAAAACGTAAAACATAAGACAAAAGCATAAACCCCAACCCCGATGTCACATTCAGAGCTGGTATAAAAAGTTCTGGAATACATCAACGGAATACAACCACTAACAAACTAAAACTGATAACTAAGCACCCTAACAAGTCGTGGCTCCTCGGAGTCACTCCTCGACTGGCTGCTCACCGTCCTCTGCAAAATGCCGATCAGGCCAAACACAAACAACAAGGAAAGGGAGTAAGAAACATATAATCATAACAGCATAGGAATAGGAAGCAAGATGACATGGCATAGCAATATAACGACGTATTATCATCCAACATCATCAACAGATTAATCATTCAACATATGCTATGTAATGCAATGCAACGCTACTCCGCTACTCCATAAATGCATGTGGATCCAGCTAACTCAGGATGCTACTTCGGAGACACATATCCGTATTGGCCATTAAAGCACCAACACCGGCAGTCCACTAACTAGTGGACCCCATGGATAGCCTACGTATCATAACGGATACGACACTCCGGATGCGTACGGTTTCACCATAGCAGGGTGAACACCCGAGACTTGGGCCAGATCACATAACGGTGACCTCCCCTATGTAGACATCCCCCCCTCAACAACAACTTCCAATGCTCTATGCAAATGACATAACAACGAACAAGACATCCACCTCCTGCACTTGGGCCGACTCAGCTCCCAAGACTTATCATTCACATCAACATCAACACCTTAGACCCAAACCATGGGGTCAAGGTCCCCTTGGCCCAAAAAGCACCAAGGTCCAACTTAACATTACCTCGACCGAAAAGCATTGAGGCCACTTTGGCCAAAAAGCACCAAAGTTCAACAGCTTGCGATAGCCCATTGGGTATCGACTTAACCAATTCATCGCTACAATCCTCTTGGTTAATCGTTAGCCAGGTTAATCGTTAGCCAAGTTATCTAAGTCTCATTAATTGTTTATTACACTATCAAGGTACTATTGGGGATAATTGGGGTCGAAAGCCCCTTAAATGCCTTTAATCCAGTTTCTGTCAGGAGGAAGAGCATGGTCGTGCTAGTTTCCCTGCACGGTCGTGCTAGTTTCCCTGCACGGTCGTGCTAGTTTCCCTGCACGGTCGTGCTGCCACTTAAGTGGAGCACGGGCGTGCTAACTATCAGGCACGGTCGTGCTCATGGAGCACGGTCGTGCTCATGGAGCACGGTCGTGCTTAATCGCTGCACGGCCGTGCTAAACCCGCGGCCGTTTTTCCAGAATTCAACTGGGAGCACGGGCGTCTCCCTGTTCAGCACGGTCGTGCTCAATGCACGACAGTACTGTTCTGGGCAGGAAACAGAGCCTAATTCTTTGGGAAAAACTCCCTAAACACTCTTAAATCATAACCTAGAGTTCTTGGGCTAATCCGTCAACATAAATCTCACACCTTACTAATTGTTCATAATCAATTTACAGTCTGAGTAATTAATCCTTAATTACTAAATCAATTTGGGGTCCTAAATTAATCATTTAGGGTCCTTTAACTAACATATCATCTCTCTCAACATGAGCCAACCAAAACAGTCACAATGACCACAACTCCAACACATTTATCATGACATATCATCAACCACTCAACGGTGTAATAACCACAACATCATAGGCACACTAAACATGTTAATATAGCCAACAGTACAACCAACAGACAACATATCATAGCATCAATAAACATATTAAACATGTTAGAGACATAGTATTAAACAACCATATTACCAACACATAATATTATCATACAACAACAATATAACGGGGTTATGGGAACCCCTCATCTTACTATACCCCTAGCCTAGAAATTATACTATCTTCTCCCCATACCTGGTATGCGGTTCGCGTTTCAAAAGAAAAAAAAGGGTCCTCTAGGGTCTCGTCGCACAAGCACTTATCTACGACCTCAAGAACAACAAGGAAACACCTTAATTAGAATCTTAGACCAAGAAATCAATGGAAAAGAACGAGAGGGACGAGGTGTACGAATCTTACCTTGTTTGGAGGTTTAAACAGCGAATATGATGATCACGTCTTCGCAGTGATGTTCTCCTATCAACGAATGGTGAAGAACGGTGCAAGAACGGGTTCCCTAGAGAGAGTTTTCTAGGTACGGTTGATGGAGATTGAGAGAAAAAGAGAACGGAGGCAGCTCTGAGTGTTGGGACGTGATAGACTAGGGTTTAGATCGTGTTTTAGGGGTTAAAAACGGGCTGGAATGCGTTTTGGGCTTAAAAAGAACCTAAATCGTGTTTTCTGGTTCTTCAAGTATTCGCGGGGCGAACTCCCATTCGCGTGGTGAGACAGAGAACCAATTTCTGTCAGCTAGATTCACGGGGCGAACCCGAAAGCGCAAAAGCTGAATTTTGGGTTTTCGCGAGGCGAACAAAGGCTCGCAAGGCGAGGACGAAAAAGTTGAATTTGGCCAAAACACATTAAATAATATTTGTAGATAATTCTCTTAGATTTCCAACGCCATAAATATCACCTCGATCGGACATCTAGAACTCAAGATATGGCCAAAACGGTAAAACAAGTTACTAGGACTTCTAAGACAATTAAACCTTCCTAAGGCTAAACCTTCCTAACATGAACTTAGACATCAAGAACAAGCATAACAAGCATATATAGGCTAAGTCTAACACACATTAACATTTATTAACGTATGGTGGAATTCAGGGTGTTACGGTCGAGACCTTGTAAGAACTTATGAACAGTAGACGGTATATTGACCGAATTACTTCTTAGAAGTAATGTGTTTTAGACACATAAGTATACATTTCAGTTTCTGGTTGCAGACTGACTGGGTTTCTCTTGTAGGTCAGTTATGGAACCAGAAGTTGGACGTGGAAGGCACCGTAGAGGCGGTCGTATTAACGGTCGTGGTAATGAATGAGAGAATGTTTATGTTGCTGGGGGGATGGATCCAACAGCACAGGCCACGGAAAATGTTGCAGCCGTTATAACACAACAGACAGCTACTATGACTGCCCAGAATCAACAAGCTGCGGAAGGCAAAGATCTGACTGCTTTTCGACGTCAAGATCCACCACAGTTTTGTGGGGATTCCGATCCTAAGAAGGCTGATCTATGGATCAAGAGTTGGAGAAGATTTTTGAGCTTATTCATGATAAGATTAGTTAAAACAGAGAATTTGTCTCAAAGCAGTATTTTCAGGTTCAAAATATTGATATTTGAACGAAAATGAATTTTAAGTGATTTTGATGATTTTGTAAAACGAATTTCCAACGTAAAAGGATTTTCGGTAAAGTAGATTTATACAACAGGTTATTTCCGACAACTTGGATAAGTTGAGGAAACTTTGTTTTTGGATTTGTGTTTATGGACTAGATGTCCTATAAAAATCTATATTGATTTTTGTGCGACAAAATCTACGAATCTAAATCTGGTGCACGGGTCTAGATTTCGTGATTTGCACATTTTTGACTTAGAGTCCCTTTTTATTGGAATGGTTGTTTAACTTAAATGTTTAAATCTTGGTTTGGTCGTGAGCCTTTGAGCCTTGACAAGGAAAGAATGAACACAAAGAAAAATGACGTGAACCAAATGTTTTACATGCATTTTGCATTTCATTGGCAGACGTTCCTAAAGGTTTTATGCATGGTACCTTGGTAGGTACCCATGTTATGGGATATATTTCGCCTTTGTGTAAAATAAAAGGGGGTCTAGGAAAGGCCGGGCTAATTACGAATATTTCGGGAGCTCGGATATTAGTAATATTCTATAGGCCGAGTTAATTACGACTATCGTTGGATGTTCTTGTGAACTACTAACGATAATGGTTGGAGCTCGTATCCTACCGAGTTATTTACCTAAATAGTTGGAACTCGGAACCTTGACAGGCCAAATCATTTGAAACTTGCCTTATTTGGCAACGTTTATATTCTGCCTTATTTGGCAAAGAGAGCCTGATCAGCTCATTTACTTGATGGTTGGAGCTCCGGAGTTTAGGTCTCAAAGTTAGTTGATGATATTGAAGTGTCATGGTTTTTAAAACGGTTACGACTGTCGGGTATGAAACCCTCTGATAAATATATTGTTTATCCTTGTATATTCATGTTAAATGTTATTAAATGTTATTTGTGAGTCGTACATGTGGTTGTCGTTTGAAAATCCATATATTGGAACTCACCCTTACAATATATCATGTTTTATTTGTTACTGCTGCTGTACCTTGGTACTGCAAGTAGATGGTGCAGAGGAAGTCTTAACTTCAGTCAAGAATACTAGTCTCGATCCTTGCAGAGGTTGGTAATAGTGGTGAGAACTACAAAGTTCTTCCGGTCAGTGTTTTGTAGAGCGACCAGCTTAGGATTTTCTATGGGTTGTATGTTTGAAAAGGCCGGTGAATGTGGTGTTATATTTTAGTCTTTGGTTTATTTTCTATCTTTTAAAACTGAAACTCTTGAGAAGAATTGTTTGTCGGGCAACTTTGTTCTGTATAGGATTTACTGTTCTAATGGGTGTGTATCTTGGCTTTCTAGAGCTTTCCGTTTAAGAAACAATTTTATACCCAGATTTTCCGACAGCAAAATAGATCAATTTCCGAAAGCAACCAGCAAAATGACTTTGAATTTAATTCCGCACGTCTTATGAAGTAATGCCCAAGGGGTGTTACAAATAACAATATCAAACGGTTGGCAGACATGAGAGAGAAAGATGAATGAAATTTATTGTAACAATTCGCAATGAATGGCATCTAAAAAAATTTGAATTTAAATATTTTAAATAAGGGTTTTAAAACATAATGAGCTGGTTCATTATGGGAAGGGAAATGTTTATTATTTCGAGGCACAAATTACGGGAAAGACAATAACCATTTAAAATCTGATATATTTGTAATAAATGATAATGATAATTCAAATTTAATAAGTAAAAAATATAATAAAAAAAATCAAAAACAAAGAGTTGTTAACCACTTTTAAACAATTCTCAATGTGCTTTTAATATCTTTTTAATTGTTGGGCTTTGAAAATGTTGAATAAGTATTGGAAAGATATAAATGCTAAATTATTGACTCACTTAATGAAATTGTTACCCAGCTTTTAACAGTTATAATAACAATTTTTATAACTGTGAACGCTTTCCAATTATACTAAAAATATATTTGATTTGCTTCTCTTCTTTTCCTATGACCATTTTTCTTTTTATAAAATACATTTATTTATCAAATTTTTTTTGTTCTATTTTAAAAATTTATTTAATGAGTTCCTCCACTTTTCCCTCTTAAATCAAGCCTTTTGCTACACTGCCTTTTTTCTCCTTGTGCAACCTTGTATTAATTGTACTTCTATTTTTTGTTTCGTTCCCCCTCTTTGTGTTTGTTCATCTTGCAGATTTATAGGGCTGCAGCTACTGCAGCTAACCTGCCAAACAATCATAAAATGTAATTAATTCATGATTAAGGATAAAATTCTAGAATTGATTACATGAGAATATATAACATCATATAAAATAAAAAGGATCATCTATCAGTAAACATTTTACCTCAGACCCCTCCATAAGATCTGGTTCTTTCCCCTATAAATCACTAACCAGAAAGTTCTATGAAGAAGTAAACAAAAACTATGAAGAAGTAATTCATCTTTTTTTTTTTATATATATTTAGTATCAAGATTTTAGTAATAAAATCAAGAGATATCAAGCCCCACTCACTCAAAGTCCCTCATGCATGGCTTTGTCTTCCCAATAGTAGGCTCACCTCTAAAGTTATGAAATCAAGTTAGTAATAAAACCAATCAATATCCATAGAAATATATAAAAGAATTTTCAAGTATATTTACGTATGCATGACTGTAATGAGTAAAAATCAAATTGAAAAAAATGTTCTTACGTCTTCCTATCAAACAACCGTATGGAGATATCATAGAACTAATTTGTAACCGACCCCCCCCCCCCTCCCTCCCCCCCTTTTTTCTTTGGCATTACATGTCGAACTCAAATTCTTTAAAACCATATTAAATAAAAAAGAAAACTGGTTGCTTTCTGAAAATAAAGTTGTCTAGTATCCTTAACCTTACTCGAAAATGAGAATGGAATATAAATTTTCTTTTCCCTTATACAAACTCTCATCATAAATATTTACATATCAGGAAATTTATTTAAATAGGTTATATACCTAACCAGACCATCACTATGTACAATTTTTTCTAGGAAGAGGTTTCAACCTATAAAGCTGAAACTCAAACTGAAAACTCACAAAAGACACACGTACAGACCTTCTCAAAACAAAATAACTCAAAAGGAAAATCATGTGCTGATCGCTCTAGAAAAACCAAGTGGAAAAGAGAAAAGTGGAAAGGACCTAGATTTCCGAAATAACAGGCTAGAGTTCTTGTTTTGAGTTTTTGAGGAAAAGAAAGGACCTAGATCACCGAGCTATAAACCCGGGCTGGATTTGGATTGCCGAAATATCGGGCTGAATTCGGAGTGCCGGTAAAGCCAGACTAGTGTTCCTAGTGATGAGAAGAACCTAGATTTCCGAGACGTCGGGCTAGTGTTCGAATTGAGGAAGGGATTTTTAAGATCTTTTTTTTGATTTAAAAATCTTGGTTAAGTAGTCAGGAGCTCTAAGCCTTGACGAGAGAATAAACGATGCGACAAAGAAAAACGAAAAGAGAACCTTGAGTTTTCCATGCATAGTCTGGCTTACAAGCCATTATGGCAGATGTGCCATTGTGTATCGAGCGACAGTTTCACACAGGGTGAACTAACAAATTGGATAGTTACGGACCAAAGATGGCTACTTTAGTCTTTGGGTCTATTAGGGACATTCGGGCTCAAAACCCAGAGAAGGCTCGGGCATTTGCACTCTCGGGCCGTGGAAATCGGTTACCCTGCACGAAATGTACTCAATAGGGAACTATTCAATATTATTTTGGTGAGACGCGATACCCTAGAACAATTGGGGATTGGACCTAAATTGAGAGGCCAACCCAACGCGAAACAATTGTGTTATAGGCATTATTGCGGCCTATCATGCTCGACGAAGGGAAGTTAGGATCTCCGGAGAATTTTGAGTTAGATGGTGAATATTGAAGTGACATGAAAAGTTTTATAAAATTGCATTTGGTTGTCGGGAAGGAATCCATGTGCTATAATTATGATGTTACATTATGTATTGTTGTCATATGTTGTCTTGTGAGTCGTGTATGTGACTGCTATGATAAAACTCATATGTCGGTATCTCACCTTTGCATTATTTCTGTTTGGTTTCTTTTGTGGTATTTTGGGTGTGAGTGTACAGAGGTTGCAGAGAAGTTCCCAGCTTCACTCGAGGATATTAGTCCCAATCCTTGAAGAGGTCAGATGTTAGTTGTAATGGTGAGAGCCATGGGATCTTTCTCAGGAATATATTTTAGAATGACCAGCTTAGGTTTTTGAGACATTATTGATTTATGATAGTATATGTTCATGGCTCGGAGAGCCTTTATTTTAATTGGATTTGTTTATGGCTCTGAAAGCTTTTCTTTTAGATGGAAATCTAAGATTTTCTTAAGTCATGTATAGCTTGTTGATGTAAATATTTTCAGAATATTACTATCTTGATGTATTTTATATGACTGGAATTTCTGGGTTGAAAATATAAATGTTTTCAGCAGGTATTTTTTTTATCCTGGGATGTTGGAATTACAGAGGAGACTCTATCGAAAATTTTTGTAAAAATTCTAGATCTTTGTTCAAATATAATGTGTTTGTACTTTTGTAATGTGTGTATTACTTTTCCGGAATATTCAGAAGGAAAATTTTTAAACCCGAGTTTTCTGACTTAAAGTGAATAAATTTTTTTCCGAAAGTAAAACTAGCCAAATTCTTTTTATTTAAATTTCCGCAACGAGTTTATAGTTAGATATGTAACGCCCAAGGGGGGTGTTACATGTTACATTACTACCCCACTTAAAAAAAATTTGTCCTCGAAATTTCGCGACTCGAAACCAGACAGGATCTTGTAGTTACATCTTAATCCCAAGATCCTACGTTGTACTTCCCGTATTCACTTTCCTTAGATGACAATTGTAACTTAATAACGAAATTCATACTTAGTCTTCGTTCTACATATCCTCAATATCAAAATGCTTATCCTCAATTCATACTCTCCCGCCATTAACAATTTTATCTTAATCTTTTACACATAGAGATATAATCAAAACTTAATCTCTTCTTCATTCAATACAATCCATTAGGAAAATTTTCCTCTACATCCTTAACTCTCACTTTTAACACCAAGATTTAACTAAGATATATATTCTTCTCACATGAAGAGCAAAATCAAACTTAATCACTTCAATTTTCAATTACTGGTCCACTAGAAAACTGCTTTCCACACATCTAACTCCCATAATTTATTACCAAGATCAAAACTAACTTTACCATAATATGCATCAACTTCCTACTCAAAGTATACAATTGTAGTCTTAGCTCCTCTGAACGAAGCCTACTTTTCCAGGTTATATCAAAATTACATATTTCAAGTCTCTAATCAAAACATCGCAATACTTCTTAAGGTAAACTGAAATCAAAATGAACCTCGTTGGGTAGGATTATCTAACTCATCAACTTTGAACTTTTTCAGAAACTTAATTTTCACAATAGCTTATCCCTCTTGTTCGAATCCACTTAAGTGAAATTACTATTTACCTTCCGTTCACAACACACACATCAGTTCCTATTTCAAGATATCCCATCGTAGTCTTAGTTTCCTTTGAGCATATTCTACCACTCCAAATCATATCAAAATCATACATTTCAATCTTAAGAGCATATCTAGGACCCTCTCATCATTCTAAGACAAAGCTATTTCACAAGCTTTTCCATTTTAAGCCCTCTACAAAAATGGGTTTTTCTAGCCTATGGTTGTCATCCATTTGATCATCAACCTTTTGGCTTGAGTTAAGTGATTCAAGCCTTGATTCTACTTCCTTATTTATGTCTAAGCTTATGTATATAACCTTTTGTGTGTTGTTGTTTGTTCTTGCTAGGTTTTGGAGGAGCTGATAGCGTGAATCCGCAAGTGTACGGTTTCGATGTCAAGTAATAAAAAGATCGAACCCACAGAGACCGTGATCTTAAATAACAATTAATTATTAAATCACTTTAACTAAACTATATATAAAAAGATTTGGAAAAGATTTGGTTTTTTTAAAAATAAAGATTAACTAACAAATCAAATATCTAAAAGAAATCAGTTGAAAATCGCAATCAAATCAAATATGGGATTTTTTTTCAAATTAAAAGAGATTTCCAGGAATTGGGTTACCAACAAGACTGCTCATGCTACTAAATTGACTATCCCTTGTTAATTATCAAAATTGCTTTGAAGGTGAATTTATCCTAAATAAGTTAATGTTCCCTCTCGGGATACAAGAACCGTGCCCAATTAAACCAACCCCTACTCTCGTGGCAATTGTATTTAAATTGAACCCTTTAAGCTTTATGACAATTCAATGAACCCTCGAAGGACCGCTTCTAACTCTCGTGATTTAAGTCCTAAGTTCAATTCCTATAGATCCGATACCTAAGTTCACCGCTAAGTTCGTCCTTAGAGTATCTACGACATGCAAATAAGTGGCCACCGAATTTACAAGTAATTCAAGCGATAGGAATTAAATCGAAAGCAAAATTGAAATTAACAAGAAGAGAAACATCAATCCATCACATGAAACGAGTCTTGGGCATAGCCCCAATTCCTAGAAATAGAGAAACTACTCACTCATTGCCATGTTAATAACAATGTTGAATAACAAAAACATGAAAATCCTAAGAGAAGAGAAGAAATTGAGAAGAAGAGAAATCCTAATTTAAGCCTAAGGTAGCAGCCAAGATCCTCCATTTTCGAGCCTTAGAGTCCTATTTATAATGTAGGGCAATTTGGATCCAAATCTGTTACAAAATCAAATCAAATCTTCAATTAAAATTCCAGATATTGCGCGTCACGGCCGTGATGGACATCACGGCCTGGGCGTGATCTCTTCTGATTTGTGGGATGGCTTCACTCTGAGTCTGTCACGGCCGTGATCATTTCTGCCTGCGAGGGTCTGGTTCAGCTTCCATGTCACGGCCGTGATGGCCATCATGGCCTAGCCGTGACGCTCTCTGTTTTCAGCACTCTTTCTTCTTTTCAGCTTCACTCGATCACGGCTGTGATGCCTATCACGGCCAGGCCGTGATGGCCTCTGTTTGGCTAATTTTTCTGTGTTCTTCAAGCTCCTCCTTGATTATGCAAGCTACAATATGACTGATTTTAACATTTAATTCTTCAATTCCTGCACAAACACACCACAAAACCACCTTACCCGTTCCAAGGTAAAAACTAACAAAAAATCAAATAAAATATGCCTAACCTATATGAAAATGCATGCAAAATGTCTAGGAAAAATGAGGTGAAATCACACTCATCAAACTACCCCAAGCTTAAGATTTTGCTTGTCCTCAAGCAATCATTAAGGCCAGCCAAGATAAACAATTAGAGCAAGGACAGTAAACCAAGAACCCGAGTAACAAATCCAAGTAACAGGCATATCCAAATAAGTAATCATGAGACAATCAATTTCAAGTCCAATTAGAAGCTTAGGTTCCCTAGATTCATATCTCTCACTGTTACGGGCACTCATCTCACCTCACTCAAGTGTTTAAGGGTATATGATAATTCACTCAATTTCCTCAAGGAAGGTACCCTACCATAAGCTTGACTATTAACCAAATCTCTACTTTATTAATGAAAACACACAAGAATCAAGAGGTCTTTATTTTGGTTGTAATGGGGCCATGGGATTAATTGTTAGGTGGGGAAACCAAGAAAAGGAATTACAAGAAGGCTAACAAAAATATCAAATAATGCCAATATGACAACCTTCTAAAATATCTTTTGGGCTTTAAATCACTCTTTCACCACTCTTTCTTCCTTTTTCATTTTCTTTTTCACTTTATTTCTCACTTTATTTTTCTTTTCCTCCCCTTCTCCATTTTTTTTTTTTTGAAGAAGGGGAGATTTTCAACACGAGAGAAATAATTTTCTAACTTTTTCATCCCAAAATTTCTTTTTCAAACCACCCTTTTGCCCTTTTTACAATACTTTAAAAGGTGCCATATCATGCATCATTTATCAAAATTAAACAGGGTACCAAGAAAAGCATTTTATTCTTTTAGGCTCAAAATTGGGCAACTAAGGGGTAGAATTATAATCAGTCAAAACTCAGAAGGCCAGAGAAATACCTAATGCCTCAATCATTTTCAAATATGTTTTCAAAAATTTCTAAGTTTCAAAACGATTTCAAGTCAAGTTCTAGAGAATACAATCCAAGAGGAAGAAAACACTAAATCACAAAGAATGGGGTAAATTTAGTGAATACCCCTTTTAGGCTCAAATATCTCACATTTAGTAGTTCAAAAATCAATGAGAAATACAAATCCAAGGAACCACATGCTAATTATCAACTATCAAAAGATCATCTCTAGAATTTTTAATTTCAGCCTATCACAAGAATACAAAAATTGGGTTCAAAATTCACTGTCTTGATTTATTTGGCACAAAATTTTCACATTTGGATGCATACTCTAAGCAAGGGGCAATCTAATCATGTGATTATGCAAAACTTATGATTATGCAAAACTATGCCTATATGAATGCAATATGCAAGCATGCAAAACAAAAATAATACCCCTACCCCAAGCTTAAAAACTTACATTGTCCCCAATGTAAATAATTAAGTCTGAGGGAGGATAAAAAAAAAAAAAAAATGGAACAACTCACTGAGGCGGTGGTGGGTGCTGGCTCAGATGCCAGTCATAAAGCTGCTGGATCATGACTCTCTGCTCGCGCTGCTCCTCCATGATGCGCTCCTGGTTCGCTAAAACAGTATCAAAGGCGGATGAGAACCGCGCATAAGGATCTTCAGATGATGTACCTGCAGAGGAAGAAGATGGGCGCCCAGATGGCCTAGCCGGTGGTGGTGGGCGTAACGGTCTTTGTACCTCAATAAGCTCAGGCTCCTCTCCCATTGGCAGTTTCCAGTTTGCCGGAATTTTAACATCCAAGATTGCGGGGTTAGGGAGAGGAATTGGGCGTCTACGCTCTGGGTGAGTCAGGCAATAGATGTCATCCTCCTGGACGATCATCCCCATGGCCTCACAGGCCTGCAAGGTAATTCGTGTCCGCCCCGGGGCGGGCTCAAAACCATCCATATCATGGTTAAAATAATGGCATATGGTGGTGATTAAGCCACCAATGACAATAGTCCCTTTTGAGCTCCTGGCAACCTTTAGAAGGTGCCTAGCCATATATGACCCCGTGTCCACATTGCTCTCAGGGTGGAGCATGGCCCAAAGCATAAGGACCTCGTCCTGGCGGACGGATCCATCACTATCGCCCCGACCAAACAGGGTGTTGGAGATAACCCTATGCATATAGCGTAGGCTAGGGTTAACAAGGCTTGTAGACTTAGCCGTCCTAGGATCAAAAGGCGTACCGGGACAAGAAATACGCGACCAAAAATTGTAAGGACTAAATCCAATGGGATAAGTCCGTTCCCCCCCGACTGGCAGTTCAAAAATTTCATTGAATTCAGCCATAGTTAATTGATAATCCTCATTAAAAAGCCGGAAAGTGATCCGACCTTCAGTGCTATGGCGCCCTTGCAGAATTTCCGCATCTAGAGAGCTTAAAAACTCCAGAGTAGGGCCAGTAAATGCAGGATATCGGGTGCGAGCAAACACGCTCCACCCTATGTTTTCCAACATCCAATTAATATCAACGGTTAAGCTTAGGGTGTCTATACAGGCATCATCAATATATTTTGTTTGAACAATTTTTCTATTTTTCAAAATATTGAACCTATTCTGTTGAGCAGCATTTTTAAAAATAATCCCATAGTCATGCTCATCATTTCCAGAATTAGAAGAGTCAGAGTCAGAATAGTTACCTAGGTTCCTGCTTCCTCTGGTACGAGGACGTGAGGCTCCGGCTGCTCTTTGGCGCTTGGTTGTCATGAGTTGTTCAAATGAATCCCAAAAACACAGAATGCACAACCCCTTTTGTCAGCAAATTCGAATTTAGTGGCTAGGGTTTCAAAATTAGGAATTTTCGTTTTTGCCCAAAATTGAAGGAATTGACTTATGGGTTTTGTTGGGTTGGGACTAGGGAGCAAGGGAGTAGTGTTGGTTAGGCATGGGTGTCATGGAAGAGGTGAGTTTTTGAAGGTTTTCTTGGTGAGTGGGTATGGTTGAGAGAGGGGGGGTGGAAAGGAAGAAGATGATGATGAGAAGGAGAAGAGGAAGATGGTGGGTTTGTGGTTTGGTATGATGTGTTGATGAGGGAGATGAAGGAAGGGAGGTTGAGAGCTTGGTGGCTATGGAGGTTAGAGAAAGGTAGAAGGAGAGGGTTTGAGAACTGAAATACAGAGGTAGCAGATTCGTGCTGCTTAAAAAACGCAGCTCACAACGCATCACGGCCGTGATAGGTATCACGGCTAGGCCGTGATCGTGACTGTTCATCAGTTTTTAGCTCTTCACGGCCGTGATGTATTTCACGGTCTGGGCGTGACCTTCTCTGGTTTCATGCTGTAGGCCCATCACGGGCGTGATGTACATCACGGCTTGGCCGTGATTCTCTCTGTTCTGCTAGAGCTGGCCTGTCACGGCCGTGACCACCATTACGGCCATGATGGGTATCACGGCCTGCCCGTGATCACCCCAAACTTTTTTTTTTTTTTTATATATATCATGGCCATGATGGTAATCAGGGCCAGGCCATGATTTCCTCTGACTTTATTTTCCACATGCCTTTTTGCTCTCCTTGCTTCCCTAACCTGAAAACACTTGGCAAATTCATGAGTTTGTGATCTTTCTTTTCTAATTCTCTCAAATTATTCAAAACTAAGAAGGGAAAGAGGGCTTGGGTTGCCTCCCAAGAAGCGCTTATTTACGGTCCTAAGCTTGACCATAGTCCTTTCAATCCTTTGATGATGGATCGAGGAGGGACAGGTGGATGTTCTCCAAGGTAGTGCTTCAACCTCTGTCCATTGACCTTGAATGTTCCACGTTCCTGGTTCCAAACTTCGACGGCACCATATGGAAATACTTTCATAACTTTGTATGGTCCGGACCATCTAGACTTGAGCTTTCCTGGGAATAACCGCAACCTTGAGTTGTAGAGTAGCACTAGTTCTCCCTCATGGAATTCTCTACGAAGGATGTGCTTATCATGCCACTTCTTTGTTCTTTCCTTGTAAGATTTTGCGGACTCAAACGCATCCAATCTCAGCTCATCAAGTTCATGAAGTTGAAGGATTCTCTTTTCTCCAGCGGCCTTTATATCAAAGTTTAGCATCTTAATAGCCCACAAGGCCTTGTGCTCAAGCTCGACTGGTAAGTGACATGGCTTCCCGTAAATAAGTCTAAAGGGTGTCATCCCAATAGGAGTCTTGTAAGCCGTACGGTAAGCCCACAGAGCATCATCAAGCTTTAAGGACCAATCCTTTCTAGAACTTGAAACAGTCTTCTCTAGAATGCTTTTTATCTCTCGGTTGGAAACTTCGACTTGGCCACTTGTTTGAGGATGGTAAGGTGTAGCAACCCTATGAGTGACTCCATATTTGAGTAGGAGTTTTTCAAACTGTTTTTCAATGAAGTGTGATCCTCCATCACTAATAACTGCCCTTGGAATCCCGAACCTTGGAAAAATCACTTTCTTGAATAGCTTGATTACGGTTTTTGCATCACTTGTTGGGGATGGAATGGCTTCCACCCATTTAGAGACGTAGTCAACAGCTACAAGAATGAACTTGTCATTGCAAGAGGAAGGAAAGGGTCCCATGTAGTCAACTCCCCAAACATCAAATATTTCCACTTCTAGCATCGTGTTGAGTGGCATCTCATGTTTCTTAGAGATGTTTCCCGTTCTTTGACATGGATCACAAGCAAGCACAAACTTTCGGGCATCTCTGAAAATATGAGGCCAGTAGAAACCGGCTTGAAGCACCTTGGCCGCCGTCTTTGAGGCACTAGCATGTCCTCCATAAGATGAGGAATGACAACAACTCAAGATCCCTGGAACCTCGACCTCTGGAATACACCTTCTATAAATGCTATCCGCACACTTGCGGAAAATGTAAGGCTCATCCCACACATAATACTTCAAATCCGAGAAAAACTTCTTCTTCTGTTGATAATTTAGATCGGGAGGTAAGACCTTGCTAACCAAGTAGTTTGCATAGCAGCATACCAAGGTGCATTCTCTGCAAAAATAGCAAACAGTTGCTCGTCGGGGAAGGAATCATCAATAGGTAACTCGCTCTCCCTACTCACTTGTGGTTCAAGCCTTGATAAGTGATCCGCCACTTGATTCTCTGTTCCTTTTCTATCCAAAATCTCCAAATCAAATTCTTGGAGAAGAAGGATCCAACGGATAAGTCTGGGCTTTGCTTCCTTCTTGGTCATGAGATACTTTAGTGCGGAGTGGTCGGTGTACACAATGACCTTAGACCCCACAAGGTATGATCTGAACTTTTCAAATGCAAAGACAACTGCGAGCAATTCTTTCTCGGTGGTGGCATAATTGGCTTGAGCTCCATCTAGAGTCTTGCTTGCATAGTAGATTGCATGGACCTTCTTGTCTATCCTTTGTCCCAACACCGCTCCCACGGCATAGTCACTAGCATCACACATTACTTCAAATGGCTCGTTCCAATCCGGTGTTTGCAAAATGGGAGCGGTGGTCAAAGCTTCCTTCAACCTACAAAATGCACTCATACATTCCTCATTAAAATCAAATGGAACATCTTTCATCAATAGGTTAGATAAGGGTTTAGAAATCTTTGAAAAATCTTTGATGAAACGCCGGTAAAACCCGGCATGTCCCAAGAAACTTCTAACTCCTTTCACATTTACCGGTGGGGGCAATTTTTCAATAACATCAATTTTGGCCCTATCCACCTTAATACCTCTTCCAGAAATCAAGTGCCCAAGCACTATACCTTCTTTTACCATAAAATGACATTTTTCCCAATTCAATACCAAATTAGTTTCCTCACAACGCTGCAAAATCTTAGACAAATTTGTTAAACAATCATCAAAGGTAGTTCCATAAACAGAAAAATCATCCATAAAAACCTCCATGATGTTTTCAATATATTCAGAAAAAATTACAGTCATGCATCTTTGAAAAGTAGCCGGTGCATTACATAGACCAAAAGGCATTCTCCTATAGGCAAAAGTGCCATAGGGACAAGTAAATGTGGTCTTTTCTTGATCACTAGGATGTATAGGAATTTGATGGAAACCGGAATAACCATCCAAGTAACAAAAGTGGGAATGCCTAGCTAATCTTTCAAGCATTTGATCAATAAATGGGAGAGGGAAGTGATCTTTTCTTGTTGCCTTATTTAACTTCCTATAGTCAATGCACATTCTCCATCCGGTTACTGTCCTAGTAGGAATTAGTTCATTTTTTTCATTTTGAACAACAGTCATCCCCCCTTTCTTAGGAACCACATGCACCGGACTAACCCACTCACTATCGGAGATTGGATAAATAACCCCCGCATCTAACAACTTAAGCACTTCTTTCTTAACCACCTCTTTCATATTAGGGTTCAATCTACGTTGATGCTCAATGGATGTTTTATGCTCATCTTCCATTAAAATGCGATGCATGCAAAAGGAAGGATTTATGCCCTTAATGTCATCAATCGTATATCCTATCACTTTTCGATGCATTCTAAGCTCCCTAAGCAATTTCTCAGTTTCCAATTCATTCAAGCTAGCATTCACAATTACCGGATAGGAAGAGTTAGGACCAAGAAATTCATACCTCAATGTAGAAGGAAGAGGTTTTAGTTCTACCTTAGGAGCTTTTTCATCTTTCAAGTCTTCATTTGGTTTTGACTCAAGTTTTTCTTTCTTTATTTTGTGAGGAGAAATTTCCGGACTAGCCTCCAAGAAGCGGGCATAATCCCTTACTTTTCCTCCATGAGCACTTAAGTCTCCACCAATCAAGCACATCTCCAACGGATCACCAGAATAAGGTTGAGTAGATTCTTCTTTCACCGCTTGGTGCACTAAGTCAATCCTGCAACAAGAATCCTCAAAAGAAGGGTGTTTAATAGATTTAGCTAAATCAAATTCAACTTTATCATCACCCACAGTTAAAGTTAATTTTCCATTTTTAACATCAATAATTGCTCCTGCGGTAGCCAAGAAAGGCCTACCAAGAATAATGGGGATTTGGGAATCCTCCTCCATTTCAAGTACTACAAAATCCGCAGGAATGAAAAATTTACCAACTCTAATTGGAACATCCTCCAAGATGCCCACAGGGAATTTGACGGACCGATCCGCCAATTGAAGAGAGATCGTTGTGGGTTTTAGTTCACCCATCTCCAACTTCTTGCAAACAGAGAGGGGCATAAGACTAACACTAGCCCCCAAATCACAAAGAGCTTTATCAAAACTAGTGTTACCAATCAAGCAAGGAATAGAGAAACTACCTGGATCTTTCAATTTAGGAGGCAATTTATTTTGAATTAAAGCACTGCACTCTTCAGTTAAAGCAACCGTTTCATAATCCTCTAACTTTCTCTTATTTGATAAGATATCCTTAAGAAATTTAGCATATGTAGGCATTTGTTGCAACGCCTCAGTGAAGGGTACATTAATGTACAATTTCTTAAGGACCTCTAGAAATTTCCCAAATTGTTTATCTAACTTGGCCTTAGCCAACCTTTGAGGGAAAGGTACTGGGGGTTGGTAAGGTGGTGGAGGGACATACTTAGACACTTTTTCACTAGGTTCTTCCTCTTCTAAGGGTTGTGTCTTAGTTGGTTTCTCTTCCTCATCTACACTCTTGTTATCACTCTCCCCTTTTTTAGCCTTGGGATCCTCAAGTTTCTTACCACTCCTCAAACTCACAGCTTTACATTGTTCATTACTTGGATTCACTTCAGGCTGTCCAAGAAATTTGCCCGGTTGCCTATTTGAATTGCCTGCTTGTTGGGCAATTTGAGTTTCTAACATCTTGTTATGGATGGCTAAGTTATCTACCTTAGATGTTAACTCTTTTATTGCCTCATTAACTGACCTACCTTGTTGCCTAAATTCTTCATTTTACTTTGTTTGAGTGGCAACAAAATTTTCCATAAGAGACTCAAGTTTAGACTTTTGTACCTGAGGATACCCCAGTGCGGGTTTTCTATTACCTTGGCCTTCTTGGAATTCATGGTTCAACGTGTTGTTGTAATTCCCGTATGAGAGATAAGAATTATTCTTCCTTCCTTGGTTGTAAGAATTTGGGGGAACATAGTTTGGCAACTTCGGGTTCGTGTCATAAAAGTTGTGACATGAATTCACTTGTTCCCCCGAAGCGCCTGATTCATGAGCACTTCCATGTGGGCATTCCACGAAGTCATGTCCCTGCACTCCACAAATCTCACAAGCAACATTAGTAGCACCTATTGAACTCACATTAGCCTTTTCAAGTTTATCAAAGCGCTTACTCAAAGAGTCAAATTTAGACATAATCAAATCAGAGCTATCTAAATCAAACTTACCTCCCGAAATCTTTTTCGGGTTATTACCTCTTTCTGAACCCCATTGATGATAGTTGGTGGCAACGTTCTCAATGATCTCAAATGCTTGAGCCAATGGTCTATTCATCAATGCTCCACCAGCTGCGGAGTCAAGTGACACCTTCGAAGAATAGTCCAAGCCATTGTAGAAGGTATGCACTAAAAGCCACTTCTCAAGCCCATGATGAGGGCAAGATTCTAGCAATCCCTTGTAACGATCCCAAGCTTCGGATAAGCATTCTCCGTCCTTTTGGAAGAAGCCGGTGATCTGAGTTCGTAGGTAAGCGGTCTTGGATGGTGGGAAGAATTTTTCCAAGAACGCCTGCTCCAATTGGTCCCAAGTGGACAAAGTATTAGTAGGCACTGACTTCAACCAAGCTCTTGCCTTTCCAGATAGAGAGGAGGGGAATAACCTCAAGCGGATAGCATCAACCGGTGCACCTTGAATTCTTATTGCATCGGTGAATTCCAAGAACGTCTCCACATGATCAGTTGGGTCTTCCGAGGGTAATCCTCCAAATTGATGTTGCCTAATCATGCCAATTAACTGAGGCGGTATAGTGTAGTTCTCCGCCTCAATTTCTGGCCTAGCAATCCCAGTTCGCAAACCCCTAGCATTTGGGGCTGCGTAGTCCTTTAGTGGTTTAGTATCCGGTTGATCGGCCATGAGTGGGATGGGGGTCAACCTTTCTCTCACTCTTTGTCTTTGTAGTCTCCTACGTCTATGAAAAGTCCTTTCGATCTCGGGATCAACTTCAATAAGAGTTCCAAGACTTTGGGATCTTCGCATATAAGAGACAAAATACCTGCAAAGAGAGAGATAGATACACTAGAAAAAGAATTTTTTTTTTTTTTATAAAAAATGTTCAGAAAAATCAATTTAAAAATTAAATTGAAATTCAAGAAAGCACAGTCCCCGGCAACGGCGCCAAAAACTTGATAGCGTGAATCCGCAAGTGTACGGTTTCGTTGTCAAGTAATAAAAAGATCGAACCCACAGAGACCGTGATCTTAAATAACAATTAATTATTAAATCACTTTAACTAAACTATATATAAAAAGATTTGGAAAAGATTTGGTTTTTTTTAAAATAAAGATTAACTAACAAATCAAATATCTAAAAGAAATCAGTTGAAAATCGCAATCAAATCAAATATGGGATTTTTTTTCAAATTAAAAGAGATTTCCAGGAATTGGGTTACCAACAAGACTGCTCATGCTACTAAATTGACTATCCCTTGTTAATTATCAAAATTGCTTTGAAGGTGAATTTATCCTAAATAAGTTAATGTTCCCTCTCGGGATACAAGAACCGTGCCCAATTAAACCAACCCCTACTCTCGTGGCAATTGTATTTAAATTGAACCCTTTAAGCTTTATGACAATTCAATGAACCCTCGAAGGACCGCTTCTAACTCTCGTGATTTAAGTCCTAAGTTCAATTCCTATAGATCCGATACCTAAGTTCACCGCTAAGTTCGTCCTTAGAGTATCTACGACATGCAAATAAGTGGCCACCGAATTTACAAGTAATTCAAGCGATAGGAATTAAATCGAAAGCAAAATTGAAATTAACAAGAAGAGAAACATCAATCCATCACATGAAACGAGTCTTGGGCATAGCCCCAATTCCTAGAAATAGAGAAACTACTCACTCATTGCCATGTTAATAACAATGTTGAATAACAAAAACATGAAAATCCTAAGAGAAGAGAAGAAATTGAGAAGAAGAGAAATCCTAATTTAAGCCTAAGGTAGCAGCCAAGATCCTCCATTTTCGAGCCTTAGAGTCCTATTTATAATGTAGGGCAATTTGGATCCAAATCTGTTACAAAATCAAATCAAATCTTCAATTAAAATTCCAGATATTGCGCGTCACGGCCGTGATGGACATCACGGCCTGGGCGTGATCTCTTCTGATTTGTGGGATGGCTTCACTCTGAGTCTGTCACGGCCGTGATCATTTCTGCCTGCGAGGGTCTGGTTCAGCTTCCATGTCACGGCCGTGATGGCCATCACGGCCTAGCCGTGACGCTCTCTGTTTTCAGCACTCTTTCTTCTTTTCAGCTTCACTCGATCACGGCTGTGATGCCTATCACGGCCAGGCCGTGATGGCCTCTGTTTGGCTAATTTTTCTGTGTTCTTCAAGCTCCTCCTTGATTATGCAAGCTACAATATGACTGATTTTAACATTTAATTCTTCAATTCCTGCACAAACACACCACAAAACCACCTTACCCGTTCCAAGGTAAAAACTAACAAAAAATCAAATAAATATGCCTAACCTATATGAAAATGCATGCAAAATGTCTAGGAAAAATGTGGTGAAATCACACTCATCAGGAGCCCAAAACCGTGAGCATACCCTAAGTACACAACCATCCTTTTTTCTTGTTTTGCTTGATTCCAAGTGATCTACAAGAGGTATGGGGGAAAATAACCATCATCTACCATTTAGTGTGTGTGTGTGTGGTTTATGTTGTGTTTATGTTGTCTTGAAAGCCCTAAGTATTAGGGTTATGGCTTTGTGTATATGTGATCCTCTAAGAGGACTTGATGTGATGATTGTGTTATTCATGTGGTGAACTTGTGATTTGTGGAGCATATGCTTATTTGATATATGTCGGTTTGAAGAAAAATGATGATTTAGTTTACTTGATCTTTGGTAGGAAAACATGTTTAAAATGCCAAGTTATATGCCATGAATCTATGTATTGATACATGAATATGTATATATGATTGTGAGCTTGTTTAGTGAAGTAAGAACCTTCAATTTGTTGATGGTTGGTTTCGACCAAGCCTATAAGAAATGGCATGACAACTTTAATTTCATCGAACTATGTAATTCTAAGCTTGTTTAAAGGTTTAAAAAGTAATGAAACCAAGATGAAAATGAAAGCTTGCAATTCTGTTTTCCTGGGTTCGAAATCTGAATTTTGTGGTCCCAATGACCCAAAATGGTTTTAATCTAAGTCTAGGTTTTAAGAGAACAAAAAATTAGGTTTCAGTGGACCTAAAAATGGAACTTCTAAAGAATAAGGCATTGAAAATGAGCTAAGGTATTAATTTTCGACCAAGACTATTTTGGGACAGTTAGAGACTATTTTAAAACCTAAATAAGTGTCCTAAGACTCCAAAATTAGTTTTGGACCATTAGGGTTAAAAATCATTGAAAATGAGCTACGCGATTTTCGAACTTAGTGACGTTTGGTCGAGTTTTAGGGTTTTTGTGTAAACTGTAGTGCAACACTTGGAGTTTGTGTTTTAATACCTGCACATGGGTATTGGAACTTACTAAAGTGAAAGATTTTAGAAAGGGATGTAGACTTTTGAAAATACGAAGTTTATGCCGAAATCTAGTAAAAAGCGGTAAAATGGTATTTTAAGTATTTCAAGTGGTTTCGAAAGACTATTTTGCGAAAGCTGGTATCTATGTACCTTTGTTGGGGTTCTCCTTCAAAATGATTTGCTTTTAGCTAAAGGTTTTGGTTTTAAGTCAAAAAGGATTTTAGTCTTTAAAGACTAATATTTTAAGTCAAATGCAGAACCTAAGTCATAAATGACTTAGTGAAAATACGAACTTAATGATTTATGACTTATGGTGAAGCAAGACCATTTGTCATAAAGTGTGGATAATTCAATATCCATACATCCATAAGACTTAGTGGACTCAGAATAATTTGATTTCTTGAAATCCAAGCAAAAGGCTCCACTAGAAAAGTGCAAAGAAATAAATGATTGGACTGTCGATCCAATTCCATAATGGGTTAGGACTTGTAAGCAAGTGCCTTAAAACATCTTTGCATAAACATGGAAAGTCTGCTTGAGAACTGTGGCTCAAGGAAGGGCCGATGACTCGGACTCGAGGATATCGTCCGTCTAAAATTGGCATCAAATGGATTCCAGTGGAATCACGAGGTTTATCCGGTGGATAGACAAATTGGACGCATGCCAGCAATTTTTGCCCAAACACATAGTTGATGCTATGTTCGGTAAGGCCTTTGTGCCTAGGAAGCCGAGCTTCCCGGTTGTAGAGGTTTCATAAAGAGCCTGATGCCTTACAAATAGTTTGAGATCACATGTTATTGTGATCGCACCTGGTACCTAAGGTGGGCGGATGTGAAACCTGTACTGACCAATTCCTTTCCAAATTGTCAATTAGCTTCGAAGTTGGGATCAGATATTCCTTGAGGCTGTGTAGGTGTGGGACTAAACGATTAATTAGTTTTCTCTCTATTCTCGTGCCTCGGTGAACAGACAGTGTCTGGTACGCTTTGATAAGCTTACCGTTAATCTTGGTATTGTATATCCTTGGAGTTTTGATCTGTGGACTGGGAATGGATGATAATATGGATATATGTATGATATAATATGTATGTGGGTCATACCATTGCATGCCTGCTTTATGTGTATGATGAATGGGGATCTCATCTCATTTTTTTGTGTTTTCTGGTCTTCTGCTTTATTTTATGTTCTTCAACAATGACGGTAGAACTACTTCACCATCATAACCAGCTTTGGATATGAGATGGACCGGTCATAAGGACATATCTTCAGGGATCAGTATATGGGAGATGTCAGAGCTCAACCCTAGTGTGACGATGTATCGTCCTCAGTTGTTATCATTGTACAATGATGACACCTCGTCATCATTTTGTACTGGCCATCATGATGAGTCATTGTGTTTAGGAATAGTTTTATGGAGCTGCGTCTCCAAGGTTATTTATGTTTTTATTTGTCATGTTATTTTAATGGCGTTGCTATTTCCGCCTTTTGCTATTTCTGTCTTTTCATGACTTTTATCTTTTGAAAGAATTTATTGAAGTATTATGTACATACGAGGAATGTATGATTATGTACTGCTTATTCTCCCATTTCCTGGATGTATATGTCTTAGGCCTATTAGTGGTTGGAAGATTTTAATAAATGATATCTACAGGTCGGACGAGGTATGTTAAGTACTACCTAATTTCTTATTTGCGAAAAGGAATAGGGAAAAATAAACCCATATCTTCATAAAACTTATTTTCCGCATTAAACCATATTGCAAAAATGTCCCAGACAATGTAGCGCTCGAGAAGGGTGTTACACAGCCCTCTGTTTTCATATTCATATGTATAATAATAATTAGGTTTAATTACAGACAATAATCATTATCCTACATTCCTTTAACTATATTTTGCTTCGATCAACATTTAATTTATAGAAATTACCTCACTTACTGGTATTGATCTTAAGGATTCACATCCTACTAGTCACAACTATACCTCAACAAAACTCTCGTCACTTCTTATCCATCCGACTAAAGGGATGATCGTAGTTAGCTACTACACTTACTCTCAACCAACTTTCTAAAGATCAGATCATTTTTCTCGCTCACCCACTCGAGTCAAGAATGATCCATTGAGCTTAGCCTCAACTTGGTCCTCAACGCTTATAGCGGACTTTACCGGTAAATGTTGGTAAACTTCGGGTCTTCATTTGAAACGATACTTGAATATACTCCATGAAGTCTGAACAATCCTCTGATACATTCTTCGGTTTACTTCTCCACTACATAGTGGATCTTTAACAAGTAAGAAAGGTGCCTTCCTCGTTAGCCTGACATCGATCGTCCAAAATGAATTACGACCTCTTAGAGATCCTGGGTAAACTCATAACGAAAAATTATGGCGACGCCAACATCTTAACAAGGGAGGTCACAATTGTCAAATTATCCCTCTTTCACTGTACCTGACTAACTTTGATATCTTGATATGGATCAAATACCCATCCTCATGACTGATGAGATAGGTCACATGTCAATGAAGTTTTGGAGAATACGTAGAATAAAGTTGTTCAAGGATGATAAGACCTTTTGAACTACAAAAAGACATGGTCTTGAAGATCACATAAAGAAACTTTTAAGAAAAGAAATTTCTTGATTCCACTTTTACAAAAGCATAGAGAAGAATTTCATCAATTTGAAAGATACAGGAACATCCAATATGGAAAAATATTCTTCAATTAGGTTCGTGGGCATAAAAATGCATGATCAATACACATTTACAAACATGAATCTAATAAAGTTCATTCTTCCCCAAGAACTTCCAGCGGATTTAGGAAATCAAAGGATGAATAGTTCCTAATCCTAAGAGAATTCATTCTTAGTACACAGAATTTACAAAACGGTGATTTTTAAAAAGGAAAACAGTCTGGCCAAAAATCAGACTTGGTCAACTCTACCAAAAGTAGAAGCGATTAGACTAAGTTTTATCAAGAAACTTCTGTTATCACAAAGTTATCGGTGTTACAACTCAAGAAATAGTCAGAACAAATTATTTCAACGAAATGTGAAAATATCCAGGCCAATGAATATTACCAAATCAATCCACTCGAATGTCTAATACACTGAGGGTTATTCAGAAATGTGAGTACAAATTCTCACATAAAAGAAAATCCATTAGGGTAAACTAAAATTATTGACTAGCATGACTAATTGCTAAATCATGATAGACTTTAAATCAAGATTAGAAAATCAGTTTTACAGGTACAAAATTAACCACAGTGATTGTCTAATACAACCATCGGAATTTGAGGAACAATTGTCAATTTACAAGTTCATAAAGGTCTTTCAAATCATCTTGCCTTGGTTCCAACAAGCACATAGGTCTTTCCAGGCATGCTTAGTATGGTCACTTTGAATCGAGCACTCCCACGGACAACTTAGTCAGTCTCTCAGACATGTGAAGAGTTGATCTTTCTTCATAAGCAGAGTTAAAATCTCTAATAGGTCATCACTCCAATCTGGTGATAACTCGTCCTCGAGTCGATCTTTGAGTAGACAACAACTCCTCGCAAGTGATCTATCAAATCAACTACGCACGGCAGAGAATACTCGTTCATAATCGTCACTTTGTTGAGTTATCAGAAATCCACGCAGAGTCTCAAACCTTCTCACATTATTGATGTTTCCTACTGAAAACACCCAGTCTAACAAACTGCTTAGACCACGGATCTTTCTGTTAAATCAAGTCATCTAACTCGATTAACTTTGTAGGCAACATCCTACAAAAGGAGATAGAAATCGGGCCGAACCTAGTAACTAGATCGATCGAAAATCAATATCCTCTACTAGCAGGAAAACTAAACATTTCTAGGGGACACTCCCGGAAAATCCTTTCGCAAATGATAATCCTGGAACATTCTCAACGAACATTCCTAGAAAATCTACCTTAACAGGCATACTATCCAAATGTCTGACACAATCCAAAAAGAAGGTGTCACACATGGACCAAAACACAATTACCATATACTAATCATGAGTTCTTTCAAGATCTCAACTCAATTAGAACCCATCAAAACACACATGCTTGCGTGTCTACACACATTGTTTCGACAAGGAAACAATTCAAACAGTGACCAACCAGAGATCACACAACAAAAACATAACAAACCTATTCCCCAAGGTTCCCAAAAGACTCGACCAGCTCTGATACCACTAATGTAACACCCCCTTTTTTTTGGGCTTTACAAGTCGAACTCAAATTCTTTAAAACTGTTAGTATCTGGGGTATGGATCTGCAACAAAGAAGAAGAAAAACAAAGGTAATGCGCAATCTCCAAGGCGTGTGAGGAGACTAGGCTTTAGGTTCTATTCGCCCCCACCAATCTCTCCTCGTAGATTGGATGCAACAGGTGTAACTGGCAAATCCCCTTCAGGATACAATGGAGAACCTTGGTTTGGTTTGCACACCCTAAACCAAGCGTATCGACAATGGTAGTTTACAGAACAATAGTCTTCCTAACTCTCTCTGCGCACAAGGGAGAAAAGAAGGTGATTTGGAGTGAAGAATGGTTGATGGATTCTGAGAATTTTCGTCTCCTTCACTGCATGCAAATGGTTCTATTTATAGACCAAATCATGTCATTTGGTGAAGCAAAACAACTTTTCAAAGGATTTCAGAACCAGTCAAATTCGTTACATAAGTAACTATCACGAACGCATAATGACAGATTATATCTGTTAGCCAAGCGGCCAACAGGCGCGCCCCTTCGCGTACACGTTCCGGGTTCGAATCCGCTCAACAGCACATTATCGTTTTATTTTTCCAGAACGTTAAACAACGGTCATAATACATTCAACAAAAATAACGGAAGCAGGACTCGAACACTGATCCAGGCGCCCAACAAATGAAAACGCGACCGCTGGGCTACGCGACCAAGTAATGGTTATCATGCGCCGTTAATTAGATTTAACCGTTTCAGAATTTTGAAAATCTCTCACAATCCCCCACCATTTTCAAAATAAAACCAAATCCCATTATTCCGGAAATCGCATGCTTTCAGACAAAGGTATCTTGGGGATTTGAACCTTTGCTTAGTAAGCCATGGGTTTCACTCATCCCCGAATAAAATGGTAGACAAGCTTTGAACCAAATATTCATTAGAACAAGCGTGCATGACTTACACATGAAATCTCGGTACTATTGAACGACGTGGTAGTGTGACACATTTGGTAAGGCCTTGTGTCGTGTATCCTTTTCATGAGAGCTTACAGAGTCAAGCCCAACTCTAAGAAGCGGCCCCACTTCACTCTCATATAGGTGGACTTTACCAAAAGCACCCCCATAAGTTGGGCACCTCAGCACATATATGCTATAGGTCCATTAAGAGCAAAAGCTCACCCTTTCTCTTTTATGTCCTTATGGTATCCAAGTACTTTTAAACCTTGGGATGTATCTATTTGTCAAATACTTGCAATCACTCTCATAGTGTACTTTGGCCCATTGAACTCAAGACTTGATGCTACTCAAGTGTGAGTCGGGTTTCCACCATTGGTGATCATGTAGATATGGGCTTGAGTCCCATCCCTAATGATGTTTTCAACACCATATCCCTTGTCAGTCCTTTCGTCAAAGGATCCGCAAGATTCCTCTCTGTTTTCACAAAGACTATGGATATTACTCCATTTGTAATCAAATCTTTTACATAGCTATGTCTTAGCCCAATGTGCCTGGACTTTCCATTATAAACCTGGCTATATGCCTTTGATAGTGTTGATTGACTATCACAATGTATCGATATTGGTGCCATTGGCTTTGGCCAAATCGGTATCTCATACATCAAATTTCTAAGCCATTCAGCTTCTTTGCTTCCTGCTGCCAATGCTATGAATTCTGCAGCCATGGTGGAGTCAGCAATGCAAGTTTGTTTCTTGGATCCCCAAGAAATAGCACCCCCACCAAGTGTGAAGACCCAACCGCTTGTTGAAGCATGGTCTTCTGTATAAGTCACCCAACTGGCATCCGTGTACCCTTCTAATACGAAAGGATACCCATTATAGTTCAAACTATAATTCATTGTCCCCTTCAAGTATTTCAATACTCTTCGGACAGCATGCCAATGTTCTTTGCTTGGATTACTTGTATACCTACTTAGTCTCCCTACAGCATATGCAATGTCTGGTCTAGTACATATCATGGCATACATTAAGCATCCAATTACTTTTGAGTATTCAAGTTGTGCTACTGGACAACCTTTATTTGGTACTAAATTAGTGTTATGATCAAAGGGAGTAACAATAGATTGACAATCAAATTCATTAAATTTCTTTAACACCTTTTCTATATAGTGAGATTGGGACAAACCTATATTCTCACCATCTCTTATTATTCTAATCCCTAGTATCACATCGGCTTCCCCTAAGTCTTTCATATCAAAATTACTAGAGAGGAAACTCTTAGTTTTTTCCACCTCATCTAGATCAGAACCAAATATTAACATATCATCAACATATAAACAAATCATAACACCTTTTCCATTATGGAATTTACTATAAATACACTTGTCAGATTCATTTATTTTATATTCATTAGCTAGCATAACTTGATCAAACTTTTGATGCCATTGTTTAGGAGCTTGTTTTAGTCCATACAATGATTTATTCAATTTGCACACCTTCTTTTCTTGACCATTAACCAAAAACCCTTCAGGTTGTGTCATATACACCTCTTCATCTAATTCCCCATTAAGGAATGCCGTTTTTACATCCATTTGATGAATGACAAACTTATAGATAGATGCAAGTGCCAATAGCACTCTAATTGAGGCAATTCTTGCCACAGGTGCATATGTATCAAAATAGTTAATGCCCTCTTTTTGTGTAAATCCCTTAGCAACTAGTCTAGCCTTAAATTTATCTATGGTTCCATCTACCTTCATTTTCCTTTTGAAAATCCATTTACAACCTATTGGTTTGGAACCAGGTGGGAGGTCTACTAATTTCCACGTTTTATTCCCCATTATTGAGTCCATTTCCTCTTGTATAGCTTCCTTCCAGAAAGCAGCATCATGAGACTTTATTGCCTCTTCAAATGTTTATGGATCACTTTCTGTATTATAACATATTGGTCCATAACTGTCTATGGACTCTCTTGCTCCTTCAACAAGGAACATGAAAAAGTCTGGTCCATAAGTTTTCTCCTTCCTAGCTCTCTGACTTCTTCTAAGTTTTGAACTCTCTAAGGTATCATTATTAAATACATTGGTTTCTAGATTATGTGCATTACTATGAACATTGTTTTTGTGACTTGGAATTGAGTTAAACTTATCTTCTTGAAAGATAGCATCCCTAGACTCAATTACTGTATTTACAGGATATGAGTCATTAGATTCTATAACTATGAATCTATATGCTTTGCTATTTTTAGCATAGCCCAGGAACACACATTCAATTCCCCTTTCACCTAATTTCTTTCTTTTTGGTTCAGGAACTTTTACTATTGCCCTACAACCCCAAACCTTGAAATAGTCAAGGTTGGGCTTTCTATTTTTCCAAAGTTCATATGGGGTTATTTTGTTCCTTTTGTTTGGAACTCTATTCAAGATATAACAAGCCGTCAACAAGGCTTCTCCCCAATAACCCTTTGCTAGACCAGAATATGATAACATTGCATTTACCATTTCTTCTAATACCCTATTTTTCCTTTCAGCTATACCGTTTTGTTGTGGGGAATAAGGTGCGGTTGTTTGATGAATTATTCCAGTAGACTCAAAGTAACTAGGGTTATAGAACTCTCCTCCTCTATCACTCCTAAAACATTTAATAAATGTTTCATGTTGAAGTTCTACTTCTGTTTTAAATATCTTAAATTTATCTAACACTTCATCCTTTGAATGCATTAAATATACATAGCAATATCTAGTACAATCATCTATGAATGTCACAAAATATTTTTTACCACCTATAGAAGGCCAACCATGTAAATCACATACATCAGAATGAATTAAATCTAACACTTTAGAACTTCTTTCAACTCTAGGAAAAGGAAGCCTAGTTATTTTAGTTAGCATACAAGTTGTACATGCATCCGAAATTCTACTTGTTTTAGGAATTAAACATGATTTCCTCATTTCATCCATTTTCCTAAAATTAACATGTCCTAAACGAGAATGCCATAAATTACAAGACTCAACAATATAAGCAGAAATAAATCCATTATCATTAATAATATTGAGTTTGAACATATTCTCACAAAGGTATCCCTTTCCTACAAACATTCCTCCCTTGGAGAGAATAAACTTGTCTCCCTCAAATACACATTTAAACCCGTACTTATTAAGTAACGGTACAGAAATTAAATTCTTCCTAACATCTGGTACATAATAAACATCTGTAAGAGTGACTACTTTTCCCGAAGTGAATTCTAGTTCCACTGTCCCTTTGCCTTTAACTTGGACAGTTGATGCATTTCCCATATATAGAACGGTTCCATCTTCTTCATTAATTGTCTTGAAGAGATCCTTGTTCTTACACACATGGCGAGTTGCACCGGAGTCAATCCACCATGATCCAACATCTTCTATCATGTTGATTTCGGAAATGACCGCAACAAGATTGTCCTTTGTTGCACTAGATTCCTTCTCATTTTTCTTCTTCAAGAGACGACAATTCCTCTTGAAATGTCCCGGTTTTCCACAATGGAAACAACCTTTTTTATATTTCTTTTTCTTGTTGTCATTCTCATTGTTGTTTCCATGAGATTTTTCAAAATCTCGATTCCTCTTTCTAGAGGACGTACCGGATTTCCCTTCCTTTACTACATGCACCTTCTCATGAACAGAATTTTCTTTAGTATCATCTTGTTTACGATACTCTTCTTCTAAACGAAGGTGATTACCCAACTGTTCAAGAGAAATGTCATCTTTCCGATGTTTAAGACTTCTTTTAAAGTCTTTCCATGAAGGAGGAAGTTTGTCAATGATTGAGGAGACAATGATGGTTTCATCCATGTGCATATTATGTTGTTTGTAGTTATTGAGAATACGTTCAATTTCATGCATTTGTTCCATGATAGGCATACCATCAACCATTTTATAATTATTAAAACGACTAACAAGAAATTTCTTACTTGTTGCGTCCTCCATGATGTATCTTCCCTCAAGTTTCTCCCATAGTTCTTTAGAGGATCCCGCATTTTGATACACATCGAATAATGAGTCGGTCATGCCATTCAAAATATGCCCCATGCAAATGTAGTCATCATTCACCCACTTGTTCCTCTCACGAGTTTCATTGATGGTCTCATCTTCTTTTTCCTCTGGTCTTGGTGTGTTCAACACATACACCACCTTCAATGTTGTAAGAAGGAAATGCATCTTCTTTTGCCAACGATTAAAGTTTCCACCTTCGAACCTCTCAAGTTTGATAAAGTCAGAAGTCATGTCCTTCAATGTTGCAGCCATTGTTACAGAAATCGAACCTAAAGATTGTTAGTATCTGGGGTATGGATCTGCAACAAAGAAGAAGAAAAACAAAGGTAATGCGCAATCTCCAAGGCGTGTGAGGACACTAGGCTTTAGGTTCGATTCGCCCCCACCAATCTCTCCTCGTAGATTGGATGCAACAGGTGTAACTGGCAAATCCCCTTCAGGATACAATGGAGAACCTTGGTTTGGTTTGCACACCCTAAACCAAGCGTATCGACAATGGTAGTTTACAGAACAATAGCCTTCCTAACTCTCTCTGCGCACAAGGGAGAAAAGAAGGTGATTTGGAGTGAAGAATGGTTGATGGATTCTGAGAATTTTCGTCTCCTTCACTGCATGCAAATGGTTCTATTTATAGACCAAATCATGTCATTTGGTGAAGCAAAACAACTTTTCAAAGGATTTCAGAACCAGTCAAATTCGTTACATAAGTAACTGTCACGAACGCATAATGACAGATTATATCTGTTAGCCAAGCGGCCAACAGGCGCGCCCCTTCGCGTACACGTCCCGGGTTCGAATCCGCTCAACAGCACATTATCGTTTTATTTTTCCAGAACGTTAAACAACGGTCATAATACATTCAACAAAAATAACGGAAGCAGGACTCGAACACTGATCCAGGCGCCCAACAAATGAAAACGCGATCGCTGGGCTACGCGACCAAGTAATGGTTATCATGCGCCGTTAATTAGATTTAACCGTTTCAGAATTTTGAAAATCTCTCACAAAAACCATATTAAATAAAAAAGAAAACTGGTTGCTTTCTGAAAACAAAGCTGTCTGGTATCCTTAACCTTACTCGAAAATGAGTATGGAATATAAATTTTCTTTTCCCTTATACAAACTCTCATCATAAATATTTACACATCAGGAAATTTATTTAAATAGGTTATATACCTAACCAGACCATCACTATGTACAAATTTTTCTAGGAAGAGTTTTCAACATATAAAGCTGAAACTCAAACTGAAAACTCACAAAAGACACATGTACAGACCATCTCAAAACAAAATAACTCAAAAGGAAAATCATGTGCTAGTCACTCTAAAAACTATCCACTAGGGAACCCCGTGGTCATCACCACGCTCAACGGCCTCTTCCAAAAATCGGGACTAATGTCCCGAGTGAAGCTAGAAACTCTTCTACCTCATCTGTATATGAAAAAGTACACCACAACAAAGAGAAGCAAAACAAGAAACAATGCAAAGCTGAGTTACCAGTATATGAGTTTAAATCATAGCAATCATATACTTAACATTACAACATCATTAATCACATGATAATAGCAACACATAATTTAACAACTATATAAAACTCAAAGGATTTAAAATCAAAAGTCTTTCATAGATTATGTCTTAAAACTTCAATATCCACTTTCTAAACTCAATCTCCGGAAATCCTAACTTCCCTTCCTCGAGTATGATAGGCCGCGATATTTCCTATAAGACAATTGTTTTGCATTGGGTGGCCTCTCCACTGGGTCCTTTCCCCAATTGTTCTAGGATTTCGCGTATCACCTATATAATATATGATAGTCCCCTATTGAGCACATTCGTGCAGGGTAGTCGATTTCCATGACAAGAAGTTGCAAAGCCCCAAGCATTTCGTGGAGTTCAAGCCCGAATGCCTTTGAAGACCCAAAAGCCCATGAATATACCTTTGGTCCATAACTATCAAATTTATCAATCCACCCTATGAGAAAACTGTAACTCGATAACAACAGCACGTTTGCCAAATCATCTTTTCAAATATTAATTACAATTTTAATATCAACCTGAGTTTTAAAATCTTATTAGAGATTTTTTCAAAAATCTCTTTATCAACAAACACAAGACCGACATCTCGGAACTCTAGGTCCTTAACAGGAGGAAGGCTAGTCCGGCTTCACTGTAATCAGAATCTAGTCTGAAACCTCAGCACAGAAATCTAGTCCTTTTCTTTTTCCTATCTTTTCAAAAATAAGAACTCTAGCCCTGCTTCTCGGCAATCCGAACCTAGCCCAATTTTTCGGCAATCCAGATCCGGCCCGAATCTTGGCATGGTAAAACTAGGTCATGTCTCTTTTCATCTCTTTTCCACTTTCCGAAGAAAGCCAAAATCACTTTTCAACTTTTCTGTATTCATAAACTTTTCATAAAAATAATTTTCCAAAACATAAGCTATGACGAATGTCATGCCTCAACCAGTCTCAATAGTTCAATAACACAGATGACAACATATACACATATGCATCAGACATACGCAATTCCAATATCTCAGCATCATATAACATATAAATATTCACAGTCAAACAACACATTATATATCATCACAAGCAGTTCATAACATTAAGTATATAGCTACTAGGAACTCCTCAGGCTTACTCCCTTTACCTTTGAAGACCAGAAAGGATCCTCTCCTGGACACATTCAACAATCAGCTTCTCTCACCATGAAACTGCTCAAGTTCAAACCCCAACTCGACGTTCCAGATTCCTCTAAACAGCTCCTATCAACTCCCGAAAAATATAAAACATGTTCCCCCAAATAACCAAAACCACAACAACATCCCAGAGAGGGTGTCAAAGTAGTTTCAACAATCAAACAAATCTAACAGTCGATCAAAGTAGTTTCAACAATCAGACAAATCTAACAGTCGATCATTCATCATCAAACACTTACTCTAAGTTGATTTAAACACTTAATTTCACAAAAACATAACTAATTTGAAAAAAAAAATAGATTGGGGCTTTAGGGTTCATAAACACAAATTTGGGGGAAAATCATTTGATCAAAGGATAATAAAATTAACTTAATAGAGTACTAATTTGTAGTCCCAATTACATAAAAACAACTTTTAATTTCAGATTATAATATGAATTCAAAGAGCTAGGTTTTGGGTTTGTCAAAATAAATTTTGGGTTTTTCTGAAACTAGGAGGAATTAGGGGTAAACACGTACCCAAGAAAGAAGATGAAGTTGTGGTGGCGACTAGGGTGGTGAGCAGCGGCGGCGGCTCTAGCACGGTGGGGGACGCGGTTTCTGATCAGAAGAAAAAGGGCTGTAGATTGCACATCACAGAGAAGAGAATAGCCAAACAGAACCGAATAATAAGGAGCGGCTTAGCGGCCTGAAGACATACTGCGACGGCGTGCTGGGTCGTGCCTATCTTCTTCTCACGCGGCTCGATCGACGGCGGTCACAGTCCAGGCAGTGGTGCAGGGCGATGCCGATCTGAGCAAAGGAGGGAGGGGGATGAAGTTGTGATGAAGGAGAAGAAGAAAGTAGAAGATAAGAGAAGGGAATGGGGTATCGGGCCTGATAAAGAAAAAAGGAGAGAGAAAAAAAATTGTTTGTAACTTAATGTTTAGCAATAGGTACAAAAATGAGTGATAAATATTGAGTCTAAAAATAAACACGTTTTTAGTTTTTGAATCTAAAAATAAAGGGTGACAAATATATACTTTCAAAATTTGAAATAAAGTAGAGATTGATAGTTGAATTGATCAACTAAGAAAATCTGCGGTCCAACATTTAATCTCCAATTAATGTGAAACCATTAAGTAGAATAAAAAAATACGAAAATAATTTTCTTTCAATCATATCATATAAAATATTTTTCTAAATAAATACTAATAGTGACAATAACGTAAATTATTGTCTAGTAAGCGTGTATGTACTGAAATAAAGCAGTGCTAACGCACTTAATAAAAATTATTTTAAATGAGTAATTAAAATTACTCAAACTAAATCACTTAAAATAAACAAAGTTAAACATCGAGAAAATTTATCTTTCCAATTTTATTTTATTTTTAAGCAAAGAATGAAGTATGCAAAAGCATCACCATAGGAAAGGACATCCCAACTAGGTTGGCACCTCAATCCCTAACAATCATCTGCAGCATACTTCTAGATTTATTAATAAGAAGAAAAATAATAAAGAATACAAAAGACCATGGGGGGACATGCACCTTACCCATGAATTTACTGTCTAAATCTATAAAAAGGAAGACCAAATCTATTCCTAAAAAAGTCATCCTTAATGAAAGAAGGAATAGTGTTCCACCAAATATAACTACCAACATTTAAACCATGGGAAGCCAACTTATCCGCACAAGACTTGCCCTCTCTAAAAATATGAGAGATAATGAAATTCATCCTTCTAGTCAAGTCCAAACAATTAGACCACCTATTTCTTAATTTCCAAGGAATCTCTGTTTTGCCTGCAAAAGCTCCCACAACCAATTGAGAATCACTCTAAAGCCACAAATGCAATTCTCATATAAGCTTGCTCAACAGCAACAATTGCTCCCATCAATTCAGCATGAAAAGAGGTACCAACACCAAGATTTAAAGAAAAGGATCCTAGAGCAGCACCTCTATAGCCTCTAAAGATGCCTCCACAAGCAGACCAACCTGGATTACCCTTAGATGCACTATCTGAGTTACACTTCACCCAATTGCAAGGAGGAGATATCCAAGTAACCTCAATAATCTTTGGAGCACGACATACATGGCCATTGATGCTGAAGGCTTTTAAAATAGAAAATTCCTTCATTGAAGATGACATTAAACCCTTAGATAGATTACCTGTGAGGTGAACTGCTGCCATTATGTTGTTAATGCAATATCTGAAGGAAAGAGATTTATTTTCAAACCTGAGTTTATTTCTGCAGTACCATATCATGCCAATTGAATAAGTGATGGCAGCAAGGATGTTGTGTTTTAATTGGCTGCTCCAACCCTGATCACAAACAGAAAAGATTGTATTGACTGAAGACAGATCAATATCACTGCCAATAACCCCTTTCAGCCAGCTCCATATGTCACAGGCAAAAGGACAATTGAAGAAAAGATGGGATGCTGTCTCTAAGTTACAGTTACACAAGCTGCACATTGAAACAACAGTACAGCCTCAAGTCTGTAACATATCATCAGTTGGCAGCTTCTTGTGATGCAATATCCAAAGAAGAAAGGACTTTGAAGGAGGTATACATGACTGCCAAATCAGCTTACACCAGTTTTGAGGCTGTGGCCTCGGGTTTAGAAATGTATAGGCATCTTTAAATGATAGAGAACCAAATTCTGATTTAGACTAGATGAGACAATCCAGACCAGGATTAATAGGAATAGTCACTTGCTTAACAGCATCAACTATAGCAGGGCAGTGATCGACTAGATCAGCAGGGAATGACCAGGAATTATCTCTAATAAAGGTGCTGACTGAAGACTTGAAGAATGCATGAAGAGCAACTGGAACATGCATCATATCCAAAACTGGAACAGGCAGCCAACTATCAAGCCAGAAATTAATACTCTTGCGATCACCAAGCACCTAAGAGGCATTATCTGAGACAGTCTGCACAAAAGGCTTAATTGAAGGCCAAATAGCAGAACTGGTGTGATAAGAGACATGCATACCATCCTTAAAAAATCTATCTTTGAGGAACTGAGACCATTGGCAAGTTGAGGACATGAGGTTCCAACAAAGCTTTAAGGATGCAGCCTCATTGATGCATCTAATGGATCTTAGTCCAAGGCCACCAACATCAAAAGGAGAACAGACAGTGTGCCAAGCAACTATAACTATCTTCTTCACATTCACATCTCCAGATCAAATGAAATTCTTGATCCAACCATCTATGGTTTTAAGCATGAGCTTAGGCCAAGCATAACAGTGGAAAGTGTAAACCATCATGCCATGAATTATAGATTTTACTAACTGGACTCTTCCCATTATGGAGAGAAGAGAGCCTTTCCAAGTTGCCAATTTAGCCTTTAAAGATTGGAACACCAAGGTACATGAAGGGCATTCTACCAACAGAAAACCCAAGCAAAGCAGCAATACTGTTAATTCTCCAAGTAGGCATAGCACTAGTGAAAAATTTACTTTTGGAAGGGCTTATGATTTGACCAGAAGCTTCCTCATAATTCTTGAACAGTCTCATAAGGTTATGCAAGCTCCTTTTAGACCCTCTGCAGAAAATCATAATGTCATCTACATATAGCACATGACTTGGAGTTTGGAAACCCCTAGGACTTGCCATTGGAAGAATAGAACCTGATTCAACTAGCTTGGTGATGGTCCTACTCAGAACATCCTCAGCTATACAGAACAGAAGAGGGGAAAGAGGGTCACCTTGCCTTACTCCCCTCTTACATTGGAAAAAACCACAAGAATGACCATTCACTGAAACAGAAAGCTTAGCAGATTACAGAATTACCTTAATCCACAGGCAGAATTTTTCATCAAAACCAAACGAATGAAGAACCTTGAGCAGGAAACTCCAATCCATAGTATCAAAAGCCTTCTTTATGTCAATCTTGATTGCCAGGTTCCCACCAAAAACTTTTTTATCCATCAGGTTCATGGCCTCAGATGCTATGCAAATACAGTCTTGGATCTGCCTGTTTTTTATAAACCCTCTTTGGTTCTCGGAGATTATCTTGGGAGCAACTGATGACAATCTATCAGCCAACACTTTAGTGATGATCTTGAATTGAAAGTTTGCAAGAGCAATAGGTCTGAAATTCTCTAATTTATCTGCTCCACTGAATTTTGGAATAAGAACAATTACATTGGAGTTTAGATTAGGAGGAAGCCAACCTTGTGTGAAGAACTGAGCAACCGACTTAAACACATCATCTTCTATAACTTCCCAGAATTTCTGATAAAAACAGGCTCCAAAGCCATCAGGACCAGGAGCACCATGGCAGTTCATACCAAAAACTGCTTGCTTCACCTCATCTTTAGATGGCATACTAGTTAGCATGAGGTTATCAATATGAGTCACTAACGAGGGAATTACTGAATCAATCAAGTTATTACTCGAACAACTATTCTCAGAGGCAAAAAGATTCTCATAATAGCTCAAAACATGTTGTTCTATTTCATCCTGCTTATTAAGAATAACATCACCTGATTTTAGGATTGACATTTGCTTTGATGAGTTCCTGATGCTAGTGACCTTGTGAAAGAAACTAGTATTCCTATCACCATGACAATGCCAGTTGATTCTATATTTCTCTTTCCAAAACTCCTCCTGAAAGAACAAAGTCTTTTGAAATACCATTTGAGCATCCTTCTCCTGTGCAATAAGCTCATCATTGCTGCCATGTGCTTGAATCTGGTTCTGTATTAGATCAACCTCCTCTTGAGCCTGCTTGACATGAAGGTACACATCTCCAAAAATTTCCTTATCCAAGTCTTCAGTTCAGACTTCAGCATTCTAAGTTTCTGAGCCACCATTAACTTGCCTTTTCCTGACCTCAGAAACCAGCCTCAACCAGTCATGATGCTCGGTCCACATGATCATAAATTTGAAGTAAGAAGGATGGCCTGTCAAACCCCTATTCAAACTCAATAGCAGAGGATAATGATCAGATCTACTCCTTGACAGAGTGTAACAGACTGAATTGTCCCAAAACTGAAGCCAAGAACCATTGAAGATTGTTCTGTCCAGTCTCTTTTCCCCAAAGATTCACCTCTCCTATTGTTAGCCCTGGTAAACTCAGCTCCTCTGGTCATTAAATGTGTGAGCATGTTGCTGTCAGTCCAACACCTGAATTCATCACAGGAAACCTGCAAGGGTAAGTTACCCCCTCTTTTCTCATGAGCTCCAATGATGGCATTGAAGTCACCTATAAAGCACCAACGACCAACATGATTTTGTTGCAGGGAATTGAGTTCAGACCATAAAATTCTCCTCTCAGCATGAGCAGTGCTAGCATACATAGCAGAGATAAAAACCTACTGATTATCACTGTTAACAGCAAAAGATACATGTTGTGCAGAAATTGCTAACAAATTAGGAACCAGATGATTCTGACAAAGACACCATAAGTTAGGCATCAAAGTCTGCCTGTCATTAATGGCAAAGAGCCTTCAAGTTAAGGGAGTTCCAAAAACTGCTAGGAAAATCACTAAACAACATCCATGGCTCAGCAATAAAAAGAAAATCAGGCTTGTTATTAACACAAAGCCTCTTGAGTACCAACTTAGTAGGGTGGTAGGCAACCCCTCTAGCATTCCAATAAAGGATCTTCATCAGGCAAGGTTTTTAAGATCTGCCCTGCTTCGGGTGTTATGTACAACTTTGATAGCATCTTTTTTATTCTTTTGTCTCATCTTTTTCTTTTGAGATTTAGTCAAAACCTCTTTAAATGGCCAATGTGGCCTCAGAGTTAGAAGAACCTTGAAGCATCTCCTCCTGTTCCACTTGGTCACTCCAGAACTTTGAAAGGATTCCAAATTCCTTCTGCACCTGAGGTGGCATTTGACTCAAAGTAGGAGAAAGTGAAAGGGATGCTGAAGGAGTTTCAGGAACAAAGTTAATTGTTGCACCACTTGTGTCCATGAGTTTACCTCCACTAGTTTGAATCTGATTCTCAGTAGCCTGATCTTCTTCATCAAATATAGTATCCACTGACACAATGTCATCTTCACCCTGAGGTTCAACAATTGCACCCTCATTAATCTGAGGACTAACCACCCTATTAACCACTAAATCCATTTTCCTTCCAGGACCTCTATTTTCATCCACATCAATCACTATATCAGGTCCCTCCACTGGATCAATAACTAAGACCTTTTTGCTATATTCCCCCTCCTTAGGAAGATTCACAACCGTTTCAACAGTTTGCTAAGCCTTTGGAACATACACTGCTTTGCCTTTCTATTCATATGTTAACTTCTTTTGAACCTTCTCATTGGCTTTATGATCCTCCTTATTATCATTGGCTTTGGGAACCACCTCCTTCTTGCAATGAGCCACTGAATGGCCAATAGCATGGCAGAAATTGCAATACTCAGGGAGTCTCTCATATTCAATCTGCACCTTGAATGCAAAATCATCTCTTTCAACCATGATTACATTTTCAAACTTCCTCTAAGATCTAAATCTACCAGAACTCTAGCATAATGATCGAAACATCTCTTTCTAGTCATTTCATCAATAGCCATTGGAGTGCCAATACCAGCAGCCACTACAACAGAAATGAGTTATAATAGCACTTATTTAATAGCGTTTGTAAAACGGAAATGCTATTAAAAATGGCTATGACCTTTTAATAGCAGTTCCTATGATAAGCGCTATTAAAGGATTCATCTAAGATAGCGTTTGTTGACCGGAAACGCTATCTTTTGTCATTTCAAATAATTTAAAAATAAAATCAACTTAAGATAGCGTTTGTTTTTAGAAACGCTATTAAAAGATACATTTTAGATAGCGTTTATTACCGGAAACGCTATCTTAGGTCTGATACTTTCTTAAACGTTTCGCGCACAAAATTTTACACCCACCTCTGCTCTGCATTAAGCAAACCCTACAGTTTCATTGCTCTGCTCCTTCCCCTCGACGGCATCCTCGTCTCCACTGCCGGTTCACCACCCCGACTGCGTTCGCGTCTCCACTGCCGACGCACCACCACGATGGCCACTACAACAGAATGTGCTGGTAAGTGGTAGCTGCCCACCGCTTCGCTCCGCCCTCTGCGCGCCCACTGCCCTTCGCCCTCCGCCCGCTGCTTCGCCCCTTGCCCTCCGCTCTCCGCCCACTGCTTCGCCCTCCGCTTCGCTGCCATTAGCATTTTCCCTCCGGCGCGGAAGAGGTGGGGTTTTGGGGAAGAGGGAACCGCCACCTCGTGCCTTCCGCCTCGCTCAGTTGCCCTCTGCCTTCCGCCTCCGCCGCTGGTGTGTACCCTTACTTCTCTCTTAGCGTTTAACTTTCTTGTTTTTTTTTTTGTTGGCTGCTTCAAAACCGAGCTATCTCCATGTTTCTCTACATTTTGGTTTCCTTTTGTATTTCTCATTTTTTGTTTTGTTTTGATTTCTGGATTTCTGAATTGATCTGCTTTATTTCATTGTCTTTGATAGTAGTATGTTCTGTATGTGTCAACATTTACTTTGAGGCTGGATCTTAAATGTTTTATTGGGTTCTTCAATTATCCTGTTTGTGCTCCCATATACATCACAGTTATAGTCTTTAGTCCTAAAGCTTGAATATGTATGTCCATAGAAATTCTCACTGTATTGCCATGTTGAATTTTCTAGTGAAAGTGTTGGATTGGGGTGAGGATAGTGTAGCCACTACTGCTAAAACGGCTGCTTTATGCTTATCATTTCAGCAGGAGGTTACTGTCTGGCACAAACTTGATCATCCAAATGTCACAAAGGTAAAAACTTGTCTTCACTTTCATGAGAGTATTCAAATTCATGATTAGTGCGTGATACCTTGGGAATTCTGCTTGCTTAGTTTTATCCTTTGTCTTTCTTATATGGAAATAAAAAAAATTAATCATAATTCAGTTTTGTAATTGTTCACATTCATTCTTGCAACAGTTTGTTGGAGCTTCAATGCGCACATCAAATCTTAAGTTTCCAGTGCAAGTTGTTGGTCAACATTCCTTTCCATCCCAGGCATGTTGTGTTGTTGTCGAGTTCCTTACTGGTGGGACACTAAAACAGTACCTATTTAAAAACAGGCAGAAGAAACTTCCTTATAATGTTGTAATTCGGCTTGCCGTGGACCTTGCTAGGGGGTGAGTCTCATTTTCTTTACCACGACAGTTGCTGCTATTGACCCTCCTTTTCACAGAATTACAATATTTTTTTTTCTCTGCAGGCTTAGCTATCTGCATTCGAAGAAGATTGTTCATCGTGATGTGAAGACAGAGAATTATTCCCAGGTTACTTCTTCCTCTTAGGTGCACTTTTACTTCGTAGCATCCTGTACCTTTCACTTATGTTATCTCACGTAGACTTCCCTTCATTAGAGTAGAAACTGAACTTTCGTTTTGTCAGTTGTGATTTCATTTATTTCCCATAAATATAGTCACTGCCTTGAAAATTAGACACTTTGTTGCAAGCATTTCTAAA